>LR999453.1:13380699-14632317 GCA_905216605.1 Arabidopsis arenosa | reverse complement strand
CCACTCCCTCCATCCAAGACCAAATTTCACAATGATCGCGCCTCTTTCGGGCTGAGTCTGTCTTGTCTAGCTTCAAATCATTGTCTGAGATGGTGAATGATCTTAATTTTTTCATATGCATATATTGATATAGTTGTAGTGTTTTGTTTGCTTTAATATTAATTTGTGATTGTGAAACGTTTTTTTTCAGGACAAGATAAAAAGATCCGACTCTGGTCACCCGAGTTTGGCTGATCTTCTTGGTCTTAACACTCTCAGTCCCAATAAACTCTCTGAAGAGATTCTGAGAAGTATTTGTGTGGTACACTACAAACTCTCAGACAAGCAGGGACATAGCAGAATAGTCAAGAAGAACTCAAAGAATGAAAATATTAATGAGGAACTTGGAGTTGTTATCGGTAAACTTTGCCTAGAAGATGACAATTTGAAGTCGGTAGAGAGCTTGCTTCAGAATTTTAGGTGAGATTGCATGTAAAGAAAATGTGTAAGAATTCTTGCATTACATAGATTTTAAAGTGGCTTACTCTTTCTAGAACTGACTAAAATCCAGATCGTTGGTTCAAAAGCTCGAGAAAGTTGATCCGGAAAGGATGGCTAGGGAAGAGAAACTTGCGTTCTGGATAAACATTCATAATGCTTTAGTGATGCACGTAAGCAAATTAGCAAATCTGAGTCCCTTACCATAATTTTCAAGTTCCTTTTGTTATTATTATGATATAACACTGGTGTGATCTTACAGGCGTATAGTATGGATTTAGTGAAGATACAACAAGCACAACGATCTTGAAGGTTTGAGATAGTTGACAATTTTCTTCTATCAATTGCATTGTAAAACAGTAGATAATTTGAGCCATTAAGCGGTTAGATGTTTAACCTGTCCAGGCAGCATTTAACATCGGTGGGGAGCGGATAAACGCATACGATGTCCAGAGTTCGATATTGGGCATTCATGCATGCCATTCACCATCAGTAAGTTGATTTTGCAATAGTTTTTTTTCCAAATAAACCATAGTATTTTTGTAACTCTCCTCTGGAAAAGCAAAAATGAAAGAAAACTTGAGAGCGAAGTCATATTCTCAAAATCTTAAACTTTCTAAATATGTGAAATCTGCCATGGCAGCGTTTATGGACGTTATTTTCACCGGCTAGGAGTTCAAAGACAAGTAGCGGTCGACACACTTATTCGTTGGATTATGCTGAACCACTTCTTCATTTTGCCCTCTCTACAGGAGCATCAACCGATCCAATGGTAATAATACCGATTCGATTCCTTTCTCCTTTTGATCTCCTCACAAACCGAGTTAACCATTTCAAAACAATGTAATGGTTTATCAGGTCAGAGTTTATACAGCAGAAGGAATCTTTCAAGAACTTAGGCAAGCAAGAGACCGTTTCATCCAAACAAGTGTTCGATTTGAGAAAGAGACAAAGATTCTATTGCCAAAGATCATTTACAACTACGCAAAGGATACTCTCTCAACATGGTTGAACTCTTTAATACCATATCAGAGTGCCTAACAGAGACACAAAGAACGACACTGACACGAGTTGTAAAGAAAAAACAAGACAGATACATTCGTTGGATTAACCATGACTCCAACTTCCGTTATATCATCCATCCGGAACTCATGAGAGAGAGTTTTTATATTTGACCACCTTCTTCTCTACCTAGACACTATATGGTTCGTCTGTATATCTAGTTTTTTGTTTTGTGACATGATTTTGCTAAATGATAGAGCCTGAACTTGTGTACATCGTGGATTAAACAATGTGTGTTCATATCTAAAAGATTCAAGTAGCAGTTCAATCCAAAACAAGACGTCAATCGAACATACCCAAAAGTAACAACCAAGAGAAAAAGAAATCATACAAACAGTCATTTGTTAGGCATTATACGTATACTTTATGTGTAATATATTCATAATATATAGCATACTAACTAAACACCACACAGAACACAAGCTTAATTTGTTCTGGCAAGAGAAAAGCAAACCAAAAACTCTACAGATTAGTCAAAAAAAGGTACCAATAGTAAAAAAGGGTTTCTTCTAGTCATGCCATGCAAAATCTCCTTTCCTTCGTCCGCTTCTTCTATAATCGATTTCTGCATCTGAACTGCATAGACCCATCTTGTACTTTCTGCTTGTCTTCGCTTGACCTCCACTGCCCGGTGTGCTTGCTCCAGATATGTGCCCCGTTTCTCTCCCCCGCATATCATATGCTTTCATATAACACAGGAGATTTCAAACATAGACTCCTCGCTTGAGGTAAATTTCAAGACTCAGATAATGTGACATTACCATTGTACAACTCAAGCGGCTCTTGTAAGTTGCGTCTCTTATCTGCACTTTTTTGCAGGTTCAAGTTAGCCTCTGAGCCATACGAATTTAGCCCTTCACCTTGTGATGTAGCCTTTATATTACTGTTTGATGAAGTTGCATCCAAGGGTACTACGTGGTCTCATGGTGAAGGAGTCATCATTCACATGTGTGATCTCTACATATTGGCTTGTCGTGATGACTTCATCTGCACTGAAACCAAAGGAAGCTCTGTATGCTTCCAGTTCTTCCATATCTTGCTTAGAATTGCGTTGACCATTTCCACCACTAGGATAAACATTTGAGTCCTTCGAAACACTTAGTCTTCCACCAGTTTGAAAAAATGGGGCATCAAGGTCAAGATAGTATCGAGCAAATGTGTCAAGACAGAAGAAATTAGAACCTTCAGATGTCTTTAGAGTATTGTTTGTCTCAGGCGTCTATGCATAACTAGAGTCACTCCTTGAACATTTTCCTAATCTTGGCGAAGCCAAAGGATCCCATTGCAGTGAGAACTCACGCTCGGGAAAGGATGAGCATCGACCATCACCTGAGATCCTTGAGATTGGAGATCTAAGATTACTCGCAGGACTGCCAGGATACAGTGCGTATGTTGCATGGAGATCGTTTGCAGAAATAATCACCTTTCTCTGTTTTCATCACATCATCAGCAGATGTCAAGAACCGAGCATAAGGTACATCAGGTGAAGAAGGAGTGGTGAGATGTGCTAACTCAGGAGGAGGAGTCAAAGGAGCAGTAGATGGCTCTGTGGTATAAGTTGAGAAAACCGGTGGTGAAACCAATTGGGTCTCATGAGCATAAGGACCTGTTGCAAACATTGAAGGTGAAGGACCACCAGGAGAGTTAGCAGATAACAAAAGCTGGCAATTCGTGGATTGCATTGTCGAAGGAGCAGGAGATTGTTAGAAAGAAGCTGGAGAAGAAGGTGGAGCAAGCATTGATGTAGCTTGATTACTCAATCCAGTTGCAACATTCCCATCATGTATTCGAGAAGCTGGCACAATACGTCTCTCTCTTTTTCTCGCACCAAAACAAGACAACACTTTAAAACACCGCTTCCTCTGTCAATACATAAAAAAAAAAAATCATCAAACACACAAAAAATTTGAATTATACTAACAAACACAAGAACATGAATCATTACTTGAACCTAATAAGGAACAAATCAACCACATAAGATTCTGAAGCAGTTTCTATTACAAGACTAAGACTAATTATGACTTAATCAAGAAAGGGTCCAAAATAATAATTGTCTACATCAAGATCGGTCCACACACACCAACTTCTACTAGGTGTGTGGTCTCAATGAGAGTGACTTTATTGCAATTCAATCAAAGTTCCGGGACCATTTTTATCTACTACCGATCATATACATTGATTCCTTCAGGAACAAAGCTAAAGCATTCAAATTTTCACAACTTTCAGCTAAAAAGAAGAAGAGGACACAGACCCGTTCTCGAAGAGGAAGCCTATACGCCATTACCATATCACTTCTTCTTGCTTAAATCTTATTCTTCTTCGAACGAATTTCGGAAGAAGGAGATCGCCGGATCCAAAAAGTTTGAGAAATCTCACAAATCTTTTTTGTTTAGTTCATCTAGTTGAGAGAAGTGGCACATATTTAAGTGAGAATTAGGGTTTAAATCGAGCTTTGATATGGATGGAAGCAATAGAGAGAACAAAGATTCAGCCGCAATTTAGGGTTTGTTTATCTCTTTGAGAGCAGATGCATCTAGAAGAAGAAGAAGCAGAGGCTGACACAATGTAGATTTTGCTGCTCTAAGGCAAGACAAATGCAGTTTTTGGAAAGTAAAATCCAGTGTTAGAGGGTGATTAGTTAGACTATACTCATAGAAAATTTGCTATAGAATTTTGGCGGTAAGGTAAGTGTGTAAGTCGTAGTTGTAAAATTTCGGGCGTAACTTTTTGGCTGTTGGTATAGATCTTAAGAATATAGAATTTTGGCTATAAATTTATTCGTTGTAACTAAATATTACTAGATCCTGACCCGTACGTACGTGCGGGATTTTATATTTTAAAAAATATTTTTTAATAAAATTTAATTCAATGTAGATTATTTTGTTGTTTTATATGTATATCTATACACATATTTAGATAAGACAATGAGAGAAAGTAGTGTCGTCCCGTCCCGTCCCGTCTCGTTGCCTATCTTAAAATTTCTCGTCACATAACTGTTTCCTTTAAAATAGTTACCAATATGAGAATGTTTAATTTAGTTCAACAGAAAAGAGAATGGGTAAGAGATTTAGATGGAATACCCGTATTTTACGTATTTTTTCTTTCAAGATTTAATTTTTACAAAATAAATAGAATCTATTCAATTTTTTTTTTGTTAAACATTCTCTAATTGTTTAAAACGCTGGTGCGGATTATATTTGAACACTTATTTATTTGGTATAATATTCATAATTTGACAATCCCACGAAAGAAATTTTATAATTCATATTCATAGAATACTACATAAAAACTTTATTCACCCGCGGTCTATAAAAATTGTTTTGTTTTTCTCTAGTTGAAAAAAGCTTCATGGTTGTAAAGATTCAAACACAGAAAATAATAAAAATATCAAATACTAATCCAACTATTATTCTATTTGTTTTAATTATCTCTTTTCAAACTGTAGTAACATGATATTTTCTGTTTGAATTATCTATTAACAAGTTCAAACTTCGACATATGAACTATTTTTATCACTTTTTTAGTATTTCGTTTGCATAAACTGAGTGTGACTGTCTTTTGACCCAACTCAATACAAGCTAAGCCATGGCTCGACAAACCTATGTAGTTAATTTATAAGTTGTAGAAACATAACGGAAATGAGAGTATAATGTTCTATTTGTAATTATCATCCCACAATTAAAAGAAATGTATCCAAAAGTCAAATTTATAAACAGAGAACAAAATTAATTAGTTACGACTTACATTTGGAATGGTGGGCTAATGAATATTTGTGAGTCTAATTTTAGATATTTATAGGGAGAGATGAAGTTAATGAGAAAAATTAGGTTTACCTACTTTGAATTTTAAAAATAATTCAATATTGTGGATGTCGGATTCGCACACTTGAATATTTGTTTATTTAGTGGGAATGATTACTCTTGAGGACAAAAATATGATAAAAAGCTATGAATTGTGATGGGAATAACTATAGTGTATTTGCTAGAAAAATTGCGTATCCTTTACATGGCTATTAGCCCTCTTATTTATATTGACAAACGACATTTAACTCTCAATTAAACACAATTATTCTCTCTTAAATGTGTCCGTTTTGGTCTTCGAGTTTAATGCTCAACGTTTGAATTTGAACTGATTCCGATCTTCATGGGCTTCGCCTTTTGGCCCAACTTACTTTGAACCATCCTGATTTTGACTCCGAGTCATATCCCGAAGTGGACCACTTCGAGTTCCCTTAGTGATGATGCCCACTTCGACTATATCCTGTACACTTGGGTTTTAATGGGCCTTATTCTTTGCGGACCTTCATCCTGACTACGTGGCGATCTTTGGTTGGTCCCGGTCTACTGGTGCGGGATCCGACACCAACAATTAGCCCCCCAAGTCTTTCGAAGTGCTTATCCCAATTCGGAAGGCTTAATCGTCTTAATGACCAAAGATTGCGCTCGTGGGATCCTCTGGTTTTCCCGCCAAGATTTTGTCAATCCTTTAATTTCGGTATTACCCATATTCGATCGCGTGACATCTGTCATCATCAAGACCGTATCTTAATTATTTACTATTAAAACGGGGAAAACCTTTCTACTTCCTCCACGTCTTCCGAGGCGGTTCCATCATTACCACTTAGCTTTGTGTGAGGTAACCTCCTTTTTACTCTTATCTTTTGTTAAAAATTTCTTTGCTTTTCTTGCTAAGTTTCTCTGTCTCCTTCGCCGAATTTTCTTTTCCCTGAAACTCAAATCTTCCATTCTTCCCGATGACTTCTGATACCGATAGACCTGAGTCTCCGTCTTTCGACGAGAGGCGTTCTAGCAATGACGAATGCACTCGTCCTAACGATATTGCTGGTCCGCACTATAGATCCACCTGTACTCTTCAATCCCTAGAAAGATTAAAGGGGCTTTGCCAGATTCTCCCTGGAATTATAGCAGAAGCTCAAATAGCCGACCCTACGGAGTCTCCGGAAAACCACCGCGACGGCTACTTTTGTGTTTATGAAATCTACTTCAAAGGCTGTGGATTAACCTTCCCTCTTCCCGAAGCCTTAGTCCGGTATCTGGCGGCCCTTGAAATCGCTTTACCTCAGCTAACCCCCAATCTCCTCCGAACCATCCTTGGAATTATAACTGTTGCGGCGGAAGCCGGCTACATCATTGGGGTCCCCGAGCTGAATGAACTTCTAAGTGTGAGAAGTTCGTCAAAGAAAGCAGGGTACTTTTCGGCGTACCCGAACGCTAATAGGAACATCATCTCGCATCTCCCGAACAAGGATGAGAACTGGCACCATCCTTGGTTTCTGATTAAGAAAACTCCTGCGTCGATTGGAAGTCTTTCTGATGTGCTTCCATCGAAGTGGTCTGCAAAGCCTGGTAGAAAATAGGTCACAGACACTTTCTCAATCACCCTATCACCTTGCTAACCAAATTTGTTATTTCATTTTTGCAGCCTTCATTGCTCCAATTCTCCCGACTGAGGAATTCATCAACTTCTTCAAGACAATCCTTAGAGGGGAGATCCTTTGGAATTCCTTTACTCTCGATCGGTTCATTGAAGCCAATCGAAAACTCAGGATGAGTCCGCCCAATCACCTTCATCGTCTTCCACCTCCTCCTTCAACTCAGGGACTGTCAGCTCGGGCCCTCACTGCCCAGCGTAAAAAGCTCTCCAAGCCGA
Source organism: Arabidopsis arenosa (assembly GCA_905216605.1). Lineage (NCBI taxonomy): Eukaryota > Viridiplantae > Streptophyta > Magnoliopsida > Brassicales > Brassicaceae > Arabidopsis > Arabidopsis arenosa. Next base: position 14,625,108 of record LR999453.1, on the reverse strand, counting down.
TAGCAGAGGCTTGTGAAGAAAACAAGGCGTTCCTTGCGGCCGCCATTGACAAGAAGGACTACAGCAGGACCTTACTGGTTGATGACAACAGCTCCGAGGGGGCTAGATCTGTTGTTGCTTATAGATTAACACCTCGTCGTGAACGCCGTCATGATCGTTCTCCTCGGAAAGACAGATCTCCTCACGGTGACTCTCCTCGACCTCCCCGAGATGACTTTAGCAGCGCACCGCTTAAGGATTTGATTCGCAAGAAGAGAGACAAGTCATCTCGAAGTGATTCCTCTCCGCATAGGGAGAAATCGAGGGCCCGGACTGACCGTTCACCTCGATCGTCCCCTCCATCTAAGACAATGGGTCCTCCTGCTCCGGTTGACATGTCTTCCCTTCCCAAACATGATGGCGAGAAGACCACTCGGAGCGTATCTCCTCAGAAGGAAAGTTCTGGATCTCAAGATGCTTCCCCGAGATCAAAACCTGCTCTTGTTCCCCAAATCAAATCGCTTACAGGTAACGATTTACGCATTCTTAAGGGTTTTCACTTCATCTTGATTCAAAATATTACAATTCCCCTTCTTCTTCCTTCACAGCTATGGAGAAAGAAGGTAGCGTTTTTCGATGCTTTAAGACCCGGTCGGGTCTAATCCTGCCGGAATTCGACAAGTGGCGTCCGGCAATTCGTGAACGCTATTTGCTTCATGCGCATCATTCATCTCGGGTTAGTTCTTCTTCATTCTTTTTTATGTTGGCCTTCCAACTGGTTCATCATCTCGAGTTTATGCCAGGCGAACAGCGAACTCAACGACATGGTCGAGCACTATGAAGGATTGTTACTCAGCCAGCAACAGGAGATTGACTTATGGAGAGGCAAGTTTACTACTCTTGAGTCCGACCTTCAGTCATCTTCGGGCTCTAAGCAACAACTGGAAGATCAAGTAGTTGGCCTCAAATCTGAGCTTGAGAAGATAAGAGGGGACCTGAAGGACCAGTACGACCAGAATTACCAACTACAGAACGAGCTTTCTGGTGTTCAGGGTAGACTTCATGAATCCGAATCATCCGCCGATGCCCTGAATAACCAACTTATTGAACTTCACGCGAAGTACAACGCGATTACCAAGTTGCGTGATTCCGAGTTGGCAAGGTCGGCGTCGAAGGCCAGAAAAGAGGTAAAGGGACGAGGGATGGAGTTGATTCAAGGAGCCATCCGCTTTATTCAAACTGAGAAGGTTAAATCAGATCTGGAGTCAGACATCAAAGAGCACGAGAGCAACCTAATCTTGCTGGATCAAATCCATGACGACGATTTCTCCGAAGTGAAAGAGAGATCCGAGCTGTCGTCTAGCTTATCCGAAAAGAAAAATCGTCTGGCAGCTCTTCCCGCTTCGTCCTTCAACCCTCAGGATTTCGCGGAGTTTTTTACTGAATCTCCTCCCCTAAGTGAATCAGGTCTAGACTGGGCAGGTAAACACTAGTTCTTGATGCTTACTACCTTCTTCTTCCCCTTTGGTTTGACCCGAACTGTTTTCTATAGGTTCAAGTGAGACGGAGGGCGTCGTTTCATCTGAAGTTCCTTCTGCACCGAAGGTCACCTCAGGAGATGTTTGTACCGAAGGGAATGAGCAAGGAATTTCCTCTGATCAAGTCCCGGCCAAGGAGGTGGGTGAAAACCTGTCAACTGAAATGGAAGCCGAAGTGTCTGCTGACCCGTAGTGGCTGCGTCCACTCCGAATTGGGGCTTGTCCCATTATTATACCTTCTTTTCGAGACTTAAATCTTTACACTTTTGCTTTTGCCTAAGGAGGCTTTATTATTAGTTTCTTTTGAACAAGATATTTGCCTGAGGAGGCTTTTAAACCTTTTTTGTTTTAGGTTTAGATCCCGAGAGGGTTTGGTTAAAATTATATGCGGGTTTGCAAGGTCCGCTTTTAACACTTCTTGGCCTTGTGGCTATGTTTTTTTCGAGATTTTTAGGCTGATCAGACCCTTCTCTTGGAATGCGAGAACTGAGCTCGGCTTAACACGAGTTCCCCACTTCGGGTTAAGTCAACTCGGTGAATTTGTTGGGCTTGGGCCTTAAAAACTTTTGTGCTTAATGGGCTCCTTGCCTTAAATGCGACGGTTGCCCTTTCCCTTCCTTAGGAAATAGGGAAAGCCGCACGCCTTTAAGGCAATAACTGCCTTTCCCGATTTCCAAAAATAGTTTAACCACTCGGGCACACTATCATCATTAATTTTACGGTTTCAAGATAAACCCTAGACCTATTATAAATAGAGGCAAGTTTGCTTCTAGCTTTTTAAAGAACTCCAAAATTCCTTTAACAATAATGGAGAACGAAAAAGTGATCCCCACCGATCCTGGCAGCCCCCTATTCTTGTCCGGCGATGGCTTCGAGCCGGCCGGCGTTCTCTTTCCTCATGCTGTGTTCCACTTCCCTTCGAGGGAAAAGAAAGAGGCTTACGACTTCATGGACAAGGTCAAAATTCGCTTCTCTCACCCAAACTCCTATGCTTTTCACTTTAATTTATTCTTTTTGGTGACAGGTTGTCGACAAACATCGCCGTTTGTGCGACGAGAGGCAGCGGCTGGGACTCAAGAGGCAAACACTCGAGGCTCGTATTGCTCGAGTGGAGAGGAAAGTGAGAGCCCTGGAAAGTGATCCCTTTCAGTGGGAGTGGAGGAACTTCGACTCCATCGCAGAGATCCCGAGAATGCTCCGGATGTATCTCCGTGCTAAAGGTCAAGTTCAGGGACCGGTGAATGCCCCGACTGGAGCTGCTCTTGTTGATAGCGAAGAGGAAGACGAGGAAAATGACGACAATCCTTGGAAACGTGTCCGGAATGAGCCCGAAGTTGAGGGCAGGAACGGTGCTTCCACTTCGAATTCCACATCGGCGATGAGGGAGCCTGTTCCTGAGCCCCTTCCATAAATGTTCCCTAACTCTGTTCTTTTTTCTTTATTTTTTCTTTTGTTTTGAACTCATAATGGGCCTCGGCCCCTTTTATTTATGGAAATATTTGATACTCCTTTAATTCCCATATTATTCTTGGTGACACGTCTTTTAATGCAGGATTGGTTTTAAGGGCATAAATCTTTCCGCGAATCACTCTGTTTCCACGCTGAATCCGCAGTCTGCTAGGGATACGACATCCCTATAAATTACAGCTTCAATTTTTACTCCTCACTATTCTTCTTACTTCTGCAGATATGGAATTTAACCTTCGATGTTCAGAATCTATGCCGGACTTCTCCAGGGTCGGAATGATAGATGAAGATGTTCCAGATGTTCCAAGTAGACGATCTCCTCCACCTCGCGGCTTCTTTAGATCTCAGATCCGAGCTCCATGCGCTTTGATCAGGAATCTCCCAATCAGGGACCAAGGAACAGCGATGGCTTTCATAGAGGCGCTTGCGCTTCAACACCGAAGCTTACGTTGGAAAAGAAGAGGCTTCGGAAAAGGATTAACCGAATGCAACGCAGGCTTACTACGGTGTCAAGAGATCTTCACATCCTTGGCTCTCATCCCGGAGATTGGATCGAACTCGGAATCTCCGACTTTGCTCGAATCCCGGATTGTATGATGCCAGTTCTAGACCTCGCAGGTCAAGGGGTTCAAGTGTTCTGCTCTCCGGGAGGGTTTTCCTAACTCGAAGTGTGCGAAGATCGACACTTTGTCTTGTTGGTTTGAATAAATGTTTTGCTTCCAATTTTTGTGCATTCGCATAGTCGAATCTTATTTGCCTTGTACGTTCGCATAGTCGAGCTTTTTCTCTTTAAGAAATAAAACAAATTATCATTAATAGCTGAACTCGTTTTCGAGCTGCCTACGTACCCATTTCGGGATCAAGCCACACCGTAGTTCATGTACATAATAAAATGCGTATTAAACATAAAACTTCTTTAGATTGATCACGTTCCAAGGTCGCTGGACTGGACTGCCTTCTAAGTCTTTCAACCTATAAACACCATTTCGAACTACTTCGGTAACAATATAAGGTCCTTCCCAATTAATGCCGAGTTTGCCCGCGCCTTCTTCCTTTTTATTGTCGAAAACTCGCCTTAGCACATAGTCTCCTACAAAGAATGGCCTACTTTTGACTTTGGAATTGTAGTATCGAGCTGCTGCTTGCTGGTAATTTTGTATCCGAATTAAGGCTTGATCTCGTCTTTCATTAATGGTATCCAGCGAGTCATCGAGCATTGCTGAATTCTCCTCTTCGTTCAATGGTGCCTCTGTTCGGCGAAGACCAGGCACATTGAGTTCAGCCGGTACTACTGCTTCCATGCCATAAACTAGAGAAAACGGGGTTTCTCCAGTAGGTCGCCTAGGGGTTGTTCGATAAGCCCATAGGACGGGTTGGAGTTCATCATACCATCCTCCTTTTAAGTGACTCAGGCGTTTTTTGAGATTGCTCAAAATTGTTTTATTCGCAGCTTCGGCTTGGCCATTCCCTTGTGGATACCGTGGAGTGGAATAACTGACCTTGATTCCCCATTCCGAGCAAAAAGCTTCAAATTCGTGCGAAATGAATTGTGGCCCATTATCAGTAACTATTTCGTATGGAACCCCATGTCGGCATATGATATTTTTCCAAATGAAAGTATTCACCGCCGAATCTTTGATGCTAGCGTATGCTTCAGCTTCAATCCATTTTGAAAAATAATCTGTTAAGACTAATAGGTATTGTGCTCCTCGAGTTGATCTGTGTAATGGTCCAATGATATCCATCGACCACCTCATAAATGGGTACGGGGCAGAAATGGAGGAAAATAGCTCCGAAGGTTGATGGATCAAAGGTGCATGGAGTTGACAACGTTTACACCTTTGAGCGAACTTGACACAATCCGTGATCATAGTGGGCCAATAATAGCCCATCCTTTTTATTTTAAAAGCCATGGCCCTTCCAGACGCATGACTCCCACATAAACCTTCGTGTACTTCTCTCACGACGATTTCGACTTCAGGCCCAAAGATGCACAATAGGTAGGGGTCGCTAACACCTCGCTTATATAATGTATCCTTTGATAGACAGAATTTCGCGCTAACGATTCTCATTTTCCTGGCTTGCCACTTGTTTTTCGGGAGCTCGCCTGTCACGATGTAGTGCTTTATTGGCTCCCTCCAATCAGCCCCCCAATCTTTAGCCGGAATTTGGTCAATCTCATGAAACACTCGTGGTTCCGGTTCGGGATGTTCATTTGGTTCAAGTTCAGGTTCGGAATGTTCGTCTTCGACTAACGCTTCCGTCTCTATAATAATTTCTGGAAGTACATCTGGCTCCTTGTTGTGCTTTCTCGACTTCCTCCGTTTAACAGGTGGCAACTCGACTTCGGGCTCGCCACGTTCACGCGCTGCTGCTCGAGACCGTGTAACAACGAGGACTTCTTTGTCAGTTTTAATGCTTCGCTCCGCGATACATTCAACCGGAATGATTCTTTTTAGTTCAGGATCTGATGTTGAAGCTAATGCAGCAAGTGCATCCGCAGTTGTGTTTTCTCCTCGAGGTATGCGAATTAGTTCGAATTTCTTGAAGTCTTTGGAAAGACCTTTCACCACTTCAAGGTATGCTTCCATTCTTAGGTCTTTTGCTTCATAATCACCGTTGAACTGATTAACTACCAGCTGTGAATCACAATAAGCCACCACTTCCTCAGCACCAACCCCTTGTGCCAGTCGAAGTCCGCAATTAGTGCTTCATATTCTGCTTCATTGTTAGAAGCATTAAACAATAAACGGAATGATTGTTCAAGAATTTCCGACGTTGGAGATTCCAACTTGATTCCTACTCCAGATCCTTGTTTTGATGAAAATCCGTCTACATATAGTTTCCAAGTCTGATTCTCTGGTTGCTCTGGTGTGCCCAGCACTGGTAGTTCGGTTAGGAAATCTGCCAAAACTTGAGCCTTCATGCTAACCCGGCTTTTGTACTCTATATCATATTCACTTAATTCCACTGCCCACTTCGCCAATCGCCCGGATTGATTTGGACTATGAAGTATTGTTCGGAGTGGCTGGTTGGTTAACACTTCGATTGGATGAGATTGGAAGTATGGGCGTAGCTTCCGGGCTGAAGTTACTACTGCAAGTGCGAGTTTTTCCATCATTGTGTACCTTGTCTCTGGATCTGTCATTGACTTACTTATGTAGTAAATCGGTTTTTGCTCTCCGCGGTCCTCCCGGACCAAGACTCCACTAACTGCATGTTTTGACACTGAAACATACAAATAGAGTTTCTCGTCCACTTCGGGTTTAGACAATACTGGTGGAGTAGTGAGGTATGCTTTAAGTTGTCCGAAAGCTTCTTCACACTTCTCATCCCAAAGGAAACCTTTATTTCCCTTAAGAATTTGATAAAAAGGTAGAGACTTGTCCGTTGATCTTGAAATAAATCGGTTTAAGGCTGCAATTCGACCAGTCAGACGCTGTACTTCCTTGAAGTTCTTCGGGGATGGCATGTTTAGAAAAGCATTAATTTGGTTTGGATTAGCTTCGATTCCTCTTTTTGTCACGATATAACCAAGGAACTCTCCGGATGGAACTCCGAAAGTGCACTTCGCCGGGTTCAGCTTCATTTGATATCGGTTGAGAATTTCGAAACACTCTTCCAAATGCTTAATGTGATCCTCTTTTTTCAAAGACTTAACCAACATATCGTCTATGTAGACTTCCATTGTCTTCCCGAGATGCTCATGGAACATTTTATTGACCAATCGTTGATAAGTTGCACCTGCGTTTTTTAAACCAAAAGGCATTACTTTATAACAATAAGTACCTCTGTCTGTGATGAATGACGTCTTTTCTTGGTCTTCGGGATCCATCATTATTTGATTATAACCCGAGAAAGCATCCATGAAAGTTAACAACTCATTCCCAGCGGTAGATTCTACGAGCCGGTCTATATGCGGGAGCGGAAAACTATCTTTCGGACATGCTTTATTGAGATCGGTGAAGTCGATACACACCCTGTCTTTTCCATTTTTCTTTTTGACCACGACAGTGTTTGCTACCCACTCCGGGTATTGTACTTCCCTTATAGATCCTATTTTTAATAGTTTGTCCACTTCATCATTTACTGCCTTTGCTCGCTCTACTCCGAGTTTCCTTCTCTTTTGTTTCACAGGCTTAAAACTTGGATCTACGTTCAATTTGTGGCAGATTATGCTTGGATCTATGCCAGGCATATCGGCTGCTGACCATGCAAATGACGTCTTGTTTTTCCTTAGAAGTTCAATCAAAGCTTCTTTTATTTCGCCAGTCAAAGTGACTCCAATTCGGACTTTCCGATCTGGTTTGTCTTCTTCCAATACTACTTCGATTACTACATCGTCTTCTTTTTGCCTACTAGGAAATCTTGGAATTTCCTTCTTCGCAGGTTTCGTTAATTGCTATTGGATCTTTAGTCGATGACTGGTCAGATAACACGTTCGTGAAGCTTCTTGACTTCCTCGAATTGTTTCCACTCCACTAGGAGTTGGAAATTTGATGCATTGATGATACGTCGAGGGAACTGCCTTCATTTGATAAATCCATGGAGTCCCAAGGATGATGTTGTAGGCTGCCGGTTTATCAAAAACAACAAAATCTACTATCTTTGACACGTTTTTGGCAAGAACTGGCAGCTTGATCGTCCCGAGAGACATGGCCGATTCGCTTGTGAATGCCACCAAAGGAGACGGCGGTCCTACTATGTCTGCCCGACAGATTCCCATCCTTTCCAGGGTACCTAAAAAGATTAAGTCGACCGAACTGCCCGTATCAATGAGAATTCTCGAAACTTCAAAGTTGGCAACGTCTAAGGTAATGACCAGGGCGTCATCATGAGGCCTTTCGAGGTGACATGTTTCTTCTTCGTCAAATGATATTGACGCGCCTTGAAAGTCCATTTCTTCGCCTAAATTCGCTTTAAATAAAACATTTCGCCTATGCTTCTTTATGGCATTGATCGTATCCCGACAAAGCTTGGAACCTCCAATGATCACATTGATTTTTCCCTTCGAACTTCTAGGTTCTTCTTCGTTGGATTGTCTAGGTCTTTTTAAATTCTGATCTTTAGGGGTATCTTTTGCCTCGTGATATTCTTTCACGAAATCTTCTATCTTGAATTTAGAAAGATCTCCACTGGCCCATAGTTCTGCGAGGTGCTTTTTGAGGACACTACAGTCTTTGGTTAAGTGTCCGGTTACCTTATGGATGTCACAATACAAACTTTCGTCACGGACCCAAGTGTTCGACCTTCCTTTTCCTTGAAATTGTTTCCCGACGGTATTGTTGAGGGGTTGCGATCCGAACTTTTTAGGTCCTTGGTTCTCTCTGGGCTCAAACTTTTTGGTAGGGAAAGTGACCGCTGGTTTTGCTTGTTTGTTCCTTTTCGCAAAACTCTCTTTTTCGTCTTCTACTTCCATCCAGTTATTTGCACGGAAAAGTGCGTCTTGAATTGTGTCCGGTTTGTGAAGTATTAGATCTTCTTTGAACCTCGAGTCATGCCATAAACCTTTTCGTAGGGCAGATAAAGCTGACTGCTGCGAGATTCTTGGGAGTTTTGATAGCACCCCTTTGAACTTGGTGATGAAAGTTCTAAGTGACTCGTTTGGCCCTTGTGTTAGATTCCAAAGGTCAGCATCCGAAACGCTTTTATCCATAAGGATAGAATATTGTTTCAGGAACACAGCCGACAACTCGTCGAAGTTATTGATTGAGCCTGGTTCCAGCTGAGTGAACCACATTAGTGCTTGACCGCAAAGATTTTCCGAAAAGAGTTTGCAGTATCCTGCGTCCTCATCAGCTTCATCCAATTCGACTCTTCCAGCGGCAATCAGAAAAGCTGCGAGATAGCTTTTTGGGTCTTCTAATCCACTGTACGGATCCAGTTTGAGTTTCCGTGAATCCTTGATTCTCAAATTTGCAATTCGCGGAATGAAAGGAGTTCGCCTAGCTTCCTCGATGACTCGGTTGATGTCCGGCTCCGAACTGGTGGCCTGGTGGAATTTTGACTTCATTTCTTTTAGTTCCTGGCTAACCTTTCTCATGGTTTCGAGTTGGTCGAAGCTTTCTTGATCATACTGATCTACAAGCTGATCTTCATCTCCGAGCTACGTCTCTTCTTCCATATCCGGTTGAATTGTTGGGTTAGAAGTTGTTTGTTCGTTGGTTTCATTTCGTACACGGGAGTTCGGCGTACTGAACATGCTTCTTCGGACTCCCACAGTATTTCCTGCACCTAGAGAACGAACACGAGATTGAATAGTATTGACGCTTTGACCAAGAGATACCTGGGTTGTTTTAAGCGTGTCCACAGCTTTTTCCACATCCGAGAATTTTTGCGACATTTCTGACATGGTTTGCTGCATGGCCTTGAGAGTTTCAGCTACTGACGAGTCAGGGATGCTTGCTCCAGACATTGCTGCTTATCTCGGAATGAGAGAAATCTGACAACTCAAGAATCTTCTAGATCCCCACAGGCGGCGCCAAAATGTGGATGTCGGATTCGCACACTTGAATATTTGTTTATTTAGTGGGAATGATTACTCTTGAGGACAAAAATATGATAAAAAAGCTATGAATTGTGATGGGAATAACTATAGTGTATTTGCTAGAAAAATTGCGTATCCTTTACATGGCTATTATCCCTCTTATTTATACTGACAAACGACATTTAACTCTCAATTAAACACAATTATTCTCTCTTAAATGTGTCAGTTTTGGTCTTCGAGTTTAATGCTCAACGTTTGAATTTGAATTGATTCCGATCTTCATGGGCTTCGCCATTTGGCCCAACTTACTTTGAACCATCCTGATTTTGACTCCGGGTCATATCCCGAAATGGACCACTTCGAGTTCCCTTAGTGATGATGCCCACTTCGACTATATCCTGTACACCTTGGGTTTTAATGGGCCTTATTCTTTGCGGACCTTCATCCTGACTACGTGGCGATCTTTGGTTGGTCTCGGTCTACTGGTGCGGGATCCGACACCAACAAACCCTTTGAGAGATAATGGGAGAGCGCTCCTCCAAAGAATATCTTTCTTAACTCTAAATCTCTTCTTAATTTCTTAATGCAATTCTATTCAATCATGTTGTTTGTTTCAATCTCCATGTCTGAGTAGTTTTCTTGTTAGGTTTATGGATTCTTAATAGGAATCTAGATGAATTGTTAGATCGAAAATCCGGCCAGTTATGATAAAATCTATAGACTTTTTCACTTTTGATTGTTCTTAATGCTAATTATAAAGTAATTAACCAGAATTTGATCTTAGTATAATAGGTTATATACGAGAGTGCGCTTATTAATTGAATTATCTTAAGTGAGCAAAAGTAGCTATTCTTAGACGAGAGTTGGTTTAGATACCTTTGTGAACATAACAAACCTAAACATTAATGCTTGTTTAGTTTTATGGATTTAAAGACGAGAGTTGAAATTCCTACTATTAGGCATAGTTAGTCAATACAGACGAGAGTTGGTTTATTATAGATTAGTAATTTGAGTTTCAGAACTGTTCATGAATAGTTCCTAACAATACTGCTAGATCTACAATTCTGATATTTCCTAAAAAAACTTCGAGCCTAACGTTTTCCTAATATGAATTTACAACCAGTTTTAATTGCTTTGTTTGTTTCTAATATTCTTATTTTCAGTCTACCTTAATTCGATAGCCATTAGTCTATTGTGTAATCTGAGAGCTTTGTAGAATTAGACCCTAAAGTGCTACAATGATCTCTTTATTTGAGAGAATGGTCTTAGATTAATTTGACCATATCATTTACCAACCCTACAAATCACCATATGATATTTCTCTATGTTTTGTCTTCACTTGCACGGTTCCGACAATCACTTCCCAGAAGGTCACTCATTCGTAAATTGCTCAATCCTAATCACGCTTAACTGTGGAGTTATTTGAGGATGTTTGATCGTAAAGAGAAGTGGCCAAATTAATTCTTTTAAACCTTTCTTCATGCACCACCATATTTCTGAAACCAGAGTGTTATAATTCATCCCTACTAACAGATCGCAACGTCCTCGTTGCGCACCAAGGCCGTCACCCCGTTGGTGTGAGCCCTCTTGACTCCACACTCATCAGAGTTCGGTTCTGATACCACTTGTAATGCCCCTACCAAATCATTTTTTTTTAAACTTCTCCTCATGCACCATCATATTCCTAAAACCGGGATGTTACACATATTTTCAGGAACATGATGGTTGTGTTTGCCGCCATATGGAGATTCACGAGGCATGAAAGCAGCAAATATCCGATGATGCGTCTCTCCACTAGATGCAGAAGTCAAAACCATAATTTGGGCGATGAGATGTATAATAGGAGCCGACAACTAAGACATAGTGTTTTTATAGACTGTTCAGACTTGGTGAAGATGATATCTTTTCTAACCGAATGGCTAACTTTCTCAGTATACTTAAAAGAAATTCAGAGTTACAAGGAAGATTTTTTAATTTCTCTCTATCTTTCATTTCTAATAATGCAAAATCGGAAAATTTGGCACAGAAAATCCGTACCGAATTGTATCGTCATATCTATGTAAATAGCATTCTTCCGAAATAACTCTTTTGAGAGGAATCAATTAATAAATGGTAAAAACAAAAATTAATCGTAAATGAATGGGTATTTTAAAAAGTTATTGTGACGGTATGTAAAACTTAATTTACTTGAGTATTGAACCGTTAACCTATAAACTAGTATCCAAGGTATGTATTCAAAGAGCTGCGTTAATCATTCTTTATGTTTCAACATTAAATTGTTTTATATAGATTTTTGATTCTGCAATATTTTTCAAAGATAGATATTTATAGAATATTTTGGTTCACACATGATAATAATATATTTCAAAAATGTAAATTTCTATTATAAGTCAACCTCCTAAACTTCATCATCTCAAGTTGATAACTTACAAAGAATTTCGTTTTCTGCTTCAATGTCTTCGATTTCAAAACTAATTTCTTCAATTGGATTGTAACGTTCCGACTGCTACACTTACTGGATCCCACATCTTCTCTTGGCCCATGAGCCCAATATGTGTCTAACGATCCGTCTTCTACGTCCAGAGGCTTTAAATTATTTAACCGATCTTATAAATCATCACTTGATCTTTCTTCGTGTTTTATCCTTACTCACTAGGTATTGGCAATCACTTCCAGGTAGCTCATCCATCTTGATATTGCTCCAGCTCAGACACACATAATTGTGGAGTTCTCTCATGATAATTGACAAAAAAGATAAGTGCACTTTAGTGATATAAATAAGCAAATCAATTTTTTTAAACCTCTTTACATGCACCACTATATTTTCTGGACTCAAAACAGTTAACAACATCAAATCAATTTTAGCAGATTAAAAAACAAAGTTTTGGGTAAAAGAAGTCTTTTTATTTTAAATATTGACTAAATATTCATTTTGTAACATATTCTTTTGGTGAATGGGATGTCTGTCATACCATATATATTCATACATTTTATTTTTTAAGTTATTCAAGCTAAGTTGGAACAATAATGCATGTATAATACAAATACAACCAACCAAAATATGCTTAAATATCTTTTATTTTTTTTAATGATTCAAGCTAAGTTGGAACAATAATGCATGTGTAACTATACAAATACAACCAACCAAAATATGCTTAAATATATCATTATCCGTCCAATGATAAAACGCATGTTAACTAGAAACAATGTATGCTTCGTCAGTTTTATCAAGTAAACAATGTTAATTGATGTTGCATTGTTGTACTTTGCTATTAAACATTAAATTATAAACCATTTTTGCTCAACGATTTTTCAAATATGCCATTTTTGCAACATTCTTTCAAAGTTTCCATTTTTACTAATTTTAAAAACTAAACATTTGTCATCAAAAAGACTTATCAAGCACTAATACATCTTTTGTATACTTATGAATTATTTTAAATTACGTTAAATATATCATTTAATTATCTATCTAGTGATAATATACGTTTTAATTAAAAAGATGAATGAGTTGTCATCATTAGCAAGTAAATTATGTTAATCGATTTGGCTTGACTCTATTTTACTATAAAACAAAGACTTATAAAGCACTAATATATCTTTTGCCATAATATTAATATTACGTTATCACTATTAAACTAAGGAATAATTGTTTAAGTTGACTACATTTTTTCTCCATATAATTTGGTATAGTCGCATATTTGTTCTAGCATATAGGAATTGATAAGTCTGTAAAAATATGTTTGTAGGAAGAAATTAATGAATTTGAGTTATAAAACATTAAGAAATTTTTTTTATATACTAATAAAGTTTAGGGTATTCCAAGTACTAGATAAAAAAAGAAGGTGGAGATATGAGTAATATAAGAAATTAAAAAAACTGACCTTACACTGACTCTTAATTTATGTATAGTATCCGATCGACCTTAATCAATGGATCCGATCGACCTTAATCAATGGATCCGTTAAGATACCTTCACCATCCGAAGAGATGGAATGGAGAAATATAGCATATTATTTTATCCAAAAATATTATACGCATGTTTGTTGATTTCTCGTATATAGATGTTTAATAATATTAAAAAACATTTCCCTATATTTGTTTTTTAAATTTAATGTTAAATTATATTCAAAAGAAAAATAAATGTTTTTACAACGAAGTGCTTCTTGAGTTTGAAATGGAGTTGAAAAAATTAGCTGAAAAGAACAAAAATTAGCAAAAAAATTTCCCTATATTACAGATGACATACAACGATTTGAATGATTATCTCTTCTTTGACCAAAAAAAAAAAAGATTGGAATGAATGTATATTCAAATATGGTTTTGACACCGATTGAAAAAATGCAAAATTATGCTAATTTTGGCTGGATTTTATACATGTGAGTATTTTAGGAGACAATAGATCAGAATTTGGTCACATCAATATTTGCATTCTTGTACTTCTGGGAGATGCTTACCATAACGATCATTATATAGGTCTTCATCGGTGTAAAGATTTAATGTGTCGTACACTCATTAAATTTTTATCATTATGTCATTGTGAATAGGTCATGATGACCATTATGTCTTGACCCATGGTATATGGGCCGGGTTATGATGACCAAGATGTGTCAAACAAGATATCGATGGTCGTGATGATAGAGATGTCCCAAACCATCATCAATTTGTGCGAGTGATGACTAAGTGATTGCGAACCAAGAGTTCGAGGATCGTGATGATGAACCAAGTGTTTGAGTGTCATGATGACTAATATATTACCAACCATGGGTTTGAATATCGTTCACAGAGATTTGTCGAATCAAGAGTTGGAGGATCATCTCGATGAGCGACATGTGCCGAACCATTGATTTGGGAGTCAAAATACTTGATATCAAAGAGTGATGTTGGGCATGCTACTCGAGGATCGAATGGTCGAGATAGTGGCATGAATTTGATGTAGATTATTTGAGGATCCTAAATACAAATGTTTGAAATCCCTGAAAATTTATTCATAAATATAAAAATAATTCATCCAATGATAAAATTACCAATCGATTATTATGAAAACATGTGGGTAGGAATGACCATCCGTAGTTAGTAAATTTGTGATGCATATGAGAATTAGTATGCTGATGTTTGCAAGATTCTAAACCATTGATGGTCTTTGAGATTACAATTTATGCATTTAACAGTTATACATTTTTAGCTTTCAAGTTTCTTACACTGGTTGAATTTTTCCTTGGGCCCATAAAGATATAGTTTTTTCCTAACAAAACTTTAGAATAGACAACCAAGAGGTAGCTTTTTACACAGACTATTCAGATCTGGTGAAGATGGTGTATTTCCCAACCGAATGGCCGGCCTTTTCAGTATATTTGGAAGAATTTAAGAGCGACAAGGAGAAATTTTCAAGCTTCTATTTATCTTTAATTCCTCGTAGTGCAAATGCAAAAGCGGACAATTTGGCACGAAAAGTTTGTACCGAACCGCATCATGTCACTTTTGTAAACAACATTCCGCAGGAATGGTTCTTTTGATTTTTTTTTTAATTTAAAACCTGTTGACAAAAAAAGAAAAAAAAGAAAAAGAAAGGAATTAGACCATCGATACAAAAATCATTCTGCCATTTATAAAACGTTCTGTATTATTATAGTTATGATACTATTCTATAATCATTCTTCCACTTTTCAATATTCTAATTGTGAGTCGCTGTTTAATATTTAAAAGCATTATTTCATTAGTATATATATTTTAGTTTCACCCACACTGCTCCTCACCTTCAACTCTCTAACTCTCTTTTTCTCCGTGTCTCTCAAACACTATGGAAGGCCAAACAACGTTCGAATATGAAAGTCTTGCGTTCACAAAGTTGTCTCACTCTCAATGGACTGATTACTTCCTCTCTGTTCCCATCAATGATTCGGTGAGACAATATAATTTTACTAGATATATATATATATATATATATATATATATATATTAATGATATTCTACGTAAATAAATGACATAAAAATAGAAAGATTATTTCTTATATTATCTACAGTTTACGGAAATAAAATTTATCCCCGCAAAATATATAACTACAGTCTACGTTAAAATTTGTATATCTCTATATATAAGTAAGATTTCTCTATATATAAGTTTGCCGGTAAAACATAAGATTTAAGTAAGATTTTACATGAAAAAGATTTTCGACTCTATAGGAACTAGAAGCTAATACAAGAGAGATTGAGATACTGAAGACTGAAGTTAGGGAGCTCCTATCTTCCGAAGGTGACGGTGAAACATCCAAGAAAAAAGTGGTTTTAATCCAATCGCTTCTTAGCCTTGGTCTCTCATTTCACTTTGAAAATGAGATCAAAGATATACTAGAAGATGTTTTTCTAAGGATAGAGGATATAATCGGTGATGAAAAGGATCTGACTACAATCTCCATCATGTTCCGCGTTTTTAGAACATACGGACACAATTTATCATCAAGTAAGACAATTCTATTTTTATTTTTATGCTTTTTTATTCGCCTATTTTGAATAACTCATAACGTAAAATCTATGTGACATAACCGCATAATTTACAACATATATAGGGTCATTTTCAAGAAATGAAAGATTTCTAGTAAAAATGAAATAGTTTAGAAGTGCTTGTTGTATTCATTAGATTCAAGGTGTATTTATACAAGAGGAGTTGCCTAATAGACGATAAGATCGTATCTACGAGAATATAGGAGAATAGAAGATTAACATATATCCTAACTCTAATACCCCCCGTCACGTTGGTGGTACGGAAACGCTAACACCCAATGTGGACAGAAGTCTTTCAAATGTTGGTCTTGGCAAAGCCTTGGTAAGAAGATCAGCAACTTGTTCCGTTGTAGAAATATGTTCGGTGGTAATGAGCTTGTCACGTACAGCATCACGGACTTGATGGCAGTCCGACTCAATGTGTTTCGTCCTTTCGTGGAACACGGGATTAGCAGCAATGTGAATGGCAGCTTGACTATCGCAATGTAAGGGAATAGAATGTGGATGATCGACTCCCAAATCTTTGAGAAGAGCTTTCAACCACTTGATTTCTTTTAGTGTGTATGCCATTGCACGATACTCCGCTTCTGCAGAAGAAGAAGAAACAGTCTTTTGCTTCTTTGTCTTCCACGATATTGGTGAGTCACCTAAGTAGATTACGTATGCTGAGAGAGAACGTCTAGTTATCGGGCAAGCGTTATAGTCGGAGTCACAATAAGCATCAAGACTGAGCTCACTGTCCGACCGAAGGAGAATACCTTGAGCTGGAGTACCTTTGAGATAGCGAACAAGACGAAGAGCGGCTTCCCAATGTGCGACTAGTGGAGCTTTCATAAATTGAGAAAGAATGTGGACTGCGTAGCTCAAATCTGGTCGTGTTAAAGACAAGTAGATGAAACGGCCTACCAAGCGCCTATACTGTTCGGGGTTTCCAAAAATTGGACTAGAGACGGAGGCAAGTTTATGATTTAGCTCGATAGGGACTGCGGAAGGTTTACAACCAAGAAGTCCTGCCTCAGTAATGATGTCGAGTGCGTACTTTCGTTGAGAGAGACAGAAACCATCTTGCCCACGAGAAACCTCTATACCTAAGAAGTATTTCAGCTTGCCAAGATCTTTCATGTGAAAACATTTGCTAAGCTGCTCTTTAAACTTGTTAATAGCCTGAAGGTCATTACCCGCAAGAACAAAGTCATCGACATAAACAAGAATGTGAAGAATCATACTGCCGCGACGTAAAGTGAAAAGAGAATAATCTTGGTAGCTTTGAGTAAATCCCAAATCGCGAAGAGCGGCGGAGAGCTTGGAGAACCAACATCTTGGCGCTTGTTTAAGACCATACAAAGATTTTCGAAGACGACATACTTTATTTGGATCAGAAGACTTGAACCCTGGTGGAAGACGCATATAGACTTCTTCTTCAAGATCACCGTGTAGAAAAGCATTATGAACGTCCATTTGGTGAACTTCCCAATTCTTTGCAGCGGCAACTCCAAGAAGAGAACGTACGGTTGTCATTTTAGCAACCGGAGCAAACGTCTCTTTGTAATCAGTTCCTTCTTTCTGACGATTTCCCATAACAACCAAGCGGGCCTTGTGACGTTCTAAAGTTCCATCGGAATGAAATTTTAGTTTGTAAACCCATTTGCTATTGATAGCTTTCTTACCGGGAGGTAGATCGGTTATGTCCCAAGTATGATTAGCTTCGAGCGCGTCAATTTCTTTGCGCATAGCGTCACACCATTCTTTTATCAAGATTGCATCCTTAAAATGTTTAGGCTCCGTACTATCCAGTATGGCAGCCATGAAAGCAATATGATTTGCAGAAAAACCCGCGTCAGAAAAATATTCAGCGATGGGATAGAGAATCTTACCAGAGACCGTAGTCGAGGAAGTTGATGTGGAGAGACCAGGGGCGAGAGCGTGTGACGAGGAGTGTACATTAGGAACAACATAATCCTTAAGTAGAACAGAAGGCATCTTTTTGCGATGACCTTTTCCCAACAATTCTGGTAAACCCGGTGAAGTGTTGTTAGAATCGTCCGCAGGGCTTGGGTCACGCAACGGAGGTGCTGGAGTAGAAGGTTCGGGTTGTTGTTTTTCCGGAGGTGACTTCATAGGAGAAGTGTGCATGTCTTCTTCTTGAGACGTAGAAGAAGATGGTTTGTTCTGTGTCACAGTTGGTGGATCAATAGATACCGGTGTACAGGGCACTTCAACCAATGGAACAGGTGAAGTAATCGTCTCGGCTGATGGTATTAACTCCGGTGCGGACCAATCATCGTCAATGATAATATTTTGTGGCAGAGAAGGAGATGGCGTCACAGTTGTGGTTGAGAATGGGAAGACATCTTCTTGAAATTTGACGTCGCGACTTGTAAAAAAAATTTCTGTTTCAAGATCAAATAGGCGCCAAGCTTTCTTGCCATATGGATAACCCACAAAGACACATTTGCGACTACGAGCTCCAAATTTATCTTTGTCACGTGAGCGAGTATGGGCATAACAAAGACAACCAAACGTGCGAATCATGTCATATGACGGTCGTTTCCCGAATAATACTTCATATGGGGTTTTCCCTTTCAAAACCGAAGATGGAGTCCGGTTGATTAGATGAGTTGCTGTGAGAATACTTTCGCCCCAAAACTTAACCGGCATGCGACTTTGAAATAGACAAGCACGCGCAACATTGAGAATGTGTCGATGTTTACGCTCAACACGACCGTTTTGCTGAGGAGTATCCACACAAGAAGTTTGATGTAGAATTCCATGCTCTTGGAAGTACGAAGAAAGACACATAAATTCTGTTCCATTATCCGTTCGGAAAGATTTGACGGGTTTTCCAAACTGTCTTTCGGTCATAGCACAGAAGTTACGTATCAAATTAGATACTTCGGATTTAGCGGACATGAGGTATGTCCAAACAGCCCGAGAGTGATCGTCAACTATTGTAAGAAAATATGTGGCACCACTTGAAGAAGTAGTGCGATAGGGACCCCATACGTCGCAATGAACAAGAGAAAAACAATCAGAAGCTTTATTAATACTATCATGAAAAACTTCTCGTGTTTGTTTAGAACGAAAACAAATGTCACAATTATTGATATCTCCAAAGCCGCTGGGAGATTTATCACATTCAGATAAAGAAAGCAGAACACTAGGCGAAGGATGACCAAGACGACGATGCCACAAGGCTTGAGAAGAAGAAATCTCTGCGGAGGCTTTGTGAGACCGAGCAGCCAATACTCCGGTAAAATAGTACACTCCATCACGCTCTTCCCCCGCCCCAATCAAAGTCCTCGAAAAACGGTCCTGCAAGAAACATAACGTGTCAGTAAAAATGCCAATTGAGCCCGTTTGTTTTAAAAGTTTAGAAACCGAGATTAAAGTGCAATTAAAATCCGGAACAAACAAAACGTCATTTAGCAAATATGCCGAGCTCAAAGGTAAAGAACCACGCTTGGTAGCACGAGAAGGATGACCATCCGGTTTTATAACCGGCGAAGGAATTATGTCAATGACATCCACCAAGATAGAGCAATCTCCCGTCATATGATGGGATGCTCCTGTATCTAAAATAACATCGGTTAATCGAGTTTTACCCGACAGTTTTTCAGATTGAGTATTCGGACGTTGAGCTTCGAGGAGATTGATGAGGTGAGCAATTTGGTTGTTGTCTGAAGGTGACATAACACGAGCATTGTTTACGCGGCCACGTCCACGACCTGTACCTCTTGTCGAGCGTCCACCACGTTGACCAGACCGAGAACCATCCTTGTTATCGGGGCGAGCTACACCTTTCTGCTCGTAGTACCAATCTGGAAACCCGTGAACCAGAAAACATTCTGAATTGTCGTGGCCTTGACGATGGCAGTGAGTACATGAGAGTGTGGAACGATCACGGAATCGTTGTCCCGACACAGCAGCTGCTTGAGGAGTAGTCTCTGTTTTAACCGTGAAACCAATCGCCTCTGTTTTAGAAATTTCTTTTGATTTAGCAACGTTGAGATTTTGCTCCTCCCGAATGACACGAGAGTAAACCTGAGTAAGAGGAGGCTTTGGGTCTTCACCGGTGATGGTAGAACGGATGTTACTGAATCGTGGAAGATCAAGTCCGAAGAGAAATTGATGAACTCGATCTTCTTCACGCTCTTTAGCGATGTCTGGAGCAGCAGCACATGTACACTCACGACCGGTCTTGTAGAGTTGCAGCTCTTCCCATAATTTTGACAAACGTCCGTAATATTCCAAGACTGTTTGTCCGTTTTGTTTGCAGTCAGCAATCTCGTCTTTAAGTACTTGTTTGCGAACTCCGTTACCCACCGAAAATCGAGAGCGAAGACTCTCCCATAGCGTGTGAGCTTCAGCGATGAAAGAGACCGTTGAGCGAAGCTTTGGATCGATGGAAGTGCGAATCCAGCCAACGATCATAGAGTTTGCAGCACGCCACCAGCTCAAGTATGGTTCGTCGCTGGGTTTTGGAATGGATCCATCGATGAATCCCAGTTTTTGTTTGGCGAGAAGTGAGTTTTGTAGCTCAGTTGCCCATTCAGAGTAATTATCTTCCCGCAAGATAACAGGGGAGATCAACGCTCCTGGATTATCAGAAGCATGGAGTGGATATGGATTTGCTTTAGGAACTGTGGCGATTTCGGTGTTAGCCATGATAGAAGATGATGAGTAGAAGAGATAGAAGAGATAGAAAAAAAAAACGGCGGCGGTGGTTGCGAGGAGCAACGACGGCGGCGGTGTGTTTAGAGAGAATTAGGTCACAGAATTTTATTGCTCTGATACCATGAAATAGTTTAGAAGTGCTTGTTGTATTCATTAGATTCAAGGTGTATTTATACAAGAGGAGTTGCCTAATAGACGATAAGATCGTATCTACGAGAATATAGGAGAATAGAAGATTAACATATATCCTAACTCTAATAAAAAACAAAAAATTAGTTGATGGCGACAAATTTACGAATTTATTTTTGTCACAGAATACTTGCAAAGCCATATCACAATTACCAGTAGATTTCCAATAAAGGACTTATTTCGTTTTTAATGTAAGGTTCATGGGTTTTTAAGTTCTTTTTTATAAGTTTCATTAAAACATATTTCGTTTTTTACATGTATTATAAGTTTCAGTAAAGCATATAAATTATAGGTTTATTGCATTATACTAAATTCAACTCTTGTTTGGTCTATATATATTAAAATTTTGAAAGAGGAGAGTTGAAAACTAAGAACTAGTTAGGATATATATAGCAGATGTTGTTACAAACTATATATATAATAAAAAATCTTTAAGAAATTAATACAAAATTGATTTGTAGTATTTCACATTATTAGTAATGTATTGATCTCTTCCTCGTGTAGATGTATTCAATAGATTTACAGAGGATGATGGGAAGTTCCAGCAATCTCTTATGGGAGATGCTAAATGTATACTGAGCTTGTATGAAGCCGCTCACTTGGGAACAACGACAGATTATGTATTGGACGAAGCATTGAGGTTCACATCGAACCACTTGAACTCTTTATTGGCAGGCGGGACTTGCCGGCCTCATATGTTAAGGCTTATAAGAAACACGCTTTATTTACCTCAACGGTGGAACATGGAAGCAGTAATTGCAAGGGAATACATTACGTTCTACGAACAAGAAAAAGATCACGACAAGATGCTACTCAGATTAGCCAAGCTCAATTTCAAGTTATTGCAGCTGCATTACATCAAAGAACTGAAAACTTTTATTAAGTAGGAAAAAAACGTCTATAAAAACAATGGTCAATTCTTGTGAAAGTTCATAACTCCGATATTGAATAATTCGTTTCTTTTTTTTCGTTTTCTTTTGTTGGTTTGAATTTTAAGATGGTGGATGGAGCTAGACCTTACATCTAAGTGGCCAAGTCAATTTAGAGAGCAGATCGTGGAGGCTTGGCTAGCAGGATTGATGATGTATTACGAACCTCAATTTTCAGGTGGGAGGGTTATTGCGGCTAAGTTTAACTACCTCCTTACTATTTTAGATGATGCTTGCGATCACTATTTCTCCATTCCTGAGCTTACAAGACTCGTAGATTGTGTGGAAAGGTACATAAACTAATTTTCTACCTCTACTATTTTAAACATAATTGTTCATTGATTCTTGGTGAATTTATTTTGCCTATCTGTCATTGGTTCAAATTTTTTTAACATGATTGTTAAACAAAACTAAAAAGCTAAATAAATAACACTTACGAATGATTATTATATTGGCAAAGCTTTTATGGAAGGGAGGAAAAAAAGATATCTCGACTAAAAGCACATATGCATTCATGTAAAAATATATTTGTTTCTATAAGAATTTTCTATTGTAATTTATCTATAGAAATCATAGTTTCATTTGATCCCAAATCGGAAATATAAAAATAAACCAATAATAAGGGGAATATCAGGATTTCATCGACAAAAAATTTTACACACGGCATTTTCCGAAATTTAGTTTTGTTGGATTTTTTGACGAAATAATATTTGTTATAAAAAATTGTGTAGATGGAGTCCTGATGGCATTCACACACTACAAGATATATCACGAATTCTCTTCAAACTCGCGTTGGATGTTTTCGATGATATCGAAAGAGGAGTGAGGTCTGAAGGATGTTCATACTACTTGAAGGAGATGTTAGAAGAGGTGATTAATATAAACCATTTTTCTTACAATTCATAAAAAGAAAAACAAACAAAACACACATACTAAGTATTGATCACAAGTTCACAACACATATATATCTTGTAATAATATACTTATATTTTCGAGTAAACAGCTCAAGATACTTGTGAGAGCAAACCTTGATCTTGTCAAATGGGCACAAGGAATTCAGGTGCCTAGCTTTGAAGAACATGTAGAGGTTGGTGGGATAGCACTTACCACATATGCAACGTTAATGTACTCTTTTGTCGGAATGGGAGAGACTGTCGGGAAGGAAGCTTATGAGTGGGTAAGATCCAGACCAAGACTAATCAAATCTCTAGCTGCAAAGGGTCGTCTGATGGACGATATAACTGATTTTGAGGTAAAAAAAAAAAGACATTTTCTTTGATTTGCTTTTATTTGTTTTCTAACTTAGGTGTTTGGTATATGTTAGAGCGACATGAGTAATGGGTTTGCTGCAAATGCGATCAACTATTATATGAAGCAATTCGTAGTTTCCAAAGAAGAAGCTATTCTAGAGTGTCAAAAAATGGTGGCAGACATCAATAAGACAGTAAATGAGGAGCTACTAATGACAACAAGCGTGCCACGTCGAGTTCTCAAGCAAGCACTCAATTTTGGACGCTTATTGGAACTCCTCTACACCAAGTCCGATGATATATACAATTGTAGTGAAGGAAAACTCAAGGAGTATATAGTCACCTTACTCATAGATCCCATACATCTTTGAAGAGTTTGAATTGTATGGTTTATGAATGAATAAGAAGATCTTTTTATGTTGCTTACAGTAAATGCAACGATATTTTAACATTTCAATAACTCACGGTCGCGTAAACTTCTTCTGGAAAATACAGAGAATGTCAAACCATACGAATTTACAATGTTTTATTCATTAACCAAGCTAAAGGGAGAGAAGTGTTGACACGAGAAATCAAGCAAAAGATGGAATAGCAATAAGAGGGAATTTGCGGAAAACCACGAGACCGGTTGCTTCAGTTAGGTCATGTTGAACCCTTTGTGGTTCGACATCCATTCTCCAGTTGAATCGTTTCACAATGTTGGCCAATGTAACCCCGATCAACGCGGATGAGAATCCTATTCCAGGACATATCCTTTTGCCCGATCCGAATGGAATGAATTTGAAATCTTGTCCTTGGAAATCCAAGTTTGAGTCTAAATGCCTTTCTGGCCTAAACTCTTCTGCATCTATCCCCCATGTTGTAGTATCTCGTTGGATTGCCCAAGCATTGATTATAACCTGTGTTCCCATGATATGTTTGTCACTAATATCTAAAAAATGACCATAACCAGATACATATTTGATTTGATATGAAGCAACACACACATATATATATCCATGTATTTTCCTACGTACATGCTATGCCAAATGATATGAAATAAAATATAAATTAATAATATGAAGACTATGATATTTTATAAATTCGTATTAAAAATATTTATAATTTTAAAGTTAAGTATTAACCTGCGTTCCTGCTGGAATATTGTATCCCTTTAACGTGACATCATCACTTAACACTCGTGGAACCAATAGTGGAGCTGGTGGACGCAACCTTAACGCTTCCTTAATAACAGCTTGTAGATAATTCATCTTCTCAGCTTCTTTCTCCGTTACAAATAAATCTTGTGGTGAACTTGAACGAATTTCTTCTTGGAGTTTCTTCATGGCTTTTGGATGTCTCATGAGCTCTGTCATTGCCCATTCAAGAAACGAGAGACTTGTTGCCGTTCCCGCTAAAAACATATCCTGAGAAGAAACAAAGTAAACGTCAACATAAAACTATAGAAGGATGCTTAATAACTAGTTTTTATACTTACCCATATGATAAGTTTTAAGGCACTCTTGTCGCTTTGGATCGTTAGTAACTTATCAACCAAGTCGGAACTGGTCTCTTTATGTGCATCTTCATGTTCTTTTACAACTCTATCCAAAAACTCATCAAATCGTTTATCTACTTCATCCATTTTATGATCTGACCGCGGATTTTATCAATCCACGACAAACTAGGAATGTATTCCCCTATAGGAAATTCACCCACGAGTGCGGAAAATGCCCTCACTATGTTCTCAACATCAACTCCATCTTCCTTGCTGCTATATTTTCTTCCCAAGGCAGCTCTACATATTATATCGTTTGTCAAAGTCATTAAGAGTTGGCTTAGATTTACCGGTGAAGGAGGAGAAGAACAACTCGCTTTTTCCAGCTTTTCAATCATTAGTTTTATCTCCTCTTCTCTTATCTTCTCGTAAGACCTGACCATTTTGTTGCTGAGTAGATTCTGGATGCAAATACTCTGCATCCACAAAATATGTTTAGATTCTTACCAAAAAAAAAGTATGTTTAGATCATAAAAAGCTCCTCATAACCCCATCACATATTAATGATCAAAACAACAATAAAAAAATTAAATTATTTTATCATTTTTGATAAGGACAATGGGGAAACAACTAATACTCTAATAGTCTCTACTTTTTTATTTTAATTTTAAACAGTGCTTAACAAATTTTATTTTTTCGTATAACACATCACTTAAAACAATACGGAGGAAGTATAATTATATTTTTATGTAAATGAACTTCTTTTTAACAGTTCAAAATGTGAAACGTCCAATTTTGGATGCTATGTATGAAGATAAAATTATTTAGCTGCTAGAATAAAAAAAGATAGAAAGAAATTGTTAACAAAAAAAATGTTCTTCTAGGAATCAATTGCGTAAAGAAAAATAAAAAATAAAAACTAGTTGATCTTTTAACTACCTTTATCTGTCTCCAATATTCCCCGTAAGGGGCAAAAGCCACATCTCTGCCACCTCTCAAAATTTTATCAATCACTTTTGTTTTTGGGCGGTTGGCACAAATAACATCGTACGTCTTCAAGATGTCATGAGCAAAGTCTGCGGACGAGACTATAAGGACTGGTGTGCGGCCGAAATGAAGGAGCATGAGTGGTCCATATCGGAGACTCAGGGAACGGAGAGACCGGTGAGTATTGAGGCTGAGCTGGTGGAGGTTTCCGATCACCGGAAGTCGCCATGGTGACGGTGGTAGGTTGACTTTGTTTGTGGTGGTTCTTTTAAGGATGGATTTTAGGAGGAGAAGTGCAAGAAGGGTTGTTAAGCATAAAGTGATTAATATTTTTTCCATATCTAGTTCAATCTTTCATGTAAGTATTTAGTGAATATTATATGTTATTGTGATTTGTTCATTTCCTTTTACTCTCTACTTTGTAATTTATAAGATTTATGATCCCGTCGTTTTATTTTAGTATGCTTATGAGCAGAACCGTCTTTGACACGTGCAAGTAGAGCGGTGAACATGGCCTTGCGTGCGGGTAGAGTGATGAACATGGCCCGTTTCAAAAAATGAAATTTCTTACAGAAAATTTTAAATATTGGAGCCAATTAAATAAAATTTTGTTATATCACGTTGTAAAAAAAAAAAAAAAAAAAGAAATATAGCGAATCTCTTGTAGGCTCTTAGTGTCTTTAAATAACCACAATTAATATATATTTTTATTGAGATTTTAAACATGGCCTACAAATAATTTTAGATGGTCCTATATATGAAAAGATATGTATCGAAATTGCGTTAAAAACAAAAGAAAGCTGGTAGCTGAAACGGCATCACAACTAGCCAGCTAAAGGAGCTAGGGACTTGAAGGTCCTGAGTTTGAACATCGAAGAGAAAAATAACTAACATGTTTCTCCATATTTCCTTAGCCAGTTTCTGACTTCTTAACCATGTGGCCTTACCCGGCGATTCTATTAAAACCGGCGATACAATACTTTATTTATGTGGTTCAACCTAATCTCAATATTGTTTACTCCATGCAGCCAAAGATACTTAAAAAGTTATAATTTATGGCTTATGTTGCTTTTTTTTTTTTTTTTTTTTTTTTTTTTTTTTTGCTTATGTTGCTTCATTTGTATATAAATCACGCAAATTACGGGATATGTGCATAAATTGGCGTAAATTACCTCATTTTATGTGGTTTCACCTTAGAACTATGAGATAAGAAAACATGCAGAAGGAACCAATGCTCATTTAACTTTGACTTCTTTGCGGCTGGTCGCTTCTTTTGCATATGATGGTTTTTGGTTTTGTGGAGGTAAAAATTAGCATTAATCATGATAAAAGAGAAATGTTATATATTAAAGACTTATAAAATCAATAGCATCTATAAAATTAATCACCAAAAAGGTTTACTATTAATAGGGCAAGAGTCGTGGTCACAAAGTTGGCGAGCAAGTCATTCGCTCGATGGTCGCCGTTGCCAATAACGTCCCTGATGAGAAGCTTTTTTTATCACCAGTCTTCACAGTGACATATGTTTAGAACTAGGATTTCGATAAATATGATTCAAGATGTGTTTAAAGTCTTGCAACGGTGCCTATGTACTTATTCCAGGTGTGAGGAGAATAAGAATCCAGAGATGCATGCCAAATATGAACTAAAGATATATTTGACTAATAACTCTTTAACTATGAACTAAAACCGACATTATACCAAAACATGAATATTTAAATACGTTTTAATTTAGGTTACAAATGATTCTTTCAAGTTAAATGTGTAGAAAATATTATGTTGAAAAAAATTGGGTTGAATATCAGTCAATCCATTTATCTGCAAAAATATAATTGAATGAGTTAGAACACTTTTGCTGTATAATTTGTTCAATTTTTCTAGTTTTTAAGTTGAATGGGCTGAATCTTTTTTTTTTCAACTCTTTCATTTCAAATGATGAAAAATTAGTTGAATATTCATTCAACTCTTTCAACTTGGTATTTTGTGTCATCCATTTGTTATATTGGTTATATATAAACCGAAAAGTCTTAAAACTCAAAAATATGAATCCAAACCCAACCAAAATCCCGGTTGGATACCATAATATTAATCTTCAACCACGAAATAACATGTTTCTAGTTTATTTGTCATTTATTGAATCAAACACTTAAGAATAAGAACAAGATTATGAATATAAAAGATACTTTCTTTTATTGCTATGAAAACTAACTCAAAACCATAAGCTTTCACAACCTCAATCTCTCAATTTCTCTTAAGGAATACCACAAGGCATCTCTTATATAGCAAAACTTCTAGACCTAATCCTAGTCTCATTAGGATTTGTATTTTAGATAACTCCTAAAATACTTACAACTTTATCTCATAAGTAAACCAAGCTTAACCAAACTTAATCTACTTTCAAACTTAAACCAACATCATTTATATCTCGTGTTAACACTTTAGCTAACACGGAACACTCTAGCTAAAGTAAAGACAATAATTTCCGCAAAGTTTTTTTTTTCTTTTTTGCGAAACGATATAATCACAACAATAATTTAAAGGTGATTTTGATTGGTTTCCTACCCTATGCATATCACTGAATTTTCAAAAGAATCCACTAATATTCAATTATCAGGTAGAAATGGAAGTGGAGGTAGGTAAAATCAACCATAAAACCGATATATGTATATCCATTTTTATGTTTAATGGTAATGCATGTGTTTATTAAAGAAAAAGAAAAACACTATGTGATTTGTGTTGTGACGTTTACCACGTAAACCATGCTACATTTTAGCTGATATGTGGCAGGTTAGTATTATCTAGACATATCAATTAGGGCCAAAGCCCGCGGGCTAGCCCGGCCCACCCCTGAAAAACAGCGGGGTCGGACTTAAAAATATATGTCCAGAAAAAATCGGACCTTTCGGGCTAAGCCCGTTCGGACTAAAGGGTTTTTTGGGCTTAGCCCGGCCGGGCTCGGGCTAGCCCGAAAAGCCCTTTAAAAAATATTTTGATCTTTTTTTTTATTAATATTTTCCTTTAATTATAAGATTTGTTGTAAAAAATTTGTTTGATAAAGTTGAAAACTCTAAAAATAGTTTTTTTGTTGTGTATTACTATAAATCGAAAAAGCAAATATTAGCTATACTACCTAATTTGAATTATTTTGATTTTATATTTTATCTAGTATAAGTTTAAACAATTTATTTGGATTATTTATTTGATTTTAACTCTCTTTCTTAAAAACTAAATTAGCGTTAGTGGTTATTTAAATTTTGATTGACTCGTTTCATATATAGATTCTTTTTAAGAGATATTATAACTTATAAGTTTGTTTTTTGTTGTCGGAAGAAAAGCCCAAAAAAGCCCGGAAAAGCCCTGTAGCCCTGTTAGGGCCGGGCCGGGCTTTAAAATATAGGCTCGGAATTTTTACGGGCCGGGCCGGGCTGGGTTCAAATATGTACGGGTTTTGCGGGCTTCGGGCCGGGCCGGGCCGGGCTAGCCCGATTGACATGCCTAGTATTATCATATAAAATATTGAAATTCAATGATTGAACGATATAGAACTAATATGTTTAACCAAAAAGGGTAATAATATGTTATATATGGGTGGAAGTATTAATAAAGTATATGATTTGACACCATTTGGTATAGTGATCGACCTGTCAAAGAGATTTGTATGTTGGAAAAACTGTTGTCAATTTAAGTGATTTGCAAAATTATTTTACAATAGACATATTTTCTTAGGATCGCCCTGTTGGTCTAGGCCAGGGATCGATCCTCCCCAGACGCAGTTTCGCTCTCTCACTCCTGTGGCCACCTGGGAATTTACATGCGGACTTGCTCAGGCGCCCCAGACCACCAGTTTATCAGGGGGCCCTTAAGTGGAGGCTTAAAAATCCCTGTGACGCGGGCTTAGGCCCAGTGGGCTAGTCAGATCACTGTGTGGTCTGGATACTGGGTTATCAAAAAAAAAAAAAAAAATAGACATATTTTCTTTCTAAAACAAGCAAATGCAATCATAGGCTTATTATTATACATATATTGAAGAGGAAATAATGGGGACAAAAAGATAATGTAGTGGATTTAGAGATGCTTAAGTAATTAAGAAACTAACTTTGATATACACAGACCCGTGGCTACGTTGAAGAAAAGAAAACATTCGTCTACGGGCTTGTTTTAAATTAAAAAATCGATGCTTCCTAATATTTATTAAGCCTGAAATTTTACTAGAGAAACATGATGCTTTTGATTTGTTTCTTAACATTAACACGTGACGCTTTTAATAAAGGGATGTTTTTCAAAATTAATAATTAAATTAAGAACTAAAAAAAAAAAAAAGGATAATATACGGTAATTGTGGATTTAAACTTCTTTTTTATCTTTGATGTTTGGCTATCTTGTCCATCAATAAAGAATTTATTAAAATACTGATTCAAATTTAAATTGGTTGGTCTAATGATCATCGCATCTTTTAAAGGTTTTCCCGCTAAGGTCAGGGGCGGATCTACAGTGTAAGGGGGTGGGGCACATGCCCCATACTCTTTCTTAATAATTATTAAATTGATTACCTTATGACTTAAATATCTCTTAGCTCAATTGGAAGGAGTGCCCCATATACAGTTAAGTGGGCTGGGTTCGATGCCCATTTACTACATTTGTTTTCACTTTATTTTCTTTCCCACAGTTTTTATTACTTAAATTTTTTTTTATTAGTTAAATATTATTGGTGCCCCATACAAATTTTCTCCCTAGATCCGCCACTGGCTAAGGTTATCTGTAAAAATAAAAAGGTAGCATCATGAGTAATCTTAGATTACTCATTTAATCCGAGGTTTCTATGAAATCACTCTTACCATTACCCAACCTCCGAAAACAAGATAAACAAGCAACAGAACAAAAAAAATAAGCAACAAGACTCGAAATAAATAATGCAAGTACTTGACGATCCTATAAACAAGCTTCTACTCCATTTTAGTTTAGGCCTCTACGAATTCATGTTATCCCAGAGGCAATGCCTTACACTCCTAGACACGGAAGTTTAAAAGAAATCCGCATCCCTTATACTATATCGTCATGTAGCGGCCGGTCGGTTGCAAACTAGCTCCGAGCCTTCGTAAGCCATAACGTTACGGAGTTGCACGCAACACACAGCAGACGGATGGGATAACTTGATTCGAGTAATGCTAGTTAGCTATTCAATTGTAACTAACAACAATAGCAATAACAACTAATTGGACAGAATAACGGTTATGTTATCGAAAAATGGGCAGTATAACTGTTATGTTGTCGAAAAATGGGCAGCACAACATTTATACTAGAAATGAACATCATGCATTCACATTACAAAACACAAGTCAAACAATTACTAAGTATGAATATAATAACCTTCATTAACAATTCATAATTAATTTAAATGAGTAAACACCTAAACATATGCTACGTCACATGTCCGAAACTTACCTGAGATCCACGCACTCTCGGGAAACAACTCATCCTACTCCTCGGTTCCATAGGTAACTCACTCATCCTAAGCATTTATCTAACACACTATAATCCTACTTAATAAGAAACTAATCGACAATTACTTAAAAGAAAACTAGAATCGAAAACTTACCAAATTCTCACGATCGGCTCTAGAACTATTTCTAAGGTTTTTCTGGTGGGAAATTATGTTTCTAAAATCAAAACTTATGGGTATTTATAGGCTTTCGATCAAGTAGGTGGTACATGGCATCGTCTGGAGATCGACACCTGGACACAGATCAGTGTGGAGGCGACACCCATACGTGAGTCATCGCCCATGTGTCGGCAAAACACTCTCGACCACTCCTTTAAGTCGGCTGGAAGAAGGTGGGTGGTCGCTCCGAGACCACACGTTTTCTGTGGGTGGTACATGGCGATTTCTCGACCACATGCTGTCCAAACTGCTTACGCACCTACTTGGTACAGAACCTGGGCGATGACGTGTTTGATCACCGGCAGCACACCGATCGTATGTCGATCACATGTCCTTCGCGGGTCGAGCACACGCCAGCCGGATACCGATCACGCATCGTCCCGAACGGGTCGTTCACGGTCGATCGCGGGTACATTTCCTCAGCCACATTCCTTGTTTCCTTACTCGAATCCAAAATCCGTCGACCAACTTTCATTTTTTCTCGATAGGTATTCTCTCTTAAATTAATCTACTCCAATCCTACAGTTTTTTTGGAAGATCAAAGCTTTCTACCAAAAATGACTAAGTCACTTGATATGTCTCGGAACACGACTTGATGAACGGTCGTAGCGTCAGTCTTACCTTATGTGCACCCGTCCATAGACTATATGCGGGGCATTACATTCTCCTATCCTTACTAAAATTTATCCGCGAATTTTTACGATATAGCTACTAACTACCATTCACCTTGCCTTAATGTACTAGCTTTTCTAATCTTCTTCATAATTTTCTAGCAACTCTTTGGACTCCTTGTCTTCTTGGTCTTCTCTTCTTAATTCGTTATTGATGATCTTCATTTCTTTCTCATGGCTCGCCATTCTTCTTGTCACGACTCTTCTTAGTGTCAGTGCTCCTTTGATTCTTCCTATAAAACTTCTCTTGTTTTTACGACACGTTCTATTGTGTGTCATCTTGTACTTTCTCCTTTCAACTTTTTTTCCTAATCAAACTTCCTTTTTAACTTACCATGACTATCCCCTTGCTCTTCTTGATTCTTGGGCATTGTCAACTTGGTCTTTTAAATTAACATTGAGAATAAAAAACTATCTTTACTTAGTCGAGAAAATTTAGGCAATGCGCACACAGTCTACTCAATGATTCCGGGTGGTTATTTAAAATACTATTAGGGTTCCACCTAACTTTTTAAGGCTTCACTTATCTTCTAAGGTTTTGGATTTTCGAAACTTGCATTTCTACCTAAAATAAATTCTAACTCTTAATACTTATATGAAAGAGGCTTATCTATGTTGTTTCTGTTCTTTGTGTTTCACTCACACCCACATACACATATGCATTCATGTAATTTAAACACAAGCATAACATTCACATAACATGAACATAAGTATAAACATCATTATCATACATCATAACTTCTTATACAATGCCTACAATATAAGCCTAAGGTGTTATGTTATACATACTGATTGCTCGAGTAATTACCCGAAATATCTAACCGCTAGGTAGTATATTCGAGGTCGATCCACAAGGACCAAAGATACTCTAAAGATTTCCGAGACTCGTTCTTAGCTAAAGCGAAAAGGTTGTTTGTTTGGTTTTCAGAATTGTAAAATAAAAATGCAAATAAATTAAACGATTTAACTTCAAGATTTAAAGACATTGGGCATTAGGGTATTTCAGAGATCAACGAATAATGGAAATATGAAACCAGGAATTCAATAATTAAGAACCGTTCTCGAACATGAACACATTTAAACCAATTCTCTTTCAAGACATTAATCACTAAATTTGACTATTCGATTACTAAACTTTCGCATGCAATTTCCTAGTCAAATTCGCATTACCAAACAAGTTCATTAAGTTCACAATGCGTCCTAACGTCAACTTTCGTTGGCTAGAAATACATTGCTCAATCCACATTCTTTCAGGCATTCTATCGAACACTTTTGATGCATAGAAAAACCTAGAATCTACAACAGGGTGATCAATCCTATTCTAGCATTAAGAACATGTGAATCAAAGAACCTAGAGAATGAGAATTCCTAATAGCAATCAATCTATTAATCCATTGAATCTCCTAATTAGAACCCTAAAACCCAATTGAGAACTACTCACACATAGAAAAAGAGATGACAAAAATCAATGAAGAAAACATGATGAAATTGTAGAAATAACAAGAAAGGGTTTAGAAATCTTCTCCAAGTGTCAAGAGGATGGATTCCTTTGCCCAAGGTTGTTTACAAACCAAAGAACCAAGTTTAGAACTGAAAAATATCAAAGATAATGTGTCAAAGTCGAACCTAGGGTTTTAAAACAATAGGAGACGAGTCGGGTCGGATATAGAGTGAATTGGGTCAAATTTGGGCCGAAAAACTCGTCTGGAGAGGGGATCGATCGATCCCAATGAGGATCGATCGATCTAGAGTGTCTGGAACTCAGTCTTGCTAGTCAGAGGTGTGGATCGATCGATCCACAAAGGGAGCGATCGATCTGGAGCTTCTGGTGTCCAGTTCTGCAACTGCTTCAAATGCTCGGCAGAATGACCTGTCTTCACTAATTCGGGTATAACTCTTAAACGCACCGTTAGATTGCCTTCAAACCACTTGGAAACTCAAGATAACATCTTCATATAGCTTGTGTCAAAAATTCAGAAAGATCTAACGGTGTAAAGTATTCCATCTGAGACCAAACGTCTGACACTTCTAAACGAAACTGCATCTTCAAAAGTGTGTTTATAACCCAAAACAGCTCGTTTTCCTCCAAAGCAACCTAAAACCTGTAGAGACTCGATAAAGGACTAAAAGACTCTAAAAACACACTTTGACTCTATAAAACATATGATGTAGGAAAGAAAACAATGACTCAAAACCGATAAAAACACAACATATCAACTCCCCCCGACTTAGATCTTTGCTTGTCCTCAAGGAAAGCAGAAATCCTTATCAAGAGAAGAGGTTTGAAAACACGAGAACTCACATTTCCTTCGGGATCATGATCTTATCAATTGCCTGCAAACCACTATCACAGAACTCATCAAACCGTACTAGACTGTACTTCGCCATAACCGTAGCAACAAAATTAAGTCCCGAGATCTAAAAGAATTTTCAGAGTCAGATAACTTAACCATTTTACATTCATTAACAGAGGCGTGTACTCTCACTAAGGGGATATCAAACACGTTATGGGCTAGGTGAAAGGGCTATTATTTGGTGACTCAAGTGTTTCGGGTTCTCAAACAGTGTAAAATGGATGCATGTCATTATGCGAAATCACAGTGAGACACAAACCAATTAGGAGGTACATAGCTTCCCTTAAGCTCGGATCAAACTAACCAACACACTATCCCAATCAAATCAATGAGTACCCTTGATGCTTATCAATATAACTAATAATAACTCGACATTTCCGGTCCCATTCACTCTCCTTTCCCGTTTTTTTTTTTTTTTTTTTTTTTTTTTTTTTTTTTTTTTTTTTTTTTTTACGAGGGAGTGGAACCGGTGTCTTACAAAATCTGCATCAAGAGAAACCGCAACCGATAACAACATATCCCATGAATACAACCTCTAAGCCATAGCGGCTCAATCTCATCACATATCAACAACCAGTAAACTACAACTCACTATCCTAACAGAAGGAAAACTATGTCGGTCCGTATACTCCGTAGTTTTCGCACATGGATGCATATCATGATGATCATATAAGAATGCATGAGGTTTCAAACAATGGGTGGGGAAACAGGTGTGGTACTAGACTAAAAATGAGTCTAGCCATTCAGAGTTAGCAAAGAGTGGTAAAAAAATGATGAAACAAAACTCTGAATGTATGATCCATTACATGATTCTCAAGCCCCTAAGTGAGATAAATTAAGTCGAGATTAAGTTCAAGTATATAAGATTAAGCTCAATTCATCCGAATTTCAAAGAGATAGGGACTACTATAAAGCGATCTAGTGATGGATTTTCCTGAACTTCCAAGTTATCAGCGAGTAAAGCTAAATGGTCCCAAGGCAATGAAATCAAACAAGGTGCAATTCCCAAGAAAAGATCATAGTTCTCAAACAGATTTTGACTCAATAAAAGACACAATTTTGACTCGATAAAAACGAACTGACTGACTCAAACGAAAGCAACAAAAGAAACAAACAAAGCAAACTCGATTAGTAGACAAATGACATCCTCCCCCCGACTTGCTTCACTCCGTCTCGGTGTGAGAACAATTTGAAAGGAAGATGCCAGACACACTCAAAAGAAATAGAAAAGAAATGAAAATGCGAAAAGGAGAAAGAGAAAACTTACTTGGGATACATGGTGGGTTGCCTCCCACAAAGCGCTTGTTTTAGGTCGTAAGCTTGACCGCTCAACACAAAATATTAATCATAAGAATCAAAAGGTTGTGCCAGTGGACCTTTTGTCCTTCTCCTGTTAGTGCAAGAAATGAGATGTGCCAAGTAACACACAATTATCCATGGTAAAGAGATAATATTCACATCAAGAATAATTACTACAAATGTAGCATATACTTTGAAATATTCCTTGATGGTTGAATGCTCATGAGGATCAAATGCATTTGGAGGAAAAATAAAGTCAATTTCTTGGTTACAAGAGGTTTGAACAAAATAATCAACTTCATCGCCATTGATCTCATATAGCACAATATCTCCATCCATATAATTAACCTCGGGATCTTCACTCTCATTTAAAATCTTATCAATATCAAACACAACTCCTAAGTAAGATTCGTCAAGAAGAGATCTAGATATTTCAGGCATTGAAAACTTAAACTCGAGATCATGAACTTTCAAAGCACAATGATATTCAATATCAAAACATGTTTCATGGTAATCCCTAGCAAGTTTTTCTGCTCTTAAAGTATCTAGTTGTTGAGACTCACATATCAAATCGTAACATTCATCAATGATCATGGGAGTATGCAAACTAGAATTCACATCTTCAATGCATGGCATATGAATATCCTCAACATCATGAATTTCAAGGGATGGAACACATGTACCTTCTAGTTCGCTTGGTGGAACCCAATATATTACCTTTTCAAGTGCATGGGCTTCTTGTTCTTCATAGAATGTGACTTCTCTTCCTTCACATGCTGCTCGGTGTGATAAGAGGTTCAACCGGATCAAAATTGCTAAATCACTCCTTACCAATGTCGGATGTTCGTTGTGAAGTTCATCCAACTTCACTTTTTGTTCCGGTGTAAGAACACTCTCATCAAATGGTGGCTCCACATATGGCTCATCCTCTTCTTCTTGTAGCCTATCATTATATTCCATGGCCAACACCTAAAAAAAACGAAAGTGATAGTTAGCAATTATAAAAAAAAAAAAAATGCTTTAGACTAAAAACTAATCCTAAATCCTTAGGTAACACAATTGGTCCCCGGCAACGGCGCCAACTTGATTGCTCGAGTAATTACCCGAAATATCTAACCGCTAGGTAGTATATTCGAGGTCGATCCACAAGGACCAAAGATACTCTAAAGATTTCCGAGACTCGTTCTTAGCTAAAGCGAAAAGGTTGTTTGTTTGGTTTTCAGAATTGTAAAATAAAAATGCAAATAAATTAAACGATTTAACTTCAAGATTTAAAGACATTGGGCATTAGGGTATTTCAGAGATCAACGAATAATGGAAATATGAAACCAGGAATTCAATAATTAAGAACCGTTCTCGAACATGAACACATTTAAACCAATTCTCTTTCAAGACATTAATCACTAAATTTGACTATTCGATTACTAAACTTTCGCATGCAATTTCCTAGTCAAATTCGCATTACCAAACAAGTTCATTAAGTTCACAATGCGTCCTAACGTCAACTTTCGTTGGCTAGAAATACATTGCTCAATCCACATTCTTTCAGGCATTCTATCGAACACTTTTGATGCATAGAAAAACCTAGAATCTACAACAGGGTGATCAATCCTATTCTAGCATTAAGAACATGTGAATCAAAGAACCTAGAGAATGAGAATTCCTAATAGCAATCAATCTATTAATCCATTGAATCTCCTAATTAGAACCCTAAAACCCAATTGAGAACTACTCACACATAGAAAAAGAGATGACAAAAATCAATGAAGAAAACATGATGAAATTGTAGAAATAACAAGAAAGGGTTTAGAAATCTTCTCCAAGTGTCAAGAGGATGGATTCCTTTGCCCAAGGTTGTTTACAAACCAAAGAACCAAGTTTAGAACTGAAAAATATCAAAGATAATGTGTCAAAGTCGAACCTAGGGTTTTAAAACAATAGGAGACGAGTCGGGTCGGATATAGAGTGAATTGGGTCAAATTTGGGCCGAAAAACTCGTCTGGAGAGGGGATCGATCGATCCCAATGAGGATCGATCGATCTAGAGTGTCTGGAACTCAGTCTTGCTAGTCAGAGGTGTGGATCGATCGATCCACAAAGGGAGCGATCGATCTGGAGCTTCTGGTGTCCAGTTCTGCAACTGCTTCAAATGCTCGGCAGAATGACCTGTCTTCACTAATTCGGGTATAACTCTTAAACGCACCGTTAGATTGCCTTCAAACCACTTGGAAACTCAAGATAACATCTTCATATAGCTTGTGTCAAAAATTCAGAAAGATCTAACGGTGTAAAGTATTCCATCTGAGACCAAACGTCTGACACTTCTAAACGAAACTGCATCTTCAAAAGTGTGTTTATAACCCAAAACAGCTCGTTTTCCTCCAAAGCAACCTAAAACCTGTAGAGACTCGATAAAGGACTAAAAGACTCTAAAAACACACTTTGACTCTATAAAACATATGATGTAGGAAAGAAAACAATGACTCAAAACCGATAAAAACACAACATATCACATACAAAATTTTTCTACAAGTACAAATCTTCCTAATAGTCATACAACTAGGCGAACGGCTTTATTCATTTAATTAGGCTTTTAAAGCCAAATTTTTTACAAAATAAAGGGTTAACACCTTACATAGCTTCGCCCTAGACCCGCTACGGGTCAACCGTTTTTATACCTACATATACTACACGGACATCCTGGCCTAGACCAATAGTCCTTTACAACGGTAAAAGTGGATGTATTAGTCGATGCAAGAGTAAGTATCCGAGACGCTCCCTCCGAAGGTCCAGCTATGACTCTTGCACACGAACAGGCGTAGTGCCCAATCCCGTCACAAAGTAAGCATCGGATCGCCGAGTTCCCGTATGGGCGATAAAAGCAACACATTCTCGGGTAGTGACCCGTCTCACCACACGTGTAGCAGTAAGGCTCCTACTGTGCATGTGTTGGAATTACAGGCAGCTTCATATAAGTCCTCAGGGTATCTTCCCGTCCGATAGCATCGTACTCCCGCCAAAGCGCGGTAAGTGGAGAATCAGGGAGGGAAAGATAAGTGAAAGATGGCACCACTGGTGATACCACGGACTCACTCGGAACAATTTCATCATCATCATCGTTTGGCAGCACTATCGGAGAAATGATGGTTCCAAATCCTGGAAGGGTCGAATCGGGACTATCCGGAAGGATAAGATAGTCTCCCATATAGTCGCATCCGTCTCGTTCTCAGATTCAACCATCTCATACTCGTCCAGGTTGCTGATAGGGATAGGCGCCCCCACGAGCTCTATCTCATCCTCAGAATAGTCTGTGAGTGAATAAATCACTCCACCATCCTCACATCGTCATGTCTCGGTCTCGAGAATACTCTGATCTGCCACCCTCTGTGGTGCAATCAGAGAAGTCTCACAAATAGGTGCCGGAACACTAGGTCCTTCCTCCGCATTCCACTGAGATAACTCCGAGAAAGTCGCCTCCCAAATAGGCATGTACTCGAACTTGTCCAATGACAGACTGGAATCATTCCATCTCTTAGTCCACGACCACGGCATCGACCACGACCTCATATTACAATTTGTATCACAAAATAAAAGGTGAGTCTTAAATCCGAACTACTTAATAATAAGCAATTGATCATACCACTTCCTAACAGCTTTTGCGATACATTTACTCAATAAAACGATAAAACATGATTTTTCCTTGAGCATAAATCAACCATGCTCTGATACCACACTTGTAACAGAGCATGGTTGATTTATGCTCACGGGAAAATCATGTTTTTATCGAGTATATGTATCGCAAAATCTGTTAGAAACTGGTATGATCATTTGCTTATTATTAAGTAGTTGGGATTTAAGACTCACCTTTTATTTTGTGATGTAGATTGTAATACCAGGCCGTGGTCGAGGCCGTGGTGGTGAACTTAGAGGTGGAAAGATTTCTAGTCCGTCGTTGGACAGATTCG
The DNA here is from genome assembly GCA_905216605.1 of Arabidopsis arenosa. Taxonomy (NCBI): domain Eukaryota; kingdom Viridiplantae; phylum Streptophyta; class Magnoliopsida; order Brassicales; family Brassicaceae; genus Arabidopsis; species Arabidopsis arenosa. The sequence goes on along the minus strand of LR999453.1, from coordinate 14,585,683 downwards.
AGTAAAGGCCTATTGGGGAAGCAAGTTTCTCGGAGTTATCCAAGTGGAATGCGGAGGCAGGACCTAGTATCTCGGCACCTGTTCGTGAGACTTCTCCGATTGCACCACAGAGGGTGGCAGATCAGAGTATTCTCGAGACCGAGACAGGACCATGTGAGGATGGTAGAGTGATTTCTTCACTCATGGACTATTCTGAGGATGAGATAGATCTCGTGGAGGCACCTATCCCTATCATCAACCTGGACGAGTATGAGATGGTTGAATCCGAGCACGAGACAGATGCGACTATGTGGGAGAACTATCTTATCCTTCCGGATAGTTCCGATTCGACCTTTCCAGGATTTGGAACCATTATTTTTCCGATAGTGTTGCCAAACGATGATGATGATCAAATTGTTCACAGTGAGCCCGTGGTATCACCAGTGGTGCCATCTGTCACTTATCTTTCCCTCCCGGATTCTCTATTTACCGCGCTTTGGCGGGAGTACGATGCTATCAGACGGGAAGATACTCCGAGGACTGATATGGAGGTGCCTGGGATTCCAGCACCTGCACAGTGAGAGCCTTACTGCTACACATGTGGTGAGACTGGTCACAACCCGAGAATGTGTCATTTTTATCGCCCATACGGGAACTCGGCGACGCGGTACTTAATTTATGACGGAATTGGGTACTACGCCAGTTCGTGTCCAAGAGTCATAGTTCGGCCTTCGGAGGGAGCGTCTCGGGTACTTACTCCTGTAATGACTAATGAATCCACTTCGACCGTGATAGAAGACTACTGGCCTAGGCCAGGATGTCCATGTAGTATGTGTAGGTATATAAACGGTTGACCCGTAGCGGATCTACGACGAAGGTATGTACGGTGTTAACCCTTTCTTTTGTAAAATAGTTGGCTTTAAAAGCCTAGTTAGATGAATAAAGCCATTCGCCTAGTTGTATGACTATTAGGATGGTTTGTACTTCTAGGAAAATTCTGTATATATAACATAACACCTTATGCTTGTATTGTAGGCATTGTATAAGAAGTTATGATGTATGATAATGATGTTTATACTTATGTTCATGTTATGTGAATGTTATGCTTGTGTTTAAAATTACATGAATGCATATGTGTATGTGGGTGTGACTGAAACGCAAAAAACGGAAACAACATAGATAAGCCTCTTTCATCTAAGTATTAAGAGTCAGAACTTATTTTAGGTAGAAATGCAAGTTTCAAAAATCCAAAAACCTTAGAAGATAAGTAAAACCTTAGAAAATTAGGTGAAACCCTTATAGTATTTTAAGTAACCACCCGGAATTCGCAAGTTGTGACTAATGATTCTAAAGTGAGTGGAATCATTGAGTAGGCTGTGTGTGCATTGCCTAAATTTTCTTGACTAGGTAAAAAAAGTTTTTATTCTCAATGTTAAGTTAAAGGACCAAGTTGACAATGTCCAAGAAGCAAGAAGAGCAAGAGGATAGTCATGGTAAGTTAGAAAGGAAGTTAGATTATGAGAAGAAGTTGAAAGGAGGAAGTACAAGATTACACACAATAGAACGTGTCATAAAAACAAGAGAAGTTTTATGGGAAGAATCAAAGGGGAGGAGTGACACTAAGAAGAGTCGTGACAAGAAGAATGGCGAACCATGAGAAAGAAATTAAGATCATCAATAAAGAATTAAGAAGAGAAGACCAAGAACACAAGGAGTCCAAAGAGTTTGCAAGAAAATTATGAAAAAGATTAGAAAAGCTAGTACATTAAGACATGGTGAACGGTAGATAGTAGCCATATCGTAAAAATTTGAGACCGAATTTTAGTAAAGGGAGGAGAATGTAATGCCCCGCACATAGTCTATGGACGGGCGCACATAAATTCAGGTAAGGAAACAAGGAATGTGGCCGAGAAAACCTACCCACGATCGGCCATAAACAACATGTGTGGGACGACGCGTGATCGGCATGCGGCGAACGTATGCTCGACCCGCGGCGAACGTATGATCGACATAGTATCGGTGTGCGGCCGGCGATCAAACACGTCATCGACCAGGTTTGGTACCAAGTAGGTGCGTAAGCAGTTTGGACAGCATGTGGTCGAGAAATCGCCATGTATCGCCCACAAAAAATGTGTGGTCTCGGAGCGGCCATCCACCTGCTTGCTGCTAGCCGACTTAAAGGTGTGGTCGAGAGTGTTTTGCCGCACTTGGGCGATGACTCACATACGGGTGCCGCCTCCACATTGATCCTTGTCTGGGTATCGATCTCCGGACGATGCTTAGTGTCGCCACCAGCGATAGTGTCGCCACCAGCGAAAGTGTCCCCGTCTCTGCCACCACCTTTTTGATCGAAAACCTATAAATACCCATCAGTTTCGACTTTAGAAACATAACTTCCCACCAAAAAAATATTAGGAATAGTTGAGGAACCGACCGTGAGAATTTGGTAAGTTTCCAATTTTAGTTTAGTTTTAATAATATTATCAACATTACAAAAAGAAAAATGATGTTTTAGAGTTATATTTTTTTACTTTAATATTATTGTTATCTTTTTTTTATAGGAAATTTTTTTTATTTTTATGAACCGGGATATAATTTGTTTTTTTGGTAAAAAATATAGTTTTTAAACATTGCATACAGTCTTCGTATCTCTAAACACCGTTCTGAATATACATGGAACTGCATGCCGATGGTAGGTAATAAAGAATGTCCAGTCTAGGGTAGCATTATTTTTAATTTATATGATTGATGCCTAAAGTTTCTTTCTTTATCGGTTTATGTTTGGCTTTTTTTATCAATATTATTTTTTTACATTAAATTATCTACTCAATATAACTTGGTAGAAATTGATTTTGAAGTTCTTTTTTTTTTGAAAATTTAACTATTTTAGTCAAGAGTTCAAAAAAAGACGTGGTGCAATCGTGTTAAGGTGTACCTCAACATTGATCAACCTTTTATGTAAATAACCAACTAAAAAAAAATCGAGGTGTACCTTGCTTTATCATTATACTATAAACTTTAAATAGTTGTTTATAATAAATAAAAAATCTAATACTTAACGAAAAGAGATTTCTTAAAACGATTATATGAATTTTTTTTTTTAATAATTATAATATTAATCTCCCAAAACGGGCTTGGGCTTGGGCTTTACAAAATTGAGCAACAGTTACAAAATAAGGGAGATCGGAAAAACTTCCGATGACGGTACTAAGAATCGGATCTTGCTGACGACCTGCAACAGAGAGTTAGAGACAAAAATTCCGGCGGATTCAAGGAGGACAGCTTTGCGGCCGCATCTCAGGCATGAAACCAGACGACGGAAGAATCCGGTTTCCACCATCAGTTTCACACCGTTGAAGCACCAAACCCGCCACACTCCTCCCGGTAAGCACAACTCCCCGACGACAGGCTCCACGATATCAAGTCCCAGTCCAAGCAACCTGATATGCTGGGATCTAACCTCTCTAACCATCATCGGAAGATCCGAAAACCCTCCGAGAAAGAAACCCCATCAATCCGATCTTGAAGAAACCACCACGGGGGGCCAAGAGGCAAGACGGCTCACAAAGATACTCGTGACCCTAGATCCGCGGTAGCCGACCGCGTCGTCTAGCTTGCCGGCTGAGCCTCGGGGAAGCTCCAATACAGCCACCAGCGTCCTCAACCGGGGCCTAGCGCACAGAGAACCCCCACCACCAAACCAGAGACACCGCTACATCGACAGAGAAGACAACCACACCGCCGTTGACGGAGACGGGAACCACTCACCACTGCTGCTCGACAAAGCAAACCGGCGGCCTGCAATTAAGCGCAAGAACGAAGAAAAAAAAAACTAGATCTAGATCTACAATAACAGTGTCTTCACGCGAGAGAGAAATATACGATTCCCTAGGCAACGATTGGGCCTTTTTTTTTTTTTTTTTTTTTTTTTTTTTTTTCGACGCAACGATTATATAATGCTTTTGTATAGCTTTAAAATTTGATATACAAACTTCAACTATTACAAGTACTTGTTATATACAGCTATATTCGTTATAGTTTTGAAGTTTTATGATGGTTGATTAGTAAAAAAAATTATTGGTCGAACAACGTAATTATTAAGAATTTTAAATTTTAGGTCTGGACATAGATGTTGAAGTATATTTAGTTATTTACTTTGTATAGGCAATATTGTTTCTTTCATTTATCGTCTTGCAATAAAAAGCTTGGACTAATCTCAGATGTTGATTGATTAAAATAAATTACATTCACCAATAAGAAGATGTATCTCTTTTTTGCTACAATTTGTTTCCAAATTTAATTTCTTGGAAATTACGTTTAAAATTAATGTATTCAATATATTGGAATAATGTAGATTTACTTTAAAAATTGGAGCACAACTAAAATACATAGTTATGTTGAATAAATAAGATCTCATGGCTCATAATAAGTACTAAGTAGTTCTCAAATTTTTAAAAAGTCTTATTTCGTAATAACATAATTATCGAAGAACCAGTCCTTATTTCAGACAAATGTTTGATTGCTATTTGTTTTAAGTCAAAATAATATAGTTAAATTGTTATTTTCTACAAAATTTTCTAAAATAATAAAAAAAAAGTAAATAATTTTTCAAATTTATTTTATAAAGCTAAAGTAAAAAAAAAAAAATTTAGTTTTAAGCATAAATTTTTTGGTTCGAAATGTTTTAAGCAAAACATAAAACCAAATTTAGATTCTTGGCTCCGATACCATTAGTTTCAGCAAATACTAGGTTAGAAAACTAGCCTATAAATTGAAAAAAAAAATCAAACTTTTCAAAATCACAAATGTATTCAACGTATAAAGAAAAGTTTATATGTTCAAAATTGGCTTTACTCTCTTACTTATTTGCAACAATCGAAAATTAAAAAAATGAAAATATCAAAGAGAGTATAAAGATTTGTAGCATGGAATTTTATCTCACAAAACTACAAAAGGTTTAGTTTATATTTGTACTGTACAAAGAAAGTTGATAAGAACCTGTCGTGAGTAATCCATGATGTATATCTTTTTTCTCTTAAGATTGGACTGACGATCTTGTCTTTTTGATGACACTTGAGTTGCAGATTTTATTTTTCAGTGTTGATCATATCAAGCTGGAAATGTTGAGTTATCTCTTTATGACTTTTATCATCTTTGAAGTGGTAGAAATTCTACCGTAGAATCTGTCCTTTTTTGTTTAATCTTCAGTTTTGTGACATCTATCCTCTTGAATGTCTTCGTGTCTTGAGTCGGTGATCCTTTGTCTTTTTTATTCTTAGTTTACACCTTTTGGTAACGGATTGGGTAACATTGTTCTTTTTTTCGTATTCTTACTTTTATTTTTCTTGTTATTTTTTACTTTTTATTCTTATATTTCATCTTTATTTTTTCACATAAATACATTTCATTTATTTAATAGTTGTCAATCATACAAATTTTCTTTTTTTATGGATTGGATCATAAATAATATCGTTTTCATTAGTCTTGTAATAACCCTGACTATGACTTAAATATCAAACTGAAAGACGTGAATACGATTAATCGACAAAAGCATCATATCAAATCAAGGAAAAGAAATATTGGTCATACTGTTAGTTGGAGTAGTTATTAAAGATAAACCTGAAGATTAATGGGACCATCAATAAAAAATCAGAAACTTTGTGACGAACAAATAACCGAACCGTCGATACATGAATTAAAAGAAAGCGGAATGTAAATCAAGCAGAGCTAAGGTAGGGAATCATTTTGAAAGAATTTAATAATGAACTAAGGAATAAGACCAAGAGGAAGGAGTTATCAAAATGGTGAAATTTTGTAAGGAAAGACTTATTGTCGAAAACCGATACTAGTCATCATCACTAGAAGGAAAATGATCAGACTAATCAAGCTTGACCTGGGTAAAGTCAAATATTTGGCAGAATGGTCCCTCGGCCGCTCGACAGACTAATAGTAAGTCTGTCGAGTGGCCGAGGGAGCTCCATGTAAGCTGCATGGATGGTTCATCTACATTCTATGGCTAGAAGGCTGCCGCGACCAAGAAGGTGGATAAGGCGGACAGTTGCCTACTTCTGATTATGGCAACTCACGTGGCAGCATATGTTTCACCGGAAGTTGTTGTTTGTCGCGTCGTGAAGCAAATGCAGTGATGAATCGCCGCCGTGTGTATGATAAATTGATGAGAGTAAGAACACAAAGGTGTTTTGAAAGAATTATAATTAGACTCTCATCTCATTAATGTTCAAGATACATCAATATATATATATATAAAGATAAATCTTAAACCTAATTTCCTAAATTATGATAAAGATAAATGTAAATAATATTTTAGAGACAGTGTAAAACTTCATAAACTTAAGAGATGATAATCTTCAAGATTCTTCTTGATTTTCATGATTTCTATATTCTTGGACAATCATCTCGACCGTCGATCTTGGTTGATCTCCGGTTCTCCCAATAGTGTAAACTAATCGACCTTGTAGCATTATTTAAACTTCTAATCCGCTCCTAAGTTTCTCATTTCTGAAAATCACTCAAGATTCTATAACTTGACGGAAAACTTTTGGTGACCGATTTCGGTAGTTTCTCATATATGAGATTCACTAAAAACATTTAGGCCTACAAATTTGGTTTGTCTAGATAGATCCTTCGAAATTTCAAAAACTTGCTTGTTGTACGAAAACGTTAATTTTTTCTTGAATTAATTTAATATTATATTCAAAAAACAAATTGTAGTGGTATCTTAGTGAATAAAGAAAATTAATTATTCAAATTAACCCTAATAAAGCTTATGAACAAATCATAGATACGAAAACCATTTTGCCAATGGTTTTGCCAAATATTATGTGTCATTATTGTAATGATTCCTCCTTATAATATTCTAATTATCATCCCTATATATTATCCATTTGCTTATTATATATTTTATTCCTACACTGCTCCTCACCTTCAACTCTCTAACTCTCTTTCTCTATCTCTCTGTCTCTCAAACACTATGGAATCCCAAACAAAGTTCGAATATGAAAGTCCTGCGTTCACAAAGTTGTCTCACTCTCAATGGACTGATTACTTCCTCTCTGTTCCTATCGATGAATCGGTGAGACATTTATACTAATTATATATTCAGTATAGTATATTTACATGAAAAACATATAAAGACTGTTATGTTTTTAGATGTTAAAAAAAAGACTGTTGTTTTTCTTTATATATATAAGTTCTCCGGCAGATAATCGTAATAATGAAAACTTTGACTATGTATAAACCTAATAATAGTGTTTGTACCGAGGTCGTAACAACGAATAACTATAGGATTTTCGGGGAGAACGAAGTAACTTCTTATTAACGACGAACGAGATCGGTTAGTTACAGGGAGAAATGACGAACGTACAGACTATGGGCTACGAACAACCAACGAACGTATACGCAAAGAACTATGACTAACGAACGAAAGTTTACGAAAAGAACTACGAACTACCAACGTCCGTATACGCAAAGAGTTACGAACGAACGAAAGTATACGCTGTGAATAATTCTCTGATTCTTCGGATATTAACTTGTGTGTCCTCTTGTTACAAATAGTGTCTTATTTATAGGACAAGAATTGTGACCTAAGGTTTCTTCTGTTTCCTCAGCAAATTACCGTTTTACCCTCCAAGCTTGGTGGGCTAATTTTGGGAGACACAGGCCCAGTAAATAAATGGGTTTCTGTTTGGGTCAAATGTCATTTTGTGGGTGAAGCCCATATCCAACAAATAGGAACTAGGTGTTATTACAAGAGAGATTGAGATACTCAAGCCTGAAGTTAGGGAGCTTCTATCTTCCCAAGGTGATTATGAGACATTGAAGAGGAAAGTGCTTTTGATCCAATTGCTTCTTAGTCTTGGCAGGGCCGGCTCAACTAATTTATGGTCCCTGTACAAATCTTAAAAATTGGCCCTTTTTCAACGCATTATTTAAACTTCTAATCCGCTCCTAAATGGGCTCTGTACATTTGCTCCTCTTGCGCACCCCAAACGCCCCCCCTGAGTCTTGGTCTCGCATTTCATTTTGAAAATGAGATCAAAGATATACTAGAACATGCTTTTCGAAAGATAGATAATATAATTGGTGATGAAAAGGACTTGTCTACAATCTCCATCATGTTCCGTGTTTTTAGAACATACGGACACAATTTATCATCAAGTAAGACAATTATTTAGTCGGTGGCAACCAATTTACTATTGTTTTATAATTTTGTTTTGAACTAACAATAGATTTCCACTAAAGGACATTTTTTTGTAATGAAACGTTCATAGAGTTTTAACTTTTTTTTGTCCTTTCTTCTTAATTCCTAACGACGAGGTCACCGACAGTGTGTACTTGCCGTTTGGAAAAAAAAAAAACTTAAAACATATAAAATACAACATTTTATTAAAACAAGAAAACAAAAGATTACTGTTTGGATTTTTTTTCTTTTTACATATACTAAAATTTCAACTTTTGTAAGTTGGTCTATATTAAATTTTTTTCTATATTAAAATTCTGAAAGAGCAGAGTTTAAACCTACGTACTATATGTATATAATAGAATTTTGTAACAAAGTATTACCATGTTAATGCAAAATTAATTTGTAGTTTTTTCGCATCTCCTATTAGTAATGCATATACCTCTTCCTCGTGTAGGTGTTTTCAAGAGATTTACAAAGGATGATGGGAAGTTTGAGCAATCTCTTGCGGGAGATGCTAAAGGTATACTTAGCTTGTATGAAGCCGCTCACTTGGGAACAACGACAGATTATGTATTGGACGAAGCATTAAGGTTCACATCGAACCACTTGAAGTCTTTATTGGCAGGCGGGACGTCCCAACCCCATATCTTAAGGCTTATAAGAAACACGCTTTATTTACCTCAACGTTGGAACATGGAAGCAGTAATTGCAAGGGAATATATTACGTTCTACGAACACGAAGAAGATCACGACAAGATGTTACTCAAATTAGCCAAGCTAAATTTCAAGTTATTGCAGCTGCATTACATCAAAGAACTGAAAATTTTTATCAAGTAGGAAAAAAGTCTATTAATGGTCAATTCTTGTGAAACTTCATAACTCCAATATCAAATAATTCGTTTCTTTTTTCGTTTTCTTTGTTGGTTTGGATTTTAAGATGGTGGATGGCCCTAGACCTTACATCTAAGTGGCCAAGTCAATTTAGAGAGCGGATCGTGGAGGCTTGGCTAGCAGGATTGATGATGTATTTCGAACCACAATTTTCAGATGGGAGGGTTATTGCAGCTAAGTTCACCTACCTCCTTACCATTTTAGATGACGTGTTCGATCATTATTTCTCTATTGATGAGCTTACAAGACTCTTAGTTTGTGTGGAAAGGTACATAACCTAACTATCTACCTCTACTATTTTTAAACTCGTTTCTTGATGCTTGGTGAATTTATTTTGCCTTATCAGTATTTCATCCACATTAATATGTACACAAAGCGTTTTTCGTGTAAACAGTTTTGTGGGATTTGCTTGACGAAAAAAATAAATGATGTTGGAAGTAAATATGTGTAGATGGAGTCCTGGTGGCGTTGACACACTAGGAGATATATATATCGCGAACTGTCTTCAAACTTATGTTGGATGTTTTCGACGAGATCGAAAGTGGAGTGAGGTCTAAAGGAAGCTCTTTCCACTTGAAGGAGATGTTAGAAGAGGTTATTAATATAAACCAATTTTCTTACAATTCATAAATATAAAAATACTTCATTATTGATAACAACATATATAGTTGACAAAAAAAAAATTGATAACAACATATATATAGCTTGTAAACGTTATACTAGCTTATATATATGTATCTTTTATCAAAGAAAACTATATACTTATATTTTCGAGTAAACAGCTCAAGACACTCGTGAGAGCAAATCTTGATCTTGTCAAATGGGCACGAGGGAATCGGGTGCCTAGCTTTGAAGAACATGTAGAGGTAGGTGGAATAGCAATTACTTCATATGCAACGTTAATGTATTCTTTTGTTGGAATGGGAGAGATCGTCGGGAAGGAACCTTACGAGTGGGTAAGATCGAGACCAAGACTAATCAAATCTCTAGCTGCAAAGGGTCGTCTAATGGACGATATGACTGATTTTGAGGTAAGAAGAAACGATATTTGCGTTGTTTGCTTTGATTTACTGTGATTTGTCCTTTAACTTACGTTGTCAGAACGACATGAGTAATGGGTTTGCTGCAAATGCCATCAACTATTATATGAAGCAATTTGTAGTTACCAAAGAAGGGGCTATGCTAGAGTGTCAAAAAATGATCGCAAATATCAATATATAAGATCATAAATGAGGAGCTACTTAAGACAACTGTCGTGTCCCCTCGTGTTCTCAAGCAAACACTCAATTTTGGACGCTTATTGGAACTCCTTTACACCAAGTCCGATGATATATTCAATTGTAGTGAAGGAAAACTCAAGGAGTATGTAGTAACTCTACTCATAGATCCAATACGTCTTTGAAGACTTTGAATTACTTTACATGGGTTATTATTTAAGAAGATGACTTTTCATGTTGGTTAATGTTGAATAACATCATCTTGAAAATGTGTTGCATTAAGAAGTCATGAAAACATTAGATCATGTCATTTAGATCAAAGATAGTGTCATCCTTTTTTTTTTTTTTGGATAAATGGATCATGGGCTAAACTTCAACTAATCTATGAAGCTTTTAGAAGAATAGTGTATACTTATCATTTACAACATCCACAATGGCTAACCATGACTAAAATGTTTGAAAACTTTCCATAAAAAAATCAAGAGTCTTAAACTATTTGTAATTTTCATAAAATGGTAAACTCCCAACTTTTCTCTGAGTAGTGCTCCTTTAACCATCTGGCTCTAGCCAGTATACTCAACTGCCATCCGCTGCTTCCCGCTTAACTTCCATATAACTCCTTCTCCAGCTCCGCTTTGGCTGCTCCTTTACGAACTGCATGCGTATTAGGGTGTAACTGAGTCCTCTTTCTTCCATAATTATTCTAGACTCATCATTTCATCGACTGGCAAATCCCGCTAACCAAAAAGGAATTTAGTTGATACATATTATGTGGTGTTTTTGGATAACTTTTGGAGGTTTGTTTGTTATATCCGACTGAAAACAAGACTTTTTCTCAATCTTCATTGCTTTTCATAAGCTTGTTGAAAATTTGCTAAATCGTAAAATATATACAGCTCTTTCAATGTGATGTTGATGGAGAATTTATCAGTGGGATTTTTATCTCTCATCTTGCACATTGTTAAGAGTTTCTGATGCATTGATGCTATCGACAAAGCCTAAGAAGTCACCATCTTTGCCATGCTCACATGAGGATATACAAAAGAATCATCCATATGAGTAGGGCTGGACATAAAACCCAAAATCTGAAAACCGGTCCAAAAAATCCGGTTCCAAAACCAAACCGAATAGTGACAAAATCCGAACGGATAATGAATTCTCCTATCTGAATTACCCGAACCGAACCAAAAACCGAAAATATATCCGAAAACTCAAGAATCAAGATAAAGTTATATATCCAAAAATATTAGTTATAACTTATATTTAGTTATAAATTTATATCCAAAAATACCAAATAATAAAAATATCCAAAATAACTTTGATATCCAAAAAAATTTAGTTATTTGGTTAAATTTTGATTAGACACATTTTTTTGCAAAATTTAACCAAATTTTAGTAAAATTAAACCAATTTTTATTAATAGTTTTGTTCTTTCTGAAAACCGATCCGGTCCAAATTTGACCATATTCGAACCGAAACCGAACCAAATAGTTATAGAATCCAAACGGATAATAAACTCTCCTACCCGATTCCGAAAAAATCCGAACTGAATCCGATCCGAAATCCGAATGTCATATGACTGCATAACCGATATTTTCTCCACGTGTATGAAAAGTTTATCGAGTGGTTTATTTTGCCCAAAAAAAGAAGCAAACACTTATTACACATTTAAGGAGTTAAGAAAAGACTTTACAGAAAGTAGTTCTTTATCTCTCTCCTTCTATCTTTCAGTGTTAACATTAAGAGTATTTATCTATACAATATCTTACGAATCATTTCTCCAGAAACCAAAACATGTCAACATATGTTATCTGGTCTTTCATCTCTCGTCCAGCTTAGGATGGCGGTTCACTGCAAATTAAAAAAAAAAACCAATGTGGAAACATATGATTAGCTTTCACAAATATAAAACCATGTTTTCTATTAGACACTATAATCTCATTGTAACCAAAGCACATTGGTTGATAAAATACCAGTAGCATCTAATGAGGAACAAAAGAAACCAGGTTTACCTTACGATGACAATCTTGGTGTGAAATTTTCTGGTTGTTAACATTAACATACACCTCACACGACACTTTACCCTGCAGCAAAACAGTTTTACCCATGTATTAAAACATCAGATGTTTAAATCTTAAACTTTGAAACTAATATAGCAGAGAATGACTTAATGTTCATGTCATACAAATATCAAAACGCATTTAAAAACTAGGACTCTTGACAAACTTTCGGTAGGTTCTGATAGAAAACAGTGTCAGTAAAGTATCTACTCTCTCTTTCTCCATTTTCCAAAAAAATGTGAAACGTTAAGGCTAATGATCCAAATTTCATTTAGAGAGCACCCATACACAAATCACTAAAATGGTTGTGTACCAACACACATATACCCTACAAATCTGAGTCTTTTATCTCATAAATCCCAATCAGTTCAGAACAAGGTGAAACACAACAGAGCCAGCAAACATATTCCACTAGCTGAAATGAACTACAATCCCTAAATCCAAATAGACAAAGCTCAAAATAAAAGACATTCCCATCAAACACAGCTTTCTTCAAACCCACGTATCTCATCCACAGAATCACAGGTAATGAAACAACTAATACAAAGTTAGAACCTACGACGATAACGATTAATTGAAGTCACGAAAAAGCGAATTCCTTAAAAACAGCCTCATGTTTCTTCATCATCAAAACTTAAACCACCACAAACCCAATCTAAAACCTTCTTAGGCAAGCATAACACAAAAGTCTTCCCTATCCAAAATCAAAGTTCCAAACTTTCTCTTCACTAAACCCTAAATGTTCCAAAGAAGAAAGTCACTATACCTGAATAGGGATTTGGAACAAGAGAACACCAAGAGCACCTTTAACTTGAGCAATAGTATCAAAAGGAATAACACCTTTAGCCAAATCACCAATCAAATAAATCACATCATGAACAACCTCAAGACCATCAAGCTCAAGCGTAGCATTAATATAAGAGCTATCACGAGCCTTTAGATGTCCACCTTTAGACTTCACAAGCCCTAACTCTCTTCCTCTATACCCAATCGAAACTGTAGAGGTTTTTGACCTCTCAACACCTCAAAGCTTCATGCTTTGTCATTATGAACACAAGATCACACACAAGCAGAACATGTTATGGAGAAGAAGAAGAGAGTAAAACAGAGCAGAAGAAAGGAAGAAAAGGAGCACACAAAGGATTTGTTAACCCGGTTCACGGCATTAACGAGCCGCTACGTCCGGTTAGGATCGATAGATCCACAACTCCACTATGAAGAAGAAAGAGGGTGATTACAAGATAATCCTAGTGAACGTCTAAACTCTTCTCTAGCTAAAGACTCACTCTCTATCTTGTATTACTTGAGAAACTACCCGAAAGCTTATACTTTACAGTCTCTCACCCCTTATGATCTAAGCTCCTTAGATCTACATTGCTTGTGCTTTCTCTGCACTCTCTTGTTGTGGCTGCGTCTCTCATGTCTTTATATCAATTTATACATAGGAGACAACCTCAACCCTATAGTGCAGCTACAAACGTTCCTTTTGAATTCATAAACGGACAAACTGTCCTTCCTTGGCCAGCTCCTTGTGCTCCCAGAAATGTTTAACTTAACCAGAGATGAATTACTTTTAACTCTAGTTATCATCTCTGTTTTTACCTTGAGCATAAAGTTCTCATCTTTACAATCTCCACCTGAGAACGTAATGATCAAGCCAAGCAACCTGCACGCACTTGCGAGAGAGAGAGTACCTTCTTATTCTTTCTTTAGATTCCAGTATCGGTTCCTGAGTTTGATTACTCAGCCTTGACACTTAGCAGTTTAAACACCATAAACCTGCTCTACCCTTCAGCATTTAACTTATGTTCAATGCTCTTTAGCTGTGACTACTCACACTGCTAAACCTGAGCCATCAACACATCTTTAGTTCACCAGAGTTGTGAAAACCAGCTCCTATACAGACTTGTATAAAGCTCAACTCTTCAACGATCACTTCATGATGCACTAAGCACCTAAATATTGATGTAACCACTCAGCAATAAACTCCATTAACAAGTTAAGAAAACCATTCAACTTGTCAATTCAACAGAAAACTCCATAAGCTTCACCGCCTATGAAACGTGCAATCACACATTCTCCACCATGGCCTCTGTTAGGACCACAGACATGTATCAGTGATTGTAAACATCCTTTTCATTTTGCAAACCTGATTCCTTTGTCGACTACTTGATTCACCTCATGTGCACTGAGCCTTGAATCAAATCCTTTTTCTGAATCTTATGCAGAATCAGAATCATCTTAGCCTCAGCTTTGAAGCTTTTGATTCACCATGTAGAAAGTCTCTCTAACTGGTTAAATATCTTGTATAACCTGAGACATAACCTTTTCTACAACAACCTGATTCAATAAACCAGAACCTGAACATAAACCTTGTTCAATCCATCTGTTAAAACAGACTCATCACCAGCAGATTTTAATCACTACCAGCAACCTTTAACATGTCTCATATCAGCAACTCATTGTGATAATCCTGAGACAACCATGTACAGCTCCTTTCACACCAAATCTAGAACCTTGATGCATTTCCTGCTGTAACATCATCTTGCAATGCTTAAAAGCATGCGAAACTCCACCAGAACTTAGTACCATCGTCAATAATACTAACCAGACCCTAACTATAGTCTTTTCTTTTCTTCTTTATGACTCCCTGATACTTGAAATTACCCACTTGACTAACCTGCAAGTGATTTCCCTGAGTAGACACTTATGTGATCTTCTCCTGGTGTAGACAATTAACTCAAACTCCTTAGTCATTGTCTTCCAAATGCAGTTTGAAATTTTCTGCATTTATCTCTTTACTAGGACTTCTTTCCAGCTTCAAACACCAGCTTTGAGATATTGTGTATCAAGCTAGATACACAATCTTTTCCTCTCTTGAAGTGACTCGTCTTTAGACAATCCTCGCAACATTTGCATTTGCCTCTTTCAGTTTCTTCTTTATAGAATCCCACTAAAACACTTCAATAGCTTTATCTCAAATAGCAGCTTTGTGACTTCTCGCTGAAAACTTTCAGAAAACCAGCAGCTCTTTTAAGAGAAAACCTGCAGCTCCATTTCTGAATGTCCTCACCAATCAACCAGCTTCAAACCAAATATGTTAGAATCCTTTTCCCCTCATATTTTACCCGTTGAACTTGTTGATAGCCACCTGTTCTTGGCTTTCCTTTCTTCAAAGTAAACTGAACTTCCATGAACATTAACCAATAGTGATTATGCAGCCTTTTTAACTCATTTCCTTTTTGAGCTAACATATACTTCTTAAGTCATTTAAGACCTTGATATGATTTGAGACCTCTTCTAAACATAGCTCCACCTGAATTTAACATCTTCATGTAAAATCAATTTCTTCTCCTGGAACATAACACTGTTTAGAAGTTTTCTATGTCTCTGCAAACATAGCTCAACTTCACCAATACGAGTTAAAACTGCTCTTCACTGTATCTTTGATCCATTTTCACGGTTTTTGTATCAGAATGTTAAACCATGGCTCCTTACTTAAGAAAGTATGTCAGAACTTGTGACACATACTCTTCCTTCTTACAACCACACAAACTGATCCATTTTTACCCAAAGAACACCAAGAACCTGTCTCTATTTTCAGCAGCCTTGTCATCTCTAGAGCATTCTCCAAAATCTGATAATGCAACAACTTAGGCTGAAACACCATCAAACCAAACCTCAATCCCAGAAATCAAATCTTGTACTTCCTGCAGCCAATTCCACTATATACTTGTCTTGCACCGCTATTCAAACGAACAGGACACGCCGCCTAACACCCCTTGATGCCAAACACCCTCCCGGTGCCTAACACCCTCTCGGCTAAGAAGACTTTCGACACAAGAAAATACTATAGCCAAATGCATACCATCAGATACTTCTTTGTCGCTTGAAGATCTGATTCAAACACAAGACAACCACTGAGAATACGTTGCTCCACCCGAGATAAGAACTCCTTGCTCTTAGATTCATTCCAACAGAACCACCATGTGCTATATCAAAACACAAATCTGCACAAAACATGAATCTTTGTCGCTGCCATCTTTTCGAGAGTTTATGTTCTTATATAAGGACCTAAACACTCTTCATCTCACACTTAGGCTTACACCAGAAGTGTGTTTCACCCACTGTATCTACAGAAATGTTTTCTGTACAAGTGAATACTGCCTCAACAACTGTTACAGACCCAACAATCTCGTTTGTAACCCGCTGACATAATCCGGTAGACGCTTTTACTAACAATCCACCAATCTGTCCATTTTCAGATTCACTAGAATCTAACCTTTGACACTGAGACAAACCACTCATCCAATCATCTTCAAAACTCAAACAACCACTGAAATCTTGTCTTTAAACTGAATCCAGAAAACCTTTTACCAATACTCCACAGCCCAATACTCATCAATTTCAAGTTTCTAAGGCGTCCCCTAGTCCCTTGAAATTTAAGAGTTTCCGAGGCTGTGATCACATCAACAATTGAATACCAACCTGATTCAACAGTAAAAGAGTATACCAATCTGATTCAAACTCCCAGAAAAGGCCAGCTTAAAACCCAAAGCTGAATCTTTTCAATCTCTTGCAATAACAGTGGAATAAGACTTGAACCTCCAACATTGAGTCTTGAGAAAGAAGAATGATTCTAATCCGACGAGTGTAGTCAAGGAAATCCGACCTACACGTTTCCAGGATCTTAATCAAACTTCACCCGATGATTTTACTATATTCCTTCCTTTCCAATCAAGAGTAAACATAGACACATACTTGTGACTGTTGTCGTTCTTTACTCATTGCAACCTCCAATTTCTTTACAGAAAAATTAGAAACTAGGATATACCGGAATGTCTCTGAGCTTCGCAACTCCAACTTAAGCTCCAGCTCTCACGGTTACTTT
This sequence comes from Arabidopsis arenosa, assembly GCA_905216605.1. Lineage (NCBI taxonomy): Eukaryota > Viridiplantae > Streptophyta > Magnoliopsida > Brassicales > Brassicaceae > Arabidopsis > Arabidopsis arenosa. Next base: position 14,568,442 of record LR999453.1, on the reverse strand, counting down.
GCTAATTGGAGCTCCGAGAATGTTCTTCTTCAATCGACACTTCCTCCGACGATGAGAATTTTCGGCAACTGCTCCAATTTCGACTTCACAGTCGAACCAAACCGCTCCCAGATACAACCTTAATTTGCGGTTTGAGCTTCTGTCGTGACTGTCTCTTTGAGCTTCAGTCTCGAAGCTTGAACGGACGAGAAGCATAAAGAGGATAAAATAACACGTGCCTTATCCCTCTTTTCCTCTTGGGCATTAATAAATATTTTGGGCCCAATATTTACTAATAATAGAAGAGATCCATCTTGGCCCAACAAAGGAGAAGACAAAATTTCTTTTGTCGTGACATAACCTCTCTTCTCCTCACCGCCGACCATCGTCACCAATATTTCCGGCCAACGTCCCTCGTTTTTTCCGATGACTGTTTCGTCACCAACCCAGCAAGCCTCCACGATTCCTCTTCCTGCGAGTCTCTTCCTAGACAGCAAAACCCAAGGCTTCTTCTTCTCCGACTCGTTCTGCTCGTGACGGCGCCGTCTTCTCTTTCACGACGTCGTCGGAAACTCGAGCCACTCCACCGGAATCTCAGCCTTCTCCGGCGAGAATCTAGACATCTTCCTTGTCGTGAATCTCTGAACACCACAAGAGCTCATGACAAGCTTCCTCCGCAAAACCCAGATTTCAACAGAAATCTTGCATCTTCTTTTGTCTTCTTCTCTACTCCATTTCAGCGAATCTCTTGTCTCTAAAAGGGAATGAACACTCCATCTTCCTTGAGACATAATAACCAGATTCACCGTTCTTCTCTAACACTGCTTTTCCAGACGCTTCTCCTTCATAAAGTCGTGACCTTTTTGACAAAGTTTGCATTTTTCCTTGAAAAGCTTGAATCTTTCTCACGGAACCTGAAGATTCAGAGCAAAGCTTGAGTCTTTAAGCACGAACCTGTGCTCTGATACCACTTGTAGAGGTTTTTGACCTCTCAACACCTCAAAGCTTCATGCTTTGTCATTATGAACACAAGATCACACACAAGCAGAACATGTTATGGAGAAGAAGAAGAGAGTAAAACAGAGCAGAAGAAAGGAAGAAAAGGAGCACACAAAGGATTTGTTAACCCGGTTCACGGCATTAACGAGCCGCTACGTCCGGTTAGGATCGATAGATCCACAACTCCACTATGAAGAAGAAAGAGGGTGATTACAAGATAATCCTAGTGAACGTCTAAACTCTTCTCTAGCTAAAGACTCACTCTCTATCTTGTATTACTTGAGAAACTACCCGAAAGCTTATACTTTACAGTCTCTCACCCCTTATGATCTAAGCTCCTTAGATCTACATTGCTTGTGCTTTCTCTGCACTCTCTTGTTGTGGCTGCGTCTCTCATGTCTTTATATCAATTTATACATAGGAGACAACCTCAACCCTATAGTGCAGCTACAAACGTTCCTTTTGAATTCACAAACGGACAAACTGTCCTTCCTTGGCCAGCTCCTTGTGCTCCCAGAAATGTTTAACTTAACCAGAGATGAATTACTTTTAACTCTAGTTATCATCTCTGTTTTTACCTTGAGCATAAAGTTCTCATCTTTACAGAAACAACAAGCGAATCATAATCAAGAGAGAAGAAGTCGCGGTTTCGAACTTTGATTGTGAGTGAAAACGAGAGATCTAAAGCGATTTTGTGTGAATCTACGACGCTTATGTGGTTGAGATTGATTCGTGAGACAGTGATGTCTGGATCTGAAGGGTAGAGTAAGTAAACGGCGGCGGAGAGGAGGAGGATTGCGGCGGTGAAGAGGAGAGAGCAACGGAGGTTACGGAAGATTGAAGGACGACGGTTACGGCGATAAGGAGTTAGAAGGATTACGGTTTGTGAAGGTTGTGATGAAGGAAGAGGTGTGTAAGGAACGCCGTAGTCTTCGTGCTTCGACGACGCCATTATCGTTTCAACGAAGAAGATGAGTTCTTGGGGGTGAAAAGTTGATTTTGGAAGTTTTGGGGTTTTTTCGTGAGAATTAGATTCTTAAATTGTATATTGATGATTTTATAAAGACCCAAGTCGTTTATACGTGGAGTGGTAAGGACCGTTGGATGATTTGCGGAAGAGTGATGAGATCGACGGTGTAAGATTGACTTTGTTTAAGTGAAAAAATAAAATGTGTAATGTTGACAGTGGGATTTGAACCCACGCCCTTTCGGACCAGAACCTTAATCTGGCGCCTTAGACCAACTCGGCCATATCAACTTTGTTGTTCAGTGAAAAACAAACATATTTTTGTATGAAAATTTATTCTCACATTTTTGGGGATCTCTTTTGGGGAAAATGATACGAACCAAAACTTTAGACTTCGATTTCGTAGTTGACCGTGAGAAAGAGAGAAATATGTAAGCAAACTTACTCTTAACCCTAGTCTCTTTTGGTGATTAAGGTTAAATCTTGGAAGTTGTTTTCTTTATTAATTATACGAGATATTTATATATGTTTTGTTACCTATGTTTGATCTATATTTTCCATTCAGTATTTTCTTCAACATGTGGCTTGAAAGAAAGAAAATATTTAATTAAAAGCTTCATCTTTGAAAGTTGTTAATTGTTATGAATGTTCCATCGGGATTTTTATTAGGATCTTGTGAATGACAAGGAATTAGTAGCTGCAACCTGCAACTTGATTTTGATGCTCCATCCCTAAAAACTGAAATCCGTATTAGTTTACAAATATCTTGTCTCGTAGAAAATATTTTGAAAAATCTATATAAATAAATATACATATATCAAGATATATGTTATTAATAAAAATCTATGTATATAATTAGAGGGAGTTCTCTCTTCATCTAAGGTATCCATCTAAGCATGATATTATTTTTACATTAAAAGTATATTTAAGATATTCATTCAGTGCATACATATGTACTTATAATTAATAGAAAATTTAATTAAATGAATAACGAATTAAGTAAAATTAATGAAATTTTAAAATAGTGAAAACAATACTTTGAAAATTGTATTAGTAATAATAATATAATTCAACTTTTAACATAAAAAAAAATTAAAAGTGACCATATTTCAAAATTTTAATGTTTTAATGAGTTTTAGAATAGAAGTAAGATTAAGGGCTTGATTGGTTCTCCCGCTAGCACTCTCCTAGCGGTTGCTAGCGGTCGGTTGCGGTTGTTAGCGGCTGGTACCAATCACAGAAACCGCTCTGTACCGCTTCGAACCGCTCGAAATCGCTGAATTTCAAAAGCTCCTTTCCGCAAGCGTTTGCGGTTGCGGGCGGTAGCGGTTGGATTTTAAAAAATAAAAAATAAAAAAAAATCAAACGTTTACTTATAATTATTATAATATATATTAATCATATATATATCTTTCATCTTTGTATCACGTTCTCATCAGAAACCCTATTCTCTCAATCTCTTCCACCCAAACTGATGAAAATCAATAACCAAACGTAAGTATCATATATCCTTTTATTCATTCATCACCTCATATGTAACTTTTTGAATATTTTTCATGGCATCGTTTTTTTTCTTTTCATTACGTATTGCTTTGCTTTTTGATTGAATATATGTTTCGATTTGTTTTCTCGAATAGAAACTCACTTGCTTTTTGATTGAATTCAATGTTATTTACAGTTTGTCCCATTACTTAATTGATGCAATTTTTGATGTTAAACCAAATGCATAAAGTACTATCTTGTTACAAAATTTCTTTATTTTTGAATAATTATTTAATACTTTATTTATGGTTTTAATTATTAAGCATGTTCAATTTTCCTAATATTATCATAATAATATATTGGTGTTTTTATTTCTTTTTTTTTGTAATATTTTTTATTTATTTTGGTCATTTTTTTATTTAACTGCTACCGCACCCGCTGGTTTACCAGTCATAAAATATCCGCAAACGCATCCATTTTCAAACGCTAAACCAGTCGTTCAAAACGCTTGATAACGCTTGAAGCCGCAACCGCCCGCTTCCGCAAACTCCCGCAACCGCAACCGCTGCGTTTAAACCAGTCAGACCCTTAGGGCTTGATTGGTTCTCCCGCTAGCACTCTCCTAGCGGTTGCTAGCGGTCGGTTGCGGTTGTTAGCGGCTGGTACCAATCACAGAAACCGCTCTGTACCGCTTCGAACCGCTCGAAATCGCTGAATTTCAAAAGCTCCTTTCCGCAAGCGTTTGCGGTTGCGGGCGGTAGCGGTTGGATTTAAAAAAAAAAAAAAAAAAAAATCAAACGTTTACTTATAATTATTATAATATATATTAATCATATATATATCTTTCATCTTTGTATCACGTTCTCATCAGAAACCCTATTCTCTCAATCTCTTCCACCCAAACTGATGAAAATCAATAACCAAACGTAAGTATCATATATCCTTTTATTCATTCATCACCTCATATGTAACTTTTTGAATATTTTTCATGGCATCGTTTTTTTTCTTTTCATTACGTATTACTTTGCTTTTTGATTGAATATATGTTTCGATTTGTTTTCTCGAATAGAAACTCGCTTTTTGATTGAATTCAATGTTATTTACAGTTTGTCCCATTACTTAATTGATGCAATTTTTGATGTTAAACCAAATGCATAAAGTACTATCTTGTTACAAAATTTCTTTATTTTTGAATAATTATTTAATACTTTATTTATGGTTTTAATTATTAAGCATGTTCAATTTTCCTAATATTATCATAATAATATATTGGTGTTTTTATTTTTTTTTTTTGTAATATTTTTTATTTATTTTGGTCATTTTTTTATTTAACTGCTACCGCACCCGCTGGTTTACCAGTCATAAAACTCCCGCAAACGCACCCATTTTCAAACGCTAAACCAGTCGTTCAAAACGCTTGATAACGCTTGAAGCCGCAACCGCCCGCTTCCGCAAACTCCCGCAACCGCAACCGCAACCGCTGCGTTTAAACCAGTCAGACCCTAAGTGCATGGTATAGTAAAAAACAATTTATGTAACTCAATTTATTAAATTTTAAACAGGAAAATAAAACTTAAGTTAATAGTAACTAAAAAAATATACTACAAAGAGATTTATTTTATTATTACATTTTCACTTACGAAAAATTAAAAGATTACTAAACTCAATTTAAAATTCAAAGATGAAGAAATTGTAAAGCTCATACTTTTTGTAAAATTATATTAAAAAAAAATCTTAAAATTGTTAAATATTATAATCCATCTTCTAAAAAAAAAAAATCAATGATCATATTATTCATGAGTTCTACAACAAAATATATAAAAAATGATTTGGAAGCCGTTAAAAATGATCTATAGTTTGTGTAGCATATCTCGAAGAAAAGTCTATTCTCAAGTGGAACTAAAACATTGTAACATGATCAAAAAGAAAAATAAGTTTGAGATTTCATCAATTAAATCAACTGATTTTAACATTAAATTAGTGGAAACAACAAATTTAAAGTACACTAAGTTTTTTTGATAAGAAGAAGTTTATGTTACATATCAAAATAATAAAAAGTGGTACACTAAGAAAGAAACTCATGTTTTTTAAGTGTTGGATGTGTAAGTATTGTAAGAACAAAAACAAAAATATTTTCATGTGGTCATTTTTTAATTGTAGTTGACTTTTAAAAATATAGTCGCCTATGTAATTTTTAAAAGCATTTTTTTTTAAATATCAAAATGTATATTTGTAGATGAGACACGACATAGATATTCGTCAAATCTTCTAAAATATAAGTATAGTATTAAACCCACAAAATGCGTGGGTTGTTTTCTAGTTTAATTAAATTTGTCTATTCTATCTAACCACAATGATGACTAACTTTTATTTTGATTATTATTTTATTAACTAAGTTTGATGCATTTAATAAGACAAAGTTGTACGTAAAAATTTATATCAAACAAAATTATGCAATAAGTTTAAATACATTTGAATTTTAATTGGTACTTAAAAAATAAACTTAGATTTTAGATTGATATATATATATATATATAAATATATATATATATGTATATATGAATATATAATCATATGGATATATATATATATATGTACATATGAATATATAATCATATGGATATATATATATATATATCTATATCTATGAATATATAATCATATGGATATATATATATATATATATATGTATAACTATTTTGGAAACATAAGACTCCCTAATAATAAAAAACTTTGACTAAGATGGACTAAAAAATATGTAAATCATATGTATGAAAGTTGACCAACTCTCTCTATATGAGTGACACGTCAACACTTGAGAGAATGACACATCAGCATGCAATATTATTATTATTTTTAATTGATTTCACTATTAATTGATTTCTTCAAAACAAAATAAAATATAAAATCATGTTAATGTATCTAGCACTACTTTTATTCTACTTTTAATCATGTTAACTTGCGATCTAACCTCTTATTAGTTTTATAATTTTATCTTGAATCTTTTCTTATTATTACTTTTTGTGATCCACATACGACTTATCAGATGACCTTCTTTCTTTTCATTTTTGTCATCTCCTCTTCATAGTCTCTTAAAAATTGATAAAAATGTAATATTAAAACACTATTAGTCGGATTATAAAAGAAAGTGTTATAAAATTTATCAATATTATGAAATTTGGAATATGATGATTAGTGATATGTGTATATTACTATTTATAGAAGACAAAATATTTACGTTTTACAGCTATTCAACTTTAACAATTATGTTTAAATGTCATTTATGTGTAAGTTAATTGTATGTATATCATTATGTTACATTTCAAAGAATTCATTGTGTAGAATTCATTTTGTATTAATTGTATTTAAAGTATTCTTGCAATTTATTGTTAGCATTAACAACATAACGATAATTATTAGTATGGAGGTTACAAAATATGAGAAAATACATCAAATATAATTATTATATATTATTATAAAAAAATCTTAAATTATTACATGCTAATGAAGTTTTCTAGATGGCTGAATTAGCCAAACCTTTCCTCATTTTCTCGTTTGAGAGGTTAATCAGGTCTCTTCAAATCCTTTTGTTGGTGCGGATAGCTTCCTTGTGGCCCATGATATGGATCTATGTTTGATTATGTTCTTTTATGATACGTTCTCAATATAACAACATTTCTATATAATGAACTATATAATTTAATTTAACTGTGTTTGGGAATTGGGGTGATTTATTGTGTGATATTGTGTTGGTGTTAAGTAAGTAGATTGTTTAGTTAATTTTGCAGTCTGTGGTTGTGCCTTATGTTTGGTTGATAGCTGTAATTGTCTTTGTTGTTTGTAATTGTTGTCTATATTATGAATTATCAAAAAGCTTTTGATCTTTCCTGTCATTTGTAATTTGTGTTTGTATTATGATGGTGTTTGGATATGCATTTTTATAAGTGTGAAAATAAAATTGTAGGCACAATGGACATGGTGGGGCAAGAACAAAATTTTAAAAGTGAGTGTCATATGAGTACTTTTCTTTCGTGAGATTTAGATCCAAGAATCGAAGGGCTTATTGAAGATACATGCTTTAAATACATCTTAAGAATTCCTAAAGGAGTACTTAAGCTTAATATGAAAGTCATCACTGCATTAGCTAAGTTTTATGACGTAAATCATAATGCATTTGCTTTTGGGGAGACTGGCAATGAGTTCTATGTAGATATAGGACTTCAAGATATCTTGTATACTACTACTCTTCCCATTGATGGGTTACAGGTATTTGAATTTATGATGAATTTTATAGATATATTTTATTCTATGTAGTGATATTATTGATTTTTATGGTTAATTTGAATTTAGGTATCTGGATATGAAGATGCTGATCCTTGTCTTACGATTCAAGATAATCTAAACCTAACAAAAGACGAAGCTATGAGCTTGTTTTACAACAAGAAGACCCAAAATTCTTTAACCATCAGCCTGAAGAAGTTGAAAAAAGATTTGAGAAGGTCCCTGATGATGTGACGGATTTGATGCCTTATCAAAAGGCATATCTGTTCTTTCTAGTAGGAAATTTGCTTGTTGCCACAAGCACCGAAGGTATATCTCCTATGTATTTACCATTACTTGGAGAATCAGTGAATGATTATGCGTGGGGAGCAGCCACCAGATTCGCGGGAATCAATAGAAAGAATTTCTTTGTGGACTGTCAGATCTGTTTTGTAGCTTGTTTCACCCTTCTTTGTAGCTTGCCGTTTGGTGTGTTCCTTAGTAATCATTAAACATGGTTTAAAATTAATGAAGCAAGATCTTATGGTTAATGATACCACAAGGTGTCATGGTTTTGGATATGCTTTGATGGTAAGGTCTAAAACCCTTTAAAATATAAAAAAAATTCAAAATTTGTAACATAATAATGTTTTTATTTGTATTTTTTCCTTGTAGATATTCGCACTTGAAAGATTTCCATGCTTATGCCATGCTTTAGGTATTAAAGAGGTACCTTCTGGGTTTTCTTTACTTTCTCAGTGGTTAATTTTGTTTCCAAAAGGAAATGATAAGAAGTGCACAAAGAGTCATTTGCGAGACAAGCTTCAGAACTTGAGTGAAAATGAGGTAATACTTCTTTATGAATTTTGATTATATATTCAATACAACATGATCACATTCATTTTATTCATTGTACTGATTATGATTATGCATTGTATTGTATTTGATCACAGGTTACATGGGAACCTTATAAAAGTTCTACGCGTAACCTTGAATTGCCTCATGAGTACAATGATCATATTTGTATGATATACTCTTGTAGCCTTGTATATGCTTTAATGTGATAGCATACAATCGGCCTCATCAATTCTTCAAGCAATTGGGACTAGAAGAGGTGTCCATACCTGATGACATACCTGATATGAATATACATCCGGAAAAAAAACTTAGCAAGTACAAAGAGAAGAATTGGAAAAAATATGGTGACTATGGTAAAGTCAATAACTACTCGGAGAAACGACATGATTATGTCCTCCTGAATGTGAGACTACAGGACCATGATGAAAATGATGATACGCATAGCGAATCACATGAACAACATTCCCAGGTAACTTCAATAACTTCAATATATTGCATATTGCCTTGAGAATTGCCTTGATAAAGGTTTCTTAAAATATAGGTTTCTCCAAACCATTTTTTCATTAAAGGTTTCTTGAACTCGAACCATAAACAGTCTTACAAAAACCTATTTTTGCAAGAGTATTTTCGGCACATAACTTCCATATCTTATTTTTTGGATTGCATTCACAGAACCGGAATTTCTCAGGATTTAGTAATAATAAATTGATTTAATGTCGACTTAAACCCTCCAAATTTTTTCCAAGTCACTAGCACTTTCATGTTCACAAAAATGATTTAGTTTAACTCTCATTAATTCTCTTGGCGTCATCATAGTATTGAACCATGAGATAGCTACTCAGAAACCGTAATTAACAAGTTCAAAGCACCTCAAATATGTTAACACGAAAGGAAAAAATTCAAAAGGTTCAATTTCATCTAGTGTAGTGCAATTCATGAACATTTTTTTTAATAATTTTTTGGTACTACATCATATGTTGACTATGAACATTTATACATATAAAAGTCTAGATTTTTTTATAACATTATATGGATTGATGACCTAATGGAAGATGATCAACTTCCACTTCATTTTTGCAACAATTCCATAGTAAAGATATATGCAAGATAAATGTAAATATGGGACTGTTCTTTTCCTTGTCGCTGGTTTACAGTCCTTGTCAAGGAAAAGAACAGTCCCATATTTACATTTATCTTGCATATATCTTTACTATGGAATTGTTGCAAAAAATGAAGTGGAAGTTGATCATCTTCCATTAGGTCATCAATCCATATAATGTTATAAAAAAATCTAGACTTTTATATGTATAAATGTTCATAGTCAACATATGATGTAGTACCAAAAAATTATTAAAAAAAATGTTCATGAATTGCACTACACTAGATGAAATTGAACCTTTTGAATTTTTTCCTTTCGTGTTAACATATTTGAGGTGCTTTGAACTTGTTAATTACGGTTTCTGAGTAGCTATCTCATGGTTCAATACTATGATGACGCCAAGAGAATCAATGAGAGTTAAACTAAATCATTTTTGTGAACATGAAAGTGCTAGTGACTTGGAAACAATTTGGAGGGTTTAAGTCGACATTAAATCAATTTATTATTACTAAATCCTGAGAAATTCCGGTTCTGTGAATGCAATCCAAAAAATAAGATATGGAAGTTATGTGCCGAAAATACTATTGCAAAAATAGGTTTTTGTAAGACTGTTTATGGTTCGAGTTCAAGAAACCTTTAATAAAAAATGGTTTGGAGAAACCTTTATTTTAAGAAACCTTTATCAAGGCAATTCTCAAGGCAATATGCAATATATTGAAGTTATTGAAGTTACCTGGGAATGTTGTTCATGTGATTCGCTATGCGTATCATCATTTTCATCATGGTCCTGTAGTCTCACATTCAGGAGGACATAATCATGTCGTTTCTCCGAGTAGTTATTGACTTTACCATAGTCACCATATTTTTTCCAATTCTTCTCTTTGTACTTGCTAAGTTTTTTTTCCGGATGTATATTCATATCAGGTATGTCATCAGGTATGGACACCTCTTCTAGTCTCAATTGCTTGAAGAATTGATGAGGCCGATTGTATGCTATCACATTAAAGCATATACAAGGCTACAAGAGTATATCATACAAATATGATCATTGTACTCATGAGGCAATTCAAGGTTACGCGTAGAACTTTTATAAGGTTCTCATGTAACCTGTGATCAAATACAATACAATGCATAATCATAATCAGTACAATGAATAAAATGAATGTGATCATGTTGTATTGAATATATAATCAAAATTCATAAAGAAGTATTACCTCATTTTCACTCAAGTTCTGAAGCTTGTCTCGCAAATGACTCTTTGTGCACTTCTTATCATTTCCTTTTGGAAACAAAATTAACCACTGAGAAAGTAAAGAAAACCCAGAAGGTACCTCTTTAATACCTAAAGCATGGCATAAGCATGGAAATCTTTCAAGTGCGAATATCTACAAGGAAAATATACAAATAAAAACATTATTATGTTACAAATTTTGAATTTTTTTTATATTTTAAAGGGTTTTAGACCTTACCATCAAAGCATATCCAAAACCATGACACCTTGTGGTATCATTAACCATAAGATCTTGCTTCATTAATTTTAAACCATGTTTAATGAATACTAAGGAACACACCAAACGGCAAGCTACAAAGAAGGGTGAAACAAGCTACAAAACAGATCTGACAGTCCACAAAGAAATTCTTTCTATTGATTCCCGCGAATCTGGTGGCTGCTCCCCACGCATAATCATTCACTGATTCTCCAAGTAATGGTAAATACATAGGAGATATACCTTCGGTGCTTGTGGCAACAAGCAAATTTCCTACTAGAAAGAACAGATATGCCTTTTGATAAGGCATCAAATCCGTCACATCATCAGGGACCTTCTCAAATCTTTTTTCAACTTCTTCAGGCTGATGGTTAAAGAATTTTGGGTCTTCTTGTTGTAAAACAAGCTCATAGCTTCGTCTTTTGTTAGGTTTAGATTATCTTGAATCGTAAGACAAGGATCAGCATCTTCATATCCAGATACCTAAATTCAAATTAACCATAAAAATCAATAATATCACTACATAGAATAAAAGATATCTATAAAATTCATCATAAATTCAAATACCTGTAACCCATCAATGGGAAGAGTAGTAGTATACAAGATATCTTGAAGTCCTATATCTACATAGAACTCATTGCCAGTCTCCCCAAAAGCAAATGCATTATGATTTACGTCATAAAACTTAGCTAATGCAGTGATGACCTTCATATTAAGCTTAAGTACTCCTTTAGGAATTCTTAAGATGTATTTAAAGCATGTATCTTCAATAAGCCCTTCGATTCTTGGATCTAAATCTCACGAAAGAAAAGTACTCATATGACACTCACTTTTGAAATTTTGTTCTTGCCCCACCATGTCCATTGTGCCTACAATTTTATTTTCACACTTATAAAAATGCATATCCAAACACCATCATAATACAAACACAAATTACAAATGACAGGAAAGATCAAAAGCTTTTTGATAATTCATAATATAGACAACAATTACAAACAACAAAGACAATTACAGCTATCAACCAAACATAAGGCACAACCACAGACTGCAAAATTAACTAAACAATCTACTTACTTAACACCAACACAATATCACACAATAAATCACCCCAATTCCCAAACACAGTTAAATTAAGTTATATAGTTCATTATATAGAAATGTTGTTATATTGAGAACGTATCATAAAAGAACATAATCAAACATAGATCCATATCATGGGCCACAAGGAAGCTATCCGCACCAACAAAAGGATTTGAAGAGACCTGATTAACCTCTCAAACGAGAAAATGAGGAAAGGTTTGGCTAATTCAGCCATCTAGAAAACTTCATTAGCATGTAATAATTTAAGATTTTTTTATAATAATATATAATAATTATATTTGATGTATTTTCTCATATTTTGTAACCTCCATACTAATAAGTATCGTTATGTTGTTAATGCTAACAATAAATTGCAAGAATACTTTAAATACAATTAATACAAAATGAATTCTACACAATGAATTCTTTGAAATGTAACATAATGATATACATACAATTAACTTACACATAAATGACATTTAAACATAATTTTTAAAGTTGAATAGCTGTAAAACGTAAATATTTTGTCTTCTATAAATAGTAATATACACATATCACTAATCATCATATTCCAAATTTCATAATATTGATAAATTTTATAACACTTTCTTTTATAATCCGACTAATAGTGTTTTAATATTACATTTTTATCAATTTTTAAGAGACTATGAAGAGGAGATGACAAAAATGAAAAGAAAGAAGGTCATCTGATAAGTCGTATGTGGATCACAAAAAGTAATAATAAGAAAAGATTCAAGATAAAATTATAAAACTAATAAGAGGTTAGATCGCAAGTTAACATGATTAAAAGTAGAATAAAAGTAGTGCTAGATACATTAACATGATTTTATATTTTATTTTGTTTTGAAGAAATCAATTAATAGTGAAATCAATTAAAAATAATAATAATATTGCATGCTGATGTGTCATTCTCTCAAGTGTTGACGTGTCACTCATATAGAGAGAGTTGGTCAACTTTCATACATATGATTTACATATTTTTTAGTCCATCTTAGTCAAAGTTTTTTATTATTAGGGAGTCTTATGTTTCCAAAATAGTTATACATATATATATATATATATATCCATATGATTATATATTCATAAATATAGATATATATATATATATATATATCCATATGATTATATATTCATATGTACATATATATATATATATCCATATGATTATATATTCATATATACATATATATATATATATATATATATATATATATCAATCTAAAATCTAAGTTTATTTTTTAAGTACCAATTAAAATTCAAATGTATTTAAACTTATTGCATAATTTTGTTTGATATAAATTTTTACGTACAACTTTGTCTTATTAAATGCATCAAACTTAGTTAATAAAATAATAATCAAAATAAAAGTTAGTCATCATTGTGGTTAGATAGAATAGACAAATTTAATTAAACTAGAAAACAACCCACGCATTTTGTGGGTTTAATACTATACTTATATTTTAGAAGATTTGACGAATATCTATGTCGTGTCTCATCTACAAATATACATTTTGATATTTTAAAAAAAATATCAAGAAGACTAATGATGAGTAGAAGGAAAAAATACAATTGAATATGCTTCGAAATAACATAAATGTTAAGTGGTAGTGGAAGCAGACGCTAGAATTGTATAATGGAATAATTCATCTCTTTTCACTTATCTCTTACAATATAATTCATCTCCATTTCTACATCTATTTCTTAAACTGAAAAAAAATTACGGAATAAATTATTTGTTATACATTTCTCAAATAAATTATGCTTTTACAAGTAGCATAAAATGGTTATTTTATTAACGGAGAATAAACTAATAAAATGGTCTTTCAATATTTGTTACGTCATTTATGTGATTTTAAATATTTTCATTAAGTAGATAAACAACTTCGAATCAAGTTGTATCAAAATATAATGGTAGACTCAATTCAAAACTCAGCCCAAACCAAATATGTATAACATTTGGTTATGATATTTTCATTAAGTAGAAAATAATAGGAAATTTGTTGTATTACCATTATATTTAAATTCTTTAAAATGCAACAATAACTTTTAAATTTGGATAAATTTAGAATATCAACTTTACTATTAAAATATAAATTATAAATTAAAAATGATGTAACTTAATTTTCATAGTAGGGTTTAATATTTTTACATTTTAACAAAATAAGTATTATTTATGTATACATATTATATTACTATAATCATTAATTTTATCATCAACACCTTTAAAATTTCTAATTGGCATAAAATATTGTATTGATTAAAAGGAGTAATATACTCTTAATTATTTTTTAAAAAACCGAAATATCATTGTATATAGATGAATACAATTCAAATTTTACAGAAAAATCAAATTTGAATTTACTGTCCTTCATTTATTTATTTTTCTTTAAATTTTAAATTCAAACAAAAAAACCAAGTAAAATAAATAATAAACATATAACATAGTATACAACAAGCCGCGAGTATCGCGGCTAAATAACCTAGTATAGTATATGATTTAAACATTTCCCATATACTAAAAACTTATATAAACATAAATGAAAATAAACATATATATATATATAAATATATATATATATATATATAAATTTTAAAACTAAAATCTAGTAGAAGCCCCCTTGGCCCATTGGTTGACCAAGGGTTGATTAATGCTTCTACACCAAGAGGTCTAGGGTTCGAGTCCCAGGTATTGCGATTTATTAATAAATTTGCAGATTAATGGAGGCAAGTGTGCAAGAGATCTCCAGCGATGTACAATTATAGCCGTTCGCCAGGATTCTACGCAGAGAAGGAAGTGTCGCCAGGTCGTGGATCATTGAAGGTATTCATCAAGATTACAAAGAAAGGAAGTGTAGTCTGTCGTGGATCTAGTAAGGGTCGGAAGGAATTGTCAATTGTAGAATCGTCTATGTAACAGTTCTCATAATTTGCAATGTATGTACTTCACACTCATTCTTTGGATAGGAATGTGGAGCTTTGAGACCAATTATTCAACAAATGTATTAAAAAAATTGTTTTTTCTCCTTGTGTTTTCAAGCACCTATACTTAGATTTCATTGGCGAAGCTAAAGGTGATGACAAAAAGAAAGAGGAGAACAAATGAGACGCCATTGGTGGTGCCCAAAAGAAAGAGGAAAAAAAAGATAATCTCTGATACAAAATCTTTAAACAAACCATAACCTTAACACAAAAAATTGCAAGGATAATTAATAAAGTTAACATTTTATTAACTCACCGAAAAAGCTAAACAGTGATAAATCAAATAACTTAGTTAAGATTTAAAGAGTGTGACATACAATGAAAGGGAGTGTTACTCTTGCTCCATTGAGATGTCAAAACGGAATTAATATCATTCAAAAAGACATAATCATCATCAAATTGTTTTCATTCTTTTCTAAACTATATGAAGACAATGCTATCGGTATTACTTATTAGTAACTCTAATCACGTTATAGATGGAGAAAGTAAAAGATAAAACATATCCAAACTCATCCAAAAATATCTTATCAAATATATATATATTTTTTACTATGGATACTTTATATGCACCGTCTTGTTTATAATCGTCTCACTTGGGACTGATTATTGTTTGTTATAACTTATAACCAGTTTTTTTTTTTTTAGTTGCTTCAACATTACAACCATGGAGGCAAACCTGAGAAAAATAAAATCTTGTGATTTTAGACCCTCATATTTAAGAATATAACTAAGATCTAACTTAACAAAATATATTACAAACCTTGTAAAATCTATTATGAGAAGCTTAAATCATAAGCCTCATTCCATGGTTCATAATAAAATTCTTGATCCAAATCACATCCTCACTTATACACTTTATCCAAGTTTCATACACATCTACATTATTTCTTCTTATTTGTTAGTAATATGTTTAATTATTCACAATAATTTATCACAATTAGTTTTCCTATTTCTTAACCAAAAATAAATAAATAAATATTTGACCATTTATTTATTTTTCAAAATTTAATATTTATAGTTCAAAATTTATTTTCTCCATAATTTTTAATACAGTATAATTTACAAGAAAATAGTGATATTGCAACATAATGTTTGCAACGTTCCCTTTTGTTAAAATTTTGCAATAGATTTTACAATAATTTTGTAATGATGAATACACATTGCAATTTTATTACAAAGACATTGCAATATTACGATTAAAAGTTTTCTTGTAAAATATCGTTACTAATTTGCAATTTCTTTACGACATGTGAAACTTTCATGCAAATTTGCAAGAAATATTCAACGATAATAAGTCGTGGCTTTTTTGCCAGAAAATATAATAAAAATACATAGCACCTTTGTAACTATATTTGCAATGTTTTTAGTAACTTCTCGCTATATTTACTTTTTCTAAGAATTGTGAAGATAAACTATCAAATATTTTTACCTTACTTAATAGAAAAAAACATATGTATTACATATTTAAATTTAATATTTTAATAAGGTCGGTATATATTCAGTTTGATCACAAAATTTGTGGTATTTTTAGGGTTATTAAATATAGACATTATCCAATACATATTCATATCATGAGTTAGTGAGAGTATGGAGACTATGTTTTTTTTTGTAGGCATAAAAACCGAACATAAACAGATTGAGATTGATGAGTTAGAGCCAAATTTTGTACCGAATCACCCAAAAGTGAATCTAAACCGAATCAAAATTGAACTTATTCCAAACCCGAATTCTAAACATCTAAACCAAATTTTGACATGCTCTTGAGATAAAGTTAACTTTCTTCTGACACTCTTAACATGTATGTTTATATATAGATTTTCAAATGTATTAAAACCATAGTTTACTGAAGATTAAATAAAAATATTATTATATGTCTAAAAAAATGGTAAATTGTGCTACAGATAATTTCTGATTTTTTGGGATAAGATACTCTCAACAGTTACCAGATCTAGAAGTCTAGAACCAACAAATAATCTCAATCGTTATTATCTTATATGGCTCTTTTTTCACTTATACCAACAAATAGATATTATATCTTATAACTAGGAAATGATATCTAAACAGCTTTTTTTTTTTTTTTGGGAAAATATCTAAACAACTTTTTAACCACCAAATATACGTTGACACTAGAATAAAAGCTTGATCAACACCAAGCCCAACACCTCATAATCAACAAAACATTAAAATATTTTTTTTTTTTTTTCGTCAAACACCATTTTATTAAGTTATCGGACGGAGGCTTTCCTCTAGAGAGAGCCAATCCGGAGCCGATGTGCTTACATGGGAAAATAAGAATCCTCGTGCTCTTGCCTCTTTTGCAAGAAGGTCGGCACGGACATTGTTACAACGCGGAATAAATCTAATAAAAAACGAGGGGAAAGAGAGCTTTAAAAGCTTAAACAGTTGTAATTCTACAGCAAACATAGGCCATTCAGATGGATTATCTAAAATGGAGATCAGCTCAGAACAATCTGAGGCGAAGCCATAATTCGTCTTCGAGTCCGCGATAAGACATTCCATAGCCCAAAGGAGAGTTTCAAATTCTGCTTGCAGGGGAGATAAACCCCGACGGGAACTTTTCAATCCCAAAAGGATAGGGGTTTCTCCATCCATAATAATCCACCCATGTCCACTCAGGGAATCATCTATTTTCCAAGAGCCATCGATTTGACATTCTGGTCGAGCAATTCCCGAAAAAAGAGGCTCAGGATGTGGCCTTACTTCATCAACTGGGAGGACTTCTAAAGTATTTGCAACTTTCCATGCCTTCGCCTCTTGTAAGGCGTGCTCTAACGTGTCCTGGGGAGATTCCCGAATATTTTCAAAAATAAAGCTGTTTCGAGCCTTCCATAGATACCAAAGTATCCATGGGAAAATAAGACCAATTTCTTCTCCATTCATCATCCCTTTCACTCTCCAGAACAAGAAGTCCAGATTAGAGAATAGAGACCGACTCGGGAAGAAGGAAGGCAATGATGGGATTGGTGAAAGAGCCCAAGTCTGAAGCGCTGGTGGGCATTCAAAGAGGAGGTGATTAATTGTCTCCTCTTCAGCACCACATCTCGGGCAGTGCTTCTCCTTACCGATGTGTCGGTAGAATAGAGTATGGTTTGTCGCTAGACAACCTGATAAACATTGCCACACGAAGTGTTTAAGCTTACGTGTAGTTTTTAACTTCCATACTTGTGCCAGAAGAGGAGTGATCCCTGGTCCCTGAGAAGGGTGGTCACAAGTAGGACGGGAAATATCCCGCGCAGCCCAATACCCTGACTTAACAGAGTAGTTGCCAGATTTTGTTCCATTCCAGCTATATCCATCACTTAAATATGAACGACTCGGGCGGATACCTAGAATCAGTGGAATATCCGAAGGGTCGATCATGGCATGAAGTCTATCTAATTTCCACTGTTTGGAAATAGGATCAATCAAATGGTCCACATAAAGATGTGGATCTCTCTCGGTAGTCGTGCTTTTCGCAGGACGAGCCGGAATATTGGGAATCCATGGGTCTAACCAAACTCTGGTATTCATCCCTGAGCCTATGGTCCTCCTTAATCCCGAGGTAAGGAGGGGTTTAGACGCCATAATACTTCGCCACCCATAGGAGGGTCTATTAGATTTTGATATCTCAAGTGGATCACTATAGCGATAGTATCTTCCCCTGAGCACACGGCTTAGAAGAGAATTTGGGAATTTGATTAAGCGCCATAATTGTTTCGCTAGAAGAGCAAGATTAAATTCTTCCAAAGTTCTAAAACCTAGACCTCCTTCCGAAAGTTGTGTACATAGTTTGTCCCAGGCAATCCAATGGATTCCTTTACTATCTTCAGTAGTATGGTTTACTGAAGATTAAATAAAAGTTTTAGGTGTTCTGTTTCGCTTTTGTTTATCTTTTGATGTTTTAAAGTATTTTGGTATTTTATAATTTGTTGGATGTTTCTGCTTTCTTTAAGATATTTATTTTTTATTCAATCTTGAAACTTCTGTTATAATACATTTTAATTATAAAGTTTAATATTGATTAATTATTATAATTTAGTAACAATCTATGGCTCAAATTTTAATTTATAGCAAAATTATTGTGACAAAAATATATATATCAACTAACCAATCACAGTTAAATTTTGACTACGTATATTTACAACAAATTATGCATTTGCTATATTCACAAAAGTTTTGTAACGAAAGTATATTGCAAAATAGCTATCGTAAATTTGCCACGGTAGTTGTTATATGTGTTTTGTGTAACAATGATTTACGACAATTTAATGTTGCAAAGGGGTCGTAATTATACGACAAATTTGCTACAAAAATATGGTTGCATTAATACAACATCTATAGTGAGAAATTGATTTCTTGCAAATTCTGCAACGTCTATGCAACAAATTTTATTTTGCAACGCTCAGTCAGCAACGATTTAAAATTGGTTGCGTCTGAGTTGCAATTCTATATTTGCAACAATATATTGGCTGACAACAACAATTTTTAATATTGCAATATCATTTTTTTCTTGTAGTATATGTTGACAATAAAATTCATATATATTAATAAATATATTAAATTTCATGTAATAATGAATTTCAAAACAAGAATATGAAGTTCTCTCATTAACTCTTATGCTATAAAATGATATGTTTATACATAAATGTTATTGAGACATACAGTTGTGAAAGTTGAATAGTTATAAAACGTAAATATTAATATCAATATTAATTTATAATTTCTTGGAAATGTTTTTTTATATATTGTAAGATACACTTTTCACTAACCATCTTATTTCAAATCTAACATAATTTGTAAATTTTATAACATCATTTTTGTTTAAGAAGTCGTGGAGAGAAGGAGACATGCAACCAATAAATCCTACTCAATGTCAATCTTTAGAGCTATTTTCGAGTTTATTCAAAAGAAATGAGTAGCTAAAGAAGTCAAAAGTTTGCTATGCAAGGAGAAAAGTTGCACTACAGTTAATTCACTATATCAATCTTTAGAAACCTAAATTTGATTGATTCAAAACGATATACAGTGAGATTAAAGATAATCAAAGAGACTAAAGATGAGAAAAGGTAATGAAGATTTGTCGGAATTAAATATTTGTCGGGAAAAAATGACACCTGATAAGATACGCTGATGTACGTGTCGGACATGATTACTCTACTTTAAATAAGTAGAACCGTTTAAATATTCTGACGTATTAAAAAAAAACTGACATTTTTAACTTTTTTTTACCGACATCGACGCTCTCTCCTCCTTCGTCTTCGAGTTTCGCATTTTCGCCTTCGACCGTTTTATATTCAAAAAAAAATTCTTTGAGCATCGATTTCATATTTTATTAGAATGTTTTGATATCTCATATCGGAAACTCAGATATTTATGAGCTCGTATATAAGGTACTCAACGTAGACTCGTCATTATTAATCCAAAAATAGAGAAACTTTTCAACCTCAAAACTTCAACTTATTAAGAAAATAGAGAGTTATAACATTTTTATGTGATAAAACATTACATAGTCATGAACATTGACTTAAAAAAAACAAACCTTACAATACAATTACATAAACCTATATCATGCTTCTGAAATTGTTAAATCTAAACATTTACAATTAATGGTTGGAGAAAATTATAAAGTTATCACAACATTGGACCACAAAACATTTTCCCAAATCTCTCTTTGTCATCCTTGCTTTTCTAGAATCATTATACTTTTCCACTTTGAGCTCTCTAATCATACAAAGTCTCAAAACCAACCCTCTAGAAATATACTTCTTAAGCAAATTCATTTCCAAAATCAAAACCTAACTTCTTATACAGAATCTTCTTTAGAGAGATAGAGAGCAGAAACTAAGAGTTCGGAAAAAAAAACTAAAGTTGATATCTCTTTCTTTTTTTTTTTTTTTTTGTTTTGAACACTAAATATCTCTAATTTGATTATCGGTGCGAAAAACAAAGAGAAAGCTATAAACTTTTCTATGGTTTTCATGTGAGACCCAATTTCTCACTAAGCCCACTAAGGGCCCATCTTCTTAATTAAAATCTAAGTGTCATGTATATATGTACATATGAGTATATATATCTTCCTCTTCGTCGCAGCAACTCAAGCCACCGTCACGTCATGATCGTAAGCCCTAATATAAGTCAGCCACCATCTACGTTGTTGAGTGTGTAAGCTTTTGGTGTTGCTTCTGTTGTGGTGATTTGTACGTTTGTGAGAAAGGGGAAGAGATCATCACGAGTGAGAGAGAATTGTGAAGGTCGTGTCTCCATCACTCATCACCGTCCGTCTCCATTTCGTTGGGTAAGGAAACCTAGCCTTAATTTGTTATCTTTTCATGTAGTCTCTGCTGTTACCATGAGGATTACAGGCCCGGCTCTATACGTGTGCCCTTGGGCCTTGGTGCTCATGCACAGGGTCCTTGTAATTTTGTGTCTTTTATCATAACTAAATTTACTAAAATTAGGGTCCAAATTTTTTTTTTTTGAAAAGCATTAGAAATAAGGGCTAATTTTTTTTTCAGCTCAGGGTCTTTAAATTTTTTGAGCCGGCCCTGGAGGATTAGTGGCTTAAATCTCAAACTACTTGTGTTTTGAGGGAAAAAGAGGAAGGAGAGATCAGTTCAAGTAGAGGTATTGGTGAGCATCTTCCCGTCTGATTTGAAGGAACAAGATCACGATTTTGGTGTCGCTGGATAGGTCTCGCTGCAAGGAAGACACAACAACAAACGGTTCTCCATTACGAGATTCAAGTTGGGCTTTTGGAGAACAGATTTCGGTCATCTCGGATCAGTGGACCACAAGCTGACGGTGGATACGGTTAGAGGGAGTGTCAGGGAAGCGTTTGGAGCCGTCGTAGTTGCAAGAAAAGGTAAACCCTAACCGCCATGACGTTTGCTTTGTGCGCAAGAAACACCTGAAACTGGTTAATCTGAAACCCTAAAATAACAGATCTGAGGTACCTTCATTGGGACAGTGTTTGGAGGTTCAAAACTAATCCGATCAAGCTGAAATTTTGGAGAGAGCTTCCTGGTACAGTAAGTTTGAATTCAATGGTGGGATTAAGAAGTTAACGATCCATTCTGAAGTTACTGGTGCGTTTGTTTAGATACTTAAGTGAGCGGCTCTTTGTCATCAAAAGGCAAAGGTGAGGGTGTGATCTGCGGATATACGATTACAAGTTTCTATTTTAATGCTTCATGATTCACTTGCATAGGATTAGATCTGTTTGCTAAGTAGTAATGACTTGTTAATTAGGATTGTGGATATGATGATTGTTTTAGTGATATAGGATGATTGAGATAATGTCATTGTGATGACAAGTTATTATGTTTTATATGAGAAAGTGGAATTATCATATTTCGAGATGATGAACACTGGAAAAAATGGAAAAGTAGAAAATGGTTCAAAGTTTCTGTGTAGCTCAATAAAAGACTGACAAGTCCAGTGGAACTAGATAGGTTCAAAGGTCACGGCAGATGATCAAACCTGAAATTGATGTGGAGATCTCGCTAAGGGCGAGAATGAGTTTTGTGTTATAGTTTGCATAGTGGTGCGGACTATATGAGTATTGTTTCTTTTTCTATGTGATTATTGATTGTTGTTTATAGGTAGTTTTGTGTATCGTATTTCGAGTGGGCGGAAAGGATCCTCTCACTGAGTAATTCTTTACTCACCCATTTTTCCCCCTTTTTCCCCAGGTCAGGGTGAGAATCGTGAATAGTCGTGCAAGTCTGTCGCATATGGTGTATTTTGGGAACCTCAGGTTATTGGCTTTTATTGTTAATTTCTTATATGTTTTTATCCAATAGTTTTCAACGATTTAAGTTTATTTTTAAGACAAGTTTACATCGAGTTTTTTTTTTTGTAAGAGAAGGATTTTCGGAAAACTATGACATGATGAATTAAAAAAGTGGAATAAAGGAAAAGATAAGTAAAGTGAACGCACCCCGTCTCGATGTTGAGGGAGACGGTTGTGACAAATGGTATCAGAGCGGAGGTTAAAGTCAAGCCGGTTCTGACCCGGAAGGCTAAGTCTGAAAATATTAGTAATAATAATAATAGTCTTAAAAAATTTAGGACAACGAGGTGCCCAAAGGAGTTTAAGAATGATCTTGCAGTGCACTACTTGCGGGGAGAAGCGGATCATTGGTGGAGAAATGTTAAGAGGAGCTTACCTATTGGATTTGTGTCTACCTGGGAAGATTTCTTAAGGGAGTTCAATAATAAGTATTTTTCGCAGGAAGCTATGGACCAGCTAGATCATGAGTTTTGGAGCTTCGTCAGGGCACGATGTCTATTAGAGAGTATGAAGCAGAGTTCACTCGTCTAAGGAGATTCTGTGTGAGGAATTTCGGAGAGCAGGACATGATGCGTAGATTCATGAGGGGAGTGAGGGCTGATATTCGTAATCGTTCCTCCATTCGAGCATACACTAGCTTGGTTGAGTTAGTCGAGGAGATTGCTATGATGGAGAGAGGACTAGAGGAAGAAGCCAAGGATCTCAAGAGGGCTCAGGGGAAAGGTAACAAAGCAAGTAGAGTCTCAGAAACGTAGATGGGATAACCGTGATGCAAGACAAAGTCAAAATCGATACCCTAAGTGTACTAGGTCCAGGTGTAATAGGCAACATGGAGGGGTTTGTTGGATGGATGCATGCAAGTGTTTTCAGTGTGGTGAAGTTGGTCATATCAGGGAGAATTGTCCAAAGGGTAATGATAATTGTAGGAAGTGTGGGAAGCCGGGCCATTACGCACGGGAGTGCACTACGTTTCTAGTAGAAGAGAACCAACTACTTCCTAAGACACAAGCTTTAGGACCTCGTGTGTACGCCATAGGAAACCAAGGGGTTGATGTTGAAAAAGATAAAGTTTGAAATTAAATTTCCGGTCGTACAAGTTCGTGTTCATGATCGCAAGATTTGGTGTGGGCGGTTTAATCATTATCAGAGAAGATCTCTTTTAAGATTTTAGTATTTTTAAAATTGGAGTTTTCGGTTATGGCTTATGCTTAAACATTTTTATTCAATTCTTTAATGGTCAATCAATTGTTTTAAGAGTTCTGTTTTGAATATCAAAGCTCTTTTAAGGACACGAATGGAGAACATAGTCAAACAAGAAATATTGAATTCGGGGACGAATTCTCTTTAAGTGGGGGAGAATTGTGAGACCCAATTTCTCATTAAGCCCACTAAGGGCCATCTTCTTAACTAAAACCTATGTGTCATATATATATGTACATATGAGTATATATATCTCCCTCTTCGTCGCAGCAACTCAAGCCACCGTCACGTACTGATCGTAAGCCCTAATCTAAGTCAGCCACCATCTACGTTATTGAGTTTGTAATCTTTTGGTGTTGCTTTTGTTGTGGTGATTTGTACGTTTGTGACAAAGGGGAAGAGATCATCACGAGTGAGAGAGAATTGTGAAGGTCGTCTTTTGAGATGATGAATAGTGGAAAAAGTGGAAATGGTCTACATTGAATTGACGGGTTCTTTGTACCTCAATAATAGATTGACGAGTCTAGTGGAACTAGATAGGTTCAAAGATCAGGGGAGATGTTCGAACCTGGAATTGATGTGGAGAGCTCGCTAAGGGCGATAATGAGTTTTGTGTTATAGTTTGCATAGTGGTGCAGACTATATGAGTGTTGTATTTTTTTCTATGTGATTGTTGATTGTTGTTTAAAGGTAGTTTTGTGTATCAAATTTCTAGTGGGCGGAAAGGATCCTCTCACTGAGTAATTCTTTACTCACCCATTTTTGTCCCATTTTTTCCCAGGTCGGGTGAGAATCGTGAATAGTCGTGCAAGTCTGTCTCGCTTATGGTGTATTTTGGGAACCTCGGGTTATTGGCTTTTATTGTTAATTTCTTATATGTTTTTATTCAATGGTTTTCAACGAGTTAAGTTTATTTTTAAGACAAGTTTATATTGAATTTTTTTTTTTTTTTTTTTTTGTAAAAGAAGGATTTCTGGAAAAGTATGATTTTATGAATTAAGAAAGTGGAATAAAGGAAAAGATAAGTAAAGTGAAATATGCTACACACGCCGTCTCGATGTTGAGGGAGACGGGTGTGACATTTCATTTTTCGCACATGCACCATGCTAATCAATAAATTATATCCGATCTTTGTACATAGAGGACAAGTTAAGCATTCCTTAACCTCCTTCTTCACCTTTATTGTCATCTTCTTATCGATTCCAACTTAACAAATCACGGATAAGATTTATTGATTCGTTTTGTTCACGTAGCATGGTATATATACGAAGAAGAAAAACCCATAAAAAAGTTATAACTTTATCGTTGTTTCCGCAAAGATAATCAAATAGGAGATTGTGACAGCTCTGGATTTTTCACTTGAACTCTTAGTTTTCACTCTTTGTCTCTCTCATAGAAGATTCTGTGTAAGCAGAAAGGTTTTGATTTTGGAAGTGAATTTGCTTTAAAAGTATTTTTCTAGAGAGTTGGTTTTATAACTTTGTATGATTAGAAAGCTCAAAGTGATCAAGTGTCAATAGCTCAACTGGTAAAAACTCTCAGACAAATCCTAGAGGTCGCCGGTTCGAGTGACTCTTGGAAAATGATCATATAAAAATACTCTGGTCTGAGGCATCAGGGGATGTACAGACCTAGACCCAAAACTTTTTAGTAATTAAAAAAAAGCTCAAAGTGAAACAGTCTTCCAAGAGCACGTCCAATGTGGAAATTATTGGGTGTGGGGTTAGTTCTAGGTTTGGGATAAGTTGGGATTAGTAACTGGTTCATGTTTGGGCTGTTACTTGGGTTAGTTAAGTAAGATATGATCATGGGCAGAGGCAGCATACAATCATGGGGTCAACTGACCCCGGTGAATTTTTAAAATTAAACTAATACTATGGCAAATTTAAACAAGTATGTAGATATTCAATTAAAATCCTATAAATTGACCCTAGTGTCCATTGTGAAAACCACTCTTTTGACCCTTTAAACCACAACTTTTTCAATATTGCAAAATGATATGGGTTATAACGACTAATAATTATATATAAGTTTATTTTTAGTTTTGTAGAAAAATGTTTTCATGTACTTCAATAGCATATTTTTCTTTTCTTTAATTACTATGAATCTATATAATTACTTGTATTCCACTATACTTTTATTATTTTTGCTTTTATCTATTCTTTTTTCCCATTTATAATTGTCTTTTATGTATATCAATTATCATGTTTTATACAAACCAAAATTTTTTTAGGAATATCAAAATATTATTATTTAATTAAAAATCATAAGTTATATGCAATATAATTTGAAAAAAAAAAATCACATCTATTTTATTAAAAATTATTTATATAATTTGACTCCGGTAAAAGAAAATTCTAGCTCAGCCACTGGATATGATTAAGAAGGTTGCTTAGAAATTAGAGAGAGGATCGTGAGATGTAATATACTCTCTCTTGCTTCGTTTCATCTTCTTCCAAGAGAGCGTTACATTAGCTCCAACCTTGTAATAGAAAACTCCGGTCATTAATTCCAGTGAGATAGTGGAATCGTCTGGGTTTGTCGGATCCCGCCGAGATTGTAACACCTCGATTTCAGGAATGTGGTGGTGCATGCGGAGATGTTTAAAAGAATTGATTTGGCCACCTATGTCACCAAAGTACACTTATTTTTTTGGTCAAACGTCCTGAGAAAACTCAACAGTTAAGCGTGCTTGGGCTGGAGTAGTTTCAGGATGGGTGACCTTCCGGGAAGTGATTGTCGGAACTGTGTGAGTGAGGACAAAACATAGGAAAAGATCATGTGGTGATTTGTAGGGTCGGTAAACAAGTCTTTAAAGCCTCCCGGACGTAACGGACTGGCCGTCGGACAAGGGTGGGCCCATGGGCCCGAGAGAGGACGTAAGACCCACTGGTAGGGACGATCTGGGCGTCTTCGAGATGTACTCGGAGTCATATACAATGGCTTAGGGGAACTCGTTAATTGCTTGTGTGGTCTCTTGTTTTATCTTCTTTCTTTATCTCTTTCAAATTCATGGGTGAATCCGTGTGAGTGTTCAGTGGACATAACACAAAGACATTAATGTGTGTAACAAAATACATATCTTTTAGGAATTTACCAGAAAATTCCCAGAAGAACGAGGTAAATTTTCTCCAAGAGTAAACTCGTAGGTCTAGGTTAAAAAATAAAAAAAACTGATAATGGAAAAAGGGTACCGAAGATGAATAGTTTTATGGGTTGTTGACAAAATTAAATAACTCTTTCACTTGTTTTATAATGAAAATGTCCTCTGATACTGTTTATAGTGTAACAAAAAATATGCTCGCGTGCACCTATTCATAATATGATGATGCATCAACAAAGCTTGTTGAAAATTATCGAAAATATTTAAATCTAGATGGTTTTTATGAGGCTTTATAAAATAGGGTACTTTTTCTCAAAAAAAGTGTAACAATAAGTATGATATAATTTCAAAAGATAGTTAGTGTATCTTATTATATAAATTATGTTTTTCAAAATTAGTAACTCACGAGATCTTGACACGTGTCAAGTATCTCGATAAGATTTTGACACGTGTAAGAAAGTACAACCAATTAGATTTTGACATTATGTTAACATAGATATGGAAAATTTTAAATCTAAAATAAAAAATTATAACCAATTAGATTTTGACATTATGTTAACATAAATATAGAAAATTCCCAATCTAAAATATATACTTAGATTTTTAAAAAGGTAAAGAAATATTTTGATATATCGCGTATTTTACCGATTTTAGCCGTGATATGTATTGTTTTTAGAGTTTTTTTGTTGTTTCTAGTGTCTTTTTGAGTCTTTTCAGGTTTATACACGTCCGGGACCAATTTGGAGATTTTAGATCATTCTGGAGCAAAACCGAGAAGTTATGCTGCGCGAGCAATCCGGAGACGAAAATACGTGTAGGTGTCGATCGACACCACCCCTGGTGTCGGTCGACACCAAGATCTGACGGCAATTCAAATACGCGTTTTATTGAAGTTATGAAGATTTGCAGATTCGCTCCAGAACTTCTCTCTATTTTCAAAGAAGTCCATGCACGTTTTTAGAAGTTATATATATATTTTTAGGTCATTGTTTAGACCTAAGCTTGGAGAGGCTATTATTCTCCTTATCTATTCTGTTCTTAGGAGCAAAACCCTGTGGTGACTCCCTTTAGAGATGATCTTTCTAAACCCTATTTTCTTGTTATATTCATTATTGATTTCTACTTCAATCATGTTTTTTACTTCAATCTCCATGTTTGAGTAGTTTTTCTTGTTAGGTTTAGGGATTTAGATGAATTAGTAGATCGATAACCTGTTAGGATTAATCTATAGAGTTCTTCACCTTAGGTTGTTCTTAATGCTAATTCTAGCTTGATCACCTAGAATTTGATCTTAGGATAATAGGTAGATTCGAGTGGTCATCTATTTCCTGAAATAATCTTAGGTGAGCAAAAGGACTATTCGCATCAAGATGTGGTTTAGTACTTTTGTGAACATATCAAACTTGTGTTTAATGCTAGTCTAGATCTAGGAATTTGCATCGAGAGGTGGAATTACTGATATTAGAATAGTTAGTTAGCGCATCGAGAGGTGGTTAGCTATTCATTAGTTATTTGAGTTCTGGAATAGTTTGATAATAATCCTACTTAATTTGCTAGATTTACTATTAGTTTATTTCCTGAGAAATCCCTGAGCCTGACGTTTTCCTTATCTGAATTTACTTCGATTTTAATTACTTGTCCTGCTTTAATTTTACAATTTTTCTGTTTAGCTTAATTCAAAACCCGTTAATATATTATTTGAACACGAGAGCTTTGTGGATTTCGACCCTAAAGTGGTACACACGATCTCTTATTTGAGGGAGTAGTCTTAGGTTTTAATTTGACTCGTATAATATTTCTTACAATAAAATAATTCGTTAATTTTTTTCATGTGTCAATTATTCAACTAATAATTAATTTACAGTCCACTATATTATATATTTAAACAAATTTAGCAATTCAAATTAATTTTTTAAAATTGTTAAATATTTTTCAAGATATGTTATAGATTGTGATTTCAATTGTGTTTATAGTTTTAATATTTAAAATCTTAACAGAAATAAATATAAATGTTAGTATTCACAAAAACATTCTAATGACATATCATGAAACTAAGTACGTAACAAGAGTTTTATTCAAAAAAAATTCTTTGAAATATGTAATAGATATATTTTCACGGGTAATTTTATTTTATTTTCAAATCTTCTATTTTTATTTTATTTACGGATCTTAAAATATTAACATGATCACGACACATGTCAAGTATCTCGATCATATGTTGACATGTGTAAAAAAAAACTTCTTTTCCTTAACAAAATAGGAAAACTAATTTTTAAAAAACATTTCTTACTATATGTCAAGTATATCAATCAGATGTTGGCACATGTCAAAAATATAACTTTTTTTTAACGAAGTAAGAAAACTAATTTAAAAAGAAGTATATATAATTTACATGTTTATATCTGAAAGTTTGTTTAACTTTTCGTTTCCTAAACCAACAAAAACAAATATATATTCGCATATGCTAATTTTTACGTGTGTTCTCAATTAGATTTTGACATATATCAAAAAACATTTGATTTAGCATAGATATTAACCAATAAATAATGAATAATGAATTTCAAAATAAAAACATAAGTTATTTGATATTAGTTTAATTGGATACAAATTGTATTAGTTGTTGTAATATATTATTTTTTAACTTTGTAAGTAAAACACACAAAAAAAATGAGCTTATAAAAATGAATGTTTTCTTTGTCCAAAAAAATGAATGTTTGAATACTTAATGAAAATATTAGTATATACATATTTTTTATATAGATTTTAATGCATGTAATCATATGTGAAAACATAAAATATTTGGAACAAAATTAGGCTATAGAAATGAACTTTCTATTACTTGATTAAGACAATGTTGGATTTCCAAATTTCTTTGTGAATCTCTACAATAATTAATTGAGAAGTAGAAACGCACCATATTCAAAGTTAGGGCATTGGAGACCTGTGGTTAAAAGTTGGAATGATTTGTCCTAAACACCCTTAATGAATTGTTCTTCTCGAAATTTCTTCTTCTTCGTAATTAGGGGTATATAAGTCTAATCGTGTGTTGATCTCTATACTAATGTCCTAAACACCCTCGATTTCGAAATTTTTTGTTCTTAATTGTTAGGGGTGTATAAGTCTAATCGTGTTTTGAGATGATTAGTCTTAATCACCCTTAATGAATACACTATCAAATCCAGTTTTCTATTTTTTGGTGAGGGTAAAACTATAAAATCGTGTGAATTTTATTAAAATATGGAATATTTCGTTTTTTAATATTAAAATATAGAATATTTCGTTTTTTAATATTAAAATATGGAATATTTCGTTTTTTAATTTTTATAAAAATTTAAGATAGATACTAAAATATCTTACGAATATCTGTATCAAGAAATTTTCCAATTTTAAAAAATAAATTTTTAGAGATAATTATGATAGTGTGCCCTAGATTTTAAGCTATAAATATAGAGCCGCAGCCACACTATTAGAACTCAGATTCGTTAGCCTAAACATATCGTTTTGATATTATAGCTTTTTTTTGTTGCTTTGGTTCTTTTATGGATCGATTTTTTTATTTTGCGTTATTATTTTTTACTTTTTCTTGAGGTTATATTTGTATTGTTATTATCTTGGTCTATGAATTATCAAGATTGTTATTGTTTTGCTGATTTGTATCGTGTGAATTATGTTTTAGGTAACCGCTCATCGGAGTTTCTATCAAGAGATTGAATGAACGAGTTGATGAAGACATGCCTCTTCATTAAATTCATTAACAAACTTTTTACATCAATCGTGAGTCCTCTTTAATTTTAGTTAGCACTTCTCTTATGTCTCTTTGTAAATTACTTACAATTTTATAATTTGTGTTGGTTTAATTATTGATAGTTGTCTCTCTTCGGATCTGATGTAAAATAATTTTTTACGTCTACAAGAAAACATGGATTTAGCGACGACATTCAGCGACTGATAAATTGGTCGCTGAATTTAAGGACTGAATTGCGACATTTAGGCGACTGAATGTTGCCTAAACAACATTAGTCGCTAATCCGTCTGCATTTGACGACTGATAAAAAAAGTCATTGTATAGTCGCCAAATTTGGCGACTAAGTAGCTTCTGAATGTTTAGTCTCTAAAGTGGGCTACTAATTAGCCACGTTTTAGCGACTATAATTTCTTATTGGGCCTTTTAATTGGGCCTTTTAACTCGATCCATTAGATTTTTTGTGAAGGCCCATGCTATAAATAACCTATAACTACCGCGGAAAACCCTAATCTCTCATTTCTCTAACCCTAGATCCCCAATTCTCTCTATCTCTCGACGAACCCTAACCCTAACCCGACCAATTTCTCTCCGATTCGACCAATTTCTCTCCGATTCTCTCTCAATCTATCACAATCTCTACAAATTTCGTCGATTCTACTTCTTTTATCCCTAATCGATGGCTCCTCGTGTTCGTGGTGGAAAATCCAAAGGAAGAGGAAGAGGAAGGGGACCGCAGTCTCCGGCGAAGCGACCCGTTGTCCCAACTCGACCTATATCTTCCGGTGTGTCGACTCGAAGGCCTAGAAGCCTTCCGCCGCAGTACGAGTTCACGCCGGCGAACCCTCAAGATCCAATTCCAGAGACTGAGCAACCGGAGATTCGCCAGCCTTCACCGCGAGTGAGTCTGAGAGACTATCCACCTCCTCAGCAGCTTTTCCAGTCGGGCGAAGGATCTCTGCATGCATCTGGTGGATCTCCTCGAGGCTCCGGATCGACTCCATTTCGAGCATCCAGATCTACTCAAGTCAGAGGGTCTGTGTCCTCTGTTCATCGGCTAGCCTCCGGATCTCATCGCGCTGCTCAGTCTCCAGCACCGGTTCAGTCTCCACCCTTGAATCAACCTCGAGCAAGAGCTTCTGTGTCTGGCCACAATTCTCAAGCTCAAAACGTAGAGGATGAAGAAGATGAAGAAGATGAAGAAGGTGAAGAAGGTGAATCGGAGGAAGAAGGTTTGAGGGAATCAACTCTCCCGGAAGATGTGCTCGCTACATTAAATGATCTCCTTTCCCTGCCAGGCCGTGAGCTCTATACCACTGTCATCTCTCCGACATTGGAGCCTGGAACGACATGGTAGGTTTCACGACTCTGCTTAGTTAGTATATAGGTTAGTCTATTTTTAATACTTGTTATGTCTGTTTAGGTATACTTTGTATCCTTTTGGGTATAGTTTAGGTCATTTAGGTATGTTTAGATATGTTTAGGTATAGTTTGTGTATTTTTAGTATAGTTTGTGTATTTTTTGGTATAGTTTAGGTCAGTTTAGGTCTAGATTGTGTCTGGTTTTGTATAGTTTGTGTCTTTTTAGGTATGTTTAGATATGTTTAGGTATACTTTGTCTTTGTTTAGGTATAGTTTGTGTCTGTTTTAGTATAGTTTAGGTTAACTTTGTGTCTGTCTTCATCTAGTTTTGTGTCTGTCTTAGTATAGTTTTGTGTCTGTTTTAGTATTGTTTTGTGTCTGTTTTAGTATAGTCTGTTAGGTCTACATATAGATTAGGTCTTCTTGTTATCAATTGGAATTCATAGCTAACTGTATTATGTTTTCTTGTAGGTTTGGTAAGGATAAGGGTAAGCTGACCTGGAAGATCACTAAGTGTTTTACAAACAAGTTTGATGGACCATACTACAGTTGGAGCTGTGTGCCAACTGGAAGAAGAGAAAGATACTTTCTTGAATTCGCGGTAAACTTCTATCCCTCTTCTACTACTGTTTTGTTTTGTTTGATAATGTTTTGTTTTTTCTGATAACTAACATCTCCTCTATGTTTTGTAGAAAACACACACCTGGCATCCTTCACACACAGGTGTGATTGAAGCCAAGTTCTATAAGATCATTGCACTGCGTTTGAAAGACATGGTTAGTAAGGCAGGGTCAAAAAAAGTGAGGCCGTCTTGGATTGAGAGAACTCTGTGGAGAAAGATGTGTAAGTATTGGGCTACTGAAGAAGCCCAATCCAAGAGTTCAACCACATCAGCAGCTAGGATGTCTGACCGTAATGGTCTTGGTCCTCACAAGCATGTTTCTGGTCCAAAGTCCTTTTTACAAGTGGAGCAAGAGATGGTAAGTTACATGTCTGTTTTAAATACTTGTTTTGTTTATTACTTGCTGACATCTCTGTTACTATATTTCAGGAAGTTGAATTGGGAAGACCTCCTACTATTGGAGAAGTGTTCATCAGAACTCATACCAAGAAGGATGGGACATTTGTGGATAGGAAGGCGCAGGAAATCCATGAGGCATATCTCAAGAACAAGGCAGCTAAGTTGGCTGCCCTGCAAGAGAATGATGAACTGTCTGATGGTAATTCGCGTCAGTCTGAGCTGTCTCATGAGGAGGATGATGAGATATTTCTTCAGGTAGTAGTCTTGTCTTTTGCTCTGTAGTCTACTTTTATCTGTTAAGCACTAATGTTTTTACTTTGTTTTGCAGTCTACTGTCACAAATGATAGAGGGGATTACTTTGGAATTGGCAGCTTAGGGGTTTACATCAACGGGAAGCGCAAGTACGCAGGAAGCAGCTCTTCTTTCACAACCCTGCAGTCACAGCTTGAGGATGCTAACCGCAAGATAGAGGAACAAGCAGCTTTACAAGCAGCACGTGAAGCAGAGGCATTGCGGGTCACAGCATCACAAGCAGCTGAGATCAAGCATTTGTCGATGGTGAAGAAGTACCTGAGTGAAACTGACCCTAATTTCCTGGCCTTCCTCAATTCCCAATCAACTCCTGCTGCGGAGGATGATCATTCAGAGGTCCAACCAAATCCAACTCCTGCTGCTAATGCTGATGGTACTACTCCTGCTACTTAGCTTTCTCTCCTCTTAACTCAAAAACTTGAACTTGATCTTTTGGTCTTGTACTTATGGTACAAGTATGTTTGTATTTATGTCTTGTGAACTTGATATTTTGGACTTGTACTTTTGGTCTTGTGAACTTGTATGTTTTTATGTTTATTAAGAACTTCTTTTAATTCAAAAGTTGTTTTTGTATGTTTGGTTTTAATTAGTAATTGCAAACGTAATTGGAATCAAAATAAGCAGGCAAAATCGATAAATAAACCTCCAGTAAGTCGCAAAACGATAGCAATTCAGTCACTAAAGCATTCATAAAACAGTCGCCTTGTAGTGTCTTTTTGTCGATTCCGCAGTCACCAATTAGTCGCCAAAACAGTCGCCAAATAGTGACCTATTAGTAGCAAAACAGTCGCCAATTTAGCGACGCATACGCGACGTAACGGCGACTTAAAATAGTTGTCGCAGAATGGTCGCTATTTAGCGACTATTAGGCTACTATTAATTTTAGCGACGCAGTGTTCGGCGACAACGTTTATTAGTCGCTAATTAGTCGTTATTATGTGTTTAGCGACTCTTTAATGACGTTTCTTGTAGTCGCTAAATCCATGTTTTCTTGTAGTGTGCACTACATAACGAAATAATTTTTTTTTGTCAACGTTACTCATAGTTTTTGTGTTTTTGAAGGCGGAGCATTGCGCTGATGCGGAAGTGATTTACAAGTTTTTGGAGGTCAATGAGATTGATAAGGTATATTATAATCGACTATGTTTTAGATTTGTTTTGGTTTTTTCTTTTTATTTTGTATATTGGTTGTTGATTATTTTCTTTGATTATTTGTGTGATTGAGACTTTTTGTTTTTAGAATATTTGTTATTCGTAGAAATAATTATGTCGTGTTATTATATGAAAGATTTGATAAATTATTGGAACTATGTTGTTCAAGGTTCTCGAAGAACTCATCTCTACGTTTAAATCGATCTGATATAAACATGTATTTTTGTATATTAATATTTCTTAATTTTATGAGATTTTTTTTTATTATTAGATGACTACGAGAAGGTAATCTCTAATCTACTATTTTTATTTGTATTTTGTTATTAATTATTTATATGCTTTCTTTTGTTTTTTAGAAACTCTAACATTAATTTGCTTTCTAAAACATATTGAGTCTATTTTTAAGCTCGGGAAAAAACAGAGTTCTCTAAAACGATATCGGCCGAGATTGCATAGGTATGTCTATCGTGATGAAATTGTTAAATAGATACTGGGCTTTTAAGCAATTCTATCACTTTGAATCCTTGTAATCGTGAGAGAAAAGTTTAGGGTTTGATTGTTTCAGTTTTGATTAGTGAATTGAAAGATGCCGCAATTTCCACATATGATTTTTACGTTCAATCATAATTTGGATGTGTGGAAATTAATACTTGAATCGATGGAGAGAAGATTACAACTGACGTGTGAGTTAATTTGTGTATTTTATGGTACATGTTTTCGTCATGGATCAAAAAGTTCAATCCCATCTTTATAGGAGTTAGGCTTTCATCTAACCTCTTTTATATTTGCTAGATTGTTTGTTGTGTAATTTTTTTAATTTTAGATTCAAATATATATTTTTTAATTTCAGTTTTAGGCGACTAAAGGATTGAATATGCTATGAATATGTAATTTTATATTCTTTTGTTTATTTAATTGCCATTAACCTATTTTGACTTTAATTTATATGTTTTATTATGAGAGATAGGAAAAATAGCTATCCTATTTTGACTTTAATTTATATGTTTTATTATGAGAGATAGGAAAAATAGCTGATCAGTGATTTTTGGTTGTCGGAGACTTTGATCCGAATGAGCGACGGTGATGAAAATATGAGTGGTGGATAGAGACGCAAGGGATCGGTGAAGTTGTTTAATACACACAAGGGGTTTGGTTTCATCACACCAGACGACGGTGGTGAGTGGTGACGATCTCTTCGTTCACCAGTCCATTAGCTCTGAAAAATTTCGTAGCCTTGCCGTTGATGAAGCTGTTGAGTTCAAGGTTGAGGTTGACAACGCCAGTCGTCTGAAGACTGTTGAAGTTTCTGGACCCGAGGGTGCTCCTGTTCAGTGAAATAACGGCGGTTCATCTGGTGGACGTGGTGGTTTTGGTTGTGGAGGTGAGGACGTGATGGTGGAAATTATTAAGGAGGATATGGTGGTGATGGTACTTGCTTTAGGTGTAGTGAACCAAGTCATATGGGTATGGCGAGAGATTGTTCTCAAGGTGGTGGAGGATACAGTGGTGGTGGAGGTGGTTGAAGGTAGGGCTGGGCCGGATCCGGATATCCGGCTTTTTTAGGGTATCCGGATCCGGATCCGGATCCGGCCGGATCCGCCTTTTCATTATCCGGATCCGGATCCGTTCCACCCGGATATCCGGATTTCGGATATCCGTAAAAAGAGCCGGATATCCGGCGGATATCCGGATCCGGGTTTTTTTTATATAATTTTTTTTCTTAATATAAAATTTCAAGAAAAATATTTAAAAACAAATAATTTAATATAAATAATTAAAAATATTATTAAAAAAATATTATTCTTATATAAAATAATAGAATTTATTAATAAAATTTAAATAATAGTAATAAAATATTAAAAAATATTATTATTATATAAAATATCCCGGATCCGGATATCCGGCTTTAAATTTTCTATTATCCGGATCCGGATCCGGATCCGGCCGGATCCGCTTTTTCATTATCCGGATCCGGATCCGCCCCACCCGGATATCCTATTTTTCGGAGCGGATCGGAGCGGATCCCGGATCGGATCCCGGATCCCGGATAATTGGTCTCACCCCTAGTTGAAGGTACGGTATGTTGTAGGTGGAGGTGGTGGTACTTGCTTTAGTGGTTTTATTTGTTTCGTTTAATTTTGTACCAATCTTATCATTTGTATTAAGGATTTTATAACTAGAGACGTAGGTACATATGACAAATGTGAATGTTTTTATTTATGAATTATAAAACATGTTGTGTTATATGTCATTTAGCTTATATAATATTTAAAACGTTTGTGGATATCTAAGAAGTGAAATTATTGGGGCCGGAGTTATTTGACGAACACATCAATTGGATTTAAAAAATCTTTTAACAATATGCTATGTGTCATTATTTCATCTCATAAGTGATATTTCATTACACTTTAATCTATTATATACTTTATGAAATTTTTTAGATTAAATTTATTAGATACGATATCTATGATTCTTACACAAAAGATCAAAGTTTACAAAAAAATCTTTAACAAAATCTCTATAAATTTTGACTTCGATTTTATTTTGCGAGAATATAAGGATAAAATTGTACAAATTTGATAAAGACTTTAAAATTTTTAAATAATGATGTGAATATTTTTATCTCGAAATTGTTTAATTAAGAAAGTTAAAATTCGTAAATATTGAAGATAATGTCTTATGAATCAAGGATATAATCCGTCAAGGTACTAATATTTAAATAATTATATTATGATTATAATTTTTCCACCATGTATTTTATAATTTGAAATATATTTTTGTTTTGAATTAAAATTAAAAAATTGAAATCTGTAAGGGTAGTTTCAGAGAAGGATGAAAATCAAAAAAGACACAAAGTTCTTTTATTCTTAAATATATTTACATGTGATTTTCATCCCACATACTATTTTTAAATTATGTGTTTATTATATACATATAGACACTTATATGATTAATTAGATATTTTTTTAAATTGTTCATATAACTTTCTCTTTGCTTTTAAATTGTTTCAGTTTTATTAAATTTAGTGATCACTAGAGGAAAATCCGGGCGTTAATAATTGACATTTTTAGATTAATTAACTTAAGTTTAAATTCAATTTTAGTTATACATTAAAAAGTCATATGATATTGTATTTAGCATTTTAATAAATATAACCTATATGATACTATTAATCTATTCATTCTAATTTATATTTACAAATTGAAATTTATTTTTTGTTTCTTATTATTACTTATATAGTTTTTTTTTTCTCATCTATATAGTCTCTAATAATCTTAAAGGAAAATGATCTCTTCTTAATAGTATGAAATGTACCTTTTCTAATAGTAGTTTTAATTTTGGAGAAATTCCAAAAGCTTTTCAAATTTATCTTCTTTAGTTATGTTGTTAAGGATTTGAATATGTGTAATTTGATAACTTGGTTTCTAAAGTTATGAAATCTTGAAGAAAAATAACAAAAATATCATTATTTTTAAATAACCAAGCAATGGATTAGCAAGTAAAGAACGATGGTTCTTGTGTGATACTACATCATTGACTTTGATCGTGTTAAGAAGTCAATATTCAAATTCCCTTTAAAAGTTTTGATTAGTTTATTTTTTCACTTTATATGTAAAAGCTAAAACTTTTCTTTCCCATTTTATCAGCGGCTTAAATTTGAAATCACTTTCGGAATTTTAGCAGCCAAGTTTTCAATTACTTTCAACCTAATTATTTTAGTTTGTTTGGACAAATTTGACCTAATTATCTCAAAGCTTGAACTGAACGTATCCAACACATTCGCTTCGACATAACGACAAGAGCGGAGTAGGGAAGACAAAATTTTGACCTCATGAATTTTAAAGCCTTGACAAACTTGATATATGGTCATATTGAAATAAACTGCAAGCATGTAAGAAAAAAGTTAAATCTCAGTAATATGAAAGTGTATGTAAATGGGTCATTCTTATTATTTATAAAAAAAACCATTGAAACTTTTTGAGGAAAACCACATGCTAAATGTTTTTTAAAGGAACATTATTTCATTACACATTTTAATTTTCAATGAAATTGATTCCAAAACTTACGATGAAAGCCATATATAATACTATCAAATCCAAGTGAAAGTATTTTATTTTTGTTCATCACAGTGCGTTGAAGTTTTGTCCTACACATACACACATCATCTAATCACACGTATAGAAACAAAATATACATAGAGGGATGGATCTTTATGTTAGTAGAGCAAAAATACCTCTAAAGCGTGAACTGAGGTTTTTACGCTTCAGTTTTTCTAATCTAAGGGTTATCTTGGGTAGTCGGCTTCGGCTATTCGCTTCCAGGGTGTTGCGTGCGAGCAATCGAGGAACTGAGCAAGGTAAATGTTGGCGGATTCATGATTTCGGAGGATGATGCTGGTCTCTTCCACGAATTTGTATCTACTATTAATTACACTTTCGTAGAGTGAACTTCTGTAGAGTGATCCAATGATGTTGATGACCACGCCAAATTCATCAACATTTGAGAAGTAATAAGTGCGATGAATTTTGATTGGGTGGCTTAGGGGGAATTCCAAAAGCTGAAGTTTGGGCGAGGGGAGTCTCTTGAGTGACCTATTATATACTATGTGTCAATGAGACGTGGATAATTGTAAGTGGTTTTAAAGAGTGATGTGGCATCTTGCAAAATCTTCGCTTACGTGGCTTCCTCTAAAATGCTTTTGATTGTGCTGATGTGGATATATTGAGAGGCCTCAATGAACACCTTTTATTAGTAAGAGATGTTGCCATAACTAAGAGTTGATTCGTATTATTAACACTGCTCATGCCGCATGTATGTAATTTAATTTAGATCACTTTTTAGCTTTGTTTTGAATTATTTTGCAATATGAGTTCTACATAACGTGAGTTTATTTTGTAAGTTTTTTTTTTTTTTCTTATACTGTGGAGTGTGATCAAGCTGCTTTTGG
Source organism: Arabidopsis arenosa (assembly GCA_905216605.1). Lineage (NCBI taxonomy): Eukaryota > Viridiplantae > Streptophyta > Magnoliopsida > Brassicales > Brassicaceae > Arabidopsis > Arabidopsis arenosa. Next base: position 14,528,598 of record LR999453.1, on the reverse strand, counting down.
AGAAGTGAATTAGTTCAATATGATTCATGTTTCCTATGATCACGATATTCTTCATCACTCCATCTACAAACTTATAAAAAAATCAATTGTAAGTACACGATTAGATTGTTTGTGTGTGTGCTTGATTTAGTGTTTGTAGATATTTGTTTTGTAAGCAATATTTTTTTTAATTAAAATTTAAAACAAGTACTAAACCCAAACTTTATATATATATATATATATATATATATATATATATATATATATATATACATATATATAGATATAAGTATTGATTTGTTAGGATTTTCCGGTTTAATTGAGAGTCATGTTTCTGATATGATTTTTGCTCTGTCTTTGTGTTATCATCAACCGGAATCAGCCATGGTGAATTATATAGTGAAGCAATACGTTGTTGCAATAGAAGGAGATACGACATTGGTCGCAGTGGAGAGCATGTATGTTATAGGAAAGGTCAAAATGGCATCGAAAACCCTAATCGGAAGAGATTTTTATGTGATGATATGAAATGTTAACAACGTTACTTGAGCACGTAGCTGGAGATGAGGATGAAAAGAACATGTTCTACATCCTTTAGTATCTTGAAATCTTTCTTTTGCAGGTGATAGAGAACACAAAAGTTATGATTGTATCTATAGAGGAATGAGAAGGAACAGATGGAAGACTCTTACATACCGGTAAAAGAAAGATAGGAGATAGCATTAAGGGAACGCGAATGTTTGAATCTGATACAGGCACTCAGTTATTGTTGTTGTTACCCTGAGGTCGCTTCACCAATGCTACAGTGATCATGCATTGGTTTTATCTAAATTTTTTTCGTTTAGATTGTAGTCATGCATGCCTTTGTTTATATGTTAACCTCAATTTCTTAGTCCGTTAGTGGTTTTACTTGTACAAACAAGGGAAATACCGCTGATGTTGAATACTTACTTCATATTTGAACGTGGAGGACGATCTTGAGACCAATGAAGATGAAGAAGAAGAATTAAGAATATTATTGGTATACAGAATAGAAAATGAGTGAATATTATTGGTATACGGAATAGAAAATGAGTCAAGATCATTAGTGATTCAAAACTGATCAATTAAATTCTGATATATAATAGTTATTTATAATGGTTGGTCCATAATGTATATTTTATTTTAAAATTAATAGTAAAATTATTTGATAACTACAGTATAGTTTAGTTACTTTATAAAAAAAACCTTCACCCTACAGAAGTTACATAATTTTATTATTAATTTCTCACTAAATGACAAAATAATTTTATAAAACCTGATCAACATGATAACAAAACAAGAGAAGCAAAGTTAATGGTTTTCGGGAGTCTGATGAAAGAGTTCTTGATAAGCGTAGAAATTATTTGTTGAACATAAGTTTGGCTATAACAATGATAACACAAAACAGGAGCAAAATAGCGATTTTCTGCAGCCTAATGAAAGAGCTTTTGATAAATGTAGAAATAGTTTGCTGAATGATGAGTTTGGCTATAACCATGATAACAAAAAAAGGAGCAAAATTGACGTTTTTTTGCAAGGTAATGAAATAGTTCTTGATAAACGTAAAAATTATTTGTTCATTGATAAGTTTGCCTATAACCATGATAACAAAACAAGAGAGCCAAAATTGACGGCTTTCTACAGTCTGATGAAAGAGATCCTGATAAACGTATAAATCATTTGCTGATTGATGAGTTTGGCTATAACAATGATAACGAAAAAAAAGAAGCAAAATTGACGGTTTTCTGCAGGCTCATGAAAAAGTTCTTGATAAACATAGAAATCATTTGCTAATGATGAGTTTGGTTATAACCACGATGGAAAAAAGAGAGCCAAATTGATGGTTTTCTATAGTTTGATGAAAGAGCTCTTGATAAACGTAGAAATCGTTTGCCGATTAAAGAGTTTAACTATAACCATTATAACAAAAAAAAGGGGCAAAATTGACGCTTTTCTGCAGTTCGATGAAAGAGATCTTGATAAACGTAGAAATCATTTGATGATTGATGAGTTTGGCTATAACCATGATAACAAAGAAAAATGAGCAAAAGTGACGGTTTTCTACAGTGTAATGAAAGAGCTCTTGATAAACGTAAAAATTATTTGCTCATGATAAGTTTGGCTATAACCATGATTACAAACAAGAGAGATAAAATTGACGGCAATCTGCAGTCTGATTAATGATATCTTGATTAACGTAGAAATCATATGTTGATTGTTGAGTTTGGCTATAACAATGATAACGGAAAAAATGAGCAAAAGTGACAGTTTTCTGAAGGCTCATGAAAAAGCTCTTGATAAACGTAGAAATCATTTGTTGATGATTAGTTTGGGTATATCCAAGATAACAAAAAAAAAAGAAAAAGCAAAATTAACGTCTTTCCGCAGTCTGATGAAAGAGGTCTTTGATTAACGTATAAATCATTTGCCGATTGAAGAGTTTAACTATAACCATTCTAACAAAAAAGAGCAAAGTTGACGATTTTTGGCAGTCTGATGAAAGAGCTCTCGATAATCGTAAAAATCATTGGCTGATTGAAGAGTTTTGCAATAACCATTATAATGGTAAATGAGCAAATTGAAGGTTTTCTACAGCCTAACGAAAGAGCTCTTGATTAACTTAGAAATTTGTTGATTGATGAGTTTGGCTATAGCCATAAAAAAAAATAGGAGCAAAATTGACGGTTTTCTACTGTCTAATGTAAGAGGTTTTAGTAAACGTATAAATCATTTGCTGATTGATGAGTTTAGTTATAACAATGATAACAATAAAATAGAGCAAAATAGACAGTTTTCTCCAGCATGAAGAAAGAGCTCTTGATAAATGTAGAAATTATTTGCGATTGATGAGTTTGACTATAACAATGATAACAAAATAAAAGAACAAAATTGACGGTTTCTTTCAGCCTCATGAAGAAATGTTGATAAATGTAGAAATTATTTTCTGATATATGTGTTTGGCTATAATCATTGATTAAAAAGAACATGATGAGCAAAGTTGATGGTTTTCTTCAACTTCATGAAAAAGCTCTTGATAAACGTAGAAATCGTTTGTTGATTGATTAGTTTGGCTATAACAATAATAACCAAAACAGGAGAAAAATAACGATTTTCTGCATCCTCATGAAAGAGCTTTCGATAAATATTGAAATAATTTGCTGATTGATGAGTTTGCCTATAGCCATGATAACAAAAAAAAGGAGCGAAATTGACGTTTTTGCTACGTAATGAAAGAGCTCTTGGTAAACGTAAAAATGATTTGTTCATTGATGAGTTTTGCTATAACCATAATAAAAAAAAACAAGAGAGACAAAATTGGCGACTTTCTGTAGTCCGATGAAAGAGATCTTGATAAACGTAGATATCATTTGTTGATTGATGAGTTTGGCTACAAAAATGATAAAGAAAAAAATGAGTTAAAGTGACAGTTTATTACAGGTTCATGAAAAAGCTTTTGATAAACGTATAAATCTTTTGTAGATGATGAGTTTAGCTATTACCATGATAACAAAACAAAAAAAAAAAACTGACGGTTTTCTGCAGTCTAATGAAAGAGCTCTTGATAAACGTAAAAATAATTTGCTGATTGAAAAGTTTTAGCATGATCATTATAACGAAAAATGAGCAAAAGTGAAGATTTTTTGCAGCCTGATGAAAGGGCTCTTGATTCGCAGAGAAATTATTTGCTAATTGATGAGTTTGGCAATAGCCATGATAACAAAAAAAAAAAATTGACGGTTTTCTGCTGTCTAATGAAAGAGCTCTTGATAAAAGTAGAAAACCTTTGCTGATTGATGAGTTTGGCTATACCAATGATACCAATAAAAGAGAGCAAAATTGACAGTTTTCTATAGCCTAATGAAAGAGCTCTTGGTAAACGTAGAAATTATTCGCTGATTTATGAGTTTGGCTATAACCTTGATAACAAAAAAATGAGCAAAATTGACGGTTTTTTGCAGCCTCATGAAAAAATTGTTAATAAACATAATAATCACTTTCTGATTTATGATTTTGGCTATAACCATAATTAGAAAAAAAACAAGAGGAACAAAGTTGATTGTTTTCTGAAGTCTGATGAAAGAGCTCTTGATAAGCGTATAAATCATTTACTGAAGATGAGTTTGGCTATAACAAAGATAACAAAAAATGAGTAAAATAGCGATTTTCTGCAGCCTGATGAAAGAGTTTTTGATAAATGTATAAATAATTTGATGATTGATGAGTTTTTGATAATTATGTTGAATATGGATCTCAGTATTACCGACGAGATGCTTTGTTGGTAATTACTTTTTTTTTTTTTGTCGTCCATAATCGAAACTCTAAAATTTTTGACGGAACGTTAACTGATTCTGATGTTATAAACCGGGTGTCACGAATCCTGAAAACGACGAAGTACCTATCGTCACACGCAAAGAGAATGCCATGGAGGAATGATGACGTTCGTTATTTTCTTATTGTCTTGGAATTTTTTTTTTGTTTTTTTTTAATGATTATCATCTTATTTTTACCATTTATAACATTCTCTTATCTCTCCAAATTGAAGATTTTCTGCAGCCTAATGAAAGAGCTCTTGATTAACATAGAAATCATTTGATGATTGATGAGTTGGGCAATAGCCATGATAACAAAAAAAGAAGAGTAAAATTGACAGTTTTCTCCTGTCTAATGAAATAGCTCTTGATAAACGTATAATTCATTTGCTGATTGATGAGTTTGGCTATAACATTGATAAAAAAAAAAGAGCAAAATAGACAGTTTTCTGCAGCCTAAAGAAAGAGGTTTTGAGAAACGTAGAAATCATTTGTTGATTGATGAGTTTGGTTATAACAATGATAACAATAAAAGAGAGCAAAATCGACAGTTTTCTGCAGTCTGATGAAAGAGCTATTGATAAATGCAGAAAGTATTTGCCGATTGATGAGTTTTTCTATAATAATAATAACAAAACAAAATAAACAAAATTGACAGTTTCTTTCAGTCTCATGAAGAAATATTGATAAACGTAGAAATTAGTTTCTGATATATGTGTTTGGCTATAATCATGATTATAAAGAATAAGATGAGCAAAGTTGACGGTTTTCTTCAACTTCATGAAAAAACTCTTGATAAACGTAGAAATCGTTTGTTGATTGATGAGTTTGACTATAACAATGTTAACGAAAAAACAGGAGAAAAATAAAGAATTTCTGCGTCATGATGAAAGAGCTTTCGATAAGTGTAGAAATATTTTGCTGATTGATGAGTTTGCTTATAACCATGGTAACAAAAAAAGAGAGCGAAATTGACATTTTTTGCAACGTAATGAAAGAGCTCTTGGTAAACGTAAAAATTATCTGTTCATTGATGAGTTTGGCTGTAACCATTAAAAATAAAACAAGAGAGACAACATTGACGATTTTCTTTAGTCGATGAAAGAGATCTTGATAAACGTAGATATCATTTGTTGATTGCTGAATTTGGCTACAACAATGATAAAGAAAAAAATGAGCAAAAGTGACAGTTTTCTGCAGGTTCATGAAAAAGCTTATGATAAATGTATAAATCTTTTGCAGATGATGAGTTTGGCTATTAATATGATAACAAAAAAAAAATTGACGGTTTTCTGCAGTCTAATGAAAGAGCTCTTGATAAACGTAGAAATCGTTTGCAGATTAAAGAGTTTTGCTATAACCATTATAACGGAAAATTTGGCATAATTGATGGTTTCTGCAATCCTATGAAAAAGATCTTAATACACGTAGAAATAATTTGTTGATTGATGAGTTTGGCTATAACCATGATAATAAAAAAGGAGCAAAAGTGACTGTTTTTTGCAACGTAATGAAAGAGGTCTTGATAAATGTAAAAATTATTTGCTCATTAATGAATTTGGCTATAACAATGATTACAAACAAGAGAGATAAAATTGACGTCTTTATGCAGTCCGATTAATGATATCTTGATTAACGTAACGTAGAAATCATATGCTGATTGATGAGTTTGGATATAACAATGATAACAAAAAAATGAGCAAAATTGACAGTTTTTTGCAGACTCATGAAAAAGCTCTTGCTAAACGTAGAAATCATTTGTTGATGATGAGTTTGGTTATATCCATGATAACAAAAAAACAAAAAGCAAAACTGACGGCTTTCCGCAGTTTGATGAAAGAGATCTTTGATAAACGTAAAAATCATTTACCGATAGAAGAGTTTAGCTATAACAATTCTAACAGAAAAAGAGCAAAGTTGACGATTTTTAGCAGTCTGATGAAAGAGATCTCGATAAATGTAAAAATCATTAGCTGATTGAAGAGTTTTGCAATAACCATTATAACGGTAAATGAGCAAAATTGAAGGTTTTCTGCAGCCTAACGAAAGAGCTCTTGATTAACTTAGAAATTTGCTGATTGATGAGTTTGGCTGTAGCCATACAAAAAAAAAATAGGAGCAAAGTTGACGATTTTCTACTGTCTAATATAAGAGGTCATGGTAAACGTATAAATCATTTGCTGATTGATGAGTTTGGTTACAATGATAACAATAAAAGAAAGCAAAATAGACAGTTTTCTGCAGCCTGATGAAATAGATATTGATAAATGTAGAAATCATTTGTCGATTGATGAGTTTGACTATAACAATGATAACAAAATAAAAGAACATAATTGACGGTTTATTTCAGCCTCATGAAGAAATGTTGATAAAAGTAGAAATTATTTTCTGATTTATGTGTTTGGCTATGATCATGATTAAAAAGAACAAGATGCGCAAAGTTGACGGGTTTTTTCAACTTCATGAAAAAGCTCTTGATAAACGTAGAAATCGTTTGTTGATTGATGAGTTTGACTATAACAATGTTAACGAAAAAACAGGAGAAAAATAACGAATTTCTGCGTCATGATGAAAGAGCTTTCGATAAGTGTAGAAATATTTTGCTGATTGATGAGTTTGCTTATAACCATGGTAACAAAAAAAGAGAGCGAAATTGACATTTTTTGCAACGTAATGAAAGAGCTCTTGGTAAACGTAAAAATTATCTGTTCATTGATGAGTTTGGCTGTAACCATTAAAAATAAAACAAGAGAGACAACATTGACGATTTTCTTTAGTCGATGAAAGAGATCTTGATAAACGTAGATATCATTTGTTGATTGCTGAATTTGGCTACAACAATGATAAAGAAAAAAATGAGCAAAAGTGACAGTTTTCTGCAGGTTCATGAAAAAGCTTATGATAAATGTATAAATCTTTTGCAGATGATGAGTTTGGCTATTAATATGATAACAAAAAAAAAAATTGACGGTTTTCTGCAGTCTAATGAAAGAGCTCTTGATAAACGTAGAAATCGTTTGCAGATTAAAGAGTTTTGCTATAACCATTATAACGGAAAATTTGGCATAAATGATGGTTTCTGCAATCCTATGAAAAAGATCTTAATACACGTAGAAATAATTTGTTGATTGATGAGTTTGGCTATAACCATGATAATAAAAAAGGAGCAAATGTGACTGTTTTTTGCAACGTAATGAAAGAGGTCTTGATAAACGTAAAAATTATTTGCTCATTAATGAATTTGGCTATAACAATGATTACAAACAAGAGAGATAAAATTGACGTCTTTATGCAGTCCGATTAATGATATCTTGATTAACGTAACGTAGAAATCATATGCTGATTGATGAGTTTGGATATAACAATGATAACAAAAAAATGAGCAAAATTGACAGTTTTTTGCAGACTCATGAAAAAGCTCTTGCTAAACGTAGAAATCATTTGTTGATGATGAGTTTGGTTATATCCATGATAACAAAAAAAGAAAAAGCAAAACTGACGGCTTTCCGCAGTTTGATGAAAGAGATCTTTGATAAACGTAAAAATCATTTACCGATAGAAGAGTTTAGCTATAACAATTCTAACAGAAAAAGAGCAAAGTTGACGATTTTTAGCAGTCTGATGAAAGAGATCTCGATAAATGTAAAAATCATTAGCTGATTGAAGAGTTTTGCAATAACCATTATAACGGTAAATGAGCAAAATTGAAGGTTTTCTGCAGCCTAACGAAAGAGCTCTTGATTAACTTAGAAATTTGCTGATTGATGAGTTTGGCTGTAGCCATACAAAAAAAAATAGGAGCAAAGTTGACGATTTTCTACTGTCTAATATAAGAGGTCATGGTAAACGTATAAATCATTTGCTGATTGATGAGTTTGGTTACAATGATAACAATAAAAGAAAGCAAAATAGACAGTTTTCTGCAGCCTGATGAAATAGATATTGATAAATGTAGAAATCATTTGTCGATTGATGAGTTTGACTATAACAATGATAACAAAATAAAAGAACATAATTGACGGTTTATTTCAGCCTCATGAAGAAATGTTGATAAAAGTAGAAATTATTTTCTGATTTATGTGTTTGGCTATGATCATGATTAAAAAGAACAAGATGCGCAAAGTTGACGGGTTTTTTCAACTTCATGAAAAAGCTCTTGATAAACGTAGAAATCGTTTGTTGATTGATGAGTTTGACTATAACAATGTTAACGAAAAAACAGGAGAAAAATAACGAATTTCTGCGTCATGATGAAAGAGCTTTCGATAAGTGTAGAAATATTTTGCTGATTGATGAGTTTGCTTATAACCATGGTAACAAAAAAAGAGAGCGAAATTGACATTTTTTGCAACGTAATGAAAGAGCTCTTGGTAAACGTAAAAATTATCTGTTCATTGATGAGTTTGGCTGTAACCATTAAAAATAAAACAAGAGAGACAACATTGACGATTTTCTTTAGTCGATGAAAGAGATCTTGATAAACGTAGATATCATTTGTTGATTGCTGAATTTGGCTACAACAATGATAAAGAAAAAAATGAGCAAAAGTGACAGTTTTCTGCAGGTTCATGAACAAGCTTATGATAAATGTATAAATCTTTTGCAGATGATGAGTTTGGCTATTAATATGATAACAAAAAAAAATTGACGGTTTTCTGTAGTCTAATGAATGAGCTCTTGATAAACGTAGAAATCGTTTGCAGATTAAAGAGTTTTGCTATAACCATTATAACGGAAAAATTGGCATAACTGATGGTTTCTGCAATCCTATGAAAAAGATCTTAATACACGTAGAAATAATTTGTTGATTGATGAGTTTGGCTATAACCATGATAATAAAAAAGGAGCAAAAGTGACTGTTTTTTGCAACGTAATGAAAGAGGTCTTGATAAACGTAAAAATTATTTGCTCATTAATGAATTTGGCTATAACAATGATTACAAACAAGAGAGATAAAATTGACGTCTTTATGCAGTCCGATTAATGATATCTTGATTAACGTAACGTAGAAATCATATGCTGATTGATGAGTTTGGATATAACAATGATAACAAAAAAATGAGCAAAATTGACAGTTTTTTGCAGGCTCATGAAAAAGCTCTTGCTAAACTTAGAAATCATTTGTTGATGATGAGTTTGGCTATATCCATGATAACAAAAAAAAAAAAAGCAAAACAGATGGCTTTCCGCAGTTTGATGAAAGAGATCTTTGATAAACATAAAAATCATTTACCGATAGAAGAATTTAGCTATAACCATTCTAACAGAAAAAGAGCAAAGTTGACGATTTTTAGCAGTCTGATGAAAGAGATCTCGATAAATGTAAAAAATCATTAGCTGATTGAAGAGTTTTGCAATAACCATTATAACGGTAAATGAGCAAAATTGAAGGTTTTCTGCAGCCTAACGAAAGAGCTCTTGATTAACTTAGAAATTTGCTGATTGATGAGTTTGGCTGTAGCCATACAAAAAAAAAATAGGAGCAAAGTTGACGATTTTCTACTGTCTAATATAAGAGGTCATGGTAAACGTATAAATAATTTGCTGATTGATGTGTTTGGTTACAATGATAACAATAAAAGAGAGCAAAATAGACAGTTTTCTGCAGCCTGATGAAATAGATATTGATAAATGTAGAAATCATTTGTCGATTGATGAGTTTGACTATAACAATGATAACAAAATAAAAGAACGTAATTGACGGTTTATTTCAGACTCATGAAGAAATGTTGATAAAAGTAGAAATTATTTTATGATTTATGTGTTTGGCTATAATCATGATTAAAAAGAACAAGATGAGCAAAGTTGACGGTTTTTTTCAACTTCATGAAAAAGCTCTTGATATACGTAGAAATCGTTTGTTGATTGATGAGTTTGACTATAACAATGTTAACGAAAAAACAGGAGAAAAATAACGAATTTCTGCGTCATGATGAAAGAGCTTTCGATAAGTGTAGAAATATTTTTCTGATTGATGAGTTTGGTTATAACCATGGTAACAAAAAAAGAGAGCGAAATTTACATTTTTTGCAACGTAATTAAAGAGCTCTTGGTAAACGTAAAAATTATTTGTTCATTGATGAGTTTGGCTGTAACCATAATAAAAAAAAAAACAAGAGAGACAAAATTGACGACTTTCTGTAGTCGATGAAAGAGCTCTTGATAAACGTAGATATAGTTTGTTGATTGATGAATTTGGTTACAACAATGATAAAGAAAAAAATGAGCAAAAGTGACAGTTTTCTACAGGTACATGAAAAAACTTTTGATAAATGTATAAATCTTTTGGAGATGATGAGTTTGACTATTACCATGATAACAAAAAAAAAATTGACAGTTTATGTAGTCTAATGAAAGAGTTCTTGATAAACATAGAAATCGTTTGCAGATTAAAGAGCTTTGTTATAACCATTATAACGGAAAAATGGGCATAATTGACGGTTTTTTGTAACGTAATGAAAGAGGTCTTGATAAACGTAAAAATTATTTGCTCATTAACGAGTTTAGCTATAACCATGATTACAAACAAGAGAGATAAAATTAACCGGCCTTCTGAAGTCTGATTAATGATATCCTGATTAACGTACAAATCATATGTTGATTGATGAGTTTGGCTATAAAAGTGATAACAAAAAAAATGAGCAAAATTGACAGTTTTATGCGAGCTCATGAAAAAACTCTTGATAAACGTAGAAATCATTTATTGATGATGATTTTGGCTATATCCATGATTAAAAAAAAAAAGCAAAATTTTCGCAGTCTGATGAAAGAGATCTTTGATAATCGTAAAAATCATTTGATGATTGAAGAGTTTAGCTATAACCATTTTAATAAAAAAATAGCAAAGTTGACGATATTTGACTGTCTGATGAAAGAGCTCTCGATAAACGTAAAAATTATTGGCTGATTGAAGAGTTTTACAATAATCATTATAACGGTAAATTAGCAAACTCAAAAGTTTTCTACAGCCTAACAAAAGAGCTATTGATTAACTTAGAAGTTTGCTGGTTGATGGTGTGGCTATAGCCATAAAAAAAAAATTGGAGCAAAATTGACGGTTTTCTACTGTCTAATGTAAGAGGTTTTGGTAAACGTATAAATCATTTGCCGATTGATGAGTTTGACTATAACAATGATAACAAAATAAAAGAACAAAATTGACGGTTTCTTTCAGCCTCATGAAGAAATGTTGATAAATGTAGAAATTATTTTCTGATATATGTGTTTGGCTATAATCATTGATTAAAAAGAACATGATGAGCAAAGTTGATGGTTTTCTTCAACTTCATGAAAAAGCTCTTGATAAACGTAGAAATCGTTTGTTGATTGATGAGTTTGGCTATAACAATGATAACCAAAAACAGGAGAAAAATAACGATTTTCTGCATCCTCATGAAAGAGCTTTCGATAAATATTGAAATAATTTGCTTATTGATGAGTTTGCCTATAGCCATGATAACAAAAAAAAGGAGCGAAATTAACGTTTTTGCTACGTAATGAAAGAGCTCTTGGTAAACGTAAAAATGATTTGTTCATTGATGAGTTTTGCTATAACCATAATAAAAAAAACAAGAGAGACAAAATTGGCGACTTTCTGTAGTCCGATGAAAGAGATCTTGATAAACGTAGATATCATTTGTTGATTGATGAGTTTGGCTACAAAAATGATAAAGAAAAAAATGAGCTAAAGTGACAGTTTATTACAGGTTCATGAAAAAGCTTTTGATAAACGTATAAATATTTTGTAGATGATGAGTTTAGCTATTACCATGATAACAAAACAAAAAAAAAATTGACGGTTTTCTGCAGTCTAATGAAAGAGCTCTTGATAAACGTAAAAATAATTTGCTGATTGAAAAGTTTTAGCATGATCATTATAACGAAAAATGAGCAAAAGTGAAGATTTTTTGCAGCCTGATGAAAGGGCTCTTGATTCGCAGAGAAATTATTTGCTAATTGATGAGTTTGGCAATAGCCATGATAACAAAAAAAAAAAAATTGACGGTTTTCTGCTGTCTAATGAAAGAGCTCTTGATAAAAGTAGAAAACCTTTGCTGATTGATGAGTTTGGCTATAACAATGATACCAATAAAAGAGAGCAAAATTGACAGTTTTCTATAGCCTAATGAAAGAGCTCTTGGTAAACGTAGAAATCATTTGCTCATTTATGAGTTTGGCTATAACTTTGATAACAAAAAAAATGAGCAAAGTTGACGATATTTGACAGTCTGATGAAAGAGCTCTCGATAAACGTAAAAATTATTGGCTGATTGAAGAGTTTTACAATAACCATTATAACGGTAAATTAGCAAACTCAAAAGTTTTCTGCAGCCTAACAAAAGAGCTATTGATTAACTTAGAAGTTTGCTGGTTGATGGTTTGGCTATAGCCATAAAAAAAAAATTAGAGCAAAATTGACGGTTTTCTACTGTCTTATGTAAGAGGTTTTGGTAAACGTATAAATTATTTGCTGATTGATGAGTTTGGTTATAACAATGATAACAATAAAAGAGAGCAAAATAGACAGTTTTCTACAGCCTTATGAAAGAGTTATTGATAAATTTAGAATTCATTTGCCGATTGATGAGTTTGACTATAACAATGATAACAAAATAAGAGAACAAAATTGACGGTTTCTTTCAGCGTCATGAAGAAATGTTGATAAGCATAAAAATTATTTTCCGATATATGTGTTTGGCTATAATCATGATTAAAAAGAACAAGATGAGCAAAATTGACGGTTTTCTTCAGCTTCATGAAAAAGCTCTTGATAAACGTAGAAATTGTTTGTTGATTGATGAGTTTAGCTATAATATTGATAACCAAAAAAACAGGAGAAAAATAACGATTTTTTATGTCCTGATGAAAGAGTTTTCAATAAATGTAGAAATAATTTGCTGATTGATGACTTTTGCTATAACCATGATAACAAAAAAAAGATATATAGCAAAATAGATGTTTTTTTCAACGTAATGAAAGAGCTCTTGCTAAACGTAATAATTATTTGTTCATTGTTGAGTTTGGCTATAACCATAATAAAAAAAAAACAAGAGAGACAAAATTAACGACTTTCTGTAGTCGATGAAAGAGATCTTGATAAACGTAGATATCATTTGTTGATTGATGAGTTTGGTTACAACAATGATAAAGAAAAAAATGAGCAAAAGTGACAGTTTTCTCCAGGTTCATGAAAAAGCATTTGATAAATGTATAAATCTTTTGCAGATGATGAGTTTGGCTATTACCATGATAACAAAAAAAAAAAATAGACAGTTTTCTGTAGTCTAATGAAAGAGCTCTTGATAAACGTAGAAATCGTTTTGCAGATTAATGAGTTTTGTTATAACCATTATAACGGAAAAATGGGCATAATTGATGGTTTCTGCAATCCGATGAAAGAGATCTTAATAATCGTAGAAATATTTGCTGATTGATGAGTTTGGCTATAACCATGATAATAAAAAAGGAGCAAAAGTGACGGCTTTTTGCAACGTAATGAAAGAGGTCTTGATAAACGTTAAAATTGTTTGCTCATTAATGAGTTTGGCTATAACCATGATTACAAACAAGATAAATAAAATTGACAGCTTTCTGCAGTCCGATTAATGATATCTTGATTAACGTATAAATCATATGTTGATTGATGAGTTTGGCTATAAAAATAATAACGAAAAAAGAGCAAAATTGACAGTTTTCTGCAGGCTCATGAAAAGCTCTTGATAAACGTAGAAATCATTTATTGATGATGAGTTTGGCTATATCTATGATAACAAAAAATGAAAAACCAAAATTGACGGCTTTCCGCAGTGTGATGAAAGAGATCTTTGATAAACGTAGAAATCATTTGATGATTGAAGAGTTTAGCTATAACCAGTCTAACAAAAAAGAGCAAAGTAGACGATTTTTGGCAGTCTGATGAAAGGTATTTCGATAAACGTAAAAATTATTGGGTGATTGAAGAGTTTTACAAAAACCATTATAACGGTAAATTAGCGAACTTGAAAGTTTTCTGCAGCCTAACGAAAGAGCTATTGATGGTTTTGCTATAGCCATAAAAACAAATATGAGCAAAATTGACGGTTTTCTACTGTCTAATGTAAGAGGTTTTGGTAAACGTATAAATTATTTGCTGATTGATGAGTTTGGTTATAACAATGATAACAATAAAAGAGAGCAAAATTGACAGTTTTCTACGGCCTGATGAAAGAGCTATTGATAAATGTAGAAATTATTTGCCGTTTGATGAGTTTGGCTATAACAATGATAACCAAAAAACAGGAGAAAAATAACGATTTTCTACGTCCTGATGAAAGAGCTTTCAATAAATGTAAAAATAATTTGCTGATTGATGACTTTGGCTATAACCATGATAACAAAAAAAAAGGGAGCGAAATTGACGTTTTTTGTAACGTAATGAAAGAGATCTTGGTAAATATAAAAATGATTTGTTCATTGATGATTTTGGCTATAACCATAATAAAAAAAACAAGAGACACAAATCGACGACTTTCTGTAGTCCGATGAATGACATCTTGATAAACCTAGATATCATTTGTTGATTGATGGGTTTGGTTACAACAATGATAAAGAAAAAATGAGCAAAAGTGACAGTTTTCTGCAGGTTCATGAAAAAGCTTTTGATAAACGTATAAATCTTTTGCAGATGAAGAGTTTGGCTATTACCATGATAACAAAAAAAAAAAAATTGACGGTTTTCTGCAGTCTAATGAAAGAGCTTTTGGTAAACGTAAAAATAATTTGCTGATTAAAAAGTTTTAGTATGACTTTTATAACGAAAAATGATCAAAATTGAAGATTTTTTGCAGCTTGATGTTAAAGTTATTGATTCGCAGAGAAATCATTTGCTAATTGATGAGTTTGTGGCAATAGCCATGATAACAAAAAAAAAATTGACGGTTTTCTACTGGCTATAACAATTGTAACAATAAAAAAGAACAAAATAGATACTTTTCTATAACCTAATGAAAGAGTTCTTGATAAATGTAGAAATTATTTGTTGATTTATGTGTTTGGTTATAACCATGATAACAAAAAAATGAGCAAAATTGCTGGTTTTTTGCAGCCATATGAAAGAATTGTTATTAAATTAAACGTAATAATCACTTTCTGATTTATGATTTTACCACTCACCCATGTTAGGGTAAAAGGTATCATTGTAGAACCCATATCAAAATCATTGTAAATGATACCTTTAACCTCTGATTCATGTGATGGTGGTTATTTTCATATTGCGTCTCTTAACCCTAACATGGGTGAGTGGTCTGTTTCGGTGAAGATTTTGAATTGTTGGTCTGTTTCGCGTGGCTCGGGTAGAGAGCTCAATATGATTTTGGGTGACGAGCATGTTAGTATTTTAATAACTTACCTTCTATACATGTTTTCGATATTAAATTGAATTGTTTTTTTCTTTAACATTTCATTTGCAGTTCACCCAAATTTAAGCCGTTGTTCGTGATGAATTAATTGATAATTATTTTTCAAGATTGATAATCGATGAGTGAGTGGGTGAGCATTAAAATTTTTGATGTATCCCGGGTTAACAGCATCTTGAGACCAGTACCGCATAGATTCAAGATTGTGTTTCGTTCGGACACTTTAGTGCAAAGTATTAATATGTGCTCCAGTAGAACCTATTTCAATCTAACTGAGTTTGTGAGTATATTGAGTGGTATTGTTAACCCGAATATTTGCGTTGGTACGGTAATCCTAATTTATGAATTTATTTGTGCTTTTGGAGTTTATTTGCGATTCATGTTCTGACTGTATTATTCATGTGTGTGTTTCATAGATGTTATTGGCAAAATTCTCAACGTGAGAGAGTTGGTTTTTGTTCCTTCCGTGGAACATTCTCAAGGAGGATATTTTGAGCTGTACTTTGGTTTACGTGATACTGAGTAAGTCACTATTTTTTTAAAGATTTAAACCAGAATATAAAGTCTTATGACTTCTTCAAATCTTAAAATTAGGTGTATCCATCTAGAGTATCGTTTGACGGGTGACCTTGCAGTCGAGTTCTATGACTTATGGAAGCGTCGTTCACGTAACACAGTGATATGTATTATCAAGTTTGTGAAATGAGAGCTATCACAGGAACATAGGTGGAGATGTACCAACGTTACCGGATGTACGAGGATTATGTTGAATCCGGATCTCAGTATTACCGACGAGATGCTTTGTTGGTAAGTATTTTTTTGTTTTTTTCCCGTTTACAATCAAAACTCTAAAGTTGGCGACTGAACATTCACTGTTTATGGTGTTCTAAATCGGATGTCAGGAATCCTGAAAACGACCAAGTACCTATCATCACACGCAAGGAGAATGCCATGGAGTGATGAACTTTTCCATAAGTCATCTTGGTGAATGGTTTTAAAAGATGATTTATTATTATTTTCTTAGCATTTATAATATTATTGAATTTTTAAAATTTCATCATTTACCATATTTTATTAAATTAAACCCTAAACAATTTACCATATTTTTCTTACACTAACAAATACTACCTAAACAATCCCTTATCTCACATGATTTTACCATTCATACATCATTATTCCCGCGCATTATGCGCGGGCACTCACGTAGTTATATTTTACTTTTTAATAATTGTGTTTTGTTAATTTCTAAATTTTTGTTAATTCTAACTAAGATATAGATTTGAGATTATGTATAAATTGTGTTTGATATATTTTTTTTAGCCCTAATTCATTAAATGCGTAAATATTAAAATATGGTTTATTATGATGGTATAGATAGTTGTTTCAAATTTGGTTAAAAATAATTATCATAAAAGATCTATATATATATATGTTATTACTTAGATTTCAAATATTATCGATAAAAAATTAAATTTATTTTTTAACCCACGTATTTACGCGGGCCTTACCTAGTATATTTAGAGCTTGATTGGTTCTCCCGCTAGCACCCTCCTAGCGGTTGCTAGCGGTCGGTTGCGGTTGTTAAAGGTTGGTACCAATCATAGAAACCGCTCCGTACCGCTTCAAACCGCTCAAAATCGCTGAATTTCAAAAGGTCCTTCCCGCAAGCGTTTGCGGTTGCGGGCGGTAGCGGTTGGATTTTTAAAAAAAATAAATAAACGTTTACTTATAATTATTATAAAATATATTAATCGTATATATATATATATATATCTTTCATCTTTGTATCACGTTCTCATAAGAAACCCTAATCAATATTCTAAAACCTTATTTTCTCAATGTCTTCCACCCAAACTGATGAAATCAAGAACCAAACGTAAGTATCATATATCCTTTTATTCATTCATCACCTCATGTGTAACTCTTTGAATATTTTTCATGGCATCGTTTTTTTTTTTTCATTATGTATTGCTTTGCTTTTTGATTGAATATATGTTTCAATTTGTTTTCTCGAATAGAAAATCACTTGCTTTTTGATTGAATTCAACGTTATTTACAGTTTGTCCCATTACTTGATGCAATTTTTGGTGTTAACCCAGCATAAAGTACTATCTTATTACAAAATTTCTTTATTTTTGAATAATTATTTAATACTTTATTTATGGTTTTAATTATTAAGCATGTTCAATTTTTCTAATATTATCATAATAATATATTGGTGTTTTTATTTTATTTTTTTGTAATATTTTTTATTTTTTGGTCATTTTTTTATTTAACTGCTACCGCACCCGCTGGTTTACCAGTCATAAAACTCCCGCAAACGCATCCATTTTCAAAAACTAGTGTTCTAAAATACGCTAGGCGGTAGTCGGGCGGTGGATCACCGTATAGCGCCTAACTGTATATGCGGCTGTATACGCGGGGTACAGCATTGTTTGGAACTGTGATAATGTTGCGTTGACTGTGATCTTGATCCAATAGATTGTAGATTTCTGCAAGATCTGGTATATTCTTTTTCATTATGATCTGACTTCTAATTGTTGCATACGATTCATTCAATCCTGAAACTTAACAATCTTGGCATGTTCAGCTTTTGAAGCAGTAGCATCACAACATTTACATTTCTGACAAGTACCAACACAACTTGCACCATCCAAATCATCCCATAAAGTCTTCAAAGTTGTGTAATAGTCAGAGAGACTCATAGAACCTAGTTGTAACCCCCATATTTGTTGAGTTAAATGATATGATCTCAGAAAATTCGTGATATGAAATATTGCAATCAAATACATCCAAATCTCTGAAGCATCCTCAAAACGAAGTATACTCTTATATATTTGTTTAGAAACTGAATTCAATATCCAAGATTTAACTATACTATTGCATCTTGACCATATACGAAAGCTCGGATCATATTCAGGAGGTCTTGGTAAAGTTCCATCAACAAAAGCAAACTTATTCTTAGCATCCAAAGCAACGAACATCGCTTTTTTCCAAGAAGAGAAATTAGATCCATCAAGTATCTCTGTCACTAAAGAATTTCCAGGATTATCACCATTAGAGAGAGCATAAGGCGAATAATGCGAATCTGTAAAATCAAATTGTGGCAAAGAATGAATCGGAGGTCATGTAGCGAATGAAGGTTGAATTGGAGAAGTAATCGGTGGAATTGGCGGAATCGGTGAACTCTAAACACGCCGTAATTCTTCGTCGATCTTCTTGTACGACGCCGTAATTTCTGTACGGAAACCATCGCAAGATCTTGATGAAAGTTAGCTTGATTTGTGAAAAATCCGATTGGAAGAAAGAGAAACCGAAGAAGAACGAACGATTTCTATAGAAAAAAGCTCGAGAATCCATGAAATTTATGTCGAATCGATTTGAGATTTTAGTCTCAAGCTCTGATACCATGATAGAAACGAAGACGAAAGCAAAATGTTCTGTTATTTCACGTTAAAGTTTGTTACAGAGAGAGAGCCTCTATTTATAGTAGAAGTGTTCCGGTTTATTCCGGTTTACAAACAATGTATACACTAATACACATGCTTTCTTTTTCTGTCATGGTACTATTATTCAAGGTGTCCTTCATCTACAAAAGGAAGATCGATAGCATTAATTGAATTTAAATTAAATTTCTACATGAAAAACATATTTTTATTGATTTTATATGTAATTTTTTAAACTCGCTTTTGATTGATTGATTCTTAAATGCAGCAAAAGATTTAGGCGGTCAAAAATGTTATTTAAGCTAGCACTTCGGTGCGTTCCCTCCCCCCTCTCCCTCCGAAGATGACCGGATCAGCCGATCGGGTATATCAAAAAAAAAAAATGTTATTTATCAAGTGTTAAATTCTATATTATTAATAAAAACGTGAAAATGCCAAATAAGCACGATATAAGCTTCAATTATCACAATAGACTAGGTGAATACTACGCGTGGGTTTTCTTTCATAAGATTTGTTTTGACAAACATCAACAGATTCTTATTATTCAAATTTTTCTTAGATTATGTGGTACATCAATAAAGCCTGAAATGAGAAGATTCATGAGAATGTGGATAGAGATCCACGAGAGGTTACAATTAGCAAAAAATGAGGCCCATGCTTGGACCTTAGCTCAAGTGGAGTTTATTAACGACACTCATGCTCCTATGATAGGTGGGTTAGAGGTTATAAATTCTTCGGAATTCCGATGTTTCTTTGATGGTTCTTAGAAAGAGAATGAAAATTTTTAGGAATATGATGGTTTTGTAGACTACCAAATGACGATGCACCAACCAAGGGAACTGCCAATCATCGACGGAGCCTGATTTTTCTGCATACAAAAGGGGAAGCACTCGTTTGGGTAATGAAATGCATGTTTAGCGAAAATAAACATGAGATAGTTTTCATTACACATTCTCTGACCTGGTGAATATGGTGTCTTTCCCAACCGAGTAACTATATTTTTCTACATACATGGAAGAAATTGAGAGTGACAAAGGAGTGTTTTCTTCTTTTTCAATATCTTTAATTTCTCATCGAGCTATTGTTAAAACAAATAAATTGGCATGAAATGACTGTTCTAAAACAATTTTTTTCCTATAAACCAATTTTATAGATAGTAATACTGAGAT
The DNA here is from genome assembly GCA_905216605.1 of Arabidopsis arenosa. Classification (NCBI taxonomy): domain Eukaryota; kingdom Viridiplantae; phylum Streptophyta; class Magnoliopsida; order Brassicales; family Brassicaceae; genus Arabidopsis; species Arabidopsis arenosa. The sequence continues at coordinate 14,508,280 of LR999453.1, read as the reverse complement.
TATATAAACTTCAAGAATTTGATGATGGAGCTTCTCTTACATACTCCTCACCTTTTGTGATATGTTATATAGATAGAAATTAGAAAGAATAACATACTCAAACCATTAGCTAATCCCCTATAATATTATATATATACTCGTATTTTGAGTTAAGACTCTAAAAGAATAGCAAAGAAAACCCACCCGAATAAGAGAAAACAAACAAATAATTTTATTGAAGGAAAAAACATATAATAATAAAATAAAGTTAATGTTGTACAAATTTGTAGAAACAAAAACTTTACTAAATTAAAGATATGGAGTAATGTTAATGTTGTGCATGCATGTTTTATGAGAGGGAGTACTAAAACAGTCTGGTTTGATGTTATGGCTCGTCAATGCTCTCATTCTTCACACTGGAACATATTAATTTAAACCTTACACCTAAAATGAAACACCATAATATATATATTTTTTTATCTCGAGATTCAAGTATTCAACCATTGTCTTTGTTTTAACCTGCTAGACGTTACCAGTAAATTAAAATGAACTTGATTTAGATTGTCAAAAACAGAAGAAGCTTTAAAATAATTATATTTCGACAACATCATTATAATTCCATATTTTCTCTCTAATAACCTATTAAAGATGTGGAAGGAGCCTCACGAACAATACCCCTCTATAGCTTTAAGCAGCTTACGTTCATGGCATTTCCCTTCCCTCCACCATCTTTTATTCTTAGACTCCTTAGAATAGTGAGTGACTTGCAGGGTATTGAACCATAGCTAATTCTAAAAAAACAGGGATTAAAATCAAAAACATGTTTGACCGTATTTTAATATTAGAATATACTATTCCTGCCTTTATTTATAAAATATTAAATTGAAATTTATTTAGTTCATATTTTTGAATCTGTGCCTTTTCTGACCCTCTCAAACTCTTATTGAATAGATTTAAAAACATCTTCGAAACAAGGCTCAGGAAACACGTACAGATACAACCTCATAACTAAATAGAGGCTCAAGTTATTAAGAGGCTAGCGCTTCTGAGAACCATCAAGTTTTACAATGACAACAAAACACAATAAATCAGATAGCTGAGACCTCACATAATTTAAGGGCTGGTCAAAGTTAGTTTAACTACACAATAAATGATTGTGTGTGTAATTGGTGAGCTAGGTGTGTTTATTTTTACAAGTGTATTTAAATGTTTCATCTGTAACTTTTGCAACATGATAATGTCTACCGGCGCGAGACTAATTTTTTTTTTTTTGGTATCTACTTCATGAACATTAGCCTAGCTGAGAACTCACATTAAAAGTAGTGTATTTGGGAGGATATATTATTTCTCGTTGAATGTACTCGTCGTGAAAATTAACTTACTGTAAAAATGTTCGGTATTCGAAAGGAAATACATTAAACGTACAAATTTCATCCAAGCTTGGCTTTGACCTATCAAAAGAAAAAAAGAAGGAATAAAAAATCACTATATAATTGGACCTTTTTCCATACATAAATCCAATGATTCAGTTGCAACTTCTCCATTTATCATGCTAAAATCAAGATCTATTCCCTGAGAGACATCTTAAAATAGTTAAACGTGAATATTTAGGTTGAGATCCTGGAAAATGGCTAAAGTAATCACATATTTTAAATAAAAGAACCCTAGAAGTTCGTGGATACAAATGTAAGTTGTTGATTTGTAGAGAATTGAATACACTTCCCATTCTTTTTGAATATATCATGTTCTCCTACAATCCTACAGTTCACCATGGATCAATACTTGCAAAGAAAATGCTATAATGTATAGGTTTTTTCTATCCCGTACATATTAGCAATTTGTGATTTTAAAGAAAACATTGAGAGGATATAATAGCTCATGCTTACTTGTTAGTTGCATTGGCATAACAATAACCCCTTCACCAAAGTGGAACCCTAAACTCCATTTTTATGGAATCTGAAAAGAAAAAAAAAATAGAGACCGGAGATAAAGGTGAACGAGCTTTGCCATACATTTGTGGACTGGATTCAAAATATACTATTGCAATCTGAAAAGACCAACAACAATATAACACATGTTGACGGTGAAGGAAGAAACCCAGACTACAAACCTGGCTTTGATGGCACCAACAAAAAAAAAGAAAGAAAAGCTCGTTTCGCAACCATCGCCAGAGCTCGCACCAAGTCAGTTAGTGGCTGGCCGATGATCGCCAACGATTCTATATGCATTCAAAAGCAGGGAAGATCTATACGAATCGAGACCACTAAGCGACATAACCACTGAAATTACATGTAGGCGTAGGTTGATGGAGGTGAATAAATAAAAAAAATTATAACGAATTTGAATTAAATAGAAGATGATAAAATATGAAGACGAAGAAGTTGGAAAGATTGGCAAGTAAGATTCCGATAAAGAAGACGAAGGGCATGAATCGGATGGAAGATGAAACAGGTAAAACTGAAATGTCATTAATTGATTCATTCAGTAAAAGTTGGAACAAATAGAGTCTAATTACTTTTAATGGGTTTTTTTCCTAATTTTTTTGTAAATACACAATAATAGGTGCTGTTTGAAAAAAAAAAAAAAAAAAAAAAAAAAAACACAATAATAGGTGCTGATGTGGCAGATGTAGGAGCGCTGACGTGCACTCTCATGGAGAGAGTTCACCTCATTTCATATACTCCTTCCGTTTCGTTTTAGTTGTCGTTTAAGGTTTTCTCACACAAATTAAGAAAAACATTAAATTTTCTGTTTTACCCTCTATTAATATATTTTATAAAAAAATTCATTGGCCGAAACATTAAAACAGTAGGGATAAAACTGGAATTTTCACCAAACATTTGCATCGAAAACCTAAAACGACAACTATTATGAAACAAAATTTTAACTCTAAAACGACAAGTAAAACGAAACGGAGGGAGTATATGATTCTAACCACTGTATAGAGATTTTTTCTTCAGTGACAATGAATAATTTCTAAAATCTTCGACTTTAAACAATAGATCCTCCCCCACCCGGCCACCCCAAATACCAGATGGCATATATAATGAAAATATAACGAACAGAAAAATTCAACAATCCACAGCTATGTGTTATCAATTAAATTATAAACCTAGTAAAATATGAATTATCTACAAAATTGAGGAAAAGAAACATAAGTTCAGGAACTGCCGGCAAGAACTTGACGACAACAACAATACCTTGTTAAGCCCTTGTCAACTCTTCACTTTGATCTCTCCAAATTATGTAAAAAGATGATACGCATTACACATATATACACATATACAATGTCTACTTTAGTTAAATACCTTTATTATCATTAAATAAAAAATTAAATTTAAGAAATAGGTAAAGATATTTATTGATTGCAAATCCATTGAAATTAAACTCTTAAATGGATTTTGATGCTAACAAATTAAATTTTGATAGATGTTGCAAAATATTCATAACTACAGTTATAGTCACTTTTTTATCATAGTATTGATTAAGTAAACTCTTATATGTGTTCATTAGTACAACTAGAGAAAAATCCGGGCGTATATATTATAATTTAAAGTTTAGTTTTAGTGTATTTAGTTTCTTCAGTATATATGTTAAAAAACTGACAACTTTTTTACTGTAATTATATTTACAAATTTTATTTTATTATAGTTTATTATTATTATGATTAGTTTATATATAGTATTACCGTCATATATGTCATTCTTGTAGTGCTCTACAAGAGCAATACATCCATACTCTAATTTTCTTTTATAAAAAGAAAATAAAATTAGAGTCTTGACATTTTTTTCTTTTGGAAAATAAAACAAAATCTTCATTGAATAGAAAACGATATTTATCGGATATGTGCCTTTAGTCAAGTGGTTAAGTCCACTTGACCCCGTCTTCTCCACCGGAGTTCGACTTCAGTAAATCGCGTTACCCCGCGTAGTAGGGATTGGCTATGAATCGGGCCTTGTCGATCCAAAGATGTTAAAAAAAAAAAAAAAATGATATTTATCTAACTTTTGTAATAAGAAAAATATATACTTAATAGAAAAAGAAAAGAAAAGAAAAAGAGTTTCATCATTATAAAATATATTCACTTAAGTTGATTGGGATCTTTACCAAATGAGCTCAAGCTCTCGTGCAAAGTCTTTTTGTCGGCCGACCACAAAGGTAATGTGGTCTTTGTCAGGGATGACGTGGATAGTGGCACGTGGCACTTTGCTCTTGACACTGTAGCTACACTCCACAGGAATGAGCTCGTCCTTGCCACCGTGGAAGATGGCAACGTCGCAGTCCACGTGGTCACGGACATGGTCGAGATACGACTCGAGCTTGGCTCCTGACCCGAAGATGATGTTGTGTAATGTGTGAAATGACCCATTATGTGTGTGACATAAGAGGTTGTGATCAGTGTTAATGGAGACCATTGGATAATGCAGAGGTTGTGATCAAAGAAGCTCTCAGTAAACTGATGGCCTGCAATGCAAACAAACGTAGATTCAAAAGTTAAAATAAAGTAAGATTTTCTTATTAATCAGAAGAGTATAAACAAGTAGAGTGTATCATCATACTTGAGCTTTTCCAATACTAATTACTTGCTCCTCAATATCACTGATATTCATTTGCAACTTGCTTAATAATGAAATTGTTGAGGATGACTTCATAGGTGTGACAACCAGATCATCTGACACTATGAAATTCGTTTCTTGCTTCACAAGTCGAATATTCCCAGAATCTGAAGATGAAACCATTGGAATTAACTTGGCGATTCTTTCACCTTCGGCAAGCACATTCTTGTTGACTTTTTTGGAGAGCTTGCTACTATTATAACTGCGGCGGGAAACCAAGCATTCATATTCTGGCATTTCCTGGATGACAATATCGAGAAGCTGCGTACGACAAGAAGTATAGTAATAAGGAAGAATGCAATTGATAACACTAGTGGCTTCTTTGCTCTGCTCAAAACCAGGTCCCGCCTTTCACACATTTTAGTGAAACATTTGTATTGGACCTTAAATTTTCGAGGCCCATTTTATGAGAATTTTTTTTTTAAAACCCCACAATTAGTGAAATAGGTGTTAAAATTAGTAAAATAGGCCTCAAAATTAACAAAAAAAAAAACTCCATGATTAGCAAAAAGGCCTTGTAATTAGCAAACAATGTTCATAATTAGCAAAAAAAAGAAATTAACAGTTTTTACTTTTCAAAAAAGCCCCAATTTTTTTTCGTATTCGGCCCCGGATTTTACTGGACCGGCCCTGCTCAAAATTCAATTCTTTTACGCTTCTGCACAAATTTCCAACACACCCCATATTCACTTTGTCAACAAAGAGTTCCCGAGCAAACTCAAGCGGTATAGCGAGAAAAGTGAAAAGAAAATCAACAAATTCTTCTCTGCACTCAGCGTATAAAATCATCCGGTCTGACTTTCTAACATAAAATTTCAAAGTTAGAACAAGTTCAAACTCTAGTTTCTTGTTGCACCAATGGTGTGAACATTTTATGTTTCATTGTCGTACAATGTTTCCTGAGGAATGTGTCCTCTGGATTAGCACCATCAAAGTCTACAATCCTCAATCGTAGGATTTTTTTTTTTTTTGTTTTTTTTGTATGAATGTAAAATTTATTCACCAAAAAAAGACGGTTTTACAATAAATGCAACATCAAGCTGAAAAAATCTGAGTTTTTGAGAGGGATTATAAAGAAGGGAAAACTAGCGACTATGGGTTTGGAACCAATATCGCAGTCCGCCTTCATAAGTGGGTGAGCCCGTCGTAATTAAGGTGCTCAGCCGGTTACGAACGTTCTTGTCGATCAGTTTTGCTAGCATGGATGCTGGGGTTGGTGACTCGCCGTGTCGTCTCCCATTCCGTTCTCGCCATAGACTGTGGATAGATATCTGAAACACATATCTCAAAACAAACAAATGTAGCTTTGAGGTAGATGGAGCCGTGAGTAAAGGAAGCAGAGTTTCCCATCGTGTTGTGTAGTGTTGCCCAAGCATGTCTCGTGTGAGGGCTGACCAGACGTGAGACGAATACGGACAGGAGAAAAAGAGGTGTTCTCTTGTTTCTATGTTCCCATCACACAAATTACAATCACCATTTGCTGCAGCATTCCACTGTAACAGTCTATCTCCCGTAGCTAAACGATTACGAATGGCGATCCAAGTGATGAATGAGTACTTAGGCGTTGAGTGGGGGAACCATACACCCTTATACCATTCACACACCGGATTAGTGTCTCGTATCGTATACCAAGTGTCCTTTGAAATGAACGTTCCCTTGAAAGAGCCATTGTTCCTTTTCCATAGTGAAATATCCTTACCCGCTAGAGAATGTGATCGGAGGGAATCCAACTCATCCTCAACTCGGTTTAGCATTTCATTTCGGTGTCTGCGTCGGCGGTGATTTGAGAGGGCTGCAGCAACTGAGCAGTTCGTGGCAATACCCATATCGATACATCCCCGGGGACCTAAAACATCAGCCAATCTCCCAAGAGAACACCAATTATCATGCCAAAAGGAAGTAGCCAGACCTGACCTTACCTCCATCTTATGTAGAGGTTTGGCTTTATCCCGATATTTCAATATTTTCCTCCACATCCATGAACCTGAAGTACTTGTTTGTCGAACTGACCAAAAGGACCCATTTCGTAACAAATTTGTGTGAACCCAGCTGACCCAAAGAGAGTCCTTAGCGGAGACAAGCCGCCAAACAAGTTTCAAAATACTCACCGTGTTTGCTTCTGATATCGGTCTTAGTCCCAGCCCACCTTCCTTAATTGGCTTACAAACATCCAACCATGCCACTTTTGCCTTCCTTGAGTTGAGTTCTACACCAGACCACAAAAAAGCAGAGAAAAGACTTTCAAGTTCTTTAATACACTTACTTGGCAGCCTAAAAGCTGAGAGCCAAAAGTTAGTGATGTTTGATAGGACAGATTTGATCAGTTGTAGTCTACCCGCGAAAGATAAGAACCGACCCGTCCAAGAGGTGATGCGATTTCTTATTTTCTCAATGAGGGGTAGATAATCGGAGCGATTCATACTTTTAGTGAGAAGAGGGAGACCGAGATACCGCACTGGAAGAGTTCCCATTTCAAATGGAAAACGCTGGAGTATATCTTCTTTATGAGTAGATGAGAAACCAGCCATGAACAGGGTTGATTTCTCTAGGCTGATTCTGAGTCCCGAGGCATCTGCAAACTTATTAAAAACTTGTAGAATACCCGCTATTGATCGTACACTCCCATCTGAAAAAACCAAAATATCATCCGCAAAGCACAAGTGAGTTAGTCCCATGCTTTTACACCTAGGATGGTAACCAATTTTCTGATCCACTGCCGCTTTATCCAGCATTCTAGAGAGAGCGTTCATGCAAATGACGAAAAGATATGGAGAAAGAGAGCATCCTTGTCTTAAACCCCTTTTGCTTTGAAAAAACCCAGCCAACTCCCCATTGACTTGAACAGAGAACGAAGCAGTGCCAATACAGAGCTCAATCCAGCGAATAAAACTTTCCGGAAGATTCATGGCTCTTAGAGCCGTCAGCAAGAAAGGCCATTGCACCGTATCAAAAGCCTTTGATATGTCGATCTTAACAGCACACCTTTTAGAGACTGAAGCTTTATGGTAATCCTTGACTAATTCTGAAGCTAACAACAGATTTTCCATCATAAGACGATCCTTAATAAACGCAGACTGGTTTGGGGCTATTGATGCAGGGAGAATTTTCTTCAATCTGTTAGCAAGAATTTTCGATATTACCTTATACATCACATTGCAGCATGATATGGGACGATAATCTTTCATCTCTATAGATTCATTCTTTTTTGGAATAAGGGCCAGAATTGTGGTATTAACTTCTTTAGGCAAGAAAGTCATCATGAAAAAAGACTGAATTGCAGTGACAAAGTCTTTCCCCAGGATAGGCCATGTTAACTTGAAGAACTCAGCCGTGTAACCATCGGGACCAGGGGCTTTATTTCCCGGCATCTTGAACAACACAATTCGAATCTCTTCCTCTGTAACAGGACTCACCAACGTGTCCTGTTCTGATAAAGAACATCAAAAATCCAACAATTCTTCAATCTGGTCCGCAGGGACACCCTCATAGTCCGCTGGTTCGTGTGATAAAAACTCCTCAAAGAACCTCACAGCTTCAGTCTTAAGATCTTCTTGTGTTGTAGCTACAGACCCGTCTTGGCATTTTATCTCTCTAATAGCATTCTTGGCCAATCTTGCTTTGACTGCATTGTGAAAATACTTGTTATTTCTATCTCCCACATTAAGCCAATGAAGCTTTGATTTCTGTTTCAGAAAACCTTCTTCAAGTACTGCTACATGATCCCATATCTTATAAGCCTCGGCTTCCTCCTCCATCAAAGCCGAAGTAGGATTTTCAAGTGTGGCTTGTTGCTTGTCACATAGAACCTCATATGTTGCATCAACTCTAGTCGACAGCTGGTGTAGCTTTCTACGTCCCAAAGACCGCAAAATTGGCTTAAGGGCCTTAAGTTTTTTAGAAAATCTGAAAATAGCAGAGGTGGAATGATAAAGAACACTTGTACTATCCCAGAACTCTTGAACTGTAGGCAGGAAATCCGGCAATGACACGATGACATTTGAAAATTTGAAAGGACCACGCGGACGACTAGTAGCTGCTGCTATTTTAATCCGACATCGAAGATGATCCGAACAACCGCCAGGTTCAAACACACTATAGGATTCAGGAAATAATCGAGTCCACTCCTCATTAACCAAAACACGATCCAATTTTTTGCATATCAGCTCTTCCTCCCGCTTGTTACACCAAGTGAACTGAGGGCCGTGAGAGCTCATGTCCACAAGAGAACAATACCTCACCATTGCTTGAAAATCCCGCATCCCATAAGAAATAGAAGGAGAGTTCTCATAGTTTGAATGCTCTTCACCGTCGAGAATTTCATTGAAATCTCCCATGATGAGCCAAGGTTTATTCTGAATCAGTGGAGTATCAAAATGATATTTAAGATCTTCCCACAGCTCTTTCCTATCCTCTGGTAGGTTAGCTGCATAAACAAAAGAGACAAAAATCTCCTCTGAGGCACCATCCATCAAAACTGAACATGTTACAAGCTGACCACTCTTGTAGACCGGAGTGACTCGAACATTATTTCTCCAAACTACCCATATGCGGCCCAAACTATTGAATTCATAATTAGTAATAGAAGACCAATCTCGAAAAACAGAAGACAGAATACGAGAAGCCCTGGTTTCTTGTACTCGCGTTTCCAAAAGACACCCAAATTGCAAATTTTCTTCATGTAACCAGTCACTTACTACGGAATGTTTTGTTGATTTATTGAAACCGCGCACATTCCAGAAAAAGCAAGACATTAATGATGTTATTTGGAGGTTCTTTTGCTCGATACGCTAGGGCGAGCCTTAGCTTGTTGAGAAAAAGATTCCGATGTAGCTTTCTGTGAATTCTTTGTTTGACGGGTAGCTCGGACCGAGCTTGCTTTCTCTACTTCTGTGATGGCCTGCGTCGAACTTGCATGAGTGTTAACACCATTCTCGACATTTTTGTCTAGACTTTCCTTACCTTCTGCCACTTCCCCTTCGATGACTGCATCGTCTAGCTTGGGCTCTTCAATATTATCTAGAACAGAGAATCGAGAAGCAGAGAGAATAGTAACTTGACCATAAGCTAGTGAGCTTTGAACCTTCTCATTACTCTTACAGCCTTTCCCTGGGGAAACTAAGGACCAACCATCCTTATCAGCACCTTGTGTTATATTATCTTGCTCCTCATGTGTCTCAGCGGCTCTGTTTTGCTGCACTGCATTCGATACGGCCAACGTAGGTGTTTGCACCTCTTGCACCTCAACTGGAACAGAGGTCTCTGTTTTTTCAGAATCATTTTCTGCTACCAGCTCACCTTCTTCTAAGTCATCTGCCTTTACCTTCACGGGAGACGCTTTTTTGGTCACACAAACATCCTCCGTGTGGCCCCATTTGCTGCACCTTGAGCGTCGAGGAGGGAGCCAAGGATAAACAAATTCCACGGTGACCTCCTCCACTTGATTCAACTTGAAGCAGAATTTTTGTGGGAGAGACTTTGTTAAATTTACTCCAACGAACACCTTTGCCTCTTCAAAGTTGCTACATAATTCTGTTTCCGGATGAAGTCGAATGGGATCTCCTATTGGACTAGAAAGAAACCCGAGACCCTCCCATGAATACATCGAGTGAGGAACATTTTTCAAAGTGACCCATAAAGGCATTGTCGAGACTTCAGGCTGAGCTTCTTCTGGGATTGGAGACCATTTTGCAAGGATCATGGGAAGCCCTGCAATATTCCACATACCCCTACGCAGTACTCTCAATCTGGTTGCTTGATCTCGAATTCGGAACTTGACTGAAGTGGTGTTATTCTCATACACATCGATTCGGACTGTTTTATCTCCAAGAGACCATATTTTGTTAACAATAACATGGATCTTAGCGACGTGGGGAGCAGTAGACGGAAATCTACCAACAAGAAAATCTTCCCATAGGGGAACGGAATCACTGATAACTGCTGAAGGAACCTCAATCGTTGGAATACCATCAACCAAACTGACTTGAAACTCATGTTTTTTAAGTGACGGACGCTTATTCACTGCTGCTGCATACGAAAGTTGCTTGGATTGAACAGGAGAGGAATCTCCCGGAGGAGACACGGAGCTTGCCAGCTCAGACATCGGATCCACCGGTGGTGGCCGCCGCCTAAACCCTAGCGTGATGGAAAAGCTTCAGAAACCCTAATCGCCTTACCAGTCGCCTTCTCTGATGACGTGTCCTTTTGTCATGTAGGATTTTTCACAACCTTCACAAAAGTGTTTTAGACATGGATGATGATAATTTCGAGACTCAAGCTTGTAAGAACTTGTTGTTGTATCCAAGGAGTATAAAGGAGAGTGATTGCACAAAGCTAAAGTTAAACGTAGATGACACTGAGGCAAGCAGGTTCATTGCCTGACCAAATTTTATATCATTTGAGTTATGATGTAAGGTATACAGCAATATCAGTACCTCAAGGTCATGTAGTTGTGGCAGCTCGATGACTCGCGAGTTTCAGGTTGAAGAAGGAGAGGAAGTTGATGGAGTATTTCTCAGCTGTAGAACATCATTTATCATCACCGATGATCTCAATGTGGCATTGAACTCTATGGGTCTTGTACTGAATGTTCTCAATGATCATGGCTATGATGGTTTTGATAAACTGCAAGAAATGCTTATTGATGTTGGTTTTGAAGAGGTACTACTTGAATTTCATTGACATTATTTTTGTATCATGTTCTAGTAAGACTTATATTCTTTTACTAATTGTTCAAATGTAGGTGATGACTCTTCTAGGGTGTTTAGTCACTTCAAAAACTCCCTTCAAGAATGAATAAATAAGAATGTGAATCATAGGAATTTTTAACAAGTGAGGAAAATTTAACTTTGAAGTTATTTAACCATGATTTTAAGCTAATGTCTAAAAACACCCTTTTCGTATAATTTACTTTACATCCTACCCTACTGGCTATTAGTGAGGAAAATCATAGGATTTAACTTTTAAGCTATTTAATTATGATGTTTTCTAGAACTTTAGGTTTAAGGAGTAACTAGATGATGTCCCGTACTATATAAGAGATTAATAAAAATTAAAAATTTCTTTCTTTTCAATTCTATGCTTGAATTTTGAATTGAGTTTAAATTTTTTTTTAAATTGGCTTTTATATATCATTTGGACCTACAAGACCCTCACAAATTTCAATTCTTACAATGCAGGGTACTACGACTTACTGGAATCAAACTCAGGTTGGAAAGACCGAAAACTTGGATCGTTAGCCACTTAAGAAAATGTCCCCATAGATATTATTTTTTTCGATTAAATTCTTTGATGATTTTTTTTTTAAACTCATCTTAGATGACTTTCTTTATCAAAAGTTTTTTTACACTTAAATAAATTTTAGAAGTATCAATTTCCTTTTGATATATTAAAATACTAAATGTTTGGTAACAAATAATTACTCGAATGGATTTTAAGAAGAAATAAAATTGGAAATAAAATAAGGCAGATGATCCATTAGTTTGAAAGACTTTTTTTTTTTTTTTGTTATTCGAAATTAAATAAAACTCAAAAGAGCCAATCCTGAGGAATGTTGTTTGAAAGACTATTATTTTTTCTTATTTTAATATTTTTAACTAAGAATTTCAGGAAAATTAGAATAACCACAAAATTCTTAGCGTAGGCAGACAAGGATTGAAACAAGATGGTCTAAACCAGCGTGGGGACGGCTCAAATGTAATATGCACACCTCATGGACAAAGGATATTCATCACTGTGGAGGAGCGTGGTTACTACGCAACCATGTTGGGGATGCTGTTCTACATGCCCGTGATGCATTCCTTCCGATGTTTAATAGGGAAGCTGCGGAATTACATTGCATTTTATGGTGTTTACAAAGCCTCCATCAAGTTCATGTGGATTCTTGTGAGATTTGGTCAGATTGCACAGCAGCTATACGTGCCTTAGCTCAACCGAATGACTGGCCAAAATATCGATCCGTCCTCTATAAAATTGTTCAGGTAATACGGGTGATGCGGGATGTGTCTTTCCATTTCTTCACTGAAAGCCAATTCTTTGGCTAGAGATATTGTCTGTAGTGTCACACGAGATGGACGTTTTAACTCATACTTGGCGAGTGGAGGACCAGCTTGGTTACATAATAGGATTGAGGAAGAACGAAGACGCAACATTTAAACTTCCACGGGACCGCCACTTTCTTCGTTACGTTAGAGACGCCGGTGCATTGGACGTTTTTGGCTACGGTTATTTCCTCATTGGCTTTACTCTGTTTTTGTATTGCTTCTGTTTTTGGCTTTGGTTTTAATACTCTCTGTTTCTAAACTCTGAAGTTTCTTTTATATTGCAATATAAAATGACAACTTTTTTTTCGGTGCCCTTATTGACATTTTCGGTGCGATGGGTCCTAGGGAGCTGCATATTCGACGAGACGCTACTGTTTGGGAGGCTACTAGAGATGGTCAATGGCATTTTCCTAATGCACGATCTCTCCCTGCGGAGCAGCTGCAGGTATGTTTGTCTAATGTGGACCCGCCTTCTCCTTCTAGAGGGTCTGATTGGTATCAATGGAAGCAGCCATCTGGTACCTTCTCTGAAAAATTCTCTTCCAAGGGAACATGGATGCAGATTAGACAAGTCTCTCCTCATGCGCCTTGGTGTAAAGCTGTTTGGTTTAAGGAAGCTGTCCCAAGGTTTTTCTTTATCCAATGGTTAGCTGCGCATGGAAGACTCAGCAAAAGAGACAGATTGCGGCAGTGGGGAATGACTGCCCCTGCTGCTAGTGTTCTTTGTGCTGCAGGTTTGGACTCTCATGATCACTTATTTTTTTAGTGTGAGTTTTCAAGATCGGTTTGGGTTTCTTTTGCGAGAAAGATTGCTCCAAACCCTCCAATCTCTTTATCGTCAGCCTCTTTGTGGGCCTTGAGTGTCCAATCCTCTCCACCACACTTTGCAAGTAAGATTTTAAAACTCCTTCTTCAAACCTCTATCTATTTGATTTGGAAAGAGCGGAACAGAAGGGTCTTCTCAGCTGAAGCTAATACCATCTATGCTACTAAGTCTCTTGTTGACCGCACTATGCACAATCGTCTCATCTCCTTCTCGCTGGAGGATACCGCTACCAAAATTTCTCTCCTTGGTTTTATTTTGGTTGTATCAATAGCCCACCTTAGGTGTGGCAAAGCTCATATGTATTTATGTAAAATGTTTCATTAGTCTCTCTTTATAAGAGCTAGGTGTGTTTTTGGGGTTTTCATTGTACAATATAAACCTTTTTTATTTGGTATAAATTTTAACATTAAACCAAAAAAAAAAAAAGGTTATGCTTCCTTGTCATACAAGGTTTCCCCAGGAACGTGTTTGTCAAGGGAAGTGAATAAACACCCTAGCAAAGTCTTATGTGAGGATTATATTTAAGAAAATGTGAATGGCAAGGCCAAGTACCTCTTCAGAACCAACGGTGAAGAAGGCCAAGTAGCTTATCAAATCCTAAATACCCAAAATTACTGAGCGAATTGAAGACAAGACCATTAAAGTTTAACGACACTTTCAGTCCTGCAATACTTATAGTTCAGAAATAATGAATGATAAGACAGAATAAAATGTATCTGAATGCTTAAATTAAAGCCATAAAATGTATAAAAAAAGAACATCAAGCTCAGATTCAAATTATATAGACGGCGGAGGCAATGTTCAAGGAGGGGGGTCAGTTGACCCCCATAAAATTTATAAATTTTTAATTATAGAGTAAGTTTCCTTAGATAATTAGATATTTTGGTTTAAAATATTCATAATGACCCCTATGTCATATGATCAATTCTTGTTTTTGACCCCATTAATATTTATTTTGTCACTTAACCTTAATGTCATTTCTATTTTTGTATTTCCAAAAATCTATAATATCTTTTATTATAAAGATCTATAATACTCATTTACATATCAATTTTTTTCTTCGTTTTAGACATATATCCTGTTTTTTTCCCTACATTCTATATTTTTTTTAAATATATATTTTCTAAAGGTTATGAATATAAACACAAAAACTAATCAATCTCTCCAATATTATTATATTAATTTTATAAAAATTAATTAAATATATTTATTTATATATATATATATGACCCCTATAAACAAAATTTCTGGCTCCGCCACTGTAATATAGACACAAAAATCCATGTAAAAATAGAAGAACTGAAAGTGAAATTGTGAAACAGAATCAAAAATAGTTAAGACGAGATCCTCAAAAACAGAGGCAAACTCCTTCAAGATTATTCAGATTGTCGTTTTTTATGGCGTTCACGTTTCTTCCTTAGGCTTCCTTGTGAGTTGTGAACATTAACTACTTAATGTAGAAGACGAGGTTTAGTAAACCATCACTGGATCATTTAGATATACAATCACATTATCTTGTGGAAGCATATGACTCTCAACAGGCGAGGAAAATTTGAAAACTGAATCGCAGTAAATTTTTTTTTTTTTTTTTTGAGTACCGAGGTTCTGGGTTAAAGCCCGTAATCCCCCCAGGCCCGAAACCACAACATGTAATATTAGTTTCGTCCCAAGCGTCACTCGAACCGGTGACCTCTAAGTTTCGCCTAGGGTTTTTACCAATTGAGCTAACGACACTTGGTTAATCGTAGTAACTTTCTTTAGGAATTAAATATGGAATTTGTTTTTATAATTTTTAAATTTTTTTTGTGATGAGGAAATGCGAACATTAAGCAGTCGGTTACTAGCTACATGCATAATGACTAGGAAGCTCAAACAAGTTGACACCTGACGCTTGTCTACGCAAATATCTGAAACATTCGAAGATGGTGTTGTCTTTAGAGAATGACTATGCAAACTTAAGAGGAAGAACCAGGAAAATTATAAGAGAATCGATATAAGAATCTAAGAAATTTACGCAATTTTTTTTGTAAAGCAGGGATTTTAAAGAAAGGCGAACAAGTAATACATTAATAAACGTGAAGTAGTATGATACAAGTAATCTGTAACCGTATCAATCATCTCCACAATCCCAAAACCCTAATTCATGTATTTTGATACTAATTAATATCAAATAATAGTGATGTGAATCAAGACTAAGGAATTACGATTAACCTAAGAGCTAGGAAATACAGAAATTCCTAAAGAATGTTACTACGATTCGGTTTTCAAATTTTCCTTGATCAAGCTCTTGGATTTCCATTTTTCTGACTCATATTCGTAAAATCAGACTAGTTTTTTTCTTGTTTATAACATATGATATCTAGAATTATGGTAACAGAATTATGGTTGTTGCTTGGAAAATAAGTTTATCTTTAGGTAACAAAATTATGGTAATTGTTTTGTTGGCAATGTAATATATGTAAGCCATTACTGAGGTCATGAACTACGTTTTCTGCAAGCTAAGTTGAAAATGGTTGGACTTGCGGTATTTTGGATTACTCATATGGACCTCTTTGGACCATTAATAAATGTAATTGGGAAAGATGGTCCTCTGAATCTTAGGTCCCAAATGCCAATATAATTCAAGTTTGATAGTAATTCGAGTATGTCAGAGATGTGATTTTTGGTAGCGATGCGACTGGTTAATATCATGAATGATAACATATTTTTGCGTGATGTGATTACTATATATGTTCTTAATGTTAAAACGCTTTGGAAGCAAGTTGAAAAAAATGTGTACTAATATATGTATACAGTAGTTGTATTATCTTTGCTAATATTCTGTACTTTTAATTAATTAACTTTAATTGTGAGAGCAAAAGCGTGAGTATATATATACAATATCAACATATCATGGAATAAACGTGATTTTATGATTTTTACTCCAAGACCATGGTTTTGCAATTTTTACTCCAAGATCAATATATTTTTTTTTTGCCTAATTCATGGATATGCAAAAAAGGAATTTGATTTAGTGTGAATTTATATTACCAAAAAAGGGAGCGAGTTAATTACAAAAGCTCTAGAGATTAGGACATTCATTCTTTGGCGCCAAAAGAAATAAAAAAGCCAAGATGAGATTAGAGAAAATCAACTATGAAGTGAAATGAGCTAGGAATGGGCAAACAATCGAGATAAGTCTTCCCCAATGCTTCTATCAAAGATAGTGGCCACAGTTTTGGAAGAGTTATGTAACATCTTATTTCAACTACTTTGAAACGCATCGCCGCACAACCTACTGATTATGCAACTTTCCCAAAAAAAATTGTTCTCTCAATTTTCTAGCCAAAAACGATGTTTTGAACTTGTGTATTCGAAAAAAAATTGGAGTCAGTTTTTTGGGAAATAATAGAATTTTATGGTGACAAAGTATGAAAATACTGTTTTTCAGCGGAAAATTTACATATTCTGATACTCGCACTGTTTGATGAACCTTTACAAAATCAGAATTGGTGAAAAATCTTAGTCATGTTTTTGGAGGTAATTACTCTTTCTCGCGTGGAAATTCAAAGTCACATGTAATATGGAAAATAATTGAATCATGTTTTGAGTAGAAAATTATGGAATCGTCTTTTTAGAAGAAAATTAGCATAATCAAATTTTAATTACTAGATATATATTTTGAAAGCAATTAGTAGATATAATGGGTGATTAAGTTGACATTAAGGATCTTTTGTATAATAGTTTTTTTTTTTTTTTGAATGTGATATTTATTCTACAAAATTATATGCTTTTCAATGGGAAGTTGGAATTGTGAAGTCACATAACTCACATCAAAATCGGGTTGATGAAGGGTCCATCAAATCTCATGGGTAATATGTGTGAAGTGTGACTATTACATTGCATGGAGGAGAAAGCGAAAGATGGGCAGCTAAAATTGTAGAAGTAGTCATGTAGTACATATTCCTATTCACTCTCGATATTTTCTCAAAAAATCCGATTCGAAAGTGATAACTTTTATTAGCAAGAAGGTGGACTATTAAAGTTCGTATTTTTATTTTGTGATGATAAGACCGAAAATGGGTTATTATTTCAGTAAAGAGGTAATACAACATTCAACACTCTTTATGATTATTTCAGTAAAGAGGTAATACAACATTCAACACTCTTTATGATGCATCCGGAAAAAGCGCCTGGACCTGATGGTATGACAGCCTTATTTTTCCAAAAGGCTTGGGTTACTATCAAAACAGATCTTCTTTGTCTGGTTAACTCCTTTTTAGAGGATGAAATCTTTGATAAACGGCTAAATACGACTAATATTTGCCTGATTCCAAAAACGGAAAGACCAACACGGATGACGGAATTACGGCCTATTAGTCTTTGCAATGTTGGATATAAAATTATATCGAAGATCCTTTGCCAAAGACTTAAGACGGTGCTCCCAAAACTGATTTCGGAAACACAATCAGCTTTTGTAGAAGGACGCTTGATTTCGGATAATATTCTCATTGCACAAGAGATGTTCCATGGGTTGAGAACTAACCCGTCTTGTAAAGGCAAATTTATGGCCATTAAAACGGATATGAGCAAGGCTTACGATAGGGTAGAATGGATTTTCATCGAGAAGGTCTTAAGGAAGTTGGGTTTCTGTGAAAAATGGATTAAATGGATAATGTGGTGTATTACAACGGTCCAATATAGGTCTTGGCAAGTGCAGTGTCCACCTAAGATACGCCATTTCATATGGCAAATCTTAACGGGATGTGTACCGGTTACGGAAAATCTACGGAAAAGAGGAATTGATTGTGACACGGGGTGTGCCAGATGTGGCGCATCAGAGGAAACGATCAATCATACACTCTTTCAGTGCCACCCGGCACGGCAGATTTGGGCACTTTCACAGATTCCTACGGCTATGGGGATTTTCCCCACGGAATCTAATTTTACGAATTTGGATCACTTATTTTGGAGAATACCTACGGAATTTGATTCATCAGCCTTCCCATGGATTATTTGGTATATTTGGAAATCAAGGAACGAAAAGATTTTTGAAAACATAGATACAGACCCAGCAGAAGTATTACGATTAGCGGAAAAAGTGATGAAGCGGAAGCTTCTAGGGATAGAACTAGATCCGTTGATTCTGAGAATACCCGGAAACTAGGGTTTGAGAGTCCTCCTCTCAGGGCTTTCGCAAAAGCTCTTAGGGTTTGTGAATACTCTTCACAGTGGTTTATAAAAACCTCTTTAAATCTTTCGATTAATCAATTCAATAACTGAATACAATAGGAGGCCTTAGAAGGCTATTTATAATAAAGCATAAAAACCCTAAAATATAGAATATTCTAGAACAATAATTATTAATTAATTAAAATATGATAATAATAGATATTTGGAATATTTCCAAATATCTCGCTGCATCAGGTCTCGCCGGCCAAGAAAAGATTCGTCCTCGAATCTTGTTTCTGCGCTGCATCAGCTCCCACCGCCAAGAAAGATTCGCCCTCGAATCTTCAACAGGGTTTTCAGTATAGGAGATTTTCGAAGATTCATCTTTATCTCCATCTCTTGATTCTGCCCGAATTTTGCACGAACTGGATCTGACCCGAAATTTGCACGAATCAGATTTGACCCGAAAATTGCACAGATCTGATCTTTTATGATTTCTGCATGAAACCCGAATTTCGCACGAGTCTGATTTCGCACGAATTTTGCACGAGTCAGATTTCGCACGAATTTTGCACGAGTCAGATTCTCGAACGCATCTTCTGGAAAAACGAAATCAATAACTATAACATCATCATCATAGATGTCATAGATGGGATCACCATAGATCTCTCTGTAGATCTCATGGTTTTCTTCTTCTTCAGAAAACAGACTTTCGCCTGTGATAGGGTAGATGTTTCCGGTCAACATGACATCCAGAATCGAGCCTTGACTTAGAAATCAAAGCACTGTCTCTGATACCAAATGATGAAGCGGAAGCTTTTAGGATAGAACTAGAGATCCGTTGATTCCTCGGAATACCGGAAAACTAGAGTTTCTCGGATCTGTTGATTCCTCAGAATACCAGAAACGAGAGAACGTGAGGAATTCGTTGATTCTCCGCGAATACCGAATCCTACGTCTTCTTATAATCGTTGAGATCTCTCGAGATCTACCGAAAACAAGGGTTAGAGAATACTCTTCTCTGAAAAGCTAAAAGATCCGTTGATTCTGAGAATACCCGGAAACTAGGGTTTGAGAGTCCTCCTCTCAGGGCTTTCGCAAAAGCTCTTAAGGTTTGTGAATACTCTTCACAGTGGTTTATAAAAACCTCTTTAAATCTTTCGATTAATAAATTCAATAACAACTTCATACAATAGGAGGCCTAAGAAGGCTATATATAATAAAAGCATAAAACCCTAAAATCCATAGAATATTCTAGAATAATTATAATTAATAAATTAAAAGATAATAGAAATAGATATTTGGAATATTTCCAAATATCTCGCTGCATCAGGTCTCGCCGGCCAAGAAAAGATTCGTCCTCGAATCTTGTTTCTGCGCTGCATCAGCTCCCTCCGGCCAAGAAAGATTCGCCCTCGAATCTTCAATTTGGTTTTCAGCATAGGAGATCTTCGAAGATTCAGCTTTAACTCCATCTTTTGATTCTGCCCGATTTTTGCACGAATTGGATCTGACCCGAAATTTGCACGAATATGATCTTCTGTGATTTCTGCAGGAAACCCGAATTTTGCACAAGTCTGATTTTGCACGAATTTTGCACGAGTCAGATTTCGCACGAATTTTGCACGAGTCAGATTCTCGAACGCATCTTCTGGAAAAACGAAATTAATAACTATAACATCATCTTCATAGATGTCATAGATGGGATCACCATAGATTTCTCTGTAGATCTCATGGTCTTCTTCTTCTTCAGAAAACAGACTTTCGCCTGTGATAGGGTAGACGTTTCCGGTCAACATGACATCCAGAATCGAGCCTTGACTTAGAAATCAAAGCACTGTTTTCTAGGGATAGAACTAGATCCGTTGATTCTGAGAATACCCGGAAACTAGGGTTTGAGAGTCCTCCTCTCAGGGCTTTCGCAAAAGCTCTTAAGGTTTGTGAATACTCTTCACAGTGGTTTATAAAAACCTCTTTAAATCTTTCGATTAATAAATTCAATAACAACTTCATACAATAGGAGGCCTAAGAAGGCTATATATAATAAAAGCATAAAACCCTAAAATCCATAGAATATTCTAGAATAATTATAATTAATAAATTAAAAGATAATAGAAATAGATATGTGGAATATTTCCAAATATCTCGCTGCATCAGGTCTCGCCGGCCAAGAAAAGATTCGTCCTCGAATCTTGTTTCTGCGCTGCATCAGCTCCCTCCGGCCAAGAAAGATTCGCCCTCGAATCTTCAATTTGGTTTTCAGCATAGGAGATCTTCGAAGATTCAGCTTTAACTCCATCTTTTGATTCTGCCCGATTTTTGCACGAATTGGATCTGACCCGAAATTTGCACGAATATGATCTTCTGTGATTTCTGCAGGAAACCCGAATTTTGCACAAGTCTGATTTTGCACGAATTTTGCACGAGTCAGATTTCGCACGAATTTTGCACGAGTCAGATTCTCGAACGCATCTTCTGGAAAAACGAAATTAATAACTATAACATCATCTTCATAGATGTCATAGATGGGATCACCATAGATCTCTCTGTAGATCTCATGGTCTTCTTCTTCTTCAGAAAACAGACTTTCGCCTGTGATAGGGTAGACGTTTCCGGTCAACATGACATCCAGAATCGAGCCTTGACTTAGAAATCAAAGCACTGTCTCTGATACCAAATGATGAAGCGGAAGCTTATAGGGATAGAACTAGATCCGTTGATTCTGAGAATACCCGGAAACTAGGGTTTGAGAGTCCTCCTCTCAGGGACATGATATCTATAACATCTCTTTGATTTTATAGACAGGTCCATAACCCACAGGTCCCAGGATCGAAACCTGGCTCTGATACCAAATGATGAAGCGGAAGCTTCTAGGGATAGAACTAGATCCGTTGATTCTGAGAATACCCGGAAACTAGGGTTTGAGAGTCCTCCTCTCAGGGCTTTCGCAAAAGCTCTTAGGGTTTGTGAATACTCTTCACAGTGGTTTATAAAAACCTCTTTAAATCTTTCGATTAATCAATTCAATAACTGAATACAATAGGAGGCCTTAGAAGGCTATTTATAATAAAGCATAAAAACCCTAAAATATAGAATATTCTAGAACAATAATTATTAATTAATTAAAATATGATAATAATAGATATTTGGAATATTTCCAAATATCTCGCTGCATCAAAAAGAGGCACAATTGTGGCAGTCAGCTCAAATTGAGCTCCATAATGAAAATCATGGTTCTGTGGACTTGGTAAATCAAGTTCGAGTGAGGGATATTTCACTTGAGGCGGAGTATTCGGGATACCGTTGTTTTGTGGATGGATCATGGAAAGAAAGTGATAAGTTCTCCGGTACAGGCTGGTTCTGTACATCGTCAAATGGAGAGCCGCCAACCATGGGAGCTGCGAACCTCCGTAGAAGTCTATCTCCACTACATGCCGAAGTCGAGGCCCTTCTCTGGGCGATGAAGTGTATGATTGGTGCAGATAATCAAGAGGTAGCGTTCTTTACAGACTGTTCAGACCTGGTGAAGATGGTGTCTTCTCCAACCGAATGGCCGGCGTTTTCAGTGTATTTGGAGGAATTTCAGAGCGACATAGAGGAGTTTTCATCTTTTTCTTTATCTTTAATTTCTCGTAGGGCTAATAGTAAGGCGGATAATCTGGCACGAAAAGTTTGTACAGAACCGCTTCATATCACCTATGTAAACAACATTCCTCAGGAATGGCTCTTTTGAGCTCTAATTAATTGCGGATGACAAAAAAAAAAAAAACATTCAACACTCTTCTACCTCCGGAAGGAATTCACTTGAAGATCACCCAAATTCGGCAAGATCTCCCTATCCTTGATGCCCAAAATTCAACACTCTTCTACCATTACGTTCCAATGTTTCGACTATATAATAGAGAATTTTCTTACAAGAGTATGGGCATAGTATCATACAGTTAAACATAAATATTTTTCATATAATTAATCATAGTCCGTGTAGATCACGACGTTAATTCGTGTGCTTTGCAGCTATAGATTTCAAAAGTTTGTATATGTTACGAGCAAACATCAAAATTCGTCAACGAATAATATAAATACTATATTTTAAAATTTTGAAAGTGAACAAAAAAAATTTATAATCGTAATATTATATATTATAGAAACATGATGTAAAAATGATTAACTTAGTAAATTAATAAATAATCGATTACATACAATTAATATAGTCGTTGGTGTTATTTTTAATTCTACCAAGGTAAGAGTTGCACCAATGGGAAAATGCAGAAGCCAAAAGAATATATAACTAATGATCGCAAAGAATCATATGTAACGTACGCATATATATATTTGGTAAGTTATTATCGAAGGAATTGAATAGTATCGTAATGTACTAATTACTATACACTATGACCATGATATGCGATACAAGCAAAAGTTGAATTGATCACAGTAACACATTGTGAGATGAGTAGTAAGAGACGGGAATCATAGTACACCAAGTTGACTGCACAATGATATATATATATTCTCTTTTCAATATGATCAATGGTAGGTTATAGTTCATATCATTTGATGTGTCCTATCGTCACTCATGATATTTAATGAAAAATAAGGGCAGAAATAGAGTTTTACATATGTTCTTTGACCATTCATAAATCCGTTAGAAAAATACTTTGGTTCACCCCTAAACTTTTATATTCACCCTTTTTATTTCAGCCAATCAGAATCTGACACCTAGTAATAATGAAAAAATTTCATTTAATTATAAATCTAATTTTCCACTAAAACAAAATTATGTATCGATTTGGGTTTATTAGAAAGGGTTAGGGTTTAGTTTTTATGATTAAACGAGGTTAAATATCGGTTTGGGTTCAGAAAGTACGATTAGGGTTTAGATTTTTTACGATTAAACGAGTTTAAATGGCGGTTTGGATTTACAAGGAGAATTAGGGTTTAAATTTTGTAATTAAAGGAGATTATATATCGGTTTGAGTTTACAAAAGAGTGGTTAGGAATTAGATTTAATAATTAAATGAGTTTAATTTTTTTTATTATGTGGCAAATTCTGATTGGTTAAAATAAAAGGGGGTGAATAAAAGGATTCACCCGTAAAGGTGAACCCAAGTATTGCTTAATCCGTTAACATGTAAGTTCATTGGTCATTTTGTTTTTTATATACAAATGTCCTTTTCGCCTTAAGGTATGTTAGTTTCAAACTAGAACTCGGATTTAACAAAAACTTTACCAACTTTTCTTTAAACGTAAAACCAAAAAGAAAAGAAATAAAAAAAACTTTAAATGGTTGAATTTTGGTAAAGTAGTTATATTTTTACCGGTTTATCTTTATTAGCAAAAAATAATTGATAATAAGGTTATAAAAGGAGAAACAAAAGTATATATTGACCACTCTTGGAGTTTACAATTGGACGTTGGAACTTTAAATGCGCACCAGTGGAAATGTACCTTTGAAGGAGCATGTAGAACATCTTAATTGCAGCTTTGATTTTATGGACGACACTCGAGAAATGCAAAATCTATCGATGGCAAAAGATTCTCCAAACTTTGTGGGGGCACACGAAAACACTTTTAGTTTCATGTTTTCCATCATGTCTCACAATACTTTGTTGTGTGTGTTTCCTCATTGTGGTGAATGGTGATGCTGAGGATATTCGTTTTCTTGCTTTGTTTCTTTTGATCCTTATACCTTACTTTGATCAATCCTAATTAAATACCATTCCAAAATAGCATGTTCCACAAGTACTATCCAACTAAAATCCTTGCTCTTATCGCGACCCGATGAGATTTTAATCTAGCCATTTACTTCACAATTAGCTAATTCTTGGATTAAGGATGTTACACCAATGCACTCAACTAGTTACGTTGAAATTTTTTCTTTTATACACCGAGGATTTTATGAATACCTTTTTTTTCTTCAAGTTGGGTTCTTTGGTGGGTTTATTGCTTTAAAATATTTTCTAACTTGGGCCTTTTGTATCAATCGGTTGGCTAAATTTGGTCTCTTTTGATAATACTGCAAAACAATATATATATATATATATAAAAGGTGAGATATTTTTATACCTAAAAAGGAAAGAAAAGTATAATCGTTTAGTTAATGGTTCGTTATCAAATAGCCCATGATAATCGATATAAAGTATAGTAATTAAATAGAATTAAACATAACATACCCATGCCACTACCTATCCACCTATATATACACGTATAGATACAAATAGACATATATCTCTCCCCAATTATGTCATGTGTCCATCGCCATCTCATCTTTTTTTTTTTTTTTCTCAACTCTTATAAAGAGTTGCTTCTCTCCCCCCAAGTGTTTGTTTCAGAACCGCAAAACCTCTTCTTCAAAATCCGAAATCTTTGTTTCAAATCTCAATTCTTGAGAGATTTTCTTATAACAAATACTACAAAATCTTTGAGTTTTTTTAAATAATATTTCATCCTTAGATTTACCCTGATCTATAGGGAATATCCGATCTTTCTTCTTATCTATTTGGTTTATTTTCTTCTTAATTCTTTTTGTAGATAAGATCAATGAAACTCATTCTCTCTTTTCACCCTTATTCTCGGGACATAATTATCCATGAGTCACAAAAGAGAGTATAATCTTTGTTTACCACATGGGTTTAAAAACCTAATCTGATATCAGTCTCCTACTTCACTTCTTGCATATTTTCAGATCTCTTTCTCTCTTTTTTCTTCTCTTTCTCTCTTCCATGGAGTTTGTTACAGAAACGTTAGGCAAGAGAGTCCATGATCCGTACGTGGAGGAAACTAGGTTCTTAATGATTCCCGGACCAATCATTGTCGGTTCCGGACCGTCAGGACTGGCCACGGCGGCGTGTTTGAAGTCGAGAGACATACCTAGTTTGATTCTAGAACGTTCCACTTGCATAGCCTCACTATGGCAACTCAAAACATATGATCGTCTCCGACTTCATCTCCCTAAACATTTCTGTGAGCTTCCATTGATGCCTTTTCCTTCAAGCTACCCTACTTACCCTACAAAGCAACAGTTTGTCCAATACCTTGAGTCCTACGCGGAACATTTTGACCTGAAGCCCGTTTTTAACCAGACCGTGGAGGAGGCAAAGTTTGATAGGCGGTGTGGGTTATGGAGGGTGAGGACTACCGGAGGAAAGAAGGATGAGACAATGGAGTATGTATCACGGTGGCTTGTTGTGGCCACCGGGGAGAATGCCGAGGAGGTGATGCCGGAGATTGATGGAATCGCGGATTTTGGTGGACCAATCCTCCACACAAGCTCATATAAGAGTGGTGAAATGTTTAGTGAGAAGAAGGTTTTGGTTGTGGGGTGTGGAAACTCCGGGATGGAAGTTTGTTTAGATCTTTGCAACTTCAATGCTCTTCCTTCTCTTGTGGTTCGTGACTCGGTGAGGAAAAACAAAGCTCTTCTCTTTAATATATGCAAGAATAATGATAGATGTTTAGTATATTTCTTGCATTTTCTCGCTCTATCTAATTTGTTACTCTTTAGGGTTTAAGACTAACATTATTGGTCACTTTGTGATCAAGTAACCAAATGTTTACTCTTTTATTCTTTCACTTTCCAAGAAAGTACGCATGAAATTATGTTGATTCGATCTCTAGTAAATTGTATGGATATTTCGTATTCCAATTCTATAATTAAATTTAGGCTAATTGAGCATTTGTCTAATGCTATAGGTGCACGTATTACCTCAAGAAATGCTAGGTATATCGACTTTCGGGATATCCACGAGCCTGCTCAAGTGGTTTCCAGTGCAAGTGGTCGACCGGTTCTTGTTACGTATGTCTCGGTTGGTTCTTGGTGACACGGATCGGTTAGGATTAGTTCGACCAAAACTCGGCCCTCTTGAACGCAAGATCAAGTGCGGAAAGACTCCTGTTTTGGACGTTGGCACTCTGGCCAAAATCCGAAGTGGACACATCAAGGTTCATTTGAATTAAGTCTTCATTTAAACTATATTGATTACAAAACTATGAGATTATGGTATATTGAATTTATTTTTTTCTTGACTTTTAGGTGTATCCGGAGTTAAAACGGGTAATGCATTATTCGGCAGAGTTTGTTGATGGGAGAGTAGATAACTTCGACGCCATTATACTCGCTACGGGTTACAAAAGCAACGTACCCATGTGGCTAAAGGTGTGTACCATGAGCGATGATGCGTCTACATCTTCATTATTCTTAATTCCTTGATATTGACACATCGCAACCCATTTTACGTTTCAATAGTTGAATTCACTTGGTTTGACTTTGAAATGTTTTTTTTAGGGAATGAATATGTTTTGTGAGAAAGATGGATTTCCGCGTAAACCCTTTCCTAACGGTTGGAAAGGCGAAAGCGGATTGTATGCAGTCGGTTTCACAAAGCTTGGATTGCTTGGTGCAGCCATTGATGCCAAAAAGATCGCTGAGGATATTGAGGTTCAACGAAATTTCTTACCATTGGCTCGTCCTCAACATTGTTAACCTGAGATTCGGGTTTCGATTTGGCAAAATTTGGATTGGGTTTTCAAAAGTAGAGAGGTAGCTAGTAGTGATGCATTTATGTAAGGTTCCTAACTCTTTAATTGTGACATATGGGAGTTAGAAAGCAGGGTTAGATCAATGTTAGGTCAAAGATTTTTGGATTTTTAGGAAGGAAATATTAGATCATGGTCCACCTTTGTATTGTATATATTTATTTGGTTTTATGTACGTTTTGCTTTCTTTCTTTTTTTGTAAATGGGATAAATATTAAAATATGGTAATTGAAGTTGAAGTAAAGAAAGCCTTAATTCAAATACTCCTTTTGCTTAATTAGTTGAATGGAGGACAGAGGAGGAGTTTGGTTGAGTCTTTAGATTAGGAATTCAGCTTTATGTTATTGTGCATGTTTTAAAGTTCATGTGATTAATGTTAGTGGGTGGTGGTGGTGGTGATGTTGTGGAGGTGGCGAGCTCTCATATACATATAATTTAAATTTGAAGTGTTTGCTTTACATTTTTATTAACATTATATATATAATATATATATATATATATATATATATATATATATATATATATTATTGATATAAGTTATAGTTCTAATTTATAAAAATATCACTAAATAGCCATATTGTGGCTTTTTGTTCCTAATTTCTTTTTGTAAATAATAGGAGTATTATATTGCACTGTATTATATATATATATATATATATATATATATATATATATATCATGTAATTCCATCCACAATATTTTATATAACGTTATTGGTTTTTGAAATTAGGTACTATAAATTTAGTTACATAAATTTGTTCAAATATCAGTGAAATAAGTAATAGTGAAAATATATATGTTTTGAAGTAAATGTTGATTTGTATATCAAAAAAAGAAGTAAATGTTGATTTGGCTATGCATGAGTTCATAAAATCTATTTGAGGGATAGAAAGAATTAAGTTCGCCAAAAAAAAGGAACAAGAATTAAGCTAAGATCGAGAAACTCATGGTTAATAAAAATTTATGTATACATCAAATTGATTTGAAACATAGCTTTGGAAAGAAAAGCTGAAAAAGATGAGTACATATATGAAAGAAATGCATGCTTTCCTTTCCTTATTTGCCGAAGATTCGATTGGGCCCTTCGCTATGGACCAACACTTATTTTATGGTTGAATATGGACCAACATTTACTTTATTTAAAATAAATATAATAAATTATCCTACTTACACGAATTATTGACATGTGCCAAATTTTCTTTTCAAGTTTTGTTTTGTTATTCTGCTAGTGATCGTTACATCATTAGAGACTCCGCTATATGAACAAAAATGTGGATTTTGATCATTAGTTTAACCCGATTTGGACAATATCAGATTTGATAAAATATTTTCTTTTGTTAAGAACTTTTTTATTTATGTTAATAACCAACTAAAAATTAAAATGTAAAAGTACATGTATACAAAAGTTGTGTTGATATGCGATACGCATCATATAATCTACATATATTTTTCATATAAGAAAGATTTGTGATACAATAATCTAAACGAAACATGGCCCAATTCTTTCGTATCACTTTTCTTTAAGATCAACTCAACTATACTTAACACAAAAAAAACAAACAAAATAAAGCTCAACTATATCGAAGAAGCCAAAAGTATTTTACTCCAGAGATCGAGTCGATACCATACGACAAAAGATATCAACAAGAAGAATTTATTCACTACAATAAAATATGAAATAGATTATATAAATTGTATCAAGACGACAGATGATTTTGGTACAAGAAATCTGAATTTCTGTAACTAAGTGATATTTTATTGTTATTGATTAATTCAATATATATTACTTAAAGTATGTGGATCGTAACATTGCACTCTTTTTTGTTCATTTACTTAATTATCAAATAATTTTATTTTAACAAATTCAACCGTATTAGACCTGGAGCACATATAATCTTAGTGATACTAGTGTTTTACCGTACGTATTCAAGGATGTATTTAAACTCGTATAATATATGTTGTTGATACAAGAAAATAAAGGTATTAATACCATTAGTCTTTTTCATATAAGACATTAATTAGTGTAACTAGCTAGATAGTGTGATTATACGTGAAAGACATGTTATACGGCGTATATAGCTAGATGATCTTTCTAGTAATGCATTCATTTTATTCATTGGATTTAATTTGACTTGCAATCAAAGTAAATGTACATAATACATCCAAAAATTTAAAGTATATACGTGAACATCTAAATCACTCGACTGGACCACAATTTTATAGTCCATGCATTTCCGGCCATAGCTATCTTTGGATGGGGTCTAATGTATTTAAGCTTCTTGTTGTGAATGTAAACTCAACTTGAAGTCATTCTCACGTTAGAGATTTGAAGTGAATTTTTTTCGCAGGTTTTCTTCAATTTTCTAGCTTGTTCTTATCTCTAATTCTCTTGAGTGTCAACTTAGACTAATCGAACATGACTCTTAAAGATCTTATACTCTCCAAAATAAGGTGTCACCTCTAAGCATTTAATATTTTTTTTGACATTAGACCTATTCGTGTAACGGATAACAATAATTTTAATAGAATGATTGTAGCATGGACAAACAAAATTTCTACAAATGTACAAATATGTAAATGAAGAAAATCGCAAAAACGAAAGAGCTATAGATGTCTAGATTCAAAGGGATTGATGTTAGGATTGACAAATTTCTTATAGTTGGATATTTTAATGAAATATAAAGAAGCATTTAGAAAACATAATCTATAGTAGTCTCATGCAACAAGATCACAGCCACTACATATATAGGCTTGGTAGTTTTACTAGAAATTTCACCTAGTAAAATATGTTGGGATTTAGAGTAGTATATAAAGTAGAAACACATATCCAACTTGATTTTTGGTTAGAAACTCAAGAACCCTAATATAAAATTTAGATCCTAAGTTAATATCGAACTAGGATTCTTCAAGTAACTATGTTTTTTTTTCCTAATAATGCATGTTATGTTCCTAGGTTATCACTACAATCATAAGATGAGATCGCCCTTTGATGGATTTCCACCGCTTTATCCTTTGGTTGAGGAATATCAATATGCTATTTAGCAAACTATATTACAAAGAAAATAGTTGCGGAATTGTTTGTGTATTACATTCTTAAACTGCCGAAATATATACAGCAAGTAGGAAATATCGCAAATATCACATTATCTAGATCCTAAGCATCAGAAGCTATTAATCATGTGGAAAAGGTTAAGCTCAAGTGAAACCATTTCGAAATTCGCGTTTATATATTATTAGACAAGTGACTGAAGTTTGTAGCTTTTCATCTTCTTAGGTAAAAAATTTGTCTACACAATTATCTATTTGGTTTAAATAAATAAGCAATAAAGTATGAAAAATTAAAATAAAAGGGTGGCCCATAAAATCACATAATACGCCAAAATGCATCTAGTCGCATTAACTCCTCTTCTAAACGTTGCTCTCGTATTGATTGTTCCTTTTGTTCTTTTTTGTTGTATATACGAATAAGAATATATCGGAATGTTTTTATTTTCCTTTTTGGTTGACATTATTTTATTCTGTCAAGTTGCATACTATTTTTATTTTTTTGGTGCATCAACTTGCAGTATTCTAAAGTACTATTTTTATTTCATAAAGTGCATGAATCACCTTAACTTGA
Source organism: Arabidopsis arenosa (assembly GCA_905216605.1). Classification (NCBI taxonomy): domain Eukaryota; kingdom Viridiplantae; phylum Streptophyta; class Magnoliopsida; order Brassicales; family Brassicaceae; genus Arabidopsis; species Arabidopsis arenosa. The sequence goes on along the minus strand of LR999453.1, from coordinate 14,477,515 downwards.
TCCATTGTTCTAAGTAAAAATCTCATTCGATTACCACTGTTTTACGAGATTTTAACATTCACATCAATATGAGGTCGGCGGTAACGAATAGAAATAACAAGCTATATAATTAGTTATGCATGTTCATATGATGTTATGAACTTATGATAATGGCCTAATCATTCATATAGCACATGTTTACACAGTGCATATACATAATTGTTTATCTAAATAATAATTAGTAAAACAAAATTTTATTAAAATACGATATGCAATACTTGAACAACAACATACCGTTATATAAAACCAGAGGTGGTGGGCTAGTGGTTCTAGTCCGGTGGAAGAGTCGCCCTGTTGGTCTAGGCCAGGGATCGATTCTCCCCAAACGCAGAATTGCTCAACTTTATCCCTTTGGTCACATGGGTATGGGCTCATTGTTTACGGCCCATTTGAAAACCTGGGGGGGGGGGGGGGGGGGGGGGACTCTACCTGTGGAATACCAGTCATGGGCCCCTCCATAGGCCTAGGGATTTACCCTGAGTTAACAAAAAAAAAAAAACATACCGTTATATAACGCATAGACGTATGCACATAATTTTATATGAGACGATACAATGAAAATAAAAATAAGTAGATGCAATTATCAATTAATATGTGCATATATAGTCATATATATATTTATATTAAAAAGCTAGAAGAACAATATTCATAGTAAATACTAAAAAATAAATATATCTAAATACAAAACAATAAATAGTAGTTTCAAATTAGCAATAACATTGAATTACTATTAGTTATAATGTTATATCATGGATTTTCTCGTTCGAAGATTTTTTTACTGAATGGGGTATGAAACAACAAAAAATTATTGATGTATTTTTTGGCTTACATAGAATGAAAAGAGCGAAAACGTTTTCGAAAAGTATACCGGAAACTTTTGGGTATAGTAACAAGTACAAAGCTTGTCAAAAAAAAAAAAAAGTCACTCAAATACAAAGTGAGGCTTTGATCTTATATAAAGTTCAAAATGAGGTGGTGATACATCGGAAAAATGTAAATCTCTGCCGGATTACATAGGGTAATGAGATATTCTGTCATGTTGATGGCTCTTGGAAACTAGATGTTCCGGCGTTTCTTTACATTAAACCAAAAAAAAAAAATGTCCCGGTGTCAAGACTAGGATGATTCTCTTGGTACATCGTATATGCAATTGTATTTTAGAATACTGAATAATACCATCATAGCTCATATATATGAATGTAAGACTTTTGATAATCCTCGGTGAAACTTATTAATGTTCAAAATAGGTTATAATCATCATCAAATAAAAAAGAAGGTTAAACGACTCCCAAGATCAACCATTTAACAAGAGATTAAGTCATCAATAAAAGACTAATAGTTTCGTCGGCATAAAATAATGCTGACTAAAATAAAAAAAAGAGAGAAAAAATTGACTCAACGTCGGAGTCAATGAAAATGTTAAGGGACTATTGTCATTGGATAGGTTTTGTTATAAGAGAAAATGCATAAAATAACGCAAAGTAAAAGAATGAAAGAGAGAGGTTTAAAATGGTCCAGAGAGAAGGGTGGTGCATGTTTAGGGGTTGTGTTATGGCTTGCATGGCATCCCTAGTCCGTACCACCTCACATGCATATGGACCATTCTCATTATGTTTACTATTCTTTTGTTTTTTTAGATTTAATCTTTAATACATTTTAACAGCTTTTATTGTTCGTGGTCCATTTCCAAATTTGTCTCGGTTATTATGCCGTCCGGTTAGTTATAACTAGATGTTTTATATACATATAGATGCACATACAAACAAATCTATCGAGAAGCTCAAGTAAACAATTCAATTATGATTTTGTGAGCCTAGTTTTCTTTGTGTGTAAACAATTGTATATGTATGTCAAAGCCTCCCCATTTAACTCATTTCGAAATAGATTACAATTTTTATTTAGTTCTAGACTTCTAGCTAGTGGGCCGATCCTCTTAAAACAACTATTTTAGAAACACCAATTTTTATTTGTTATTCATCTGGTTACCAAGTTAGGGAGTCGGCATGCAATCTCATAAAAGTACATCTTTTAAAAATATGTTTTCTAAGATCTCATTTTTCTGTTGTTTCATTCATATAAAAAATGTAAGCCAAAGAAGCTTTAATTTATACATGATGATAGACAAAATAAAATTTAAAAATGACTTATTTACTTAGCTAACCGATTTTATACACATTTTATTCTAATATAGCTAGAGATCTATAATTTATGGTACATCTACCCCAATTATTTTTATCATGCTTTATTTGTGTTGCTACTACTACCTAAAGCTGATAGTAATTGGCCTTAACATGCATGGACTCAGATTAGGATTTTGTTTTGGACAGACCCTTTTTTTTTTTTTTTTTTTTCTAGTCATGGGATTTTGGTTCATAGTTTCTTTAGGGAAAAGACCATCGTTTAATAATACTTATATAAGTTATATCATATCAAAATGAATGTAAAATATCATTTTGATTTTCAATAACGTTTGCCATTTAAAGTATACACAACCGTGAACCATGATTAAAATTACAGTGCAAAGAATCAAACCCTAATCCCTCAACTTTTAGAATGAAGCATTCAATTACTAAACCACAATGAGTTAATCATGCATCGTTTCTTTTTTATTTCTAATTGCCTAACAGTTTAATGTAGACGTACATAGTTGGTAGGATTACTTCCAAAATATATAACTTAGATTTAACTAAAAAGGGAAGAAACCCCTCACTTAAGAACCAGGCCACATTCATCCCAAAAGTGCATTTTAATAAATTTTACGAAACTTACCGTATTCTTATCACCCTATGTATAAGAAACCAAAGATCGGCATATTAGATGTATGATAGATCTTGGACCCGATCAGTATCATGAAGAAGTTAACATGTGTAAGAAAAAGAGAGACACTTTATTTGCTTTAGGAAAATGCATGCGCTTTAATACATACGAGTGAAAAAAGAGAACACACATAAGAAGCACTCTTCATGGCACGCTTGCTTACAATATATGTTCACTTTTTGCCAACACAATGTCACGTCCCCTTCGTGTAAGAAAGACACAATCTTTAACAACCATTGGTCCGACTGATCTCTAGAATCTTGAAACATGTTGCTTGTGTGAGATAGAGAAAACATGATCGTGCTAACAATTTTCACCATACATTTGAGCATATTCACGTAAGTTGGTGACACCAAATTTTTCTGAATTTAGTCATCAACCGTCATGATATATTGTATCAGAAATGAGATCCCAATAAGAAAAGGAGAGATCATGAATATACTTTACCTTTTGATTCAACCTATAGAAGAGTTTTGCAAAAGAATCTATGGTATTTGATGAAATCACGAAATATAGAAACACATAATAAACATCTATTGTGGGAACAAATCTTAATAGATTTAATTTACTCATTGAAGAAGCAGGAGATGGGCCACGCCATTTGCCACTTGACTGCTTCAATGATTAGATAACATCATTAATCACCACATGCATGTCAAAAGGATTCCAAGATCTTAGGGGCCAGCTTTTTTTTTTCTCTCTCTCTCTCTCTCCCTCATATTTTGCAAGATCTAAGTGGACTTTAGGTTTAAAAATGTAGCATATACATTTCATCTTTAACTTTTTGGGAAATGCTAATCTACATTGATGTAAAAATCAAAATTTTTTTATCTAAGCTGGCAATATATACGTCTCGAGATGTCCACTATTGATCCCAATAGTTTCCCACTATATACGTTTTAAATAATAAAATATGTCTTTCTAGTTTCTACATTTTATACACCGCGAAATTAAATTGAATGTCGGTTTAAAATTAACTTAGTTATATATATATATATATATATATATATATATATATATATATATATATATATATATATATATATTCTTATTGGTTTCAGAATTATTTTGATTGGATTGGGTACATGCCACACTTGAAGAGAGTGAGAGAGAGAGAGAGAGAGGAACAATCATGGCCGTAAATGTGTTTTCGCACCCCCAACAAAACCATTCATATTTTCGACAAAACAATTTGGGACATAATCGAAGGATATTCAGCAACATGATTATAATGGAGCAATCAAATCGGGATCAGTATATATATATATATAAAGAAAGAATCTATTTGATATATTCTCTTAACCAATATGAAAAGAATCTTTTGCAACTTTAGCTAAGAATATCAACTTGGGTTAGTTTTATTAGCATTTTGAAAATACAAACAGAAACCCACTAAAGTTCAAACGAGTAGAAAAATGTTAATTCAAATGATAGGAAATAGAAATGATAAAATCAACTGCCCATGGAATTAATGAAAAATCAGGGTAGATTTATTATATGTAACATCTACTATAATCAATTAACTAGTTGTTTATTTCTTTAATTGTTTGTAGAAGTAATACAAGTAAATTTTGTTTTTTTCTTTGTATATAGCATTCTTGTACGAAATTTCTAAATAAGTATTACGCACTAGAAAACAACCGTAAAATAAAGCTGCTTTTGGCAAGACACACAATTTAAGTTACACTAGATCTTGCCATTCAATAGTAATTACTAAATGCATTGAACTACATATGTTGCATTACTAGAGATTCTTTTAGAAATACCCTTTTGTGAATACTTTTATAAGTTTTAAAAAATATCCCTTATTAAATATAAGGTTTATAAAGCATTTCTAACTTGGTCATCGCTTATATGCCCTTTCAGCGAGCAGGTTTGGACGTTGATTCAATCACACCTTCACTTATCCCCTTGTGGTTTTAATACTTGGTCATCGGCGCTTATTGCCTAGACAATGATGAAAAAAGTCTATTCCCCACCAATTCTTCGGAAGCTTGCGTGCCAAGCAGCTATGTACCACCTCTAGAAGCTAAGGAATAATATTATTCATAACCTGGTCTCTGCCACACCAGCTGCAGTTTGCAAAGATATTGAGAAGGAACTGCGTAATACCATCACGGCCAGAAAGAACCAGAGGCAATTCAGGAACTTGATGGCGCTTTGGATTAGATAATCGTGTTGATTGACACTCAATAAACTTTGTAATCCTTTTACTTTATTCTTTTTTTGGCAAGATTACAATCCTCTAGGTTAAGCACTTTTGTAAAACCTAAAACTTTCATTTTATATGATATTCACATTCCTATATAAAAAAACACTTCTGGATGGTAACTACTAATCGGAGATTCGTTAGTATTTATAAGCTATTTTATAAGGGTTTACAAAGTATTTATAAAATTTAAAAATATATTTATAAGGCCATACAAAAGTTTATAAAATATTTATAAGGTATTAGATATTTACAATGTTGTACACACGTATAGAAATAAGTTATGTATACTTTTATAAGGTTATACACGTATTTGGATATATTTCAGATTTTTAAAGATATTTTGTTAAAGTTTTAGAGAAAAAACATTTTTGAAAATTGATATTGGAAATGAAAAACTTTTTAAAATTTCACCTTCAACTAAAAACCAATAATATTTAGTTAACAATTTGTACGTGAGTTTGTAAACACAAGACACAAAGTCTAGTTGCCAAATTTTTGCTGGCCTTCCATTGTTAACTTTTTTGTTGTCTTTTCCCTTTGAATTCGCTGATTCTTTAAGGGCCTGGACCATATGAGAACATTCCTTAAGCCTAACCCATTAGCTTTTATCTGAACCCAACACAAAATGTAAACATACATCATGTTCGTTTCACACAGACCAACCTAAAATGTATCCAGAGCCTAACTACAAATATGGGTAATATTAGAAAGTAGAAGTTTTGAGGAAAATTAAGTAAGTAGTCATGAATTTTTTTTATTAAAAAATGACTATAGATCCATGTTTCAGAATGATGGAATTGACAAAATTAACATTATTTTGTGTTGGAGCTGGATAGAATGAGAGAAATATTCTATGACGAAGACGGAAAGAAGATAATTTTGTGAGATTTTGAAAAATAGCATGTAATATTTAAATTTAATATGTTATATTTAAAATAGCATTTAATATGTTATATTAAATTTAATAACATGTTATTTGTAAAAACATCATGTGTTTTACAAAAAAGCATGTTAATGGATAAAATTGAACTGAATAGCGTTTAACATATAAAAATAATATCTTATATTGAAGTAAATACCATGTCATTTGGAAATAATAATGTATTTTATAAAAGAACTAGTATTAACAATGGAAAGAAAATAGGAAGATTCCCAACGATGGAGAAAAAACTGGGATTTGGGACAGACAAAGAAGGATGGTGAGCTTATATCGGAAATATTCAGTGCTTGTGGTAGTGGAGGATGTGGTGGTTGTGGTGGTGGAGGAAAGAGGGATGAGTGATGCTTTGTTCTGATGTGTTTGCGCACTCGTCGGAAGTTTTTCGTCATGGAATCATCTGAATGTTTTGTGTAATTTTAAAAAATAACTTGTAATATATAAAATGCTTATATCTATATATAAGCGTAATTGCAAATGAAGATTTATGGTCTTTTTATGCATAATCCCTAAAATTATACATATAGCACATTTGTTTTTGATAACTAAAATGTAAGAAGAGCCATTTCTCATTTCACTGTGCTTATTAAAATAAATATATTTAAAATTCGATAATTAAGAAAGCAACACGTATCCTCTGCTCATCCATATCGTTTGATGCGTCATGGAGCTGGTTTCTTATTGGGCCTTTTGTTTCTGTTTGGGCTTCATTGTAAGCAATGATGAGACTGTCTTTTTGTAATGTTTCATATATCAATAATACTCAGTGACAAAAAAAAAAAAAAAAAAGATACCCATTTTTTTTTTATAAAAAAAAACTCATTGTATTGTTACACGTTCAAAACTTCTTAAAATTCAAAAGAAATAAGGACACAAAAAACTAAGAATACAGAGAATAGAAGACATGAACCTCACGCCATTGAACTTGAACTGTCGTCATCATAGTCGTCATCCTCGTCGGCTTCATCAGAATCAGAATCAGAATCAGAATAGCATTCAAGAAACCAGATGTTATCAAATAGGAAATCAGCAGTTGAGTCATAGGGGCGTCGCAAAACTCTGATCCTCTCAGAACATCGCTTCTCGAGATCCTCCACAAGGTTGATGTTGAAACACTTGCGTAAATCAAGATGTTCCACGTGCGGACAACCGTCAAGAATGGCATTCAAGCCTGTGTTGTTTATTTCGTTCCCAAAAAGCTGGATAAAACCCTAGATTTACCTCTTAATCTCAATCTCTAACACCTGATTTTCATATCTCGTCGCCACTCATTCTCTAACACCGAACCGAAGTAATTGAAGAAGACGTGGCCAGAGATGTTTCGTTGATTCTCTGAAGCTTGCGAGGGATCTCCTTCGTCCTCGTCGTCTTCGTCGGGCTTCTCAAATTCAATGTAGGGTTTCTCAAAAATCATTGCAATAATTCAATTTCAGATGTATGGTGGTGATGCTGCTTTGATTACAAGTCGGCGTTGAACAATTCTCCGATTTTACACTCTAATCGAATCAATGATCGATTTTTGGTCGTCGTTGTTCTCAAGATCTGAGGTTTTCTGGAATCTCAAATCGGCGATTTACAGAGAGAAGTGAGCTGGTGGAAAGAGGTGCCGGAGTAGATGGCGATCATATTTGCGTTGGTGGCTCGTGGAACGGTGGTGTTATCGGAGTTTAGCGCTACTTCGACTAACGCTAGCTCAATTGCGAAGCAGATTTTGGAGAAGTTGCCTGGAAACGATAACGATAGCCATATGTCTTACTCTCAGGATCGGTACATCTTCCATGTAAAATGAACCGATGGTCTTACCGTTTTCTGTATGGCCGATGAAACCGCCGGAAGTAAGCAGCTTCTCTCGCTAATTTCATCAATTTTACATGATTTGGCTCTTGTTTTTGAGTTTCTTCTATTTCTGCTGAGATCTTATCTCAATTTTGGGGATTTGGAAGGTAGAACTCTGTTATTTGGATTAGAAAGATGTTGATGATATTTTCTGGGAAGCATTTTGGTGATGTTAGGATTATGTCACGTATGACTTGCTTCTTGTTTTTTGTTATAGTTTCTGATATCTTCTTATGTTGCTGCAGGGAATATTCCTTTTGCGTTTTTGGATGATATTCATCAGAGGTTTGTGAGAACGTATGGCCGTGCGATTCATTCAGCTCAAGCTTATTCCATGAATGATGAATTTTCAAGAGTTGTGAGTCAGCAGATGGAATACTATTCCAATGATCCTAATGCAGACATGATGAGCATAATTAAAGGTGAAATGACTCAGGTAATGTTACAAAATCATCTCTTTTTTGCGGTCTAAAGTATATGTTACATACACGGGGATAATAATTTGCTCGACGGTCGACACTTTATGCAATATGTAGCTTCATGATTAATTATCATGCTTGATTTTGTTCTCAGGTTCGAAATGTGATGATTGAGAATATTGATAAAGTCTTGGATAGAGGGGAGCGTTTGGAGTTGCTGGTTGATAAAACCGAAAATATGCAAGGCAACACTTTTCGTTTCAGAAAGCAAGCTCGCCGTTACAGAACCATTATGTGGTGGAGGAATGTCAAGCTTACGTAAGTTTTCTCAACTAAAAATCCTTCCAAAGAAACCTATATACCTGATAAACTTGACGAGACAAAAATCAGCAGTTTCTTGCTCCAATCCCATTACATGTTTTCTTGTGGATATTGATCACTTTATATGTTTGAAAATAGATTTTATTATCTTACATTCTTCGTGGAGTTTTTGTTGTTGGTTCTCTCTGCTTATGAGGCTTGTTTTTCTGCAGGATTGCTCTGATACTTGTACTTGCATTGGTTGTATACATCGCGATGGCCTTTGTTTGCCATGGGCCAAGTCTTCCTTCATGTTTCAAGTAAGAAGACAGTATATTTAATTTTTTCGTTTGCTGCAGGCACTGAGATGTACTTTCGTTTGCTGATGTACTTTGTAAACTTGAATCAAAGTCTATTTATACTTTGTAATATACTATTTGTATTATGATTTCATATAATATAATAAAATTTTGAAATTTGAATATGTCAATTTATCCAAAAAACCTAATAAATTAAAATTAAATATAATTAAAAATTGATAAATCGAAATAATGTATAATACAAATGCTATTTTAGTGGAATAAAATTGCATATTATAAATGCTATTCTAATTGATTAAATTGCATATAATAAATGCTGTAATTTGATAATTAATAACAAAATATACTTGCTATTAAAAACTATTACATTGCATAAAAGAAAACGCTATAATATATAAATAAAATATAGCAATACAAAAAAACTGCTATCGAAAGCCGTTGACCTATTATCATGAGCGAAGATATAGCGTTTTCTACTTCGCTATCGTTTCGTTAGATAGCGTTATTTGGCCGCTAAGAATACTCAATTTTCCTGTAGTGTTTTGTTGGTTGTAAGACATATCTCTTACGTTAAGAGGTGTCTTAAGAGCCTACCAATAATCATTGTCTAAAAGATCTATTTTTATAGCACCCGGGAAAAACCTATAGCCAAACATCTAGAGTTCAGAAGCACAACAATCCTGAAACATGTACATTTTTCTAGTCCAGAATGAAATAAAAGCTAAACAATAACAGTCTCAAAACATGCACATTCAATTCAATCTTATAGAGTACGCTTCATTAACAAAATTTATTTCTAACTTGCATTGCGTACATGTTCACAAGTAACTCAATGTCCAAAGTGCATTCATCGGCGAATCAATATAAGGAAAGAAACAAGACAAATCTAGATATCAAGAGTGTCACAAAATCCTTCACAAACAATCATAAGCTAACAATATTAAATATTTTAACGTGCTTTTGAGTCACAGAGAAAGAGAGAGACGAAGAGACAGAACCTATCAGCGATGTAATTGAGGAGATCATCAGTACCAAAGTGCCAAATATCAATCTCAACCAAACCACCTTGACTACGATCAACTGCTTGACGACACATGCTCTCGAAGTCATATATCATGCTTCGCATGTCTCCGAGGTAGTGCATGTCAATCTTCCGCCACATCAAGGGGTCTTTAGTCACACGACGCCACGATGTGCACACTTTCTGAGCGTTTTCAAGAATATCAATCGCACCAAGCCGATTCAGTATCGAAAACGTCAACTCCGATGGAAGCTCCGCCCAGTTTCTCGGCTCTTCGTCTTTCATCAGTGAAGGCACAGAAGAGGAAGCCATTTTTTGTTTTTTTGATAATGTTGAAGAGGAAGCCATTTTTGAGAAAAGAGATATGCCGAAGTGAAGTAGTAGTAGTCTTTGGACCTTTCGGCTTCTATCTCTAATTTATAATTTTGTCCTTCAAGTTTAATGTAATTAAAATATGGATGTTAAGGATATATATACTATATTACAAAATATATATATACACACACACGTTAATAAACGGAAGATTAATGGACGGAAAATAATAATAAATGGAAGATTGAACATAGTTTATTTCAACGCCTAGATTTCTTTAACAAAAAAAAGAAAAAGAAAAAACGCCTAGATTTTAAAAATTCAAGAAAACGTTTGACCTAAATATAGACATAAAATTTATTAGAAACAACAACTTACCAAAAAAAAAATTTATTAGAAACAACAAATAACAGATTGACCGATATTACCAAATTATTCAAAGAAAGAGGGACTAATATTAACAATAAATTTTAATATATACGTATACAATAAATGGAGAGACCTCATTAGGATCAATGCTCGAATAACAACAATGTGGCTGAACCCTCAAACAAGGTTACTCGGACATATCGCGAATTACAACCCTCATCCAAGTGTTGCTTGATTTTCGGATGCAGCTAGCCTAGGCTTATGGCGTTAGCTGAACTAATATGTATTGCAAGTTACAATACTACATGCGTTCATCTACATGTTCACTAATCAAATATGAAAATAATTACTTTTAGGTTTAGATAGTTGGAAGATTATAAATATTAATTAAATTTTGTAGATTAAGTTTAGGTATCGATAGTTCCATATACTGTGTTACAGAAAAACCACAAATCACACAATGAACAACACAAATCAACGATCAAGTAACACAATCCGGGATAAAATCGAGTAGATGTTCATAGAAAACACCAAACGATTGGCTAGTCTCTCAAAGAGAGAAACCTAGCAATAATACAAGTTTCAGAATCTCCAAGTTTTACAAATGATTTTCGATAAAAAGAAAGAAGGAGCAACATTGCTCTTTTATTGTTGCGTAACAAACTTCACACGTGTCTTCTGCCAGCTCATCAATTGCACACGTGCCACTGCTACCATTTCACACTCTCATTTTCCTGTATCATACTGTCTACAAATATATGATTTTTTAATCCAAAATCTTAATCTATTTTCCTTAATAGCTAATACAATTATTTAGTTGTTTAGAAGTAATTCAAATTAAATTACATGTTGTTTTCAGTTTGCCGGAAAACTAATCGTTCGCACAACAACAAATTAATGTTGCCATAACCTCTAGGACTGATTTGGCAGAAGCCAATTGTCTCAAGTGGGAAGTCAGTTACTATTAGAATATCCAACATTGGTTGAGATTAAGATCTTTGGGTAGTATATAAAGGATGTGACAATCCTTAACTCTTGAGCTAGTTTTTGGGTTAATTTAGGTCACATTCCTAATAGTTACGTTAGTCGACTCTCATTCTTACAATATATGCAGGTATAACACGGTCCTTTGTAGACACATAGTCCATGTTGATTACATTCTCTATTACATCTACGAATGACATTTAAACAATAATTTAGAAAGAAAGAAATATGATTCTTGGTTTTAAATGTGATCAAAAAACAGAGTATTATTACCTTTTGATTGGGAGTAAGTAGGAGAAAACCTATAATGTAGATGATTACAAATTGAAGCTAGGGTTAATATTGTAGTGATTTCCATTTTCTTAAGAAAAAGAGCACCGTATTCATACAAGAGCGAGAGAGCCAGGGTTAATATTGAAATTGTTAGTTTATTGTTTTCGATCATAAATACCATAAAATCAGGTTTCTTTAAATTTGGATACTCGATCTCGAGTGATGGGAGATTCACTTGCTTCTAATTATTTTGGATACCGTTGCTTTGTGGACGGATCAAGGAAAAGAAGCGATAAGTTCTCCGGAACATGGTAGTTCTGTACATCAACAAATGGAGAGACGTTAACCATGGGAGCTGCCAACCTCCATAGAAGTTTATCTCCACTACATACAGAAGTCGAAGCCCTTCTCTAGGCGATGATGTGTATGATTGGTGCAGACAATCAAGAAGTAGCTTTCTATACAGACGGTTCAGACCGGGTGAAGATGGTGTCTTCTCCAACCGAATGGCCGGCATTTTCAGTGTATTTGGGAGAATTTCAGAGCGACAAGGAAGAATTCTCATCCTTCTCATTATCTTTAATCTCTCGTTGTGCAAATGTAAAAGCGGATAATTTGGCATGAAAAGTTCGTACGAACCGCATCACATCACATATATAAACAACATTTTTTTTTTTTTTTTTTTCCGTCTGGGAATTATATATTAGAATGATAAAGAGTTTTTCAATACAACATAACACAAACTTGATAAAAAGCTAATGCCGGAAGAAAAAGAAGAAATCTCCGAAAGCTAAAGCCCAAAAAAGGGAAACCAAACCCAAAAAAGGGAAACCTAAGCTGGCAGGTAGCGAACCTCCAGATACAAAGATTAAACAACATGATAAAGAAAAGACAAAAACCTAAGGAGACAATTCACCGAGAAGCGAGCAAAACCCAAAGCACAAATACTGCCCACTGAAACGGAGTGAAACCCACAAAGCTTCCCATAGAACATGTAAACGCCGGAAAGAACCCAACAGACCGGAAGGGCTATATACTTAGATAGCCCACCGCAGACAAACCATCACCAACACCGGCAGGAGCGAAAGCAGGACCCAAACGATAACATAGAAACAGAAGCCACCATTATCAGGACACACAAAGACCAGCCGAGGAAAGCGAGCAAACACTAAGCACAAGGTAAAAACCTTGAGATTCGACCAGAGACAAGCCAAGGAAGACACACATCTCTTACACACGGACCCTCGTCGACCCAGCTTCAGCCATCTACAGAGATAAAACTGGTAACCTCCTCGCAAGAGAAAAGATGAAAGTCGAATACACTGCTTGCCTAGAACCTAAATCCACAACTCAAAAGAGCCACAAAAGAAGGCTAGTAGATGACGAGCAACAAACTACCATCCGATTGACCAGCAATTGGAACGAAACCTAGCATGCCAAGCAAACACGACCAATCCAGCAGACCCAACAAAGCAGATGTACTAAGGACCAACTCAACCCGCATACTTCTCAAAGCAAACTAAAACCATCGGTTAAAGCCACACAAACACCAACACTAACAAATCCTTGTCGAGAAACACCAACCAAAGAAGAGAGAGATGAGAGATATAAATTACCAGACCAAGAAACGAAATGAGTCCGTCTCCTTGAAACCACCAGCCACAGGACCACCACCAGATCTGAGCCACTACCTTGACAAACCCGCAGACCAGACGGATCAGTCACTAACCACAACCAAGCCTCACCGACGATGGCTTCTCCTCCTTCAAACGTTCTTCTCTGCAAAGAGGAATATGACGACAAGGCCATAACAACACCAAAATCAACAGATCTAAGCCAAGAAATCCAAAGAAAACGCGGGAGATGAAGGAAAGAACACGAGAAAGGAGGCCACGAAACCTCCGCCGCCAACCATCCACCGATTCTTCACCAACCAAACATCCACCTTCGCATTTACCTTTGAATCACCGGAGAAAGCTAGCTAAAATCAAAACTAAGAAGCAAGACAAAGATCTAAGACCCTCCCACAGCTCCGGCGAGAAGCCCGGCCGCCGGGGAGGGCAAATCGGAAAAATCGAAGCTTGGGCGGCTGGAGGCTAGGGTTTTCGTCGAGAGAGCCGAAAAAGAGAAAGACTTTTGATCATTTCCCTAATTGGTATAAACAACATTTCTCAGAAATGATTTTTTTGAGTTCTAACTAATTGCGGATGACAAAAAAAAAAAAAAATTATCAATACCACAAAATGATTTATCCTTTGTCTCTACGATATCTGACATCCTATACTATTATTTGGGGAGTACACTTTTTAAGATACCCTTAACTAACCTTCCCTTTTGTAAGAATTTACTTAAGAATGCCATTACAAAAATCTTTTTTAAGAACAAATTTCATTTAATTTATTAAGGATAAACAAGTAAAATACTAATTTATGTCATTTAATTAATTTAATTAAATTATAAAACGAAAATCTATATTTTTTTTTTTAAATGACCAATCAAAATGAACATATAAGATTTGATATCTAACTTACCATATTAATTTGTTATTAATCATTAAACTTCACCTCTCATCTTTATATGATTATATTAATATAAACAAATAAATCATGATATCATCTACATAATAAAAAAAGTAATTTTTTTTCTGCATATGCCAAGCTTTGAATTTTTAAAAACGCATATAAATTGTTTAATCTATAAAGGAAACAATTAAACGGGTCAAAAATTTAGATTTGAGTAATATATTTCTTTTACACAAAAATAAAGTCAACAAAAATTCCGACTGAGCAACGGGTCAGAATTTGAATATTTATATTCGATTTCATACATTTATTTTTTTGAAATGTATATTTTATATACTACAATAAAAATTTAAATATTTTAATTTGCAACATTTAAAATAAGTTTTACTTGATATTTTTAGAGAATATCATCAATACTTGATAGTTCAAAAAGTTAAAAAAATTATAAATACTCTAATTTGATTATTTTTAAAAATATTTATAATAGGTAGCGGGTTAAATATAATATATTATATGATGAAATGAGTTTTGATATTTAAGTTCATATAATTTGTTTTTTGAAATTCATAATTTTATAAACTATAAAAAAAATTTAAAGATTTTAATTTGGAATATTTAAAAATAGTGTAGAACATTTAGATATGGTTTGACACCTCTAAATATTTGAAATTTTGATCCCGCAAGCAATTTTAGAATTAACGAATAATAGATTGTGCACGCAATATTTTAAAATGAAATATTGAGATTCTAAAATAAAAATATAGACTCTACGCACGGGTTGATTTTGGTATTATTATATACTAAATATATGTTTATAACATATTCGATTATGCGAATAATTGGCAAATTCCGTAATTATAAATTTCAAAAAAATTATGTAATTAGATTAACTTAAACAAATCTCTATTTCAACAACCAAAGAATTATAAATTGAAAAAGAATTTTCTAAATTAATTCAAAATAATAGTTAATTTTCTTAATTAATTCAAAATAATCTATGTTTTATATGCGATTCATTTATGATATTTTAATTTTTGTTCTAACTGAAATATATGCAATCCTATTTTGTGGTTGTTAACATAAATTAATTCATTGTTCAAAAAATATTACTTTTAAAAAATAAAATTATTTTCCATTTTCATATCTTAAAAAAAAATTATCCATAATTGAGTATTATAGAAAAAATTCTATATTTATTCTGATATTGTATATAGGGACTGACAAAAAATTAATATTTTTTCACTTACTATTATAATATATTAAAACTTAGTTCTAATATATATATTATATAAATTTTGTAATAAATAAAATTCAACCCGTACTTTAGTACGGGTGATGATCTAGTTCATAATTATGACAATAGCTGATTCTACATAAAATTAAAGCTTGGAAAACCCTATAATTTTTTTAAACATAATGAAAATACTGAAAAAAAACTGATATAATGACCATCGAAATAAAGAAAATTATCAAAATACAAATAACAATAACAAACAACTAAAATTCACGCTGCAACATCCTAGTTCTACGTTTTTTTTTTTATTGATAATCCTAGTTCTACGTTGCATCGTCGTCTATGGTTCTAAACTACTACTTTAATAATTAGCCAACAATTTGTATGTAAGTTTTTAACCCTCAATATCAAATTTTTGCTGGGCTTCGTGACGTCCACAATTAACTATTTTTTTTCCCCCTTTAAATTTATATGATACCCATAACTATTTCCTCAACGGCCTGGAACATAAAAGAGAACATTCAAAATGTAACCAGAGCAGCAGAGCCCATTATCATTTCCTTGTGCCTACTAACATTATACATGTATGTTGCACATTTTTTTTCCAAGGTTATCCATATAATATCTTAGGCCTAGGGCAATATTTAAACTCATTAGATAATTAACGCACTCTTAAAATAAATCATCGTATCGATGGATATATAGTTCTTGCGAGATATAAAATCACACGCACAAAAATCATTAAAATTTCAAAAGAAATAAGGATACTTAAACGACGAACTTAGAGAAAATAAGGCATGAACGAGTTCGTAAGTTGGTAACTCTACAAAGAAATAGAAAAAAAATAACGAGTTCTTAAGTCACAGCCACACACGACGCTATTAAACTTGACAAGACCAGCAAAACAACTTGTCTATGCATTGTTCACAAAGAGTCAACATCTAGTCCAAATAATAGTAACTTGGGACTTGGACAAAAGAACTCATATGTATTCAACATCACTGTCGGAGCAACCATATAGCTCGTCGAAGTCATCATCATCTGAACAATCGGAGGGATAATTGGTGACTTCAAACGGGAAATCAGCAGTTGAGTCATAGGGGCGTCTCAAAACTCTGATCCTCTCAGAAAATCGCTTCTTGAGTACCCCGACAAGCTTGATGTTGAAACATCTGCGTAAATCAAGGTGTTCCAGGTGGGGACGACATCCGTCAAGAATGGCGTTCAAGCCCGTGTTGTTTAGTCCATTCCTAAAAAGCTGGAGGTTGCGTAGCTCATGTATACTTTCTGCAATTGATATGGCGATATTGTTAGGCTCACAATAAAAAAACTTGATCGCAGGGCTGCTGTTTAGCTTCAATGTTTTCAGATTTGGACAAGACTAGCCTACAACTCTCAGAGACTCTCCTGAAAATCCGCAGTATGAAACATCAAGGTCTTCAAGGGATGGTAGTTTCACAACTGCTTTCGCAACGACATCATTTGTTATTTGAATGCACATTGCAAGTCTAAGGCTTCTTAGACTACTTGACCAGCAAGTAATCGTGTGTAAAAGTTTAAAACATAACCTAAGATAAAGATGCAAACGATTTATATTTATAGCACACTAATAAAACCTGAAGCTAAACATTTAAACTTCAGAAGCATAACAATCTTAAAAACATCTAAATGTTTTCTAGTCCAAAATGGACTAACAGCTAAACAATAACAGTCTCACTACAAGAAAAATGGCTTTTTGTAACGTCTGAATAACGCTATCTAACTATTCCATAGCGTTTTGACAAGCGCTGTATTTGCTCCCGTCATAATAGGTCCACCGCTTTCGGTAGCGGTTTTTAGCACTGCTATCGTATCTTGGTCAAATATAGCGTTTTCTTTTATGTAATTGTATAGTTTACAATAGCAATTATACTTTTTTACGAATTGTTTTATTCATAGCATTTTATATATATAAAAATCCCTGTAATTGTTCTCTAGGTTTTCTTTTTTGATTTTTTGGATAATTTGACAAATTAAAATAGAAAAATGTCATATTTTATTACATTTATATGAAAACCATATACAAAGGACCTATATTACAAGTAAAAGTACAAATTAAAAGATAAATTTCATACAACTCTTGTTTTTAACTTGTGAATTCTTCACACCCTTGGCCTCTTAGACCTCCAATCTTTGAAACTCGTTCTCCGATATCATCAACATTATTAACTTCCTCCTTTGCCAAGAGAAATGTCCTTAGACGCGTTTTTGTTGAAGGGGATGTTCATATGTGACAACACCAAGATTTTAAGCCAAATTTTTAATCACCAAAGCCACACACGAAGCCAACAATATGATCCAAAGTAAAAAAAACAATCTTACAAAGAAATCATGATTAGTTATATTGAATATTATAAAGTAAAGGTGAGTAATGGAGAGTACAAATTCACCTCATACTTGTATCTTGCTCTGGATTGCAAATGAGTCTCAACTACGAAAACATATGAAGAAGAAAGAAGCATTAATAGTCTAAATTTACACAAAATAATATAGCACATTCAATTCAACCCTCTTCAAAGTGACTCAATGTCCAGAAAAGTGCATTCATCACAGAACCAATAAAAGGAAAGAGACAAGACATATCTAGATAACAAGAGTGTGACACAAAATACTTCAAAAACAATCATAAGCTAAGAATAATTTTCCTGCTTTTGAGTCACATGGAGAGAGAGAGAAAGAGACAGAACCTATCAGCGACGTAATTGAGGAGATAATCAGTACCAAAATTCGAAATATTGATCTCAACTAAACCACCTTGGCTACGATCAATTGCGTGACGACACATGATCTCGAGGTCAGGGATTCCAAATTCTATGGGGTTGTACATGTCAATGTTTTGCCACATGGAAGGGTCTTTGCTGACGCGACGCCACGATATGCACACTTTTTGAGCGTTTTACAGTATCAATCACGTCAAGCCGATTCATTATTGAAGATGTCAACTCCGACGGAAGCTCTGCCCAATTTCTCGGGTCTTCCTCTTTCATCAACGAAGGCACGGAACAGGAAGCTATATATTTTTGATAGTACAAAATGTTGAAGTGAGGAAATGAATAAAAATGTCAAAGTAAAGTAGTTGTCTTAGATCTTTCGGCTTACGTCTCTAATTTATGACTTCGTCCTCGTAGTTCTAAACTTTATTATATATACTAATATTAAATTGAATATGAATGGTGTAAAAAATTTTCATTCTTGATTAATCTACTGTTTTTCTTTTCTTTCTTGATTCTAATTTATTCAAGTTATTTTCTATGTTAACAAATATATATATATAGAGTTATAGTATATGTGTAATGTGTGATAACTTGTTTAGAATTTTCTCAAACCATGTGGGCTGTTTGCATGATCTTTCATTGGGTATTACATTTTCTTGAATATTTTTAAAAACGTAAAAAATTTTTTGAAGGAACAATGATCTTTTTTTTTTTTTTTAAGCAACAATAATATTAAAATATTTATGTTAAGAATATATATATACCCGCAGGGGATAAAAAAGGAAGAAAGAACTTAGTATGTAGGAGCACTATGATCCGTAAGATCGACACGCTTTAGTTTCTTGGTAACTTGCGAACCTACCAAATTAAAGATACTTGGAGTTATAGACTCGTTGAATCAATATTTGAAAGAAATGGTCAAAATGAGTCTTTTATTTTTTCCAAGACATTCGATATGTACAAGAGTCTAACACTGTGGATGCAAGATCTATTCGTTGAATCGACACTGCATTTTTTTTTTTTTTTAAATTAAAACTTCACATAGGTATTTCCTTTGAACATAAAACAACACGATTTTTGTTAAAAATAACATAAAGTTCCAACATTTTCCAATGTCAAATTAAAAATCTCAAAGTCGTGTAAAGTGTAAACCATCATTTACCCTTGTGATTCTCTTATATTTCAGATAAGTTAAAGTTTTAAAATCCTACATGAATTTGTCAATTTTAATCGTTTTAGTCAACCAATAAGAAAATATCTTGGTTATATTGATTGATCGTTTCAGATTTTAAATTGATTACATCACATTTCTATTGTTGTTTTAAAACAAAATCCGTCATATTTAACATAACAAAATGGAAAGTATCGATTTAACGATAGTAGTATGGTTTTGAGGTTTTCTTGTTTAGGAACCTTTACTTGAAGTTTTTTTTTCCAGTAATAATGTAGTTGAGAAGTAATTTTTGTTAAAATATTTAACTGAGGGTGGTTTTTCATTAATAATTTAGTTGAAAGGCTTAAGATGGATATGCCAATGTTTGAGGGGTTCTTTTCACTAAAGTCCATAAATAGAAAGAATTAAACATTTTATTAGAAACAATAATAACACATTGACCAATCCTAAAAAATAAATAAAAATAATAATATATTGAGCATAATAACAATCTGAAAAATGTTTATTAAGGTTGCGTGTATGTGTATCTATAGTAACTTTTCATAAATATATATGTTAAGAAATTTGAGTTACTAAAAGAGTTTTGTTTTTAAAAACTTGCGTATATTTATTATACCTCACCTAGATATGTGGTCGTTACAGTTTCAGTGACATTAAAACATTGGGAAAAATGTCGGAAAATGAGCGAACTTTCAAATTTGGGACAAAAAAAGCATGAACTTTCGAAATGTCATTTAAATCATAACGTTTAGTTTGATTTTCGATAAAATGGTTAAATTTTTGTTGACTTGGCCATTTTGGGCATGTCCTTAAATTTCCGTTAACGAGACGCTGACGGAGTTAAATTTCCGTTAGAAATTTCCGTTGAATCGAAACGACGTCGTTTTGAATTGATGTGATATTTATAGTTAGATTGGAAGTATATAAAAAACCCACTTTTATAAAATTATAAGAACAATTCAAAACGACATCGTTTCGATTAAACGGAGATTTCTAACGGAAAGTTAACCCCGTCATCGTCTCGTTAACGGAAATTTAACGACATGTCCGAAATGGCCAGGTCAACGAAAACTTAACCATTTTATCAAAAGTCAAACTAAACTTTATGATTTAAATGACATTTCGAAAGTTCATACTTTTTTTTGTCCCAAATTTGAAAGTTCGCGCATTTTCCGACATTTTTTCCCTTAAAACATTCCCCACATGTGACTGTATCAGCGTGGACGTTGGGAGATACGACCAAGGGATGTGTGATTGTGTGAGGATATAGCTATTGGACATTCTAAGTCTAATCCAATTCTCATTAGTATGATATTGTCCGTTTTGGGGTTATATGTTCAAGTCCGCACATATTTGTTATTGGACTCTTTCTCAAAAGGCCTCATAATAATTGGAGTTGGACTTTACTTATATATTAGAAACTTCTTTTCTAAACTTTCGATGTGGGACGTTGGTGTGTACCCAACAATCCCCCCTTTAAACCAAGGACCACAAACATTGGGCCTCCTCTTCAGCGAAACCTAGGCACCCTAACTCGACACTTTCTTATTTGCGAAGTTTTTGAGACACCTTCTTATCGTGTCATATTTGAGGGATTCTCCTATACCAAACTTTAGCCCACACCCCTAGGTTCACATTTTTCAACCTAGGCTCTAATACCATTTATTGGGCTTTCTAAGCACAATCCAACTCCCATTAGTATGATATTGTCTGCTTTGGGCCTACATGCTCTAGTCCGCACGGATTTCTTATTGGACTCCTTCCCAAAAGGCCTCATACTAATTGGAGTTGGACTTTAACTTATATACTAGAAACTTTTTTCACCACTTCTTGCACTCCAATAAGCTCCCTCATTTTTGTGAAGTTAATTCTTCCTAGTGCTTTAGTTAAGATGTTCGCCTTTTGCTCATCTCTCGGAACATGCATCACTTCTATTTGCCCATTCTCATATCACCTATGTATGGTATTGCTTCGGCCGTGGAAGACCGGATTCTTTGTAAGGGCAATAGCCGACTAGTTGTTAATGTGAATGGTGACTTTCTCACAAGACATTCCAGTGATCTCACTGAGTAAATCTTGAAGCCAATTGGCCTTTTTTGCAGCCTCTGTTCCCACCATAAACTCTGCTTCACATGATGATAATGCAACAACATTCTGCTTCTTTAAACACCATGATATTGGACTCTTCCCAAGGTAGAACACACGACCCATTGTGCTCTTTCCGTCGTCCGGATCAACGTTGTGACTACTGTTACTACAACCTATTAGCTTTGGTACTTCCTTACACAAGCTAATAGTTATTCCAAGAGTAGTTGTTCCTTTTAGGTACCGCATACATTGCTTCATTGCTACAGAATGTAATTCTCGTGGACTTTGCATGTACCTACTCATTACTCCTACACAATATGACAAATTTGGCCTTGTATGAAGAAGATATCTGAGGCATCCCACATTCTTCCTATAGATCGTTGCATCAACTTCCTTCTCATGTTCTGATTTTGACGTTTTTAAACCGGTGTCCATAGGTATACGAACTGGATTGCAATCCTTCATACCAGCTTCTTCTAGAATCTTGAGTGCATACCGATTTTGGTTTAATGTTATTCCGTCATTGTGTTAAATGACTTTGATTCCAAGATAATATGTCAGTTTCCCGAGGTCGCTCATTTCAAAATTTGAAGACATCTCCTCTTTGAAACCTTTTATGACATTCAAACTTGTTCCTGTGACAAATAAGTCATCAACATACACAACTACAACAAGAAGATACTCCTTGATTTCTTTTCGATAAACTGATGGCTCCTTTGAGCATTTATTAAACTGTAGCTCACAGAAAATATGATTCAACTTATTATTCCATGTTCTCAGAGCTTGTCTCAGACCATATAGTGCCTTATTGAGCTTGTAAACTTTATCTTCACCTCTCTTTTTTGTCAAAACCTTCTGGCTGATTAACATATACAGTTTCCTTGAGCTCTCCATGTAAAAAGGATGTCTTAACGTCAATGTGGTGTATCTTCCACCCGTGTAATGCTGCGAGATCAATGAGAAGCCTTATTGTTTCAATTCGTGCTACTGGAGCAAAAACTTACTTCAAAATCAACTCCATATCGTTGCACATACCCTTTTGCGACAAGCCGAGCCTTATACTTGTTGATGCTCCCATCAGAGCTCCTTTTGAGTTTAAAGACCCATTTTAAACCGATTGGGTTAGCTCTAGTTGGTAAGTCCAAAAGATCCCATGTTTTGAGTTTTTCTATGGAACTAATTTCATCTTCACATGCATATATCCACTCTTTTATTTTCTTTGTCTCATGAAAACTTCTTGGTTCGTCATTTAAGTATAGAAGCAAAAATTCTCCTTCTTCTTCAGCCATTAACACGTAATCTTCAAGATTCTTTGGCTTAGTGATCTGTCTCTCTGTTCTTGTTAATATACAGATGGAGAAGGATCACTTGATTCTACATTCTCATTATCCCCTTCTTTATCAAGCCCTGTTTTTTCCCCGGTTTCAATGTTACTGTCACTATCATCATCAGACAGTTCATGATCTTGTGATTCGTGTTCTGTTCCTGCATGCTCTGTTTCAACATTTTCTTCACTTTCTCGGAGACCATGATTCCCATAATCATGAAATGTAATATAGAAGCTTCCATCTCCATCTCTTACTAAGTTGTTATGCTTCAAATTCTATCGTTTAGTTTCATCAAATACAACATCTCGGCTCACTACTATTTTTTGTGCTTGCGGATCAAGTAGACGGTAAGCCTTAGATCCTGGTTCTATTCCCAAATGAACAAGTATCATATATGGATCTGTCATCAAGCTTTCTCAGATGTGGCTTGTTTATTTTTGCGTATGCAATGCAACCAAAAATTCTGATTTGTTCAACTGTTGGCCTCTTTCCTGAAAGCATTCATAGGGAGTCTTATCCTTAAGAGCTCGTGTGGTGACTCTGTTCAAAAGATAATTAGAATGTGTGATAGCTTCTCCCCAAAAATGATTTGGCATACGCATATGTTCCAGAATGCTTCTAGCCATTTCCATTAAGGTCATGTTACGTCTCTCTACCACTCCATTCTGCTGCGAAGTGTATGGAGCCGTGAGGAACCTTTTGATGCATGATTCCTTACAGAAAGAATTGAATTAAGAGGATACAAACTCTCCTCCTCTGTCTGTTCTAAAAGTTTATATCTTTGATTCACATTCTTTTTCTACCAAAGTCTTGAAATTTTGAAACTTCTGAAATGCATCTCCCTTTTCTTTTAGTAGTATGGTCCACATGTAACAAGAAAAATCGTCAATGAGTACAAACATATACCTGTTTCCAGCGCTTGTGCTTGGTGTTATTGGTCCACAAAGATATCCATGGATCAATTCAAGCTTCTTGGTTGCTCTGTAGGTAGTTTCTTGTGGAAACATTTGTCTTGTTTGCTTTCCAAGCAAGCAAGAGCTGCAGATCTCTTTCTCAATTGTGAAAGATAAAGCTCCTTGAACAAGTTCTTTATCAATCATGTTTTTTAAACTTGCAAGATTTAAGTGTCCCATTCTTGCATGCCATCGACATGAATCATTTATTAGTTGTCAAGTATAGGCTTGCTTTGTTCTTCAACCCCATCCGGACTTTGTATAGCCTTTTCTTAGATCTTTATGACTTTAATAGTAATTTCCCATCCTGATCAAGCATGGTTAGGTATCCTCCTTTCAATCTTATATCACATCCTAATTCAGTAGCATGTCCAAGACTTATGATGTTGCTTTTGAAATCGGGTATAAAATACACGTCAATCATTACTCTTGATCTTCCATTTGCATCCGGGAAAGCTATTGTACCCTTACCTTTGATGTCAATACGAGAATCATCTCCAAACCTCACTTTCCCGGTAACAGTTTCATCAAGTTGATAAAAGTACCTTTTATCACCAGTCATATGGTTACTAGCACCATTATCAAGGTACCAACATTCTTCTCCATCGATATTTGTCTCAAAGTTACTAGGTACACAATGCTTCTTGTTTAAGTAAACAACTTCATTCATCATAAGTTCATCAGTATTCTGTGTGTCTTTGGCTTCATTCTCCTGTGTCATTTGTAGCTTAAGAAACCGGTCTGGACACTGTGAGGCAAAGTGACCGTTTTTATCACATCGGCAGCATGTTATTTGCGAGAGGTCTCTTCCTTCGTATCGACCACGACTTCTACCCCTGTAGGTGCCTCTGCCTCCTCGTCCTGTGCTTATGTAGTCTCCATTGTAGTTTGCTTCTGCGTTTGTGTACATCAATTTGCTTTGGTTATCTTGAGCTTCTTCGTCATCATTGATACGTTCCTCATATGCTTTAAGGCGTCCAACAATATCCTCGAAAGTTTTGGTTTTAAGATCTAAAACCTGTTCGAGAGAAACCACGTTATGAATATACTTTTTACGCGGAAGACTCTTAAGAAACTTTTAGACAAGTTTAGTTGATTCAATGCTTTCTCATAGTGCATATAGCTTTTCAGAGAAGACATCAATAGTCTCTGAATCTTTCATCTTAAGACGATCAAACTCTGCCATCAAAGTCTGTAGTCTTGCTTCTTTTACTCTTTCTACTCCAACATGCCTTGGTTTAATCGCCTCCCATACCTTCTTTACAGTATCTAACTCTCCGATTTGCAAAACCAGTGTCTCGGGTATTGATTGGAAAAGCAAAGCTATAGCCATGTCATTCTTATACTTGTCAACAACATTGGTTTCGATAACATTCCATGCCTTGTGTACCTTGTGAGCGATCTTCATCTTCATAGCCCACACCGTATCGTTTATTGAATTCAGCATAGGGCACTGAATCGATGAAGCTCCTCCTCCTCCTTCTTTCTTTCCCGTCACGACTGCAAGTTCTGACATCTTCTCTGTTCACTATTTTTCTTGTGTCTCTGATAACAAATATATATGTTCTCCTACACCAAACTTTAGCCCACACCCCTAGGTCCACATTTTTCAACCTAAGTTCTGATACCATTTATTGGGCTTTCTAAGTCCAATCCAACTCCCATTAGTATGATATTATCCGCTTTGGGCCTATAAGCTCAAGTCCGCACGGATTTGTTATTGGACTCCTTCCCAAAGGCCTCATACTAATTGGAGTTGGACGTTACTTATATATTAGAAACTTCTTTTCTAATTTTCCGATGTGGGACGTTGGTTTGTACCCAACAGTAGCCAATGAGCTGCCACATAGAGGATGAAGCTGCCGGATACAAGCATATCAATTACGGACAATATAAATGGGTTGAATGAATGTAATGAGAGGTGTTCTAAGGATTGTAGTTGTACTGGATTTGCGAATAAGAATATCCGAAAATGGTGGGTCAGGTTGTGTAATTTGGACTGGAGAGCTAAGGGATATAAGAATTTACGTCGCCAAAGATCAAGATCTGTATGTCAGAATAGGCCTCTAAAATTAGGCATGGATTGGATATTTTAAAATTTTAGAAGATCACAAATTCATATGATCTATGATTTATAGATATCCATATCCTCTAAAAATAATTAAGAATCATAATACAAAATTTGAAGTATTATTTTGGAATCCAGCTTTGGAAAGTACATACTCCATATATAACTTCAATTTTATAATGGATTAGATCGAAAATGTATTTGATTTCAGAGCATTTTACCCTTGCAAGACCATGTTACATTTGAAAGTTATCATTGTGCATATGCCTTTTTAGTTTATGTTGAACTAATTCGAATGATGAATAAAAACGTAAATTAAATATTGTATGGCTCTAGTTTCTTTGTTACTTAAAAAAAATGGTAGTTGTTATATAAGGGTAACATTCAAATCACAAAAACACATAGACACTTCGACACAAGGAAATATTAGTTTAGTGTTTCAAAAGAGACCGGAGCACCAATCTTGCTCCCAACTCTACGGACACAATCGTTCCATGTCTGTTTGCTTCTTGGAATAGATGCAATATTTTTATACTCATACGACGAGAATATGATTTTAATCAATCCGAGATGGCAATCTTTGCCAATCTTCAATATATCACGACAACATTCATCTGTCACTAGGTTTTTCTCATCCAACACGTTCTGGAAAATCTCACCTCCGCATATGGAGCTCGGCTTTTCAGCGCAAGCCTTAAGAAAATCAATCTCTTTTTGCGAGTAATGGGGAAGCTTCATGTCATATTCCATTGCGGGTGAATTAGCTTCTTCGAATGGAGTTGGAGATATGACTACATCTTCATGTACCTCCTGGGAAAAACTTGGACGAGCCATGTAAAACATTACAATGGATACAAGCATGACCATGAGAAGAGACTTTGCCATATTTACTTTTGGTTTTGGATGTAAGATTGGTAACATGAAAAAAAAAGAGATGTTATATAGGGCAATTAGTGAGGGTATTTAATTGATAAACTGTTTATATGTTAATAGTTTTATGTTACTGACTTCATAAACTTCTATATTTAATAGTTTTGTTTAGAATACGTTTACAATAGAGACTTATAAGATTCTTTAAAAGTTGTAACTTACAAGTTGAAAACTCCTGTTTTCTTAAGGTTATTACAAATCAAAGTGATACATTAGACACAACATGATTACACGAATTGAAAAAAAAAAAAAGATAAAAGAAAGAACTGTGATTATCTTTGGTTATAATGAGGACGATAGTGGAGACATTCAATCTGAAATATAGCGGGTAGTAGTCATGGGAAGTATATGATGCTTAGACGATGATAAAAACGTGTGTTTTCGATAACTTGAATTTGTTTGGGGCGAGTATTTAGTTTGATTTTTACTCTTTGTTCCTCTCCCATCCCGTCTCGTAATTCCTATTCTCATTTCATTCCACTAAAATCATGTTCCAAATTCTTGGTTGCTTATCTTTAAATACCATACAATATATATGGTGAGTCTTGCGGATTAATATGTATGCTGTTAAAGTTACAAATATATTTTAACAAATTTATTGATGTTTCTTTTCTTAGCTAAATCATGCATATTTTTCTTTTCATTTATTAATCATAATAAATTCGATTTTTTGGACTAAAAATAAAAATTTGAGATACGTCTATAAAAAGGGTATGCTATTGATGTATAATTTGTTTTGAATGCAAAATATATAATTAGTTCACAATATTTCGAAAACTGTGTGCAATATATTATGGATTTATTTAAAGAAGATCCGGTTAAAAAGGAAAAAATAAAACACAAAATATTTCGAAATTAGTATATACAATCTATTGTTTAGATATTTTCGAAACTTGCACTAAACGAAGGCCATAATGATAATTACTTTAAATTTATTATTATTTGAGTTTATTTCATAGTAAATATAAATATTTGTTGATATCTAATATTTGTTTTAGAATTTGTGAAATAAAATTTCGTATTATATTTAAAAATTTGTGAAATTATTATAACAAAACTGAAGCTTAAATATTTGTATTTAATTTTCTTACTAAATTTCAAAGTCAATCTCTAAATCCTCCAGTGATAAAAATTTTTAAACGATAGTGTTTTTAATTTTGAATTAAAATCATATTACTTTTCTTTTTATTTTTGATAAAGAATAGTCTATTAAGATTGGTTTAGATATAATCTTAGTTGGATATCAAATCTTATTTTTTCAATTTTCATTGGTTGACAATTTTTTAGAAATTAAATTCAAATTTTCTTCCATAATTAATAAGAGAGAGAAAATGAGTTTAATTTTTTGGAAACTAATAATGACTTAAAAGAATTTTAATATTTCTATTTTTATTTAAATATATTAATTTTGTGATTACTATTGTACCTTTAATGAATTTATTTAAAAACCTTAAAAACTAATGGCATCTTATGTAATATTTTACCTTTTATAAGGTTATTTAATATCTAGTGATTCTCAATTAATAGTATAGATTAGTCTACCCATATATTATTGGGAGAATTTCACTCTAACATACTTTCTCAACTTCTCTCTCAATATAACACACTTTCTGAGTTTTCCATCTTTTTTTAACTGTACAAAATTAATCAATACCACTTTGCCCCTGCACGTGGCAGAACTCGTGAACGAACCTGATTAAAATGGAAAGAGTAAGTTGGCTTTGTTAAGTTATAGGGACGAGTAGTTACGGGATTCAATTAAAAATTATGTTAATTAAAATAGACGGAAGTCTCTTATATCTGATAATTAGGGTTAAGTAAGCAGAATAGAAATGGTGAGAGAGGAAGTCTCGAAGATGGGGACGGTGAGTTGTTCGAAGAGTATAGTTCAATCATTCAACTTGTTCAGCTTTCATACTTTGTTAAATGTGTTCAGCTTTCATACTTTGTTAAATGTTTTTGGTAAAGTTGTTCTCATCTAATTGTTCAATTTGTGGATCTAAATGTTAGCATTAATTTCGATACAGGGAAGATGGCACTGCTATGTTATGTGCGGGGAGTGGTTGTGTAAAGGTTGTGGAAAATGGGAATTTCAAGTTGATCAGGGTAGGAAATCTAGGATCGTTCCTGTATTTGAAGGCATGAACCTGTTGGAGATGAAGGAAACTGTTTCATCTGAGTTCGGGGTTTATACTCAAATGACGCTAAGTTACTGGTCCCCAGAAAGCCTCAAATTCGTGACAGGAGTGAAAACACCTCCTGTAATGGTTACTACAGAAGTTGGATTAGATTTATTTCTGAAGATTGCTGTAAAGAACGACTCAATGAACTTGTTTGTGACATTTGAAGAACCGAAGGATAATCTGAATCGGATAAGTGATGAGAGATCTGGTGGAACAGGTTGGAGCGATGAAATTCCTACTGGAGGAGCATCTATTAGGTTGGATGATGAGGATTTACTTGCTAATGTCTTGTTGGTTGAACAAAGAAAAGACCGTAAGAGAGGGCCAATTGTTAGCGAGGCAGATTGTACTTTTGGGTCGGATAGGTTGGAGCTTAGTCAAGGAGAATCGTCAGATGAACAGGGTGACGACACGCCAGAGGATTCTATTGGCGGTGATGATTATGTGAGGCCAGCAGGTTATGATCAAGATTTCTGGAATAATTTCCTAGAAGAAGATTTGGGAGGTACAGACGCGGTTGATGTAATGTGCAGTGGTGGAGAATCAGGTGTGTTTATACAGGATGGAGTTGGGTTAGCCGGTATACAAGCAGGATGGTCAGATCCACTAGTACAGGCTCCAGCTGAAACACGAGATTTAATAGATATAGATGATGAGGAGTTTGATATCCCCCCTTTGTTTGACGACACTGAGTATGAGACAGAGCCAATACCTGATCTTGACAGAGAAGCTGATGATGAGGTTTACAGAGGGAAGTTATATGCAAGTAAAGAGGATTGTCAAATTGGCTTAGCAATATATGCTATCAGAAATATGTTTCATTACAAGCAAACAGTGACAAAGCGAGAGTCCTTTGTGTGTAATTGTTCTGATGAATGTTGTGAGTGGAGGATACTGGCTGTGGAAAAGAGGGAGAGTGGGTATTATGAGATTAAAAAAGCACACCTGGAGCACACATGCTCAACCGAGACAAGACAGAAGTACATGAAGAAAGCAACAGCGAAGGTTATAGCTGCTATATATAAGGGTAAATTTGGTGAGCCAGTAAAAGGTCCAAAAGCAATGGATATGCAGCAACTAGTACTCGAGGAACTAAGGGTATCAACTTCATACTTGAAGTGTTGGAGGGCGAGAGAGAAAGCTGTTGAGGAAGTGCATGGGGATGATCTTGATGCTTTTTCAAAGTTGGAAGAATATTTGCATCTACTTAAACTTGCGAATCCAGGGACAATAACAGATATTGTTACAGACACGTCGGAAGCTGGAAAAGAGAGGTTTGTATATATGTTCTTGGCATTTGGGGCATCGATAACAGGGTTTAGGAAACTAAGAAGGGTTCTAGTAGTGGACGGTACACATTTTAGAGGGACCTATAAAGGAGTGTTGTTGACAGCTAGTGGTCAAGATGCAAATTTCCAAGTATTTCCGTTGGCGTTCGCAGTTGTGGATAGCGAGAATGATGCGTCTTGGACGTGGTTCTTCCAGAAGGTGGAGCGAATAATTGCTGACAGCCCAAGTCTTACTATAATCTCAGACAGACACCGATCCATTTATTCTGCAAAAGAAAGAGTATTCCCAAAGGCATATCATGGGGCGTGTATAGTTCATTTGGAGAGGAATGTAACTGCCAGATTCAAGAACAAAGGGCTGGGGAGGATGGTCAGAAATGCTGGATGCGAGTATAAAGTGTCTTCTTTTAATAAGATATACAAGGAGATAAAATCACGGAACAATGAGTGTGCAGTATACTTACATAACATTGGAATGGCTCATTGGATAAGAGCATATTTCCAAGGGGAAAGGTACAATCTCATGACAAGCAACATAGCTGAGAGTTTGAATAAGGCGCTGAAAGAAGGAAGGGCTTCACCAATTGTTGAGTTGCTGGAGTTTATACGCGCTATGCTTACAAGGTGGTTTAGTGCTAGAAGGAAAAAATCACAAAAACATAAGGGGCTGGTGCCACCATATGTGGACAAGGTTATGTTGAAAACAATGTTTAGGATGTCAGGGAGCAAAATAGGAACTGTAACTGATTGGAGTTATGAGATTGTTGGTCAGTTTGGTGAAAAACATCATGTTCACCTAAATGAGAAGAAATGTACTTGTAAGTCATATGATAAACTGAAAATTCCCTGTGGGCATGCAATGATGGCAGCAAACCATATTGGAGTACCGTATGCATCGTTGGTAGGCGATTGTTACAAACCAGCTACGTGGGCAGCGACATATGAGGGAGTTGTGAATACTCCAAAGGATGAGGACGGTGTTGAAATGCCAGTGAGCTTTAAGAATCGTCTTATCCTGCCTCCACACACTAGGAGGCCAACTGGAAGGCCTAGGGAGTTGAGGATTCCATCAATTGGCGAATTCAAAGTGAGTGTTACATATAAATAAAAGTGGCTGTTTGGTATACGTTTAATGCTCTGTGGATACGTTTAATGCTCTGATAATTTGTAATTTTGTGTTAATATGTGTTACAATACATTTAATTGATCTTGCCCTGTAGAAAACGAAGAAGGCAAAGCTGAAACTGAACAAGTGTTCCAGATGCAAAGGCACAGGACACAACAGAACAAGATGCACCAACCCAATATGAAGGATGATGTGGAAGAAAGTAGAGTGAGGAGAGGATGGAGTTGGAGGAACTAGGTAAGATAATATTGGCTGGTATATGACAAGGGTTAGAAATCCACATCAAATATGGGATGGTTTTAGGGGTATCCATAATTTGTATGTTGTGGATACTTATGACACCATCTTGAAGTCCCTTTTGATTAGAATTATGTTATTAGTATGAACATATCAGGTGCGTGAGATGGTGGAGGTGGTGTCTTGTTGAATCTTTGATGTTTTGTATACTGATGAAACCATTCCTTTTTGTGAAGGTTCGATATGTGGTACATCTGCTCCCTACAAAATTTTATAAAATGATGTTTAGCGTTAAACTCAGATAGAGTAAACATAAAATTGCGATACACATAAAATTTGCTTGTGATAACGATTTTAAATTAGTTTAGTTTTCATACTATGTGGATGGGGACTGGTTGATTGGAACGAAAGCATGAACCGATTGGAAGGCTTGTGGAATTTATACAAAATACACAATATTTAGGTTAGTATTACGGAATAAACTGTATATATGATTGTAATCCAAAATTGGAAGCCATGTGGTTAGTATTTTAGTTGTGATTCTATGAGAAATATCAACATGTGGTTTTGTATTTGACTCTATTCACGAATGTAAAATTTCTTTCAGACTATGCGTATAGTTACTGGTTGGTAGTATACAAGTATGATTGGATTAAGCGCCAGTATATATAAATTGATTGTTGGTTACGATTGGAAGTCTTGTGGATATATATATAAATGCATTCTATGTGGATAGGAACTGGTGGTTAGAAAATTGCAAAAGGAGAAAAAATGCATGGGCCTCCGTAAGCGTAAAAATGTTAGAAAGCATAGATATTATAATGGGAAAATTGATTGGTACTCACTAACTATCCATAATATGAAACGGGATTTTGAATCCACTAACATCAATCCGAGTAGGAGCTGTATTAATCTGGCATGGAATTTGGAAGTGAAAATTTTAAAAAAGCCAAGTTGCGAGGGACGATGATTTGCTAGAGTTAGCATTACATACCAACCAAGATATATGTAGGTACTGTGTCTTCAACGATGTAGTCGAATGGTGTGAATTTGTTGAATAGGGTTGTTTCCTTCGCGTCCGCACATGTGACGATAGTTTGATCCATAAACCAGATTGCATGATCGTTCAATGTAGCTCTCACTGAATCTGGAATACGACCATGTTGGAATGTGGTTATTTTTTTCCATAGCTTCTCCTTGATTGACGGCAAGTACACAGAAACTTAACGGCTGGGTATGATCGCCTCCAAATGAGCACCCTAAAATAACGTATGAATTTTAAAGTTAGAGTAAACCTTATAATAACAACCGATAAAAAACTACCAGGGTAAAATAGGGAGATATGAAAACACATGTTTACCGATTCATCAACCAATATGCAACGTAGTTCGAAGTAGTTAGAAGTGATTATTTTTTTGTAAACCCTAAGAACTAGGACGCAAATTGTCCAGCCTGTTATAAGAGGGGACAAGTCGTGGAGCATGTGGTAAGGATTCATGGTGGTTGTTAAGTCGTGGAGCATTTGGTTGATAACGGGTATATAAATATGATTGGTATGTGAAAGGACGGCAATGAATTCATGGAATCCAACGTACAGAACGAAAACTGTTAGCAGATTGGTAACCGTTCCCATAAACATCCTGTTATCAATTAACCGTCGCAAGTTAATGAGTTATACGTAATCCACAAGAACAAGGCCACGCGGTAAAGTACATAAATGTTATTGGATCAATCCTATATAACGGGATATAACGGAAAGCCCAAAAAGAGCCCTTCAAAAGACGATTATACCCTCTTCGCAAACACATACTCGATTCTCTGAATCATTTCTCCCCCAAATCAAAAAGAAATTAGGGTTAGGGTTCTCCAGAAACCTCTCTTCTCTCTTCTCTGACTCGATTATGTCTACTCAGAGCTCTAGATCCGACAACAGCAACAAAAGTTATGGAGAGGCTAGCTGGGGACGTGCTTGTAACTGTGGTAGGTCTACAATTAAATTGAAGGCATGGACAGATGATAATCCAGGACGAAGATTTTACAAATGTGATGTCCATGGCTTTGTATCATGGGTTGATGTTGAGAAACAATGTAGTTGGCAGAAGATGTGTTTACTGGAGGCGCGGGATGAGATTCGGCGTTTGAAATCTCTTATTCAGACAACGAGCTCGGGAGTTAACAAAGAAGAAGATAATCAAAATCTCGAACCAGGAAATCAGAAGATCGAAGAAGAGAAGAAAAAGCTTGAAGGTGAGAAGGTAAAGCTTGAAGCTGAGAAGAAAAAGTTCGAAGACTTGAAGAAAAGGCTTGAAGATGAAGCAAAGGTATCAAAAGAGCGTGAAAAATTACTGAGACAATTTATTGGAATCTCGTGGGGAGGATTCATTGTAGCCATTGCCATAATCATAACAATTTTAAAGTAGTTTGAAGTTGGTCAGTTGTGATGTTAGCAATTACGTTTCTTGTTTGGTGTTTTGTTGTTGTGATAAGTAGATTTAATGCTTATGTTGTAAGATGTTTGTGACTCCTAAGGTGTTTGGCTAAAACAAACTGATTGAAAAAGATATTCATGGTTCAAAACAGACATAACATCTAAAAGATAGAAGGATCCTACAAGTCTTGATTCAAAAAGAACACATAAGTAGAGACTTCAAGGTTGCCACGCATCAAAGACACCGCCAATCCAAAGTGACATGCATCCTATTGTTAACACTTATTCGTAGTTGTATAATGAGTTAGGCATAATCCAGAAGATATATATATAAATGCATTCTATGTGGATAGGAACTGTTGGTTAGGAGTCCGCCAAGTTAGATTTCATACTATGTGGACAGGGACAGTTGGTTAGTAAACTCTTAACCTAAAGTTTAATTTTGATTAAAGCGATAAACATAAAATTACATTGAAGTCTTTTGAAGGTACGGATAAATGGAAAACAAAACAGACAACGTACTACAATTCCATAGTAGATGCATATCTCACAAAAGGTTAAAATAAATGGAGAATAATAAGATATTTGGAGAATAAACAATAAGATTGAAGCCCAGCATCATGTTCAAGCAATATGACAGGTTGTAAATTTAGTCAACGACCTGTAGTTAAAAATTACAACCAAATAATCACTTCTTAGGTAGGAGATATAATTGACATAATTTATTACTGCAGGGTAGAATATATCACTAACCATTTTGATATCGTCAACATCCTCTATGGCTGGTTCCGGGAAAATTTCAGAGATAGTGCCATGGCTAACTATCTTAACTTGTTCGCCTCTCCATGTTGGCCTGAGAATCTTCCACCATTGAAGGGCAATCACAACATTGGGACGACCATATCGGAGATAGTTAGAAGAGAAGTCAATGGCAGTCTGGCCCAATGCCTCACACTTCAAAATAACTTTGCTAAGGAAGTTTGAAAAACGTGTTAAAATGAATGTGGGTGTATATGATAAGTGGGTGGAAAACATTCGAGATATAGAATATAAAATTGTTCAATTTATAGGTTCTCACTTTCTATCCATTATATGAAACGGGAGGGTGTACCCACTAACATCATTCCTGGTTGGAGTCGTGTTGGTCAAGTTCCCAACGTAGACAAGTGCACCAAGCAAATCTTCAAAGCAGTATTGAAATAAATTATATAACAAAACGGTGTGATTTATATAGAGAATTCAGTCAAGCGTTACGTACCAACCAAGATACTTGTAGGTACTGTATCTTCAACAATGTAGTCGAATGGTGTGAAGTTGTTAAAAAGGTTTGTTTCCTTTGCGTCGGCAGATGTGACGATGGTTTGATCCATAAACCAGATAGCAAGGTCGTGCTTGGTGGCTCTAACTGGATCTAGAATCCGGCGTACTTGGAATGTTGAAATGTTTTTCCATTGATTTTGCTTGATTGATGGCAAATAGACTGGAACGTAACGATTGGGTATGATTGCCTCCATATGGTCCCCCTAGTATAACGTTGGAATGGAAAAGATACATAATATAAAAAAATGTAAAACGAGTATGAAAAAATGTAAAGTGTGAAGATGTTTACCGCTGTATCAACCAAGATGCAGCGAAGTTCGTAGTTGTTAGAAGTGATAATTTTTTTATAAACCCTAACAACTAGGACACATATCGTCCACCCTGTAATAACAGGCGACAAGTCGTGGAGCATGTGGTAAGGTTTCATGGGGGGTGAAGTTTGGAAGTGGGATCGTGTTTAATTAGGGTTGAGAAATATATAGTAATGGTAAGCGAAAGGACGTCATTAGATTCATGGAATGTAACGTTAACAGATATGACTCTTTGAATGTAACCGTTTCCAATGGCCTCCATTTAAAAAATAACCGTCGGTGATATAGCATAAAATATTGTCACATGTAGTGTCCACATGGATTATACTACAGGCTCATCAAACATAAGATCGGTATGCAACTAGTAGTATCCACAAATGCTATATGTTGTCAGATATGACTCTTTTTATGAATCCTAACCCAATAACGTCCAGTGTAATACGCTGGAAATGACCACATGGTTATACTCCATGTTCATCTTTTACTGTTTTCCGTATCCACGTAGTATAATATGTTTTCAGATGTGATTATCGGACAAACTCTTATGTTGTGATGATCGCAAACTTGACACATCAACAAAATTAAACGATACAAGAAGATTATTTATAGCATAAAGCAGAACAGAAATAACAGAAAGTTATAATGCATGGTTTGAAATTAAAATAAACTGTTAGGATAATAGACACAAATCAAGACAATAGCATAATATCTCGAGATAGGTAGAAATAGATGCAATCAAGGCACCGTTCGCCGTTGAACTCTCTTAGCCAGTCATGATCTTGCCAACACTCAGGGAAGTCTTCGAATTCCCATGTTAAACCGTAACTCCCACATCGAGATGGCCCAACTGAGTTAATGTGGAACATCAACGTATCTGACATGTAGTCGATGTCGTTGAAGGAGTACATGTTACGGAATTCGTAGTACACTTGGTCGTCTAGTGTACCTGCACAGCTGTGCAACATGATCCATAGAAGTTTAGCTAGAGGGAGCAGATGTTTGATAGTATCTAGATTGTCTAGAGCCGCAGAAAGATTTAGATCTGTGAAACTATAATGTATGCTTTGGGCATACAAAGCATAAGGATTTCCATGGTGTAGGCACATGGAGAAGATGTTATAGTACGAACTGGAAGGTTTCGCCCATTCAACGAAATCTTCATTCTTATCCAGCCTGATAACAGATAGCGTTTCCGGAGAAAATACAGCTGCAAAGGCCTCAGGGCCAGCAACTACCCAATTTTTGAGTTCGACAAGCCCTTCTTCAGCGACATAGCTAACTATTCTGGCCAACAAAGCAGCAGGGATATGGAAGTTTGGCGAAGGATGTGCCTGGTAAGTTTATACCACGAAGTTCAAGTATAGTAATATTAGTACATCAATAAGAGTAAGAAAGAGGTGAATTACCTGGTTTTCGAATGGCACAATTGGATGGCGGATGGGGGGGACAAGTCGAGGTCTGGGAGGAGAGGTGAGAGCACTTTGTGGACGGTAATAATGCCGTGGAGGTGGTAGAGGGTTTTGATACATCTCATTTAGAAGGATGCAATGTGGTTTATGTCGGTGCGGATAGGTGTAGTAAGAGTATTCTCTGTCACGTGGAAAAGAATCAATAATAAATAGGGTGGCGTTAGGGAGTGTCAATAGGATGATATGTTATTTTAATATTATAACATAACAGTAGCCAAATGGATTGGTTGTTATGGTTAAGAGTATTCTCTGTCACGTGGAAAAGAATCAATAATAAATAGGTTGGCGTTAGGGAGTGTCAATAGGATGATATGTTATTTTAATATTATAACATAACAGTATCCAAATGGATTGGTTGTTATGGTTAAGTATCATCCAAAAGTTTGGATATTTTTGGATGGATAATTTCCCAAACCTTCAGTTGCCCTATATATAACAAGTATGCACAGGCTTAGAGCAGGTATTAGGAAAACAAACCACATAAGTAGAAGTGAGTTTCAGTTCAGTTTAGTTTCCAACAACCGAACCTTAAATGTCTTCCTCGAGTTCATCAAGATCGGTGGATCGCCCAAGCGTTGGGCGGAACGATAGTGAGAGAGGAATTCCCAAAAAATGCTACTGTGGTGCTCCACCAATACTCAAAAACTCAATGGGGAGAGAGTACCCTGGACGGAGATATTTTACGTGCGAAATGGTCGAGGTAATTATATAGATTTTGTTTCCCATTGAGTAGAGTTTGTGAATGTTAGAGTATTTTTCGAAAATGGAATGTGTTAGGACGGAGGTGTCCACATCGGGAAATGGTGGGATGAAGCAATGATGGAGGAAGCGACAATGCTGAGGCTGGAGTTGGAGGACGAAACGGAGAGGATGCGCCGGAGCAAGATGGAAAAGATGCGTGAGAAAATCCAGACACATAAAGAGGAGATAGAAATCTTGTTCGAGCTCCATGCAAACCATCAGAATGCTGTAGCATTGTTGAAGGAGGAAATATCTAAGAAGAGCGATGGACAATCATTGGCTTTGCTGAAGGAGGAGGTAGCGAAGAAGAGCGATGGAATAGCAGTTGAGCTGCGAAACGTGTTCGTGGGGATAGTTTTGGTTGTAGGTCTCCTTATATATGTTCTTAAGTAGTGACAACTTGGATGGATCCTTAAAACCGTAATCGTTGTTACATTGCAAATCTCTATTTACATTGTGCGATTGATGTTATTAAGTGAAGTAGTTTGGTTTTATGGAAGATTATTTGCGAGTGTGATTATATTATGAACACATGTGTGTGAACAGATGTGTGTGGACATTCCAGGATGAATATCCATATTGAAATCAGACAGTCCATTTAAACTCCATGATGTTCGGAAAAATGTGGACACCTTAAGCATAATACAAACCTATTTTGACCTGGAAACTGTAACTTGGGAAATAGCATTGATGTATGGTCTTAAATATTAGGGAATCCCTGTGAGTGTGATTATTTGCGAGTGTGATTATATTATGAACACATGTGTGTGAACAGATGTATGTGGACATTCCAGGATGAATATCCATATTGAAATCAGATAGTCAATTCAAACTGCATGATGTTCGAAATAATGTGGACACCTTAAGCATAATACAAACCTATTTTGACCTGGAAACTGTAACTTGGGAAATAGCATTGATGTATGGTCTTAAATATTAGGGAATCCCTGTGAGTGTGATTATTTGCGAGTGTGATTATATTATGAACACATATGTGTGAACAGATGTATGTGGACATTCCAGGATGAATATCCATATTGAAATCAGATAGTCAATTCAAACTGCATGATGTTCGAAATAATGTGGACACCTTAAGCATAATACAAACTATTTTGACCGGGAAACTGTAACTTGGGAAATTGCATTGCTGTATGGTCTTAAAGTATACATAAACCTCTTGAATAAAAGCTAATGCAAGACACGCAATGAACCACATGAACCAAAAGATACGATATTAAAAGGATGTTGGCGTCAAAGTACATAATAAAGCTTAGTAGATGAGTAATTAAGCTTAACCCATCATCGCATATTACGTTAAATTACGGTTGAAAACGGTATCGGCATTGGCGATTGGTGTGACCTGGACGGGTGCAACGGCCGCACCTTGGCTGGCCAATGACTCTATGCATTGTCGGCGGTTGGTACAAGTACCCAACAGACTGTTGTCCCCCGAAGTCAACACGCGTTGGTACGAAGTGTTTGTATGCCAACGCCCAGTGGCCCCTCCTATAGCAAGAGTTAACCAAAGATTCGTAGGCCAACCCTTTACTCATCTCAGCAAACATGGCATACTTGTTTTTTTGAGATAGACATTTCTGGAAGAAGGCGTAGTATGTTGAGTGAGGCATGGACCACCAAATAAAATGTGGGGACTTGTCAAGACGGACCCGACTTAGTGTTTCGTATGACAAAGCAGCCTCCACGCCTTCACGACCAGCCAGAATCCAGTTTTTAAGCTCTCCTACGCCCTCTTCGGCAACAAGACTTGCTATTTTGGCAAGCAAGGGAGCAGGGATGTAAATCTCATGAGATAGACATTTCTGAGATAAAAACTCCGGGAGTTAACACCATTATATTAAAAATCAATCAATCAATCATTATATTGACGCTATTTTCAACCCCCTTTATTTGATACCTTTTCCCAAGCCTGACAACAATCAATCATTATATTTTCCAATGGTTATTACAGTACAGTTTTGTCAACATTTAAATATCCAAAAAATTAAACAATGCTTCCCCATGCAATTTTCTGATTTTACAGTCTGTCCACGATTTAATAGATGTTCACTCTATTCTGGCCAACGACTATTCGACATAAGAGTGTACATTCATGAGGTCACTTCTCCATAAATTGATGCCTTTATAGTGAAGCTTTATTATTACCCCTCAGTCTCTCCACGTTTGACAGGAGTGCGTGGCTATATCGAGATATAAATTACCAAATGGATTCTTATATATGTTCAATGTTTAATAGACACGCGTAGTGGCCAATGAACATACGACATAAGTTCAGCGTCATGGATACTTCCCGGTTTAAGTATATTTTTAGCCGCCAAACAACATACGTCATACGTTCAGTCTAATGATATTTCCCATTTATAAATTGTATAATATTTTGTTTCTCTTGTTTCAAACCCCCCTCATCTTTATATATCCCTTCCTCTATTATTCAGCAGATCATCTCGTGCTTGCTCCCAAACATACAAGTTCACTATGATTAACGCTGGAAATGGCCAAGTTTCCCAACAACATCCCACTCAATCCCGATCACAGGTAGTAACAACTATTTATAATTATCAATCTTATATTTTGTTTATCTGGGTGCATGACTTCTCTGTATTTACAGGAAACAATTCCCCTTCAGTTTCACATTCCAGCTCCCTTACTTGCCAAAATAGCCAGTATTGTTGCTGAAGAAGGCGTCGATGAATTGAAGAACTGGATTCTAGCTGGCCGTGAAGGAGTAGAGGCTGCATTGTCAACTGAAACACTTAGTCGTGTGCGTCTCGACAAATCCCCACATTTCCTATGGTGGTCGATGCCCCACTCTACTTACCACTCCTTCTTCCAGAAATGCTTAAAGCACAACAATCCCTTTGCTGTTTTCGCTGATAGGAGTAGAGGTCTAGCTTACCAGAGTTTGGTCAATTCTTGCTACCGGCAGGGTCATTGGTTGTTGGCTTACAAACACTTTACTCCAACTACTCTCGAGTTTGAAGGCAATGAAACCGTTGGCTATCTCCTACAACCGCCAACTAAGCATACCATAATTGGCAGGCCCAGATGTGCCAGATGCAGACGCCCAGGTCACTCAAGCAGCAACTGCCCTACTAGATATAATTGAGATGTGGAATCGGCTTTAATGCATCTTTTGTGTGTTTATTATTCTGGTTTTACAAGTATTACCCCTAAAATCTGTTGGTTTATCGTTAACCTTCACTGTTTATTCCAAGTCAGTTATTTCCGATTCAGTTTAAATTTTTGTTTACCCATCAAAAAAGATGAACATGTCTGTTATTGGTAACGGTTACTTCAAAATAGTCATATCTGAAAACATATTATACTACGTGGATACGGAAAACAATAAAAGATGAACATGGAGTATAACCATGTGGTCATTTCCAGCGTATTACACTGGACGTTATTGGGTTAGGATTCATAAAAAGAGTCATATCTGACAACATATAGCATTTGTGGATACTACTAGTTGCATATCGATCTTATGTTTGATGAGCCTGTAGTATAATCCATGTGGACACTACATGTGACAATATTTTATGCTATATCACCGACGGTTATTTTTTAAATGGAGGCCATTGGAAACGGTTACATTCAAAGAGTCATATCTGTTAACGTTACATTCCATGAATCTAATGACGTCCTTTCGCTTACCATTACTATATATTTCTCAACCCTAATTAAACACGATCCCACTTCCAAACTTCACCCCCCATGAAACCTTACCACATGCTCCACGACTTGTCGCCTGTTATTACAGGGTGGACGATATGTGTCCTAGTTGTTAGGGTTTATAAAAAAATTATCACTTCTAACAACTACGAACTTCGCTGCATCTTGGTTGATACAGCGGTAAACATCTTCACACTTTACATTTTTTCATACTCGTTTTACATTTTTTTATATTATGTATCTTTTCCATTCCAACGTTATACTAGGGGGACCATATGGAGGCAATCATACCCAATCGTTACGTTCCAGTCTATTTGCCATCAATCAAGCAAAATCAATGGAAAAACATTTCAACATTCCAAGTACGCCGGATTCTAGATCCAGTTAGAGCCACCAAGCACGACCTTGCTATCTGGTTTATGGATCAAACCATCGTCACATCTGCCGACGCAAAGGAAACAAACCTTTTTAACAACTTCACACCATTCGACTACATTGTTGAAGATACAGTACCTACAAGTATCTTGGTTGGTACGTAACGCTTGACTGAATTCTCTATATAAATCACACCGTTTTGTTATATAATTTATTTCAATACTGCTTTGAAGATTTGCTTGGTGCACTTGTCTACGTTGGGAACTTGACCAACACGACTCCAACCAGGAATGATGTTAGTGGGTACACCCTCCCGTTTCATATAATGGATAGAAAGTGAGAACCTATAAATTGAACAATTTTATATTCTATATCTCGAATGTTTTCCACCCACTTATCATATACACCCACATTCATTTTAACACGTTTTTCAAACTTCCTTAGCAAAGTTATTTTGAAGTGTGAGGCATTGGGCCAGACTGCCATTGACTTCTCTTCTAACTATCTCCGATATGGTCGTCCCAATGTTGTGATTGCCCTTCAATGGTGGAAGATTCTCAGGCCAACATGGAGAGGCGAACAAGTTAAGA
This sequence comes from Arabidopsis arenosa, assembly GCA_905216605.1. NCBI lineage: Eukaryota > Viridiplantae > Streptophyta > Magnoliopsida > Brassicales > Brassicaceae > Arabidopsis > Arabidopsis arenosa. Next base: position 14,434,867 of record LR999453.1, on the reverse strand, counting down.
TAGTTAGCCATGGCACTATCTCTGAAATTTTCCCGGAACCAGCCATAGAGGATGTTGACGATATCAAAATGGTTAGTAATATATTCTACCCTGCAGTAATAAATTATGTCAATTATATCTCCTACCTAAGAAGTGATTATTTGGTTGTAATTTTTAACTACAGGTCGTTGACTAAATTTACAACCTGTCATATTGCTTGAACATGATGCTGGGCTTCAATCTTATTGTTTCTTCTCCAAATATCTTATTCTTCTCCATTTATTTTAACCTTTTGTGAGATATGCATCTACTATGGAATTGTAGTACGTTGTCTGTTTTGTTTTCCATTTATCCGTACCTTCAAAAGACTTCAATGTAATTTTATGTTTATCGCTTTAATCAAAATTAAACTTTAGGTTAAGAGTTTACTAACCAACTGTCCCTGTCCACATAGTATGAAATCTAACTTGGTGGACTCCTAACCAACAGTTCCTATCCACATAGAATGCATTTATATATATATCTTCTGGATTATGCCTAACTCATTATACAACTACGAATAAGTGTTAACAATAGGATGCATGTCACTTTGGATTGGCGGTGTCTTTGATGCGTGGCAACCTTGAAGTCTCTACTTATGTGTTCTTTTTGAATCAAGACTTGTAGGATCCTTCTATCTTTTAGATGTTATGTCTGTTTTGAACCATGAATATCTTTTTCAATCAGTTTGTTTTAGCCAAACACCTTAGGAGTCACAAACATCTTACAACATAAGCATTAAATCTACTTATCACAACAACAAAACACCAAACAAGAAACGTAACTGCTAACATCACAACTAACCAACTTCAAACTACTTTAAAATTGTTATGATTATGGCAATGGCTACAATGAATCCTCCCCACGAGATTCCAATAAATTGTCTCAGTAATTTTTCACGCTCTTTTGATACCTTTGCTTCATCTTCAAGCCTTTTCTTCAAGTCTTCGAACTTTTTCTTCTCAGCTTCAAGCTTTACCTTCTCACCTTCAAGCTTTACCTTCTCACCTTCAAGCTTTTTCTTCTCTTCTTCGATCTTCTGATTTCCTGGTTCGAGATTTTGATTATCTTCTTCTTTGTTAACTCCCGAGCTCGTTGTCTGAATAAGAGATTTCAAACGCCGAATCTCATCCCGCGCCTCCAGTAAACACATCTTCTGCCAACTACATTGTTTCTCAACATCAACCCATGATACAAAGCCATGGACATCACATTTGTAAAATCTTCGTCCTGGATTATCATCTGTCCATGCCTTCAATTTAATTGTAGACCTACCACAGTTACAAGCACGTCCCCAGCTAGCCTCTCCATAACTTTTGTTGCTGTTGTCGGATCTAGAGCTCTGAGTAGACATAATCGAGTCAGAGAAGAGAGAAGAGAGGTTTCTGGAGAACCCTAACCCTAATTTGTTTTTGATTTGGGGGAGAAATGATTCAGAGAATCGAGTATGTGTTTGCGAAGAGGGTATAATCGTCTTTTGAAGGGCTCTTTTTGGGCTTTCCGTTATATCCCGTTATATAGGATTGATCCAATAACATTTATGTACTTTACCGCGTGGCCTTGTTCTTGTGGATTACGTATAACTCATTAACTTGCGACGGTTAATTGATAACAGGATGTTTATGGGAACGGTTACCAATCTGCTAACAGTTTTCGTTCTGTACGTTGGATTCCATGAATTCATTGCCGTCCTTTCACATACCAATCATATTTATATACCCGTTATCAACCAAATGCTCCACGACTTAACAACCACCATGAATCCTTACCACATGCTCCACGACTTGTCCCCTCTTATAACAGGCTGGACAATTTGCGTCCTAGTTCTTAGGGTTTACAAAAAAATAATCACTTCTAACTACTTCGAACTACGTTGCATATTGGTTGATGAATCGGTAAACATGTGTTTTCATATCTCCCTATTTTACCCTGGTAGTTTTTTATCGGTTGTTATTATAAGGTTTACTCTAACTTTAAAATTCATACGTTATTTTAGGGTGCTCATTTGGAGGCGATCATACCCAGCCGTTAAGTTTCTGTGTACTTGCCGTCAATCAAGGAGAAGCTATGGAAAAAAATAACCACATTCCAACATGGTCGTATTCCAGATTCAGTGAGAGCTACATTGAACGATCATGCAATCTGGTTTATGGATCAAACTATCGTCACATGTGCGGACGCGAAGGAAACAACCCTATTCAACAAATTCACACCATTCGACTACATCGTTGAAGACACAGTACCTACATATATCTTGGTTGGTATGTAATGCTAACTCTAGCAAATCATCGTCCCTCGCAACTTGGCTTTTTTAAAATTTTCACTTCCAAATTCCATGCCAGATTAATACAGCTCCTACTCGGATTGATGTTAGTGGATTCAAAATCCCGTTTCATATTATGGATAGTTAGTGAGTACCAATCAATTTTCCCATTATAATATCTATGCTTTCTAACATTTTTACGCTTACGGAGGCCCATGCATTTTTTCTCCTTTTGCAATTTTCTAACCACCAGTTCCTATCCACATAGAATGCATTTATATATATATCCACAAGACTTCCAATCGTAACCAACAATCAATTTATATATACTGGCGCTTAATCCAATCATACTTGTATACTACCAACCAGTAACTATACGCATAGTCTGAAAGAAATTTTACATTCGTGAATAGAGTCAAATACAAAACCACATGTTGATATTTCTCATAGAATCACAACTAAAATACTAACCACATGGCTTCCAATTTTGGATTACAATCATATATACAGTTTATTCCGTAATACTAACCTAAATATTGTGTATTTTGTATAAATTCCACAAGCCTTCCAATCGGTTCATGCTTTCGTTCCAATCAACCAGTCCCCATCCACATAGTATGAAAACTAAACTAATTTAAAATCGTTATCACAAGCAAATTTTATGTGTATCGCAATTTTATGTTTACTCTATCTGAGTTTAACGCTAAACATCATTTTATAAAATTTTGTAGGGAGCAGATGTACCACATATCGAACCTTCACAAAAAGGAATGGTTTCATCAGTATACAAAACATCAAAGATTCAACAAGACACCACCTCCACCATCTCACGCACCTGATATGTTCATACTAATAACATAATTCTAATCAAAAGGGACTTCAAGATGGTGTCATAAGTATCCACAACATACAAATTATGGATACCCCTAAAACCATCCCATATTTGATGTGGATTTCTAACCCTTGTCATATACCAGCCAATATTATCTTACCTAGTTCCTCCAACTCCATCCTCTCCTCACTCTACTTTCTTCCACATCATCCAATATTATTTTACCCTGGTAGTTTTTTATCGGTTGTTATTATAAGGTTTACTCTAACTTTAAAATTCATACGTTATTTTAGGGTGCTCATTTGGAGGCGATCATACCCAGCCTTCAGTTGCCCTATATATAACAAGTATGCACAGGCTTAGAGCAGGTATTAGGAAAACAAACCACATAAGTAGAAGTGAGTTTCAGTTCAGTTTAGTTTCCAACAACCGAACCTTAAATGTCTTCCTCGAGTTCATCAAGATCGGTGGATCGCCCAAGCGTTGGGCGGAACGATAGTGAGAGAGGAATTCCCAAAAAATGCTACTGTGGTGCTCCACCAATACTCAAAAACTCAATGGGGAGAGAGTACCCTGGACGGAGATATTTTACGTGCGAAATGGTCGAGGTAATTATATAGATTTTGTTTCCCATTGAGTAGAGTTTGTGAATGTTAGAGTATTTTTCGAAAATGGAATGTGTTAGGACGGAGGTGTCCACATCGGGAAATGGTGGGATGAAGCAATGATGGAGGAAGCGACAATGCTGAGGCTGGAGTTGGAGGACGAAACGGAGAGGATGCGCCGGAGCAAGATGGAAAAGATGCGTGAGAAAATCCAGACACATAAAGAGGAGATAGAAATCTTGTTCGAGCTCCATGCAAACCATCAGAATGCTGTAGCATTGTTGAAGGAGGAAATATCTAAGAAGAGCGATGGACAATCATTGGCTTTGCTGAAGGAGGAGGTAGCGAAGAAGAGCGATGGAATAGCAGTTGAGCTGCGAAACGTGTTCGTGGGGATAGTTCTGGTTGTAGGTCTCCTTATATATGTTCTTAAGTAGTGACAACTTGGATGGATCCTTAAAACCGTAATCGTTGTTACATTGCAAATCTCTATTTACATTGTGCGATTGATGTTATTAAGTGAAGTAGTTTGGTTTTATGGAAGATTATTTGCGAGTGTGATTATATTATGAACACATGTGTGTGAACAGATGTGTGTGGACATTCCAGGATGAATATCCATATTGAAATCAGACAGTCCATTTAAACTCCATGATGTTCGGAAAAATGTGGACACCTTAAGCATAATACAAACCTATTTTGACCTGGAAACTGTAACTTGGGAAATAGCATTGATGTATGGTCTTAAATATTAGGGAATCCCTGTGAGTGTGATTATTTGCGAGTGTGATTATATTATGAACACATGTGTGTGAACAGATGTATGTGGACATTCCAGGATGAATATCCATATTGAAATCAGATAGTCAATTCAAACTGCATGATGTTCGAAATAATGTGGACACCTTAAGCATAATACAAACCTATTTTGACCTGGAAACTGTAACTTGGGAAATAGCATTGATGTATGGTCTTAAATATTAGGGAATCCCTGTGAGTGTGATTATTTGCGAGTGTGATTATATTATGAACACATATGTGTGAACAGATGTATGTGGACATTCCAGGATGAATATCCATATTGAAATCAGATAGTCAATTCAAACTGCATGATGTTCGAAATAATGTGGACACCTTAAGCATAATACAAACTATTTTGACCGGGAAACTGTAACTTGGGAAATTGCATTGCTGTATGGTCTTAAAGTATACATAAACCTCTTGAATAAAAGCTAATGCAAGACACGCAATGAACCACATGAACCAAAAGATACGATATTAAAAGGATGTTGGCGTCAAAGTACATAATAAAGCTTAGTAGATGAGTAATTAAGCTTAACCCATCATCGCATATTACGTTAAATTACGGTTGAAAACGGTATCGGCATTGGCGATTGGTGTGACCTGGACGGGTGCAACGGCCGCACCTTGGCTGGCCAATGACTCTATGCATTGTCGGCGGTTGGTACAAGTACCCAACAGACTGTTGTCCCCCGAAGTCAACACGCGTTGGTACGAAGTGTTTGTATGCCAACGCCCAGTGGCCCCTCCTATAGCAAGAGTTAACCAAAGATTCGTAGGCCAACCCTTTACTCATCTCAGCAAACATGGCATACTTGTTTTTTTGAGATAGACATTTCTGGAAGAAGGCGTAGTATGTTGAGTGAGGCATGGACCACCAAATAAAATGTGGGGACTTGTCAAGACGGACCCGACTTAGTGTTTCGTATGACAAAGCAGCCTCCACGCCTTCACGACCAGCCAGAATCCAGTTTTTAAGCTCTCCTACGCCCTCTTCGGCAACAAGACTTGCTATTTTGGCAAGCAAGGGAGCAGGGATGTAAATCTCATGAGATAGACATTTCTGAGATAAAAACTCCGGGAGTTAACACCATTATATTAAAAATGGAACATTACATGAATAGATGGAATAATTGACCATTGTTACCTGTTTCTTGAAGGGCTTGGAGAGTTGTTCCGATGAATCACCGTCTTCAAATAATTCCATTGTGGGAGAGATTTTGTATAATATGTAGGATAAACGATGGATATCAGTATAGTGGGGGGGTGGCGCTTAAATAAGTAATCTCTTGACCAACGTGTAATAGGAAGCATACAGGGCAGAAACCCTAATGGACATTATAAGTATGCATTATATAAAAGCTGTACATTTAGATTCGAACATTAATTCGGCGAAACGAAGTCATACGTTTCCATATGGATTATTCATAAATTTTATCAGATGGGTTAGGAATATTAGACTCGTGTTTGAACCTATGAGGAATAATATCACAAGGGCATACTTTGATAAGTAATCTCTTCACTTCCGCATAATTGTTGCATACACGGATCAAACCCTATTAGACATTATAAGAATGTTTACGCTCTGCGATGTACATTTGGATCCGGACATTAGCTCAGCCAAACGATATCAGACAGGTTAGGAATTTAATCCGGTGGTTTTGGAATTTTACTTGAGTGAGGATAGGAGGTAAAAAGGTAATGAGATTAAAAAGAAATTTTCATTTGGTTATGGTTAACCGTACCAAACCGGCCTATATATAACAACTTAATAGATGGTTATAGCAGGAATATATTGGCATTTCCATTTGGTTGCGGCCACCGTTCCGAAATGAGTTCCTCCAATTCAGCAATATCTATGGATCGCCGTACCGTTGGGCGTAACAATCGAGAGGGAGGAATTCCCAGAAAATGCCACTGTGGGGCTCCACCAATCGTACGGAATTCTTTGGGCAGAGAGTACCCGGGAAGGAGATATTACACATGCGAAATGGGTGAGGTAATTACATATTAAACTCTCATAAATAATCAATAGTTTAATGGCTGGAGTAAAATAGTTCGTATTTTGGATCTGTTAGGATGGTGGGGCTCACATAGGGAAATGGTGGGATGAGGCGATGATGGAGGAAGCAACAATTCTGATGTTGGAGATGGAGGACGAGACGGATAGGATGCAGCGGAGCAAGATTGAGAAGATTCGGAAAAATATCCAGACACATAGAGAGGAGATGGAACACTTGTATGACCTACATGGAGAGCATCAGACAGCAGTGGCAATGATGAAGGAGGTCATCGTGAAGAAGAGCGATGTAATGGGAGTAAAAGCAATGAAGGCAGAAATCGCGAAGAAGAGCGACGGGATAGCAGTTGAGCTGAGAAACATGTTCTTAAGTAGTGTCCAGTTGGATGGCAACTAATAACCCGTAAACGTTTTCCTGGATTGAAGTAACCTCATTTTCTCATGGCTTGAAGTTACATCATAATTAGTAGTAAACTCCGAAATGTTCAATCGTGATTTGTTAAGTGGAGATATATACCATAACTACTTAACCATATGTACCATAACTACTTGACCATATGTACCATAACTACTTGACCATATGTACCATAACTACTTGACCATATGTACCAAGCCATTGAATATATAACAATTGACGATCTTTAGAAGATACTTCAAGACAACTATACATTAACGATATGTGAACATATGGACCAAGCTGTAGGGTAACATTGACAATGAACATGGGGATTGGTCCATTGATTGTTATAGCACCACCATTAAGTTCGGTGAACATGAGGTTGTGTAGGAATGGATACCGTTATCTTAAGTAAAAACATTAAATTCCGATTAGGTTATATATCAGCAGCTATAAAGGTAGAGATAGTAATCCCACTAGAGGTAAAACAAAAAAATATCATTAGAGGAAGGAGAAATGTCATCGTTCGTTCCTATAGAGCTGGTCACCGAAATTATTCGACGAATTGGCCATAACGGATTTCGTGAACTCGGACCTTTCATTGCTTCTGGTCCGGAGTGGAGAGACATGGTATTTTCGGCTCAAGTGTTAAGGGAGGTATGCCTAGATGAGTTCATCTTCGATGGCTCCTTATGCAACTGTGATTCTCCGTACAGGCCATTCTTGCTTAGGTGTCTGGTTGCCGAAAACAACACCGCTAAATACGTGGAAGGGGTAAGACGAGCTGCACAAGATGGGCCTTCGGTGGAATCCCTGGATATGCTTGGGGAAGCAGCCATCAAATGCATACACTCGCGTTTTGCTTTTGGTGTATTCCTAATTTGTTGCGGCTCTTCCAGTATTGGTACAAAGGTACTCAATTCATTTATGGAAAAGGTCCCAAACTTCATAGAAGCAGTCAATATTGCTGAGCAAGTTATGACCCAAATCAGACAAATGGGTACTCCGGGAAAGCATGCATACCGAGGGTTTAGGGGCTTGATTGATATCCCTGAATGTCGTTTATTCCATCCAACGGCACCAGATGTTTGCGAAGCATGCTTTGCTCTTACTTATGTTTTCCAAATATCAGATTTGTGTTAAGTGTTTTTGGTAAGTGTTTTTGGTAAATCTTTGTTGGGGAAATATATCCTTTATGATGTTTTAGTTAGTATAACTATGTTTAATATGGGATACTCATGGTAAGTGTTTTGGTTAACTAGTGTAATTTAATATTTCGAACATGGTACTTATGACGGGTTCTTTATGACAATGAGGCAACCACATGACGGTGTCCACGCGGTGGGAATTGAACACGACGTGGGTACTAAACGATAAATAAGTGGATAAAGTGTGATAATTAAGTGTATTTAGGGATAATGATGACACGCATTTGGTTAACAATAACATACTTGTTATAGTTATATCATACGATTGGCCACATGGTACCTGCCAATCAATATAGTATAAAACAACAGATTAACATAATAACAACGTCGAATGTGCAGGAGAGGATTAAGAGGCATAACTGCTAGGTCGTACAAGTTGTTAAACAAAATAGATACCCAAAACCAAAAAGATGAAAGCCAGTGTATTATGAGGCACTGGTTGGGTTAACCTGAGCCCTTACTATATAAGGGCGCAACAAATGCAGCATAGACGTCCATGGCATATTGTTTCCTGATGATGTCAACAAGATTGTCATCTAACTTCTGGACAACCTCAGACATGCCGCCATGGCAATGCATCTCAAGAAGCTTAATTGCTAAGGGACCACAGTCGCCAGACCTTTTGTTCTCGTAGATGCCAGTTAGACGTTGCCATAAAAAGGGTTCAAGGCCATGATTCTGGGAAGGTTGTGGTTTACAGAATCTCCGGATGATATATGGTAACTGCTCAACCACTGGTGCAATGAAATTTTTAACCTTCCGGTCGCAGTAGAGACCAATATTGGGGTCCAGAATCTCAACCAACCACATACCAAGATGGATGACTAGGCCTACCCAATGCTCATCTTCCCAAATCATAGGGACATATATTGTGTCAATGTCGTCAAACCATTCACCATGAGGTGTCTTCAAAAAACGCTTAATTTGATCTGGCCAAACTAGTCTGTTTTTAGCCTTGGCAGCCTTAAACGCCCTATACTTTCCCTGCAAAGCATTTGCAAACCAAGGGAGCACAACAGCAGAACGCTCTCTCGCCAGGGTGTGGGAATAACTACGAGAGATGAGATTGAGTAGTAGTTCAATGTGCTGCAAGGCAAAAAAAGAATGAGTATAATGATGGAAAATTTAATGTAATTAAAAATTGGGACAGAGATAAAGTCATACAAGGTGAGTGACCCATTTCTGTGGCTCAGCCAGAGTGAGGAAGGCCTTGTTGGAGATGACATATCCACACGCAGTAAGGTGTTCCCTGAGAATGACATTGCAAAGTTATTCATTAATGAGGAAAATAAAGCTGGTTGAAAGAATTGTATGAAGTGGAAACATACGTTTCAGGGTATATTTCAGGGTGGTGTAAAAAGCATCAAATAGAGATTGGTCAAAATCCGGTATAATTGGTAGGGCGTCAAGATTTATCCTTCTCAAAAGCATGCCAACCATCTGGGACTCTTGAGAAGAGAGAATGGGGAACTCCCTCTTCCTAGCTGGAGATGAGTCACTCAACTCCAGGACATCCACTGCGCAGGCAACTTCGGCTGAATCTTGATCTCCATCCAAATTATCCATCTCGGCAGGAGATTTGACATCAACTTCTGGCCTTCTAATCTGAAAACAATTTGAAAAAAATATAGGAAGGCCAATTTAATGGGATAATGGTGGAAAAAAAAGTCGACAATAGATAAGCAAACCTCATGCTGAGCTGAACAGAATGAAAGTTGAAAAGCAGAAGATTTTGTGGCTGTGTCATAAATAGGGAGCTCTTCTCTTCCTTCCTTCTGCGGTTTAGAGGATGTGTCAAATATGGGGAGGGATATGTCTAACTCCGAAGTAGGCTGAGATGGATAAATCATCAAACAAAGAGTTATAAGAAATGACCACATGGCTGTGTCCATTGTAATGATGGGTGTTTATAACATGACCATTATAGTTGACCATCTGGCCTGGTTTATGAGTCTGCTAAATAAAGGGGTGGATAATGAATAAACTATAACCTGGGCGTTGAATGTTGAGAAGCCTGAGACAGCATCTTCTGTTTGCTGGTTACAAAAAGGCAGTAACTGTGAGGCTTCAAAACATTAAAGAGAAAAAACGGCAAGACAGATTGTAGTTATCAAATATGAATAGGATAAAACACAAGTTACCTTATTGGTACAAGAGGCAGATAGATATGGTTGATTGGGAACAGTATAGTTCAGGATAGATGAAAAAAATGTAGATGGGTTCCAGACTGCGAGTTGTTGCGCAAAAGGGGTTTCAAATACATCTTTATCAGTGAACCCATCAGGGGGACAGAATGTATCACTGATATGGCCCTGGTAATTGAATGTAATGTAATTGTTAAAATGGAAATCCATTGGGATTATTGGGTTATTCAAGTTGGATAATAGGATAGTACAATTTGAATGGGGTGTCATAAGGTATACATTTTTAATAATAACAAAAATCCAAATAAATAATGAGACCCATAAAAAGTTTGGAAAAATAGGAAATATACATATATAACCTCTGAAAATAACTAAAGTACCATGTAGAACACAATAAAGGAGGGGAAAACAAAGTTAAGATTCCCATATAAAATCTAACAATGTGGGAAAAATGGTGCATTCCCATTCCACTAAAATCCTTCGTTACTGTTTAAGTAGTACCTCTATGTTGGCCTGAACCGTGTCTCCTTGACCATGACATTGGATATTCTAAAGTAAATGACAGTAATAGATTAGTAAGGAAACTGTTTAGGATGGTAAGTTCTGTAAATAACAAATACGACGTACCTCGTTATTCACTACAGGACCTAGTACACCACCACTGACCACTGGATCCTCTTCGTGAACATTTGGAGTAGATCCTAGTGAGACAATCGATTGGGGGGGGTTAATGTCCATGTCTGCGTGGCTGGTGTGTGGTTTACATGCATTGTCTACAACGATGTCCAAACCACTCTGATCCATAGATATATGAGATTGGTGTTAGTAGAGAAGTACGTAGAAAATATAGATCAGTTACTTTGATTTTTGAAAAAAAAACAAAGCTATTTTTTACGGTGGTTGTGTTATCAATGTCCATAGGAGCATCATCTTCATTTTGAGGTTGGCCATGCCCCTGAAAAGAAAACATACATCGTCAGAATGCCAATGGGCTTGGGATAGGTTAATCGAACACTCAAAAGACGACAAACTCATCTAGTAAAACTAGGAACAGATAATAAATACGCTACATTTGGTTCTGCAGCAGGGGCAGGTTTAGCAGGATCATGAGGCTGGGACCTCAACTGCCCTTCCTATTAACGTAATTTATTAGTAAAAACAGTTAATACCAAATGACATATATAAGAAGGGGGGGGGGGAATACATCAGACGCAGACGAGTCCTCAGCAGATGACTCTGAGTCAGTGTCTCCCAGAGTCTTATCTCCAGACTCATCACCAATAGTATCGTGATCAGACTTGCCCTGAGTAATATACAGCATAAGGAAGCTTAAGGGGAATACAAGACCAATAATAAAACTAAACAGCAATAATAAAACAAATGACATATATAAGAAGGTGCAGGTTTAGCAGGATCATACATTAGGTTCTGCAGCAGGGGCAGGTTTAGGAGGATCATCAGGCTGGGACCTCAACTGCCCTTCCTATTAACGTAATTTATCTCTCAAAACAGTTAATAACAAATGAGATATATAAGAAGGGGGGGGGGGGGGGGGGAAATACATCAGACGCTGACGAGTCCTCAGCAGATGACTCTGCGTCAGTGTCTCCCAGAGTCTTATCTCCAGACTCATCACCACTAGTATCGTTATGAGACTTGCCCTGGGTAATATACAGCATAAGGAAGCTTAATGGGAATACAACACCAATAATAAAACTAAACAGCAATAATAAAACTGCAGATGCGCTAACTGTAAGACCATAGAATATCCATACCTTTCCAGATGCGGCATTGCCAATTCCTAACTCAACAGCAATAGAATTATCAACTCCAGAAAAAGCAGCAGATTGAAGCTGGCCATTAAATCAGACAGTGAGCAGATAATTGTTGACCAAGTGAACATATGGTATGAGCCATATTATTCACTACCCAAAAGGAAGCTTAATGGGAATACAACACCAATAATAAAACTCAACAAATGCGCTAACAGTAAAACCATAGAATATCCATACCTTTCCAGATGCGAAATTGCCAAATCCTAACTCAGCACCAATAGAATTAACAACTCCAGTCGCAGCAGATTGGGCCTGCCAATTCAATCAGACAGTGAGCAGATAATTGTTGACGAAGTGAACACATGGTATGAGCCATATTATGCTGACACCATATAATATAAGAGAGTAGAGTATTACCTCAGTCACATTAGTTGATGGGCCAACACCAAACACATTTTCAGATTGCCCAACTGGCCAGACCCAGTAAGACCCCCATCAGAGGGAGCGACAGGAGCGGTGGCATTATGTGCTGTGTGTTTGGAGTAGGGGAGGAAGGTTTGGCGTAATACCTTTCTAGATGAGATTGGTCGAAATGACTTCTTGCGATGCCTTTGTTGTTTCATTGATTTAAACTTTTTCTCAAGCTTGTCAGCATGAGAGGACAACCGTTGTACCTGAAGATCAAAAGAAGTTTTGATCTGGACCAATTCAGACTCAAGACATTCAACGCGTGCAACCAAATCATCACGCGATAAAGGTTCAAAACGTTCAGAATTACGGGCTGATCTCCTTCTCTTCAATGACGACGGATTTTTTTCAACGGAAAGGTTGTGCTTTTTGCTGCGGGGCTTAACGTGTTTCTTCTTCACAATACTACACTTCTTCTTAACAACTCTAATTAACTTAGCTGAACAATCACCACCGGGCCACTCAAGCTTGCTGAACCGATAGCCTGTTCTGACTTTCTCAAGCAAGTAGTCAACCTTCTTGTCTTTGACTTCATCATCCCAATCAAAGACCTCTGGATTGAGGGAGCCATATACAATAGGGTCAACACATAGCTGAGTTGAAAATAATAAATGGAGTCAGACAGCAAATTTGATTTGACTATAGTAACTAGCTATGAGTAGGGCAAAACAAATTAGAAATACTTACAGATTCTGATTGTTCAACCGCATGAATAACAGTCAGTGCGGTTGATTGTTTTGGAATCTTAGAAGATGACCAATCGACGAAGTTTCTGTGGTCAGAGGGGTCAGTTAGCGCATCAGCCATGCCATTAATGTTGCGGTAAGCAAGGAGCTGCAAAGCTAGTGGAAAGCCTTGTAGACGAATAGTTTGCTGCTTGAATTGTTGAGCAAATGCTTTAATTGGATCAGCAGGTTTCCCCAATACTCTTGGTGCCGGCTTCATGAACATAATAGTTCTAAAAAAAGACTCTCGCCCCCAGGGGAATTGGAGAAAAGAGTCAATGTCCTCCAACATCAGAACATACTTAAAAGAAGGGCGATGATATTGCTGTTTCGCGAGCAGAACACCATCGACAATAAGAAGCAAAGCAAGTCTTAGCCTGTTATCTCCCTTTACCAATCCGGGAGTTGATAACCTAGCACGAATATCATCTAGAGTAGTGAGCTTCTCTTCACCAATTAACTCATCCCAGTAAGACAACACACCTTCTTCGGGCTCCGGCTCTGAATGAGGGTCGTAAGAGTCAGGAAATTCTCCACATGGAAGACCAGTTACTTCCCCGAATTCAGCAAGCGAAAATCTCATTGGCTGACCACCGAAAACAGTCCAAATGTCATATTTTTTTTTGGTTATGAGCTGTCTGCAAATGAGGGCGTGAATAAGCTTGCAGGAAATGGGGCACTGGCTTACAGGGAGGGCAAACAGCGACCCGAAACAGGAATTGAGAAGTCTCTCAAATTCCGGGGAACCCTTCATTTGTTTACGGATGAAACAAAGCGTGTCTGGTTTAGAGTATACATTAAGGCGTCCACGCGGATAACGATCGGTAGCGAAGAGACGAGTTGGAAGGAGGTTATCCCATTGATCAGAATCTAAAAATAAAAGCACGATGTTAACGGATGAACGACGACAAGTAAAGGAATCAGTGGAAATTACACTACCTGTCATTTTCAATTAAACTAAATAATGGAGGAAGAAGGGACAGAGTCGGAGATGAACGGAAACGGGAAATCAGAGAAGTTCGTCGAGGCACAGTAGTTAGGGTTTTTACTGATAATTGATTCGGGTGAAAAGGGGTTTCCACCGAGGGAGGAAGAGGCGAGAGTAACTCAAAAAGAGAGACAGAAATCGACTTAGAGAGAGTGAAATTAGGGTTTTTACTGAGATTTGATCGGGTGGAATTTAGGTTTCTACCGCTGGAGGCGTTATCGAGAGAAACGGGATCGAATATTAGGGTTGGGAAATAATGGGGTAACTTTAGTTGGGGATGGGTAACTGTTGGGTGAAAGGGTAATGAATTGTTTGAGGGTGTTTAGGTAAAAACACAGAATGTAGAATAGTTGAAAGTTGAAAGTGGGTGATAGTGAAAGAGAAGATACAAAAGTATGCCATTGTGATATTAATCCTATATTATTTTCTTTTTGGATTCCGTGGGATAAAAATTGTCTTCAAATTAAACTAGCTAATAATATGTGAAAAGGGTATTTTTTCATTCCTAACAAATTTCGTAATGCGTTTGTATACTTCAACAAATATTCAGTGTTACTTTTTATCTTAACGCCTAAAATTTCCAAAAAAAAACTACCTAAATTCTGTAATTTGTGCCTTAAACAGAATTGATCTAAATATGATTAAGTGAACCGTTAACTCAGCTGACACAGTAGCAATGACTTATCATTTTTGTTAATAAAACGAGGTCGTTTTAATCGTTTGAATCCAGAAACTCAAATCGACGTCGTTTTGAGTAATTTTAAACTAAAATATCAACAGTTATATTTATAATTAAAAAAGGTAAAAGAAAATTTACAATATTTTTTTACAGATCTACCCTATTTCATAGCACGAAAAATCTTAATTCTTTACCTTCTGCCAAATTTTGTTGGATAGATTTTCAAAAAATTCTAATATTTCGCTAGCGAGTCGGGCTAAATCTATGTTCACAAAATCTGCAATACGCTAATGCGAAGAAATCAGTATAGAAAGTTCAGATTCCTAACCCTAAAAACCTTAGTGTTTCGAAGGAAGAATTCTTTATATCAAATTTAATCAATGGAGGAAAATAGAAGTTTGGAGGAAAAATGTACTCACGGAGATGGATATAAAATATAATATAATAAATATTTTTTTTTGGTGTAAAAAATCTAACCCATTTTACATGTTATTTTATTTTTATTATGAAAATAACTATTAATATATACTTTTAGTTTTGTAACGACTTAGAGGATCAAAATAACGTCGTTTTATTAAGAAAAATGATATGTCAATGTCACTCTGTTACAGGTAATCGGTTGACTAACTCATATTTAGGTCAACTATGTTTTAGATATAAATAAAAATGTTTGGATAGTTTGTCAATTTTTAAGGCGTTAAGAAGTAACACTGAGTCCAGTCCCGTCTGTGACCCATGATAGTAACTATTACCAAAAGGAAATCAAATCGTTGTCCAGTCCTTTTACTTTTACCAATAGTTATTTTAATTTTGTTTAACAAACTATCTACATATTTTGCATTATAAATACAGATCTATGCTTTAGTTTTATGATATTTTCTTGACACCGTATAAAGAAAAGACTCATTTTTTATATTTTGTCTAAAATTGTCGAAATACTTAAAACGTTTATGACAGAACTTTTGTTGAAGTATAAAAATGCAGAGCATATTTTGTTGGAATTGAAAATATTCCCCTAGAAATCTATTTCAAAAATCATTATAGAATTGTGTATACAGAAACAATATTAGGTTTGGGCTTTATTCAGGAAGTTTCTTCTACCAGTTATGCTGCACAGGCAAGTTCAAAAGAGTCAGTCAGGTCTCTCTTTTTTTTATTTTCTCGTTTGCTCTTTTTTTTTCTTGCCTAATTCTTATTAAAAACCTTTCCTAATGTTTTTTAATGAACCAAACCTAGTTTGAAACCCTTTAACTCTATCTTTATTAAATTCTCCAAAGAAAGACATGATCAAAAAGACAAATCTAAACATATCCACTAATACCCGAAGAAACAACAAGATTACCATGTGTCTTTCTAATTAATGTTCCCAAACAATAACATGAGATGTCGAATTTATTGATCGGAAGAAAATTTCAAACTCCAATTAGTAACGAACGCAAGAAATAAAAACCAAAACTCAAAATTACAAAAACCAAATATTAGATGGGCTGATATTAAGATAAAGAGAATTAGAAGATGGGCTTATGTATGAAGCCTTATTAACTTATGTATTAGGTTAAGCGTTATGCACAACCTATATATATATGTATCTCACTCTTCGATATCAATAACACAATACAATATTCAGAGCAATACCCTAGCTTGACATGGTATCAGAGCCTACCTTTGGCCTGTGAAGATTGCTTTGAGTATTAAAATTACTACATAAATCCAGTTCGTGAATCAAGCATGTCTGGAAGTGAAAAGAAGGATGGTGAAAACTCTGGTTCGCTCGTCGTCGGAAAAACAAGTGGTCAAGGAGCTTTGATGTCTCCATATTATCTCCACTCAACTGACAATACCGGACAAGTGTTGTCACTGATTCTATTGAATGGTACCAACTATGAAAGATGGTCCAAATTGATGATGAATTCCTTGCGAACCAAGCGTAAGATAGGGTTTATTAATGGAAGTCTTAAACGACCAGACGTCGATGGAGAAGATGCAGAACGGTGGGACATGGTGAACTCAATGATCATAGGATGGATCTACAGTAGCGTAGAACCAAAACTACGGTCTTCGATTTCACTTGTGGAAGACGTCTCCGAGATGTGGGCTAGCATCAAGAGTCGCTTCTTTGTTAGCGACGGCACACGTGAACATCAACTCCATGCCGATCTCACCAATTGCAAACAAGACGGACAAACCGTAGAAGAATACTATGGACGATTGAAGATCTTTTGGGATGATATCGCTGACATTGACAAAGGATTCTCTTGCTGTTGTGGGAATTCTAGCTGTTCTTCCATGAAGAAATACAAGAAGAAACAAGACGGTATACGTATTCATCAATTCTTGATGGGACTAGATAACCAAAGATTTGGTACAGCTAGATCAAATCTGCTCTCTCGACTTCATGATCTGAATCTCGAGAGTGTTTACTCCCAAATCATTCAAGAAGAAAGACACATTCAAGTGACTCGAGAGCCACAAGAAAAAGGAGGAGCTGTTGGTTTTTCGGCGTCAGCTGCAAGTGCATATAAACCACAGACATCGACATGTTCTCACTGCGGGAAAACGGGTCATGAAAAGAGTCAATGTTACAAGATCGTTGGCTATCCAGAGTGGTGGAATGAACCATCATATCCAAATGCGGGAAGAGGCAGTTCCAATCGAGGTCGTGGTTCTTCCAGAGGAAGAGGACGCGGGCGTGGCCAGTCAATGTCTGCATCACATGTTTCGGGTGCCGTGACTGCAGCCTCATCAACGGCCGGTACTCCACAGCTCACGGACAGTCAATTAAGTGCATTGGCTGAATTTATTGAGAAAAACAAGAAGTCTAATGGGGCAAGTAAAGAAGGATTCTCTGGTAAGAGCGAAAAACTGATTTTGTATAGCACTCATAGTCCCTTTAATCTGATCATTGATTCAGGAGCATCTCATCACATGACCGGTGATATGAATCTCCTAACAGAAATTCAAAAAATAGATCCATGTCCTATTAAGTTACCCAATGACAAGATCACTTGGGCAACACGATATGGCACGCTCCTCCTTGGTGGAAAGTTGATACTTCGTCACGTGTTTTATGCTCCAGAATTGTCTATTACACTAGTTTCCGTATCACAACTTTTACGTGACATTGCAAGTGCCGTCATATTTACTAAAAAGTTTTGTGTGATACAGGACCAAGTTTCGAGGACTTTGATTGGAGCGGGTACTGAACGTGATAGGGTTTATCATCTTGCTGGCGCAGTCATTCCTCAAGCAAATCGTGTTGGAACAGTAGATGCTCGGGATTTATGGCATAAAAGAATGGGTCATCCTTCACCGAGAGTTTTGTATTTTCTTTCGGAAGTTGGTGTTTTTAGTAGTAGTACTAGTGCTTTAGAAGAATGTTGTGACGTTTGCTTCAGAGCAAAACAAACTCGTGTTCCGTTTTCTGAAAGTTCAAATAAAGCTGAAGAAGCATTTTCTTTAATTCATTGTGATGTTTGGGGTCCGTATAGAACAAAAGCTACTTGTGGAGCTGTTTATTTTCTCACTATCGTAGACGATTTCTCGCGAGCTGTTTGGACACACCTGCTTCTTGAGAAATCATCCGTCTCTACAGTGCTGAAAAATTTTGTTGCTTGGGCTCTTCGACAATTTGACAAGAAGGTCAAAACAATTAGAACAGATAACGGTACAGAATTCACGTGTATGCGTGGATATTTTTCAGAAAATGGTATCACAGACCACACTTCATGTGTTGATACGCCACAACAAAACGGGAGAGTTGAAAGAAAACATCGGCATATCCTTAACGTTGCACGAGCATTGTTGTTCCAAGCGCAGCTACCAACTCGTTTTTGGGGTGAAAGCATTCAAGCTGCTACTCACTTAATTAACAGAACGCCATCGACTCTACTCAAAGGAAAAACACCATATGAAGTTTTGTTTCAAAAGCCTCCCTCGTATGATGATATAAGAACATTTGGATGTCTATGTTATGCGAAGTTGGTACGACGTTCGAATGACAAGTTTGAAGATCGCAGTGCTCAAAGTGTTTTTCTCGGATATCCGTTTGGAAAGAAAGGATGGTTGGTGATGGACCTGCAAACAGAACGAATCTTTGTTTCTCGTGATGTTATCTTTCACGAAGACAGCTTCCCTTACTCCTCAAGTACACTAGCAAAGGAAGATGATCAGATACTTACAGCTACTCGACAGGGGGAGCTTTTGTCACCACCTGCTGACCCGACGATCAAACTAGAGACAAGACTAGTCGATCAAAACACGGGATCGATCGCTCCCGAGACACGATCGATCGATCCAATCTCTGCGGATGTCTCTGACGCGACCAGATCGATCGAACCAACAGCCAGCTCGATCGATCCCACACCTTCGTCCGTTGAAACAGAAATCACAGAAGCTCCTGGATCGATCGATCCTGCCTCCGGATCGATCGATCCCGCTACAGAAAAAGAGACACTGCTTGCTGACACAGAGGTGGTACAAACTGAAACAGAGAATCATACAGAACCTAAGATAGAAGAACTTGGGGTTGGAAAAAGAAAGAAGATGAAGTCTGTACTTCTTGAACCGTACGTTACCTATTCAGCGACGCAACTTGATAAAACCCCTCACGATTCATCTCTCTCCATTCCAATATCCTCAAGTAAGTGTCTTTATCCTCTCACTGATTACGTTTCACTCGATCGGTTCTCTGCTCCTCAACAGATGTTCTTGGCTGCCATTAGTGCCGATTCAGAACCCGCTTCTTTTAAAGAAGCGATAAGTGATCCGCGATGGACTAATGCGGTTAAAGGAGAGGTTGGGGCTCTTGAAGAGAATCACACATGGGATATCGTGCCATTACCGGAAGGAAAACATGCTATAGGCTGCAAATGGGTTTTCCGCATTAAGTATAACTCGGATGGCTCCATAGAACGATTCAAAGCTCGGCTTGTAGCCCTTGGGAATAGACAAGAAGAAGGGACAGATTACAATGAAACGTTTGCACCGGTAGTGAAGATGACTACGATTCGTATGCTCTTGAAAATTGCTTCGGCTAATAATTGGGAACTGTTTCAAATGGATGTTCACAATGCTTTCTTGCATGGTGATCTAGAGGAAGAAATATACATGAAGCTTCCTCCGGGAGTTGCGAATGTGGACTCTTCTAATGTATGCAAGCTTAGGAAGTCGCTTTATGGACTTAAACAAGCCCCAATATGCTGGTTTTCAAAGCTCTCGAATGCATTGATAGAATTTGGATTCACTCATGATTACACAGATTACTCGCTGTTCACATACTTCAAAGGGAACTCCTGCTTGTATGTTTTGGTATACGTGGATGATTTCATTGTTGGAGGTAACAATTCCAAGTTAACCGCCGAATTCAAGAGGTACATGAGTGAATGTTTTCACATGAAAGATTTAGGACCTCTGAAATTTTTCCTTGGAATTGAAGTTTCCAGAGTCAAGCAAGGGATCTACATTTCGCAGCGGAAATATACTTTGGACATTATCTCTGAATGTGGCCTAATTGGAGCTAAAACTGTTCATACTCCTATTGAACAGAATCATACTCTACACAAAGAGGAAGGAAACTTTTGCGCCGATCCAACTAAATATCGTCGGTTAGTTGGCCGGTTAGTCTACCTATCAATCACCAGACCCGATCTTTGCTATGCGGTTCACCTCTTAGCACAATTTCTTGGGCAACCACGTCAGTCTCATTGGGAAGCGGCTATACGGCTAGTTCGATATCTTAAAGGAACTTGCGGACAAGGTTTGTTGCTAAGCAACGATACTGATCTTCATTTGGATGCATATTGTGATTCCGATTATCAGACTTGTCCAAAAACACGTCGTTCATTGTCTGGTTATGTTGTCTTACTCGGCAAATCTCCTATATGCTGGAAAACAAAGAAGCAACATCGGGTGTCAATGTCTTCCGCTGAAGCCGAATATCGAGCCATGGCTTATACCTATCAAGAACTTCAATGGCTCAAGGAATTGCTTCTTATCTTCCGGATTCCTCATCCCGAACCTATCTCTCTTTATTGCGACAACAAAGCTGCACTTCATATCGCCGCTAATCCAGTGTTTCACGAACGTACGAAACATATTGAGAGGGATTGTCATTTCGTTCGCGATGGGATCAAAGACGGTATTGTTGCTACTCAACACGTTCGTACGACGGAGCAATTGGCTGATTTTCTAACTAAGCCTCTTGGTAGAAATCAGTTTAAGTATCTTCTTGGCAAGATGGGTGTTCGTGATCTCCACTCTCCATCTTGAGGGGGAGTATTAGATGGGCTGATATTAAGATAAAGAGAATTAGAAGATGGGCTTATGTATGAAGCCTTATTAACTTATGTATTAGGTTAAGCGTTATGCACAACCTATATATATGTATCTCCCTCTTCGATATCAATAACACAATACAATATTCAGAGCAATACCCTAGCTTGACACCAAACAATAACATGAGATGTCTAAATCGTTTGTTTCTATATATATAATCTGAACCAAAACTACAATTATAAAAAAGAGAAGCTCTCTATCCATCACTTGTTCCAAGCATGGAGGTGAACGCTCGAGAAGAACATCCTTACAATGATCCGTCTGCTTGGTTTGTCCGTTACCTTGACCACCAAGGTGATTGGCTTGAAAAAACCAGAGGAAACCTTGCGTTGCAGCAACCGTCATAGCTGCAATGAGCTTTGGGGTAATGGTGAACCCTCCAGGCGGCGTGTGGCAAAGTGAAGACTGTTCCCCCAAAGGTCAAACCTTCTTCAGCAGCCTTCTTCTTTGCTGCGGCGTTGGTTCAACACGATGATGCATGACTTCATCCAGAATATACTTCAGATTTATGTGGGATTTTGGGTTGTGATTCCTGTTTTAATACTCCTTATCCAACTAGTGCGGTTTTTATGGTGGGTTATAAGGTTAATATGTTGTGGTTCGGGACTTCGACGACGGTCTACTCCACGGTTGCTGCCTTTGGCTCTGCCACCTGTCCCTTGAAGAAGAGGATGACTCATGGCTCGAACCGACGTGTTAAATGGAAATACTGATCAGCAATGTGATAAGTAGAATAAAGCTCTCCCATGTTGATCATTTTAAAAAGATTTAAATTGTATGGAGTTTTTATTGTTTACGTCGTCCCTAGCTCTCAATGGGCCTAATGTAAGACTTTAAAATGTGTCCCTTATTTACTGAAAAAGATATTATACTAGAAACTATCTAAATAAATGTGAATTCCTTATAAAACATAACTTAGTTCTATGAAAAAACTATAGATATAAAAATTTTACTTGAAGATAGACACTATATATACGACATACTGGGTCAATGAAATAATAAAATCCACTACTAAAACATCATTTATTGCTATTTTATAAATATCTTATCATTATTTTATTTTTTGTTGATTTAAATTTATCTGATCGAGCAGAGCCAAGTTAGAAATGTATTAAAAATATATATAAATTATATAACCCAGTAAAAAATATGTAAATTAAATCTAAACAAATTATATGATAAAAGAAAAACAATCGAAAGAAATTTAGGTGGCCACTTTACGGGTTGTGGACTAAGAGGTGGAAATTTTGTTCTCACATGACACATAAGGAAAGGGTCTTGCAAATACACACACTTTCTCACTGTATAATTAGATTAGGTTAAATAATAGCTACTTAATGACATAGGCAAATACAACCAAATATAGACGACATTTGTCTTCATTTTTTTTCAACTTAGTTAATAATTTATGATTTCTTAACTCATACGCGGCAAAAATAAACCTAAAAAAAATTCAAAATGCATTTAATGCAGAAATCAATCTACCTAAACTACCGAATCAGATGACGGACCATGTAACGGATCGGCTTACGGAGCAGCTGACAGACCACACCAAATGAAGCCAAATAAGAGAACCTTATTTTTTATACTTAAATGCGCCTCAAATATTTGTCGGGAGCCAAAGGAGATCAATCAGCAACAGTTTTTTCCTTCATTACATTCGCCTATTCTGGAACTTTATTCAGTGAATGATATAGATGCCCCAAAACACCACCTTTTCGCGCCCATACTTTCAAGACTGAACACTAACGGCTATTTATTTATTTTTTCCGATTTTACCATTTAATTTCCAACGGCTAGTTTCTCATTTGATTTTGCGGTTTGCTACTTGTTTAAGTTAGACCTTAGGGATCTTGTATTTCGAGCCTATGTAAAGTCAGTTCATTTCTTCATGTGAATTACCGTTGAATTTTCTATGTGATCATTACCTAAATACTTTCAAAACTCAACTAATAGTAACCACTGGAAGACTGTATAGTAATGATCATTATAATGGTATAGAGGTACACAACCAGATCTTTGATTTGGAACGCACAAAATCCAACGCTTGTATACTTATTCTTATTAATAAATGATATCTTACAAGGATCTCCTTTTTCTCATCTTTTACACAATATATAAGAGATGTTGTGTTTATATAGGTTTTGAGTCTTTTTTTTCTTTCCTAGATCATATATTTTATTGAGTCAAAGTGTGTTTTTAGAGTCTTTTAGTCCTTTATGGAATCTCTACAGGTTTTAGTTTGTTTCGGAAAAAAACAAGCTGTTTTGGCATGTAAACACATATTTGGATATGAATATTCGTTTAGAAGTGTCAGATGTTAATTTCCTCAGATGGAGGACTTCCCACCGTTAGATCTCTCTGAAGTTTTTACACAAGCTTGATAAAGGTATTAGATTTTACTTCCAAGTGATACGAAGGAAATCTAACGGTGCATTCAAGAGTTATACTCGATCTAGTGAAGACAGGTCATTCTGTCGAGCACTTGAAGAAGTTGCAGAGCTTGATACAAGAGGAGCCAGATCGATCGGTCCCTTTTTGGATCGATCGATCCACTTCCCATGACGGAAAATAATCACTCCAAAGGCTTCTGGATCAATCGGTCCTTCTTGGGATCTGTCGGCCCCTTCCCAGATGCATATTTTGGCCCAAATTTGACCCGATTCACTCTAGATACGATCCGGCTCGTTTCCTACTATTTTAAAACCCTATGCTCAACGTTTTACAGACATATTTGGTATTTTTTAGTTCTAAACATTGTTATTTGGTTTGTACGCAATTTTGAGTAAAGGAATCCATCCTCTTGACACTTGGAGAACATTTTTATACCTTTTCTCGTTAATTCTGCAATTTCATCATGTTTTCTTCATTGATTTTTGTTGTCTCTTTCTCTATGTGTAAGTAGTTCTCAATTGTGTTTTAGGGTTCCAAGTAGAAGATTCGATGAATTGGTAAATAGATTACAAAGGGAATTCTCCATCCATAGTTTCTTAGATTTACGTGTTCTTAATAGTAGAATAGAATTGATCACCCGTTTTTCGAACATAAGTTTTTATATGCATCAAAAGTGTTCGATAGAATGCATGAACGATTGTAAATCGACTAATGTGTTTCTAGCCAACTAGAGTTGACGTTGGAACGTATTATGAACCAAATGAACCAACTCGTTAACGAGAATTTTCATTAGAAAACTACAAATGAGAGTTTAGTAGTTCAGTAGTCAAATTAAGTGATTAATACCTTGAGAGAGACTTAGTTTAGATTTGTGTCCATGTTTGAGAACGGTTCTTCATAACTGAATTCCTTGTTTCATTTATTCTGATAGTCATTTTCCATTGAAATACCCTATACCCCAATGTCTTTAATTCATAAGTTTAATCGTCAATTATTTGCATTTTTAGTTACAAATTTAGAAAACCAAACAGGCAACCTTCCGCTTTAGCTAAGAACAAGTCTTGGAAATCCTTAGCGTACCATTAGTTCTTGTGGATCGACCTCGTATATACTACCTTGCAGTTAATTGTATCGGATAATTACTCGAGCAAACAATATCACTCTCGATAGGTTTGTACCAGACAATGAACAAGTGTAAGCCTAATATTCCTTGTTTTATTCACCAACCCGTGAAACACAAAGAAAATCAGTAGTTCTCTATGTTATATTCATCCACCCTTGAAATACACAAAGAACTAAAACAAGACTCACCCTTATAAGCTTTATATCTTTTACTTTTAGCTTCGAAGTTACAAATCTCCCCGCTATAGTTCTAGAGTATTAACGACGGCTCATAATCATCGACTCTCTAGACCTATGTATACAACCAAAAATACCCTACTACTACTCCTAACGATCCTTTATATCTTTTAGCTAATCTCACCACTATATTTCTAGAGTGTTAACGACAGGTCATGATCATCGCCTCTATAGACTATGTATACAACCAAAAATACCATACTACTACTCCTAAGGATCCTCGCGAACCACCATGATAGGATAAGTCTCACTCCTCAAGTTTACACTTTTCATATCTTGATTCGTAGAATATTTCAAATATATCTCTATGATAAGTCAGTTTCTCGCTTCCTTGCCATGACACATCAACTTCTCAAGAATGACACATCATCTTTTAGCTTCCTTGCATTCTACAGATGCTTCATGTTGATTACAAATGTAAACTCCTGTTAAAATCAGCTCGTTGTTTTGCATCCGCTCGCTGTTTCCAAAAATGCATCTTCAATCATGAAATCAGTCTACAATCATTTATCATTTTTAAATTACGTTTGATACCAATTTCCATGTATATCATTAAATCACAGATGGTTTCCTTTAGAGTATCCTCGATTTAAATTTCTATTTTTTTTTCTTATATTGTTTCTCAATTTTTGTACATTTATAGTTATTTTTTTTTGTCTTTTACTATTATTTTGTAGTGGGGGTATCAAATGAGGGTAAAAAATGACGTGTGAGATTTGATAAAATAGATAAACTTATTTGCCTTTTATTTTGGAAAAGTTCCCAAAAATACGCCAATTTGTTATACTTTGCAATAAAATAAAAATACATGAATTTTTTAAAGCATTTTAAAAAATGCGCTTTTTCATATGTTCTTTTCAAAAATAGTCTCTTCATATGACAAATCTTCAAAAATGCTTCTCACTACATCTAAAAATTTGATAAAGTTTTATAAGGTTTATAAAGTAATTCTAAACAAGAAACAGGCCAAACAGCCACTGTTATCACGTCACTAATCCACCAAATTGGTTGAATTAGCCATTGTTAGCCATCAAAATTTTCGGTCAGGTATCGATGGTAGCTAAATGAAATTCGGTCGCTGTTGGTTCCTTATCGTAGCTGATTAGCTACAGTCTCGCAACGTCACGTTTCAGTTGCTAAATAGTCAATGATTGGCAACAATTTCTTTGGTGGAATTTAGCTACTCAATCAGCAACCGAATGATAAAAATAGACTGTTAAAGCTGTGTAAAAAAAAGTAATAAAAACACGATTCGATGAAAATAGACTGTTAAGGCTGTGTAATAAAGTCAAAATCCCTACCGCGTGCCACCAATTAACCCCATAGTATCTAATGTAAACACTGATTGGCAACTATTTCTTTGGTAGCAATTAGCTACTAACCCAGCAACCAAATTATGGTTGCTAGGTGGCGGCAGTTTTAGTCACCAAAATAAATGGTGGCTGTTAAATCCTAGCCATTGGTGGCGACTAAATATTTGGCTATAACTGTAGCGATCCTAAACCGTTCTAGAAATCCAGACGGAACACGAATCGCCACGGTTTGATACTCGTAGACAATCTAACCGAGGCTGCTAGAACAAATCCAGCTACTTTAGTCGGTCCATCTGCGAGTATGTCCTCTCGACCACGGTGTAAGGCTTTGCAACCCGTACCGCGATCATGAGTTATGTTAGTTCGGACAGAACCTAATATCAAGAAGCACACAAGGCTTTAAGAAAACTCATTTTTATTAACTTCAAAATCTCAAAATACAAATAAACGTTTATGGCGCCAAGCGTGAAGCTCAAAACAAATAAACTACACTACAAATCCAACTTTACAAAGGCAATAAAATCTACACCGGGTTCCTATCGTCCATGCTTCCTCTAAAACTTTTCCCATTAAGGTTACCTACAATAAAATAGTGGCATCATGAGTACTAAATACTCAGTTAGTTCGGCGCCTTAACTCGAAAATTAAACACCCTATGTCCCCAACAGAAAATAGATAAACGAACAACAGGCAAAACCATTGACGAAACAATGGAAAACAATAAATCTACCATGCAACCTAACAAACAAGCAATAAACAACAAATAACAACACAACAAATCCTATGGCCATTTGAACAATCCTTCCCATCGAACAAGTGAACAGTCCATTTACAGCCACGAAGTCTATAAACGATGTATCACATGGGCCTTCCACGACGGGCAATTCCGGTTACCTCGTCAGGCAACTGTTTGGCCCTTGGGAGTGACCCAATCTCTCCGAAAAGCGCACTCGAACATAAAAAAACTCTAAAAAAACAACCACACAAACAACGACAGCCAAACAATAACAACAATCACAAAAACAATCAAGGAAACAAGAAAGCAAAGAAAGTTCGTGTGCCACTTCACACGCTTCGGAACTCACAGAACACGGATCACGGCTAACGGCTAGATTTCACGACTAGGCGGAGATGTCGCGACAAACGGCGAACATGCGCCCGCTTGAACGACACACGGTGATCATGCACTCGTTCCGACACACGGCGAACATTCGATCGTATGGCCGACACACAGCAAAATCAAACCCACATGGCCGACACACGGCGATCATGCAACCGCATGTTTGACACATCGCCGCTCGCCTTCCGGTGTTGACCCATCGAATCCGGTCTGTTTTACGGAAGATACATTGAATCTAAAAATAATTCGAATTTAGTCTAAATTTACGAACTTCAGAAAGATTAATCTAATCTTCAAAGATTCTCGAATCTTCAAAGATATACCAAATCTAATTTTGTACCCTCCATGAGTGACACAAAATTGCCAAGTCAAATCAAATCTTTCTTTTTCCACAGAATACGGGATTTGCTCCGTAAAATCCAACAACAAAAATCTCTATTTTTCCATAAAATCCGAGATATGCATGATATGGCTAAATTTCCTAAATGTAGTTTGACGTACCCACAAAATTCTTTGTTCGCACCAACACGCTCACGATACGATACCGCGTATTCGGTATCGTAATTAATCGACCCGCTCGATCCAAAGCTTAATATTTTGACCGTAAATAACTTTTTCTTCTATCAAAAATCTCGAAATAACCTCCAGAGTTATTTTCAACAAAAATAGTTCAAAAACCATTCTGACTAAAAATTACGTACCGCGGTCGTACCTATAGTCAATGACCGTGTTACTACACTCACCCCCTCTTATTAGAAGTCATCCCCGAATTCCCAAAATAAACTTTGAGAAGTTATACGATCAACTTCTTTCCACTCCACAGAATGATCAAATACTCACTTAGGAGCTTTTCCATAAACATCAGATGAACGGTTACACTAACCAAAATGTTTTCCGAACGTTCCTTGATAATATTAGCCTTTACTATTTCTCCTCAAGTAAAACTAAATTATCCTTGCTGGTTTATTTTAAATGTAGGTCGGTAACAGATTTGAATTCCCAAGATTCGGCAGGCTTAGCTACCTCCTCAACTAAGAAGCAAGTCCTTCAAAGAGACAGCGCTGAGTTAAATCTTCTTCATGTAAATCCGCTACGCTTCCACTGCGCCACTCTGATAATAACCCCACTAATATAAAGGTTTCATATTCTCAATCATTCATCAATAATCTTACAATTTTCTCTTTCCTTTTCTTCACCATTGATCCTCCCCGATCAATTACTTTCCGAACAATGTACCGTTTCCCCGTACATATTCTAAAAATTCACACAAATCTCAACATAACACTATGTAAATATACTTGACTTAGCACACAACTCAAGTCCAAGTAAATTACCACAACTAAATGTTAACTCAAAATTAACAACAACAAGAGAGCCATGTTCATTACAACACATGCTCTGAGATTCTCACTAATCTCCATAACTTGCCACTCCTTAGAACTCACACTACTTCGGCAAAGAGATTATCGCCTCAACGATACTCGATTGCATGCTTTTTTTCACAACTTGCTGTAATATTAAACATGAATAGTATCATAGTTTTCCATGACGTTGAACTTAGTAAGCCAATCCTTCCTTGATCAAAACTTCTAATTCAATCTTCGACAATAATTTTCATTATCAGCCTCAGAAGAGTCTATTTCACCATTAACAAGGAATCGCTATCGCCAATAGAAACAAGATCTGAGCCTGCCGTACGCACAGAACAATCACTTTCAATGTTATAGCAGTTCTAAAAACAAATTGCAAAATTTCCGGTGCTAAGAACTTGCACATTACAACTCTGCTGGTACCGTCTAATACAACGCGTTTGCAATCGGTGATGCTCCAAGCATAAGCTCAATCAAAAATTTGATTACTCCAAGGTGGAGATAATCCTTCCAACGGTTTTAAACCTTTTCGAATAGTCTCAAACTATCGGAATTGCCACAACACTCAACAAATTGTCTAAATCTCTACTTGACGCTCTTCTAACTTCTTTTGCATTCTTAATGCCAAGACATATGATGCTTTCAAACTAGGTAAAACCGTAGTAAGCCATCATATTCTTCTCTTCATCTCTTAAGGTAACCCTACCTCTTACACAATCAAATCTTTTTCTTCAACTTGGATTGCCAATCTATGCCGAGAATCACTTCAAATTCCTCAGTTTGAATCACCAATACGTTAGCCAGAAATGTTTTCTTCACAATAATCACGAGTTTCTACCACGAGATTCTTCGCTCTGAAAATTCGAGTTCCACGAGCTAGTATAGAAATACTACGCTCTTTTCGGCATAAGTTCCCTTAAATTTTAGCTTCAACCAGAAGAGTCACAAGACTATGTGTTGCTCCTAAAACAAACAGAACATGTGTGGGATTACCACCAACATGTAATGTCTCTCACAACACACTAACTACAGACCAAGAAAAGAATAACTAACTAACTAAAATAATTTATGAAATAGGGCCTTTGAGAGGCAAAAAAAATAGGGCCTCTTAAATTTTTTTTGCAAAATGGTTATGACAAATTTAAAATTTATTGCAGATTTATTTTTGTCGACAGAATTATTATATGACGACACCACAAAATTTCATAATTTCTGAGAGCTTACTTGTAATGTGTGGCTGAATTATTTTTACCGTGGCCTCAAACTTATAATTTTCGAGAAAAATATACTATAATGCAGAATTTTTAAGGAAAAATAATTACTAGTTGACTTATTAGTTACAACAATTTATATTATGTTAACAAAAATATAGAGTGTGATAGCAGATCTGTTGTATAAAATAGAAATTGCTAGAGTGACATATAGTCGCAACCCAAAGCTTTTACGTTATGTTATGGCAGATTTTAGTTAGATTATCAATACATCTGGAACAGATTTCTTAAATAAAAAAATAAATTACTCAGAATAACTTATAAAGTGACAACAGGTTTGTTTGGTGTTATGACAAATTTTTATTTTAAATCATATCATGACAGATTTATAATATTTATGTGAAGGCATATTTTTTTTAAACAAGATTTATGTCACAAATTATGTTTGGCAGTTTTTGTTGTAGTCTGCAAAATTAGGTCATAGCAGACATAATTTTACCGCAGCAAATGTTAAATATAATTGCCATATATGACGTTTAAAACCAATTAATTACGACCATATCCACTTACCTTATTTGATATGGTATTCGACTTCAGTAACAGTTTCCTTTCTCTTCGTTTCTCACAGCAACCACAATTGTTTGAGCCTTAGATCTAGGTTCATTTATTTCGGCGTTGATATTCCAGTCGATCACTTAATTTTTCCCATTTTGGGTTAATCTCTTTAACTTTTCTTTGGGTTGTATCAACGATTTTTTGTTCACGGTTTTGGGTTCTATCAACGATGTCTCGAAACAAAAGGAGCTGAGTGGATATGGATCAGGTGATTCTCCGTTCTCGTATGTGGCAAACGGATCTTCGAGAAAAAATAGATGGTTGTTTGTCATTGATAATAGGGGCTGTGGAGTTCTAGAATTAACCGTGAAACCAGTTTTGATCAATGCATACAAATGGTATTTGAGGATTACGGGCTGGAGAACAGAGTATGTGTGGAGCTACAAGATTTCGAAGATGATGTCATGGGGTGATACACCACCCATTATTATAATTATCATATATACATATATATCACAAAATAAACATTTATTTTAAGTACACAAATATAAATATATGCATATCTCATATAACATATATATAATATATTATTAATAAAACCCAACATAACATTAATCCAGTCTGCTGAGGTGTGTGACCTTGTAGGATCGAACAATATTAGTAATGAACTTCTCAAGTCATCGATTATAAGAGGCTTCTAGCAAAACATTATAATCATCTAATATTATCCGACTGTCGAACCTCGACGATACAACTTAAACCAGAGTAAGTACAAATGATTTCAGGACATTCCCAACAATCTTCCACTTGTACTGGAATCATCTATTCCGATAATCCTTTCGTCTCTATATCTCGATCTTAGCATAAAGTAAGAACCAGTGTCAACCTTATTAAGCTAAATCATATTTATCGAACTCCGATTTATACTGATAAAACAAACGATTGACTTTCAATCCGTTTGAGCACGGCCATGCATTTCTCAGTATCAAATCTTCGATAGGCCCAGAGATATTTATCTCCTGTTATATAGGAGGGACAAATCCCATCTTGTTCCATCTCTGTTCCTTACACAATTCATAATGCGCCCAATCACTGTCTTTATAATCACTTGTTACGGCTGATGTTTGACAGAGTCAAAGCGGACCAATCCATGTACAAGATAAAACATGACAAACTCAGGTCAAAGGACTATACTCTATAGTTGTGATGAGAAACTCATATGACATTCATATAACATTCTTTTAGAGTTCTCATAGCGGGTCAGTCCAATACGGTGTTCTCTAACACATATTTATGTGATTGACTTTAATACTGCATATTAATGACTCCACGAAACTTGGTCATCAGTCACCTCACATACTAGTCATTTATAGTTATTAACGTCCCATTTTAATAACCATGAATAGGGACTTCAATAATTTATTTCATCTCTCACTCATAGGGTTTCATGATCAAGTCACGTACTTGATGACCTATAAGAATGATATAAATTATTTTGGGACAATTATTTAATTATCAAATAACCAAATAATACTGAAACAAATTTCATTAATTGGAAAAATAAAATCAAATGTATACATGAACATCATATCATAAAAGAAAATTCTCCCACTAGAATCAAGATCGCATCTTAAGATATCTAATGCCTACAGCAGTAGTATGACTCTCATGCTTAGGCCGTGGAAGAGGCTTGGTTAAAGGATCAGCAACATTTGCATCCGTTGAAACTCTGCTAATCTTCACATCTCCTCTATCAACAATATCACGAATGAGGTGATATCGTCTTAGAATGTGTTTGGATTTCTGGTGTGATCTGGGTTCTTTCGCCTGAGCGATTGCTCCATTGTTGTCACAATAAATATCCACCGGACCAGAAATGCTAGAAACCACACCAAGTTCAGCAATGAACTTCCTAATCCAAACAGCTTCTTTTGCTGCTTCTGAAGCAGCAATATATTCAGCTTCGGTTGTTGAGTCTGCCACAGTGCTTTGTTTGAAGCTTTTCCAACTCACAGCTCCTCCATTAAGACAGAAGATAAATCTAGATTGTGATCGGAAATCATCTTTGTCTGTCTGAAAGCTGGCATCAGTGTAACCACTCACAACAAGCTCATCACTTCCTCCATAGATCAAGAACTTATCCTTAGTTTTTCTCAAATACTTCAGGATATTCTTGACTACTGTCCAGTGACTTTCACCTGGATCATATTGGTATCTACTCGTCATGCTTAAAACGCATGCCACATCTGGACGAGTATTGAGCATGGCATACATGATAGAACCTATAGAAGAAGCATATGGGATTCTACTCATCTGCTCTCGCTCATCATGTGTTGAAGGACACTGAGTCTTGCTGAGAGTTATGCCATGAGACATTGGTAAAAAGCCTTTCTTAGAATCATGCATACTGAACCTGTGCAAGACCTTATCTATATAAGTATCTTGACTGAGTCCAATTAATCTGTTCGGTCTATCTCTATAGATCCGAATTCCAAGAATATATGCATCTTCTCCCATGTCTTTCATTGAAAAACATTTCCCTAACCAAGTCTTAACAGACTGAAGTAAAGGAATGTCATTTCCAATGAGTAGTATGTCATCTACATACAATACGAGAAATGCAACCGCGCTCCCACTAGTCTTCTTGTAAACGCAAGGTTCCTCTTCGTTTCTAATGAAATCAAACTCTTTGATCGCCTCATCAAAACGAAGATTCCAACTCCGAGATGCTTTCTGCAAGCCATAGATAGAGCGTTGAAGTTTGCATACTTTCCCAGCATTCTGAGGACTTGTGAAACCTTCAGGTTGTGTCATGTACACATCCTCTTCCAGATTTCCATTAAGAAAAGCTGTTTTCACATCCATTTGCCAAATCTCATAATCGTAATGAGCAGCAATAGCTAGGAGAATCCGAATAGACTTAAACATTGCGACTGGTGAATATGTTTCATCATAGTCAATACCATGAACTTGCTTGTAACCTTTAGCAACCAATCTCGCTTTGTATATCTGTATATTACCATCCATGTCAATTTTCTTCTTGAAAACCCATTTACACTCAATGGCTTTTACACCATCAGGTAAATCAACCAAAGTCCATACTTTGTTTTGTGACATGGAGTCCATTTCGGATTAAGCGGCCTCTAACCACTTATCAGAATCGGGACTCATCATAGCTTCTCCGTAAGACATAGGTTCATCATTCTCTATATAATCAATAGATCATGATGATCCGTCACCCAAACCCCATATCTATTAGGTTCGTGACGCGTCCTCTCGGACCTACGTACTTCAGGTTCCACAGGTGTAGATTCTACGACTCTTCGCAAATCTAGTTGATGCTCTTCCTGAATAGGTGAAGCAATCTCCTGTGATTCTCGAACTTCTTCGAGTTGTACCTTACTCCCACTGTTTCTCTTCGAAAGAAATTCTCTTTCTAGAAAGACACAATTCCGAGCAACAAACACTTTGTTCTCAATAGGGTTGTAAAAGTAATAACCTTTGGTCTCTTTAGGATAACCAACGAAGTAGCATTTATCAGATTTGGGTCCAAGCTTATCAGTAATCAAACGTTTGACATAAGCTTAACAACCCTAAATTTTCAGAAAAGACAAGTTAGGAACTTTTCCAGTCCATATCTCATATGGTGTCTTTTCAACTGATTTTGATGGACACCTGTTTAACGTAAACGCAGAAGTTTCGAGGGCGTATCCCCAAAAGGATAATGGAAGATCTGTGTGACTCATATATCATCGATCGAACCATATCTAATAAAGTTTGATTTCTCCTTTCAGACACACCATTCCATTGAGGTGTTCTAGGAGGAGTGAGTTGTGAAACAATTCCACATTCTCTGAGATGATCACTGAAAACTTGGCTCAAATATTCTCCTCCACGATCGATCGTAGGGCTTTAATTGTTTTACCAAGTTGATTTTGTACTTCATTCTGAAATTCTTTGAACTTTTCAAAAGATTCAGATTTATGTTTCATTAGATAAACATAACCATATCTACTGAAATCATCAGTAAATGTAATGAAGTACTGAAAGTTTCCTCTGGCACCTAAACTCATTGGCCCACATACATTTGTATGTACAAGATCCAACAAGTCACCAGCCCTTTCACTATGTCCAGTAAAAGGGGTCTTAGTCATTTTACCCAATAAACAAGATTCACACTTTTCATATAATTCATAATCAAATGAGTTCAAAAGTCCATCACTATGAAGCTTTTGAATGTGTTTCTAATTTATATGGCCTAAACGATAATGCCAAAGAAAAGTAGGATTCGAGTCGTTAGACTTAAATTTTTTGGTACTAATGTTATAGACTGGCATGTCTTGGTTAAGAACATAAAGCCCATTCTCTAATGGTGCGCTACCATAAAATATATCATCACGATCAAATGAACAACATTTGTTCTTGATCGAAAAATGGAAACCTTCCATGTCTAAACATGAAACAGAGATGATATTCTTATTAATAGCAGGAACATAGTAGCAATTATTAAGTTCCAATACCATGCCTGAAGGTAAAGACAACTGATAAGTACCTATAGCCAAAGCAGCAACTTTTGCTCCATTGGCAACACGTAGGTCTACTTGTCCTTTCTCCAAAGTTCTACTATTGCTTAGGCCTTTCAAATTTGTAAAAATGTGGGCACCACAGCCGGTATCTAATACCCGATGAGTAGAATTATAAGTGGTAACATTTACCTCTATAACATATATACCTAGAGAAGAAGTCTCAAAAGTCTTCTTTTCTCTCAAATCTTCTAGGTATTTCTCAGGAAAGTTGGTTTTAAGGGTGAAACTCTTTTCTTCCCTAGTGAGAACATTTCTCGAAATTTGATACCAATCAAGGAGGTTTGATCTACCCAACTTTTCATTCTCAATGACATATTTAGATGAATTAGAATTGTGAGGGTTTGACATCACTGTATCAAAAGAATAGCAGATGTTAATACGATGTTCATGAAATTTGAGAAATCTTAACAATTAAGAAAACTCATACTATACTCAAAACAATATTTCCCTCAAAATGAGAATAGTAATCCAAGATTCTTATTAAAATTCAAGTGAGCTTTGGCTCATCGTCCGAATGTTTAGTTATTTTGGTAAGCAACACCTTTGCTAATTATATCCAATATAACTATTGGTTGTTAGATGACATCTTATGTCTTATCCAACATATGTCTCTAAGCCCAAAACTGTTTTGATAGCTTAGTCAAGTAAACCAATCTTTTACCATCTGTCTTACTCATGTAATTGTGGACACCCTACTTAGTAAGCCCATCACACAATGAAACAAGTCTTGACAGTTAATAAAATTGGAGAGACATCAAAATACTTGATATTTATTGGAGAATTAGTTTTATAACTCAAATTTATATCTAATATAAATAAAAATATAACTAATACATATCTTATATGTTTAATTGAATTATAAATAACTAGATCATCACCCGTACTACAGTACGGGTTGAATTTCATTTATTACAAAATTTATATATTATATAGTTATAGAATAAAATCGTGATATATTATAATAGTAAGTAAAAAAATATTAATTTTTTATGTCAGTCCATATATATAATATTAGAATGAATATATATATATATTTTTTCTGTAATCCTCAATTATGGATATATTTTTTAAAGATATGAAAACGGAAATTAATATTATTTTCAAAAAAAAATATTGTTTGAACAATGAGTTAATTTATGTTAACAACCACAAAATGAGAGTGCATATAATTTAGTTAGATCAAAAATCAAAATATCATAAATGAATCGCATCTAAAACGTAGATTATTTTGAATTAGTTTAAAAAGTTAGCTATTATTTTGAATTAATTTAGGAAATTATTTTTTCAAATTTTAATTCATTGGTTGTTGAAATAGAGATTTGTTTGAGGTAATTACAGAATTTACCAATTATTCACATAATCGAATATGTTATGAACATATATTTGGTATATAATAATACCAAATTCGATCCATGTGTGGAGTCTATATTTTCATTTTACAATCTCTATGAAAATATTGTGGCACAATCTATTATTCATTATTTCCAAAATTACTTGCAGAATTAAATTTTCAAATATTTAGAAGTGTCAAACCTTATTTAACTCATCTCATCATAAAATCTTAAAATGTCGTCTATTATAAGGATCATAACTTTCTATCATATAATACATTACTTTTAACCCGCCGCCTACTATAAATATATTAAACATATCTTTTTAGAAAATCAAATTAGTATTTATAATTTTTTTTTTATCTTTTTAATCTATTAAATATTTAGAAAATCAAATTCGTTTTTATAATTAAATTAAATTAGTTAAATTGCATAAAATAGTATTTGACTTGTTTATCCTTAATGAGTTGAATTAATTTACTCTATAAAATTTTATTTCTAATGGCATTCTTAAGTAAATTCTTACAAAAGGAAAGGTTAGTTAAGGGTATCTTATAAAGTGTACTCCCTAAATAATAGTATAGGATTTAATAAATTTTAATCAAATTAAAATTATTAATTATTCAGAAAATTAATCTTAATTAAATTTCATTAGGTCTACTAAAATTAGAACATAAATCTAACAAGACCTGGAGACGACTTGACGGCTGCAGTCAACGACTTTGCCGTCAACGATTTTATTACTAATTATGAATCCACTCATACAGAAGCTTATTGTCGTCAACGTTTTCCATTACTAATTACGAATCCACTCATTCAGAAGTTTTCTAACTTATATATTATATTCATTCAATAATCAAACATAAAATACATGCAGCTAAGAAACGTGATGCTTATATAGCCACATACAGACGAGATGCAACTTAACATATTTAATTCAAAGTCAAAACAATCATGTATTGTTCCATTAATCAAATATGTATATTCATAAGTCGTATATATTAATATATATCAATTCAGTATTCAACATCAGCTAATATATATCAATAACGTATGTTATATTGTATGCCGATTAATAATTAATTTATTATAACAAATTAACAATCGGTATCAACTAACAAACAGGATTATTATGCATATCAAATATATACACAAAAGTAGATTCAATTTCAAGATTAAACACGTAGGCTCTGATACCACTGTTGGAATTTGTACAGGTTTATAATGATTTATAAAACTTGTCACAAACTAATTGTCAGGACTCGTGTAAATATTGAATTAAATATATGTCATCAGTTTATGAATATATCTGGTTAATTCGCAGCGGAAAGATGAACGTAAATAACCGAAGTTGTAAAGCACTCCAAACGTTGTGCCTCTACTGGTATCCACACGCACACAAACTGGATCAACCGGGATGCTAGTGCCGTATAGAGATCAGATCTCAAAACTTGACATACTATTTACTCTTATGTTTTTAGGGTTTTTGGTGAGAGGAGGCTTTTTTTTTTTTTTTTTTTCATGTGATTAAACGTAAAGCATCATTATATATGCAATACGAGTTAGGTTAAAGAAATACTAATGGGCCAAGCCCAATAACCAAACTCTCGAGAATGTTTAATAATCACCTTTCTTCATGTGCCTTAATCTCACGTGCACCATATATATACGTATATCATATATACATATATATCACAAAATAAACATTTATTTTAAATACACAAATATAAATATATGCATATCTCATATAACATATATATAATATATTATTAATAAAACCCAACATAACATTAATCCAGTCTGCTTAGGTGTGTGACCCTGTAGTATCGAACAATATTAGTAATGAACTTTTCAAGTCATCGATTATAAGAGGCTTCTAGAAAAACATTATAATCATCTAATATTATCCGACTGTCGAACCTCGACGATACAACTTAAACTAGAGTAAGTACAAATGATTTCAGGACATTCCCAACAGAAACGAGCAAGAACTAGCTTTGAAGCCGTTGAAGATGAAGACGATGACGATTAAAAAACTAGCTGTGATTACTGTGACGATTGGAAGAGACTCCGACGATAGAAATTTTAGCTTGTATGGGATTCCACCACAAGAAGAAGAAAAACCTAGTTTAGGTATATTTATTGAAGAAGAAAAAGAAGATGATCATTATGCAAAGTTAGAAATATCTTCTTTGGATTTGGTTGGTTGACAATTTTATGAAACGAAAGAGCATTTAGAGACACGATTAAAGATACTAATTGTGGTATAATGATTTGATTTTTATGTTGATAAATCGACACCATTTTTATTGATTTTCAAGTGTTAGGTAAAAGGTTGTACGTGGAGGATACGAGCTACACCATGAAGCGACTATCCAAAGTTTCATGTGTGTGTGTTTGTTTCGGAACATACATGTTCAATTACAGACCGTTCTGCATGTGTCCGACAAGCAACTCTGATATACTTGGTGTGTTGTACAAGGATTTTGTTGGTGGAGTTGGACCCAAGGTATTGCCAATGCACGTTGCCAAAGCGATGTATAAACGGTTTCAGATCAAGGTATAATTTTAGATACGTTGGTTTAGATATTTTCTCGATTTTGCGGACCTAAGCATTTGTTTTACTTTTGGATATATGGAGTACTGTAAGGCATATCAGCCATTACGATATGCTCGAGAATTGGTGAGGGGAAGTCCAGAGACTGGATACTTATACATGATAAGGAGAGCAAATCCTTGAACATTAATGCGACTTGAAGTTGATGCAACACAAAGATTTAAATATTTCACCCTTAAATCAACCCAGTCGGAATCTTCGCCGTCGTTTGTGGGCATGGAGGATTCAAAGAGAGATGGCTAGGGTTTAGTAGAAAATCGAAGAAGAAGAGACATGAATGGGATAATCTGTGAGAAAGGAAAAAACTTGTTATGTTTTTTTGTTTTTGTTTCTTAATTTTGTGGTTTTTATTTATTTAATTAAAGAATCGAATTTGTATTTTATTTTTGAAGGAAATGGCATAATGGTTATTATAAGCTTGATTGAAGCTTAATTAGTTTTTTAACATAAAATTTGGGTTAGTCTAGTTATCCATTTCGATTGATAGTCATTCTAGTTATTTTTGCAAAGTTTTGAGTCAAACTGGGTAAATTTCAGTCAATTTAATTATGTTACAATTTTTTTGCGTGTAAATCAATATTCCTTTTTTAAAATTCCTAGTATTCTGAATATTGTTCAAATAATACATTTGCAAGACTTTTGTTAAATCTTAAAATTATGATATGGTTAAGTTTGGGTTTTGTGGTCAATTGTTATGTCTAAGGTTAGGTCATTTGATTTATTCTTACTGGCTAAACATAAATTTCGACGCTAAAGTCTCTTCTAACCAAAGGCTTAATTTGTTCATGTTTGTGTCTAAACTTAGTTAATACTATAAAAAGATTGTTTACTTAATAAATAAAAAGCTTTTCACATTGAAAAAAAATTATAAGTACTACTTGTTGATGCCGTTATTTCTACAGTAAATTATTTTAGATCCAAAAAATGAATCGTTTTTTATTTTTCATTTCTTTTATTGCTATTTATTCTAGGGTAAATGAAGCGTGCGAGAAAAACGAAATAGTAATCATAAACGACCTCGGTCCTGGTAGAATTCTCCAATATCATTGTCGCTACCCGAAAAAAGACTTCGGAGTCCAATACCTAAACTTCGATGCTATTAAAACCATTCAACTTCGGGACGAAGGATTCAATATAACAAAATGGCATTGTCTTCTTAAGCACGGGCTAAACATGAGGTATCATAAAGACATACTAGTATACAGTCAAAATACATGTGCTCCTCAATGTGGTCAAGTACGTGTATGGACTGCCAGACTGGGTATGATATGGTTTAAAGCAAGTTATGATGTTCCGTCAGGAAGAAATCTACATTGGGATTATTGATAATGTTCTATTATTTTTTCTAAAACTGTTTAAAATCATACATATAAAAGTAGGGTTTCACTCTCCCATGATTGGTCCACTTGGCATTTCTTTTTCATATTTTTTTAAATTTACTTTTAATATATTAATCTCTAATTAACTCCCTTTAAAACTCATGTGTAACTCCACATTGTAACTCCTCCACTAAAATGCATTAACTATAATTTAAACTCTACATTTAAACTCAATAGTAACTTCTACCAATAAATAATAATTTGTAACTCATACTCAATAATTATAAGAGTTTCACCACTTCTCATCTATAAATATCAATTCTCTTATCATTCTCCACCATATTTTCAAATCTGTAAATTTACTTTATTTTATGTTCTTGCATGAGTTAAAAATAATTGTGTCATGGTGATAGTGAAGGTTTGATTGTAATATTTATTTTTAAAGATTATATGATATGTAGTTTACATTGTATTCAATTTGTATTTCGTTTATTTTATTTTTAGAAATTATATGGTATATATGTAGTTTATATTGTATTCCATTTTATTTTGTTTCTACCGCATTACAAGAATATATTTCTTTCATTTTTAGTTTTCAAAATTCTTACTATAATATTTATCTGTTTCCCGATTTATCTATGGAAGTTCAAAAGATAACTATTCTAATATTCACACAAGTCAATCAAATTGAAATGATATATCTTCGTTTTTTACTATTGATGTATGATTATTCTCTTTATCTATTTATTCAAACAAAAAACATTATTCCAACATGTAGTGATATGAATATCATTGTAGTATTTTTCCAAGGTTTGTAGTCAAAATTACTTTTTAGATAATCATCATGTAGATAGTCAATAGCAAATGTTTAAATATCATGTTGGTAAAAAGATGTGAGAAAAAATATCTTTAATGAAAAATGTATGCTATTCATGTTAGAAGAAAAACTGTTTTTCCTTTGCATCAAGTATACAAAAATTATGATTCTATATAAATAAGTTGAATTTTCTTAAAATTGAAGATATTAGAACTTAGACTTAATAAAAAAATGTAAGTAGGTGTTAGATCTATCTAGAAACTACATTATTCTTGATATATGGTTTTTTAATTACAATATACAAATAATTTATAAAATATTTTGAGTCGTACCACTTAATTGATTAATTATTACAATACTAAAAAATAAGTGATGTTAAAAAATTATGCATTATAACCATAGATGAATATGTGTATTAACATTAAAAGCATAATTTTCTTTTAGTTTTCATTTCAAATTTTAAATTCATGTTTACAATAAAATTGTAACAAGTCACGCGTAGCGTGGCTATATTCATCTAGTTTATGTAATTCTTCAGCGGCTTATGACATGAACCATAAAAAATAATACATGTCAATTTTGTTTCCTAATATATATGCCATATGATACCTATGTATATTGAATCAATTTTTTTAAATAATAATTAAATAATTTTTATTTATAATTATGTTTTTGTTTAAGAGATGACACTATATCTATTTGTTTGCTTTACAAGAATTCTTTTCGTCTAGAAAAAATTAGATAATGTTTTCTATAAGAAAATAAGAGGACATGTTAGAATAAGAAAATCATAATCTGTATTTACTTGAACGATTGTAGCCACCACGAATAAACGATAAATTAAGTGTCAAAACAGTCGCAAAATTACCACATTTATGTGACGATTTTGATAATTCCTTTTGCGACTTATTTGCGACCACATTTAGGTCACGAGTTTATGATACCCTAATTGTCCTAACTTAGTCTGATTGTACGACTTTCCAAAGTTGTCACATTTTAGTCTTCAATCTAGGACCATGATATAACGCCTTGCGATGGTCGCTTATATACGACTAATTTAGGTAGTTAGAAAAGCGTTGCAAATGTGAGACCCATTTGCAACCAAAGCCAATTAGTGACTATAGATTGAGAACCACTTTTGGTAGTCCAGAAACAGTTGTAAAGAAGTGTTTTGCGACAAAATTATGGCGATTCGCGGGGTCACAAAACGTAGATTATGTTGTATATCGATCGTGCAGCATTTATATGTCAAAATACAGAGGTTGGCAACTCAAATTGACTGGTAGTTCCACTTCTAGATTAATCAATCTTGAATTTAGAAGAATACCATATTTGTGGCAAAACCAAACAGATCTTTCGTACCAATTTTGAATCGATTATTAAACACAGGCAACGTCCTAGCCAAATTTTAACTTAAACAAGCAGATCGATCTATTGTTGTTTACAAAGTTGAAGCTTAATTGATCATCTAAGTTATGATCTTATATTTATTTTCTTATCAAAAGTTATGTTGAATATTTTGAAAGAACGTAAATGAGCAAAACAGTTTTATTTATTTTTTGTCAAAGATGAAAAACATATCCCTAACAAACAAAAGTTGTTGGGTGTTTATTGAACAGATAAAAATTGAATCTTATATCTTTTAAAAAAAATAATCAATTTTTCGATAATACACTAGTATATTGTATTTGAGTTCTAAAGTAGTGCACATTTCTTCTCTTTTTAATTTCTAGGTTCTTCCATACATTAATTCATGTGAAATCTGTATACCCAATGCTTGTATTTTTGCAACTGTTTAATTCTTATTTCTTGAACTTTCTTGCTTACTAAAATGATGTGTGTCAGATTTTTCTCTGGGAACCGGTGGAAAACACTCCATATCTCTCTCTACATGGTCCATGACATTTCTTAGAATTTTTATTTGCCATGAGATCATTTAATAAGCAACCATACCTTTCCCTTGTGTTTTTCACAAAATCCTATACTATTATTTAGGGAGTACACTTTATAAGATACCCTTAACTAACCTTCCCTTTTGTAAGAATTTACTTAAAAATGTCATTACAAAAATCTTCTTTTAGAACAAATTTCATTCAATTTATTAAGGATAAACAAGTAAAATACTAATTTATGTCATTTAATTAATTTAATTAAATTATAAAACGAAAATCTGTTATTATATATTTTTTTTAAGTGACCAATCAAAATGAACATATAAGATTTGATATCTAACTTACCATATTAATTTGTTATTAATCATTAAACTTCACCTCTCATCTTTATATGATTATATTAATATGAAATAAATAAATCATCATATCATCTACATAATAAAAAAAAGTAAATTTTTTTCTGCATATGCCAAGATTTGAATTTTTAAAAACGCATATAAATTGTTCAATCTATAAAGGAAACAATTAAACGGGTCAAAAATTCAGACTTGAGTAATATATTTTTTTACACAAAAATAAAGTTAACAAAAATTCCGACTCAGCAACGGGTCAGAATTTGAATATTTATATTCGATTTCATACATTTATTTTTTTGAAATGTATAATTTTATATACTACAATAAAAATTTAAATATTTTAATTTGCAACATTTAAAATAAGTTTTACTTGATATTTTTAGAGAATATCATCAATACTTAATAGATCAAAAAGTTAAAAATTATAAATACTCTAATTTGATTATTTTTAAAAATATTTATAATAGGTAGCGGGTTAAATATGATATATTATATGATGAAATGAGTTTTGATCCTTATAACTATTTGAATAGTTATATTTAATTTCATATAATTTGTTTTTTGAAATTCATAATTTTATAAACTACAAAAAAAATTTAAAGATTTTAATTTGGAATATTTAAAAATAGTGTAGAACATTTAAATATGGTTTGACACCTCTAAATATTTGAAAATTTGATTCCGCAAGCAATTTTAGAATTAACGAATAATAGATTGTGCACGTAATATTTTAAAATGAAATATTGAGATTCTAAAATAAAAATATAGACTTCACGCACGGGTTGATTTTGGTATTATTATATACTAAATATATGTTTATAACATATTCGATTATGCGAATAATTGGTAAATTCCGTAATTATAAATCTCAAACAAATTCTGTAATTAGATTAGCTCAAACAAATCTCTATTTCAACAACCAAAGAATTATGAATTGAAAAAGAATTTT
Source organism: Arabidopsis arenosa (assembly GCA_905216605.1). NCBI lineage: Eukaryota > Viridiplantae > Streptophyta > Magnoliopsida > Brassicales > Brassicaceae > Arabidopsis > Arabidopsis arenosa. The sequence continues at coordinate 14,390,422 of LR999453.1, read as the reverse complement.
CTAAATTAATTCAAAATAATAACTAATTTTCTTAATTAATTCTAAATAATCTATGTTTTTATATGAGATTTATTTATGATATTTTAATTTTTGATCTAACTGAAATATATGCAATCCTATTTTGTGGTTGTTAACATAAATTAACTCATTGTTCAAATAATATTACTTTTTAAAAAATGAAATTATTTTCCGTTTTCATATCTTAAAAAAAAATTATCCATAATTGAGTATTATAGATAAAATTCTATATTTATTCTAATATTGTATATAGGGACTGACAAAAAAATTAATTTTTTTTCACTTACTATTATAATATATTAAAACTTAGTTCTAATATATATATTATATAAATTTTGTAATAAATAAAATTCAACCCGTACTTTTGTACGGGTGATGATCTAGTAATTTTTAATAAAACCGTGAAACAGTTCTTTTTGGTAAGAATCTCATAAGGTAGAAATTTTCACTTTTAAAAATGAATTCCAAGGACAAACCAAACTCTTGATCTCAAAGGTATTTCTCCACCAATTTATTTTTATACTGTAAAAATATTTTCTTTTTAAAAGTGAATTCTAAGGTAACCCAAAGTCTTGATCTCAATGGTATCTCTCCACCAAAAATGTATGTCGTTTTTCCCTTCGTTTTTGCTATCAAGTTCCTTTCTAAATATTTCAACCTCCAATAAAATCTAGTAAAACATTTTTACTAGAAAATGATTCATAAGCACATAGATGGTCAAAATTCATCATATGATAAGATCATAATTCCCAACAAAGTTTTGACTAGATAACTACAAAAATAAAATAAGCTTGAACTCTCTTTAAACAAAAATCTATATATAATAGCAATCTAATAAATACCATTTGCACATCTGAACGGTTGCGTCTTTTTATCGCAACCTTTCGTTTAAATCGGTTATTTTTTTTACGGTTATTTTGGTTGCGTCTTTTTATCGTAATTTTCGTTTTAATCGGTTATTTTTTTACGGTTATGTCGTTTCCAATAAATACCATTTGTACATCTGAACGGTTGTGTCTTTTTATTGCAACCTTTCGTTTAAATATTTATGGTTGTTTTTCTTACAGTTATTTTTGTACGGTCATGTTGTTTTATTGAATTTCTTTTTACGTAAACCAATAAACTACATATAAAATTGGTTTATTTCATAGTTTACATATGGATATATTTTTAATTTTTAAACTAAAATTTATATTTTACGGGTATGTTTTTTAGAAAATTGCAATCCGAATATCTTCTGCGGTTGCTTCTTTTAATTGTACCTCTTCATAAACAGTTGCAACCTTTTATTCGAATTATTGCAATATTTAGTTTATTTCACGAACAATTGAAACTTTTAGTTTATATCACAAACAATTGTAACCTTTGATTTATATATTTAGTTTATTTCCCGAACGATTGCAACCTTTGATTTATATATTTTGTTTTGTATTTCACGAACAATTGCAACCTTTGGTTTATTTTACAAATTGCAACGTCGCGTCTCTCGGTATAATTTTCATAAATTAATATTTTTAATTTTTAATTACCAAAATGCATTTAAATGAGATTGTAATCGTTTAATTGAACCGTTGAAACATTTGGTTTATTTGACCAATCATTGCAATTTTTGGTTTTGTTTTACGAACCATTGTAATCTTTATAGTTTATTTGACGACCTTGACGAACCGCTACAACTTTTGATATATCGCAACATTTCATTTATTTCTTTTTAAACTAAAAAAATTATTTTACGTTATGTTTTTTGAGAAAGTTGCAATCCGAGTAAATATTTTTTACGGTTGCATCTTTTTATCGTAATTTTTCATAAAATGATTGCAACCGTTTAGTTGAACCATTGCAACATTTAGTTTATTTCACGAAAAATTGCAACTTTAAGTTTATTTTATAAATCGTTATAACATTTAATCATCTACCATCGTTATTATTAATTTTCGTTTGATATTTTTTTTAACGATTTTTGAAATATTTTCCCCCGCGATGTCGCGGGGGTCCGGAGTCCTAGTGATAATAAAAGATGAAGTAGAAAAGAAAAGAAAAAAAAAACAAATAAGCTTGAACTCTCTAATAATGTGTCGAAACAAGTGATTAACGAGAATAATCTCCAAAATTAATGACATACTTACTGAAAATCTTACCATGTCGAGATATCCGAAGAACTCTCATCATTCTAGCCGACCTTTTATATGTTTAGAGACTCTTTGCGAGGTGCAAGTCTGATGGGTTACCTCTCCATCTGTGTGGGGCTTAACTTCGGGCTCTGCCTCAGGACGTGGATGCTCATAGTAGGCGCAATAGTGCGTTAACTTTGAAGTTGGTGCAGGTCTTACCGTCCAATGGTGTAAGGAAGAGAATTGCCTCTCTTGAAGTTCAAAAACTAACTCTCCGTACCATAATTAGGCTACAATGGTCGATATGGTTCTGGATGGTGATGATTTATTTGTAAGGGCTCGAACTGCAATTGAAAAAGGAAGTCGATTCCATCAGAGGCCATTATTAACAATGTAAAAGTGTAAGAAATTGAATTCTATTCTGTTACGTTTACAGTTTGATTTATCCCAAAGGAAGAACTCGCGATCTGTGAGAACTATGAGTATGACTACAAATGAAACTATGAGTATTCTCAGAATGGACAAACAAGAAGAGCACTGAGTAATATAAACAAGAACATTATCGGAGCTCCTGTTTATCCTTGTGCTGTCAACAAGAGACCATTCACCGAGTAATTAATTACTTACTAACTTCTTCTTTGAATGATCCTTTATTTGTAAAGTTGTATACACTTATCTTACGAACCAATTGTTTTCTCAGGCAGAATGGGATATGTAACAAGAAGATTCCACCTGTTCCATTGCATCGTCCGGTTACTAGGTCAGTAAATTTCAAATGATTTCTGCTTCAATGTCACAATTGTATTACTCCCTCCGTTTCACAAAGAGTGTCATTTTAACACATTTCACACAAATTAAGAAAACCTTGAATTATACATGTATGCCCCTATTTAATAAGTGATTAATGATTTAAATTCAATGAGAAGTAGCTTTAGGTTAAGGGTAAATCAGGAAATTTTGGGTAAAAGTTACATTGAAAATGTAGAATGACACTCTTTGTGAAACAAAAATAAAACTCTAGAATGACACTCTTTGTGAAACAGAGGGAGTATGAGTTTGGTTAGGAGCTCTAATTCTTGATTTAATTTCTAGAAATTTGCTGCTCAGTTAGCTGAGAACAATCCACAAGGAGGTAACTTTATATTGACACAAATTGAATTTGGTAATTGAAAACATGACATGGTTTAGGTTGTCTAATCTCAAATGTTTTTTTTTGTGGTTAGGAAACCAAGAAACCAGACTTGATTTCGAACGAAACATTAGATAGAATCAAAACAGATGTGGAAGAAGGAGACTTTAATGAACCAATGTTTGTTCAACACATTGAAGCCATGCTTGAAGAGATTGACCGAATGGTAAGAATAACAATTTGTTGGTTACTCGGATGAAGATACATGTTGTCTTTTATCTGCAGGAAGGAATTGAAATGGAAGATTCAAATGATATTGATGTTGAAGTAGAAGAGTCTGTGATGGATATAGACAGCTGTGACAAGAACAATCCTCTAGCTGTAGTTGAATACATCGATGACATATATTGCTTCTACAAGAAAAATATTGGTTACATATGGGATTTTCATGTTCTTGCAAGCATTGGATCAGATTCTAAAGGTAAAAATCATTTATGCTTTTCTTTTTCTTTTCTTTTTTTCCGTGGGAGTTAACAGAGAGAGAGAAGAAGAAGAGCATTGAGGATTTTAATGGAGAAAGATATTTGTAGAAGACATCTTTCAAGAGAAGGGATAGGATGTGTTTGGGTGTTTATGAGCATGTTTGACTTCAGTCATGGTGGATCTAGCCAGAAGCTTTTGATGGATAAGAAACGTGGAAGCAAAAGAATCATAGGTTTTTCTTCTTCTCTCTTTTGGGTATTGGAATGTGTCTGAACCAAAAAAGATTCTCACGTTGTTGGTTTGATGAAACAATGCAGGTAATAATGGAATGTTTGAGACTAAGGTTGAGAAGCAGCTTACTTGTGACTGTGAGGTCTTTGTTAAGTTTTTGTTGGATTTAAGAATCAAACTTGCTTTTGTTGTGTATAATGGTTTTGTGAGGAATGAAAAACTAAAGTAGATTGTTTTGTCTCAGGAAAGTGAAGCTGAAATGCAGAGTGTCAAGATACTAAGATGAGATTGATGAGAAGACTAAGAAAGGTAAGAGATGTTTGTGTATTCATCATTTTATATAAGACTCTGATGTTTGTTATGTATTGTCTAATCAAAAACCAGTTTTAAGACAACTTTACAATTGCTCTGTTTCATTACGATGGGATAGCAAGTGAGTGGAATGACGAGTTTGAGTGGAGCTAAATTTGATTCAATCTGAATGTAAGGTTGTGGCGGAGACGGTGAGAAGAAGATAGCTCAAATGAGAGTCTTGGAGATGACGATGGTCAGCATAATCATCACATGAAGAACTTACCATCGGGTCGTAATGGTTGTGGGAGAGGACACAGAACGTTTAGGAATGGTCATTTCAACACCGGTGGTGGTAATTAATTACGGTGCGAATGGTTATAGCGGTGAGAAGAGGAAAGCTCCAGCTGTGGAGAATCCATTGCCTGTGAGTTTGGAGGATCTGTATAACGGTGTGAAGAAGAAGATGCGTTTATCTAGAAATGTCTACAATGCTTCTGGGTATGTTTTCTTCTTCATCTCCCTCTCTATATACATATAGACCAGAATCAAGACCTAGAAGAATCTTTCCTTTATGCATTGCTATTGTATACGACTAATTGTAATTGAGTAGTTTTGGTGATTGGTTTGTCTCAGAAAAGCTTAAGACTTTGAATATCATCTGGTCTCGTGATGAAAACTGAAGTTGTTGGAAAGAAAAAAGGGTACTTTATTCGTTGGAGTCCAGGAATGAAGCTTATGACACTGTTATGATTCGTGTTTCTGTTTGATCTTGCAGGAAAATGATGGTAGAGGAGGAGATATTACCTATAGATATAAAACCTGGTTCGAAGAAAGTGTTAAGTTCTATGGACTTCCAACTCAAAACCAATTGGCAATGAGTGGAGTGGCCCATATCCCTTTATATATTACTTATGATCCCTTCCAACTTCCGATGTGGGACATTATGTCCTAATACGCCCCCTCGAGATGATGGCTCTTTGGCCATTAATCTCGGAATATTCGGGCTTAGATCGACGGCATCAATTTTGGGCCTTGTCGATGATTGGACCATCTTTGGGTCGGATCGGGTTGGACATGTGTGGATCGGGCTCTGATACCATGTTAAGTTCTATGGACTTCCAACTCAAAACCAATTGGCAATGAGTGGAGTGGCCCATATCCCTTTATATATTACTTATGATCCCTTCCAACTTCCGATGTGGGACATTATGTCCTAATAGAAAGGAACAAAGCTCACATTCCCTAAGAATGGCAATGAAGAGCCTGGAATCATACGAAGACAAAGGTGCTAGAGAAATTATAGAAAACCCAACCGACAAGACCAAGGTGCACCTCATTTACGCCAATGTCGTATCGTACTATCGTGTGCCTTCTCTTAAAGGTAAAATTGCCTCTCACCTGGCTGACTCTTATGAGTCGAGAACAAGTATTGCGTTTTCATTGACTATTTTCAAATACCAAATGTTATATGAATCAATACAATTTTTTTCCAAGAAGAATTGGAGGGTCTTACCGCCAGTTACCCAGATCAATTCAAAATCTACTATGTTTTGAACCAGGTTAGCCTTGAAATCCAAATATTTTTGCATTTCTCTAAATAACTAAAAGAAACTCTTTCTGATACCTTTTTTTGTCTTGGTGTTGACAATGATTAGCCTCCGGAAATATGGGCTGGTGGTGTTGGATTTGTAAAATCAATGTTGCATATGACAAGGATCTCTGTTTGTTTTATGAGTCTACAAGGACCAATGGACAAGATTACCACCGTTGCTATTCCTCTTACCTTAGCTGCAAGTTCTGAATATATGATTGTAAGTCCATATGTTCAGTTTCCTTTTTGTACTATTTTGTGTAAAGTGTTTTAGTGAATTAATTTGTTGAATTTGGTTTATCTAAGTTGCTGATTTGGTTGAGAAATTCCATGTTTTGGTTTTCTATGTCATAGATTGCAAATTTTGTGAAATATTTTTCATATTTTGGTTTCAGAAATAGAGGAAGGACGCTGAAGTGAAGTCTGAAGAAGAAGAAAAGGACGAAGACAAAGTGGAGGAAACTAGCATATTGACTAATGTAATCTTGAGTCATTGTCATTATCAGATAACACTTATAAATCATTCAAGGAGATTGAATCTTACGTTTTTTGTATAGCAAAGATTCGACCTTTTTATAATTTTGAATTTGGTTGGATTTCAACACCTTTGCAGATACAGGCAAAAGCAATTCCACCATTGATAATGGGAAAAGATGTACTTGGAGCTACCAGGACATGTTCTGGTTAAACCTTAGCTTTTCTTATTCCTGCTGCAGAGCTTCTATACCATGTTCGGTTTACTCCTCACAATGGAACTGGTGTTATTGTCATTTGCCCAACAAGAGAGCTTGCGATTCAGGTCCAGATTTGTCACACTTTTTCTAAATATCATTTGAATCTGTCAAGATTGATACTTATTATACATCATCAATGTTTCAGTCTTATGGAGTGGCAAAAGATCTTCTTAAGTATCATCCACAGACTGTTGGAAAAGTTATTTGCGGTGAGAACAGAAAGAAAGAAACTGAATTTCTTGTGAAAGGTGTTAATTTATTAGTAGACTTCTTGACCACCTTGAAAATACAAACTCGATTGGTGTTCTCATCCTCATTTCTTCAAATTTGTTTATTTTCAAATTTGCGTATAGCACTGGTGATGTATCGTGTATTATTAGTTGAGTTCTTTTGGTGTTTTTCTTCGGATTTGTGGCAATGGTAAGTCTGTGTATGTGTTTACTATCGATTTCTGGATTTATTGCTCTGCATCTTTGTCTCTTTATATTGTTTCATTTGTTTTTGCTCTATGTACTCAATGCTTTGTTCCTGCATTTTAGATCTTGGTTACGGTTGTTTCTCAGTGTTGGATAAAAATTTTCCTTCATTCTGCGTTGGTAAAAGCATGTATCTATTAAGGATGGAATTGTTGTTGAATTCTGGTTTACAGCGACTAATTGAACAGTTCTGCTCTTTCGAATGTAGTTTTATTTAACTTCAAACCCTTATGTGTACTGGTTTTCTCGAATGGTGATGCATATTTCTTTAAATCAGTTTCAAGTGTGGTGGAGATTTTGTGGTTCTGGATTTATCGAGTTTGATGATCCTTGTGCTTTTTACTGCAGAAACTTTTCGTATCCATGTCGGAGGTTTAACAGTCACTTCCCTACTCAATGCAGAATGCACTCTCTCCATTGATGAAAGGATTAGTCGGTGGAAAACTCTTCAAGCATTCAGATATCGATGTGAAAGTTGCAGTCGCTGCCTGCATCAGTGAGAATACAAGAATAACCTGCTCCAGATGCTCCTTATGATGATGACCAGATGAAGGTATGTAATTGTTTGGTAATTTTTCTGGAGGGAATGGGCATTATGCCCGTTGGTTACTGACTATTTTCTTCCAAGTTGCATGTTCTGGTTTCTAAGTTGCAGGTTTGGTTTGAGAAAATTGAAGGTTTACGTTCTGCAGGCTTGATGATTTATGTTTGCGGATGAAATTTGATTTCCCTAAGATGCTTTTAACAACTGCTAAGAAACAAAATGAAGAACTCGAGAGAATTGGTACAACAATTCCCAAAACGTGTTGCATATCCAGCCTTTCAAATTTTGTATCATACTTTAGAAATAAGATGTCTTTTGATGTATACATTCAAGCTAATCGGTATTCTAAAGATGTCAACACGTTTATTGTATACATTAGAATACCGATTGACATCTCTATTTGTACGTTTATTGTATACATTCAAGCTATTACGTACATGAGAGAATCTTTATTGTCATATGAAAAAAAGGGAAAAAACCTGAAAAAACCGCCTTCTATTTTTTATTTGGCCGTTTAATACATGTAGTTTTAAAATTAGAATAACAATACCACTTTTAATTGTTGTTGTCTTTTAAATTCTTTGTTTCTTAAATTTTGGTAGATTCACTGTGGGTTAAATTTTAACTGTAGTTAGCGATTCCGTTACCATCGTTAACGGTCGTTAACGCGGAGGTACGAATCTACCAAAATTTAAGAAACAAAGAATTTAAAAGACAACATCAATTAAAAGTAGTATTTTTATTCCAATTTTAAAACTACGTGTATTAAACGGCCAAATAAAAAATAGATGGCGGTTTTTTCGGGTTTTTTCCCATGAAAAAAATAATCTCATTTCTAAAATTTATGTTCAAAAACAAGTTACACCTTATTTATCAAGATACAAAAATAATCATATATTTTTATCAAAAACAAATGTATAATTGTTACTTATGATATGGACTAAATAACAATAATAGTATAGATTGATTTGAGTTCCATTTTATGTAATGATAAATGCATATATAGATGGACGGGAAATTACGATAATCTATGGGATATGGGATAACAACTGTAGAAGGGAATGTCTAGCCAACATAGTGTTCTCTTTTCTTTTGCATAAGAAGTAGATTTGAATAATGATTGTATTTGTTCTGGATTTCTCCGGTTGATGCCTATCAAGCTTTTTGTCGGAGGTGAAATCTTATCTTTCTCTATATCAGATCAACAGTTATTGGTATCAAAATATATCAGATCAACATTCAAGCAACTCTGATATACTTGGTGTGTTGTACAAGGATTTTGTTGGTGGAGTTGGACCCAAGGTATTGCCAATGCACGTTGCCAAAGCGATGTATAAATGGTTTCAGATCAAGGTATAATTTTAGATACGTTGGTTTAGATATTTTCTCGATTTTGCGCACCTAAACATTTTTTTTACTTTTGGATATATGGAGTACTGGAAGGCATATCAGCCATTACGATATGCTCGAGAATTGGTGAGGGGAAGTCCAGAGAGTGGATATGAGAAACTACCCACATACTTATACATGATAAGGAGAGCAAATCCTTGAACCTTAATGCGACTTGAAGTTGATGCAACACAAAGATTTAAATATTTCACCCTTAAATCAACCCAGTCGGAATCTTCGCCGTCGTTTGTGGGCATGGAGGATTCAAAGAGAGATGGCTAGGGTTTAGTAGAAAATCGAAGAAGAAGAGACATAAATGGGATAATCTGTGAGAAAGGAAAAAACTTAAGAAACCAAAACCTAAATGGAGACTTTTTATGTTTTTTTTGTTTTTGTTTCTTCATTTTGTGGTGTTATTTTTGCAAAGTTTTGAGTCAAACTGGGTAAATTTCAGTCAATTTAATTATGTTACAATTTATTTACGTGTAAATCAATATTCCTTTTTTTAAATTCCAAGTATTCTGAATATTGTTCAAATAATACATTTGCAAGAGTTTTCTTAAATCTTAAAAAATTATAATATGGTTAAGTTTGGGTTTTGTGGTCAATTGTTATGTCTAAGGTTAGGTCATTTGATTTATTCTTACTGGCTAAACATACATTTCTACGCTAAAGTCTCTTCTAACCAAAGGCTAATTTGTTCATGTTTGTGTCTAAACTTAGTTAATACTATACAAAGATTGTTTACTTAATAAAGAAAAAGCTTTTTACATAGAAAAAAAATTATAAATACTAGTTGATGCCGTTATTTCTCCAATAAATTATTTTAGATCCAAAAAATGAATCGTTTATTATTTTTCATATTCGTTATTGCTATTTATTCTAGGGTAAATGAAGCGTGCGAGATAAATGAAATACAAATCATAAACGACCTTGGTCCTGGTAGAATTCTCCAATATCATTGTCGCTACCCAAAAAAAGACTTCGGAGTCCAATACCTAAACTTCGATGCTATTAGAACCATTCAACTTCGGGACGAAGGATTCAATATAACAAAATGGCATTGTCTTCTTAAGCACGGGCTTAACATGAGGTATCATAAAGACATAGAAGTATACAGTCAAAATACACGTGCACCTCAATGTGGTCAAGTACGTGTATGGATTGCCAGACTGGGTAGGATATGGTTTAAAACAAGTTATGATGAACCGTCAGGAAAATTACTATTTTGGGATTATTGATAATGTTCTATTATTGTTTCTAAAACTGTTTCAAATTTATGTAATTCTTCAGCGGCTTATGACATGAACCATAAAAAATAATACATGTCAATTTTGTTTCCTAATATATATGCCATATGATACCTATGTATATTGAATCGTTTTTTTCAAATAATAATAAAATAATTTTTATTTATAATTATGTTTTTGTTTAAGAGATGACTCTATATCTATTTGTTTGCTTTACAAGAATGTATTTTCGTCTAGAAAAAATTAGATAATGTTTTCCGTAAGAAAATAAGAGGACATGTTAGAATAAGAGAATCATAATCTGTATTAATTTACTTGAACGATTGTAGCCACCACGAATAAACGACAAATTAAGTGTCAAAACAGTCGCAAAATTGCCACATTTATGTGACGATTTTGATCATTCCTTTTGCGACCACATTTAAGTCACGAGTTTATGATACCCTAATTGTCCTAACTTAGTATGATTATACGACTTTCCAAAGTTGTCACATTTTAGTCTTCAATCCAGGACCATGATATAACGCCTTGCGATGGTCGCTTATATACGACTAATTTAGGTAGTTAGAAAAGCGTTGCAAATGTGAGACCCATTTGCAACCAAAGCCAATTAGTGACTATAGATTGAGGACCACTTTTGGTAGTCCAGAAATAGTTGTAAAGAAGTGTTTTGCGACAAAATTATGGCGATTCGCGGGGTCACAAAACGTAGATTATGTTGTAGATCGATCGTGCAGCATTTATATGTCAAAATACAAAGGTTGGCAACTCATATTGACTGGTAGTTCCACTTCTAGATTAATCAATCTTGAATTTAGAAGAATACCATATTTCTGGCAAAACCAAACAGATCTTTCGAACCAATTTTGAATCGATTATTAAACACATGCAACGTCCTAGCCAAATTTTAACTTAAACAAGCAGATCGATCTATTGTTGTTTACAAAGTTGAAGCTTAATTGATCATCTAAGTTATGATCTTATATTTATTTTCTTATCAAAAGTTATGTTGAATATTTTGAAAGAACGTAAATGAGCAAAACAGTCTTATTTATTTTTTGTCAAAGATTGTTGGGTGTTTATTGAACAGATAAAAATTGAATTTAATGGGTATTTAATTTCCTGAATTTAAACAACAACTTAGAATCTTATATCTTTAAAAAATATCAATTTTTCCATAATATACTATTGTATTTGAGTTCTAAAGTAGTGCACATTTCTTCTCTTTTTAATTTCTAGGTTCTTCCATACATTAATTCATGTGAAATCTGTATACCCAATGCTTGTATTTTTGCAACTGTTTAATTCTTATTTCTTGAACTTTCTTGCTTACTAAAATGATGTGTGTCAGATTTTTCACTGGGAACCAGTGGAAAACACTCCATATCTCTCTCTATATGGTCATTGGTCCATGACATTTCTTAGAATTTTTATTTGCCATGAGATCAATTAATAAGCAACCATACATTTCCCTTGTGTTTTTCACAAAATGATTTTTAATAAAACCGTGAAACAGTTCTTTTTGTTAAGAATCTCATAAGGTAGAAATTTTCACTTTTAAAAATGAATTCCAAGGACAAACCAAACTCTTGATCTCAAAGGTATTTCTCCACCAATTTATTTTTATCATACTGTAAAAATATTTTCTTTTTAAAAGTGAATTCTAAGGTAACCCAAAGTCTTGATCTCAATGGTATCTCTCCATCAAAAATGTATGTCGTTTTTCCCTTCGTTTTTGTGATCAAGTTCCTTTCTAAATATTTCAACCTCCAATAAAATCTAGTAAAACATTTTTACTAGAGAATGATTCATAAGCACATAGATGGTCAAAATTCATCATATGATAAGATCATAATTCCCAACAAAGTTTTGACTAGATAACTACAAAAATAAAAAAATAAAAAAAAATAACATTACTAACGGGTAAATGTCTTTCCCTAAACTTAGTTTACACACTCTCTTTAAACAAAAATGAAAATAAAAGATGAAGTAGAAAAGAAAAGAAAAAAAAAAAAAACAAATAACCTTGAACTCTCTAATAATGTGTCGAAACAGGTGATTAACGAGAATAATCTCCAAAATTAATGACATACTTACTGAAAATCTTACCATGTCAAGATATCCGAAGAACTCTCATCATTCTAGCCGACCTTTTATATGTTTAGAGACTCTTTGCGAGGTGCAAGTCTGATGGGTTACCTCTCCATCTGTGTGGGGCTTAACTTCGGGCTCTGCCTCAGGACGTGGATGCTCATAGTAGGCGCAATAGTGCGTTAACTTTGAAGTTGGTGCAGGTCTTACCGTCCAATGGTGTAAGGAAGAGAATTGCCTCTCTTGAAGTTCGAAAACTAACTCTCCAAAGGCGTTAAGCTACCGTACCATAACACAACATCAAAATGTAAGTAGAAGAAAACAAGATAGTGTGACTAAGACTCGGAGGAGTATGTTACATATATATAAACTTTAGAATCCATGGTGGCTCATGAAATGATCCTCATCCTAGAAATACAAAGGAGAGCCATCCAAATTGCAAGTCTATGAAGCAAGTCAAATCCACCTATTTCCATAATAGCAATAATTAATGAAGCCTCCATTGGTAGCATTGGTGGTCAAAATCGCATAACTGTAATGGTAACACCGGTTTTTATATGATTATAACCGGGTTTTAAGAGTCTTTTGAAAGTATTTTAATCTTTTTAAAAACTTTCAAAGTGATTTTCTAGTTTCAAAAGCCATTTCAGGTGATTTGGACAAAAAGATTTAACATGACCCTAGTTTCAAGAGTACATAATACAATTGTTTAAATTAAGTAAAATATTTTTAATATCGTTTAACACAAGATATTGAGTGACTTAGCTATTTTGCCCATCGAAAGGGAACTGGTTAAAAATATTGATTAATAATATTTTAAGAAAGAAGGAAAAACAAAATTATGTTTTATAATATTTTGATTTTCACTCCGGCATCATCGCCGGTAGCTCAGAATTCTCCGATTTTCACTCAAATGGCTTCCGATCCTCTGATTGATTACACGGATTTGTACTCTCCTTATGCTTTGACGAGTGGAGACAATCCGGGGAATGTTATCATCACCGAGGTATTAGATGGAACCAATTATTCTTCTTGGACTATCGCTATATATGTCTCTCACAAACACTGATAGAATTGGAAAGATCTTTGGTATTTATTTACTTCAGCTTGACCAGATAATGTGTTTGCTTGTATCCATCATAAATGATAAGGTACTAGGTACCAAAGAGGAACCGGATCAAGACTAGATCAAACCCCTAGTCTTGATCCACAAGTAAACAAGAAACAAGAGGTTGTTAGTTTATAATTTAATTTGGTAATATGTTATTTAATTATTAAGTTTCTATGTTATAGGAGAGCTTGTAGGAGGCGTGACTTAGGTTGGGCAGTTTATCTTAGTTTCAAGAGTCACAACGTTTAGTTTGATCGGTTATGTACGTAAGATTATCTGTATATAAGTGTGTGTGTCTTGTCTTAACAAAATAACAAGTTCAGATTAATAAAAAGTGTTCTACTTCGTTCTCTGTCTTCTTTAGAGGAGAAGAGATCATTCTTTATCTCTTACTCTGTTTCTTTAGTGTTGAAATTAAGGAGAAGCACTAGGCAAGGAAGCATGCATCAGCAAAGGTGGACATGCTCACAGACCAGAAGCAGCATATCCAAAGATCTTTTTATGCAAACCAACCACTAGAGAAGATGAAAATGACTCCAACATCATGTAGATCAAAGAAGAGTTAACGGACCAAAAGCGAGATAAAGAAGACTTCGACACCTTATTACCCGAGGACTCAAAACAAGAACCTATGCACGAGATGAAATTTTTTGCATTGATTAATTAAGGAGTATTAACAAGCTGAAGACATTGCAGGTGATCACCAACAATCCAATACTCGAGATAATCATGTGATTATAACCTCAAGTTAATCAAGAATCTAACTTTCTTTCTATATGTGTAGGTTCTTTAGTTTTGATGAAAACATTTAATCATGGGGCCATGGGGGAAGCTATGAAGAAGTCATTAGGCCAGTAGCTGAACCGGAAGACCAATCAAAGAGCCTGCACCATGCATCTCAAACCCGAACATAACATATGTGCATTCCTTGGGAGAATCCAATCCAACCACATGTTTGGAGTCCAAAAGGTTCCTAAGAACACCTCAAACTTTATTCCAAGACATTGGACAATGTGGATTCAATCTTCCCCACTCATACACCAAGACTTTCCATATTTAGATCCAAGAGCTTTCAATGCATTCCAACGGTTATATTCCTTTGAACCACTTGAAGCTACGACTTATTATTTGTAAAATAATATACTACTAAATCTTCATCAATTATTATTTGTAAAATTAGAAAATTAAAACACTACTAAATACAGTCATATACAATCCCCCATTCAAGAAGTTAACAAAAATATGACGAAAACAAAAAGAGTAAAATATGAAACAAATTTAATCTAATTAATCATAACAATCACTGATCATATATTTGAACTTCTCCATCAATATTTATGGCCACCGTACGATCCAAGTCCAACCACCGCGGGGTGCCTTCTTTTTACAGCCGTTCGGGTGCCCTCGAGACGATGAGGGCTAAAGAAATCAGAGTAGACCTCCATGAAAAAATGCTCAACCACATCGAGGTAAGCAGTGTAACGAAGACGAGAGTAGCAATGCAAAAACTCTCTTACATCTGAGACATAATGATCATCTCTTATTATATCATCATTCATCATTTTCTCCATATCCTTTAGCTTTCTACGAACAAGATTTACCTTTGGCTGGGAAAAGAGTGTCTCGTCTCTGTCTTCTCTTCTCGGTTGTAGAGTTAAAGCTTTGTTTGTGGTCACATAGTCTTTGGGTTTAGGTTGAAACTGCTTGTGTATGGATGATGATGATGATGATAATGATGTGATGATATTGGAGTTTGAATGATCATTAGTATTATTGGTAGAGGTGTTGTTAGGTGTTTTTGGTAGTTTATGATACGTACCGTTGTTGAAGAAGAATGACTTGAAGTTGTCGATAGTTTTTTGGAAGATTTTTCTTGTGTTGGAGATTGAGCTTCTAAGAACCATATTTCTCTTGTTTTCTTCGTGTACAGTCTGTTTTCTTTTATTACTTTTGTCTCCTTTGAGTTTTGGTGATTTGTCCTCCGGAAGCTCTTGCTTATGTTATATATATTGCAAAGGCTTTAGGTTCTCTTCTTTGGATTCTTTGGAATCAAAATTATCTTTAAAATAAACTAATATATATTTTGAAAATAATTACCCGCTCACATCATAACTGTATTATACGTTTTGGTAAATTTAGGTTCATTTCCACGTCTTTATTTATTTGCTAGCAAACATACTTAGATAGGTAGATAGTTTTGTATTGATTGTTTAGACTTTAGAGAATTGAAGGTAAAATAAATAATAGAAATATCCAATAACATATTGTATATACAATAAGCTTAAATGAATTACAACATATTGGTAGTATTTATGTATGGTTACAATTAATAAATATAATATTGAAAAAACAAAGAGAGAAAAATTAAGTGGAGAAGAGTAATTTACCTCTCTTTTTTTTACAGTTTAAAAATATCACAAATAACTCTGTTCTTATTAAACTGGATCTTGACTTAAACTCTAAAGGAAGGAGTGAAGTAAGAGGGAGGACATCTTTTTAAATGTAGAAATGGGTTAGATCTGTTGCAGTAGTCCGTGGTCGTTGAATTGGCAACATTCTAATTTAGCTACTCTTGATTTATCTATTTTACCAATTCTATATCCACCCACTTTTTCTTTTTTTTTTTTGTGTGCAAATATCCCACCAACTTATTTTCTTATTTTTATCAACCTAAACATGAAGCGGCCATATTAAAAATATTCGGACAACAAATCTTGAGTTTATTCTGACATATCCTTAATTTTATTTCATTCATTTCTATATATACTATATAGGTATATGTATATTATTCTATGGTATTTCACACACAATTCAATTTTATAATTTTCCGTTGAATTTCTGGCAGTTAATTATTTATTACTAATACATCCATAAAATTATTACTAATAAATTTGTGTGCTCATAGACAGGGGCGGAGTTATTTGACCCTAGTCCAACAAATAAATTGACCCCTATTAAAATTTAGTTGACGTACAAGCAAACGGAAGCCCAATAATCATGTTGAATTATATATATAGGAGCCCATTAACTATATTGAGTTATCAAATATTAGGCCCAATAAAAATCTATTAAAATTGTGTTTCGTTAAATCTAAATAGATGATCTATGTTTGAGCAGATCCATTTAAACTCGATGGATTCATAGGTCGGGTCTCAACTATAATATAATCTTAACTAGATTTTTTTAACCTCAGATACACCGCGGAAAGATTTATGTTTTAAAACTAGTATATATAAAATTTTACAAATTGTATCTCCTTACAAAATATAAATAGTTTACAATTGTTATTAAATAACGGTATACCACGAATCCACGGGACAATTGTTAATCACTGAATCAATAAAATTTTATAAATATTGATTCAAACCCGTCTACCATATAAATCCGTTCTGAAATATAACCCGTTCCGTAATTTTTTAACCCGTCCCGTGATTTGTTTTCTAAAAATAGTGATTTTAAAATTTAATGATTATTTATTATATAGAAAAGTTTGCAAATTGTATCATTCTCTAAGACATTTATATTTTAATAAACTGAGGATTTAATCTGTATTAAAGAGGCATGTTAATAATATTTTAAAATATTATAAATATTGATTCAAACTCGTCTATCATATAACCTCGTTCCGAAATATAACCCATCTTGTAATTTCTAAATCCGTCCCGTGATTTGTTTTCTAAAAGTAGAAAATTTTAAAAATTTAAAGATTATTTATTATATGTAAAAGTTTACAAATTGTATTATTTTCTAAAATATTTATATTTTATAGTTTAAAATTGTTATTAAGTAACATTATACCACAGAACAATTTTTTATTTTATACAATCTTTTCTAAATGAGACTGATTTGATATGTGTAATATTGGTGGTATTAAAAAAATGAGTTAATCTATATTGAAGTGGCGGGTTAATGATATTTTAATTTTTTTTTTTATTATTGTTGATTCAAAAACCTGTCCCGCCAAACCCATCCCGCCAAAAAAGCTATTTATTTTATTAATGTTGATGTTATTTATGATATTATTCTTAATCATTGTCTAAATATTTTAGTTGATGTCGAAAGTTGAGCACACATTTTTTTAATATATGTCCGTTTTTAAATTTCGAATCACAGTATATGCAGAAAGAAAATTGATTTTTTTTTACTTTATATATTATATGATGATTCAAAACAATTAAAAACAAATCAAACAAAGATGATAGGAGAATCATAATTCTAAATCTTAATCAAATCTTCTAATTATCTAAATTATTAAATATGGAATATCCGGTGTATGAGTTGGGTTAAATATAACCCGACCCAACAAACTTTTTATGACCAAAATTTGTAAACGGGTCGGATACCCATTGTATCCAAATGCATTTTGCCCCACCCGCAAAATATTTACTTCCCAAATAATAGTATAGGATTTGACGGAAACAATTACAATGTAGAATGCAACATTTAAATCATGTGTTGTGCATGTGACTACGTATTAGTTGTTTTTAGTCAATACTAGGTCGAAACTCGCGATACGATCGGGTATTTTTTTTTAATTTGTTTTATTTGAATAATCAAAACCAAAACAATATTATCACATCAATAATAAAGGGGGAAAAAGGTATGTTTACATTAAATGGTATAATTACAATTATGTTTACTTGTCTAAGAGCTTCACGACATACTTTTCATCTTTGTTCTACTATGAAAAATACAAACAAGGCTATCCACATAAATTCAGGATATAAGGTAACATAAAGAACATGCAAAAATAATAAAGTTTAGTACATTGACTTTACTATTGGAATCAATTAGTCTGTTGACCACAAGAGACATCAATCTCTATTGAAAAACATAGGAAAAATGGGTAGAAAAATCCTCACCTTTTTAAAAAACACAAAAACCTCACTTTTTTGTGGGTTTTTAAACATTCATCTTTTCATAAACTATTATAAATAAATCCAATTTGTAAATTTTAAAAAAATCGTTATATTAAAACATAATAAATATAAACAATTTGATTTAGGATTTTCTTTTAAAATTCTAGTTTACAATCTTTTTCTAAATTGAAAATTTTTAAGTCATGATGTAAAAAATTTAATTGTATTCGGTTGTGTTATAAAAATTCATCAATGTGAAACAAAATAGATTTTGTTACGAATAATATATAAATTCTTATATTGATCCGAATATGAGTTTATGTTAAGAAAAGTTTATTCGGTTTGATCACACAAATTTGCTAACGTGAAACCAAACCAAATTTTATAATACTACGGAAATGACTTTCCACATCAAAATATTTTCATCCGACAAACTAATAATCAAACTACAATAGGGTTTTGAAAGAACAAGCGAATTTGATTATTAACGATTAACGAGACAACAAAGAACACACGAATTTGATTTACCTTAAGGCGAATGTTGTGATTTCAATGATGAAATATTATCATTATTCAAAGTCTTTTACATACATTAATGAGATCGTTAGAAACAAAAATATTGATCAAGATGACTCATATTTCTATAAAGTGTGCACCTCCAGAGATTTTCGACCGCGAAGGTGTTTTGGGAGTGACAGCAATTGGAGTAACTGTTGCATTAAACCCTCTACTGAGGTCTTTTGAAACAGTCTTGTCAGAGAGAAAACCTTTCTCGGAACCATGGAGATTCACTTCAAAAGTATCAGATTGTTCTTATGAGACCCATGAAACAACTCAAAGTTTGTCATTTCCGCTTCATTATGGTCTCGACATTTCTCTACGCCTTTTGGCAAGTCTCTGAAACCAGTCACTGATACTGGTTCTGGTTCTTCTAGAGTACTCATCTCTGGGATCTCCGGGATCTCCTTCTCCCCATTAGTTCTTGTGGCACCATAAGGTTGATCCTCAATCCCGTGAATCGCTTTAGGTCTTACGCATTCAGATGGGAGGGACCAGCAATATATGTTGCATCTCTTCGCAACTTGTTTTCTCCGATTCTAAATTCTCTATGTGACCATCTCTCTGTAGATTATCTCATGAGTATTCATGAGGATCCACTAGTGTTTGCACAATAGTAGATATGGTTTCTCTAACTGTGTCTTCTTCTTGAGCTCTTCTGATATCTTCGGACATTTGCGGTTCCACAAGAATGTCATCTGATTCTGGATCTTCTCTATGCCTAGATGCATTTTGGTGATCTTTGGATGATTCATTACAATCTAGTGGTTCCGCTTTAACGACTCTAACCGATGCTTCTTCTGTAGTATCTCTAACATTTTCTGCATCCATGTCCATATCATGAGCAAAACTCTCACTGCAACAACAATTATAAACACAGAAAGTTGGGATTGTGTTTGTCAATTACATGTATGGAACCAAAAAATATCATACTTACTGTTTATTTTCATTATGATTGGCAGAGAAAGTCTCATAAAACGTAAACAGAAGGTCCTCTTCCATGTCAAACTGCAACTCCACAAAGTATTAACTTTATTACATATATATTCACGAAATTACAGGAATGAAAAGAAATTGAATCAAGAAACAATGGAAATATACTCTGTAGTAGAACCTAACAGTTATACACTCAGTAGTCTATAAGGTGAGACATACCCTTTCCATTGAATACATGTCCATCTTCTCTGGTTCCTGACTTCCATCTGTTTCATCGCAGTGTTGTGGTATTAAGTACATGAACAGTGATGAGATTCACTTCAAACGACTTTTAGTAATAAATACCTTTAAGTGTAATATCTTCTTGCGGCTTAATATTTCCCCTGAGAAAGAAGAAACAAAACGTGAGACTATAAAAGAATCTCTGCGAAATACATTCTGTCTAGGAATAACAAGCATACCCATGAAAATCTTCCAGAATCCCAAGATCAAAAGCATGTAGTTCAAATCTCTCAAGCAAAGCAATGGAAAAACACTCGATAGATGCCGGCCCAGAAGAAGATAGGCCAAAACTCTGTATGTCAAAGCATCTAACTCTTTTTGAAAGATCTGATCTGTGCATCCAAAAAAAAACCCAAAAGAACCACACATCATAAACGGCAATGAAGTAAATAAGTTCTTGAATGTCAAATGTTAAAGAAAAAATCCATCTTTCTCGAGGATACAAGGACTTGAGAGACCAAGCAAACTACAGGTTGACCAAAAATTCAGCAGCATTCACCTACAAGACCAATAAAATGTGGAAGAAAAGTGATATATGTGTGCTACAAATTTGTTCAAGCGAAGAATTGGCGAGCCTATTTACCAAGACGTTTCCAACTACTTCTTCAAGAAGTTACTTCATCATAATTGGATCGCGTCATCTCGAAGATTTTAAGTGATGTACTCATGAGGGAGAGTAAAAACGTGATGCAGTCTTTTTCCTTTAACCATGGTTTTTTCCATAGAATTTTCTTGGTAAGGTTTTTAATGAAGCAGTTTTTCATATGCGCATTTGAGATTATATTTTTATAATGGTCATCGAAGAAGAAGTGTTATGAATAATATAATTGTTTTATGGATGCCCGTTATATAGTCTATTAGTAGATCTTAATTAGAAGTAACTAGATTTCTTGGTATCAAACCTAAACCCTACTATTGTATCTTTGTATATATATTGGATGTGGAAGAATATATCATGAAACATTTTTGTTCATAACAAATATAATTAATTTTTGTTAAATAAGAAACAAAACTGATAATGGTATCTAACAAGCCAAGTATTATAAAATAATATTTAATTCTTGATACATAATATTTACAAATATTATTTTTATTATTTGTTACATGCTTTAAATATTCCGAATATTTATTTTTCAAAATAAATACAAAACGATGTAAAAGAAAATGAATACAAAACAAGTAACAGGTAGTTTGACATACATACCCGTTATTGTTCCAGTGTAAGGGGTGCATTTGCACTAAGTGCAACCATAATACAAAATTTTATCTTTTTTTACCCAAATTAATTTAAGAAAATCTGAAATAATAAAACAATGTGAGATACATGTATGCATAAATATCATATGGGTTTGATGAGATTTTATGGTATTAGACCAAAAATCATTTTGTTTTCTTTGTTTTAGAATAAAAGGATTGAATAAAGAATTTATAACGATGGTATAGAACGGTATTGCGAGTGGTTCTCGTTTGGTTGGAAGGATCGCCCTGTTGGTCTAGGCCAGGGATCGATCCTCCCCAGACGCAGTTTCGCTCTCTCACTCCTGTGGCCACCTGGGAATTTACCTGCGGACTTGCTCAGGCGCCCCAGACCACCAGTTTATCAGGGGGCCCTTAAGTGGAGGCTTAAAAATCCCTGTGACGCGGGCTTAGGCCCAGTGGACTAGTCAGATCACTGTGTGGTCTGGATACTGGGTTATCAAAAAAAAAATAGAACGGTATTGCTAGATTATTTTATCTTCGCACTAGATTTATCTAGTGTTTTAGACGTTCCAATTGATAATAATCTCTATCATCTAGTCAAGTAAATAAATACTACAATAAACTCAAGTAACTAAGTAATGACTTTTGGTTTCTAGATACAAAATGAATCAAAATTTTGTTCCACTTCTTATATCATCAAACCCAAATCTAAATTAGCTCCCAAAGAGAGAAAAATATCTTGAAAACATGCAAATGGACAAAAAAAAAACACCAAGTGACACGTGTCAATGTTAGGCTAACGAGATGAGGTTGCTGTAACGTGTGGCCATCACACTTCTCTTCCTTCTTTCTTTCCCTCACCTCTTTCTTTCTTCGTCCTAATCTTCTTCTTCCTCCGATCTCTCTATTTAACGTCTTCGACGAATCCGAACCTAAAAAATTTCTAACAATCAATCTTTTGGGTCCCTAAAATACCATAAAAAGCTCCTTCCTTTATCTTGTTTTCTAAGTTATCTTTTGCATGAGTTTCAAAGCTTATCTCACTCTTCTTCCATAGCTATGACTACTTTAACGAAGATTCAAGTGTACCCACAAGTCTTGGAGCACCGTCTCTTCTTCAGAGATCCGATACGGGTCGGGTCAAGATTGACTTGTAGAGAACGTAATAATAGGGTTTCTGTGCATCGCTGTGAGAAGAAAGTTGAAAGAAAGAGAAAAGTTGAGAAATTTAAAGGAAATGGTTATTGGGATTCTTTGAAATCTGGGTTTTTAGGGTTTAGTAAATTAGGGTTCTTGTCTAAAGATGAGTATAATCAGAAAGTTGAAAACTTGGAGATGGTTTTCTCTTCGGTTAGTCTTTAAAGTTTCCTCCTTTTTGATGAAATTTTCATTCTTTTTGCTTTGATTAGCTCAAATTTTGAAGTGTTTATGATTTTGTAGATTGCTGTTCAAATTGCGAGATACATTGTGACGATGACAAGCACTGGAGCTATTCTTTTGATTGGGTTTCAATTATCAGGTTAGTGGAAAAACTATTGTGGAAGGTTTTTTTTATTGGTAATTTTGTTTGACTGAGATTTTGTGTGTATGTGTTTGTCATTAAAGGTGGGGATAGTTCGATGAACTCATTGGTTTGGTATAGTTGGCTTGGTGGAATTATCATTGGAACCATGACTGGTGCTAACATGGTTTTGGAAGATCATTACCGAGCCGGTCCCCGGAATGTTGTTATAACCGGAAGGTAACTTGTTCATTGTAACAATCTTCTTTGTGTATTGGTTTGATGCTGATGTGTGTTTTGATGTGGTGTTTTAGCACGAGGGGACTAGGGAAAGCTCTTGCCAGAGAGTTTCTTCTCTCTGGAGACAGAGTCATTGTCACATCTCGCAGGTTGCTAAAATTGAAATATATGGAATTGTGGATTAGTTTTTATCAAGAAATGAAGTCTTATGTGCTTTGTTTTGTTTGGTTTTTGTTTGTGAAATCAGTTCTGAATCTGTTGATATGACTGTCAAAGAGCTAGAGCAAAATCTCAAAGAGATTATGAGTAATGCTAGCGAGTCTGCTAAGAAGAAATTGAGTGATGCTAAGGTAGTTGGTATTGCCTGTGATGTTTGCAAACCCGAAGACGTTGAGAAGCTGTCGAATTTCGCTGTAAAAGAGCTTGGTTCCATCAACATATGGGTAAAAAAATCATATTCCATTGTAACTTTTTGTGTCTTAAGTCGATATGTTTACTCACCGGCTATATTCAATTGGACAGATAAACAATGCTGGTACTAACAAAGGTTTTAGACCGTTACTCGAGTTCACTGAAGAAGATATCACACAGGTAAAATCCTTTTTTGGACCTAAAGCTTAATTTCAGCTTGAGCTATTGTGAAGTTCCTCAGTCTAATTGTAATTGAAATTTTGCAGATTGTCTCCACAAATTTGATTGGATCAATTCTATGCACACGAGGGGCGATGGATGTGATGAGCAGACAGCACAATGGTGGACACATCTTTAACATGGATGGTGCTGGCTCTGGGGGTTCTAGCACTCCTCTCACGGCCGTGTAAGAAATCAATCATTCGATACTAAGCTCTAACTAATTAGAACAAATTTCTGAGTCTTTGAGCTTTTGCAGATATGGGTCAACAAAATGTGGACTTAGGCAATTTCATGGGTCTATTGTGAAAGAAAGCCAAAAAACAAACGTTGGCCTGCACACTGCATCCCCGGGCATGGTTCTGACCGAACTTCTTCTTAGGTATGCATGCGCATATACACTTTCTCACTAAGCTCATATTGAAGCGTTGTAACAAACAACCAACCTGTTATGTGGCAGTGGTTCGAGCATAAAAAACAAGCAGATGTTTAACATAATATGCGAGCTTCCCGAAACAGTAGCTAGAACATTGGTACCACGCATGCGAGTTGTGAAAGGTTCGGGAAAAGCCGTCAATTACCTGACTCCTCCTCGGATATTGTTAGCTATTGTCACTTCCTGGCTCAGGAGAGGCCGATGGTTTGATGACCAAGTAAGTACTTACGTGTATTCAATCTAAGTTTCACTTCAGTTTTAGTTCAAGTTTTTACATTTTTGCCGCCGATACTTTTAATAATAATCAAACTAGAATAGGGTTTTGAAAATCCGTCGCCGGGTTACCTTGCGCTAACGCAAAGATGTGTTTGCAGGGACGGGCGTTATATGCAGCGGAAGCAGATAGACTAAGGAACTGGGCAGAGAACAGGACGAGATTGTCGTTAACAGACGCGATGGAGATGTACACAGAGAATACTTGGGTCTCTGTTTTCTCTCTTTCTGTTGTTTGCGCTTTCATCATCTTACAAAGCACAACACCTAGCTCTTTTCCAGGCACATAACAACATCTTTCACGGTTGTCTTTAAGAAAAATGTAAACGTACATGTTATGTATAAAAGATAAAAATGAACCGATTTGTTCATGCACAAACTCTGGTTAAAGATGTAAACACGTCATTAAAGTTGTAGAATGTTTTGTTGTTGACAAAATGAATGAAAATATTTTAAACCTTTCTTCTTCCTCTTTTCGTTTATTCATTGAGATAATACTTTGTATGATAATGTTTTTAAGGCAAAGAACACTATTAGACATATTCAGACCTATGAACGTATAAGATATTTTATTGATATATTCAGATTTATAATTGTAATTTTAGGAGATTAGATTATATTAAGATTAAATATAATTAATATTTTGGATATTGAATTATATGTTCGAGGATATTACCCAGATCGATCCAATATCAACAGGTAGGACAAAACAGAATCCAGTAGAGTAATATGCTCATACCAGCTTTGACAGGTCGGTTCGGTCCGGTCGAGTTTACGGATTCGAAATTTTTGCCCAGGCTTTACTGTGTGAAAATATGTTTTCAAGACATAGAAACTATTCGTTGACTAGTTGGGCCTCAAAAGAATCAAAAGCCCACACAGAAAGGGGTTCTTCTAGTGGGCCGAGTTAAAACACAGTTCCAATAATCCCAATCCCATTCTTCAGATGAGAGTTTTGCATCAATCCCAATCAAATCATTCATATCTAATGTCCCTCGTCATTGTTCAATGTAATGATCGTTAATGTTCCTTCAAATCAGAGAAATAAAAAAACCGACTAGTATTAATCTCAATTCTCAGTTAAAACAGAAAAATCAGGACTAGTATTAATCTCAATTCTCAATAATTGTCTCAAATCAAAAATATAAAATAAAATAAAAAAATTGAAGGGGTCATCAGATAGGAGCGAAAGACTGTGCTACTGAATTGTAATCATGGAGATTATATCATTTGAACTATGCATTATTAATCCTCACTTGACCCTTTTTTCATAGTAAACTAAAACAAAACCAAAGATTTAAGGCCTCATTGAGAAGATTAGGCTTATCAACATGGATTTATTTAGACATATGCTTGTCTTAATCGATTTAATCATCGGCCAATGCTAAAGAAATTGAAAAAAAATAAAAAAATCAATAGGACTCAGAATATGGGTGGTGATATAACAGAATGGTCGGCAAATAGGCTTTTTACGGCCGTTTTTACGACGAACGAGACCTTAATATCAATCGTCACTGTCCAGAAAAACAATCAATTTAGTAATACGACAAAGAAAAAAACTAAAGATCGGAGAAATTATAAGAATCTGATTACGAGAGAAATTGGTAGCTTGAGAGATGATAACTATGCTTCTCTCTCTTTGGGTTTTTATACAGAAAATAATATGGAGCGCTAGGGTTTTCTTACTCCTTAAGATTCTGCCTCGTGTCATTTGTTACATCTGACGGTAGTCATTTACCTTTGTTTTATTTTTCTCAACATTATCGCACCGTTACGTTGTTGGGCTTGTCATCGTTTGGGCTTATTATTGTTTGGGCTTACAAGGACTCAGTATCGAATTAGAAATTGTAGCCGAGTTAGAATTGAACTAAAAACTGGATTTGGGCTTAACCGTTGAAATCGACAGGAACTTGGGATTCACAAATTTTTTTAATCATAATCTTTTTTAATTAATTATGGTTTTTGAGTCAAATGTATGATTTATGTTAACAAATTCTTAAAGCAAAGTAACCATCTTTTCTGTTTTTCAAAGTTACATTTTTATGTCCTATCAACAACAACAAAAAAGTTTACATTTCTATTTTTATTTATCAGTTCTATAAAAAGAAAAAGAAAATTAGCAATTCTCAAAATTACCACTAGGGGGGAAAACGATCTATTTCCCCACGAGAACTATTGATATCATACCAAATCCACACCAATCTATGACCTCATGCTATATATCCCCGAACAAATAGTTGTCAACTTATGTTCCCCCAAATCAAATAATTTTCATCTATTTGTCCTTATATCTGGGTTTAATCGGTTTACGAACTTAACCGATAGAAAACCATAATAACCCAAGATAACCGATTTAAAAATCTGATTGACTTAAAAACCCGACCCATTCTCAAACCCGACCCGTATCTTACCCGATTTCTTCTTCTTCTTCTTCATCTTCTTCCAAGCCATGATTTTGCAGATTTAATTTGGCTTCTCATGAGATTAATGGATCCTCACGGAGAGTTGAAATTATCTAGCCAATCTAATCGAATCTCAACAAGTCTACACCTAATTCATGGGTTTTTCACGTTTCAATTTATGGGATTCACCACATTTTCTTGACTTCTGATCTCCATCTCCTTAGAATTTGAAGCCACCTAAGGTCATGGAAAAAGACAAAATTCCACAATCTATTGATCTCCACAAGCTAAACAATATATATTCATGAGATTAATAATTTGCTAAACCAATGTCGTACACAAAACATCAAATTCTTCGTCCAAATATTCATATCAAAAGCCAAACTTAAACAATCCGATAAATCTGCAAATCCATCGTTATCTAGCCTCTCCAAGAAAAAAAACAGATCAGAAATCGAAAGATAATTGAACCAAAGGAAGATTCACTAATATAGACATTGCTAGTTTCCATGCTTCGCCGGCATCGGAAAATACTACCAGAACTGGCACATTTGTGGGTTGAAGATACGAAGAATCAGCGGAGAAGACAAACGAATTGGTGAGAATCGTGGATCTAAAAACCATTACAAATTTTACTTTCAACTCAGTTTTTGATCGGAGAAGACAACGACAAGAGCGAGCGAGGGAGGGAGAGAAAATTGAAATCGGATCGATTGGGTTGGGTTTGGTTGTCATTGTAATAGGGTATGGGTCGTCGTAATTTGCTGTAACCGGGTTTTAATTCGGTTTAGCATCGTTTTCATGTGGTTAAATTTTGTTTTGTAAACAATAAACCGATTAAAACCAAAGTTTATGGAGATACAGGTTTCGAACTTTTGTTTCGAGGAGATATAGGTTTTGGAATTTTAAATCAGAGAGATTTAAGATGAAAAGTTTCTTTTCGGGGATATTTAACACGAGGTTATAGATTGGTGTGGATCTAGTATGATATCAATAGTTCTCGTGGGGAAATAGATGTTTTTTTCTCAAAAAGACATCTATACCACTAGTTTTTTTTTTCTCAAAAAGACCACTAAGATATATTTTCCCCAAAAATACCACAAAATTGAAACTAAACTTTAAACCTTCAAAATTATATTCTAAACCCTAAACCCTAAATTCAAAATACTAAACCCAAACCTAAACTTCTAGATTATAAACCCTTAAAACTTATTTTTAATATTTTTGGTATTTTTGGACTAAAAATTTTGAAGTGTTATTTCAGAAAAGAAAATGGCGAAGGTTTTTTTGGAACAAAAACTTAGTTTAGTGGTATTTTAGGATATTTTAGGATATTACATCAGATGGTGGAAAAGTAGCAAAAAAAATCATGTCTTTACTTCTCATTTTTTTTTTTTTTCAAAATTGCATATGGTGTGTTTTCTTATATAATAAATTAGTAACTGATGTTTTTTTAATTAAAAATATAATTATTGAGAATCGATGTGGTGTTGACAATATTAGTTTACTTCTCTGTCCAAGAAACAAATCCGGAAGGAAGGCAATAGTTAATTGCAACTTGTTTCATTTTTTTGCCTAAAGATACACTGTTATGGCTTCTTCAGTTGTATCATTTTAGTTGTTCCCATGTCTTTTTTTTATTTATCTTCAATGTCTATCTTTAGGGCTCCTAAAACCATTTAAGTTCTCAAGCTTCTCCAAATATGAGAATTTCTTTGGCGTCATTTTTGGAGATTTTGGAGGTTTCTCTGATTGCCCTTTTGAACTATTGTCACTCCAGCCAATAAAATCAAGCAATGTCGTCTTTGATGAGTTTTGTGATTCAAGCTTCTCTGTTTCCTCTCCTGAGAAGTTCGAAGATCTTGCCGAGTCCGTTTCTGTTGCTAATTTCCCACCATCTGATGTTTCTTCACCAGTGCACTGCTTCCGGGCTAAAGAATCCGCATAAAGTACATCGTCGATTCTCGACATTTCCGTGTACCCTAAGCTCTCTAATATCCTTGAGTAGCTCTCCAAAACCGCGTGTCCAACATCCTATAATTAGAAAACATAAAGTGACAAATAAACCATCATATATATGCTAAAATGCTATCCTTCGAATTGGCTAATAGAAAACCAAAGTACGGCTAGTTAGTGTTATTACTCGTATTTTAAATCTACTAAAAATGTTAAAAAATTTATTCATGACCACCAATATATGAAGAATTTTCATATCAGTATATCAAAATAAAACAATAACATATGAGCATTACCTTGTTATACTGAATTTTGGAAATGTCAAGTGAAGATTGAGGAAGACCAGGGAACTTTTGTTTAAGCAAGACCAAGATGGTCTCGGCTCTCTCTTCGAACAACTCTCGTTTCTCCAAACTCACAGCTGATCCCCAAGAAGATTTGTTATCTTTTAGATGAAGTTTCCTTTTCCATATAACAATTGATGCCTCGATCCTGTTCTTCACATCCAACACTTTGTGCTCTGTAGACAAGTCAAGTGTTGACAAGAACTGCTCTGGATCAAACCACTCTTCTGTTATGCTCTTGTATAGCGAATCCCCAAGGCTTACTCTTCCATTCTACAATAATCTAAGTCTTCTTAATAACCATTATTGATTTGTTTAGAATACTATATGATATCATAGAATAAATGTAAACAAATAATAGAAACTATATATATACCGATTTTAAGATAAAATTAAAGAAGGATCACCTTTGGAAGAGACTCGATATAGCTATCAGGGATAGCCATTTCGGACAGAACTTGCGCGTTAATAGCCATGGCGGCTTTTTGGACTTGTGAAACCGAATCTTTTTGAAAATGAAGCATTCTTCGGGCTGATTCGGACAAGCCATTAGGAGGGACTTTCACCGGAGGAAGCCACCACTTGTCCTTTGTCCTCTCATTCCGTGCTTGTTTCCCTTCTTCTGAATCTCTCGATACATACCAAAACTCATTGTGTCCTCTAAAATTGTCCAATGTATCCTAATATGTTTCAATATCGTTCCATAAAAGTTGCTGCATAACAATATGCATGTATATAAAATATATGGACACACTTACAATGAGCATGGCATCGAGTTTGCGAAGGGCAGGGATGTTCATGAGGAGATCACCTCTTTGTCTTGTAACCATAATCTAGAAATAGTCATTGAATCAGAATTTTTCTCTGATGTTGATAAATATGAAAGCTGTAATTATAAGTTTTAGGAAATGGAACCTCGGTGCAGACTCCATCCTTACTAATCTGTTGAGATGGAACAAACTCGACGATGTGATCAGTCACCGACAACAACCATTCGATCTCTTTCTTCCACCTCGCTCGCCTATCCGGTGCCATCGGTTGCAACTTTGTTTGTTCCCCGAATATTGACGCTACACATAAAAATTAAACCAAACCATAGATTGATTTTATGTTACTTGTGAAGGAAGATAACTAAAAAAACCTAAAGAACTACTTTTCCTACCGGCTAGATTTGTGATGGCATTCGATAGTGCCAAAGCAGAAGATACACCTTTACCACCACCTGACATATCTTCTCCTAGAAGTAATTTTGTGAATCTATCTTTCATCATCTCCGTTTCTACAATATGTAAACCCGCGAAATTGTAAGCTTTTTCTTTATATCTCTAGAGTTCTTAAACGAGCAGTAATAATGAAAAAATTTAATCACCGGATTGTTGCTTGTCTTGTCTACGGGAAATCAGACGGGAAGTCATCGGGCGGCTAGTCTCCACAGGACTTCCACCGAGACTGTCTTGAGTTTGACTTTCCGGCATGGTTGATTCCACGAGATGAGATTGTTGTTGTTCTTTTCCCGGTGAGGAATCGAACATTCTATCTAAATTGAATGAACTCGAAATGCTTATTCCTCGTTCCAACGATGGAACCATGGTACCAACACCTTTCTATTGTTTTCTTGTCCACAATTACAAAATTCTTACTTTGAATAATCCAAAGAACGAGAGAGAATTTAGTTGTATGGAGAATCAAAGTAAATTGTTCGACAGATTATTATAGTATGCAACTACAAATTTTTCTAAATCTGTGAAAGACTTAATTATGACAAATCAAGGAAACGTGGGACGCACGAAAATGAGGAAGAATCAAGAAAGTGTCACAGATTTAAGGATTTGAAATTTGTTCTATACCAAAATAGTAAATCAATATATAGGCAGAAGGCTTATTTAAGTTTTTTTTTTTTTTTTCTCTTTGGTGTTCAAAAGTAAATCAATGGTTTGTGCTTACTATAAAATTCCATAAAGCCCGGGAGAGACGATAAACTTGGCAACTATTTTAACAATAAACATAGACGCCTTTCATCAAATAAAACTACCATAGGTTCTTATAGTTATCCACCAAAATTTTGTTAGTAGAAATAACTTTTTAAAAGAAATGTGACTACCAATTTTTTTGCCTCTAAATTTTTCTGAGTAATTTGTGTTTGGTGAAATGTTTTTGGGATGAATTTAATTTCATGGCAATATGGCATGTGACTAAGTTAAGTGTTATGAATTTCCGATGAATTTGGATGAACTTTTACATTGTAAATTTATTAAGAAATTAAGGCGAAATATCTTCTTCTCTTTTTATGTTTTTTTTTTCATTACCTGTGTAAAATGAATAATTACAAAAAATATAACATTTTCATATAAGTATCGAAACCTAATTCTTCTTACGGAAAACTTCGGGTTGTGGTAATTGCTTTTTATGCTTCGAGTAGGCCACTTGCCGCTCATTCTTTGAGAGCCCTTTTACTTGGTATATATACACTGATTTTCGAAACCAAGTCCTAGTCTTCTTATTTTCAGCGATTCTTCTACTTTTCCATAGTAGTCTATTTGTTTATATTTCCATTTCGGCCTCATCCTCTTTCGAATCTATATTTTACTCTATGATTCATCATCTGTTTAATTGCTACATTTATGGACGATTCTTGATATATTATGTATTATCACATTTGTGTTTTTATTTTAAAGTTTGTTTTTTTTATCGAGTTTATGCATCTTTTAAGATTTTTCTTTGGAAATTTTTCATTCTCCTTCTGGAGTTAATCGTTTCTCTTTTTTTTTGGAGTCTATATAAATCATAATAGGTCACTGAATGTTCTTATCTCGATCTAACACTTGTTCTCATGTTTTGTTCAACCTTGTTTTTGTTTCTAAAGTATCATGTAATATATTTTCTGATTTGAATATCGGAGAATTAGGAGAAGACAACTCATCTTTATTTTCTTGTTTTGTTCTATTAAACAAGTTTTCTTGATTTCAACGACCGAAAAACCACCCGAACATTTAGAAATTAGAACCCAAGAAAAAGGAAACATAATGATTAGACAATTAAAATTTCATTTTTCATACTTTTGACTTTTTTTTTGTCTCTCCTTTTATACTTTTAACCAATGTTTAAGAAAGTGATAGACGTTAAGTAGGATTTGACCCATCGCCTAAAACGCTTCATCGGAACCAAAAGGATTTTATGCGGTTTAAGCGTCTACAACATAAAATATTATAAATACAGATAAAAATCATATAAAACTATATATTAAAAAATAAAAATAATAAATCATAAACAAAAATTAGATAAAACTATTTTTTTAATTTATATCAAACAACATATGAACGGTTATAACCATGTATATCGGGGTAAAACTTATAAATTTAAATCTATGTATAGTTGAAAATTGAAAAAATACCCAAAACAAAATTTATGCTATTTTAAGCGGTAGAAACGGTCATTTATGCGTCACATGAGCGTCTAGCGCCTAGTCGACGCTTAAACGTCTAGACCGCTTTTTAGAACACTGCTTCTGATTTTTTTTTTTTTCATTTCATACTTTTGACCTTGTGTGCAATACCAAAAGTAGAACGATATTGTCAAAGATAGATAGGAAATCTCTCCCCCAACTTATGCACAATTCACTCAACTAACCCATTTTCCCTTCTTTAATTAAAATTCTATCACTTTATTAATGACCCTAACCTTTAGAGTCGATAGTCATCTTTCTAAATAGTTGTAATTGATAAAATATATATTTTTGTAGATAGTGCTATGTATTTATTAAAACAATGTATG
Source organism: Arabidopsis arenosa (assembly GCA_905216605.1). NCBI lineage: Eukaryota > Viridiplantae > Streptophyta > Magnoliopsida > Brassicales > Brassicaceae > Arabidopsis > Arabidopsis arenosa. Next base: position 14,357,582 of record LR999453.1, on the reverse strand, counting down.
GTTCCGCACTATATACGGGTCGAAATTATTTGGTAGCAAAAGTAGGACGATTTTAGGTATATAAAACTAGATAAAGTAATCTAGGGACATACACATATCGATATAAATACAATGCGTTTTGCTATTATTGGAAGAACATTAAGATTACAATCAAAGGCAAATTAAAGAGTGAAGAGAGCACTTGACTAAGACAAGAATGGCCGTGAAGCTCATTTACCTCTTTCTCTTCTTATACATTGCTATTCTAATTTCAGGTATATATAATTATATGATCCATGTAACATATTACTTTCTTTCAGGGTAAGATCTTTTTCTTTTCTTTTTGAAAATACAAAATCTTTTTGATATGATGATACAGAAGGGATGGCTACTACTCCAGGCCGGACTATGACCACAACCGCGGGAAGACGGGATGGGAAGAGTGGTCGGACGGAATGGCTGTATGTAGCCGGAGAATGTGCGAAATTACCACGTTGCAACAAATATTGCGTCACCAATGGGTTTCATCTCGGTGGGTTTTGTAAGAAATTGTCCCCTCAAGCTTCTTCTCTCTCGTGTGTCTGTAAATATACCTAGGTTTCATCAAACACATGATCAGTTTCCTCTTTGTTGTTGGGAAAGATAATAAAGTGTTGTTCAGAAGTTAAGCCTTGACTCGTTGGTCCATATATCTACTTGTAATGGTTTCAACATGTAAGCCTTGTATCTCTTTGTTGTTTAATAATTCCGACTTTAGAAAATTAGATCATGCTATAAGGAAGCATATTCTTTAAAGTTTGATCTCATAATAAGAATCTTTGAATTGGTTGTACTTAATTGATTCAATTGTGTATGGACTCCGGTTGGTTACAGTAATAACTATAAGATATGAAAGCTTTTACCAACACTGCCGAGTGTGTTTTGGTTGATTATTGTTTTGTGAAAAGTTAATGAACAAACATGTTTTGCTTTCCCGGAAAATAATTATGCTGTGGACCTATTTTCGTTCGATAAAACATATTATCTTGTTGTGTCATCTGATCAATAATTAGTGGCAGATTTAGAAATTTTTTGTTTTATTTTATTTCTGAAAATAAATATTTATCATTATAAATCTTAAAATGGACCTGGCCTTGGCCCATACAAATTTAGAATCAGTAACAAAAAGAAGATAGGAAGAAGTCACCGAAAACTAAATCGGAGGCTCGGATCTTGTTGATTACTGGTAGCAGAAAGTCAGACGCATTAGATCTCGCGAATTCAAGATCCACGGCTTTGCGACAGAGAAGAAGGATTGAAACACATCGTTGGAAGAATCCGGTTTCCGACGATGCATCCTCACCGCGCCAAACCCCGCTACAAACCTCCCAGAAAACTCGACTCTCCGACTAACCGGCTCCACGTCGACAGATCCCTACCGAGCAATTTTTCGCACAGGGACCAAGTCCGGTGGATGCGAAACCGCAGCGGATCCAGGCATCGATGGCTCAGAAAGCAACCCAAATCTGTAACCTGCGATAGCCCTCTAAGATTGAAGATCTGCAGCTAACCACAAAACAAAACAACCCATCCCTCCAATTCCCTTCTGAGTTCCACTGTAGCCGCATCGACCGGAAGAACAGTAAAGCCGCGAGAAAACATCTAGGCAAACCTTCCGGCGTCCTCAACCGGAGAGCCACAGCACCAGAGCTACTCAATCGCCCTCACCGGAGCCACAATTACCTCAAAAGGGGAAAAATCCACACCTCGACTGTCAGAGAAAGAGCTTTGCTCACCGCTGAAACTATTTTTGCAGAACCGCCGCCGATGATGAAGCTCAAATTAACAAAACCCTAGATCTAAAAAATCTTCACCAAGCGAGAGAGAAAAGCAGGCTTCCTAATGCAACGATTGTCCAAATTTAGAAATATTTTTTAGGGGAAACATATATTTGAATATCTTTTTTTTTTGTCAACCACACATTAATTAAAAAACTCCTTGATTGGTTACCCAATTAGGAGGAGAAGTGTTTACAAAGATAGCTTCAGAAAATAAAAGTCTAGACGAAAGGGCTAAGTCGTCCGCTTTAATATTACATGAACGAGAAATAAGAGAAAGCGAAAAAGAGGGAAAGGAGATTCGGAGCATACCAAACTCATCTAACAGGTTGGAGAAAGCCGGCCATTCATCAGGTGACTATACCATCGAGACTAACTCTGAGCAGTCTGTTTCAAATGCCTGACAATCAATCATTCTTGAAATAATATTCTTCATAGCCCAAATTAATGCTTCCATCTCCAAGTGAAGGGGAGATGGGGACCTCCTAAGGAACTTAGCACCAATCAGTATCGTCTGAGCACTCCCTTGAAAACACCACCATCCTAAGCCCATAGTTGGATCCAAAAATTTCCAAAAGCCATCAATCCGACATCGTAATGAAAAGAACGTTAATACTATATATATTGCCATTGGAAATGAATTAACTTAGAAGTTTATTTGAAGACTAAATAAACGAAAAAAATATGTCATCAACTGCCGTTTAGTATTCCGAACGAATTGTCATTGACCTTTAGCCAACTATTGTTCGAGCTCAAATTTGACAATTTTAAGGTTTATTTAGATAATTAATTAGTTGGGGGTTTTATATGGAAAAAAAAAAATTGAAGGTTTTTGTTTGGAAAATGTTTCAACTTAGAGTTTTTTCTGGGATTTTCTCCTGAAAGTTATAATACGATATTTTTTTTAAAAAGAACAAAAAATTAAAAATTGACTATTTTAAAAACAGATTTTGCCTGATTAATCTCTAAAAATACTATAAAAATTAAACTTCACCAAATTTTGTGAACTTGACTTTTTCCATCATAATATGCACTACATACACTAATGCATGGAAATAATGCAAATATTTATTTATTCTCAATTGGTCAATGAACAAGCATCAAATAAGGAAAAAGAGACGCCAAGGATTGTGTCACACTAATAACACATCTCTAAATAGCAAATTAAAACTCGAACCACCCGATGTCCCGAGTCAACCTCCCCATTGTCCCATCCAAATCAATCCATGTGTCTTCTTCACATGTACCTTATCTCCTATACATTTTTTCAATTCCATTATATATACTTAAATCCTTCAAATTCAACTAATTAACAAACTAATCACATTACTAATCTGCAGAAAGAAGAGCCCTAAGACATGACAAGCTTCACGGTCGTCGCAAGACTCATCACAAGAGCTCCTAGAGTTCGTGCTTCCGTCCCAACAAGACTCGTCCATGTAATCTCTTTTATTTTTCGTACAAATTTATGATACATTAATTATTTAATACTTGTAACAAATATTAATTATCTTTCATTTTTTAAATGATTTAAGGGGACTACGTCTACGAGGAAAGAAGCCTCCGTCTGTGACAAAGCCTCAGAGGCTCAACAAAAGGTATCCTTTTTTCCTAAAGTTTAATTTCAGCCTTTATATCAATTAAAAAAAAAAACAACTTTGGTCTTAATGTTTTAAACATCAATTTTTGCAATTTGCATTTGCGTTTTACATGTCCAATTTGTGTTTTGAATATTTTAAGTATAGTTTCTGTCTTTATTTGAGTTTCACATTTATAACTCCACATAAATTTTGTTTAAATTTTGAAATAGTTAGTTATAATATATAGATTGTAGAAAAACAAAATTAAAAGAAAAAATCTGTTTTATTTATTTATTTGTAATTTCCCTTTACATTTAGTTTTATGCTTCCGTTAACCAAACTAAACATGATTGGTGTAGGTGGCCAAGAAGGCAGATGAAGGGGCACAGACGATCTCGGATGCGGCGGGTAACTTGAAGGATAAGGCAAAGAACACTGCAGAGGAGGCATGGGATAAGGTGAAGGACACTACGGAGAAGATCAAAGACACGGTCACCGGAAAAACTGAGGAAACAAAGGAGTCTATTAAAGCCACAGCCAAGACCGTCGAGAGAAGCATGAACACCAAGAACCTCAAATAATAACACACTAAATTTTTGAAATCTTCAATATATTAAATAAGATGTTATTTACCTAATGATTTTGTTTTAATCTGTTTACACTTTTGGTTTGTATTGAGAAACGTATGCATTATTAGGTAAGAATAAATCTGGTTATGATCATATAGAAAACTCATGTTTGTTTTATAAGATTATTTTGATATATTTGTAAATCGTAATTAAAACATTTTATGGAAGACCACAAAGAATTAATGGTCATTATATTTTGGTTTTCTGCTAAAAATATTCCTATATATATTGTAAATGTTTATATAACATTTATATGTATGTTGTAGACGTTTTTAACTCACCAAAAAAAAAGTAGACGTTTTCATGTTCACATATATTAGATTTGTAAAATTCTAAAGGTAGAGTTAAACTCCTCATCGCGAGAGTTTTGATTTGACATTTGCAAATTTTGGATGTGGAGGGTAAAGTTGCTACACAAGGCGTAGCCCATAGCACATTGATGCCGCTTCAACATCTTAGCCCCCAACCACTTCATTCGTCCTTGGTCGTCCCTTACAATCCATCCAAGCCACATCTATCATTCTCCTTAGACCAAGAGGCATATATCTACGTTACATGTTTATCACATCAATCATATCCTCTATGTATATGATAACATGTTAATTTAAGATTAGTTTTGTTTGACTATTTTTTATGTTTATGCATTAGATTTAAATATACAACGTAACTAAGAAATAACCATGTTATGAAAAATTATATACCAATGACTAAAACGATAAAATGATTACAAGCTTTTAATTTACCACATATGATTTTGTAATATCTCAATTATATTATTATTAACCATATTAAATGTATTGATATCACAAAATTAACCAAAAATGTTTCATGAGAATAATTTTAAAAGACTAGATTTTAACCCGCGGTACACCGCGGGATGATTTAATTTTAAAGTTAGTATAAAAATATTTTGTAAATTGTATCTCGTTATAACATATTTATTTACATTATAGTTTACAATTGTTATTAAGTAACGGTATACCACGAGTCCACGAGACAATTATTAATAAATTGAGGATTTAACCCGTATTAAAGCGGTATATAAATATTGATTCAAATTCATCCGCCATATAAATCCTTTTCGAAATATAACTCGTTCCATAATTTTTTAACCCGTCCCGTGATTTGTTTTTATTTTAAAATTTAATGATTATTTATTATATATAAAAGTTTACAAATCATATCATTCTCTAACACATTTATATTTTAATAAACTGAAAATTTAATATGTATTAAAGCGGCATGTTAATGATATTTTAAAATTTTATAAATATTTTTATTAAGTAACATTATACCACGGGACAATTTTTGGTTTTATACAATTTTTTCTAAATGAGACTGATTTAATATGTCTAATATTGGTGGTATTAAAAAAATAAGGATTTAATCTGTATTGAAGCGGCGGATTAATGATATTTTAATCTTTTTATTATTCTTGATTCAAAAAACCGTCACGCCAAACCCGTCCGGCCAAAAAAACTCATTTATTTTATTAATGTTAATCTTATTTATGATATGATTCTGAATTATTGTCTAAATATTTTAATCGATGTAGAACGTTGAACACACATTTTCGTCAATTGGATAATATATGTCCGTTTTTAAAATTTCGAATCACAGTATATGCAGAAAAAAAAATGATTTTTTTTTTTACTTTATGTATTATATGATGATTCAAAACACTTAAAAACAAATCAAACAAAGATGATAGGAGAATCATAATTCTAAATCTTAATCAAATCTTCTAAATATCTAGATTATTGTATATGAAATATCCGGTGTATGAGTTGGGTTAAATATAACTCGATCCAACAAATTTTTTGTGAAGGAATTTAAAAAACGGGTCGGATATCCGATTAACCCAGAAGTATTTTTACCCACCCGTCACCAAAGTGTTGCAAAAATACTAGTATAGATTAGGAAAATTAAATTTGATTTCGTACAATTTATTTTCACATGAATGTAAATAATGATTTGAGTTGCTAAAATTCTAAAGTAAGAAAAACAAAATTATTATCAAAATCTTATAAAGATATCTTATCTCCTAAATCAGATATTATTGGAAATTTATATAGATAGTAATCTTCTTAAATTAATTTTAGTTATGAAGATATGCAGTTTTTTTTTTTTAATGCCTTTAATTGATTATTACAAGACTAATTAATTTACACTAGTTTTATAATGGCATAAAATATAACCAAAATAAATGTTTCTTTCTCAAAATATTATCCTTTTCTTATATAGTAGATTTCTTAAATATTGTTTCAACTTTCAACTAAAAATATGTACAATCTTACTTTCTTTAAAAGATATATAGAAATATTCTAATATTTTTACCCTAATTAGGTCAATTTGGGGTCAATAAATAAGGTGATTCTGTGTCAAACAATAAATAGGGAAGTATAACGAGGTCATAACCAAAATTCTGTGTGATGGAACAAAGCAAGACAAATTCTAATCAGCTTCCGGTGATTCCAAAGTGGTCGAACCTTTGTCCAGACTTGTTACGAAGTGTTTTCGAACGATTGAGTTTCACAAATCTTAATCGAGCAAAATCAGTTTGTAGGTCGTGGAACTCTGCTTCGAGAGGCTGTGTCCCCAAACGAAATCAGATTCCGTGGCTGATACTCTTCCCTCGAGAGAACGAAACCAATAATACCAATAGCTGTGTTTTATTTACTACTAATGATGAAGACAAAGTTTACAAGACTCGAGATCTTGGTCTTGACTTTGCAAAGAGTTCTTGTCTTGCGACTTACGGTAGTTGGTTCTTATGTGTGTAGATTGGTCATTGTGTGATGTTAGTAAAACATGGAAATTTTACATCTACCAGTTAGATTCTCTGACGTGGAGATGGGTAACAGTTGATTCTTTAGGTGATGATGCTTTAATCGTGGACATGGGTTTCACGGTTGTCGCTAAAGATATCCCAGGGATCAAGAAAAACTCCATTTATTTTAGTGGCCACAGCCATCCCCATTATGAATACCAACCATATATATGTCTATGAACTCACCACCCAAACCATGGAACCTTTGCCACAATGTGTTTTCTCCTCCATGCTCTTCTCTGATGCTCGATGGTTCTTACCTGGTTTCACCGGTTAATTAGAGTTGTTTCCTCTTTATGTTAGAATTCTTTTGGTTTTAAATCTACTAATATGTTGCTTTTACTTTGTCCTTTGATTGTTAGTTTATTTGTGTTTTTTTTTTGTTCAACCCATACTTATTTAAACTTAAATAGCGGTTACAATAACAACAAATCGAAACTGGAATCTCTTTGCCAAATAAATCACTTGTCGAGTTTATTTGTGTTATGGACATGTTTTATTGTCTTACTTCATCACTTCAACTTCAACTATTACATTTTTCAATTTGCTTATATTGAGTACTCTACCTAGGTCTTTTTTTTTTTTTTTTTTTTGAACAAAACAATAATTGGTCTTGAAACAAATTTATATATATGAAAATATGTGGATAACTATATAAGTCCATAAAACAAAATTTCAAGACCATTTAAGGGTGAATCCTGATCAATCAAGAAATTGCTCAGTGAATCTACACTAGGCTTTGCATCCCTTCAACTATTTAAGCTTATACTCCTTTTTGGAATTCTCTTGACGCCTATCATAGTGTTTTCCATGGATTCCATTATTCCAATCCTATAGGTTAAATTATCCACTAACATTTCTCTCATGCCTATGTATTTTCCCACAAAGTTACCATAGCTTGTCGTATCATGAAGTTCCCTACACACTGGAATTGCTTCCCTTTATAATGAGCCATGATGTACATCTTTCAAAAATGATGAGGACAAGCTTGTATATATTTCTCCAAGCATTCTTAAGCTTCAAAAAGCTATTTTTTTTTTAATCTTCTTTTTTTGAAACTTCAGATGTCATTTCTTAGCTTGAACATCCTTGATTCATAAGACATCACATTTAAGTCCGATTCAAAAGAACGAAACCAATCCAAAGTATCCTTGATCTAATGGCATGGCATGCCTTTCCACACAACCAACTTCCTTCACCACCACCAACTTCTTCATCTTCATCACCTTCTTCCAAATCATGTATCTTCACTCTCTTTATTCTCGAGTAGTGGATTGCATAGAACATCAACCATATGAGTTTGAGTCGTTTGTTCATTTAATAAGTAATTATGTGGTTACAGCTAACCAAAAGTAAAGAGTGATGGTGGGACTGTGACTTTAATGGCCAAACGATGTAGTTTTGAAATTAAAATAATAAAATTCGAACACGTGACCTTTTAACGAAATCTGCAAATTGCGATTAGAAAAATAAGACCGTTGTAAACGGTCCTTAATTGTGATCAATTGCCTTTATTTTTTTTTTATGTTTCCTTTTTTCTATGCGTGAACCTTCCCTTATAAATATTCATCTCTCTTCCTCTTTGAGAAATCATAATTCTTCTTCTAAAGATAAAAAAAAAATTCTTTTTTTCTCTGCTACTGTTTTCCTAAGACGATCGTCTAACACGACAGAACGTGAAATTAATGATCTGTACCAACGCCATGTCGAGAGAGGTCTTTCGTGTTTGATTATGGAAAGATTAGTCCGAGTTCGAAGTGACGACGCAAATTACGGATGCATCTTGTATTTCTTCTCTATCGTCGTCGAAAGCTTTACCAAAATTCTCACGCCCGACGATTCTGCCAATTCATCGGTAAGTCTTGTTCTTTCGAAATCTGTTTAATTCTTCTTCTAGGTTTGCTTATCAGATCTAGTTAGTTCTAGGGTTTTGGTGTCGATTTCTTAAAAACCTAAACTGGTTCCTTCTCTCGATGTTCTAGGGTTTAGCTTTTTTCGATTTAGTTTATCTCAATGAAGAAAAATCCAATTAGTGGACTGGCTCGAGGATGTTCTAATACTGATTAGAACGAAGTTGAATACAGAATTAAATGAATCGAAGAATTCGAAATGAATAGTTAGTAACTACTCAACTATGTCTCTGTGATTCATCGTATTACTTTAAATTTAGGTTATAGTTCCATAAGCTTTGTAATTAAGTTCATGTGCTTCTATGTGATAGATCTCTAGACTTGTCTTGATCATTAGATACAGAAGATGGATTACAGTGATAAATTCTCATTCTTTCTATACTTTTATCTGATTACCTTGTCATTGTATCAACACTAGATTTGGTTTTGTAGTGACGTGAACCAAAAGAGTAGGAATAATTAAGTTTGAAAAGAGAAATATTTGAACATTGCATTAACACATCTATGGCTTTAATATTGCAGGGATTTGAGCTTGCACAAAACCCACAATGGTTTCGTATCCTACTACCACAGACACGATTTCCCTGGTTTTAGAAGCCAGCCGCTCGGAGGCTATTTCGATATTTTATCAGGTTTGTTCCTTTCTTAATTTCCTTACTTTTTTTTAATAAAGATTTGGATTTTTTTTTACTAATTAACGTTATAGATAATAATAATTGATATGGTAAAAAATATATTTTCAATTATAAATTTTCTGATTTCAAACAAAAATAAAAGTTTTTTCGTAACTAATATTGTAAAAGAAAATATTTTATTTTTTTAAAATGTTTTCAAACTTAAATATTAAATTTAAATATGAGAAAACGGTTAGACTTAACATCTCGTCCTTTTGGTCCGTAAGTCTTGTGGTGTCATAAGTTCAACATGTTTTCATGTAATTAAATTTAATTTTAAGGTTTTTTCAAAAATAATGTTATAAATAAATCGTTTAGATACTTTTTAGCTAAAAAATTTTATATACACAATATTTTCAAAATTAAATATTAAATTTAAATAAGTGAAAACGGTTAGACTTAACATCTCGTCCTTTTGGTCCGTAAGTCTTGTGGTGTCATAAGTTCAACATGTTTTCATGTATTTAAATTTAATTTTAATTTTTTTCAAAAATAATGTTTTAAATAAATCGTTTAGATATTTTTTAGTTAAATTTTTTTAAATACAAAATATTTTCAAAACTAAATATTAAATTTAAATACGTGAAAACGGTTAGACTTAGCATCCCGTCCTTTTGGTCCGTAAGTCTTGTGGTGTCATTAGTTCAATATTTTTTTTTTTGTCATCTGAAATTAATTAAAGCTCAAAAGAGTCATTCCTGGGGAATGTTGTTTACATATGTGATATGATGCGGTTCTATACGAACTTTCCATGCAAGATTATCCGCTTTTACATTAGCACTACGAGAAATTAAAAATAAAGAGAAGGTTGAGAATTCTTCCTTGTCGCTCTAAAATTTCTCCAAATATACTGAAAACGCCGGCATTCGGTTATGAAAAGTCTGTAAAGAACGCTACCTCTTGATTATCTGCACCAATCATACACTTCATCGCCCAGAGAAGGGCCTCGTGAAGTAGCGGAAGCTTTAAGGATAGAACTAGAGATCCGTTGATTCCTTGGAATACCGAAAAACTAGGGTTTCTCGGATCTGTTGATTCCTCAGAATACCAGAAACGAGAGAACGTGAGGAATTCGTTGATTCTCTGCGAATACCGAATCCTACGTCTTCTTATAATCGTTGAGATCTCTCGAGATCTACCGAAAACAAGGATTAGAGAATACTCTTCTCTGAAAAGCTAAAAGCTCTTTAATTTTATTAATCAAATCAACTCAATACAAAAGCAGGCCTTAACGGCTGGCTTATTTATAACAAAATATAAGAAAACCCTAGAATATTCTAGAAACACTAAAAGATAAAGACTAAAATAAATAATATAATTAAAATATAAATAAATGGGAATTATCCTAATTCTACGCTACATCACTCGACTTCTGTATGTAGTGGAGATAGACTTCTACGGAGGCTGGCAGCTCCCATGGTCGGTGGCTGTCCACTTGATGATGTACAGAACCATCCTGTACCGGAGAACTTATCACTTTCTTTCTATGATCCATCCACAAAACAACAGTATCCCGAATAATTCGATTCAAGTGAAGCATCCCTTACTCGAGATCGAGATACCAAATCCATAGAACCGTGATTTTCATTAATGAGCTCGATTTGAGCTGACTGCCACAAGTGTGCCTCTTTTTCCGCTAACCGTAATACCTCTAGTGGGTCACTGTCTATATTTTCAAATATTTTTTCATTCCTTGCTTTCCAAATATACCAGATAATCCATGGAAAAGCTGATGAATCGAATTCCGAAGGTATTCTCCAAAATAAGTGATCCAAATTCGCAAAAATAGATTCCGTGGGAAAATTCCCCATAACCGTAGGAATCTGTGAAAGCGCCCAAATCTGCCGTGCCAGGTGGCACTGAAAGAGTGTGTAATTGATCGTTTTCTCTGGTGCGCCACATCTGGCACATCCTGTGTCACAGTCGATTTCTCTTTTTCGCAAATTCTCTGTAGCCGGTACACAACCCGTTAAAATTTCGCACAAGAAATGGCGTATCTTAGGTGAACATCGCACTTGCCAAGAATGTGTTTATAGCGGTTTGATGTCTGGGCCCATAAAATATACATTGGTCTCCGACTTTTCTATCCGTGTGATATGATAAGCCGATTTTACTGTATATTTTCCTGATTTTGTAAAATGTCAACCTAGAGTATCTTCTTTAGTTGGCACACCCACAGGTAGGGCACTTATTAGTGCGACATCGTCTGGTTCAAAGATCGCCTGTAGGAGATCAATATTCCAAAAGTTCGACCAACTATCTATAAGATTGACAACTTTTAAAGATGGATCAACAATTGACCCATTACTTTTTGCTGGTCTCGGGAATTGAGCTGGAATCCAGGGGTCCTCCCAAACTAAGATGGATGTCCCAGATCCGACTCTTTTAATAAGTCATTTATTAACCAGAGATCTAGCTGAACATATACTCCGCCATCCGTATGATGGAGAGTATGATTTTCTATTTTTCAAAGGATTAGATTTCGAAAATTCCGCCCTTTAAAAACCTTTGCGAAGAGAGAATCCGGAACCGTAATCAACCGCCATAATTGTTTTGCTAATAAGGCTGAATTAAAATCGTCTACATTCCGAAATCCTAATCTCCCTTCCGATTTACTATTACACAATTTATTCCAAACCATCCAGTGCATACCTCTGGAATCCCCATTCGAGCTCCACCAAAAATTAGCAACCGCACTAGTGAGTTTTGAAGTGATTGTTTTTGGTAGTTTGAAGCACGACATAACATAAGTTGGTAAAGCTGCAGCTATCGATTTAATCATCACTTCTTTCCCGCCTTTCGATAAAAATTTGGCCGACCATCCGTTAATTGTTTGTAATCTATCTCTAACAAAAGAGAAATTTTTTGTCTTGGAGCCACCTAAACTCTTCGGCAATCCGAGATAAGAACTCATACCATCGATAGTAGAGATACCCAAGGTAGATTTGATTTCTTCCTTGGTGTCATCATCTACCTTATGTCCAAACTGAATCGATGATTTTAAAAAATTTATCTGCTGTCCCGAGACCACTTCGTACTTCTTTAAAATCCCCAAAATTACCCCACACTGGTCCTTGTTAGCCTTGCAAAAGAATAAACTATCATCCGTAAATAACAGATGTAAAGCCGAAGGACTTGCGTTTGCTACTTTGATACCCGTAATCAATTTTTCCTGTTCTGCTTATCGAATATTTGCAATTAGCATTTCCGTACAAAGGATGAATAAATAAGGCTATTTAAATTTAAATTTCAACATGTTTTCATGTATTTAAATTTAATTTAAAGGTTTTTTTGAAAAATAATGTTTTAAATAAATCGTTTAGATTTTTTAAAATAAGTTTAAATAAATCGTTTAAATAAGTTCAACATGTTTTCATGTATTTAAATTTAATTTTAAGGTTTTTTTCAAAAATATTGTTTTAAATAAATCGTTTAGATATTTTTTAGCTAAAAGTTTTTATATACAAAATATTTTCAAACTTAAATATTAAATTTAAATACGTGAAACGGTTAGACTTAGCATCTCATCCTTTTGGTCCGTAAGTCTTGTGGTGTCATAAGTTCAACAATATTTAAATTTAATTTTAATGTTTTTTCCAAAAATAATGTTTTAAGTAAATCGTTTAGATATTTTTTAGCGAAAAGTTTTCTATATAAAAAATATTTTTAAACTTAAATATTAAATTTAAATACGTTAAAACGGTTAGACTTAGGCATCCCGTCCTTTTGGTCCGTAAGTCTTGTGGTGTCATAAGTTCAACATGTTTTTATGTATTTAAAGTTAATTTTACGGTTTTTATGAAAAATAATGGTTTAAGTAAATCGTTTAGATATTTTTAGCTAAATTTATTTTTTTATATACAAAATATTTTAAAACTTAAATACGTTAAAAAGGTTAGACTTAGCATCCCGTTCTTTTGGTCCGTAAGTCTTGTGGTGTCATAAGTTCAACATGTTTTCACGTATTTAAATTTAATTTTAAAGTTTTATAAAAAATAATTTTTTAAGTAAGTCGTTTAGATATTTTTAGCTAAAAGTTTTTTATATATAAATATTTTCAAACTTAAATATTAAATTTAAATACGTGAAACGGTTAGACTTAGCATCCCGTCCTTTTGGTCCGTAAGTTTTGTGGTGTCATAAGTATAACATGTTTTCATATATTTAAATTTAATTTTAAGGTTTTTTCAAAAATAGTGTTTTCAGTAAATCGTTTAGATATTTTTTAGCTAAAAGCTTTTTATAAACAAAATATTTTCAAACTTAAATTTTCAATTTAAATACGGGAAAACGATTAGATTTAGCATCCCGTTCTTTTGGTCTGTAAGTATTGTGGTATCATAAGTTCAAGTATTTAAATTTAATTTTAAGGTTTTTTCAAAAATAATGTTTTCAGTAAATCGTTTGAATATTTTTTAGCTAAAAGTTTTTTATATACAAAATATTTTCAAACATAAATATTTGATTTAAATATAGGAAAACGGTTAGACTTAACATTCCGTTCTTTTGGTCTGTAAATATTATAGTATCATAAGTTCAACACGTTTTCACGTATTAAATTTAATTTTAAGTTTTTTTCAAAAATAATGTTTAGATTTTTTAAGCAGAAGTTTTTTATTACAAATATTTTCAGATTATTTTTTTGATAAAACAACTTTCTCTACGATATAATCCGATTAGTTCTTCAATCTCATTCATCTCTTCTTGTAGAGAATTTGAGTTGCATTCATATGTTCATGGCTTCTTCTCTATCTCCGTTTCCTTCTTTGAATCCTTCGCCTCTCGCTCCAAGATTTCTACAAACCCTAACCCAATTCCCAAATTCTCCGTTCCTCTCTCCTTGCTCTGTTTTGAGGTTAAAAAACGCATCTTTGCTGAATTTGAGAACTCGAATTGCTCCTCTTCAACCCCAACGAGTTCGGTCCAAAACCCTTGTTTTGTCTGCTCAGTCCAGTTTCTTGAAAGGTTTGTTCTTTACCCTCACTCTGTTCTTTTGTAATTGGAATTTATAGTTTTGTTTGCTAAGTTTATGAAATTAAGCAAAAGGGTCATTGAGTAATCTCCAAAATTGGTAAAATTTGATTGGAGTTAATATGGATTTGAGGGTTTATTGATAACAGTTCTTAGAACGGCGTGGAATATTGGGAAAGATGGAATTGAAGCTGGAACCAATCTTGTACCTGTGAGCTCTCTTAGTCTTGTCTTCACTGATTAAACTCTACTCTAAATGGTTTTAGTCACACTTTGTTGTGTTTATTATCCTTTTTGTTTTAAGGTTTCTGTGCCTAGACCAGTAGCTAGAATCTCGGTGACAATTGCAGCATTGGCGGTTTCGTTGTTTGTTCTCAAGTCGTTTCTATCAACCGCTTTCTTTGTATTGGTATGTGTAATCCTTTCCCTTTTCGAGGAATTTTTTCAGTGTTTATAAAGCTAATTTTCTGTGAGTGTTGCAGGGGACAATGGGATTTGCATATTTCTTATTCATAGCCTTAAACAAAGATGAAGCTCCTAAATTAAGAGGAGATGATAATAGCTCTGGTTCTAAGCCAATGGATGATCCACTTGAAGAAGCAAAGAAAATCATGGACAAGTACAAGTAAGCTCTTATATGAGACAGATCTTAAATGTATACAGATATGAGACTTAGGATTGTATGTGCTTGCAACGGTGTAAGCAGGTGATTGGTAAAGTTCTGGTTAAGAAATTGTTTTGAAATGGGCACATTTACCCATCATCACAACATGTTTATTTGCCAAGAAACATTGCTACTCTCGCTCAAGTTTCACCGTTCCTCTTTTCCAAACTTTGGCTTTTGCCCTTTTGCTCTTTGTTCTCACTTCCCATTTTAGCCCCTTCTTTCAACTGTTTTATCTACCATCGGTTCACTCAATCACATGACTACTACAACGCGTTAACGGTTTAGATTCAAGGACTACGGAAGATCCTATGAGGCAGCATCTAATGAAGACATCGCCATGGAAGGATTTGACTCAAGTGCTTACAAATGTGGTCAACACTCTCTATCAGCTTTTAAGAACGAGCCTTTCATGGCTGCCATGAGATATCTTCACATTTTCATCTTTTTCTTCTTTTTTGGGGAGTTTGGTGCCACGTCATCATCTTCCTATGATGTGAAGCTTGTGCTAGAAAAGGTCAAGCTTCACTACAGGGTACCAGCGAGAACCTACCGTTGTCTTCTTGGGACTCCTCTGTTCCGGTTTGTCAATGGAGAGGGGTAAAATTGGTATTTTCAAATGGGTCTCTTCTCCATTCTACTGACCTCTCTTCACCACAATGGACTAACATCTCTCTCTCTTCTTCAATGACTCCACTCTTCATCTTCTCCCTCTGCAACTCCCTTCTGCAAATCTCACTGGTTCACTTCACTGAGGTATTGCCAAGTTTTGGTGGATCAAAGTTTGGTGCTGAAGTCTTCGAAGGGAACAGTCCAAGCCTTTGTGGGTTACCTTTAAAACCATGTCTAGGTTCCTCTAGGTTGAGGGCAAGTGCTGTTACTGGTCTTGTGATAGCATTAATGACCTGGATTGTAGTCACGGCCTCTTTATTAATCAGGTATATGAAGAACAATAAGCATAAGAATAGCTTAGAGAGTGAAGATGATTTGGAAGAAGGTAAGGAAGAAGAAGAAGTTAGTGACGGTGAAGGGAAGTTGTTTGTGTTTCAACGTTGTGAGAATTTGACACTAGAAGAAGGTTTGAATTCGACAGGGCAAGTAATGGAGAAAACGAGTTATGTACTGTCTATAAGGCAAAGCTTAGTGATTGTGGAACAACAATTGCCCTGAGGCTTTTGAGAGAAGGTAGCAAGGATAGAAGCTTTTGTCTGCCTATAATCAAGCAATTGGGACGTATTTTAACATGAGCATTTGGTTCCATTTTAGGCCTTTCTATGAGGGGAAAAGAGGAAAATAGCTTCTCATTTACGACTGTCTTCCCAATATAAGCCTTCATGATTTGTTGCACGGTATTTCACTTTTTCACTCCTTTCCCTTGATCGAAATGTTGAAAGTCTTATGGTTACCTTCTTGATTTTCAGAAAGTAAACCAGGAAAACTGGTTCTGAATTGGGCTAGGAGACAGAAGATTGCGCTGGGAATAGCACGGGATTGGTTTATCTTCACACCAGACAAAAAGTTCCTATAATCCATGGAAATGTTAGATCAGGGAATGCACTTAGTTTGGTCTTGAAAAGTTAATGGTACAAGCCGTAGCTGATGAGGTCATGTCATAGGCGAAATCTGATGGCTACAAAGCAACAGAACTCCTCAACTCCACAAGATGAAGAAATGCAATCCAAGAACTGCTGTCTATGCGTTTGGAATCCTTCTCTTGTAGATATTAATGGGGAAGAAACCAGGAAAAAGCGGAGAGAACGAGTTTGTGGATTTGCTTTCATTGGTTGAAATTGCGGTTTTAGAGGAGACGACAACAGAGATATTCGATTTGGAGGTTCTAAAGGGAATAAAGAGTCCTACTATGGAAAACGATTTAGTTCATGCATTGAAGCTAGCAATGGGATGTTGTGCTCCCGTGCCTTCGGTTAGGCAGTAGGAAGAGAACATACCGGCTTTGTATAGCCAGAACAAAATAAGAAGTGAATCTCAAACTCCATTTTGAGACACAATCTTCGTAACACATTGCTTAGTTAGTTTTTATGTTTATTCCCCCACTTAGTTGGTTTTCATAACAAAACCATTCTGTTTTAATTTATTCCTAAAATTCCAAACATACTGAAATAAGTAATTTGGGATCCGAAGCAATTCATTGATAGAAGAATATATTGTACATAGACACTAGTAGAACAATGCACTATACTACAACTTGAAGTCAAGACATGTGAACAAAGAAAAATGAGTTATTTTTTCTTCTTTCTCTCACTGTTCATATATTTTCTCTATGTGTTCGCTTTTGGTTATACAAAATACAAATAATTAACAAAGCGTACCGATCCTGCATTTCAAAGCACCAGAGCTAGAGGTAAGCATACCCACAAGGGAAGATGATTTAGCAGCCAAACTAGAGGCTCTGGCGTAATTTGCAGAAGCTCCAGCTCCAGATGAAGTAAAGTAGGCACCATTGAGCATTAAGTCTCCTTGGGATCTCCAATTCCAATTGTTCCATTCTCCTTCCCCTGCACCTACCCGTTTCGTCACCTGCCGAAAGAATATTCAAATTAGTCATTATGTTCAATTTTCTTGATTAGAATTCTCAAATTAGATCTTCTAGCTTAGATGCATCTTTGAGCAATCTCGGTTAACTAGAAACCGATGTAATGGGTTTTGTTAAATACCTCCTTCGCGAAACGGTTTCCCGGGGCAAGGAACCGGTTTCCTTGGCTATTAATGGTAGGGTTAGCACTTCCACCAATTGCATACATTTCCCAGTGAGTGTAATCGTTGTTTACAACATGGAAGTATCCATGCCTGCACCTGAAATAACACCAAACATTCCAAACTCTAAAACATTCGAAAATTGACTGGTTCTCTAAGGAAAATCAATATAGTATTTAAATTTTGACCATATGAAGAAAGCAAATATATCGAAAAAATGAAATGAAACTTAGATGAAAAACCTTGGCATTCTCTGTACAAGACCCTCTCCAAAATGGTTGTATGCAATGGTTACTTGCATCATTTTGTCTCTGGTGTATGAATCGGTATGCCCCAACAAAATAGCCTGTATTATCATCTATTGTCAGCTTTTAAGGATAATGCCAAAAAAAAAAAAAAAAACTAACTTCTTGATCAAAAGATAAGCACACAAACCTAAACTAGGCATGACCATTTCGGGACAGATTTCCCGACTTGGCCATACCAATCCTGAATTTTCCGAGGAATTAATTACCATCTGGGACAGTTTAATTTATTCCGAAGAGAAACATAATGGATTAAATTTCATAAAATGTGAAACATTATTGAAAATGTATCCAATTTTTTTCCAAATTATCCGAAATATATATCTGAATTTCATGTCCCCTTGTATTTAATTATTTCTAAACATCGTAAATGCATGCACTCCTAAATCATCACCACTCATAACTTTTGCACCGATAGTAATAATATCTTTTGATATATTATGACCTAACTATCGTCTCCAAATTTGGTAAACATAAATTACTAGAATCAATGAAAAAATATCTAACCTCATTGTGGTGAGTGAGATAATTATTAGAGATGGTAATAGCAGTAGATCCCATAATTGCATCTATCAATCCATCAGCACAATTCGAAAGAGAATTATGATCAATCCAAATATGACTCGATCCAAAAATCGAAATCCCATCACCATCAGCCATAGTTCTCCAACCATAATGACTCTCCGAACTCCGAACCATAGCGTTACCGGTTCGCTTACAATCGTGAATATTAATCCCATGGATGATAATATTCGTAACGTACTGAATCGTGATACATGCACCACCAGCTATATGTACGTTCACGCCACGACCATCAATCGTTTTGAAGCTATTCATGATTAGTTCTTGGCTTAAAGTAATGACCATGTCACGTTTAAAGACGATCCATAGCGGTTCGTCTTGTATCACAGCGTACCGGAGTGTACCAGGTTTTGGTTTAACCGGATCATGATCAGATGGATCAGTAACAATGTAGTAACGTCCATCACGGCCTCCAACTGCGTTACGTCCGAAACCAATCGCGCAACCCGCTAATCGTTTTCTCCGGCGATGCCATTTTTTATCGCATCGCCAACAATCATCGATTGGGTTTCCAGTTTCGCAAGAGGAGAAGAACCCTAGCTTTCTACGATACGTACTGTTACGTATGCTCCTGCATGCTCCAATTAATAAAATGATATTACAAAAAGAGAACAAAGTTTTATAGATTATATCAAATTAACCCGTGAGTTTTGGGATTGTGAAAATCAACCCTGAGTGTGTTAAAAAGTCAAGATATAGGAGACAGGAAGATGCAAAATAGAAGAAAGCATTGAATTTAGGGATTATTGTTGATTTTGTCCTTTTTTACCCAAAACTTTTAAAAATGCCATTTTTACAAAAATCTTATGGATTTGCCATTTTTTAACACTTAAAAATGTACGTATTTACGATTTTTTTTTGCAAAAATACGTACTTTATACCAAATATTAAACCTTAAGAACAAATGGAACCGACTAAACCCAAACATAATGGATAAAACGCATGTTAAATCACCCTGAAAAAGGGCAAAAATCCACAAACTATTCAAAAAAGGGCAAAATCCACAAATGCCATTAAAAAAAATGGCAAATCCGTAATTGATTCTTGAATTTAATTTGACACGGTGAGGTGGCCCCACGTGGGTAATTTAATGTTTTCTTGTAAGGAATTATATATTTCATGTTCATGGGATACGATCCATATAGGAAACTTTTGGGGTCATATTTCTCTATAATTCCGTAATTAAATGCAAAAATATAATTTTTTTTGTCAAAGTGCAAAAATATAATTATGGGAACCAGATTCAGATTTCTATATAATACTATATACCATTGAAAATTTAATTGAAAAGTAAGTGATAAATATAAATAAATATATAGAAGATATTAAACAATTCCGTAAATGAAAAAATGTTTTTAATCATCACTCTTCAGAGAGGACGTACGTATGTAAATATTAATACAAATGCGTCGGTGGATCTTAAGAAGAAAATAGTGAGGTATAAATAGGAATCACGGTTTGTGGTTTTATTCAATAAAACTACTGTTTTTATGTCAGAAGTGTTTCACATGTATATTTAATTTTTTCCTCGCAGAACAAGAATGTGGAAACAAAAGTACATTTCAGTCATATATATTGATAATAATCTTAAATTTTGTGGATCACAATGCTTATTAATAAAAAGTTCTTATAGAGAACATTAATACTACTAGACAAAACTAACTTTTTACATAGTCAGTGAAATTTAAGATGTAGAAAATGTTTTTCTTGGTCTACACATAGGTTTAGTAATGTTAAAGCATCATCTAGTTTGACTATCTAAAACGTTACTAATACGAAATATACCTAATAAAGTAGTTTTTATATCTAATAAAATAGTTTTTTTGTTATATGTATATAGTGACTATTGAGAGACTCACATATCGACCAGTGCTGCTATTTCTTCTGGGTCTTTAACGGCGTGTTCATGCCATTCACCGTCTGATAAACTGAGAAAACAGAACATGCAAAAACGTCATCGTTTTACTATGAACGGCTGAGATCAAATCTACACTAAAAGCTGATGTGAGAACTCACTTATCTGCGGTTGATGTATTTCTTGAGCTTTCATGTTTCGATTCCCTTGTTTCTTGAACTCTGCATTGTAATACAAATCAACGTAAGAATCTATGTTCGAACTATATAGAAAACGGAGATCACATTGTGAATCTCTGAACTTACGCATTTACATGGAGGAAGAGTGCTAGAATTATAATTAGAGTTGCTGAGATTGAGAAAAATGTTCTAGCGACCACCATATTGTTGGTTGTTGTTAGAGTTTTTCCTCTCCTATGTGAGATAGAGAGAGAATGTGACTATGTGAGTGATCTAGTGATAGAGAAAGAGAGATGTGAGAGGTGACGAGAGGGTTTATATATATATATACTGTATTATGATATAAATATTTTATTATTATTATGATATAAATGTTTGTTTAGAAAGTTTAGTAAGTTTTCTTGCAATTTTGTATAAATATTATGTTGAATTTTAATTGAACTAACTATCAATTTTAGGGTCTGATTGGATTAAAACCGTTGCGACTGCGAAAGCATGCTAGAAGCGGTCGGTTACGGTTTCAACCGTTATTAAGTGTTTTGAACGATTTGTTTAGTGGTTGAAAATTGGAGCATTTATGTAAGTTTTTTGACGGGTTAACTAACGGGTATGACAACGGTTAAATCGAAAATTACCAAAATATGTATAGTATAATATATTATAATAAAACGTATATAATAACAAAATTTGATAAAATCTATATAATAATAACAATCTGAATAAATATCTTTTGTAGTTGTGAACAGTTGTGTCTTTTTATCGCAACTTTTCTTTATTATTTTAAAACTAAAAAAATATATTTTACGATTGTGTTTTCTTAGCAAGTTGCAATCCGAATTTCTTTTACAGTTGTATCTTTTATTATAACTCTTCATAAACAGTTGTAACCGTTTTGTTGAACCATTGCAACATTTAATTTAGTATACAATAGCAATTTCTTTACAATTGTATCTTCTACACGTGTTGGTTTATGCCCCCGAACTCGTGTTTACACGTTTTGCACCGAGTTGAGAGTGAAAAACCAACCCATGTCTAACCACTAGACCAAGACAACATATTCAAATTATGATGTAAACAGGTTGTATATATATGTTTTTAGCGCCGTTAGATGATTCTGTTACGTCCGTTAACAACTGTTAAGTGGCGAATTTGAATTCACCAATAATTTTAAAATAAGGTATTTTAGGTTAAATATATTTAAATGAGGTATTTTTAGACCAACAAAAAACTATTGGGTATTTAACGGCCAGATAAAAAATAGATAAAGTGTTTTTTTTCGGTATTTTTCCATGCAAAGTTTTGGTATTTGGCATATTTTACGAAGGAAAAAAAAACAAACTTTTTTGCGAAAAAGTAGCGGACAATGGTGGCTCTAATCAGTTCGGTTAAAAAACTGGCGAAAATAGGTTGACAATCTTAAACCTCATGTTGTTGTTCTGTTATGAGGCAAAAAGGGATTCTTGTTATGTTGTGATGTTCCTTCTCCATTTCTCCTATCTCTTCAACCTTGGCTTTTTTTTCTCAATAACAAGGAGGTTCTTGACCGATGCCGGCCCATACATCATCTATGCTTGGGCCAACCTTTAATAATTTCTTCGTGCTAGATTTCACGCAATCATGTGATCTTTTGGATTACACCATGATATCTTTCAATTTGAGCTATCGAAATATGGTATTTTGTATCCTCGTTTAAAAACTTTTGTGTTATGGAGAATCGAACTCAAGGTCTTAGTAAACAATACTAACCACTAGATTACAACCGTTAATGTACTATTTGTTTTATTACTCTAGTTTTCTAAATTTTTTCTCAATTAACAATTATATAATTGAAAGGATAACAAATAATAATAATTTTAGGAAAATACAAATCCATGATTTTTTGTGATAAAGCGCAATTTAATAATTTTGACGGAAAATCCAATTTTACAGTTTCGGCGAAAAATACGATATCACATATTTGACTAAAAAACAAATTTGAAGCTTTGTAAAAGTTTGTCACTTCGAAAAATTGACAACAATGTTAATAAGAAATGGGTTTTCGAGTTTTAGCCCCAGGCAAAATTTAGTTTCTTGCCTCAGTCTCAACTTTATCCTCTCGATTACCCTTTCTTCTACTTCCATTTCCAACTTCTCAAAAATCTTTTTCTCAAACTCAAATTCAAAATTACAAACATAGATACTGGTTCAAAAACTCAAATTCAAACTTATAAACCCAAAATTCCAACTCGAAACTCAAATTCGAAGATAAAAAATTCGAAGACACTGAATTTTAAAATTCTTGCCTAAACTCAATCACTTATAAGCTTCAAATCTAGAAAAATTAATAAACTATACTGGTCAATAATTCTTTGAATGGTAAATCCCCATTGTTGAACTCTTTTGTCTCCAACGAAACCTTAATTCTTAAGCTTCAACGCCGGAAGAAAAAGTTTTGAGGCTTAAAACCTTCTTTCCCAACTAGAAAGTTTAGTTGAGGTCTAAATTGCATCTTATCAGATTTTCGGTTCAATTATAATGTTAATCCGATTTATTACGAGATTTAATGAAAATATTTTATTTAATAGAAAATGGGTTATAAATCGAAATTCAAATTACATAAAATTAAACTTTGACAAAGTTTATAATGTGTACTTACATATCGAATCTAAACTTTGATAGTAAAAAGGCAGTAAAATCTGCCATTTCATACCTCATCTAAATTACTATGTTTGATTCATACCTGACGTTTCATAAGAGAAAACCAAATGAAGTCATTAGATATTAATGCAGGGAGATAAATACGAAAAGGTCTCTTGAGATCAATGTATTCGAAGAGAGCATATTCGTAGCTAAGAGTTCTCATTCTTATGTATCAATGGATCAAAAGAAGAGAGAGTTCAAAGACTTAAAGAGGAGAAGAACTTCTTTGTTTCTATTATTAATCTAAAAGCTGCGTTCAAAGTACAATTGAAGTATCCTTAAATAAGAGTTTAAAACCTTATGAAGCAACAACGTGAAAAGAAAGAAACGTGCTAACGAAACAACAGCAAAGCCCAAACGAAAATAATAATGATAGATCGATATCACACACGTAAAGCTCAAGTGTGTTTGATAAGAGAAGATGCGCTGCATCAGATATAACTTTATTCAATCAAAACGACGTAGTATTGAACACAGTGGCGTCTTGCTTGCCACGTCAACTGCACAGTGGCGTCTTAGTCATCATTTTTAACGGTTGACTAACACCGTTAATGTCAATGTTGATTTTTGCGTAATGTATACTAGTTCAGGTTTAAAATTTGAACTTAACAATAGTTCGGGTTGAGAATGACAGGGGGTCGGAGTTTAGGTTGAAAAAGGCCGCCGACAAATAGTATAGGTTGATTTTGGCCGTTTTCCCCTGATATAATCATATAAATTGAATAAAATAGTTTAAATGAGACATGGAATGGCCAATTTACCGAATGAGGCAAAAAAAAAAAAACTAAACATTACGGGAGATTACAATCTAATAACTCATAAAAATATAAAATTCTATTGAAACACCTAATTTCCTAATATATGTATAGATATTATTGGTACTTATTTCCTTATTTTCTTTTGTTATCCAATTTGATTGAAAGAGGTTCCGAAAAAAAGAAGAGGTTAGAGTATGGGCCTTAAAGGCCCAATTATAATTTTGAATCCGTATCGACTGGTCAAAAACCCGAAACCCGTTCATCTTCCAGAGACGACGGTTTCAGAGAAAGAGAGAGATATGAGTAGCTTCACGATTCCATCTCCTTCCTCCTTCTCTCTTTCCAATTCCTACTATCAACCCTCTCGGCAATCCTTCATTCTCCGCAATTCTCGTTCCAATTTTGAGTTTCGCCGCTTAGCTGTGGAGTCTCGAAGAAGAAGCACTTCTTTACGGTGCAGCAAAGGCACCCACGGTTCAGATTCAGGTGATTGAAAATTTTAAAAAAAATTTAGGGTTTATCGTCATTGTTTCATTTGATTTCCACTGATATGTGTTAATTAGAACAAATTGATTCTTTTTTTTTTTGGCAGGTGAAAATGAGAACAGAAGTGTGTTAGATGCTTTCTTTTTGGGGAAAGCATTAGCTGAGGTTATCAATGAAAGAATTGAGTCTACTGTTGGAGAAGTTTTGGGTACTATTGGAAGGTTTCAAGCTGAGCAACAGAAGCAAGTTCAAGAGATTCAGGTTATTTATTTCTCAACTCTCTTCTTGTCTTTGTCGATGAATCTTGTAATGAAGAAGCATTGTGTTAGGTTATGGAAACTCATAGAAGATACTCAAAAAGTTAGTTAGTACTGAGCCGAGTAGGTTTTGTGAGCTTTGTAGAACGGTACTTGAAAACTGCGATTAGTTTGCGAGATTACTGTTAATAGTGTGACATGTATTCGAAAACTGCTATTGATTTTTTTCGTTACTGTGTTGTCCGATCTTCATTTACAATGTGGAGTTAATGATTGTAAACTTATTTATAGGAAGAGGTTCTTGAAAGAGCTAAGAAAGCTAAGGAAAGAGCGGCTCGCGAAACCAAGGAGGAACAAGGACTTGTTGCTTCCAAACCAGCAGCAATTACCCGAAAACCGGCTGCTGGCGTTGTTACCTCTGTAACTCCTACATCGACCGTTGAGAGCAACACTATAATGGGTGGTGTAGTGGAAAGTTCGAGTTCTAGTGATGAAGACCGCGTCTAAATGATAGTGTGATGGGTTAAGTTAAAGATTTGGTAATAGCAGCAGAGACTTGAAACGGTTGAGAACATGTTCGTTGATATATGTACTTGAAAAAACGATGTAAACAATGAAAGTTGATATAAATCAAGGTTAAACCAGCCACTTAAATCAAAGGTTGACATAAGTTTTGTGTGGAAATAAAAAGGCTAGGTCCGTGTGTGCCTTCGGGAGAAACCAAGAAAAATGGAATAACACACAAACGCTAATCGACTAGAGCTTAAAGAAAAGGTGAATAACTAAAACAGAGCACCAAAACCTAAACCCATTTGAACTTGTGTCTTGCGCTGCATCCGGAGGATCGCCAAGAAGGTCAATAGCATCCGGAATATTGTGAATAGAATTGGAAACTTGTTCAAGAGTATCATCTACTTCACGGCCAGAACGAAGTCTTCCGAGTTCGTCCGTCACTTGATCAGGAAGGTTTGTCTCTTTTGCACCAAAAGTAGGTTAGATTCAGTTTTACTTTTGTTGTTGCGTTTTGTAAATTGTAAACTCGAAAAATTCGAAAAACCCCAAACAAAATCAGGATTAAACAACACTAAATAAACCTAACTAGTAACTAGTAAAAGTAAAATAGTAATGGATTATGCATATTTAAAAAAAAAAAAAAAAGAAGGAGAAATAGAAGCATAGAAGAGACCATAGAGTTGTCAATTTAATAACCCTCTTTAATTTCCTAATCAGTGTGACTCATGTTTATGCACCAGAGAGAGTGAGAGTTGACGCTACCAAAGACTGAATGAGAAAGTGAAAGGACAATTTCTCTTATGTTTATTTTGTTAAAAGAAATTTTTTCCAAATAACACCTCCGAAGGTGTGATTTCTTCAATTGAATTTCTCATGTAAAATTGTATCCAAAGTCTCCCAAAATCAATGTTATGGCTTTTTTTTTAAAAAAAGTTGTGTTTTGAATAACAGTTGATTTGATATCAAGTTTAGAAATTACAGTTTGAATAACAAGAGACTGTGAGTGATTTTATTGAAATCTCAATTTCAATAACATTGGATTTGAGAAGAGATTTGAAAATCACAAATTCAATAACAGGTGATTTTAGTAAAAACCCAAAATTTTCTAAAATCCTAGTTTCAATACACCCCCCTAAGAGTCTTGGTGGTCTTTGGGAAAACTCTTCACATTGCATTATTTAGGTCTCGAGTATTTGATGATTATCCCTACTTCCGATCACTTGCCCTTCACATTGCATTAAATTTATTTATGTTATAAGGGACTAGCTAATTATTTTAAATTAGGAATATGTTTTGTACTAGGATTTAACCCGCGGAATACCGCGGGACAAAATTGTATTTTATGTATTTTATATAATAATTTATAATTTATTGTATTTTTAAATTGATATTATAAAAAAATCTCATTTAATTATTTTATATTATAATTAATATAGTTGAAATATGTGTAATTAATCTTCATTTAATTATGAAGATTTGTAGATGTACAAATGATATAGTGTTAATATTTGCAAGTATTTATAATCATGGACTATTATAATAATTTGATATTATTTTATATTAAAACAATTTACCCCGCGGTATATTGCGGGTCGATTTTTTAAACTAAAATTTTTAAATTTTAAGTTATATTTTTTTTGTTAATATTGTTTGGTTTGTTTAATATTTAAGGTTATATCATTATATTTTTATTTTTAATTCTAGGTTTCACCCGTGGTATACGTTCACGTATTAATATCGACTCAAACCCGTCCCACCATATAACTCCGTTTTGTATTCAGAATCATTTTGATCCTTTTTATAGTATGACTCTGAACAATTGTCCAAATTTTTAAGCAATATGGGACATTTTACACAAACTTTTTCTTCATCGATTGAGTAATATATGTCCGTTTTTAAAATTTTGAATCACATTACATGCAGAAAAATCTATTATTTTATTAATTATTTGTATTTTATATAAATTCAAAATAAATTACTATAAGATCATATAAAAGTGAAAGAAGAATTATATATTAATGTTTAAATTTGGTAGAGATGTTTTAAGAAAATTTAGAAATAAAATCGATTTGTTACCATATTTGGAAGCCACAGTTTCTAAAAGATTTTTTTGAAAAGATTTTGTAATATTAATTAATATATAAACATTTATGACAATGGCATTCTATTGTAAATACTTCTCAACTTCAGGATTTATTTGCTAAATGTACTTCAAAAATGTATATATAGATTTTCATATAAGACATTTCTTTCTACAATGTCTCAAAGTTTAAAAACTTTCATTAATTTTACTCATCCTGTTTCTAAATAATGGATTTTCAAGAGTTTTCACACATACTTAAAAATGTCAATGCTTAATTATTTAAAAGTTCTATGAAATAAATTATCATAACAGTAAACCAAAACCGATTCAATATATTCAATTATTTTAAGTCAATATTTCTTAAAATTAACAATTAATTAATTAATATAAATTTAACAATTCTATCTTTATGGTACAAAACAATATACAGAATTATTCTTCCAAGCTCCTATATGGAAATGGAAACATATTTAGAAAAACAATCTTAAATTCGATAAATATTACATCATATGATATTGTTTTTTCTTAATTCACATTAATTGCAAAAGTGTCTTTGTATCCAAGAAACTTCACAATTTATACTGTACTATTCATACAACCAAACATAATTAAAACTCAAACTAAATCAAACATAAAATCAAAACAATTGAAATCTAATAAGGCTTTGAATGGTTCAATGGAGCGCTGCGAACAGGACTGAAGTTAGACCGGACCAATATGTGGTATTGCATTCTAAAAATCTACCTCACTACTAGATTTTTCATTTGGAGCTTCATTTACAATCTCATCCTCTCATAGCTTCAATAATAAATTAGTTTTTTTGGTCCCACACTATTAATAGTTTCAACCATCAGAAAAACCACTTAGTTAATAGGTTTTTTTTTTTAAGTTTATAGGTTTATATTAATCTAATACGTGGTTTTGTTTCTCTTACATTGAAAAGCACTATAAAAATGAAAATATTGTCGTTTGTTTGGTATTAATCGTTGATATTTTTTTATTTTTGAAAACTTTTCATTACATAATGAGTTTTTTTTTTAGATCGTATTTATGGTCGATGTTTTTATTTTATATAACGACAATGATTAAAAGTCGTAATTATGATATTGGATCGTTGTAATACAACAGCACTATATGGATGCCTCCAAGCCCACCTCTTGGTTGCAATTGCTCAATCACTTGCTATTTGCGAGTTACATGTCGATTACTTGCGAATTACGTACAAGTTATTTACAAATTACTTGTTATTAATTTTCATGTTCTTTATCCAATTAGCTAGTGAAAATTAGTGAAATACCTTGAATTCTATAGAAATGAAAATGTCATAGTTTTAGTTAAACCAAATATGTGATCCGAGATGTTAAATGGAAAGTGACGATCTCGATTTTGTGAACCATTTGAGTCCTCCTGAATCCTGATATTCAACAACTAGCCTTCCGCTACTCCAGCATTTTTTAGAGAGGAGTACTAATATCAAGGGGGGAGGTGAACATCATAAAACAAGAATGTTAGAGATTAAAGTATATATCTTGTTATATTCATGCTGGTAATGACACCGTATTCTACTGTACGATTAGGTTATCTACCTTATATTCTACTAAACAAGAGTTTTCCACACATTTTTGAAGAGAACGAATGAAAACATGCAATTTTTCTTTAATTTTATTGATCATTAGTATTTTAACAACATTTTAATTGCAATACCTAACAAAATATTTTAACAACATTTTAACAAATCAATCCTCAAAATACCTTGGAATAGTTTTCACTTTCTAATCAAACCGATGTTGAATGGTGACGATCTGTGACGTTCGCTTTCTCTCCCCACTTAGACGTGATCGAAACCACAGGGTAACGACAGCTCCGATCTCAGCCTCAATGATGATGAAGGTTTGGGATTGAGATGAGAGATAAGAACGTGATGGTGATAATAAAGATGTGATTGGCTGCTGCGGTGAAGACGACGCTATATATATATATACTAGATTAGGACCCGTCCGATGGACGGGTTTAATTTTTTTTAATTAAAATCAAATTTTAAAATAAATTAAATTAAAATTAAGTTTGGTTATAATTAAAAATATTATTAGAAATTATCATTAAAAATAAAATAAAAATATTATTTTTTATTTAGAGAAAAAGTTATTTATGTATTCATTATTTTGCCTTAATACATTAATTTGCATTTCTATACTTTAAACTTATTGTGACGTTTATTATAACAGTTTAGTAAACAATATTCCTCAGAATTGACTATATTTTTTTTTTTAAATTATTTAAATTTATAATTTCTTACAATTATCCTTTTATACTCTTAAAATTAATGAAAGGGAAATTTTGTTTTACACATCTTAAAATCTGAAATCGATAAAGTTGACACGTGGCACAATCGTATGAGTTACTAACTTTAAAAATTACTTTTTATATAATAAGATACATACCCATGTTCTAAAAATCCCCGCCTAGACCCGATTACTCTCCGCTTAATCGCTAGGCTCACCCTATCCGCCTCGATTAATGACTAATCCCCTAAAATAATCAGTTACCCGATTATTCTCCGCCTAATCCGATTACTTCCCGCCTAATCCGATTACTCCCCGTCTAATTTTACATATCTCGATTATTTTTAGATTGCAAGTATAAAAAACTTTTTATTTTTGTTATTCAATCATTTAAATTGGGAGTTTGTGATGTTTTACAATAACTTATGTTCAAATTTTAATAAAAATCATAAATTTGTAATAAAAATCATAAAAATTTATCTCAAAAATACAGTTTTATGTGTTTGCTGCAATTTTGAAAACAATATTTGATTAATATGTTTTAAAAATATTAAAATAATCCTAAAACTAATCCCCGATTAATCCCCGATTTTAATCCGATTTTCCGATTAATCGCTAGGCCCATACCTAGCGCCCGACTAGCGCCTAGCGATTTTTCAAACAAGGATACATACATACATTTAGATTTTAGTAGTTTTAGTTGGACCCTTCATGAGCTTGGGCTTCACAGGTACAATAATAAATATATAGAGCAGCGTTTTTGTTTTTGAATTAAGTTTATATTCTTTGTCTTTGTTTTACATTTTTTTCTCTAACATGGAAAACAAAATATTTGGAAAATAAGAAAGAAAAAGAAACGAAAAGTTTGATGAAGCATCACTGTCAAGAACAAAGCCAGGAATCCAAAATCTTGAGAAAAAAGATTGGTGAAAATTGTCATTGGATATGTTTGCTCAGGATTTAGTGAATCTATATCATTGTAAAATTATTATCATAAAGACCTTTTTGCGTGGTTGTGTGTGTAGTGGATGGGGTCCTCATTCACCTTGAATTTTTTTTTAAAGTTATTTTCAGGTAAAACAATATTTTGAGTTTTGTTCTCGTGTTTTGGCAAAGTGAGATTGAACTTTCATAGAATAGCCAATTGAGCTATTTGAGACCAAATTACCCTTACAGAACAACTATTCTTGTTTGGTTACGTTTCTTAACTCTTCTACAACCAAACTACATGAAAAGAAAAAGAAATGAAATAATCCGAGTACAAAGGCGAGCTGCTCTTTATACTAAAATCAAAGGAAATTTTATTTTAAATCTGAAATTTTGTAGTTAAATAATTGATTTTGCTTCATTATCAAGTAGAGAGATTAGAGTTAATAGATTAAGAGATTTCTGGCGAGTTGGAGAAATGATAAAAATGGTGAAAAAGCAAGTGTTCTTTCGACGGAATCGACTTAATCACCGGACAATTAAACAAAACTCAAACTCTTTAGTTTTTCGAACTTAAAATATGCTAGATGTACAATATTTACATGTAAGAAACATTCAAAATGTATAAAGAAAACAAAATTCTGAGATAACTGTTGAAAACAGCTGCAAAATTAGGGATGCAGAGGTTGAAGACGACTGCCAAATTACAATTATACCCTTCATTAAATTTTTTCAGTGTACGTACATGCAATTTATAGTGTACGTATCATTGATTATGTTGACATGTAAATATGTTAGATGGCCATAGCTGCGGCATGGCTTGCACTTACGTTGATCATGGATCAGGTTCTAAGTATCTCGAGCCAGTTTTCAATTGAGGTGACGTTAGCGGCAGATCAAACGCACATGGATTCGGTGAAAGATGGTTCTTTTGGTGACCGGAAACGAACTCGTTTCCGAGAGGTTTCTCCGATAAAGGAGATGTGTTATTCTTGGTTCATCATAGTGGATCATTTATATGACTTTATCTATGATGAACTTGTTACCTCCATGAAGGGTTTTGCGACTCTCCATGATGCCCAATATCCTCGATACCTACATTCTTAAAAATGTTATGTACGTACATGTATAATAGTGTACGTATATCTTTGTTGATGAGTTAAAATTGTTGAGATATATTTATTGATATAATAATAAATCAATATTCTACGATAGTCCTACTGGAGATGAAGACATTGTTATTTGCAAACAAATGTTTCTAAACATACTCACAACTTACAATGTCTCTCATGTCATACTAATTTATACTTCTGTTTCATCAAGTCGGACATTGACTAAATCATCGAATACTTCCAAAAATGATGTCTTTCCTTTTGGTTATGACTCACAAATGGTTGAATGTCATAATTCTCTCCAAAATTATCGATGATTTTTCAATCTCGTACACATTCATTAGTATACGTACACGATTCTTTTAATTAACTGAATTTTCATATTAGCTCCACGGTAAATAGAGTGTCACCAACATCTCTGACATGTCATATCCCATATTTCTCAACAAAAATTCAGTCCATCTATTGTAATGTAATTTTTGCTACTACCTTTACTATCGTTTTTAATCGTCATCTTCAACACCCTCTTCGTCATCCCCAATCTCTTTCTGTTCATCCTCTTTATCGTCCTCGACTTCTTCTTCCTCATCTACTTCCTCATTGTTTTTATCTACATTTGGTACCTCAAATATGGTTTTTGTTGTGTTTTCATCTCTAACCCAAGGTTAGTTTCGTCAACAAGGTCCCACATAATGTACATAATATTCACACTTTGCTTATCGGATTGGACAAAATGACATAAAAATGTTTACACTTAGATCCCTACTATGAAAAAAAAAAAAATCGCATTGGTGTTGTTTAGAAGGGAACCTATCAACACAAGAGGATCAAGTACTTGATATATTACAATAAAATTATATGTGGTTCTGTTGAAGAGAATTATGGTCCTTTTAGGAATTTTTGTAATGTATTTAGTACGATATATGATATTTTTTTGTTTTGATGTTGTTATTTCTATTTAATTGTTATTTTGAAATTTTTTAGTAAGTGTTATGTTATAAGATATTATTTGTTGAGAATTAATAAGATTTTAAACTAAACTCGTAGACGTACACGATAATATTGAGATACACGTACACGTGTACGACCTCTCCAAACAGTTACATCCTAAAAATGCCTAAATCACATAAGTCTTATACTATGTACGTACACAAAAATATTTATTGGAGCGTTCATGGTACAACATTAATTTAATTTTTTGACATCAAAATTAAGTTATTATGTCAGTTATTTGTATGACTGTATTTTTTTCATGTGTTGTTCATACATGATTTGAATGTTTTGTTTTTATGGTCAAAAAAATATATGAAACGTAAATATACAAATTATTTAGATATTTACGTACATATATACACACACATTACTATACGAACACATTACTACCGTGTACGTACACATTACTACCGTGTACGTATATATTATTACCGTTACGCACATATGTGTATATGATATTGCTAATCGTGAATAGTCTTCGATGATAATAAATAAAATATTATTTAAAATAGAAATAAAAATATGAAAATGGGTCTTAAACGATAGAAAAAAAAAAGAATTTTAACTAATAGTATAAAAATAATAAATATTTATAAAATGGAAGAGCGAATCATCTACTGACAAGTGTTTAAGATTTTCAAACCACACACGGCTCTGTGTCACGTTAAAACATACTATTCCTCAATATTTTTCTTTAGTTGTGAGGTTTATTTCTACCGCTTCTCGTATTTGACATATGATTATGTAAATTGCGTAACAGAGCTGGAGTTTTGTGAGTCTCATTAGAGTCAATTTGTGTGTTGATCATAGTTGGTTTCACTTATTTATTGAAAACAAATTATTAATATTTTTTTAATTGAGTTCGTAGAAAACTTGTATGAAATTGGTAAGATATTTTTGGTAGAAATATGTCCTTATTTGAGTTTTTTCTATTTACGTGTATGTAGTTTACGGTATACACAGTATTGATTATAAAATGGATATGTACTTCAGTTATATCATGTACTATTGTGGAGACGGTGTACGTAATATTTATAGAGTTTGTATTTTAGTTTTTCGACTTCAAAATACGCTAATATAAACTAGATTTACAAAATCAATAAATAAATTAAATGTAAAAAAACAAAAGATTATAAGAAAATTGTGAACAGTACATCGCATAACTGAACCGTGTACAGTGTACGTAACTGAACCGTACAGTGAACACAGTACATCGCATAACTGAACCGTATAACTGAACCGGAACAGTGTACGTAACTGAACCGCATAACTGAACCGTACAGTGAACAGTACATCGTTACGCTGGCAGGGGTAAAATGGTCAGATTTTGGCTAAATTGTCAAAACTTGAAAACCAATTCTCACTTTGCCAAACCATGAAATTAAAAGATGGTCTTATGCCCTGGCCTGCAATTTACCCTTTTTTTTATCTCTTTTTCTCATTTTGGTTAGTGAAAGCAACGTTGCCAAGGATTTGAAATATTTTCCTTGTTTAAAATTAGATTTATGCAATTCGTGCATGGTGGTATAGTGGTCTTGACGATAAAACCAACATCATAAGCTTACTACAGTTTTGCGTTTGATTCAACTGTATGCATTAATCATATGAATTTCGATTCAAATGTTTTATCTGTGATGAGATTTTAAAAACTTCCTAACAAAAACAATGTTCACTCTCTAGATTAATCACTTCGACGAGAAAAAGTATTAAATGTGAAATACATTAGTTATAATGCATGCATCCTTTTTAATTGTTTTAAAAAAATAAAAAAATCGACTACTATAACTTAAGGCACAATCCACCTAATCTACCAGAGAAAACGATCAGGAACACAACAAGCAAGATGAAAAAAAAAAAAAAAAAAAAGAACACAACAAGCATTGTTTTTTCATTCCCCTTTCACAATTGCTGCGTAATTTATGAAAAATGTTAAATAAAATAATCCAAATATTATATGTTAAGAAAATATCTATTCTATTAATTGGGAAGGATTAGATAATATATAACCTTATAAAGTGTAAATAATTACAAGAGATGCCATTGGTATTTTTGCATTCAAAGAATAAACAATAAAATTCGTAAAAGGGTAAATCTGATAATTTGAAAGACATAAACACGCGGATCTTGGGCTTTTGGGTCGGATCCAGGGCTTTTGGGGCGGATAAACACGTGGATCCTGGGGATCCTGGGCTCCAACTATTCGGTTGGGAATTATCGAATGTTTTTATTGGAGATTTCCTGAAATTATTACCGAAATTTCATGCCAAACCAAAAATGTTAGTTATGATTTAAAGAGATTTCAATAACAAACGAATCTAATTAATTTCCAATAGTAAAGAAGGATAATTCATAACTTTAGTAAATATTCAACGAAATCAGAAAATAGTTAACAAAATATCCAAATCTGAGGGTTGATATCAATGCGATATGATTTCAGTTATTAAATTTTCCAAATATAAACATAACTTTATATTCTAATCCTTTCAAATCGAGCATATACCTTGAATATTAATTCAAGATTCGGATTCGCAAATATATCATTTTGATTTTAAGGTCTAACCCTAAAAATAGTTAGCCGAACTTATTTTTCTATAAATAGTTAAGTTGACTACCAACCATTTTCATTTATCATTCAAAATTTTCGTAATCTTTTGCTCTTTATTTCACATTTCTAATAATGGCTGGAAATCTTGGTATCACTAACCTTTTAGGACTATGGTTTTTGACCGAGATTTACTGTAAGAGATAACATTTTGTGTTATCTAGCTTCTTGGTTTGGAGTTTTCCAAACTTAATGTGCTCCTTTGTATTTCTTTCTTTCGTGTATCGTAGGTGTTACTCTCATAGGAGGCACTTTGTTTATGTGTAGATTTCCAGCTTTTGGATCTACTTTGAATGGTAAGTTGAAGTTAATAAAAAAAAAAAAACATTTTGTGTTTTATCAAACTCTGTTTTACTAAAACGACAATTTTGTTCTCTTTGTGTTTACATTTAAAAGCTGGATTTGACGAGAATGTTTCCACTGTTGGTGTTAGTACTCAATTCATTTTGAGTAGAAGAAATGTTGTTGCTTTTAATCTTAGAGACTCTATATTTTTATAAAACTTTTCGAACAAAGTATTTTAGTTTTTTTTTTTTTGAGAATCTAAAACCTTATATTTAAAACAGCTTAATTTTGTTTTTCCTAAAAATTTTGGGATTCTTTAGCCATATGAAGTTAACCATTTCATTTACAGGAAGTAATAGAAATGATTATTGCATATCAAACGATAGCAGAATTTTTAGTACTTTGCATCTCTTATTTATTACTCTGATTTTAATATAGTGGGGCAAAACAAAGTATTCTATATGAAGTTAACACAATTAGACTCAATAACAGTAGGTAAATATGCAAATCTAAAAAATAAAAGTGTATAAATTACGATCTCACTAACCTTTTACATCATGATTTCTTAATAGCTCCAATGACAAAACGTGATAGCCTCCTCCATATTCTTATGTTACTCGCAAATGAAGCTTCACCTGAATACATTTAAGTTTTTCTAATACATGATTAGGATGATTTGGTAATAGCTATTGTTTTCTAATAACCATATCAATTTTTTTCCCTTTGTTTATACTCTTCTTCTGCGAACCTCATTATATTGTAGTAAATTAAAATCTATGTAGAAACTTCACTAATCACCACTCTTATTAGGTAACATATTCTACTGTTAAAAATCAACGGATTTCAGAAAAATAGCAAGTTACACAAGAAAATTTAATGTTCATCTTGGTTTGGTAGATAACAAGTTAAAACTACAGGAAAACAATTCGCATTCTGTGATAAAATACAGTAAAAAAAAAATTATATATTCAATTGACAATACTTACCCATCGAAGATCTAGCTTCTTCACAGTCCTTGGCGAAGATCTCTATTCAAACTTTTTAAGAAAATCACATAATTGAATCGACATATTAAAAACCAGAAAAGGTATAAATCTGATTCAATAATAAGCTTACCTCTTTAAAGAATTCACAATTTGCAAAACACAGAGTATAAACGGAGACGATATAGCTGAATTATATGAGAATTTCGGAATTGATTATTCGATCAAACCATTTTCCCCTTTTTGTTCGGTGAGTTTTTGTTTAGATAAGACACGATTGCTCTAAAAAATAAAATGCATGTCCAAATAAATAAATTAAAATTCACTGATAGACTAAATATTAATATATGTATACGAAAATATTAAATGGGTTAAACGAGCCTTTATAATTGGGTCAACATTACCATTATACTCGGCCCAGAAACAAGTTTTTTTTGTATTCACTATTGGGTCAGTAATTTACATTTTCGGTTGAAAATGTTTTTTGAAGTACCAAATAATAATTTATAAATAAATATATTGCATTATCAAATATTTAATTTACAAATTTTAGAATATCATATTCTTCCAAATTTTAACATTTCTATTATAACTCTTACACGCATACCTTCTCCAACTGTTCAAATTTTAGGTATGCACCAAACTATATATTAAAATTAAACACATAAACTTTTATGTAAATCTAACACTAAATTATTTTTAAAACTCAACTTTCAATTCTAAATTTAAAACTAATCAAACATAAAATAAAAACTTACGCACCAACTTATCTTTAAAACCTAAACATAATTTTACAATTATTATGCTAAGTTTATGATATATATGCTATTATATAATTCACTATCACAACAAAAATATATGTTAATACTTAATCGAAACTATATAAAAATACATTAATAAAACATTTTTCCCGCACGAACGTATTGACTATAACTTAAAATAGTATTGACTATAACAATACATATGGTCAATAAAAATATATTCGTTCTGCATATATTGTGATTTAAATTTTTAAAAACGGAAAGATAAGATTCAATCATTGTAAAAAGTGTGTTTTCAATGTCCCACATTGCTAAGAAATTTTGACAATGGCTTAGAGTCATCTATATAAATACCAAATGATTTGAGATTAGAAGGAGTATGAAACTTGACTTATCAAGCGTACAAACTTTAAAAAAATTATTCGGGTTCTTGAGGCTCCAATAAAAAGACCCCAAGATTTTGTAATTACCATAACTACCCAACAATTAAAGAAATAATTAAAATTTGAATTTGTTATGGAATACCATGATAAAAGATCGAATACGAGTAACGGTTATAATTGTCAAACCCTAAATGTTGTATACAAAAATATAAAATATTGTATACGAAAGAATATTATGTTTTCTTATAATATCTTTTAATCTGTTGAACCTATGCTATACATGTCCAATACGAAACGTATTATCACATCTTACTCTCTTTTTTTACCATCCAAACTCCAACTATCTTTTAATACATACACTACAA
Source organism: Arabidopsis arenosa (assembly GCA_905216605.1). Taxonomy (NCBI): domain Eukaryota; kingdom Viridiplantae; phylum Streptophyta; class Magnoliopsida; order Brassicales; family Brassicaceae; genus Arabidopsis; species Arabidopsis arenosa. Next base: position 14,319,423 of record LR999453.1, on the reverse strand, counting down.
ACATACATTCTTACACACATGATACCTATGTTTACCATACATTATTTTCCAATTATAACATCTCTCTAATATATTCACAATTAACGTAATCATGTCAAGTTTGTTTCCCCAACAAACACACACAACCTAAATACATTAATTTTTTAATTCATAAAATTCTATGTTAACATAACCCCGGACGTACGTCCGGGTCCGATCCTAGTATATTATATTTTGTTATACAAATGTAAACACAAATTAGACCTTACAAGCCACTTTTAATTATGTTAACAACTTTAAATGAGATCCATATTGAATAAGATTTAGGTCCACCATTTTGACCTTTTGAACCCAAAATTGTAGGAAAAGTTTGAAACGTAAACATATAGACATATATGGCGTCAAAAATCCTATAACAAAGATAATCAAAACAAAACATCAAGGGGGCAATGTCCATGTGTTTGGTTTCTTTTTCTTATTATGTCGTTTTTATTGCTACAAGATAGGGTACAAATATTACATTAAATGTGATATTGGGCGGTGCTTTGGTAGTAATGACGTGTAATTTACGTCTGATTTCATCCTAAACCAGATTTTTTTTTTTTTGGCAAAAACAAACATCATTAATATCAAAGTGTTACAAAGACATATACAGAATTACTGTTATACAGTTATTACATACGCAGATGTATGTACCATACACTAAGAAAAATACAGCATAAGAGAGTTTGACGATTCTTTTCGTTGAGTAGTCTTACTTGCTAACCAAATATATATATGTATATCCAAATATCTTGATAATATATACATAAAGTAATATTTTTCAAAATTTTAGTTTAATAAAATAATCAAAATCTAACTATATAAACCATGGTTATTTTAAATGCAAAATAAGGTATCATTGGTCTTTAAACTTATATGTTAAATATTGTAATCTTCTATAGTAATATAAAGAGTTATTTAAAAAAAAGGCATTAAAACACAACTGCCTTTCGGTTTTCGGCACTTTCCAAATGCTTTCACGATTTAGGCATCCAAAGCTAGCAAATTGACCGAATTGCCCTCCTCTCGTTGGCGTCATTCATTCTCTTCTATGCGCAGGCTTCAGTTTTCAACTCGAAAGAAAAAAGAAAAAAACTCCTAATCTCTTCTTCTCTCTTTCATCCTTAAATCTGTACCAAATTCAACACTCTTTGATTTTGGCTTTCAGTTTACAGATCTGTTATTTTTCTAGTTTATAGTTTGCGTATGGTGTCGAGGAAGCCGAGTATTTTGGGAGAGCAAATGATCCGATTTGCAGATCAATTCGAGCTAATTTCCCCACATTTCCGATGGTGAAGACTAGGATGGGGAGGAGCGTTTCTGGGTTCAATAGTTCCGTCTTGGGAAGGCGGTAATCAAAGAGGAAGCTTGAAGCCCCTTGTTTTGTGAAGTCATCGCCGCTTAACATGCGCGAACGCGCTGACCAATTTCTTAGAGAATTATTCTTATCTCGCAAATTCAGCAAGAAATATGAAGTTTTTGAGACACAATCGGCGAACAAAGATTCCAATTGAAGGTAAATAAGCTAATTTTGTGCTTTGATTTTGTTCTGACCATGGAAATGGAGCAGTACATATACTTCTTATTTGTTTGGAATCACCAACCTCCATTTTCGTAATCAGTTGGTACTTGTTTGTGAAATTTCTTGAACCTTTTTGCTGTAATGCACTCTCTTAACTCGTCTTCCTCACTGTTTCAATTTCAACAATGGCTGAGGAATCGAATTCTTTGTCCGAAGGTATGTGAATAATATTTGCCAATGCGCATATTTTCACTACGAGTTTAATTGGTTTCCCTTTGGATTCATTCATTTGTCTTGTATTTAGGGTTTAGTTTTGAATATCATTGTAAAGTTAAATTCATTTCCCTTGGGTTTAGTCATCTGTCTTGGCTTTAGGGTATAGTTTTGAACACCACCACGACGCTTAATTCATTTCCTTTGGGTTTACTCATCTGTCTTGGCTTTAGGGTATAGTTTTGAACATCACTGCATCGTTTAATTCATTTCCATTGGATTCATTCAACCTTCTTGGCCTAGATGGACAAAAAATTGAGATATCTCCACCATCTGGTCCATGTAATAGTTGTCAACTTAGTTGGTTTGAATGATTACTTCTGCTCTTGTCATTTTCATCTCGTACGTCACTCCAATTTACGACTAATTTTCACCGATTTTAGTACAATTTTGGAGGAGAAGTGCCGTGACACGGTTGAATTAGCAGCCTGCTGGGTTTGCTATGTATGCTTGGGCAATGGCGATGATGGTCTTGCTGGTCAAAGCTTTGGAAATTTCACCCCTCTCTCTTTAGAACCATTATTTCCAGAAGAAAATTCAGTTGATCAGCTCATAAAGGTGAAGTCTCCTTTATCAGACTAATGGTTGGGCAACTAAGTAGCGTTGTAGGCTTGTAGTGAAGCTATGCATTGAAGGAGATGAATAATTGGGGAGGGATTTGTCAAGAGAAGATCAGAGTTCATTGTTGCTCAGACACATTAGATATCATTTCTTTTGCTATATCAAGTGTATTATTTGATTGTCATGTCCACATTTCTGTGTGGCTTGTTGCTACATGTATCTTGAATCTCAAAAGGAATTTTATGTACAAAATCAACTATATGTACACCAAATCGATAATATCAAAGAAAATTACACAGTAAAAACAAAGAAAAATATTCAGTCAAAAGAAAAAAAGAAGGTTGACGTCATCACATAGCATCAGTACAAGAAATCCAAATTCTTGTTCATTATGCGTAAGGGCAAAATAGTCAGACACAGTGATGTTTGTCTGTACTGTAGTACCTTTCACTATTCTAATGCCTAAATCCGAATCTCACTCCTCAAAAATGCCTGTTTCTATAATTATCTCTAATATAAACATTAACACAAACTAATACGTCGCAAAAAGAAAAAAAAAAACTAATACAAAAATTTTATTTGAGTTATAACCAGATACAAAAACTACGAGACAAAAAAGATACAAAATCTACGGTTTTGTTGTTATAGAAAATCATGGACCTTTATAATTTATAATTTTGGTATTAATATTTATGTAAAAGTTTGGAAAAAGGTTGAAGGGAGACAAGAGGTAGCAGACTAGCAGAAGCAGGTATGAAGTTATTGTCATCAGGGTCAATCAAATATCAATCCCACAATGGTAAATTGCTATTTGCTATTCTCTTTTTTATCATGTCGCTATTATTTTCCTATTATTTGATTTTTCTCAATTTTTATTTTATTCTTCTAAATACATTATATTTTTTTGAAATCCAATAGTTTTGGTTGAAAGAAAAATATTTATGTTTAAATCATGCATCTTGTTAATTTATTCTTCTTTTTCTTCTCCCCTTGGTTTTTGTGAAATAAACCCTGCTCATTTATGTATTGCTTTTATTAAAATTCGTATGTATGTACCTAGGGGTGTCAAAATGGGTCAAGATTCATGGGTCAACCCAACTCAACTCAACCCATGAACCCTAATGAGTTGAAAATTTTGACACAAATGAGTTGATGGGTCAAATTTTCCCGCCAAAAACGTAAATCCGTAATTTTCCCGCCAAAAAACGTAAATCCGTGATTTTCCCGCCAAATTTTTTTATAATTTTTAACCAAAAATGAGAATGTAAAATTTTCCCGCCAAAAACGTAAATCCGTAATTTTCCCGCCAAAAACGTAAACCCGAGATTTTCCCGCCAAAAACGTAAATCCGTGATTTTCCCGCCAAAATTTTTTATAATTTTTAACCAAAAATGAGAATGTAAAATTTTCCCGCCAAAAAACGTAAATCCGTGATTTTTCTGCCAATTTTTTATATAATTTTTAACCAAAAATGAGAATTTAAAATTTTCCCGCCAAAAGCGTAAGTCCGTAATTTTCCCGCCAAAAACGTAAATCCGTGATTTTCCCGCCAAAAATTTATAATTTTTAACCCAAAACAAGAATGTGTAATTTTCCCGCCAAAAACGTAAATCCGTGATTTTTCCGCCAAATAATAGTTAGGGCTGGGCACAAGTACTCGTTACTCGTCCCGTACCCGTTACTTGCCTCGTACTCGCTTTGAAAAAACAAGTACCCGTTGTTGTCAAGGCAAGTACCAAGTAGTATAATTTAGATACTTGCAAGTACAAGCCAAGCAACAAGTAGTAGAAAAAAAATTAATACTCGGCTTGTTTGACCCGTTACTCGTTATTATTTTACCATTTTATATACATATATTTCATATTATATTAGTTTTAAGAACATATTTAAAAGTTACATCAAAAGTAAAGTAAAATTTAAATATGTAAAAATTTTGAAAGTGTTACTTGCAAATTACTTGCAAGTAATTCGTAAATACTTGCAAGTAACTCGCAAGTAGCAAGTAATAAAGCAAGGCAAGTTACTCGCAAGTCGCTCATTTTTTAGCAAGTACTCAAAATTACAAGTACTCGTTTTCAACAAGCCAAGCACAAGTACTAATTTTTATTACTCGTACAAAGCAAGCCAAGTAATAAGTATCTCTAAAAGAGCAAGTACTCGACTTGTGCCCACCCCTAATAATAGTAATGTTGATGATGATGATTATTATTATTATTCTTATTATTATTATATTTTAATTATTAATTTATTTATTACATTAGTAGGTTTAGGCCTGGGCAAAAAAACCGGACCCGATACCCGAACCGATACCCGGACCGAAAAAACCCGGTTGGGGCGGGTTAGGGTATTAGGAAATTACCTCATTGGGTAGAGTTTTGATCTACCCGTGGGTATCGGTTCGGGTCGGGGAATACCCGTTACCCATTTAGGGTACCCATAAACCCGAAGCTTTTAGACATGTGTTTATATATGTATATAGATATATAGTTATATAGTCATATAGCCCTAGCTTTTGAGTTTTGACGATTGAGTTTCCTAATTTCCTTCTAGAATCCCTATTCCCTCGATAATCTCTGCTTAAAATCCCCTTTTGAGTCTCATTATCGAAACTGAAAACCCTCGTCGCGACACTCTCGGTGACCTTACTGTCACCGAACATTCCGATGTCATGTGATTTTGGATTGGATTTAGTCTTTAGATGTCATGTTTGATGTTCTGTTCTCTTCATTTGATCATTTGAGCAAGTACAATGATTTAAAACTTCGGGTTGGAGTCATATTTCGGGTTTATGGGTAATTATACCCATTTAGACCCGAACCCAATGGAGACCTAAATTTTTCGGATTTTTTTCGGTTCTCATGCTTATTACCCAAACCGACCCGAACCCGACGATACCCGAACCGGACCGGAACCGAATCTTTAGAAATATCCGAATGGGCCATAAATTCATTACCCATTCAACCCGAACCCGAATGGGTTTTACCCGAACCTGAACGGGTTACCCATATGCCCAGGCCTAAGTAGGTTCATGGGTCAACCCATTTAACCTTCTAACCCATCAAATTAAATGAGTTCATGGGTTGACTCAACTCATTTGCTTAAATGAGTTGAGTCAACCCATTAACTCATTTAACTCTAAACTCATTGGGTAATGAGTTCAGTTGAGTTGGGTTAACCATTATATGTACCATTTTAAATAGCTAATCCAAATACCCTTTTCTGATAAAAGAAAAATATAGATGGATTAGCCCTTATTAGAAAAGCTAAATTCTAAACTATGTATATACCAAAAGAAAAGATTTATAAAAAAAACAACTTAACAAAAGAAAAGATTTACAAAATGTAAATTTTAAAAGGAAAAGAGATGAAAAAAAAAAAAAAAAAAAAGATGACGAAAATGAGCACGACGTACTCTCGTTCTCGAGTGCACGATACCGAGAAAATTTTGGGACCCAATAAATACACGTAAACGTATGGGAGACAATCATGTACAGTTTACTATTCCAAAATCGAATAATATAATTTCATTTATTATTATTCTTCTTGTGATTTGCAAAGACATATCAAAGGTATCACTGGATCAAAATGTAGCTGCATACTTCCACCACCTAATATTCTTTTTTTTTTCACCTTAAGTTCCCTAATCAATTCCCGTATATAGGTTCATAAACACATAGATGAGAATATAGACTTAGGTGATAACGTGAAGATATATCCTAAACCATGTGACAAATAACAAAAGCCATTGTTTGGCCTAGAGGATATGATTCCTTTTTCTTTTAACTATCAATTAAAAACTCTTGTTAATTATTCGTTCTGTCATAGCACTTGATATGACAAAAATTTTGGTCTTCACGAATTCAATCAATCAAATCTAATTGGCAAGCAAATATTTTATGAAAATATGTAGTCGTCTCCTTTTTTCTCTATTTCATGTTTTCTTTCGAGTATCACGTAAAGGAAATGTGGTGTACAGTATTTTTGGTAGATATATAACTTCTTGACAGGATCTTTGTAGTGAGGTGGTCACATGTAATGAATTCAACCCACCTCTCTCCTTCGTGGGTTTACATGCGTACACAAAAATACACTTTTATAAAAATAATAAAAACTTAAGTTGTCTAATTATTATACCACCGAAAATGGAACATTAATTGACAATGACGCTTTAAAAAACAACAAACCTTTTACGAGATAATATTGAATAACGTAACTAAAGTAAAACAATAACAATTGATCTTGCAATGTGTATATAATTTTTAATAATATTGTACTCATTTCTTTAAAGTCTCTTGACTATTTTTTAATGGGACATTATTTTATACACGCAATATCTATAATCGGCGAAGCGTAGTCAACATAACATTTTCTTAGCGAAGCAAGTAAAGCTACAAAAAGTCTTGAGAAATAAATCAAAAGGAGAAAAAAGAGCATGAAACCTTCTTTATTTCACCTCCTCTCTTTTGCTTTTTTTATTTCCTCAGCTTTCAAGATTCTTTGCCATAGCCAATTGACATTACACGCTTTGGCCTTTTCCTCGATATTTTCCTCTTCTTCAGTGGCAGTCCTACCAAAATATTAGAAACATTTATAGGGGCAAAACCGTAACCTAACCAAAGAAAAACCTGAACAGATAGTGCATCTTATTCAAACCCTAGTCTGTCCCATGTATATGTCTCACAGTACTCTTCAAAGATGCTCACTGAAAAGGGCTTTTAAGTAATTTGACACCTCGTGACATATCTGCCACACTTTTTTTATAAGCAGGTGTCCCATTTTTCTTCTCAAAGGCTGAACAATCTTGATGCGATGTTTTCCAACAACATCTTTATTATACCATTATTAGATTAAAGGGAAAATTCCCAAAAAAAACCTCAATTATTTTTTATTTGGACGTTTAATACCCAATTGTTTTCGGTTGGAAGAAAAATACACATATTAATAAAACGTGCGATTTAATATCCAAACAATTAAATGTTGTTATTTTCATACTCACGATCTCACAACAAAAATAAAATTCCAATTTTACCCTTACTATCTCAATTAATTATTAACTTTTAGATTACATGACAATAGTTTTTTATTTAAATAAAAATTAATTTTATTAATATTTCATTTCTTTGTTATCCCCAAAAAAATTCAAAATAATTTGCATTTTATTTTACAAATATTTAATTTTAAAAATTAAAAATAAAATTAATTAGCAAAAAATTTAGAAAAAGTAAAAAAAAAATTAGCCATTTTTATGAATTGATAAATCTTGAGAGAGACGATGAGATTTAGATTGAGATTTTGTCGAAAATAGTTTCATTCGTGAAGGATTTATATTCGAATAGAGAGTTTTTCACCACGAAGAAAAAGTTCATATTGATGCTCGTTGATATCATATGCATCACGACGAATCAAATCAAATTAGTTTTATTGGCGATGAAGATTTTGAATAGGATTAAAAGGAGATTGTGAACGGTTATCGAATTTGATGGTTGCAAAAGAGGACGACGGAGATTGTTTACCGGTAATTCTCGTAGATATTAATCGAAAAAATTAGAATCGAAGAGGAAACGTCTCTTTGACATTGCAAAGACGGAATAAGATTGTACAAATGACTATTTTTAATATTTTTGATTTTCTGCTAATTTTTATGTTTAATTTTAAAATAAAATAATTATATAAATTTAAAAATTATTTTTTAGGCAACATAAAATAAAACATTAACAAAATTAATTTTTATTTAAATAAAAAATAATACCACGTTATTTAAAAGTTAATAATTAATTGCTATGGTAAGGGTAAAATTGGAATATTTTTTTTTTTGTGAGTTCGTGAGTATGAAAATAACAACATTTAATTGTTTAGGTATTAAATCGCACAGTTTTATTAGTATGTGTATTTTTCTTCCAACCGAAAACAATTGGGTATTAAACGTCCAAATAAAAAATACATGAGGTTTTTTTTGGGAATTTTGTGTGTATGTGGAAATTTGAATATCTCTCTCTCTCTCTCTCATAATTAGCTCATCAAACTCCTCCTTCATTTTCTTCTTCTTGCTAGATTTCTCTTTTGCTTTTTATTTGATATCGCGCTGGTTCATGGATATTGAGCCTTGCTTGAAGTTTTGGGGGGTGGTTTTTTCTTCTTCTAAATTGCATGGCAACTATAATTGATCAAACCAGCATCAAGTCATTGCATCTCAATCAACTCATCCGTTTCATCATCACAATCATCTTATTAGCATTCCTTTTACTCATTAGCCCTACAAGTTCAATGAGTCATCATCACCTCCAAGAATCCTCATCTAAGAATACTAAAACTCCTTCCAAGAGGTTCCTTCTACAACCTTCGACTCCATCTTCATCCACTATGAATTTGCGTCCAACAACTCACACTCGCAGTTCTTCTTCTTCGAGGAAGAAGAGGAGAGAGTTCGGAGCTGAAGCTCATGAGGTTCCAAGTGGTCCAAACCCTATCTCCAACTAGGTGAGCAACCGGTTTTTTGGGTATTTGGTAATTTAATTTAATATTTGGGGTGTGTTTGAAAGATGAGTTAATATAGATTACTATGGAAGTTTGTAATGGATGGAGATAATTATCATGGATTTTTTTTATTATATATCTGTGTTTCTTTTTCGAATTTCACCTCTTCGTTTGTTTAAATCTTTTGATCTTCATCTTTTAAGTTTTGGAAGTTAGCATTGTATAGAAAAAAAGAGACAAATACTTTTCACATGTGTATGTATCCATCTATATAATTCTCTCACATTTATGTTTTATTTCTTTTATATATAGTGATGTATCTATAAATATAATATCAATAAATGGGGAATATACGTACGAATGATAATATGCCAAGAATCAATTTGGCTGCTTATTAGATTTAGAGCATAATCAATCGTATCAAGTTTATTCTATCATTTTAATTATATTGAAGTGCTATCAGAAAGAAAGATTTTAGTTATATCAAAATAAGTTTTTAGTTCTTTGACAAAACAAAAAAGTATTTAGTTAAACACATAAAAATTTATGTGAAAATTTAAAATCTGCACTGAATATTTTAAGAATGTGGAATATAATAAGGGAGACTCACAAAAATGCCCCTTTTTCAATACCCCTTTTCAAAAATACCCCTTTTTAAAAACCTTATAAAAAATGCTCTTAAAAATATAAAATTTACCCAAATATGTATGTAATATTATTAAAACATACACAAACTACATTTCTATGTATCTAAAATCTTATAAATACTTTATAAATACCTTATAAATGCATTTTAAATACCTTTAAAAACCTTTAAAATATCTTGTAAAACCTTTGAAAAACCTTAAAAATCCTTTAAAATAACTTGTAAAACCTTTAAAAACACTTTATAAAACCTTATAAATACTTGGATCGAGTCTTCAAGTAGTAGTTACAATCCATAAGTACCTTATAAACCTAATAAAACTTTATAAAAACTTCAGATTTAAAAAGGGGCATTTTTGAAAATGGACATCTAAAGGGGGCATTTTTGAAAAGGGGCACACCAAAAGGGGTATTTTTAACAATTTCTCATATAATATAGATGTTTTTTTTGTCAACCGCTTTTAATTAGAGGAATCTAGATTATATTTCATTTTATTGACACTTTCATACTTTTTACAATCTGAAGGACAAAAAAATGGCTTGAATAATTATATTTTAAAATAAATACATGTTTAAATTAAATAGGCATAACGTCTTTTCATCATCATGAACCATATTCTTTTGTTTAAAATTATATAATGCAACGATAAGAAAAAAACCGATATTTGAGAGGTATCATGTATCAGGATTGTTGTTAAATCTATTGTTTTAATACGTGAACAAAAAAATAATATAAATATCATGTTAGTAAATATATCGACCATCATGATATATATAGGCCGACAATATATAAACCTATTGTATTAGTAAGTCAACAAAAAAATATATATAGGTATCTTATAGGTAAATAGGTTAAAGGAGATGTTAAAAAACAGAAGTCTACCGATGGGAAAAATCTATTATAAAGTGACATTTTGAATAAATCGGCTGTTAAAAAGACAAAAAATTTATATAAAACTTCTCACATCCTTTAGAAACAAAATGTATATCGAGTTTAACACTACATTGAATTCAATGATATTTGTAAATTGTAATTGTGTAAAGCTAAATATGATAGATTGGATATATGAGATAGTGTTTCCGTGTATATTGTTTAAATAGTGAATATATATTATGAACAATTCTTGGGTTCACCCCTAGGGGTGAACCCAATTCATTCACCCCCTTTTTAATTACCAATCAAATTTTGACATGTCATCTAACTAAAACAATTAATATTATCTAAACAAAATAATTAAACTAAATCATTAAAAACTCAAAATTAAATTAAGTGTAGGCCCTACTACTCTCTCTCCCACGTCTCTCTCTTTTGTTTTTTTTTTTTTGTTTTTTCAAATATTGTTTTTTCTTCAACTTTAATAAAAAATATAAAAAAAATAATTTAGTTTCATCAGATTTAATCATTAAAAATTAAAATAAAATTAATTGTGGGGCCACTAACTCTCTCATTCACGTAACACTCCTAAATCTAATAGGAAAAAAAAACTTAATAAGTCAATAAAAAACCCTAATTCTAAATGTTATATAAAGTCATTAACCCTAACCCTATTCATAAGTTTTTTCTATTCTTCTTCTCACATATCATCAAAAGAGATTAGTTTTATCAAAGGAAAGAGTTTCACGTTTCTACACAATTTAAACGTAAGTCAAAATAATTTTTATATTTACATCAAAATTTCTTAGTTTAAAAATTATTCAATTGAAGATTTTCTATCTACTTGATTCATGTATTGAATATCATATAAGTAGGACGTTGTTTGTGTTTTGAAAGCATGTTAGTACGTGAATTATTCTTTTTGTTTGGTATGGTTTTATTTGTATTCTATTTTTTGTTAACTTAGTTTTCAATTGTCAATTTTTTTTTCTTGCACCACATAAAGAATTGTTCTTCTTCCTCATATTTTTTTTTTTCGTAAGATCGTACCGTGCTATTTTTTTTGTTTTATTGGCAAGATTTATACAACATAATAGAAATATATATACATATATATTAATATATTGATTAGTGCAGATTGCAATGGAAAGTAGTGATGAGGAAAAATATGATTCAGTAAGTGAAGACGAAGCTTCAGTAAGTGAATTCGAAGAAGAAAAAGATGATATAGTCAACAAAGAGAACTACGTTAAAACTGAAGAGAAGAAAGATGAACTGTGTATTGGAATGGAGTTTAGTTCTGATGAAACTGCACATAAAGCTTATAAAAGGTTTGCAGGTGAACATGGTTTCAATGTAAGGAAACAACGGAGAAAGAAAAAAAATGATAAAGTAGTAAGGCTTCTCTATGTTTGCTCAAAAGAAGGGTTTAGGAAGGAACCTAAGATCAAGACATGTTATTCACAGCCAATTACACGGTGTGGTTGTAAAGCTCATATGACTTGTTACCTTCAGAGGACGGGAAGATATAAGATTGTGTCTTTCAACCAGAATCATAACCATGATTTAGTGAAGACGCCTATGAAGCATTTGCTGAAGGGAAACCGGATGTTCTCTGTCGCTCAAATACAACATGCTGATGATGCCGAGATGTCAGGAATTTCAGCAAAATCAACTGTTGAAATGATGAGTAGAGAAGTTGGAGGGCGAGAAAATCTGGGGTTTTTGGAAAAAGACTATCGTAATTACATATATCGAAAGCGAATGGAAAAAATGGTAAAAGGAGATGCTGGAGCAGTTTTGGAATACTTTCAAAAAAAGAAAGAGGATAATTCATCTTTTTTTTATTCAATGCAACTTGATGAGGACGATATGATCACGAATATCTTCTGGGCAGATGATCGGTCTATAAGTGATTTTAATCTTTTTGGAGATGTCGTTTGCTTTGACACAACTTACAAGACCAATGAATATGATAGACCATTTGCTCCATTTATCGGGGTCAATAATCATAAGCAAACTGTAGTGTTTGGTGCTGCTCTCTTATATGATGAAACCACTGAGTCATATAAGTGGCTTTTCGAGACTTTTCTTGGAGCAATGTCTGGAAAACAACCAAAAACTATTCTTACTGACCAATCTGCAGCAATGGCGAATGCAATAGTGAAGGTATTTCCTGAAACAAAACATAGGTTATGTGTTTGGCATATTTACCAAAATGCTGCAAAAAAATTGAGTCATGTATTTCACGGGCCAGGACAGTTTGCCACAGACTTTGGAAACTGTGTATATGACCATGAGGAAGAAGAAGACTGGTTATTGGCATGGAGTAATATGCTCAATAAGCATAATTTGACAGAGAATAAATGGTTAAAGAATATGTTTGAGGTCAGAGAAAAATGGGCAATGGTATATGGACGTCATACTTTTACAGCAGATATGGTGAGCACACAACGTAGTGAAAGTATGAATAATATTTTGAAAAGATACTTGAAGAGTAGTTATGACTTGTTGTCCTTCTTTGAACACTATGAGAGAGTGTTGGATGATCGGCGATATAATGAGTTAAATGCTGACTTCAAAATGATGCATACCTCTTCGGTATTATCTGCTTCCGTAGAGATGTTGCAACATGCAGAGGAGGTGTATACACCCGAAGTTTTTAAGTTGTTTCAGGATCAATATACAGTTATCGGTGATTATGTTGCTAAAAAAGTCAATAAGTCTGAGATGGTGTATGAATACAAAGTATCTTATCGTGGTGGACCGCGAGAGCATTTGGTTAATTATGATGCTACAAACCAAACGATACAGTGTAGTTGCATGAAGTATTCTTTTGCTGGGATCTTATGTCGTCATGCATTGAAAGTATTGGATAAGAAGGATGTTAGGAGAATTCCATCTAGCTACATCTTGAATCGATGGAGTAAAGAAGCAAAATCACGAAACATATCTTCTTATCGTTCAGAGACATTTAATGGAACAGTAACGCAATCGATTGGAAAGCGTTATAGCCATTTATGTCACAATTTCCGTGAGATTGCATCTGTTGCTGCTGAACATGTAGAATTGACGATGTGTGCGAATGAAGCTGCATGTGAATTGCTTAAAAAATTGGAGGAAAAGAAAAAAGAACTTGTGAAGGCTAATGCATGGATGCTCCCAACTTCAAATGTTGAACATGTGGAAAGAGAAGAAGAAGACGAGGAAGTTCTAAATGCACGTGGAATTAAAAGAAAAGCTACTGTTGGACGACCAAAGAACAAAAAGGTCGGACCCCACGGTCGATATTTGAATGCTCTTGAAACGAAAAAACGGGGTACATCAAAGAGAAAATTATCGTTTCAGGTATTTGATAAATAATTCTTCTTTTTTCGTTTATCTCCAATTTCCAGCAAAACGTGACTTCGTCAATATATATATATATATATATATATATATATATATATATATATATATATATATTAATTACAAGATAAAATTGATAAATGTTTCAGGATTCAACTTTTGCTACCAGCAATCCGACATTACAGACAGAGCCATTTTCCTCACAAGTACTACAAGTAAACTATTCATTCTTACTATTTATATTTGACTTTTCGGTGACTTCGTCAATAGATGTATGTATATTAATTACAAGAAAAAATCGATAAATGCTTCAGGATTCAACTTTTGCTTCCGATATCCACTTATCAGTAGCTACAAGCAGTCCGAGTTTACAGACGGGGTCTTTTTCTTCACAAGTGTTTCAGGTAGATAATTTACTCTTACTATTTATATTTGACTTTTCGATCAAATTTTTCATGATTTGAAATCTTATATTTTGTAGGAATTCGACAAAAGTTACGGAGATTTATTGTAAAGCTCGATCATTTTGAATACAAAGACAAAAAACATATTGAAATGCTAAAGCTTTACTATTAATTATTTTGGTTAAATTATTTTTTTTTACATTTTTTATTAAAGTTGAAGAAAAACAATATTTGAAAAAAAGAAAAAAAAAACAAAAGAAACAGACGTGGGAGAGAGAGAGTAGTAGGTGATTTAGTTTAATTATTTTGAGTTTAATTTTGAGTTTTTAATGATTTAGTTTAATTATTTTGTTTAGATAATATTAATTGTTTTAGTTAGATGATATGTCAAATTTTGATTGGTGATTAAAAAGGGGGTGAATGAATTGGGTTCACCCCTACCCAAGAATTGTTCATATATTATTAGTCTATAAATAGTAAATAATATACTTACAGAATTTGTTTGGTCATCTTTTGGGTAATTGTTATATTGTATTCTCCGGATTACTAATCTTGTTTCAAGGTGATTTTGGTTAAGTCATCAGTTATTTGAGTTTCACGTGAAAAATCTGTGAATTTGGATGTTTAAGTGGTGTATGTGCATAAAGTTTGTTCAAAAAAAAAAAGTGGTGTATGTGCATAGAAACTTTTAACCCATTTACCCTATTTTCACTTTTTTATCTTTCTAAAAATGTATATACTTACTTCAGTAAAAATAAAGTGGTTTAGACTTACAATCTGAAAATTATACACCTATTACAAATAATCTTATAGCGATAAAAGTAAAAATTATACACCTATTACAATCTCACCTCCACTTTTGGATTTCGAAGCTCCTATGTTTATGTCACGTATTGACTCCGTGTGTGAGACTAAGTGTTGGAACTTGTTTTTGACAAAATGGTTTTGACTATTGTTACGGTGGATTTTCCGTTGAACAAGTTCATCGGAATTGACCAGTTCTTAAGCACGATGGAATCGTTGATGCGAACACTACGTAGTAGTGTACTGGAATGTCAAAAACAGAATTCGCGTTTGAATGAGAAATAGAGGTCCGAAGTGGCTAGTTTGTTAAGATTGAAATTTTGACTAAAAGTTAAATGGACCACTTTGGATGTTAGAGGAGAAACTCAAATACATATGGATTGAATTTGGTATTTGAGATTAATAAAATGGACTTGTAACCCATTAGTTTATTCTTGTTTGCCCTACTCCATTTTGAATTATGTTGTTGACTAATTCAAGAAATATCTCCTTGATTGATTTTGTAACAACCTAATTAAGTCTTGTGTATTAAAGTTGGAATCAATTTACGACATTGACATTAGAGAATCAACTTTTATAACTCTCGTATCCTCCTCTTTATGGCATAGACGTTGAGCACTTGAGCTTGCACTCTAAAGTCAAGCCTTTGTTTTCTCATTCTAATCATCGATTATAAGCATCAAAATCTCTCTCTTCTCTCTTTTCTCTTGTTTGTGTTTGATAGTACAACACAAGACTAGCGTCTGATAAGCTTTTGATTGTGAGTGTTGCAAATCAAAAGACGAAACAATTTTATCATGGAACTCTAATCGTCATCAAACCATCACACTACGGGATAATTTTTGAGTTAAGGAGAGAGAATCATCAAAGTTCTCGACTCTGTTTACCACTTCAATCCCCGTTCCTCAAGCATCTTATTCGGTATTGTTGTATTTATTACTTGTTCTATGTTAATTGTTTTACAAATTTTAGTTTATGTCCCTGATTAGATATTCAGGTAACTGGTTCACACTGTTGGAGCAGAAGCCAAGTCATATCACCAAGCAAGATGAGGACATAGCTCCATCTGCCCATATGATCTTGCGTGAATATAGGCCGGTCAAACCCTCTCAAACGATCCAAGATGAGTGGATTACAATAAGTGGACGCGGATGTCGTGGGCGTAATGGTCGAAGCCGAGGCGGTCGTGGTTCCACTTCCACGTTAATCATCTCTTTAAACCTATGTTTTGTATCACTCGGTCTAAATTTCAACTTATTCCCCTTTCTTTAAAAAACTCCTTCTAACGTTATGGCCAAATAGTCATAACCTTGTTATAATAACTAGATGAATACTTATGCTACGCGTGAGTTTTGTTTTAAAATTTATTAATAACAAATTAATTTGATTGTTCTTGTTGCTAGTTGATCACCCGCTTTACGCCGCGGGTTTTTTTTTCGTTTTTTTTTTTATTTTGATTTATTTGATGTCATATTTTGATAAATGTAATTTTTAATTATCTAATCATTTACCGATGCAATGAACAACTACTCTTAGTATTAAAATACATTTTCAACCAACATACTCAACAACAACAATGCATCACTCACACATCCGTAAACAATCGTTGTCCTAAACCAATTTTATAGATGGTAATGTTGGGATTATAGAACCTCAAAAATTTGATGACCTTACGTACTCTTCACCCTCAGTGTCATATATAGATCAAAAATTTAAGAGAAAAACTTACTCAAACCATTAGCTAATCCACTATACTATTATCCACTCATATTTTGAGTTAAGATTACAAAAATTAACGAAAAAAACTTTGGAGTATATAAAACCAATAAAATAATTTCATTGAAAAAAACATAAAATAACCAAATAAGTTGATATTAGTAGAAATCAATATGTAAATTAAATAATACATAATTAAATAATAAATATAAGATTAACTTGTGAAATAGATTTTCAAATCCATATGGCCCATCCGTCATGGGCTATTCTGTTTTTCCCATTTGACAATTCTAATTAAAAGATGATGATGTGTAAAAAATAAAAGCTGAATCATATTAATGAAATGTTTTGATTGGAAGAATAGAAACCTGATGTGTCAGCTCCAGAATAGCGTAAAATGCTGACGTGGCGAAAAAATGGAGAGAGATAGCCTCCTTTCATATATGATTTCATTAGTTAGCATTTTTAGATTCTAATACTTTCTATATTAAGATACTTATAAAATGGAAAACAATATATGAAAACAAGAAAAATATAAACTTAAACATATATATATATATGGAAAAATAAAAAATGTTAAATTTTGTTATTAGAATATATAAAATAATATCATTTGAAAATTAGGATACTTATAAAAAAAAAAGAATAATATATATGGAAACAAGAAAAGTGTAAATAAAAAAAAACACATATGCGAAAAAGAATATAAGCTTCTAAAGCTGTACGAATAGGATTTCGAACGACTAATCACGACTAGTCATCTCAGTAATTAGCATATTTAGATTCTAGTAGTTTAACTTATGTTTTTTAATCTAGTAAAATTTTAATCTTAAAGTTTTTCAAACAAAAATAAAAGATATTATCACTTAGTGCCAGCTAAACAAAATATTTTTGCTAGAAAACATATTGAAAATTAAGATTTTGTTATGCAAGACAATGTAATAAAAGCATAAAATAAAATAAAAAAGTATTTTGGCAAACACCAAATAAATAAAAATTAAGTATATGATTGTCATCAAAATATATAAAATAAAATGCACATGTAGCAGAAATGTTAAAACATATTACTCTATAACTGATTGATTAATAGCAAAAGCATTTTCTAATAGATAAGATAAACACAAGTATGCCTAAACGTATACATATTTTGGTAGTTTAAATTCTAATATTTGTCAAAATATTTTTATTAATCGTTTTACTAATAGAAAAATCATTACAAAATATAACAAGTAAGATAAATGAAACATCATATTTGTAATACATTTTATACCAACTTTTATCTTATAAGATTTATTTATTTTATTATAAAAAAAATTGAAACAACATAAATGATACTAAAAATCTACACAAAAAATATTTATGTTAAAATAAAAAAATAAAAAATATATATAAAGTAATAATATTTTTACATTACTAATGCCAATATCTAGCTATTTAAATGATTACTAAGCCTAAAATTATATTAAAACAATCGATAGAAAAATAAGGATAAATCTGAGAACTAATATAAAATCGTATTGGCACTGTACGCCAGGATGATTCTAGTCCTTTCTCATCAAGGAATAGATCGTTAGGTTCATTTTCATCCACACTCCTAGCACTTATAGAACTCACCTGCTCACTAAGCTTTTCTTCTCCTTTTATTACAAGTTTGAGTTTGTCTTACATTTATGCATTTGGTTTTTAAGAGGTTTAAAGCATCTAAGACGCGGCTTATGGAGCCTTGATCATATTTTTCTCGTGGCCTCACAAAGAGATTTCTCTCTTGATGAATGCTTGGCAATCCTCCAGCTTGGCTTGTCCAAAGCCATATGGTATTTGACACAAAATCCAGTTTCGGTGAAGACCTTTATGTAGTCGGTTGGGCTGAAAGAATGTTATAACCTTTTTGTACCAATTCTGATAATCCATCCACAAAGCCACCGTCTCCCCAAACGAGGAGAATATTAGCTGGCGTGCGGATCTCATGAATCCACATTAGCAACCTCACTAAGATTTTTTTGTCAATATTCTCCTTTAATACTTTCTCTTTCTGCTTGAGGGGCTTGACGTAATATTTTTCGATGCCGGTCAACTCCAGAATCTCTTGGACATTAGGTTTAAGGTTGGAGAAGCTTCCGACAGCGACAATGGACACTTGTCCAAAGTAATTCGCTTTGTCTAGCGAAAGCCTAATGTTACGGCTCAAAAAGCAAGGATCCACGTCTTTAGGGATAGAAACGTTCTCTGTATCCCAAAGCATTGTTGTTTTGGAACCCTGCAATAAAAGAACAAAAAGAAGAGATTAGATGGAGAAAAAAGTTTCACGATGATGTAAGTCATCGGTTGGGAAAGATAATACATAAGAGGTATTAAATAAGTTATTGGTAAAAGAAACTCATGAAGATAAAGAACAAGTTTCAGATTAATTGCTGATTCAATGACGGTTATTAATTCTAAGCTTAGTGTACATGAGTTGAATTAATTAAAAGCTTAGTGTTATTGCAGGTTCATAGAAAATAGTGGGACGTAACTAGTGTGAATGTGAGGCAAAATTTGAAAGAAGGACTAGATTTTGAACTCACGCGTAGCGTGAGTTTATTTTATATATTTTGGTGAAGTATTCTGATTAATGATAGTTGTCAAAATATTTTGTTCATATATTGGTATTGGTAATATAAGATGCATTCAATATATATAAAAAAAAAACTATAAATATTTTAACCTTCCAAATTTTCAAATTTCTGTTGAAGCGAAAATTTTATTTCAAATATAAAATGCATAAAGTATTGACTAAACATCAGTTGGTATTTAGAAAACCTAGTAATTCATAAAAATGATTCCCTATTTTCAGTTTTTAAGCAGATATAATTACTTCAAACATTTAAACCCGAAATTATTCCTATTTTCGATCTGAACAACTAAAGCCCAGTTTTGGTAAACTGGATTGAATTATTATTTATAGGCATCTGTTAGATATCTTTTAGCGATCTATTACAGCTAAATAAGAAACCATATAGATAACAAGAAATTTCTAAAAGAAGAAGTCAACATTAGGATATCTGGTAATAATTAAGAATCGTAAATTATATTGGAAAACGTTAGCAAAGATTCTTTGTTCTATTAATTTCTTCAACCCTAAGCTGTTTGATGGTCGTTTTATAACCCAAAAAAAAACAACATTCTCACATCTCATCATGAAGTTGTCTTTTTCGTTCTTGTTTCATCGTACAAACATCTTCCCTTTCTAAGAACAACGAAACATAATTAACTATTAAAGTCCGGATAAATAAATAAAAACAGGGTTTTGTAGGATCTCTGTCATACTTTTATGCTTTTCTTGTCAAACCCATCAAGAAACTTTTCCAAATTTCATTTTAAAGTAACAAGCTAAGAGAGATCCTACAAAACTAAGTTTTAGCCTAGATTTTGGATTCTGTTGAAATGAGTTGTTTCTTGGGTCCAACTACGAACAACAAAAGTAGAGAAAATGAAGGCTCATCTTTGGCTGCTTCTTATGAACAACAAGACCTACCGTGTAAGATATCTAGTCGAAATAAAACTACGGGAAATCGTCTTTTTTGTTAACAATTTCAAACTTTGTTAACAGGGAATGATCGGAAGCAGATAACAACATGGGAAGCGGTGGGAATGAACAAACAATCACCGAAAAATATCGAGGCAAAGAGTTTCAAATTTCGTGAATTAGCAACTGCGACAAACAGTTTCAGGCAAGAGTTTTTGATTGGAGAAGGAGGGTTTGGGAGGGTTTACAAAGGAAAGATGGAGAAGACAGGACAGGTAAAAAGAGAGAGAGAGAGTGTTGCTTTATCAATCAATGGCTTTTCTCTGAAGAAACCAGAGACAAGACTCTCTTATTTGTTTGTTGAAATTATGACTTTAGGTGGTGGCTGTGAAGCAACTTGACCGTAATGGATTACAAGGGAATAGAGAGTTTCTGGTAGAGATCTTCAGGTTGAGTCTTCTTCATCATCCCAATCTTGCCAATCTCATCGGATATTGCCTTGATGGAGACCAGAGACTTCTTGTTTACGAGTTCATGCCTCTTGGTTCTCTCGAAGATCATCTCCTTGGTATATTCTTCTCAATCCCTTTCTTTTCTCCGCTTTTATTTATAGGTCAAAATTGTTGGACTGAGCCGGATAGTTTAATGGAACCGGTTTAATTATTTGTTGAACCAGATGTTGGAGTGGGACAACAACCATTGGATTGGAACTCTCGGATAAGGATTGCCTTAGGAGCCGCAAAAGGGCTCGAGTATCTCCACGAAAAGGCAAACCCTCCGGTGATATATCGAGATTTTAAATCATCAAATATATTGCTTAATGGAGATTTGGATGCAAAACTATCAGATTTCGGTTTGGCAAAACTTGGTTCGGTTGGGGACACACAAAATGTATCTTCCCGAGTAGTGGGAACTTACGGTTATTGTGCTCCTGAGTATCATAAAACCGGTCAGCTGACGGTTAAATCTGATGTTTATAGTTTTGGGGTTGTGCTTTTAGAACTCATAACCGGTAAACGAGTTATAGATACAACGAGACCAAGTCATGAACAAAATCTGGTTACTTGGGTAAGTACTCTCTTTAACATTTAACATTTTCATTTTTATCAACATGTAGGAGTATTCAAACTTTTAGTTGAAATTAAAGCTTTCATATTCCGCATGGACCAACAATATTTATTTTAAACCTAACTGATTTATAAGCCTTCCATGCTTAAAATCATTTATATTAACCATCAACAATTGTTGTTTAGGCACAACCGATTTTCAAAGAACCAAATAGATTCCCAGAGCTAGCGGACCCACTTCTTCGAGGCGAGTTCCCGGAAAAAAGTTTGAACCAAGCTGTAGCAGTAGCGGCAATGTGTCTGCAAGAAGAACCAATAGTTCGACCATTAATCAGTGATGTCGTCACCACCTTAAGTTTTATGAGTACAAAAACCGGTTCACCTTCTGGTATAACCGATAACGCCCTTAACCATTTTCAACCTTTATCTTCTAAGATCGTGGAGGACCAGGACGTGCTTCAATGTGAGTCAGTTACAAGAGATATGTACTCGTTACTATAACAAATTCTTACCAAACGTTTCCAAAATTAATATACTTTTTTCACAGCTATATTTTATTTATTTAATGTTGTATAGTTAACATTTGCACAAAAGAAATTACAAAATTGAATGTTTCTTTTAGCAAATGACTTGGGTTCTCTACAGTTTTGCCCACTCGATTAGAAAATTGTTCTCTTTAATAGGAACGTTTTATACGACAGTGCTATATATGGACAGGGAAATGAACCATAAAACTAATTGAGATTCTCCTAACGTGATCACTGCTATATAGCTGTTTTAGCCAGCCATAGAATTAGCATATTCATAACCATTTGTTATTCTGTACGTTTGTTGATAGATGGGTATAAATGCCTACTTGATTTCATTTGACGAATAGGTTTTATATGAATTATTATTAATTGAAATATTAGGTAATACCATAATCTAAAATAAAATAAAAATGAGAGATGATATACCATAATCTAAAATAAAATGTCATATATATATATATATATATATATATATATATATATATATATATATATGACATACAAAGGAGCATGCTTTAGTTTTTCATACATGACATTCATTTTCAATTTTTTTTTTCTTTTTACGATCTATAAATCAGAGAAATCATGAAGAAAAAGACATGAATCCAAATATGAATCAAAACTGTAAGGCAAACATGAGCTTCAACCTGAACCCTAACCCAATCGGATTTCAAAGAAAAACGATTTTACTGTACAATCTCACAACATCATAAAAGTTTATAACAGTTATCTCACAACTTTTTCAGTGTAGTCAAAATTAAATTTGAAAAATGTGGCTACGATATGAAGATGGGAATGATTGTATTGGTTTCATTTTTCCTAATTATGCCTAAATTTATATTATTTTTGTGATTATCTTCAGTTAGCAATACATTTTAGCGAAAGTATCACATTTCTACAATAAAATTATGTTATCTTGTCATCATTCACTCGGTCATAGATAATATACAATTTGAAAATTGAAATAATTAATAAATTTGTTTGGTCACTAGTGGCCGATACTTGTCATCAAATGTATACGGGTTTAAGGTTCAAAACTTGATCCTTCTTCCACCTTAAACACACAACAATCTTAAGAACTGATTTAAAGATCTAGAAGAACCAGATGATGCTAATGACGATGATGATACTAATTTTGTCAACGAAGTTCCAGATATATGATATATCACCAGGAACAATGCATTGATGACTCTCCTTCATCTTGAGATCACTGTGAAATGTATGAAAACATTAATGATGACCTTGTGGCTGCGCTTCAGATAGCTTGAGATGAGAATAACTACGATACGATGGTGGAATAAACTGGAGTCTCAGAGAGGTTGTTGGCTGGGATCCCTTGTGCGTTGTGCCTAAAGGATACAAGAACACAAAAGTATGTCAATTTTCTGAAATTTGTATCTCTAAAATTAGCTGACAATATTTACAAAAAACGAATATTGAAAGGTATCAAGTATCAACGCTCGCAAACATTGATTTAAAAAATATAACGTGCATGGTTCATCAATGTTGAACAAAAAAATATCATAAGATCGTCAATCCACATGTCTAAAGATTCATTTTGATATGCAAATATTTTGTGATTTTACCTTTTTGGATCAGTTTCATTTATCATTTTTTTGCTCTCTCGTGTAAATTTATAATTTGTAAAAGAGAAGAATTTTTGTTGCAAAGATTGTTGTACAAGAACCCAAAAAAATATAGAAATAAATAGTAATTTTTTGTGCATATACCATTATTTGAATTTTTAAAAACGAATAAATATTGTTCAATCTAAAACGGATTGAAATTCAGATTTAAGTAATACATGGTTCATCAATGTTTAAAGGTATCAACGCTAGCAAGCAATTATTTAAAGGTATCAACGCTGGCAAGCGATTATTGCCAGCAATTATTTTGAAAAATATAACATGTATGGTCCATCAATATTAAAAAATATATATTTAAAGGTATCAACATTGGCAAGCGATGATTTAAAAAATATAACATGCATGGTTCATCAATATTGAATAAAAAACATCATAAGATCGTCAATCCACATGTCAAAAGATTGATTATTATATGCAAATATTTTGTGATTTTCCTTTTTTGGATCCGTTTTAATTTATCATTTTTTTCTTTCTCTTGTAAATTTGTAATTTGTAAAGAGAAGAATGTTTTGTTGCAAGGATTCTTGTACAAGAAACCAAAACTTATTAGAAATAAAAAAAAGTAGATTTTTCTTCTGCATATGCCATAATTTAAATTTTTAAAAACAAATATAAATTATTCAATTTATGAAGAAAAAATTGTAATGGATCGTAATTCAGACTTGAATAATATTTTAAATATATATATAATGTGCATGGTTCATCAATGTTTAAAGGCATCAACGCTGGCAAGCGATAATTTTTTTAAAAATTAACGTGTATGGTTCATCAATGTTGTATCAACGTTGGTTCAATCTATGAGGAAAAATTTTAGCGGGTAAAAAATATAGACTTGAGTAATATTTTTTTATTTAAAATATAACATGCATGGTTTATCAATCTTTAAAGGTATCATCGCTGGCAAGCGATTATTTAAAGGTATCAACGTTGGCAAGCGATTATTTAAAGGTATCAACGTTGGCAAGCGATTATTTTAAAAAATATAATGTGCATATTTCGTCAATAAACGCAGGCAAGCGACTATTTTAAAAAATATAATGTGCATTGTTCATCAATACTTCTTTTGGATCTCTTACAATTTACAAATTAAAACTCGTAGTGTAGCTTTGAGAATGAAGATGAGAAGATGTGACGGAACTGAGAATTTGAAGTCACTGATTAACCACACAAGGTTTGTTTCTGGAACTTCTCAAATTAGAACAATTGTTGAACTGGTTTCTTGAGCTTTTATGATACGTGAATAGTAGCTTCCTGAGAAGTTCTACATAGCTCGTCATACTCGTAGAGTCTCTATGATTCTGAATCTCACTTTTGATGACTGAATCTGGCTTGGT
The DNA here is from genome assembly GCA_905216605.1 of Arabidopsis arenosa. Classification (NCBI taxonomy): domain Eukaryota; kingdom Viridiplantae; phylum Streptophyta; class Magnoliopsida; order Brassicales; family Brassicaceae; genus Arabidopsis; species Arabidopsis arenosa. The sequence continues at coordinate 14,294,699 of LR999453.1, read as the reverse complement.
AATATTAGTTTGGTAAAACTCCTTGGAATGTTCTCTCTATTATTGACTCATATATATAGTGTTACAATGAATCTAGGGTTTACATACAAGATGGGTAAAGATGTAACTTTACATAGTCTAACACCCCCCCGCAGGCTTAGCGTCGGGTGGCCGAATGCTAAGACTGGACCGAAACGAAGTGAACAATGGAGATGGCAGGCCCTTGGTGAAGATATCGGCGAGTTGATGGGATGATGGAACATGTAGAACTTTGACTTCGCCCATGGCAACACGTTCACGAACAAAGTGGATGTCGATCTCAATATGTTTCGTCCGCTGATGTTGAACCGGATTTGAGCTCATATAGATGGCACTAACGTTATCACAATAAACAATGGTGGCCTTAGGAATTGGGATCTTCATCTCGAGGAGAAGCGTCCGAATCCAAGTAGTCTCCGCAACGACATTGGCGACACCGCGATATTCAGCTTCAGCACTAGACCGAGAAGTGGTTTGTTGACGCTTCGAGGACCAAGAAACCAGATTGTCGCCGAAGAAGACACAATATCCGGAAGTTGAACGGCGAGTGGATGGACAGCCAGCCCAATCAGCATCAGAGTAAGCCACCAGCGACATCGAGGACGACTTATGGATGTGAAGACCAAGACTGATGGTACCTTTGATGTAACGCAATATACGTTTGAGAGCATTATAGTGTGATTCTCGGGGATCATGCATAAAGAGACAGACCTGTTGGACAGCAAATGAGATGTCGGGACGAGTGAATGTGAGATATTGAAGAGCACCAGCCAAACTACGATAGAGCGTAGGGTCGGACATCGGAGGGCCGTCATTAGCATCAAGTTTCTTGCCAACTTCAACGGGTGTAGACACAGGGTTGCAGTTGGTCATGTTGGCACGGTGGAGGATGTCAGCAGCATAGTTTTGTTGTTGGAGAAAAAGACCATGAGGGTCACGTGTCACCGAGATGCCGAGAAAGTGATGTAATTCACCAAGATCTGTCATTTCGAACTCAGAGTGAAGGCATGTGATGATGTGATTGAGTAGAGATGGTTGAGAGGCAGTGAGAGCGATGTCATCAACATACAAGAGGAGGTAGGCGATCTCGCGACCGGAGGAGAGAATGAAAAGCGATGGGTCCGAGAGGCATTGTTTGAATCCGATCTTCTTGGCGTAGGTGGCAAAGCGTTGATACCAAGCTCGGGGTGCTTGCTTAAGACCATAGAGTGAGCGTTTAAGAAGGCAAACATTATCAGGTTTGGATGGATCTGCGAACCCGGGAGGCTGGTGCATGTATACAGTCTCTTGAAGATCGCCATGTAGAAAAGCGTTCTTGACATCTAGTTGATGAAGGGGCCAATCTTTAGCAGTAGCAACGTCAAAGACAAGTCTGATGGTGGCCGGTTTGACAACAGGACTGAATGTCTCTTCGCAATCGATACCAAGTTGTTGAGATTTGCCATTAGCGACAAGCCGAGCTTTGTACCGAGACAAGGTGCCATCAGCTTTAAACTTATGCCTGAAAAGCCACAAAGAACGAATAATATTAGTAGCTTTGGGCCGTGGTACAAGAACCCACGTCCCACATTTAATTTGAGCATTATATTCCTCCATCATTGCATTATTCCAATGATCATCCTGAGCGGCCTGTACATGAGACAATGGTAAAGGAGAAATTGTGCTATCAGTATGAAGACACAATTGAGTTCGTGGCTTAACAATGCCACTTTTACTACGAGTTTGATAGCGATGTGGGGGAGGGGGAGGAGGAGGTGGTGAGGGAGACGGAGATTGTGAGGGTGACGTAGGAGGGGAAGGAGAAGGAGAAGTAGGAGGTGACGGAGACGAAGGTGGGGAAGGAGTAATTGGTTGAGCAGGATCAGGTACCTTGGGTTTTGGTATAGGATCCGAGACTGTAAGAGGAAGCACATGATCAAAGGAAGCAGGAGAAGAGCGCTCAGCGAAGGGAAAAATATTCTCATGGAATACGACATGGCGGGAGAGTATGACGCGTTTAGTAGATAGGTCGAGGCATCTATATCCACGGTGATCGAGTGGGTATCCCAAGAACACACAAGGAGTGGACCTTGGGGCGAGCTTGTGAGGCGTCGTCGGCAAGAGATTCGGATAGCATAGACATCCGAATGCACGGAGATGCTGGTAGCTGGCCGGTTTGTTGAATAAGCGTGAGTACGGGACGTCATCTTGAACAGCAGAGGATGGGAGAAGATTAATAAGGTGAACCGCCGTATGAAGAGCTTCGACCCAATATGTGAGAGGCAAGGATGCGTCAATGATTAGTGTTCGCACCAGATTGTTGATGATGCGTAGCATGCGTTCGGCGCGGCCGTTCTGTTGAGACGTGTATGGACACGAGAACCGGAACTGAGTGCCCATGGACGCCATGTATGCATGAAAAGCGCGATTGTCATACTCTCCACCATTGTCACACTGCAAAGCTTTAATTTTGCATGAGAATTGAGTTTGAACAAAGGTTGAGAAATGAATGAAGCTAGATAAAGTGTCACTTTTTCTTTTAAGCGGGTAAACCCAAACATAATGAGAGTAATGATCAAGAAAAATGAGATAGTATTTGATGCCACTGACACTAGCAATAGGCGATGTCCATATATCAGTATGAATAAGATCAAATGGACTAGAAACCATAGTATTAGAAGTAAAGAAAGGTTGTCTGATGTTTTTCCCAAGTTGGCATGCATGACACAAGTTTGTCAGATCAGCCTTATTGCAAGGAATAGAGATAGAAGAAAGAATACGAGATAAATTAATGTTTGAGGGATGGCCTAAACGTTTATGCCAAAGAGACCCAGGAACAGCAGAAGCGGAGAGAGCAAGAGGTGACGGGATGGCTGCGGATGGGGAGAACGAGTAGAGTGGTCCTGAGCTATCACATCGGATGAGACTGGTGCGGGTGGGAAGATCCTTAATAGAGAAACCAAACGGGTCAAATTCTATTGAACACCAATTATCAGTAGTAAACTTTCGAACAGAGAGAAGATTTTTAATGATGGATGGACAAACAAGAACATTTTTGAGATGAAAGGAACAAGAAGGAGTGGAGATTATGCCATTACCAATTGTCGTTACAGGTGCTGAGGATCCGTTACCAACGGTTATAGTAGGTAATAATGTGCTCAAATTAGATGAAAGACGTAAGTTACCTGAACCCGAGGCGATGTGATTGGTGGCGCCACTATCCATGTACCACTGGGAGTCAGCCAGGTCTTGTAGAGTCATGGTGTTGAAAGCATGAGTCAATTGAGTCGTAAGAAGGTTCTGCGGCTGTGACCCGTGAGCAAGATGAGCCTCGTGAACCAGGCGAGAAGGTGCAGGGCCGAGTAGACTGGGCTGATACGTCGGGTATGGAGAAGATGGGAACGATCCATGATAGTGTGGTGGAGGCGCTCCGTAGTAGCTTGGTGGCCACGGCTGATGGTACGGGTAATGCGACCAGTTGTTGTAGTAATGGCGACCACCACGGCCACGATATCCACGGCCTCCTCTGCCGCGACCGCCGCGTCCGCGAAAACCTCCGTTGTTGCCAGTGTTGTTGTGGTACTGTTGCGGAGGTCGTTGGGAATCAGTGGCGGTGTAGAGGAGAGCAGGTGATGATGGGGTGACCGGTTCAGCAGCAACGGGCTTGACTTGTTTGGAAAGCCGGTCTTCTTCACTTTGTAGCATGGATCTGGTGGCAAGGAATGAAGGAAAAGGATCCTTGTGTTTGATAACATTGATAATGCTATCAAACTTGTCAGAAAGACCATTAAGAGTGTGCATCACCAGTACGCGCTCCGAAATAGGTGAATCAACATTAGCAAGAAGGTCAGAAAGGGTCTTAAGCTTCTTACAGTACTCATGAATGGAAAGATCACCAATGACTGTGGTCCGAATTTCATTCTCCAATTGTAACGCACGCGCCTCCTTGTTGTCTCGGAACAGATTCTCGATCGCACGCCATAAGTCACGAGCCGAGCATTTTGGTTTGAGGACAGTTTCAAGAATCGATTGGGAGATCGTACCGTACGTCCACATTTTGACGAGATCGTCATGCTCCTTCCACGTCTTGTCTTGGGTAGTAGGGGGAGCCGTGCCATCAATATGTTTTAGAACGCCAAAGCTGCTGCAATGAGTCTCAAACAACTCTCGCCAAACGTCGTAATTCAGTTTCTCCATGTCGAGTTGAATGGGAATGTATGCTTTGATTTGAGAGATGGTGAATGGTTTGTCAGTGGTGGTGAGCGGGTTGGGTAAAGCCATGGTAAGAAGGAGAGAGGATCGAGATTAGACTGTAGAGAGAGAACACACGAGTGAAGAAGAGAGAAAGAGAGAATAGCGGCGAAAGAGAGAAAGAGAGGGACGAGTAGGTTTCGGCGAGGTAGAGGAAAAAGAAAATTAGGGTTTTTAGAAGAGAGGCTCTGATACCATATTAGTTTGGTAAAACTCCTTGGAGTGTTCTCTCTATTATTGACTCATATATATAGTGTTACAATGAATCTAGGGTTTACATACAAGATGGGTAAAGATGTAACTTTACATAGTCTAACAGGTAAAACTAGTTTGTCTTTGTGTTGTCAAAGTGTATCACAGACTTGCAGAAGTTTCTCTTCATAATCGAGATCAAAACTATAAAGCAAAGATGAACTTTAATTTTGAACCCTGTCCTAGTCAGATTTAAAAGAAAAACGATGTTATTATACAATCTCACAACATCAGAAGAATTTATAACAAGTATCTTGCAACTTTTTCAGTGCAGTTGAAATTTGAAAAATATGCCTACAATATGAAGATGGGGTTGATTGTATTGGTTTTATTTTTCTTAATTATGCCTAAATTTATATTTTTTGTGATTATCTTCGGTTAGCAATACATTTTAGCGAATCGATCACATTTCGACGATAAAATTATGTTATCTTTTTATCATTCACTCAGTCATAGATAATATATAATTTGAAAATGGGAATAATAAATAAATTTGTGTGGTCACTAGTAGCCAATACTTTTCATCAAATGTGTACGGGTTTAAGATTCAAAACTTGACTTTTCTTCAACCTTATACACACAACAAACTTAGAAACTGATTTGAAGAATGCAAAACGAAGACAGAAACAGAATTAGAGTAGGTAAGTGGATTTGGGGCAAGTTTTTGCCTTTTTTCTTTGAAGACTTAGACCCTTTGTTTCGTTGCAATAAGAGTGTCTCCTTCTTCTTTATTATTATTACTAGGTGAATATCCACGCTACGCGTGGGATGTTGTTATAAAAGTTATTTAAAAAATCATAGTCATTGTTTTTATTGTTAATTTATGTTCATTTCGTGTGTTATTATGTAGTTAATAAAATTAAATACAACTTATGTAGTTACAATTTTTATAATTAGATTCATTTTTGACTCGAAATATCAATATATATTTTTCATCTATAAATATGATCATTTATATACCTAATTAAGATCCTAATATATGATATATCATGAATACATACAACAACAATATATGATATTTCGATATAGTGGTATGTAATTATGTCACTTGTGTAATTTAATACTTGCCTAACTTGATTATGAACAAACAGTTCTGTATTTTATATACTATCATGATCTACTACTCCAGCCACATCGTAATAGGCTCATAATTTAATATTGGAATGACATAATTTGAACAGGAAAAGTATAACTAAAGTTATTTAACTTAACACTTTTAAATCTCTTCCCCTGCATATAGCCATAAAAGAGAAGGTGTTGTGTCTTGAATTCTGTGGTATGTTTAACGTTTCAAATGTCCATTACTTGAAAAAAGTTGCATGTCAATATTATCAACAAACGACATATATGAACCACCAAACGTAGTTAAGAGAAATGACTGAAGGAATTACTAAACTAATAAGAAATTAGGTAACAAATAGTTAAACTACAAGATAAGTAAATTTTCAGCAATTACCGAGTAATGATCACTGATAAAAACAATTACTAAAATAAAAAGTGTAAAATGAAAGTAATGCTTGATACATTAACATGATTTTGTATTTTTTTACTTTTTATTTTGAAAAAATTAATTAAAAGAAGAATGATGGAGGATTTAATGTAATGGAGGACTTTTGATTTTTCTCATTTACTTTTGTGAAATTTTAATTTAAATAATTTAAAATGACACATGTCATTTTTGTGTGTGATTATGTGGCACTCATATGGAGAGAGTTTGCCAACTTTTATATATATGAAAAAATTAATTAAAAGTAGAATGATGGAGGATTTATTGTAATGGAGGACTTTTGATTTTTCTCATTTACTTTTGTGAATTTTTAATTTAAATAATGTAAAATGACACATGTCATTTTTGTGTGTGATTATGTGGCACTCATATGAAGAGAGTTAGCCAACTTTAAAATTGCAGAAAAAATATGATTATGGTTTTTGTTGCATTTTATGTTATTTTGTGTGTGTGTGTTATTATGTAATTAATAAAGTCATATCTATTTTCTATAGTTATAATTTTTATGATTAGATTTATCTTTGACTCGAAATATTAGTTCCACGTTTTTTATGTATAAATCTGATTATTTATATACCTACGATCCTAATCTTTCATTATCATGAAAACATACAACAATAATATATGATATATTGATACAATGGTATGTAATTATGTTGCTTATGTGGTTTGAAACTTCTAAACAAACAATTTTTTGTTCCATTTACTTTCTCGTCATCTAGTACGCCGACCACATCATGATATGCTAGTACTTTATGTCAACACTTTAGATCTCTCTCCTTGCATACAACCATATAAGAGAGTGTCTCGTGTTTTTAATTTCTTGGCATATCTAACGTCTCAAAGGACCACTAAGTGAAAAAAATTGTGTGTCAATGTTACCAACTTATCATAACGCACAAAAATAAAAAGGGAGAATGCCATATTCACAAAACGTAACATGAAGTTAGGTAGGAAATATATAAACTACAACACAAGTAATTTTTTAGCCATTATCATGTAATGACCATCGATAAAAAAAATTTAATAATATAAGAAGAGTATAATGAAAGTAGTACTTGATACATTAGTATGATTTTTTACTTTATCTTTTAGTTTTTAAAAATCTTTTAGTTTTTTAAAAAATCAATTAAGAGTGAGATTAATGGAGAATTTAACACAACAAAAGACTTCTGATTTTTTCTCAATTAATTTTGCTAATCTTTTTATTTAAATAATTTAGAATGACACATGTCATTTTCTTATGTGATGATGTGGCACTCATATGGAGAGAGTTGGCCAACTTTTATATATATGATGATTACTAGGTCTCATGACCCTGCGATGTCGCAGGGAAAAATATTTGAAAAATTGTTTAAAAAGTATCAAACGTCATAATGAGTTGTAACAATTTAGAATTTTATTTTAATAATAAATTAATATATATTTTACAAAAAATATGATTAAAAAAAACAATCAGAAGCATTTTTTAAGTATATTAGTATTAGAAAAATATTAATTTGTAACTAAAAAACTATCGTAGGTGCAAAAGGTATCAAATAAACCAAAATTTACAATGATTTGATAAATAAGCCAAAATGTTCATTGGTTCGTCAAATAAACCAAATGTTACTATGTTAAATTAAATAGTAACAACAATTCATTTAAATATATTTTCATAATTAAATATTTTTTTTAAAATATGACGAACTTTAATCGAGAGACCCGGCCGTAGATATCAAATATACCAAAAGTTGCAACGGTGCGTCAAATAACTACATGTTGCAATGGTTCATCAAATATACTAAAGAATACAATGGTTCATAAAATAAAACCGAAAATTGCAATGATTCATTAAATAAACCAAATGTTGCAACAGTTTAATTAAACGGTTACAATCTCATTTAAATACATTAATAATTAAAAATTAAGAATCAAAAATAATAATATATGAAAAGTTACATCGACGGTAGATGATTAAATGTTATAACGATTTAGAAAATAAACTTAAAGTTGCAATTGTCCGTGAAATAAACTAAATGTTGCAATGGTTCAACTAAACGGTTGCAACCGTTTTACGAAGAGTTACGAAAAAAAATGCAACGGTAGTCCGTAGAAAATATATACTCGGATTGCAACTTTCTAAAAAAATATAACGTAAAATATATTTTTGGTTTAAAAAACATATAAACGAAATGTTGCAATATGTCAAGTTCGTCAAATAAACTAAAGATTACAACAGTTCGTAAACAAAACAAAAGTTGCAATGATTCGTCAAATAAACCAAATGTTCCAACGGTTCAATTAAACGGTTACAATCTCATTTAAATACACTTTAGTAATTAAAAATTATAATTTAAAATCATAATTTATGAAAAATTATATCGAGAGACGCGACGGTAGATTAATAAATATTATAGTGATAGTGATTTATAAAATAAATCAAAGGTTGCAATTGTTCGTGAAATAAACTAACTATATAAACCAAATGTTGCAATTATTCGTGAAATAAATTGAATATTGCAATGATTCAAATAAGCGGTTGCAACTGTTTATGAAGAATTACAATAAAAAGACGCAAACGTGGAAGACATTCAGATTGCAATTTTCTAAAAAATCGTAACTATAAAATATATATTTTAGTTTTTTTAAAAAATTACCGAAAAATTACGATTAAAAGACACAAACGTCCACAAGTGCAAAAAGAATTTATTGAGATTGTTATTATTTATAGATTGTTATAAATCCCTAAGCCACTTCATTTCACAAAATGTATCAATAAACCAACACCAATGAAATAAATCTAATTCGATTTGTAACTACAAATACACTAAAACCTCTATAAATTAATAATGTTGGGACCATGATATTTTATTAATTTATAGTGATATTAATTTATCTATAAATTAATTCTTATTAATTTATAGTGTAAATTAATATTTATTAATTTATTGAAAGTTTTGTTTCAATTGTGAAAACTTTTTTTTTAAAAATACGAGCAAAAGCAATGTGGTTTAAATAAAATTAATGTTTTAGATGTTATAAATTATAGTTTTAGCAATAAACACTTAATATTTCGAGGAGAAAATAATTTATTTTGACAATGAATAACAACGATTATAGAATTCACATATACAAACGATATATATAAATTAAAATTCATAATTGTTGTTTAAAAACCTATACGACTATTAAAACAAAAATTATGCATATTCAAAATTTGAAAACTTAAAAAAACTTTTGGCTATTTTTATGAAAACACTAAAACTATTATATATATATATATATATATATATATATATGTAAATTTACATGATTATTAATTTATGATATTATTGGGACTATATTTTTACATAGGGATTTCAAAAAACTTATTATCTTATTATCTTATTATCTTATCGAATTTGGTTAATTTTTACACTGGCCCGACTCGGAACCGGCAAAATTTATTAATTTATCGTGTTTATTAATTTATCGAGTATTAATTTATAGAGGTTCTACTGTATGTCTTTTACCATTGTGGTTTATCGTTGACACCAATGTCTACAAAACAAACATAATCTATATGCAGTGCCGGCCCAATGTTATTTGATGCCTAAAGCAAACCAAAAAATCGTTGCCTCAAAAAAAAAAAAATTATCCTTAAAAAAACAGCATAATTGTTTGAAACTTAATGTTAACATGAGTTCAAATAAAGGAAAAGTCTTAAAACCAAAAACAGAAAATACAGAAGCATCATTGTTTTTAAAAAAAAAATGAAAAAAAAAAAAAATAATTTAATATTAATCAATCTAATATAGTTGTTTAGTAAATATAAAAGAAGACAAAAAAAAGATTTAGCAAAATAGGTTTTAAAAACAAATTAAAATGTTTAGTGAATAATTTAATGTTAATCAATCAAATATAATAATATAAAAGGAAATTGAAGTTAGAAAATTCAAATAATCGGGTAAATTTAAAATAAAAATAAAAAGTAAGAAAAATATTCGGTTTTGGAAGAAAAAAAGGCAATAGGATTCAAACCTTGGTTGAGGAGGTTAAGCAAATGTTGCTCAACCACTAGGCTACTGGACACTTACTACATTAATTTGATGCCCTTAAAAATATATACAATTTTTGCTGCCTAAAGCATTGGCTTGTTGGGCTTTAGCCGTGGGCCGGCCCTGTCTATATGGTTTTGTTCCCGCAGTAAGCTTGCATTCAGGAGTAAGGTGTTAATGTAACCTATATGGTCTCAGTTGTCTTTTTAATTCTCAAAGTAAAATTTGAACCACTTTAGGAGGTAAACACTTTTTTCTTTTTTCTTTTTAGGAGGTAAACATATTAGAGAAGTTATTGTAGTATTAGTAACATACTTATAAGCTTAGGTCATAATGGTCAGAGATTATCACACACGTCACTGCTTACGAAACAAAAACAAGTCTCAAAATAAGACCGTTGACTCGCCAGCCATGTGGCTGTATCTCAAGTGATAAAGACTAAACTGTCCCGCTTGATCCAACAACGCCACCATTATGTATTTATGTCTATAAATGTGGTCCTCGTTTCTTCTTGTTTTAATCAAAAATTTAGAAAAAAAGAGAAATGGAGAATAATCCAAGAAGCTCATCGTCTCTCCCTTTGGCCGGACGTGTAGCTATAGTGACTGGAGCCACCAGAGGCATGGGTCGTGAAATCGCGATTCATCTTCACTCTCTTGGCGCAAGAGTCACCATCAATTATGTCTCGAGCTCATCAAAAGCTGAACTCTTAGTGCAAGAACTAAACGACTCATCTCAACCAAAGTCAGCGATCGCAGTTAGAGCAGATGTGTCTGACCCGGACGAAATCAACAACTTGTTTGATCAAACAGAACAAGAGTTCGGATCTAAAGTTCACATCGTCGTGAATTGTGCAGGTGTTTTGGATCCAAAGTATCCATCTTTATCCGAGACTACACTAGAAGATTTCGACAAAACATTCACAATAAACACAAGAGGGTCTTTCTTGTGTTGCAAGGAAGCAGCTAAAAGGGTTATGAGAGGAGGTGGTGGAAGAATCATTATGATGTCTACATCAATGGTTGGTGGTCTAGCCCCTGGTTATGGAGTTTACGCAGCATCAAAGGCCGCTGTGGAGACAATGGTGAAAGTGTTGGCAAAGGAGCTAAAGGGAAGCCGGATTACGGCGAATTGCGTGGCGCCAGGACCGGTTGCGACAGAGATGTTTTTTGCCGGAAAGAGCGATGAAATGGTGAAGATATGCTTGCAGGGGCTTGTCCTATGGGGAGGATCGGTGAGTCAAAGGATATTACCGAGATTGTTGGGTTTTTGGCCGGTGATGGTGGGGAATGGATCAATGGTCAAGTTATTAGAGCCAATGGAGGCTTTGTTGTCTAGAAAATGAAGAACTAACAATGAAATTTGATGTTGTCTTCTTCTTTTCGTGTGTTGAACTACTTTTATGTCAATGATGATGAGTTGTTAATGGAGTTAATATTTTTTGGTGCATTGGGCAAGACAATACTTAACAAAGAAAATTATAATACTTAATTAAAATAATATACTTTCAATCAAACTTGAAAAATTTGAGTGAAAAAATAAAGAGAACCAACACTCCAAAAGCTAACTTTCTTCTGTTTTGTCTTCTCATAAGATCTTTCAACAATGTAGTCTGAAATTGTTGTGAAATTTGAAGGATTCTCTTACAACATAAATCGTTTATAATTAACAGTTTAACACAAAAAAAAAACATAAATCGTTCAGAGCAAATTCTCCAAAGGAACTTAAATAGGTAAATATAGTTGAGTGAGAATAGAAGGCATCCAATTATATATAGCTTCCATCCAATTTCCTAATGAATGAATCAGTTAATATTTCATTTCTCTGTAACTTTGTCTCTGTACAAAAGTGATTAATGGTTGAATGAGTTTCATGTTCTTTTTTTCAGGTTTAGAAATGGAGTAGGACTCTCTGTTCTTTGTCAAACATAGCATCTTGTCGGTCTTGTTTTGGTATATATGTAACTTTGTTCTCTGTTTTGGTATATATGTAACTAGTTCTTTGTTTTGGTATATATGTAACTTTGAAAGAAATAACTTTTTGCATTGCATCTTGTTTCACATTCTTGTAACAAGTTCTCTGTTTTGGTATATATGTATTGTTACCAAACAGAACCATATATTGAATGATTGTACATCTTGTTTCAAACACTTATTCTTATTTTAACACAAACACTTCTTCTTGTTTTACAAGACAAACACATATTGTTTTACAAAATTTAAAGTATTTATTCTTAAGAAACGCAAATGATATTCTACCATTAGAAGAGAAAAAAGTTAAGAATTCCAAATAAAGTTCTTAACCTATAACAAAACAAAATTTATACTAAAAATTTGTTAAGAACCCAGTTTTATTTTATCCCCAAACGTAAACACATTTTGTGCCTCTTCATTTTCATGGGCCGATTTTGGGCTTTAAACCCATTTTATAAACCCTAGCCTTGTGTTGTGCGTCATATATAAGAAGTAACTTTTTCAGAGCCGAAGCTACTACGGAAGAAGAAGAAGATGGTGTCTGGGTCAGGGATCTGCGCGAAGCGCGTGGTCGTAGACGGGCGACACCACATGCTTGGTCGTCTGGCTTCCACAACTGCAAAGGAGTTGCTCAACGGACAGAAAGTGGTGGTTGTCCGATGTGAAGAGATTTGTCTCTCAGGAGGTTTGGTTCGACAAAAGATGAAGTACATGAGATTCCTTAGGAAACGTATGAACACTAAGCCTTCTCATGGTCCTATTCACTTTCGTGCTCCTTCAAAGATCTTTTGGCGCACTGTTCGCGGGTTCGTTCCCTCGAATTTTCTTTATTTTTTGTGGAGAATTTTGATACTTGAAGATTGAATTTTGGAAATGTATGATTAGTTCAGAGGTTGATCCAATTGAAAAGCTAATAAATTAGGTTAAGAGAGTGCTAATGCGTTTTCTTTGTGTAGTTTTTGATTACTCTGTTATGTTTTCTATGTGTGTATAAGAGAATTGGTAGTTCAATTGTGCAGTTTTGTATTTGTTGTGTGAGTAATAGAAATGTATCATCTATTTAAAGTTTTTGGGATGTAACAGGATTGAATTGTGAATATTTTGATTAGTTCAGAATTTGATCCAATTCTAAGTGCAATTTCGTTTTCTATTACTCTGTTATGTTTTCTGTGTTTATTGGAGAATTGGCAGCTCAATTGTGCAATTGTTTTATGTATATGCTGTGTGAGTAATAAAAATGTAGCATTTATACAAAGCTAATGTTTTTCCCTTTTTGAGCTTTGGGGTGTTGAATTGTGGAGATTTTGCTCTCGAATTATTATGATTAGTTTTAATAATCAGTTTTGGATCTGTTTAAAGTATTTAATCCAAGTAGCCCCATAATAATGTTATGCGAAAGCATTGTCTTTGTGTTGATTCTACGATTCTTATGTTTTTAGAGAATTTGCTTGTCAATTGTGCAATTGTATTGTGTATTTGCATGTATGAGTATGAGAAATATAGCATTTCAGCAACGATGAAGTTTTTCGCTTTTTTGAGTTTTGTAGAATTGAATTTTTTTTTTTGTGGTTGCAGGATGATTCCACACAAGACCAAGCGTGGTGCTGCTGCACTTGCTCGCTTGAAGGTTTTCGAGGGAATCCCACCTCCATATGACAAGATTAAGAGAATGGTTAGTCCTGATGCTCTTAAGTAAGTTCTCTTTTGTTTTTGTGTTCTGTTTTGTTCCTTTGATTTTGTAATAGTTAATGATCAGTTGATTTTGTAATCAGGGTTTTGAGACTTCAGAGTGGTCACAAGTACTGCTTATTGGGACGTCTATCGTCTGAGGTTGGCTGGAACCATTACGATACCATTAAGGTGAGTCTTTCGCATTCAACTCTGAATATCTTGCTTCATTTTTGTTTCTGCTAAACTGATTTCTGTGTACACATTGAGTTATGGATACCAAATCTGTTTAATTGGAGAATTTGTAGAATTAGGTCACTGAAACTGATGTTTGGAGTTTTTGATTGTAACAGGAACTTGAGACAAAGAGAAAGGAAAAATCACAAGTGGTGTATGAGCGTAAGAAGCAACTCAACAAGCTCAGGGCCAAGGCAGAAAAGGTTGCGGAAGAGAAGCTCGGATCACAGCTCGATGTTCTTGCCCCGGTTAAGTATTGAAGAAAATCAGACGTCTATCACCTCAAAGTCTTGAAACCCATTTCGTTGAAGCTAGTCTTGATTTTGATTGTGCATCTGAAATTTGATTTTGTTAGTGTCAGCAAGAATTCTCTCTTTTCCATTTTCATTACTCTATTGCTCTGCAGCTTCTGCTGTATACAATTTATGTTGGTTCTTAATTCAATGAAAACAATTTTATTTCATCTTATGTGTGACACCACTTAAAAGTTAAAACGTCTATTGATATTCACAAATTACACCAAATCTACACAAACACATTGACCAAAACAGAGTTCAACAATCAGAATTAGAAACTTATGGGAGATGTGTGGAAGATGAAGTAGGTGATGATACTGAATCATGATCCTTGACTATCTCCTCCAATTGCTTCATCTCTTTGTGTTCTGCTACATCATCATCCCTCACTTTAGTATTACTGTTATCCTCAATGACATGAACATCATACATAATGGGTTCTCTATCCTCATCGCCTTCTCTCTTCTCGTTGAAACCATCATCTTCGGTCTCTTGATCATCATCAATGTGCTTGTAAGTCTCAAGTTCTTTCTCACGAAAATGCTTCTCTCTCTCTCTTTTAAAAAGAATCTCCTTGAGTATATTCATCTCTTCCTCATCATAAGCAAATTTCTCATCAATCATTCTCTCGTATTGCTTCCCTTCCATCTCAAGCGAAGCTTTATCCGCTTGTAACCTCAGAATCATAGCCATAGCTTCATCAGCTGCTGATGCTGAAGCTGCTCTTTCTTCCTCTAATTCAACCATTAAAGCAGCTCTAGCTACTCTCTCTTCCTCAACTGCTTCTTCCAACAACCTCACTTTATCAATCAATTCCAAATTCTTATCTTTATCAACCAAATTATTCTTCTCTTCTTGATCTTCTTGATCTTCTTGATGATGCAAAATGCTTAGTCTAGTAGTGGTAGCTAGCTTCTGGACTTTGAGTATGATTCTGAATGGCCAATCAAAGAGAAGTTTTTGGATGCAGAGATCACTGTTTTGATATCCAAGAATTCCAGAACAGGGACATGGCAAAAACAGTAGCAACTTCAATGTAATAAAGAAGATAGCCGATACACATAGAAGACAATAAGCAAATGCTAATTCCATAAAAGCAACCAAAATTCCATAAAATGTCAATCTATAACTTTCCGGGTAGTCCATTTCTCTTTCTCTCAACCAATAAGCCTGAATCTGAATATCTTGGAGTCTCAGAATATGATTTCTCAACACACACACTCGATGAAACTAAAGTCACAAATTGCAAAAACCTCAGCCAAAAATCTAGAGATCTGTAAATAGAAACCTAAATCAAGAAAATCAAGAAAAGGGTATTAGCTCTTTTAGACTAGAATGGAGATTACAAGAAAGTAAGTAACTCTTACAGAAATATTTATTCAGCCAAAACACAAAATCACTGTCCAAAACAAGATTTACCCAAAAAAGCAAAAAAAGATTGGGGAAACGAAAGTCACTAAAGAAACCCTAACGAGAAAACTTTATACAAAGCCAAAAATAGATTGCGTAGTTCAGAAGAAAAGTCAAGAACATAAATAGACAAAGAGAAAAAGAGGAAGAGAAGAGGATAGAGATGAAGTTGAGGTCAGAGTATAACACCTGAAAGTCGAAGGAGATAGAAAGAGGAAGAAGCTTAGGACAGAGAATCTTGGTTGTTGTTTTGTTTGTTTTTCAATTAAATCAAATGAAGGAAAAAAAAGAGTCGGTAATAATTTTGTCGCTTAGCTCACAAGTTCTCCAGATAATCAAAATGATGGATCCACGTGACAAAACATTTAAAGTAATAAATATTATTTTGATAGCTGGTATATGGCTTAATAGATTGATATTTTGAGGTTTTCTATATATTAAAAAAAATTATTGTTTAATTATTTAATATTATTTTTCATTTCAAATAATTTTTATTAATTATCAACCAATAGTAATCTAATAAATTTAGTTATCATTGCATTTTAATATTTATGATTTATAATATCAACTAATAAAAAATAAAATAAAAACTAATCAATTTTTGTGAAACAAAGTAAAAATACTAAAACATCAATTTTTTTTTTAAAACAAAGGAAAGATGATTTAAAAAGTTAAGCGTGTTTGAGTTAAAATAATGGGAAATTGTTAAAAATGCACCTTTTGGTGTGCCTCTTTTAAAAAATGCCCCTTTTAGATGTCTATTTTCAAAAATGCCCCTTTTTAAATATGAAAATTTATAAAATTTTATTAGGTTTATAAGGTACTTATGGATGGTAACTATTACTTGAAGACTCGATCCAAGTATTTATAAGATTTTATAAGGTGTTTTTAAAGGTTTTACAAGATATTTTAAAGGTTTTTAAAGGTTTTTCAAAGGTTTTACAAGATATTTTAAAGTATTTACAAGATATTTTAAAGGTTTTTAAAAGTTTTTCAAAGGTTTTACAAGATATTTTAAAGTATTTATAAGATTTTAGATACTTATTTGTGTATGTTTTAATAATGTTACATACATATTTGGGTAAATCTTATATTTTAGGAGCATTTTTTATAAGGTTTTAAAGAAGGGGCATTTTTGAAAAGTGGCATTGAAAAAGGGGCATTTTTGCAAAAGCCCCATAATTTTAAAACGATTGATTTATTAAAAAAGTGATTTATAGTAGTATTGTGTAAGGAAGTTTAAAATATGGGAAAAATCTTAAAGTGATTTTTACAGTTGGTAAACAATTCTTTAGAGTAGCACACTCATACAAAGTGGACATAGAAATCCATGAGTGATAATGATTAGCGTATTAATATTGTGTGGGATATTATGGGATAAGCTTAATATGACCCTTAATATGATATAATGCACATCAATGTGTTGTAAACCCGATAGAATGAACTTGAATAATGAGTGAATCATATTCGAAAGTATATTTTTATAAAGAGTATTTCGAAATTTCTCAAGTCTTGGGTTATACGATTCTTGAGAATAAGATAGTCAAGTTATTTCTTTTTATAAGCTAAAATATAAAAGGAACAAATAGAAATTTTGTGATTTGTTTATTTGTTTTACCAAAGATTCTGTCAAAAAAAGAAAAAAAAAAAGAAAAAAAAAAGATTCTGTCAATTTTTTGGTCTTATGAATATCTTTTCTTAACCCCGCCCCCACTCCCCCCCTTCCCCTCTCTTTTTTTTTTGTATAAAACCAAAATTTTATAAAGGTCAACGATTCTTACGTACGAACTCTCCTATTTAAGTGTAATCTTTTATTCACAAAATCAACAACATATAAGCTAAACTCATTATGATATTTGAATTCTCGAGCATTTGAAATATGGGAATATAACATTAGATGTAAATTCAATCATTATGATATTTCATTAGATGTAAATTCAATCATTATGATATACAAATTTTTTGTTGAAGCGGTTACACTTCATATCCATATAAGTAGATATTTTAATTTGTATCTTCAAAATGTAAATTTTCAAAAGATCTAGTAAAAAGGAAATTTCAACCTAACCTTTTATTTTAGATCATGTACTTATGTTGGGATGATAAAACGTGGGTTTTCCACATTTAATTCAGCCTCTAACTTCGTATTAGATGAGATTGGGTATCCCACCATTAAAGATTTCAAATGGACTTTAAACCCATCCCGTTAGCTAACTTGGTTACCAAATCTTTACATAATCTTTTTATTAAGTGATTCGCAAAATTTGGTTGAAACTTACCAAACTCTATGGTAATAATTAATCCCATAATTAATCAACTCACGTAGCACATGTTATGTCTAACGCCTAGGATCTGTGACTTACCATTATAAACTTGGCTATGAGGCTGAGCAAAAGTTGGTTAACTAAACAAAGTGGATAGAAACTGGTGTCACTGGTTTCAGTCATGACAGAATCTCGTAGACTAAGTTTCTTAGTCATTTCACCTCTTTGCTAGTGGCTACTAATGCTATGAATTCTGACTTTATAGTCAACTTGTAATACAAGTTTGTTTTTAGGGCCCAAGAAATGGCGCATGCCCGACACATAAATACGCAATCACTTTTAGAAAAATGATATTCCACGTTGGTGATCCAACATGCATCTGAAACCTTTCAAAGACTAAATTTGACATATGAAAAACTACAATTTATGGTTCCTTATAAGTACTTGAGCACCGATTTATAGCTTATCAATGATAAGTGCTATGACTACTAGTGTATTTACTCAAATTCCTTCTCCATAAGCCATATCCAGTCTAGTACCCATCATAGCAAACATTGAGCAATCAATTACTTGTGAGTTCTCGAGTTTTGACACTCTTTGTCCTGTGTATTGGGCATAATTTTTGCACTCGCATCCATGCGAGTTCTCACATTAGAATAGTTATCATAATTGAACTTTTAATTACTTTTTCAGTGTATTGTGTTTGTGTTAAAGATAAACCTTTGCTCTCACACGTGATTCGTATTACAAAAACTAGATGATAAATTTTTTATATGTAAGCTTTACTTGTCTAATGTCGGTGCCAAAGATCATCATTTCATCAACATATAAGCATGCATATATATGAGTACTCCATTACAAAACTCATCAAATTTACTATAAAACAATTGTTTGATTTATTTAGCTTGAATCCATTCGCCAAGATATCCATCAAATGTAACTCCTCGACCACCATTCTTAATGGACTCCATGTCCTCTCTCGGCCCGCGGGCCCATCCATGTCCGACGGCTGGTCCGCTATGTCTGGGAGGCTTTAAAGACTTGTTTACTGATCCTACGAATCACCACATGGTTTTTTCCCGTGTTTTGTCATCACTCACACGGTTCCGACAATCACTTCTTGGAAGATCATCCATTCTGAAATTTTTCCAGTTCAAGTATATTTAACTGTGGAGTTCTCTCAAAACGTTTGACCAAAAAGATAAGTGCACTTTAGTGATATAGGTGACCAAATCAATTCTTTTAAACTTCTTACATGCACAACCATATTATTGAAACCGGGATATTACATTAAACCTCTAATGTGATTTTTTAGGTTCTTGCTTTAGCCCATACAATGACTTTATAAACTTTATGCTCATTTGAGGGCATAAAACCCCATTAGGGTTGCTTCATTTAGACATCTTCCTCTAAAATCATTCAAAAATGTTGTCTTGGCATTTATTTGGTGGATCACAAGATTATTAATAGCCGCCAAAAAAAATCAATGATGTTATAAAAGAGGTTCTAGCAACTGAGCAGATGTATCAAATATGGATGATTCAAGTTATGCTTCTACATGAAGTAACATCGACTCATTCAAAGCATTCATTAGCGTTTCTTATGTTGAAGCCCTTATGACACAGTTTTGGGTCTGAAATTTTACGTACCCACGAAACATATTGGTGCGCTGATGCGTGTTTTATTTCGCCTCAAAGTTTTTCCTTAGAAACTACACGAAATACTGCAAGTGCACAGTTAATCAATTATAGTATTTAAGGATCGATCCCACAGAGACTTATAAGTACGGTACGAATTTAATGGAAAGGAATATGTCTAAGACTAACAAAAGAGAGGGGTTTGGTTTTTTGGGTTGTCACGAAACTAAATAGAAAATAAAAGCAATGCAAACGATGAAAGATATCAATAAACGAGAAGTTGGGTTTCAAGGATTTCTCAGGGTATCACGGATCGGGTTATTCTAGGGTTTTAAACAAACGTAAACCTATGCTTATTAAACAGTTTATGAACTACGAAACACTTATGTAAAACCGTTTGGTTTATGACCAAACGACTATCTAAGTTTAACAACTCCGTTACTAAACTAACGCATGCAACGACGAGATTAAACCAGCATGATTAACGAGTTTGATTATAGTTCGTAAAGCCCTATAACTAAGTGGTGTGTGCTTGTTATAACACGATACTCACATCTAGGCTAGTGAACGCGGATCTATACACTATTGATGCATAAAACCACCTAAGATCAACTGCAAGTTAATTACTCAAGCAATATGCATTAAGAACAAACTAAGAACGAAGAACAAGATGACCTAAATATAGATCTAAGAAACCCTAGAAAACAGATCTATGAATCCCGGCCCCTTTGAAAACCCCTTAAACCCAACAAGTAAACTACTCACACACAGGGGCGGACCCACTAAGCAGGTAGGTGGGTCAGTTGACCTGGGTAAAATAATTATATATATGTTTTTATGCATAAGTGTCTATAAAATTCAAGCAGCAGGTTTGGCAATTCCTTGAATTTGGTCACCTCATGACCCATGTTTGATTCCTCTCATTGACTCCTTTGATTTAATTTTCCTTTTTATGACAATTAAGTACGTTTTTTCTCTTATAATTTTTTTTCTTCCGCAAAACCACAACTTTCTTTTTAGATATAGTGTACTTGTATATTATTTATTATGCGATATATTTAAAAATAAACTTTAGTTTATTAATGACCCGGGTAAAAAAAATTTCTGGGTCCGCCAATGCTCACACATACTCAAAGAACACAACATCATATGAATAAATAATTGTATAAAAGAGTATGAGTATAGAAAAAGGGATTAGAGATCTTCTCTGGAAATCCAGAGTTTAGGATTCTTCTTCCTTAAACAAGTAGAGAACAGAGAAAAGAGATGAAGAGAAAGGTCTTGGTGCGATCCGGCGGTGAACGGCGGCAAGAGAGGCGATCGGAGAGCTTTGGGAGGCTGCTGGTCGTCTTCTCCTTTGGAGGCTGTGAGATTATGAGAGGCACAGAAGGCACACCCTAATTAGGGTTTTTAACTTGTATTTATAGGCCTCGGGAAGTAACAAGTCGGTTTAGGGTTTTATCGGCAAAACGACGTAGTTTTGATAAGTGCAGGGACGAGGCAGTCTGGACCGGTCACGAGGCTCTATGACCGTTCCACACAAGAGGCTTCACCCCGGTCACGTGGTGTTGTGACCGGAGCCACCAAGAGCTTCACCACCGGTCGATCGCACGCCTTGCGACCGGTCTCTGACAGGCTGTAACTTCTGTTTAGCAGATGGGATTGAGTTGATTCTTCCTCCATTGTAATCTTGACTCTTTAAGCTTTCCATAGAGTCCAAGATCTCCAAATTTTCTTGACGGGAAGGCCTCCAACGGACGCCTAACTTCTGGAGCTTCGAATCTGTCCTAAAACGGGTTTTGCTCGTCTTTTGGTCCATTTTGCTTAGAAACTCCTAAAACCTTCTTGGTTTCATAAATACTTGAATATCTCCTCTTTAGCCTTGAAATCACTCCAAACACTTCCTAAAACATCATAAAACAATAACAAATATGGGCGAAAATCCCATGTTATAATTCGCCAATTCTACTTCGTCCAATCCAAAGACTTGAACCATTAACCCCAATACCAAAGAAATTTAGCAAAGAAGAACTAGTTCCTGGTAAACCACTACCATTATTGATAAGAAGTTCGCATAACGCATTGCTTCCTTTGTTTCTTCTAATGCCGAGCATCTAATCTCTAAAAGTTTGATTCTAAAAAAATTATTTGCTCTGCATAAAACTACGAGGAAGAAACATAACAAATTCAGACAAATGTTTGAGAATTCATGAGGTATAGAAGATGTCAACATGTCATAATAAGTATAGTCATAAAGAGAAAGGAAAGTACCAGATAACTGTGAGATAAAAGGTATAAAAGTTGAAGTTGAGGCTATAGCTTTGTCAGGACATGAAATGATACTAGGAGACTGAAGCTTGGAACTTGAGTATGAGATCTTCTGCTGGATGTGATCTTTTGGCATGTTGTCATTTACCTCTTCATGATTATTTTCCTTAGAATCCCCAAGATGGTCTTTGCTAGTCAGATTAGTGCTACCAACATAGGTATTCTTCTTGGCTCGGGGGTGTCCTGGAAGATATCCATGAACTTTGTAGCACTTGTCAACAGTGTGACCAATCCGATTGAAATGAGAACACTTAGCCTTCTGAGTAGAACCTTGTGCCATGAGGATATGGTTCTGTTCTAAAAGCACAGCCTGAGTTTGGAAAGCATAAGGGTTGGACAAAGGTCTAGAAGTACCTCCAACAAGTCTATGACTCTCATCTTGATCCAACATATTATAAATTTTATTCAGTCCATGTCTTGGCTTCATTGTGAGAATGTGACTTCGTATGTTATTGAAATCATCATTCAATCCCATCAAAAACTGAATAATCCGACTTGTATCTGCTTCCTCTAACAGTTCCTTAACTTGATTACAATCACATTTCTTCACACTGCGAGACTTAGTGTTAGATAATTGCTCTCACAATGTCTTCTTCTTCGTGATATAAGTAGAGAGATCAAGTTGTCCCTGCTTAAGAGTCATCACAACTTGCTCTAGCTGATACTTCCTTGGCAGATTATTAACTCTGAAACGAGTAAACAAATCATCCCACATTTCAACAGCATCTTTATAGTGCAGTATACTGTCATAGATCTCCTTATTCACAACATTAATAATCCATGATTTCACCATGTTGTTGCATCTACTCCATACGCTAAAGCTAAAATCATTCTCAGATGGCCTTAAGAGAGATCCGTCTACAAAACCGAGTTTATTTTTTGCATCTAATCCTCATAGCAATAAACCAACTGTTGTAATTAGTTCCATCAAGAGTGTGATGAACCTGGATGATCGGAAGAATGAAGCGTCAAAGTATTGTTGAAGGATTCAGTAAGTTTCGAAATTGATCCACGACCGTCAGATGCTTCCGATCATTGAGAGAGTTGCTGCTTCAGCGTAGCATGATTTGGATCTTCAAGGAACTTCGATTCACGAGCTAATTTGACTGCAGAACCTTCATAGTCAGGCGTAACACTGCGATTTCTCAGTTTTCCTCCTTCTTACCCATTTTCGCCAAAATCGAGGCCGCGGAATGATAATCGATGAAGATAGAAGCGATTAATCGGTGAGATTGTTGAAGTATCTAAAGAAACGAAGGTGAAATCACCAGATTTGTGCAAGAAAATGCTCTAATACCATATTAGAGTTTGAGAATAAAGAGAATCTAGTAAAATGAATTGTATTCTCAATCGTAAAAGTTTGTTACAAGTATTTATTTATACTCGATACACTAAACCAACTAAACCGTATACAATCTCTATATTAAGTTAGCCAAAGAGAATAAACCGATTAACTATATACAATCTGATAGTCATCGACCTTGGTATACCGAAAGCATCCACTGTTAGCGAAGTAATGGCGAGGGAAAGGAAGAAAAAACATAGAACAGTCATGTTGAATCGGGTGGAAGAAGAAATAAGAAAACAGAGACTATGTCGCAGGGAAGGGGAAAGAGACATAGCGCTATGGAAAGGGAACAATGACCACCGGCAGAAGTTTGTCACTAGAGAGACATGGTCGCAGATACGCAACGCTAAGCCAATGATGGAGGGATACAAAGGGATCTGGTTTCCTCATGCCACCCCTAAGTACTCTTTCATCACTTGGTTAGTAGCCAAAAACAGAGTTTCCACGGGAGATAGAATGAAAAAATGGAACCAACAAGTGAACACGAGCTGCGTGTTATGTCAAGAACCTATGGAAACAAGAGACCATCTTTTCTTCGTATGCCCTAACTCGCAAAAGGTATGGGAGGTACTAGCAAAAGGGATACTCATTGACAAGTTCTCGGTGGATTGGAAGGAAATCCTCACGCTCACTTGTGATGGAAGCTCCGACAAAACAACAATGTTTATACTGCGGTATGTTTTTCAAAACGCAGTTCACTCAATATGGGGAGAAAGGAATGCTCGAAGGCATGGAGAACAACCAACACCGATAGAGAAACTAGTCAAGTTAATTGACAAAAATGTTAGAAACCGTTTGAGCACCATTCGGAGTGGGGGGGGGGGGGGGGGGGGGGGGGGGGGGGGGGGTTTCTTGAAATATGAAGATGGTCTTCAAGCTTGGTTTAGCTCAAGACAAGTTCCATCTTAGCATTCGTGGTTACCAGTTTGGGGATTTTGTTTGTAAAAGGTTGCATTAAGGTGTAAAACATGGTTTCTCTTTTTTGAATATAATTTAACATTAATAAATAAAAAAATCTGATAGTCATGATATTGTTACACATAAACATTATTTTAATGTACCAACAACTACAATAACTACTATATTTTCATGGTGACACTTACATGCGTCATGTACAACATCATAATCATCATTTTTGGCACTCTTTCGGTGTACCGTGCATTGGAATTTGGTACTATATGACATAGATCCTAACCTGACTCACCCACTCAAACCAATCCAACCCAATCCCAAAGCAAAAAAAAAAAACCATTTTAATATTTTTAATAAATAAATTAATAGAAATATATAGATATATAATTAATATTAATTTTAGTTATGTGAATGATTCAACTTTGTGAATTATACGTTGAAAAATATAAGCAAATTTTCTTTGAAAAAATACAAAATGAAGTTTCAAGGAAACTAGATAAACACAAAAGTTTTTACTAGAAAACACAAAACACAAAGAGATCAAAATGTTGTTGAAAAATATATCATCAAGTTTAGTGATAAAATACTTTTTACTAGCCAAATCCAGAGTCGAATTTATAACGAAAACTAAATTATTAGTATATTTTCTCAAAAAATGCTTTTTAAAAATACTTTTTTTTTTTTTGCTTTTGGATTAGATCGGTCTTGATTTAAGGCAGACGATACCGGACTCCGATGTACGGTACATCGAACAATTCCAAGAATAAAGGTTATAGTGTTGCACACATGACACATGTTAGTTAGTTCATGTCATCATGCAAATGCAATAATTGATGTAAATGTTAATATATTGAATTGGTTTGCATGTGTAACCATGTCGTAGCCTATATTTTGTGTAACTATCTATTATTTTCCTTTTATGATGTAAAACTTGAGAAATAAGATGATTTGGCCATCTCTAGGAAGACCAAGTTAATTGTTCAAGAGTTTTTAGTTATTACGATAGTGTTTTTCATTAATTAATAGGAATGTGTTTCTTTATCTAGAGGATGTGATTCCTTGCCCAAGTTTCATGTTAGTTTATTTTCTTTTAATCTTCGTATTGAAGCCTCAGCTAGAGTTAAAATTGAAAAGGATAAGTTTTTGCATTACATATCTTAACCTTTTCTCATCGTTGTATTTCTTCCTACACCAAAACTTCTTCCTCTATACATTTTTATGACAATATTTTCTATATAATATAACATAAACTAAGGTTGATTACTTAGCTCTTATGGCTCAATTCATGAATTGCAACAAAACACAAAAAAAGAAAAATCCAATTACAAAATATTTGTTATTTTAGGAAAAAGAAGAGCTCATTATGGTTAGGAAAATATATGGATATGCTCAGAGGATTGAAAAATTAGGTGAGTAAAATAGATACTATTTCTATAGTAATAAAACTAAGGAGATTACTCTACTATCCTTCTTTCTCTCTTTGTTTTTATTTTTTAATTTCTCACCTTTATATCTCTCTTCTCTTCGTTGCACATTTCCGGCGAAATTGCTCCGGCCAAGAATTCATCCTAGTAAACTTGAAATAACAAAATCTAAGAGTGGGTTTTGAATTCCGTGACGGGTAAAGCCAAGGTGGACAGCAGTTTTGGATTCCGGCATAGTCTATGGTTCAATTTTTGGTTCAATTGTGGTGTCATTCAAGTAACAAAAGCAAGATATCATGTGGGTTTGGAGGTTCATGAATCCGGCGAGCTATCAGTGGTCATTATTGGAAAAATTTGATGATTAAACTTTTTTTGACAAAGTTGGAAGAGGAGATTAGGAAATATGGTGAAGGGTGTCTCGGACTTCGTCCCACAGAGATAACGTACTCGTTAACCCATAAAACTCTGTTTAGACCGTAAAAAATTTGGTTAATCTATTAAACGATCTTTTAGTAATCATTTATTAAGTTTGTAACTTTATGTTTTCTTGTTTAGTAATGTATTAACATGGTACATGGTAAAAAAATATGTAATTCGCTACACAAAACTTTATCTTTTTATTAAATTTTGTATCTTATTAATATTTTATATAACACGTTTATAATTTTTGTATTGTGTTAAATGTTAATTTTTCGACATACAATTTACTTTACCATGTTAAATAAATAAATATCTAAATTAATACATAATCATTTGTTAGGTGTCTCGTCGGCATCCTTATTTATCAATATATAATACTATTTAATGTATTAACAGATTAATATTAATATTATTTGATGTATTCAATATCTTAACACGTTACAAGTATGTGTAGTGCGTTATCATTATTGTTATCATTACCATTCTATGTAATTTGTTTATAATATTTTTATCATGTAATTAATTAGCTTTTTTACAAATATATATTAATTCAAAATTCTAAATTAATATAAAATATTAAGTTTGTATGATATGATAACTCGTTTAACACGATAACTATGAATGTAACACATATTATATGAACTTATCACGATAATATATCATTTAACATGTAAATAAAATAACTGTTCACATAGATGAGCAGTGTCGTTATGTGGTTGATGAATATTATCCGGTGATGAACAGTATCGTCGACGTCGGAATGAACAGTGTCGTAGATATATTGAAGTAGGAAAACAAATTTTTTAATCAATGACATTTTCGTTATTAATCATAAGTAGAAAGAATCATAAGTAGAAGGAGAAACTTGGTTTATTTTTTCTTTCTCTTTCATAATTACTTAATTACAATATTATCATGGATAGATACTTAATTTTTGGATCGTCTCGGCATATCAATTAATATAGCCCTTATGGTTAATCCCATCGTACTACCTTATCATATGGTTGATTAGCCTTTTTTGTCATGTATATCCCATCAAATTTGGCAGCCCATGAACGTAACTGACCACATCGAGGAAAAAATGTTGTTCCTTCATATACTACAATGTCTTGAACATACTTCGTCTCATTTCCATACATGAAATGACAGTTCCAACGTGTTCCTCCGCCAACTCTTTCATGGAATTGAATTATATATGGAGCAGCATTGAAGTTTAACTGATTGATGCCAAGATTGTTTTCATTGGACTGACAACGAAATGTGAGAATACTCCCAGGACCAAGTTGGTTATGAATTTCTACACGATCTTTCTTGCAAGCTTCAATTAACCCAGAATACATAACAATAACTATAATAAAAAATATGAGACGATTCATTTTGTGGATAAAAGATAATTATTGGATTAATAAGTGCACTACGTCTAATATTTATAATTTGTTTTTTTGTGGAAGATTTTTTTCTTTCTTACAAAATACTATTTTGTTGCTTTACCTAAATTGAAGCACAAATATAAACCAATTAAATTTCTGGTGAGAGGAAAAACTTATCGAAAACTATTGTTGGCCAATAAGATCAAACAAGGCCATGAATGTTTGGGAGATTTTAGGAGGTTTTTAGATTATAGATTTTAGATTTTAGTTTTTGGTTTTTAGATTTTGTAAAAATAAATAAATGGAAAATTGAAAAAAAAAAATCTCGTAGAGTAAATTCTTAAAAACCCATTGAAATGAGATTTTGGATTTTGTTAAGAAATTAGGCTATGAATGGTGGTGAGTTTTTAAATAGTTTTTAGATTACAGATTTTGGTTTTTAGATTTTAGATTTTGATTTTTGCTTTTCCGATTTTGCAAAAAAAAAAATATATAAAAACAAAACTAAAAAAATCTTACGTTGAGAATTTGTGTAGAAAAAGTGAAAAACCCAAATAAAATGGATTTTAGATTGTCAATGAAAATTGTTAAAAGCTTCCAAAAACTATATTCCCTATTTTTAGGAAAACCATTTTCACAAAATCTTGAATGAGTGAAAAATAAGTTTTTCAAAAACAAAAACCAAAAACCATTACAAAAACTAGTGAAAACTCTTAGAATCTAGATTCCCTATTTTTTTAGGAATCCACTTGTCTCAAAATCTTAAATGGTTTTAAAATGGCTTTTTGGGAAATCTAAAACCAAAAACCATTTGAAAAACCATAACCATTCAAGGAGTTAACTTTAACAATTACAATTGACAATGAAACTAAAACCAAACCTGACTAGCGGCAGAACCGGTCTCTTAGTGTAATCACAAGACTGACAACTTATTGAACATAGCCTGTTGAATTCACAAAAGACATTTATATAGATTCCATTCTCATCAACCACGTCAAGGATAACACAATTTTATTCTATAACCTATAATTTGTGGGGATGTGGACTTAAATCTATTCTATAACCTAAATCATGTATTAATTAATTGAGAAGATTAAATCAAAACCATGTTTAAGAATAAAAGTAGTATATATATGAAAAAATCCGAAAAAAAACTCCATATATTTTTTATTTAGATGTTTAATACCTCGCCTTTTTGTTTTGTTGGAAGAAAAATACCTTATTTAGTTATATTCGGTCGAAAATAATTCATCTTTGAATTGTTGGTAGATAAAACCTCTGACTTAACGGACATTATGGAAGCAGTGAATGACGTTAAACTATAAAGGAAAAATACCCAAAAAGTACTCCATCTATTTATATTTGGTTGGAAAAAATATACGTCATTTAAATATATTTAATACCTCATCTTTGAATTGTTAGTAGACTCAAAGCCGCGGCTTAACATCCATTAACAGACATTATATTTTAATTTCACTCATATAAATAGATATATACAATATTTATACAAAATTTTACAAATATATTGCTTGACTTTGTGGTAACACCTAGGTTATTTGACCCGTGTAGAACATCTTCTGATTTTTTTTCCTATTTGCTTTATGAAGGACATAAATTTTAAATATTTCATGTTCTTCACTTCTACAACTCCTGAGATCTCTTCATTGCGCGACGAAAGGAAATATTACAGAAGCCTCAATTTGAAAAAAATCGAGGAAGAGAGGAAGAAGGGTTAAACTAGGGTTTAAGACAACATCGTTGAAGTTAGAAGGATTTTTGTGATAGTGATCTTTGATGATAGAATGTAACTTTTCTGCAGTTAACAAAAGAGAGATATGGACAGCGACGACGACGGCGCAGATTCGTCGTTTTCGTGGTCGTAGATTAGTTTAGTTGCGGAAGTGGAGAATGATTTGGATAAAAATAGAGAGATGAAAGAAATTGTTTGCGAAAGATGGAGCTTTGATCGTATGAACGCCATTAATATTAAATAAACCACTTGTTATACCACTATACCATGCACACCAACAAAGATGAAGTATTTGTAGATCAAATATATTTAAATGAATTAATTTTCTTCCCACTAAAAAAACTGAAATATTAAACTTCCCCCCAAAAAATAGACTGAATATCTTTTGGGTAACACCCGCTAATAGCCGTTAAGTCGCAGGTTTGAGTTTACTAACAATTTGAAGATGAGATATTTTTAGACCTAAAATATAAATTTAATAAAACACTTTTCTTCCAATCAAAAAAATTTAGAAAATTAAACGTTCAAATAAAAAATAAATGAGATAATTTTTGGGTTCTTATAAATATATATTTGTTTTTTTCCGATATGATTACGTTGGAATATGATGGTCAAATAGTGTTTCTTAGTTCTTTCTTTGCTAGACTGATCAAGACGGTGATCTTTCAAACATCAAACATCAGTACATGCAACACGAAAATGAGAAAAACAAAATAACAAAAGCATTAGAACAAAAAGGTGAAGGTAGTTGATTTTTTTTTCTAGTTAAAAAAACTATGATACGAATTTCGAAATGATCATTTTAACTAATTTAAGGTGATTTGGTGGTTAAAAGTTAATCATAACAACTAAAAATAGTTATTTAAAATTTTCAAGCACAAAACAAACCAAAAAAGTTTACGTGGCACTAAGACTTGAGGAAGAACAGTTCTTGGGCAAGAACTTTTACTCACCTGTTCTTCTACTATTTACTTATTTCCTAATATTTTAATTCTAAGATCATTACAAAAGTTATTGCGTTGCATATGCCCTTAGAAAGTAGAAACCATGAATGCTTTGAATGGAAAAAAATATATAGTTTTTTCAGGTAAAAGAAGAGCTGAGAAATATGTACATATACTAAAATATATAAAAACATATAAAAATTTGTAAAAACTTAAACATATTAACATTAAAACAAAACAAAACAAACAAAAATTTAATCACATAAACTTCACCTTTTACCAAAAAAAAAAAAATTTAAACACATACTAAATCACTCCAAGAAAAGACAAACAAATATTTACGAAACAAATCTCACGGATATTATTTGTCTAGTAAAAATAAAATTTAGATGATGGAAAATCATTTTATTTTTTGTTTATTTACGGAATTTTCTGGTACAGAATGATGTTCGAATAAACGACGGTCTTTGAATCACAGAGAGATACAGACAAGAGTCAAACACGGTCTTGTTGGAGCCAAAATCCCAAGTATGTTGTCTTCGATGGTGGTTCCGGTGAATGGGTTTTTCTTAAACCTTTCAAAACCTAACCTTGTTGTCTTCAAGTGCTCCAGAGTTCTTTATGGATCCTTCTCGCTCTTCAAGCTTCCTTGTTACAGGTTTTACTTCTTGATAATTTAGTTATGATTATGGAATTTAGGAATTTGATTATCTTGGATTTTGAATTATCCATTAGGTTAATCAATAGAAGCAAAGAGAAGTTGTTAGTTTGCAATCAACAATCTGAAAATGTTGTCTCGATAACCAATTTGACTGAATTTTGTTTACAAGTATGGCTCGTGAACATATTGGCTTGTGGGTTTGTTTCCTTTAGCTTAATTCATCTGTTGGTTGATAATTTGATGTTCTTATTGTGGTAGGATCAAGTTAAGAAGCTTTCAGAGAGGAAATGTTGGAAACAATGATTCCGAAATGTCTCGAGGTTGCAAAGATGATGATGAGATGCTTAAAATCGAAAACGAAAGAGTTTCTGGAAACGGAGTTCCATTCATAGCAAAGTTAGGTTTGGGGTTAGGATTGGCTCTGATTATTACAGTAATTAGTGTAACCTTGAAGGGCTCTGGTGGTGGTGGTTCACCTTTTGAGGAGGTTAAGAGTTTGGCCAAAGTTTCATCATCTTCAGAAGGCTTTACGTTTAATGCATTTGGAAACAGATTCATGATTCCAGGAAATGCGCCAGGGTTAGCCGCAAAACTACTTCTAGTTACCTTCCTTATGAACCAGATTTGTATGTTTATGAAGACCTCAAATGTCTTCTTTTTGCAGATGGGTTTACTTTTGGTTGCTAATGGCAGCTGGGTGCGGGCTTTTTATTAGCGAAGAGGCTCTAAATATATGGGTTTGTGCTTTATGCCGGTACTTTTGTTTCATCTTCCTAATATCCTTTTCAGGTTCTGCTTCATTTTATAATCAGATTTCATTTTGATGATTGTTAAAATGCAGGTTGGGATAACATTGGCTCGAATGTTAACTCTGGATGGGACGTGGCAATCGTTTGCTGAGTCTTTCTCTCGGAATGCTCCTTATATCGTGTCTACTGTGTCATGGGTTTACTGGTAAAAGCTATATCTCTGGTTATAAACAACATAGCCCCAATGGTCCTTAACGGTATCATCCAGCTTTATTCTTCTGTGTTTTTGTTGGCTCCTTGAAAATATTGAAAAGGGGAGTTTGTCTAAGCGATATGATACCGTTTTACCTTGGGAAGCTCTTTAGACAAAGTGGAGCATCAGATGATGTTTGTTCAAAGGTTATTTTCCAATTCAAATATGTGTATCCCAAAAGCTGATTGTTTTCTACATTTCGTATTGATACCGGAATTTTTGCTATAAAGCTGGGTATAGGTAAGGAGAAAGCACTGAGCATTACTCAGGCTGTCCAAAAGTACGGCAACCTCTCAGGTTTTGGTAAGTAGCAAATTGAATGCAGTGGAAAATATTTTCTAGAATGTGATGAATGACTTTATTTTGCCTCTATGAATGCAGTTGAAAGATTTTCTTTGGGAATGAGGAATCCTACAGCATTCTTCGCCGGGGCTCTTGTAAGTGTGTTGCGGAGTTGATTCAATATGTAGCATACGGTTGACCAAACCTATCATACATGAATCTTTACAGGGAATATCTCCAGAGTGTTTCTTTGCAGGAGTTTGTTGTGGCGGCTTGATTACTCTTCCACTTCAGGTTTATCTACTTTTCTTTTTACTCGATTTCGATTCTTTGCTACAATGTGAATCTGAGGATACTGATTCTAAAAAATGTTTCAGCTTGTGATTGGGTTTCTCGTTAGAGAACGCCCCATGTTTGCTCTTGCAACAGTAGCAACTGCAGTGGTAAGTAGAGTAATTGAGAGAGGAAACCAATGTAAATTTGCTTTCACACAAGTTTGAAGTTTTGGTTCCAATATTTGTGCAGGGAATATGGACGATCTTCCCCTATGCGGTGGCTGCATCCACGGCTTTGTTCATCTACATTCGCAGTCGCTACTCCACGAAAGATTAGCTCTTCTTGTTACTCAATATCTATTACATAGAAAGATGTAAGATCATATTAAAAGATCAAATATAGTACTTAGCCAACCAAACTAATGGCTTATATTGTACTGGAGTATTATGTACAAAGGAATATACACACTAACTTTCTCAATTGACTTTTCATAGAACAACTGTTTTGGGTTTTGGAGATTTTGTAATGAAGATTGGTCAAGGTACATATAATTTGAGAGAAAATTAGCTCATTAGGAATGTGAATATGAATGTGAGATTGGGTTTGACCTGATTTTCTGAATCAGTGAAGAGACGATGAAGTTCTTCTCTAGTTATATCAAATGGGACTGATTTGAGACAAAGAGCTAGTGTCTTTTGTTTGATCTAATTATGTGCTTCTGTATGTGTATGCTGAAGTAACTCAATGGTCAACAAAATGGTACAATTGCTCTGTACTTTGGTCAGTGATCATTTGCTATGTTGCATAACTTATGTAGTAGCTTGTCATGAAGTTCTCTTATAGATATTTTAACTTCTCAGTGTCCATGAAATCTAACTAAAGGATGTTTTGATTAGCTGATAGATCCACTTCATTTATGGTTTTAGTATAATCCAAGCAGCGTTTTCTGGATTTTCTATGCTAATGAGCATAAATGTTTCCATGCCAAGAGGCACTTTCCATTATTGTTTGTTGCTCTCTCATGTTTCATATCTTTCTCTGCTGTAAATTGACTAATAATGTTGTGTTTTTCCTTCTTGTAAAGACCCGTGCTATGTTGCTTTCCACGACGAAGAATGGGGAGTTCCTGTACATGACGACAAGTATGTGGCATCCTCAACTTTTTTCCTTTTATCAGAGATGCTCTCTGTAGTTATAAGAGTCTCTTACCACTTGGTTAAATTTGTGTAGGAAGCTTTTCGAATTATTATTGTCTCTGGTGCTCTAGTCTAACTATCCTGGACCGACATTTGCTTCAGAACAGTTACTCAGGTAACCAAACCAAGTTCTTAAGTAATCCGAAAATCTTGAAATCGCAATATAATCTTCTGATGCTTAGCCAGTACTTCTGCTCTCAGGTTTGCTTCTTATTTGAAACAGGTAAGTTTTTAGTTTCTCCATTTTTTCAGGTCTTCTTTTACAGTTTCTGCAGTTATTTCACGAGGCTCAACCTTTGCATCATTGCTTCTAGTCTCTACAGTCTTTGCATAATTCTTCAAGTCTATGTTTTTTAGTCCTCTTATATCTCTTGTTTTGTTGGTTTGTATTTTTCTTTTGTACCCTTTTGGAAAATGGGTCTAAATGGGTTAAGTACAATTAAATGGACAAGTTAAAATGGGCTCAAATTTAAATGGGTTTACATGGATTAAGTACAATTAAATGGGCAAGTTTAAATGGAGCTCAAATTCAAATGGGTTTACATGGGTTTAGAATTAAATGGGTTGGGACTAGATAGGGTGGGCTTAAATGGGGCGGACATACCCATGATAACATTAGTACTTGAGATGTAGGGCTTCTTTGAGCTTCCGACCGAGAGCAAACGCCAATGGTGGAGGGACTGCATTCCCAATCTGCCTATGTTTGTCTTTTTTCTTCCCTGAAAACTCATAGCTATCCGGAAACCCCTGCAAGTTTTTATAAAACCACAATTTCACTTAAAAGAGTTGTATTCATAAGCTAATATTACTTTATTTCCAAAACCAAAAATCTCTACACTTATATTGATGCTAGAAGACTAACAAGGAAGGAACATAAGAGTTTTATTACCTGAGATCGGGCGCATTCACGGATAGTGATAATTCTGTCCTGGTCAGGATGGAAGCACACTCCCACAAAACCCATGGGCTGAGGATCAGTGATGGAAGTGGGAAAGTTGCCTTGCCAGTCCAATCTACCATAGAGTCCTTTATAACGGTTGGGCTCCTTAGCTTTGTTTGACATAGCAATTGGAATCAATTTTTCCACAAGCCCATTTGATAATTTCACCTGTAATATCATAAGAAATTACGTTTAAAGTGTGCGTAGATTTAATATGAAATTCCATAGCGGGGTGTATAAGAGTAAGACTTACGTTTTCGTCCGGCAGGTCACGCCAATACGCACCTGGCCTCTTAGGGACTTTCTTACAGCGAAGGAGATTTAGTTCGTTCATCTTCTTACAAATATGATCAGTGAGAACAATCATGTTTCCTCTCATCTCCTTTTGGAACCACGAAACTGGAACATCTTCATACTACAAGGCACGAGAACCATGAATTCAAGTTAATGAAATGTATAGACACTTTTTTGTGTTGATGTTATCAAATCATACATTTTTATTTATCTCAGATTCTCCATTTTCTACCGGTGGAAGATCGCCAATTGTGTCTCTCACCGTAATTGAACGGAAAGGTGCACCAAATTTAGTATTTTGAACAGCCGCATAATGCAAACCTCGAGATAGTGGGATTTTAAAACCTGGATTATTAAAGACATGCATTGGCTCAGGCCATTCTGGAAGAACTTCGTTTGGTGAAGCTGCCCAAATGAAAGCTCTTTTACGAGGTTGAGATATTCCAAATGCTCCTGCCTCCAAGAGTCCAAATCTTACCTACATGTTTCAACAAATTTGTTATATGAAAACCATTAATGCTCTATTTCATATGTCGCCAACACGTGTGGAATAGACAGACCAGGAAATAAATATTACCTGGTAACCCATTTCAAGAAGAGAAGCGATAGTAAGTTGAAATGTTTGCCCGTTATTGAAAGATACAATTTTCTTCACGTTCTCGAGAAGAAAATACTTTGGCTGGAAATAATCAGCAAAAGACAAGAATGCTAATATCATTTCACATTGGACTTTACTCCAAGAGCGGTCACAGAACCTGTTCATACCAGAAAACCCCTGCCAAATTTTCCAAATCATTAAGAAGCTTTTCAATTATTCCACAAAACTTATAGAAAATGTATAACAACAATTTAAAGATATACTTGGCATGGAGGCCCTCCATTGATGAAATCCACTTGACCAGGCAGTGGCAGAGTACTCTTCTGGTTCTCATCAAGCTTAGCTGCAAGTTCAGCTGCCTCCACAGTAGAGACACAATCATCGACATCTCCACATTTCTCCATTATAGCCCTGTCATTAATAATCTCAATCAGCTGGTCCCAGCAAAAGATATAACCTAAATGAAAGAGTAAAGTATATTTTTCTGTTGGCTATTTACCTGAGAATCACATTGCAGTTGTCAACAAAAACCGTTGCATCAGGATGGTTTTGTTTAAAAGCTTGCCCAGCTGGCTCTTCATACTCGATCGCCCACTTGGTATCCGATACACCTTGTGTACATATAAACAATGCATATGAATACATGTTGTTCAAGCGTTTTGAAAGATTAAGTGTATGACCAGAGAAAAATACATACCCGCCTTTTCTAGTCCATAAGCCAGGCCACCACATCCAGCAAAAATATCTAGTGTAGCTAGACGCATCTCTTTCGGTACCTCATCAGGCTTCACAATCATCACCGAGTCAGTTTTACTCTCTACTCCTTTCCCCTTCTTTTCTCTTAGAAGTTTGTCGTCTTTAATAGTAGAGAACTTCATCTTCATATTGGAAGGCAACTGTTACATGACAGTTAAGAGAAACAACGGTTCAAATTTTTTGTTGGAACCAACAATAACCATAATCTTTAAAAACTATTTACAAAATTAATTAAAATATTCACCTGCTTGAGATAACCATTAGAGGAGTCATAGAAAAGTTCACAGAAGAAGATATGGTCTAATACTGGATATTCACGACGTAAGGGCATATCAGTTTTCTTCCTTACTTCACATTTTCCCTTTATAGCCTCTGGAGGGAGAACGTATGTGTCCTCGCTATGATACAACTAAAATAGTTGACAAAAAAAAAGAGAAAATACAAATATTAAGATAAACTTATGATAAACTTTTAAACATTACTAAATATTTTACGTAAGAAAAAGTTTTTCTTTTTTTAGTTAATACGTAAGAAATAGTTGTTACCTCTTGGATGTCAGAAGCATAGGCCTTCTCTGCAGAGATATCCTCAGGTCTATAAAACCTTCTCAGGTTAACCTCAAAAGAAGCCTTACTACCTTTTTTGGGTTCCGTTAGGACAATAATATCCAGTAACTGGCAAACCACAAAAGCTTGTAGCCCAACGTTCTGACTATACTTAAAACTTGGCCTTCTTTTACCGGTATTCAATCCGTCTTCATTTATGTAGTTGGGGATTACATAAACGAAATCCTCCGCAGAATACTCTATCTCATTGGAGAGAAATCCTTTCTTTGATTCATTGAGTTTAGTTTTGGACCTTTCCTCTTCATCCTTTCTTATCTTACATGAATTACAGAATCCAGAACCAAGACCCATATCACTTCTTGGAAGACTAAAGAATCCACCTCTCTCAGGTGAGTACAAGCTTTTGCAGTAGTATTCTGTTGGCAAATCTTTAGCTTTTCTTTCTTCTGCCCTTGCCCTATCAAGCTTATCCACAACAATGTTCTCTTTTC
The DNA here is from genome assembly GCA_905216605.1 of Arabidopsis arenosa. NCBI lineage: Eukaryota > Viridiplantae > Streptophyta > Magnoliopsida > Brassicales > Brassicaceae > Arabidopsis > Arabidopsis arenosa. The sequence goes on along the minus strand of LR999453.1, from coordinate 14,257,630 downwards.
TATACTGATGCCCCCACGGCCTTGACCGAATCTCGAGAATAACTGTTCCTTTTATGTCCTTAAGCTGAACAGTAATGCATTCATTAGTCAGGAATAGTTCCCTCTCGTTAGCAGCATTCCCAAGAACAGTCTCTGATCCTCTTTGCAAGAATTTACCATGTAGCATCTTGCAGTGATCTGAACTCTCGAACATGAACTCCACAAAATAAATCGCCGGAGTTTCATCTGGATCATCAACTTCTAAGATGACAACACTACCTACCCCCACCACATTCCCTCCAACAAGCGCTCTTCCATATAGAGGCTCACCAGTAGATGTTTTTCCAAGAATTAAACCATCCCATTCTATTTTCATATCTTCAGAACTAGCTTTACTTTTCTTAGGAATGTGAGACTTCTGAACCTCGACAGCTTCTAGTACTTTCTCCTCTGTATCATCTTCCTCATCCTCGTCCTCTTCTTCGACATCTTCAAGCTCCTCTTCTTCCACATCTTCATCAATCGCCTCCAATGAATCCTCCGGAGAGTAAATGGAGTAAAACTCTCCCCAAATTCTATTGACGAGGCGAGTTGTTGTTGCTTGCATAGCTTTCTTCCTGGATACCACAGGTGCCATGCCTCTCCTCGGATTCAAATTCATTCCCTTTTGCAAAAATTTCTTCTTCTTGATGATCCATTTCGTGTGGTGCCTATCTTGCATTCTACTTGCAAGACCAGCAACAAACGGACACCTTTTGATATCCTTGTCGGGATACTCTTCGAAAAGCTGCAAGATAATCTGTCCATGGACGACCACATATCTTTCAACATCCAAGATATCAGAAGAAATGTAAGCTTTATCATTCTCCTCTAACCCACAGAGTCTTTTTATGACATCTCCATACGAAAGCTTAGCAATCCTACTCTCCATCATGAGCATATTGAAGATGCTTATCGCAACCCTTACTGTTTTCATAACAGTTGCAAACCAAGGAGCATATTTCTTTGACGGTTTTCCAAGTCGATACCTGCACGTACATGATACATCAGCAACAGAGCCATGACTAGTATTACGAAGGCTAGAGGTGGTATTAGAATAAAACTTCATTTCATATAAAACAATTAAAAGTAAAAACCAAAAATATTTATTTTTGCAAAATCATTACCCAATTTTTCAAAGTCAATTAAACCAATTGAAAATATAGCAAAGTTAGTCGATCTCGAACGAATATATAACTCTATCAATGCAACGAAAACTCGAATTTTTGAAAATATTCGATAAGCAATTTATATGTACGGATAAGACTAACTATTATGGTTCTTTGCTTGATCAGCAAGCAACAAATAAGGCAGAAACATGCAATGGAATATAGTAAACTTACCAGGCCATATCTGTTCGTAATGTAACAAAAACCATTTCTGCCCCAAACTCAATCACCCATTCCTTTATTTGACTAAGGAATATGCTCATCCCATCAGGATCATTTGACTGCGTAGAGCTCTCTGAATCATCTAGACAAAACCCGCTTCCATCATCTTCGGCCACCACACCTGACCCAAAGACGGTGACATCGATTTCATCACATTGCTTCATCGGGAGAAGCTCGAGAGATATGAAACGTGAATCGGAGTTGTACAATGCCCAATTGTGAAGTGTTCTATAAGGTAGGTCCCTTGCATCAACCTCATAGCCAACTTCAAAGAGTAGAAGCTCATCTGTTTCTTCTTTGGTGTTCTTGTAGTAAGATGGGAGAGGATAATCATGGGCAATCTCATCTTCATTAATCTTAATGTAAAACTTTTTTGAAGAAGAAGTTGTTGAGCTTCTCTTATTTCTCGACTGCTCCATAGATATCCGAAACTCTTCTTCTTGGATTAGCTTAGCAAATTTTACGTCCTCGTACTCAGCACCATCCATTAGTTGATCAGATGTCACGGCCTTGCTCTCATCAATCCCCAGAGTCACATTACACAAATCCTTGTGAAGTTTACTACTCTCATAATCTCTTAGAGAAACAAGAACAGGATTCTCAACAAAGCTTGTTTCATGATTATTGGCTGTCTCATCCAAACCAGCGAGTTGGTTATATATGAATTCTCCTTGGGATATAACAAACTCTTGGATGGCTGCACCGCTAGAAAAGAACTTGCTTCCGATCATCGACCTTGCAACCCCCGCAAGAAGCTCATCAAGACTTGTATCAGGATTCGTGGACAAATTCTTAAATACCTCCACACAAGCACAAGCTTTCTCAAAGAAAAAATCGTATATCTTCTTGTAGCTCTTAGCAGGTTTACGACAATCGTAATCGGCTAACGCGGTTGAGATCCATATCACCGGGGAACCATCTTCATAACCAGATATATTCCAATTCTCTACTCGACCAAAAGATTGAAACCTCACACCGTTTTCTTCTTTTTTGTCATCACCTAAAGGTAAGACAACACCTTCAATAAAAATGTCACCAAGTTCCAACATCTCCACAGGCTGTAAAACTCCATTTGAATCAAGTAAAACAAAATCAGTAAGCCTCCGGTTTGGACGAGGTTGATCATCATTGCTCTCCAAAGAAGAAGTTAACTGTATCGCCACGATCTCCTCCGCCACGATCTGCTCTTTCTTGGCTTCAACAGTTGCAGATTTCTCAGAGATACGGAAAGATTTCTCCTTGAAGTTTGTGCATGCTGCTGCTCGCTTTGGTCTCCTTTCGCTAGAGACATCATCCGAGTCAACACTTCTCTTCTTTTGTTTCCCAGCTTTTGAGTCCATTTTCAAGAAAAAACCTAATTTTGAAACAAAATTATTGAAATCATTAGCATGCAATTTTGATTAAAAAAAAATTGCATGAATATATGTAATCAAACCCCTCCAAATGAGTGTTTTCAACATCAAATCGATTATATTGACGTAAACAATTAAATATCAGAATTTTTTTTGATTCAAAGCCTTAGAATCTACAAAATGTTTAGAAAAATGACACAAGAAAACTTACGTTTAGTGAAAGTGATGAAAAAAAAAAGAGAGAGACAAGCAAAGGATTATAAATGGAGCTAAGACCTTTTTTTTATAATAGAACAAAAAACGCCTGAAATTTTTTATAGGGCTGGCAAAAATCTTGTGATACACTGTAAATTACAAACCCCTCCAAAGGAGTGTTTTCTACATCACATAGGTTATATCGGCATCACATATATTATATCAGCAAACAATAAAATATATGAAATCTAGTTTGATATCGACAAAAAAATTGGGAAAATGACAAAAGCAAAACTTACGTTTAAAATCTAGTGAGAGTAGTAAAACAAGAGAGAGGAGAAAAGGACTATGAATGGAGCTTAAGACTTTTTTTTAGTTCAAATAGAAGAAAAAAACGCCTGGAAGTTTAGTGCTGGCAAAAATCTTGTGGTACATTACAGAATCAATTAATGTGATTAGCTGGAATTCAGCTTTTTCTTTTTATATTAGTTGAAATCAAACTTTTGGAGAATCTCCTAAATCCAATATTTCCATTAATTAATTAAAAATAATAATGATTTTGATTAAAGATTGAAAGAAAATTTGACCAATTTATATAGAAGATTTCTTACCTTTTTAACATTGAGATTTTATCCTCCATAAACATAAAGTTGACCCATTTTAAAAAAGAAAAAAATAAACTATTTTATTCTCCTTAATTTATTTTCTAAAACTAACATTTCAAGACTCGCAGAAATGGTCTGATACATTGTACGTAAAGATTTCAAATTTTCAATTAATGTTGTGAGTTGTAATGTATCTTTTTCTTCTTTTAGTTGAAATTTAGTTTTTGGGGAATATCATAAATCCTATATTTCCATTAATTAATAAAAATGTAAATATTTATTTGAAGATTGAAAGAAAATTTGACCAATTTATATAGAAGGTTTCTTACCATTTTTAACAATGAAATTATATCCTCCATAAACATAAAGTGGACCCATTTTTTGAAGAAAAAAAAAACTATTTTATTCTCCTTATTTATTTTATAAAACTAACAATTTGTTGGAATATTGAGAGAAAGAAGAAAAACAGTGCAAGAGACATTTGTCTCTTCTCTTGTAAAGAAGACAAGCACAAAAATAACTCTTTATTGAATCTGAAACTTGTTGTTTTGTTAAGACATGACATACACACTTATATACATGTTTACATAACTACTCCACGTCACCGTTGGTAACAGTTGTAACTTCTCCGACAAGTTACGTCTTTTACTCACACCCGTTCGTGGTAAGTCACATGTAACACATTACATCCGTTGACTTTACATACAAACTAACACATATAATATTAGAAGATTTAATCATGGACTCAATTCTAACACTCCCTCTTGAGTCCTTTGATTAAATCCCTAATTTCAATCTAGGGATTTCAATCCCATAGTTTCTTCTTCGCCTCTGGTGCTTTGCCACTTCTCTGGTCAAATCCCTTTCACGAAGATGGCATAGTTTACTAGTAAGCTTTCCTTGTGTCTCCCTCTTGATCGCATGCTTCATTCATCGGTTTTCCTCTTTCTTTTGGGCAGATGCTGTGAAGTTAAATCTCTGTATCCTTTAGATATCATTTTAGAAACACTCAACAGATTTCTCGCTAAACCCGGAATTAGAAACACCTCTTTGATGATCTTCTCTTCTTGGCTTGTCATCACTTGGATATTTCCCTTTTCCATGTCTCATCATTCACGTTTGATGATGATCTTTCTTCAACTGCACTAAACAGCATATGACCCTCATCATCTGTATCTTCTAGGCTTAGGTACGCTCTCTCGGCCTTCCTAACCTTGCAGTTCTTCACCACGCAGAGCACCTTCTTTGCTACTTGTATTTGACGTTGCACACTTTTGAGATTTCTCTTTCCCACAAGGCTTCTCCTTTGTCACCTTCAAATTTTTTTCACGTGAGCTTTGTCACGTCTTCTCCGGTTGTTCTCGAAACTTTTTTTCCACTCATTTTCTTTTAAGTGAGATTTCTTCTTATTTCCTTTTGGTGCCCTCTTGATCACCAAATCTGTGCGTGAACTCCTCCACGTCTTCTTCGGTGTCTTCTTTTGATCACCATAACGTCTTCATGACGTCTTGTGCGTGAATCTTCTTCACGTCGTCTTCGGTTTATTCTTCAACCGACTTATGCTCCATTTTTCTCCGAGGTAAGCATCCTCTTGTGCTCCATTTTTCTCCGAGGTAAGCATCCTCTTATGGTGTCCTCTTTTGATCACCATCACGTCTCGATGACGTCTCATCAGTTCCCTTGAACCTTTTTGCTGAGTAGCCTTGCACTGTTCTCTCAACAGAAGCTTCCTCCGTCTTGTTTCAGTTGAAGAACTCTTCGGATTCCCAACTTCATCAAGTGATGTCTTCTTTGCATCCTTGAACTTCACCAAGACCTTGTTGAACAAAGTTTCAAAATTCTCCTTCCACAACTCCAAATCCACATCCGTTTTCCCCGTTGCCTTTAGAGAAGATTTCCTATCTTCTTCATCGCTTTTGGAGCCTTCCTCTTGAAGGTACTTCATGTGAATGTGTTTGTGAAGGCTGATGGTACTCTCTCTTGTTACCACCTCTTCTTGTTCTTCCTTTTCTATTACGTCTTCTTCTTCTTCTTTTTCTCCTTTTTTTTTTTTTTTTTTTTCGGTTTCTAACCGTAAGAAATGTTGGCTCCATCTTTCTCTTCTTCTCGCAGCGGAATTCTTCTTATCTTTGTTTTACTTGGACAGGCTCCAAGACCAAATAAGCTCTGATACCATGTTGGAATATTGAGAGAAAGAAGAAAAACAGTGCAAGAGACATTTGTCTCTTCTCTTGTAAAGAAGACAAGAACAAAAATAACTCTTTATTGAATCTGAAACTTGTTGTTTTGTTAAGACATGACATACACACTTATATACATGTTTACATAACTACTCCACGTCACCGTTGGTAACAGTTGTAACTTCTCCGACAAGTTACGTCTTTTACTCACACCCGTTCGTGGTAAGTCACATGTAACACATTACATCCGTTGACTTTACATACAAACTAACACATATAATATTAGAAGATTTAATCATGGACTCAATTCTAACACAATTCAGGGCTCGCATAAATGGTGTGATACATTGTACAAAAAAATTTTAATTACGGTCATGGGTTGTAATTTAGCTTTTGCGCAATATCCCTTATAAATCTCATATTTTCAATAATTAATGAATCATTGGATTATATAGCAACATTGATTCAAAAACTAGTCTTCTCTCTTCATCACTATTTGCTTCACATTATGTTAATAATTGTGACGAATATATCCTTGTTCACAAAACTAATTGCGAGGTCATAAATGGTTGTTACTTGTTAGAATGCATTCTTCTTAGCTAAGAACAACCTCATCGATGAGAGAGTTTTTTGAGTGTCTTAAAAACTAAAATATTAATATTTTAATATTAAAACAAAACCGACCACTAAAAAAAGAGACAAATGGTGCATGTGTTTCTCAAATGGACTAGTAAAATCTCTTAAAATGGACTAGTTTTCATTTCTGGTTCGTTTTTAAGAAATTCTTGAGATACCAAATGAGAAACGAGTGTTAGAGCTGCTCTAAGTTTGTTTGTATCAAGATAATAATATACTTGTATACCCATTAATCTTGCAAGTTTTTCATGCATTGCTAATTTACAACATTACATATTTATTATGAATTTAGATAGTTATTTTCTTTGTAGCAAAGTAATGAATTAACTTGTCTGTCTATTTATTTGGCCATACTATTTTACAATGGTAATTTGATACAATACCAGATATTTGTCCCATCAACAACATTCAAATAAACAAAATTAAATAATCAATTTATATCTCTATATTTTATCCATTTATTGTTCATTAATACATCACAAACTTAGTACTAATAATACATCATAGGTTGAATATAAATACGCTAATTTTCACTTAATTAGAACGGGTTATCAATATGTTTTGGAGTGGAAGTAATTTAATAAATCTTTTTGTGTGCAATGTTCTTGTGATGTAGATATGCATACGATTAAAGTGGTGGTGTGGTGGCTAGGCATGACCACGGTTACGGTTGATTAACCACCGGTTACGGTTATAAATTTTCTTTAACTATAACCTTAGCCACTTTATATAAGGTTAAAACGGTTACAGTTAAATACAGTTACGATTTCAACGGTTACGGTTAAATACAGTTACGGTTTCAACGGTTACGATTAAATACGGTTACAAGTATTTGATGATTACGATACAATTAATATCGGAGACGAAATCTTATACAAGATTTTTATAAATACCTTATTTGTAAGGTATTTCTAAGGTTATACAAGATTTTTAAAAGGTTATAACTTTTCAAAAGTTTTTTAAAAGCGTTTAAGTATCTTGTAAAATCTTATAAATACTTTAGAAATACCTTGTAAAACCTTTAAATACCTCATAAATCGTTTACAAGGTATTTATAAGGTTTTACAACGTTTCTTAGAAGGTCATAAATTTTACAAAGTTTTTTCAAATATCTTAAATACTTCGTAAAACCTTAAACATACCTTGTAAAGCCGTTTTACAAGGTATTTTTAATGTTTTTATGAGGGTTTACAAGGTATAATTTTCCGCAAAATGCACGATCACGTTTCTTGTAAAAAAAATCGCGGATTCACGTTTCTCACCAAAAATTATGAGATCATTTTGCATGTTAAGGGAAATTTTTGGCGCAAAAATATTTTTTGGTGCCAAGAATAATTTTTAGCGGGAAAATTCACTGTTTTATTCTCTGCTCTCACTAAAAAAAAGAGTAATTTAGTCAATTAGTACATGACGGGGGGTATTTTAAAGGGTAAATTTAGAAAAATACCCTATTTATCTTTACACTTTTTAAAACACCCTTTTTATTTTCTTTTTAAAAAACATATTTAAATATGTAAAATTACTAAAATAAATTTCCTAAAACTTAATAATAATTTAAAAAAAAAAATCTGTATTTTAATTTAAAAGTAGAAGTTGTCATTGTGAACATTATAAATTAGGTGAAAATTTTGGTGATTCGTTATTATTGATCGGATTTTGGTGGTATGTTTAGCTGAAGAATGTGCTTGAAGCATTGGAGGTTTTATTTTTTTATATAACATGTGCGATAGATTTTATTATATTTTATATATTATCTTGTTAAATTTTAAAATATAAAATCAATAAATCATATTTATCTTAAAATCAAAATTATAAAAATAATCAATAATAGTAAAATATATTTTTAGAATTTAGTTTATATATTTTATTTAAATTTCGTATTTAGTTTTTATTTTCTAAAAATATATAGCTTTTAATTATAATCTGGAAAAAAATGTCATTTTATATATATAAATTGTAGTTTTATTTTAAATAGAAAAAGGTATTTTACTATTTTTCAAACTATAACTCATAAACATGGTAGTTTTCAAAATGATCCTTTTTAAAATGGTTAAAAGTAGGGAGTATTTTTGAAAAGGGGCATAGAAAGAAGGGCCTTTTTGCAAATGCAATTACGGATAACTATCATATATACACGGGTAATCTCCTCATTGAATTCTCTATTTTTTAAATTACTGTAAGTCAACAAAAGATTTTTGCAACGTGTTTCTATGAAAAATGAATTAAATGCCTCACTCCTTTCTTTCTGAGTCTACTACATAAATTGTCATCGACACCAACTAATCCAGATCTTTTTCTTCTCTTCGTAAAAAAGGTGATCTCTTTGCTCCCACAAGGATCACCTTCGCTCTTCGTCGAGAGAAGTAAGATTTGTGTTGTTTCCCAGTATTGTTATGATTCTTCTTCGTGTAAATGATAACTTCTCGGATTTTTTTTCGTTCGATGATATATGGATCTAGATCTCGTACATCTCTACCATCATATGTAACGTTTATGTGTTTTCTCAATTTTGTTTTGATTTTGGAATGATTTTCTCTATGCGAAAGGGTTATACTGTAAACTATTTGTTACTCGTATTCATGTTGTACTTTTTTTATGATCATCAACTTTTTCTCTGGATTTTTGCTTATTGCTTACCCTAAATTCCTAGACATATTGTGTTCATATAGAGACATTTAATTTTAATGAACAATCTGTGATTACACATTTGACATTTCTTCTTTTATTTGACAATACTTTCTGCTTTGCCGTAAGAGATGTTACACTTGTGGTTTCATATAAATCTCTAACCTTGTATCATTTATTACAGGTAGTTCGTATCAAGCGCTATGTGGTCGTCTTGCAATGGAAATGCATCCAACAACAGTTCGGTTGATCACTCTGAGACTATACATCATGAGCTTAACATCCTTGAAGGGGATGGACTTTTAGGATCAGAAGAAGCGCAACCTATCCAATCCAAACCAGAACCTCCCCTGCTGAAGGATTTAATGGTCCAGTGTTTAAGCTGTGAGAAATGGAAACTAATACATTCAATGCAAAAGTACGAAATCATAAGGGAAAAAGAGATTTATGCCCCTTTTGTCTGCGACGATGCTTCCGAGTGGAAGCCATATATGTCATGTGATGTTCCTGAAGATGAAACAACATGTGATATATGGGCTATTGATGTGCCTAGCATCCCTTGCCCACCAACCGGCTGGAAACGTGAAGTGCATTTTAGACGTGAAGGATCGACAAGATTCGCGGATGTGTAAGTAGTTCCTTTGGCCCATTTTTTCTTCTTAAAACCGTTGTATATATAGTACCAAGCTATCTTTCCTTATAATTGTTTTTTTTTTTTGTTTTTTTCCAGCTATTATTATTTTGCTCTATCAATAAAGAAGAGGATAATTGTTAGATCAATAGAGGATGTCAAAAAGTAAGTCTTTTTAGCACTCCAATATATCTTATAATTGACATAATATTTTCTTTTTCACAAGTGTTAAGTAATTTATAAGAAGCCAAGAAGTAACACTTGTGAAATGCCAAGAAGTAACTTAAGATTTCATCCCTATATTGGTAATACTATATTTACCATGTAGCATTGGAGATCAACAACAATGGTAGAAGAAAAGCTTAGTGATTTTTCAACTAGTTTTCGGTATCTTATATACAACTTGTTTACACCCTTATAAACTTCATTGCTGGTTTGCAGGTTCTTGAATGACCACCCTGAATACATAAGAGAGGGAGTAAATCCTTCTCGATTTTCCTTCAAAATGCCAAAACCCCTTGATGAAAACTATGTTAAGAAGCGCACTCGACCAGCGAAACCTACTTTAGATGCTGAAGGTATGTTGCTTTTTTCCCCACCTTCCTTGTGTATCAAATGTTTAGGTGACTTTTGTTGAGTTCTTATAGGAAAATAATCAAAAATGACATTGTTAGGTAAATATTGTTATCAGAATTTGGGTCATCTTGTTTTTCCCAACTAATTTAGTGGCATTGATATCTCCAGGTGATCATAGAGAGTCGCAACATGGTCAATCCTCCAAAAAGACAAGAACATGAAATCGGTGAAACCATCGAAGATGTATAAATAATTGAGAATTTACGTCCATGTGGACAAAACTTATATATTCATGACAATTTAAACTTAATTATTTCTTGGAACAAAGTAAGATCTTGAGTTTGTTTGGACAAATATAATCAAGTTTTCTTGAAAGTTAAGCTAATTGTTTTTGGTTAAAAAAAAATATTTCAAGTCCGCAAATTTTTTGTTGATATTTCTTAACCTAACATTTTGATTTCGTAAGAAATGGTATTTTTGTTTAAATACTTGCGATATATATAGATACTAGGTGGTGTCTTTCGCCTCGTACAAGAATAACTAATTTTGAAAAAGACAAAATTATTTTTGATTGTTGTATAGATAAATAGAGCGAAAAACTTAAAATTAATATTTCTTTTTTAGAAAGATTAATATTATGTTTAAATTCACATAAACCCCAAAGATCACAATGTATTAGAGTAAATGGCTCATCATCTTTAGTAAAACATTGCATAATAAGATGTATCAAAAGTTTATTTTGCAAACATCACAAAATGAGTCTAAAATACCAGAATCACTAAGCAAAACGTCAACACTAAACATACTTATATATATATAAACTTGAAGTAATTTTATAATTCTCAGAACTACACATGTCATCCATTAAATTTAAAATACAATTAGGATTATATTTGTTTTCCTTATATCTATTTCTATTTTCTCACACTCTCTCTATTTCCATAACTTCCAACCTGATTTCTCATAACTAGGCATGTATGTTAGACATAAGAAAATGAGGAAACATTGGCCTAGGATCTTTAGAAAAGATAAATATTTAAATTTATAATTTATTATAATATTATTTAGCTCATGCACATAAGGAAAATAATCTAGTTGTTTTGAATTTTTTATATAGTGTAATATTAGTAGATAGCCACAACCAAGAAATTAAAAAAATAACTACGACTCAGAGAAACAAAGAAAAGAAATGGGATTATTAAAGTAATTTATGTTTGCTGTCCGACAAACACTATTGTGGCAGTGTCATTTTCTTAATTCTTTTTCGGTCAAAGATTATTTTCTACAAATACATTTTTATATATTACTTGTTGCAACAACTTTTTTGCTATGATTTATTTAAAATAAAAAGCACATGGAAAATTCAGTTTTGAGCTCTATCTAAACTCTCTTTTTTAGTTTAGACTTTTCTTCTAGTTTTCAAATTCCTTTTTTTAAAAAAAAATTTTTGTACTATGAATTGTTCAGCCAATCGTACTTTTCATTTTACCATAAGTGTTAAAGGCCATCTTCATAGTTTATTGTGTGGGAAGTCTTTGTGGTGAGCTTCGAGAGTCTCGTGTCAAGATTTATTTGATTTTTGCAATGTATATACTATTGAAAAGTCTCTTCCTCATCTAGTTTTAAGTTATGTGTCTAGCATTATGTCTCTTTGTAGTTTAATCTCTTCTTTCTCATGTGTATTGTAACATTTCCGAATTTATAACATCAATTTCATTCCAGTAAAAAAAATGTTCAGCGAACAACATAACCCGAAATGTTAGATGACGGGGTACTAATTTCTCTTATGTAAGTTTGTGTATGCCGACTAAGGAAGGAGGGTAAATGGTGTGATGGCTTGGGTTAATTCCGTGTTCCAACAATGGATAGACTCATTTTTAACCATTGTTTTAAACAAAAAGCTAATAAAGTAAAAACAAATTTGTAAAAGGTTCACAAAAATTTTATATGAATTAATATATCTGTTATATAACAAAATTTATATCAAAAACGTTATAAAATAAATTCTTAAACATGTAGTAAAACCCCCAAAACAATGATAAGGTTCAAAAACATTAGCTCTATGGTCCATGATAATGTTGAGTTGGTCATGATCTATGTATTGTGAAATGGCTACGTGACTTAAATTGTAAGATTTCAAGTCGAAAAAAGGGTAAGAAGAGTATAGCGAATAACTTTTTAAAATTCTCTAACACATCTCAATATTTTCTAAAACTTCTTTTCCACGCAATATGATTGAAAAGATGCTCCTTTATTTAAACTTTTATCAGTTTTTTACCCAAATCGCAATGCGATAAATCATAGTCCATAGACACCATTGCTTTACTTGATAAATGATTATAATTGAAAGTCAAAGAATATAATAGGATTTTCCATTCAGAATGGAATAAACAAACCTCCTTTTAGTCTATATTGACGAGTATCATCCTAAACCAATGACTTTGAATTTCAAGAAGAGGATTTTACTATTAAAAAAAAAAAAAAATGACAATATAATCTTATTCATTTGGCATAATGCATAAGATGACAATATAATCTTATTCATTTAGCTCTATTTGTTTTCTTTTTAATTGAGTTTGAAAATGGATTATGAAGAAGACACTTCTCCTTTACTTTCAAACGGTACTTTATATTGTCTCTATGAACATTGAATGTACTGGAAAATATTTATCTGGAAATGAGGAATCTTACAACATTCTTTGCCGGAGCTCTTGCAAGTCTGTTGCGGAGTTGGTTCAACATGCAAATTGGCTAACAAAACCTATCCTATATGAATCTTTACAGGGAATTTCTCGAGAGTGTTTCTTTGCAGGAGTTTGTTGTGGTGGTTTGATTACTCTTCCACTTCGGGTTTATTTTCTTTTCTTTATATTCGATTTCTGTTATTACATAGCCTGGTTAATGTTATATACGTATATGATCATAAGCAACTTGTCATTTTGGCGGTGGATGATTTTAGTGATTCTCTTATTACATTTGTTTTACAAAGGAAAGAATGAACTCTAATTTGATTTTCTAAAAAGATATATTTAAAATAGTTATAGTAGGCGGAGGGTTAAATGTAATATATTATATGATATAAAATTATGATCCTTATAATAGACGGCATGTTAAGATTATATGATCAGATAGATTAAATAAGGTTGACACCACAAAATATTTGAAAAATTTGATTGTGCAAGCAATTTTGGAAATAACGAATAATAGATTGTACACGCAATATTTTCATTAGGATTCTAAAATAAAAATATAGACTCCACGCACGGGTTGAATTTGGTATATTATATACTACTAAATATATGTTCATAACATATTCGATTACGCGAATAATTGGTAAATTCCGTAGTTACCTCAAACAAATCTCTGTTTCAACAACCAAAGAATTAGAAATCGAAAAAAGAATTTCCTAAATTAATTTAAATTAATAGCTAACTTTCTTAAATAATTAAAAATCTATATATACATTTTTGGAGTACATTTAACAAATAAATCCTGGAGTTCCACCTTATTTACGAGTCCATGCCATTGACATTTATTATTACTTTTACAAAATTTAAATAAAAGATATTAACCAAACAATATCTTGCCTAATTTGTTTCTAAAAATCTCTACACAATCTTTCCATATATCTTCAAAAAAAATATATAACAAATATATTTATTAACATTTTGCATAGCAATAAAAATACTAATTTATAATAATCAAAATATTCACATAGAAATATCATATACACATACAGGAAAAAGAACTATATTTATCATCATTTAAGCCGTTGCTTTATTTAAATAAATAAAAAAAAACACAAAAACTTGAAATCATATACTTTATATGATAAATTTAAAATATATATTAGTAGTATAAATTTAAAATCATTCAAAGAACTGTATACCACGGGTGAGATCTTAAAATTATTAGATTTTATAACAATAATAATTTAGTTTTTTGGATTTTATAACACTAATAATTTAGCTAATGAGATAATATAGATGAGTTTATATGGGATGACGGGTTTGGGTCGATTTAATAAATAACGGTATATTACGGATGAAATCCTAAAATTAACAATCAAAATATAATTATACAATCTTAAACACAAAACAAAAGAAACAATATTAACAAAACAAATCCAACCCAAATTTAAAATTTTTAGTTATAAAAAAACCGACCCATGGTATACTGCAGAGTAAAATATTCAAAATTTTAAAATCCACCATAGATCGTTACTTTAAAAAAATGTATGTTTTCGTATATATACTTCAAAAATTGATAGATAGATATGTACATTTAAAAATATAAATTAATATAATATATCTTCAGTTAATCTTAAAAAAAATAACATTACATTTTTAAAAAAATATAGCCCCGCGGTGTACCGCGGGTTAAATTCTAGTAATCTACGTTTTAAAAGCGATTCATTTATAGTATTTTGATTTTTGATCTAACTGAATTATATGCAATCTCATTTTGCGGTTGTTAATATAAATTAACTCATTGTTCAGACCATATTAATTTATAAAAATAATTTTATTTTCCGTTTTCATATCTTAAAAAAATATATCTATAATTGATTTTAATTAAAAAAGAAAATAAATTCATTCTAATATTATATATAGAGATTGACAAAAATCTAATTATATTTTTTCAATTATTATTATAATATATCACAACTTTATTCTAATATATATAATATATAAATTTTGTAATAAGTAAAATTTAACCCGTACTGTAGTACAGGTGATGATCTAGTTTATGTTTTAAATTAGGTAGATAGGTTTTAGTAAATTAGCTCAAATTTATTATTTAGCATGAAATCATCATATTTGATTTTTTATCTATAAAATCGTAAAGAATATGCCATAAATAAAGAGTTTAGATACAATAATTAATTGAGAAAAGATATTTATTTTTAGATTTTATGAATTAATTTTTTTTTAGGTTGCCAAAGTTCAAGAAAAAATCCGATTGAAGATTTCCGGATCAAAATAAAAAAAAATCATCCTACCCTCTAACATTTTTTGCCAAAATCCCCTGCAAAAATGTATATATAGATAAAACAGTATATAATATAATTACCCTAATATTTATGAAATCAAAATTTAGATTTAAGTAACATAACAGACAAAAAAATATTTTTACCCAATATTTACATCTCTATAAACCATTGTACTAATTTGTTTTTTGTTTGCAAATCAGTTTACATTTAAAAAAAATACACTAAATACAAAATATATAATAATTTGAGATTTACATTGGTTAAGTATCTGAGAATCCTTGAGGATAGAGAGGACCAAACAGATTGAGAAAAGCTGCATCAATTCTAGAGGAAAATAAAATTAGACAACTAAAATTTTGCTTTTCAAATTGGAAGACTCGATAAATCAAAATAGATCAAATCTCTCAAATGAAAATTTGCAACAATGTTTTTGGAATAGTATAACATATTAGATACGCCAATATGTAACAAACAGTGAGAAGAATAAATAAATCGCATGCAAATTCAAAAATGCAAATTATAAATTCTGCTATGATATAGATGAACAACCATGATAAAAAAAAAATGAGGAAGAGGTAATTTGATGATGCAAATTATCGATTACGGTAAACATGGGGATGCGATGAATTCGGCTAATGAATAAAAAGAGTATTTATTGAGATTGAGGATGTTCGGATTTAGGTTTAGGATGCAAACAAAAATATCTTAATATTTCTTTTACAATTTCTGCCTAGAATATCGTCAAAAATCATATTTTTAACTTTTTTTGGTAAATATTTATTATAAAAGATATTTTGAGAATCCCGTAAAACTTTAATATTTGATATTCAAATATATCAAAAACACAATTACGGATTATGTGATGGAATATATTGTGAAGATTAGGAAATATAATCTTCAATTAAACAGATTTTATTATGATTTCCTTATGAATGTATATATTAATTGTTATTTTGATTTTAAATTTATTGTAATTTAAATGGGGAACTGCCCATATTTAGTCTGTTATTGTAAAATAAAATTTACGTAACTAATTATTAGAATATTCACACATATTTAATACAATAAAAATTGTTTTAAAGAAAATAAAAACAAACAAACAATAATGAGATATCTTTTTTAAAAATGTAAACATATATCAATTACCATATATAATTTATCAATTTTTTGTTATATAATTAGATGGTGATAGAGTTATATATATATATATTGCATTTTTATATTTGTTCTATCAAAAAATATTTCTTATATAAAAAATAAATACATTTTTTTCTTTCTAATTTCATAATATATGTATATATTGTTAAAATCTGGACATTTATTATGAGCATTAATATGAAGTTGTGGTCGGAAGTTGTGGTAATAAGTTAAGGAAATTAACAAATATGGATAATAGAAGAATTAATGTCGTTTTAATAAATGTTTCAGTGTTATACCCGATTGCCATAAAATCGGGTCGTTTTAAAGTTATTTTTTTAAATAATTTCCTTAAATGTCTTATCCACGATACGAATAGATTAAAACCGGGTCAAAACCCGACCCAAATGAATTAAAAACCAAAATCCCTTGCAAAAATGTATATATAGACTAGATTTGAACCCGCGGTACACCGCGGGGCTATAATTTTTTTTAAAAAAATCTAAATATAATTAGTTTTGTTTATTAATAGAGAGTATAATATAATATTTTGACCTATTTTATAAATGTACCATCCATATATCTATATTAATAGTTTTGAGTATATTAATTGTGTTTTAGGTTTAAATGGTATATCTATATATACACTTAAACGACATTTGGCTTTCTTCTTCTTCTTGACTCAGTTTAGGAGAAAGATTTTTCTTGCGGTACACCGCGGAGGATTTTTCTTGCGGTACACCGCGGAGCTATTATTTTTTAAAAAAGATTTTTCTTCCTTAAACTTCCAAATCTAGATTTTACCCCGCGGTACACCGCGGGTCGATTTTTTTATAACTAAAAAATTATTTTGGAAAATTTTAAGTTGTATTTGTTTTGTTAATATTGTTAATTTTGTTTAGTGTTTCTGATTTTATAATTAAATTTTGATTTTTAATTCTAGGATTTCATCCATAGTATATTGTTTAATATTAATATTGATCTAAACCCGTTGCACCATATAACCCCGTCCCGTAAAATTAAACATCATTTGTTATTTTTTTTGAATAATATATTTATCCACTACGGATCGCAGGTTCATGCGGATAAGCCCGTAGAGAGTTGCGGGTTTGCGGGTCGACCCGCCAAAAGAGAAGCTATCTTTTGAAACCCTTTGTTTTGTTTAGAGGTTTTAAAAAAATATCCCTAAAAAATAATTTTCATTATATGAAAAAAAGAAGTAGAAGAAATTGTAGTATCAACATTCCCGATTTTTACATCACTCGTTACAATTAATTTTTTTTTTTGCAGATAAAAATCAGAAGTTAACTAAGTCGAGATTTTTAAAAAGATTGTGTAGAGATTTTTGGTAAATTGTTGAGAACATATTTGATTTCAAAATCTTTACTTAAATAGATAAGGAACGATTTTGTAGAGACTTTTGCTAAATATATGAGAAATGAATTTCAATTAAAAATCTTTACTTAAATAAAACAAATCTAAATAATTAATGCTAATGGCATGTCATTGTAAATACCTCTCAACTTCAGAATTTATTTGCTAATTGTGATCCAAAAATGTATATATAGATTAAATTGAAACTATTTAATTAATAAATTAAAATATTAAATATGTCAATTTTTATTTAAGCAAAAATTAATGCATGATTTATATTCTATTTTTTTGTCAATCTCATGATTTATATTCTTAATTAAATAAAATAAAATAATAAATATAATATGTTGATGTGACATGTGGCACTCTCTCCTCTGCTGACGTGGTGGAAGGATGGAGAGAGTTGACCAACTTTCATATATACTAGATGAATTCCCACGCTACGCGTGGGTTTTTTTCGAAAATTGTTAAGATAAAAAATGTATATTGTTTTTGTCGCTAATTTATGTTTATTTTTTTGTTTGTTATTGTATACTTAATAAAATTAGACTCATCTTCTGTACTTACAATTTTTATTGTTAGATTCGTTTTTGACTCTAAATATCAATTTATACATTTTCATGTATAATCTGATTATTTTTATATCTAAGATTCTAGTATTTGTTCATTATCATGAATACACACAACAAGAATATAAGATATTTTGATCTCAAGAGTTTTCGTATGAAAAGGAGAAAAAAGAAAGCAAAAATTAAAGAGTTATTTAAGTAACACTTTTAGATTTTATGCTATTGCATATTGCCATAGAAGAGAAATGGATTTGTCTTGAATTTCGTGGTATGTCTAACGTTTCAAAAGCCTATTACTTGAGAAATTTTGCATGTCAATGTTACGAACTTACCATAAGATACAAAAATGAAAAGAGAGAATGTCATATGATAAGATATGAACCATAACGTAATAATTAAAAAAATATTCAACGTAAAAATACTAAACTAATAAGATATTAGGTAGCAAACAACTAAATTACAACACAAATAATTATTTAGTCATTATCGAGTGATGACTATTGACCATTAAATTAAAAAATAGAAAAATAATAAAAGTAAAATGAAAGTAGTAATTGATTTATTAAAATAATTTTATAATTTTATTTTTATTTTGAAGAAATCATTTAAGAAATGGATTAATGGGGGATTTAACACAATAAGAGACTTTTGATTTTCTCTCAATTAATTTTGTTGATTTTTAATTTAAATAATGTTAAATGACACATGTCATTTTCTTGTGTGATGATGTGTCACTCATATGGAGAGAGTTGGCCAACTTTTATATATATGATGATTACGTCATAAATGTATAAGCCCATACTCTCTAGTCTCTACTCTCTAGGTTAAGTCTCGGTCAAAGTACTCTCTCTCTCTCTCTCTCTTCGATGAAAATTTTCCGAAAGAGAAAACAGAGCAAAGGTACGACGGTGGTTTGAATTTGCCGGTAATGAACGATCATATTTCTTTATAAAAACAGAGAAATATGGAGGAAGAGTTCACACCTTCTCTGTTCTTCTCTCTCTCTCTCCCCCTCTCTCTCTCTCTCTGAAAAAAAGAAAAAATGAAATAGGCCTTGAATCTCAGAAAAGTTACTCATTAGCAACCGTGGAAGGTTTGCTAGCGCTTCCTTCTCCTCCAACACTGAAGATGGCGACAGCTCTTCCTCTCCTCCTGTGTCTCCAACTCCACTGTCTCCGGTGTCTCCCACTCCACCGTCTCTGGTGTCTCCTTCTTTGCTCCGAACTCTTTTTCCCCGCCATTTCTCTGGTGGCTACTCCACCACTGAATTTGGAAGACATGCGTATCTCACAAGCTAGGGGTACTACGAAATATTGGGAAGAGAAGAGGTTTTGGATTGAGAAGGATCATGAAAAGGATCACTTTGATAAAGACGATCAGTTTGTGAAACCAACTTGGACCGACGATGAAATTGAAGATTGTGCTTTTGGAGTGGAAAAGGATGCTCAGGTAGAAGAATGGGATTTGGAGGCCAAGCTTTCATTTTGGAAGCAACACAATTTGGAAGCTTTCCTTTCAGCTAAGATCATTATGGATTAGAATGATGTCTTAATTTGTCTTTTTTTTTTGTCATCCGAAATTAATTAAAGCTCAAAAGAGCCATTTTTGGGGAATGTTGTTTACACATGTGATATGAAGCGGTTTTGTACGAACTTTTCGTGCTATTTTCGTGCCAGATTATCCGGTTTAACATTAGCCCTACGAACAAATAAAGATAAAGAAAAAGATGAAAACTCTTCCTTATCACTTTGAAATTCCTCCAAATACACTGAAAACGCCGGCCATTCGGTTGGAGAAGATAACATTAGCTCTTAGTATGGTTTTTTAAGGGAATTATGATTAAAATTTAATGTTTAATTTGGTTATATGCTAAGAGACATATATTATATAAGAGCCAAAACACATTATAAGAGTCCATGATGTGTCATCACGTTATTAGATATGCTAATTTTAACAAAATAAAAAAAAATTCATCTCGTGTTCTCTTTTTCTTCTTCGCAAAAAATTTCTCGACTCTTGCTGATGGATACAATCAGAGATTTGAGTCTGAATCCGTTGATCGAGAGACTCGTGAGCATGTATAATACTTCACAATATGATAATAGAAGACGAACGAGATGGGTATACTTAGTTTAATGTAACCGAATTCGAACAAGCGGAATCTGCCGGAAGTTCACAAGTGGATTTAGCCTATTCTACAGATATGCATTCAACTCTCGTAAATGTGATGCCACTCGAATTCGACTTCGTGATCGAGCTATGCATCAACAATTGAAATCTAATTTGGTTGAGCATATATAAAATTTTTTTGGCAACAATCAAATTTAAAACTATTAAGTTTTATGTCATATATGTTATAAATTATAGTATGTTTCAAATTTTATCATTTGCAATAATAATTAAGTTTTCTAAAATTAAAATTATTTCTTTTATTTCTATTAAAAACAAATTCTCTAAGAACAACAACTTAAGAATCTATCATTGGACACACAAAAAATTTAAAACCATTACACAACTTTTTAATTATAAATTTTTCAAAATTAATTTTAAACAAATCATAAGAGGTTATATTAAAAAATGAGGATGGTCTAATATAGTTTTTGACTGCTTTCTCGCTAAATTTATTTTTTCTGCAACGGAGAATCATTAATAATTGTCTCGGAAAAAAGAGAGATTTTATAAACCAATCAAGACACTAAAAAAAAAACACAAATATTCAAATCCCTGAATATTTGAATATTCGGAACCGAACCGAAGTTGAAGTTCGGGTTTACTTCGGGTTCTGGATGAGAACCGATCCGCAACTGTTAACTTTTTAGTTCAGTCTTCGGTTCGGTTTCGGTTCATAACCGAAATAACCGAAAATTAAACTACTAAAATGTCTAAACCTGATTTTAAGATTTTTTTGTTTTCTTCCTTCTCCTCTGACTTCGAAACTTGCGGCGGCGTCGAGCATCTCCATCAAAACTATCTCCGACGGTGACAGTTCTCAGAGCCTTCGATTCTGACCGACATTCTCATCTCCGTGGTAAGAATGTTTTTTCGCTGATGTTTGTTCGATTTCAAATGAAGTTTTTAAGTGTCTTCACAATCGACTTGATTCATGTGATTAGAGTTTAAAGGTTTATTTTTGTTTGTGTTTCTTCTATATCAGTCTAAATGTTAAACTCAATCTGCTTCAAAGTTTTGTTCTTTCTCAGTTCTTTCAAGTATAACTACGAGTTTGTGATAAGAGTCTTGATTTAAGTGTGCTTGTGATTTGTGAATCTGTTTGATGTTGACACTTGAAACTGAGAATTGTGTGTTTTGTAGATATGTCTTCTCATGACAACAACGATGACTTGGTTGATAAACAAGTTCAAGTTCAGACTAGTGTAGGAAAGAAAAGGACAGAAACTCAAAGATCAAGTTCTGATCTTCCATCAAACCCAAGGAAGAAACTTGCTCAAAGTTCTGATATACGGCAATACTTTGTTCCAAAGGACGATGATAAAGAGAGCACTAATGGTACGAGGAATGACATTGGAAGATGTGAGCTGTTTAAGGCTTATCAAGAGACTAGTGAACAAAAAGTTTCGACTAGTGGTGATCAAGATGATTTTCAAAGATCAGTCAGTGAGTTGATTGTTCTTAGTGGGCTGCCGTTTTCCTTCGTTGAATCGGAGGGCTTTCGGAGATTCTGTCAGACTGTACTCCCTATGTACGATGATGTATCACAATTGACAGTTGCTAGGGATATTGCTACAATGTATTTGCAAGAGAAGGCTTTTTTGAAGGTGTTGTTTAGTGTTGAGATTAAGAGAGTCTCTCTCACTACTGATATTTGGGAAGCTCCTACTACCTCGTGTAGTTACATGGTTGTAACAGCTTTCTGGATTGATGCAAATTGGGAATTGCAGAAGAGAATCATTAGCTTTAAGCCTGTTACAGATAAGAAAGGAGAAACGATTGCAAGACACCTTATTGAATGTTTAGATGAATGGGGAATTGAGAAAGTCTTCACAGTCACGGTTAATAATGCTGAGGGTAATGATAAGGCTCTAACCTTATTCCAGGATGCTATGAGGTTGAAGGGAGCTAATGCATTAGTTAAAGATGGTGATTTTCTGCGTATGCGTTGTTGTGGTGACATCGTGAATCTGCTTGTTAAAGAAAGTATGGAGCATGTGAGTGATAGTATCGTTGCTATTCGGAATGCGGTGAAGTATGTGCAGTCATCATCCTCAAGATTAAAGTCATTCGAGTTTCGTATAGAGATGGGAAAGGTTTCTAAATGCAGCTTGTCATTGGATTGCGTTACTGAGTGGAATTCGACGTATCTTATGTTGGTAGCTGCACTTAAGTTACGGGTTGCTTTTGAGAAGATGTTGGGTGAAGACAAGCTTTATGGTAAATATTTTCTTGAAATAGAGGAGGAGACTGGAAAAAAACGGGTTGGACCGCCAATTTCATCTACTTGGGATGAAGTGAAAAGGTTGGTAGGATTTCTCAGAATCTTTTTCAATTATACTGTTGGATCTTCGAAATCTAAATCAGCAGCTTCTTCAAATGGTTACAGTGAGATTGCCACTATTGACTCGAATCTAATCAAATTAAGTAACAGCGTTGACGAAGAAGTACAGAAACAAGCAACAAGTATGAGGGGCAAGTTTGAGAAGTACTGGGATGGATTGATCAATATAAATCCACTTGTGATTGTTGCTAGTGTGTTTGATCCAAGAAAGAAAATGAAGTTTGCCTCACTTTGCTTTGACATGCTCCATGGTAAAGATAGTTTGGAAGCTAATCATCTTACATCGTCAATTAGAAGTGTGATGCGTCATCTATATGAAGAGTATACTATGATGCTGAATAAACAGTCTCAAAGTGATGCTGCTGCAACCCAAAGCAATCATGGGGGTTCTGAGCAATCAAGTGATTCTGATGGGTATATAAGGAGTGACTATTTGTACAAGGAGATGATTAAAGAAATGAGAAAAGAAGAAGCAAGTAAACAGCTGGATGATTACTTGATAGAAAAAGTTGAGCCATGGGGTTTAGGATCAGATTACGATGTTTTGTCATGGTGGAAGCGTAATAGTTCAAAATACCCAATCTTGTCAGAATTGGCTAGAGATGTTCTTGCAATTCAAATGTCTTCTTTTGCTCCTGAGTCCGCTTTTTGTACTAGTGGTCGAATCTTGGACCCGTATAGAAGTTCTTTGACTCCTTACATTACCGAAGCTTTGATATGCACACAACAATGGTTGCAAACTTCCCTCCAGTCTGAAGAACAACTTCCTAGCTTAAAGCAAATGTTTGAAGAACTTGACTTTCAAGAGTCACTTGGTAATCTGGTTCTTTATTTAACTTTTTCAATATATGTTCAGTGATGAATATCAGTTATCTAACTAACTTTATTTTTTTTGGTGTAGATCCTCGGAAACAACCTGAACCTCTGGTCACTGAGGTCTAGCTGCAACTAGAGGTACACAATTTTTTATGTATTGTGGTGTTTCTAAGTCTTCTTTAGTTTCTGCATTTTTTTTCAGTTCTTTTATAGTTTCTGCAGTCATTTCACTATGTTCAACCTTTGCATCATTGCTTCTAGACTCTGCAGTCTTCGCATAATTATAGAAGTCTCGTCGTTTCTGCTTCGAATCTATGTATGATGGTTATTTACTTCGATTTTGTTTTTTAGTCCTCTTATATCTCTTGTTCTGTTTATTTGTATGTTCTTTTGTACCTGATCAGTCTACACTTTTTGGAAAATTGATGAATCTTTTTTGTTTGATTTGATGGATAATTGTAATTTGTATGTATGATCATCGGTTTTTGACAGTTTTGATCTGAATCACCCTGTTTTTTTTCCTTCACGGATCAGATCAGTCTCTATTATTTGATTGTTTTCTTAGTCTCTATTCTTGTATTTATGCCATCTGAATGCATTGCTAGCTCTTTAGTCTCTCTTCATGTCTTCATTTAATCTGTACCTCTTGGATTCTTGTTCATTATTGTTTACATACTTGTAAGATTAGAATCAATATATACGCTAGAACATCGCTAAGATACTTAAGAAACACTATCTAAGTGATATTCCACGATGGTCACAACATAGACTTGCTAGACGTTAGTGATTTGATGTCTTTTGAGTACTGTTATAAATCACAGGAAGATGAACCTGATAAAGTTGGAAGAAAAATGTCCATATTCGTTGATTATGATTACAAGTATAGATAATGATAAACTTCCAATGCCTTCTTGATCCATTCAAGTGAAGCAAATGCGTTATGTGTTAAGAGTTTTTTGTTGATTTTGCAGGAAACCACTCGGTCTCAGTAATCTTCAGATGGAAAAGGGAAGAATATCGAAGCTATAAGACTCGACTCTCTGATGCTAGCTGTCTATTAGCTCTATTTGTAGTTTTTTTTTTTTTAATTGAGTTTGACACTGGATTATGAAGAAGACACTAAAACGGTGACTTTATATTGTCTCTATGAACATGGAATGCTTGCAGGAGTTTTTTTTTTGTCGTGGTTTGATTACTCTTCCTTTTCAGGTTTATCTGCTTTTCTTTATATTTGATTTGAGTCTTTGTTAGAATGTGAATCCGGTGACTAACTAGAGGGCCTGATTTTAACAAACTTTCGGCTTGTGATTGTGTTTCTCCTTAGAGAATTCTCCTGCAACAGTAGCAACTGCACTGGTAAGAAAAGACAGCGCCAGAGATTTTTTGTTTTTTTTGGTCAAAATGTGAAATTGATTAAACGAATTAAGTTATGTACAAATAGGCCAGAAATGACCAGCGAGAAACGATTGAAAAACAGAGGCATGCCTCTTCATAAAACAGAGCACCTTTTAACAACTAGAATCTTAGTTACTTATCCTCGACTTGAACCAAAGCTGGAGTAGACTCCGGAGTTTCCGGAACTCAAAGTGGCGCAGAGACATGATACTGGAAAGTATCATTTTGTCTATCATGCAAGCAAGCTGGCCGTGTGAGCGGTGATGTTGGATTGTTGGTTATGCTTTCTTTGGTTTCTTTCCTGCCAAACGCTGATTGGAATGCTAGACGAAGGATAATGTAGTTATTTCTGTCAAATATGTATGTGATCAGTCGCTGCAGTGTCACAGACCAGTCAGGATTAGGTGCAGCCTGAAGCAATTTACCAGCTACCTCCATCCAGACCATGTCTGGATACGGACAGGCAAAGAATAAGTGATCGCAGGACTCGTCTGGCTCTCCAAAGAGCAAGCAAGGCTAGTAAACATCAATCAAACGGCCCTTGGGAGTCCATTTGTCAAACCAGAAATATATGTTACGGCCATTACAGATTCTGTGGCGTGTAAACTCCACAGCTAGTGCACAGATTTTCATTGTACACAAGTTTTAAGTTTTGGTTCTAAAATTTTGTGTAAAAGAATATGGAATATCTTCCCCTAACTGGTGGCTGCAGTCTCCAAGGCTCCAACCACAGCTTTGTTCCGTGACATTCGCAATCGCTACTACACCTAAGATTAGCTCTTCTTGCTACTCAAAATATTGATACAGAGAAAAGATTTAAGATGTTAAATTGATTCTTTCCTAGAACTGCATTGTCTTTTGAATTGTGGCATATCTAGTGTAATTAAAAACATTCGATTTAATTCACTAGAGCAGAGGACTATACAAATCGAAGAATTGTATATGTATTGATCACACTTAATAACTGTGATCACACTAAATCTTGCCTCTTCTATAACACAAGTATTCTCTATCTATTGTTGATGAACAGAGTCATCATCTTCATCTTCAATATCCCAAGATAAATCCTCTTCTTCCTCTACCGCTACACTAACCCGTCTTCGCCAACCCGATCTCTCCACAATCCCTTGACCAACCTCCAAACTCCTCTCCTCATTGCTTCTGACATCTTCTTCCATCTTATCCCACCCAAGATCTTCAACTTCAGGTAACGATGGCTGTGTCGAAATCACCGAATAATCACTGTCCTTAGACGAAACCTCTCTGCTCTCTACCTTCTCCTCCTCCAATACCACATTCTCTGAACCAATCTCACTGTCTTTCTCATCAAGATCCCAGCTCAAATCCTCATCTTCTTCACCGGAAATAGCTCTCTTCACAAGCTTAACTCTAGCTTCTTCTACAAGCTCAAGCTTATACACTTTATAAAAATACCTCCTCCAAAAAGTCTCAGCATCAACTTCAACAGGAACAATCTCCTCATAGATCTCTTTAACACCTTTGTTTCCATTAATTAAATCAACAATCTCATTCCTTTTCTCCTCTAACTTAAACCCTAAACTCCAATTCTCAAAATCACTTAAATCATCAGGTTCTCTAACAAACGTGCCTTTATCAGATTGTATCGCAAGTAACATCATCTCAAAACGACTATAGGGTTTCACAGATAAACCCTGATTTGTACGGTCACGATCTGGTTTTAGAGATTCCTTACCATGAGAAATAATCTTAGCCGTTGATTTCCACACGGTGGCGCCGATATCGTCGATAACTTGACCAACCGATTCGAGAGATTCCGAAGCGACGGCGGCTCCGATCTCGAGAGAATCAGGTAATCTCGAAGCTACTCGTCGGATTATTGAGGTTTCTTTCTTCAATTCGGATCCGAATTCCTCGAAATCGCGACGGTAAGATCCGATTACAGATTCGGATTTTGTCGCTAGGGTTTTGATTAGATTACCAAAACTCCATGATGAAGATGAATTTGTGGGTTCATCTATAGGTGAATCGGATTGTTGTTGATGATGATGATCCATGAAGAAGAAGGAAGCTAGGGTTTTTGAGGAAGTTGAATTTCGTACGAAAACTAGATTCGGACTTTGTATAAATAGCAATGAATCGATGTCGATGTTACGGTTCTGGTTTAAAAGTAATAGAAAATTAGAAACCGATGTCGGTGTGTTTCGTATGAAATTGAATATTTAATGTAATCGGTTAAGTTAACCGAGTAATAAATGGAAATGTGTACCAAACCGGTTTAAATTATTTTAGAACTTTGCCGTTTTTTTACTTGCGTCGCGTAATATATATAGCTAGCTTGGGGTTCTCTATGTCTCTCTATCAGCAATCATGCATTCAGATTCCATCCCAATTGATCTCATTATCGAGATATTATTAAGATTGCCTGCAATGTCAATAGCGAGGTTTCGTTGCGTGTCGAAGCTATGGTTATCAATACTTAGTCGTCCATGTTTTACGGAGTTGTTCTTGACTAGGTCATTGACTCGGCCGAGTATCTTACTTGCCATAGAAGGAGACGGTTGGTGGAGCATTTTCTCGTTGCCTCAGCTTCTGATGAGTCGAAAGGAGAAGTCGTCGTCGTCTCTTGTAGTAAACGATTTCCCTTTAGATCCCAATATGTGGATCGATGATAGTAGTGACACACAATTTTCATGTGGTTATGCATCTGGTTTGATCTATTTCTATAGTATGTGGATCAAACTAGACGAGCTTCATTACGATTATGGGCCTGTGATATATAACCCTAACACAGGACAATATGCAAAATTACCGTATATGAGAAGGTGTGTGGAGATGTCTGGAACGAGGTATAGCTTTTTCGGGTTTAATCCGGTTGACAAGCAATATAAGGTACTGAAACCTCATCAATGTTGTTGTGATGATCATAAGATTCTGACTATAGGAACTGGGAAAATGAGGTGGAGGACGGTCCAATGTCCCTGACCCCATGATCCTATAACTGAAGGGATATGCATTTATGGAGTTTTGTATTACTTAGGTGATTATCATGGCTATGATAGCTCGGAGTATGAGGACGATAATGAACCATATGATTATGTGCTAGTTTGCTTTGATGTTAGGTCAGAGAAATACAAGTTTATTTATGGTCTTCAAAGCCATTATAAATTGACAAACTATAAGGGTAAATTATGTTTGATTGATAGGAAAGTTAATTACCCTTGTCAATCAAAGAATGATGTCGTCATCGAATTGTGTGTGTGGGTTCTAGAAGATGCTGAGAAACCGGAATGGTCGAAATATGCTTACACTTTGTGGGATGATAAATTCTTAGTTGATGACGACTTTGTTGACAAATATCCATCTGTAGTTGTCGTTGGAGTGAGTAGTATGGGTGAAATTATTTTGTCAACAGGCGATTATATAGTTGGCCAACCATTTTATGTTTTCTACTTCAATTCCGAAAAGAACACTCTCCAACGTGTTGGATTCCGAGGTTATGGAGAATGTGACTATAAAGCGTTTACGAAACTTAGAGTTTACACCTTTGTAAACCACGTTGAGGATCTTAATGTTAACGATGCAAAGATACTCAACTCAAGCATCTATGCTCCATATGTGAAGAGAGAAGAAGATGAAGAAGAATCAAAAGGAGAAGAAGATAGAGACGATCATTGAAGTTAGGTAAAAGCAATGGGCATTTCAATTTGTTCTTTTATGTACCTCTTTTGTAATTAGTGTAATAAATCAAGTGTTTGTTCTTTTATGTATGTACCTTTTTTTGTAATTCCTTATTGTAATAAATCAAGTTTTATTATTAAAATTAATCTCTCTTCAGTTCTAAATCAAGTTTTTATCACCAACTTTAACATCCTAGATTATTTCAGAAAATATATTGCAACAAGCGAATACAGTAACATATGTTTGCAACTTTGATTCTTTACATTAACAATGATTTATTTTTACTGCCTTTTTTGATGGAGATGAGCTCTTCTTTAATTTTCATTCTTTGGCTTGAGATATCAGAGAACCTATCATACATGGACTAATAATCAGCCTTATAATCCCATAACAAAAAAAGTTAGACAGAATTTTAGTGAATCATTGTTGGCTTAAAAAATAGTGGAAGCCTATTTTAAGCCAAAATCTAGAATTCAGTGGCTAATGGAAGGGGAACAGAACACAACCCTCTTTCCATAGATGTGCACAAGTCAGAAAACTCCATCAGGTCCTTCATCGATCTATAAACACAAAGAAATGCAGCAATGAGATGAAACAATCCATGATCGTGTAACTCCATCTTTAGAGGAGATTCAAAGGATTTTTTTTTTTTTTTTTTTTTTTTTTTTTTTTTTTTTGGTAAAAGGAAATTCAAAGGATGTTAATGAAGTTAAACAAAAATAAGTCTCTTGGGCCAGATGGACTAAGTTCAAGTTTTTTCAAAGCTTCTTGGACAGTTTTCTACCTCAAGCAGCCTATGCAACTATACTAACACTAGTTCCAAAGAATCCAGGAGCCTCGCTGCTGACTATAGACCTATCTCTTGTTGCAACACACTCTACAAAGAGATTTCTAAGATTTTGGTGTCCAGACTCAAGCCTCTTATCCCAGAGGTAATTCTTCTACCTAATCAGACTCCTTTTCACTAAGGGTAGGCTACTTATTGAGACACTATACTAGCTGCGGAATTAGTGCAAGGTTACCATAAGGATAAAGGACCTAAACGCATAGTGTTAAAAGTGGAATAGGTTCTACTGTTACATTGGTTAGCTTGTTGAAGAATGGTCGAAGTTGGAGACTCCTTGCAGCAAGATCGGAGGAACAAGTCAATATTATGAATGGTGGTTCAACGAGGAAAAGAATGGAAAGTTCTCAACATGAGCTGTTTATCAACACATGAAAGATCATAAGCCAAAGATAAACTCGAACAAAGAGGCTTGTGTTCTCAAAGATCATAATATACAATAGTAATATGTTATGTAAGTCACAAACCATAAGATACAATACTAGTAGAAAAAAGCATACACTATATGAAATGCCTTAGAGAAGAAGAACAGGAGGTATGTAGTCTTCCTCTTCTTCTTCCTCTTATTCTTCTTCTTTAGAAGTCTTGTCTTGTCTTGTTCAAGTCCTCTGTTTCTTGCATTCTCGCTCTGATTGCTTCTTCGAGGCCTCATTCCTAGGTTTGTCATCATCTTCATCTTCTTCATCTTCATCTTCATCTTCTTCTCTTCTTCTTCTTCTTCTTCTTCTTCTTCTTCTTCTTCTTCTTCTTCTTCTTCTTCTTCTTCTTCTTCTTCTTCTTCTTCTTCTTCTTCTTCTTCTTCTTCTTCTTCTTCTTCTTCTTCTTCTTCTTCTTCTTCTTCTTCTTCTTCTTCTTCTTCTTCTTCTTCTTTAGTCGCCTCATTCCTAGGTTTGTGTTTGAGATGCGGGAGGAAATTTTCAAAGCCATAGCCAGTAGAAAAGCATACTTCACAAGACCAACCGGGGTCCTCGTCAAGGTCTCCTGAATCCACTCCACCTGCCAATACAAACCTTTCCCAGACAGAGCCTTCTATAGTTCTATAGGATTGGCGACGACTGGAAACACCTCATCCGAGTGTAATTCCCGAATAACGGGAACTCGGTTCCTCTCTAGCATGTCAAGATATGAAACGAAGCTCCTCTCACCAGATATGAGCATTAAATTATCCCTAGGAGGTTTACTTAGCGAACAAGTAATTTTCATTTCAACGCCAAAACAATGGGTTCGGACGTTACAAAGAGAGACTCCGGAGGAATAGAGCGCTTGTAGAACCTCGGTAGAGACGTCTGTTAGTATGCCAATGCCAGTGATAAAGACACGACCAGAGTAGCCTAATTTCTTCAACGCCCGTTCAATAGACGGGCCAACTCGACTACCATCATAGCCATAGGGAACCGGACAGGTGTTTAGGTCCCAGAAGACCCGTGTTGCAGCATTATTCGTCGTCATCATTATTCTAAACTTCAAACCTCGCTTATTATCGAATCTGGAACGATTCAGAGAAATAGATGGAGCCACGTAGATAGATAGATAGATAGATAGATAGATAGATAGATAGATAGATACTTAGATAAATCCGGTGACGAACCAAGACACAAAAGACACACTTTTGTAGAAAACTCTCAAGTTTATTTTTATAAAATGATTCGTGCTTATTACAATGGAGGAAGTGAGCTTATGTAGAGCCCATACACGTTTTTTACAAGTATAATTACAATAAATATGAGATCAATCAAACCATTGATTGAGATTGCATTTATTTCTTGATTTGGTCCAAATGAAGAAAGTATGAAGGTTCCTTGTATATAGACAGCTTGGGCATGAAGTTGTGCACTTTTGGAAGCTTCTTGAAGGTGTAGAGGGTCTCCAAGTCATGCCCAACAAGTTTTGGAAAGAGCCTTGGGAGATTTAAGGCATTCGGTTCCAAATAAGGCACTTCGGGTCTTGCATGAATTCTCTTGATTTTATGTGGTTTAATGCAGCTAAGGACGTGAGTAAGAGACTCTTGGTGAAGTAGAGAATCTCGAAATTTGATGTCCACATCATACTCTCCTTCTGGACAAGGTTTTGTCCTCAAAACCAAAGTACTTGACTCGTGATCAAGGTGTGCATCAAATGATGGTTGAATAATTTCAGCACACATCGCTTTAGCATCATCAAATGTGAAAAGCTTGATCATTTTGAAAAGAGAATTTTGACTACTCATTTCTTTTTTTGGTAAGGAAAGAAAAAGAAAAGATTTTTTTTTTTTTTTTTAAGTATAAGGACAAAATTAATTATTTGAAAACAATGGAAAGCAAACAAAATATATATTTTGGATTTTTGTTTTCAAAATTATTGAATAAAACCGAAACAAATGCAATTTTTTTTTTTTTTGAATAATCGAAAGAAAACAAAACCGAATAAACCAAAAAAAAAATACTAGGGGATAGGAGCTTTTAGCTCTGATACCAAATGATATAAGATTGGAATCACACCAAACTTATGATCACACGATGATCAAGGCCTATGGCTTGAACGGAGGGGATGATGGTAGAAATGGACTCCGACGGATTGTGATTGATCCGTGTGAGGGGTGAGCTTGTTGACTTCTTGGGGGACTCCACGCACTAGAAGAACAAGACTCTAGACTCACTAAGCAAGGGGGAAACCACGCGACTCATCCCAACATTCTCCAACGATTCAAAACCGAGGTAACTATCTAAACTCCCAAAAGCGAATGAAACCTAACTTGCTTTCTCATGGTGCAGGTAAAACAGTTTTGAGGTCAAAACTTTCTGAAGAGGATAGATAGATAGATAGATAGATAGATAGATAGATAGAGAGAGATTATTTGACAAGGGACAAGGGATTACATGCTCTATTTATACAAAGACTATAACTTGAAGACCAAGTTATACGTTTCCTAATCTTTCTAAAATATATTTCTAAGAATAAGGAAATACAAAATATATACAGTATAGCGGCTTGTGTCATTGTATTTGTGTGTTCATGATTTGAAAAAAATCTCTTAATCATATTTGGTATTAAAATATCTTAATAATATGATCAAACCAAAAACTCTAACATGATGCTTCGCCAATCTCTAAGACCATCTCCATTCAT
Organism: Arabidopsis arenosa; assembly: GCA_905216605.1. NCBI lineage: Eukaryota > Viridiplantae > Streptophyta > Magnoliopsida > Brassicales > Brassicaceae > Arabidopsis > Arabidopsis arenosa. The sequence continues at coordinate 14,225,015 of LR999453.1, read as the reverse complement.
AAACCTTTGATGGATGTCTTTAACATAATCTAATATTAAAATTTTAAAGACATCCTCAATTTTTGTGTCTTAAGACACTCCTTCCCATTTTTAAGACACTTTCACTTTTGTTTTTCATTTTTTTTATTCTTTTAAATATTTAAAGACACCCCAAAATATATGCGATGGAGGTGCTCTTAGGTTCTACACTCTTACTAAATATTATTAAAATATTTTATCAAACATCTTCTAGAAAATAATCTAATAAATGTTGACACAAAAAAAAAAAAAAGCTTTTACCTATAAAGAAGTCGATGTACCATTTGATCTACGAAAGCATATTAAATTAGTTTATAATTATTATTCCATGTATCAACCAAGAATATGACCAAATAATATGGGTATATGCTATGATAATGGGATGAGATTATTAGAAGATAATTTTATTTTTATAATTTACTTGAGATAGAATATTAATGTTATCGGTTAAGTTAACCAAGTAATAATTGGAAATATGAACCAAACCCATGAAACCCTTTAGTATAAAGACAAGAGGTATCACGTGTCTGGTTCATATTCAGAACTCTGCGTTTTTACTTTCGTCTCTTGCTAGGGTTTCTCTACGTCTTAATACATGGTTTAACACATCACTCTCCGTCCGAATCCGATCAGCAACAATGAATTCAGATTCCATCCCAATTGATCTCATTACCGATATATGTTCGAGATTGCCGGCAAAGTCAATCGCGAGGTTTCGTTGCGTGTCGAAGCTATGGTCGTCAATACTTCGTCGTCCATACTTTACCGAGTTGTTCTTGACAAGGTCATCGGCTAAGCCGCGTATCTTATTTGCTATCGAAGGAGACGGTTGGTGTAACGGTTGGTGGAGCTTATTCTCGTTGCCTCAGACTCTAATGAGTCCATATGATGAGTCGTCATCGTCTCTTGTAGTAACCGCCAAATTTCATATGGATTTCCCTACAGATCCCAATATGCAGATTGATTCTAGTAGAGACCAACATTTTTCATGTGGCTATGCCTCTGGTTTGATCTATTTCTATAGTATGTGGATCAATTTAAAAGATGATTACGATGAAGGGCCTGTGATATGTAACCCTAATACAGGTCAATATGCAATATTGCCTTCTCTAGAAAGGGGTGTAGAAAGTTTTGAAAAAGCGTTTAGCTTTTTCGGGTTTGATCCGATCGACAAGCAATATAAGGTATTGAAGCCTCATCAAGGTTGTGGTGGCAATCATAAAATTGTGACATTAGGGAATGGAAAGGAGGTATGGAAGCCTTATGATCAAGGTTGTTGTTGTGATCATAAAATTGTGACATTAGGGACTGGGAAAATGAGGTGGAGGACGATCAAATGTCCCTTACCTCATGATCCTGTGAGTGAAGGGATATGCATTAATGGTGTTTTGTATTACTTAGGTGATTATCAAAACTATGCTAGGTCTGATGTGGTGGATTTTGAATCATTGGATTATGTGCTAGTTTGCTTTGACGTTAGGTCTGAGAAATTCAAGTTTATCTATGGTCTACAAAGCCTTTGTAAATTGATAAACTATAAGGGTAAATTATGTGTGATTTATTGGGAGGATAATCACTTTGGTTGGAGAGATCATGTAGACGCCATTGAATTGTATATGTGGATTCTAGAGGATGCTGAGAAACATGAATGGTCAAAATATGCTTACACTTTGTGGGATGATAAATTCTTCGTTGATGACGACAAATATGCTCATGTTGTTGTCGTTGGAGTGACTAGTATGGGTGAAATTATTTTATCGATGGGCTATTATACATCTGACCAGCCGTTTTATGTGTTCTACTTCAATCCCAAAAATAACACTATCCAACGTGTTGAAATCCGAGGTCTTGAAGAATGTGACTATGATCATTTACGACACAAGGTTTACACCTTTGTAGACCACGTAGAAGATCTTAATGTTAACGATTCAAAGCTACTCAATTCAAGCATCTATGCTCCATATGTGAAGACAAAAGAAGAAGAGAAAGATGAAGAATAATTAGAAGGAGAAGAAGATAGAGACAATCATTGGAGTTGGGTAAAAGCTATGGGCATTTCAATTTGTGCTTGTATGTACCTATTTTATAATAATTGTAATAAATCAAGTTTTATTTTTAAAATTCAATCTCTCTTCAGTTCTAATTCCCACCAACTTTAACATCCCAGATTGTTTCAGGACTTTGCTTATTTTGTACGAACATGTACAATCAAGTGTAATGGCATTGAAAAGTTTCAAGCCATCACTTTAAAGACTATTGTTATTCTCTTATCTAATACAGTAACGACTAATTACATGTCAATTTGATCATTACGTAGCAACCAAGCTAGTAGGGCTGTTGCATCATATACCTGCAGGATAGCTTTGTGGCAATGAAATAAAAATATGAAATGAAGAAAAATGTGGTGTATCCTTATCATGATCAATTGTGTATGAGAAAAATATGGTGTATCCTTATCTAACATACAAAAATATTTATGTCACAACATACAAAAGACGTATGGACTACAAGCAAGTCCCTGTGAAATTTATGTATTCGATATATAGGATTGTATCGTTGGGATATTGATGGCCGCAGCTACCCTTCCTTCATAGCAGCACCAACGTGGGAAGCAATTAGACCAAGGAAGAGCATCGCGGATTGGTCTTCTTCAGTTTGGTTCAAAGGGGCCATCCCAAAGAATGCTTTCAACATGTGGGTCTCCCACCTCGACAGGCTCCCTACAAAGTCTAGACTTGCTTCATGGGGATTCCCCATTGTCACAACTTGTGGATTTTGCAATGAATACGATGAAACTAGAGAGCACCTTCTCTTGCGATGTGACTTCAGCGTGCATATTTGGAACTACATCCTTGAGAGGTTGCGACTTAGCCACTGTATCTTCTACTCTTGGACTGCTCTTATTGCTTGGACAAGATTAAAAACTGATTCCTCTCCTCCACTGCTTCGGAAACTGGCTGCCCAGGCGGCTATCTACCACATATGGAAACAGAGGAATAATTTGCTCCATAACAATGTCTCAGTCCCGCCATCGGTAATATTCAAGATTATTGACAGGGAAGTGAGGAATACCATCACCGCAAGAAGGTCACGAAAGGCCTACAGGAATTTGATGGTTCTTTGGATCCGCTAATGGGTTGATTGACACTCAACTCCACCTTTGTATTGCTTTGTTTTTTATCTTCTTTTTTTTTGGCAAAGTTTACATCTGTAGGTTCTTCTTTTGTAAAACCTCAACTCATCATTCTAATGAAATTCACATTCCTATCAAAAAAAAAAAAATATATAGGATTGTACAAAATACCGAGCATCGATCCATAAATGCTCACATCAACTGCCAAAACCAAGGATGGAAGATAAGCCAATCCCTTGTTGTTATAAAAAGAAAACAAAAGCAACCTGTATTGTTGTTTCCACTGGAAAATCCGGTGCTTCTTCCGTGACGACGCCTCCAAAAAAAGCAAGGAAGAAAGGAGTGATATATAGAGTCAGTGTTCAAAAGGAAAAAACTTCCAAACTCCTCTTCTAATATTGAGAAAGGATAGGAGTATATATGTAAAAACTAATGTTTGAAGAGAGGTGTGATTCTCTGAAACTTCGGAGTTATGTATCGAGAAGAGTGACGGGTTTTTTTTTTTTTTTTTTTGAATACCAGGAGGTTATGGGCCAAAGTCCGTAATCCCCCTACACCCGAAACCACAGCATGTAATATTAGTTTTGTTCTAAGCGTCACTCGAACCGGCGACCTTTAAGCTTCGTCTAGAGTCTTTACAGTTGAGCTAACGAAAAAAAAAAAAAGAGAAGAGTGACGTTTGTTTTATAAAGTTTACATCTCAAAATCTAAGAGATCGTAGTTGAGATAAATAAGTCACCTAATTCATAAACTTTACAATAATCTTTTTTTTTTAGTTAATTCGCAATAAAGTTGTGTGCCCTATTTTGTACATTTAATTATTTCCTCCGCCGCTATCCATATATATATTGCATATAGTGGTACTGGTAACTAATATATTAGCTCGGTTTCTCTAGGTCTTACTTAATACAAGTTTTAACATATTTCTCTCCGTTTGATCAGCAATCATGAATTCAGATTCCATCCCGGTTGATCTCATTACGGAGATATTGTTGAGATTGCCTGCAAAGTCAATTGCGAGGTTTCATTGCGTGTCGAAGCGATGGGCATCAATACTTCGTCGTGCATATTTCACCGAGTTATTCCTGACAAGGTCATCCGCTAAGCCGCGTATCGTATTCGCCATCGAAGAAGATGGTGTGTGGAGTTTCTTCTCGTCGCATCAGCGTCAGAGTCTATATGATTCGTCTCTTGTAGTAGCCGCCGAATTTCATATCAAGTTCCCTCCAGACAATATGCGGATCTATTCTCCTATTGACCGACAATTTGCATGTGGCTATGCCTCTGGTTTGGTCTATTTATTTGGTATGTGGACCAAAGGGAAGGATATTTACGATGGAGTGCCTGTGATATGTAACCCTAACACAGGAAAATATGTGAAATTACCTTATCTGTTAAGGTACAGAAAGTCGTTTAGCTTTTTAGGGTTTGATCCGATTGACAAGCAATTCAAGGTATTGTTCATGGCTTATCCAGCTTGTTCTGATCATCATAAAATTCTCACATTAGGAACTGGAAAAATGAGGTGGAGGACGATAAAACGTACCTTACCCCATGATCCTTTGAGTGAAGGGATATGCATCAATGGGGTTTTGTATTACTTGGGTGATTATCAATGTTATGTCACTTGTGATGAAACATCTGACTGTGTGATAGTTTGCTTTGATGTTAGGTCTGAGAAATTCAAGTTTATATACGTACAAAGCTTTTGTACATTGGTAAACTATAAGGGTAAATTATGTGTGGTTTATAGGGATGATGAGAATGATGTTGACGCTATTGAGTTGCGTGTGTGGGTTCTTGAGGATGCTGAGAAAGAGGAATGGTCGAAAAATACCTACACTTTAAGGGATGAAAAATTCTTCATTGATGGATATTCTTCCATCGTTGTCGTTGGAGTGACTACTATGGGTGACATTATTTTTTCGATGGGCTATTATGAATCGAAACAACCGTTTTATGTGTTCTACTTCAATCCCGAAAGGAATACGCTCCAACGTGTTGAAATCCAAGGTTTTGAAGAATATTATGGTAAACATAGTGTTTACACCTTTGTAGACCACATAGAGGATCTTAATGTTAGTGATGCAAAACTACTCAAGTGAAGATGAAGAAGAAGATGTAAAAGAAGAAGAAGATGAAGAAGAAGATGTAAAAGAAGAAGAAGCAGAAGCAGAAGAAGAAGATGATGATGAAGCTGAAGATTAAGATGAAGAAGGAGAAGGAAAAGGAGAAAGCAGAAGGGGAAGATTAGGTGAAAGCAATAGGCTTGTCAGTTTGTGATTTTATCTTTATGCTCTTTAGTTCTGTACCCTTTCTATAATTATCTTAATAAACAAAGTTTCATTTTCAAATTCAATCTCTCTTGAGTTCTAAATCAATAATATGCTCCTTGCGGTGATGATACAAAACAGCGATTGTACATAAATTGTTGGCTGCTTCTGTTCCTTTTAGCATAAATTGGACTAGAACCGGTTTCTTGTTTGTCTATTACTTTGAAATACAGTACCACAGGAACAGGACCAAGGTGGTAGAGATCCGTCACATTGTGAAACAGGTTGGGTTACACATTATGGACCTGGTTTCTTATTTTTTGTATGGTCTTGGTCGCCTGTTGTGTGAAGATCATTGTTATTCTCTTATCTCACTGAACATTGTTTCAAAAATGCAAATATAGTAACAAACACAACTCAAGAGTCTTAAAAGACTTTAGTCGCATACAACACAAACGTTGCAACTTTTGTTTCTTTTCATTAACCCAAATTTTTTACTGAAGGTAAAAGAGGAACATATGTTACATTAAGCTAATCTAATTAATAATACCAATGAGTGATGGTGGATCAAAATACACTAAGATAATACTGTAATAAAAAAAGGCTAATATATATACACCACGAAATGGGGAAACAAAAAGTGGGTGTCTGTACACAATTTAACCTCTCTACAACTGTTTCTACTCTTCCAAAGAAGGCGATTCACTACTGTTGCATGAAAAGGTTGGGATTTGGAGCATATATAGTTGGCCCATCAGATACCTTCACAGTATCGAAAAAGAGGTAACAAGACCAGAGCACGAATCATCCACACCTACTACCATCATCTGCCCTGCCTAACTCCATCTGCAAAGTTGAGCATGCACTTGTCTCAGTTAGTGTCTCTTAACCAATATGTTAGCACTGTAGTCGATGCAAGATTAAAGGGGGCATGATATGGCAAAGAGAAATTTCACCAGTTGGAACCTGTACAGTGTTGTCAGTTAGGAATCATAACCCTCGCAGGATCTACCACTGCTTGAGCTTCTAGGTTCATCTCTTTTCGCTCTCATTCTACCTTTGTATCAGGAGGCCTCGAAGATAACTTTTCATGGACCGTTTCCAGTTCCAGTGTCTTTAGATAAGGCTGCTGCTGCTGTTCAGAAGGAATGTGTTTTCGATTTTGTACAAGCAGCTGTTCTGATAACTGTGGTTGTCTTTCTTCTAAAGGTGGATACTGTTGTTGCTGTTGTCTTTCTGTCCCACCCTTATGGCCATGACCCGGCAAGCCACCAGGCGAATGGTCTAATTTTGTTACGGGATCGCTCCCAGTTGAGTTTGTAATAGAACTGCTTACTCTAGCAACACCAGTCTGCTCAGAGGAGTCACACGATTGCAAGTCCAATTCTTTTGGAAGAGAACTGACAGCAATAGAAGCAACTGCAGTCGTGCTTACCGAATTAATACCCACCTGAGGAACACCTTTTGTTGCACCCATACTAGCCAATTGAGTGGTATTGGTGACAGACTCTGGATTGCGTGGGGAATCTTCAGCCTGAGACTTCTTTGATGAGTCATGATTTTGATGAACGGTTCTATGAGATGTTGGCTGCACTTGATTGACCTGCTTTTGGTGTAGCAGCAAATGTTGGTGGTTGGGTTGTGCGACTGCTGGTGTAACTGACGGACTAGAGGTGGACAAAATGTTACCTGATACCTCTGCTGATTTCTCGCCTTGGATGCTATCATCTGAATGTAATTGCCTCTGTTGATGTTGGGACGAAGGAGATGGAGCACCAGAAAATGTTTTTGGCTTTTGTTGGGAAGTACTTGAATACTGTGGAGGATTCAAAGGTTTAGACTGTGAATAGAAGCTCACGGCAGTCACTGGGTTAGACGGCTGTCCAGGCACAGGTTGAACTGTTGCCTCTACTTTCTCACTACCCTGTATTCCCTGGGACATAGTAGAACCATTCAACTGCGAGGGATCAACAGAGAAGCTCTGATGCATAATGTTTCCTCCTCCCATTCCCTTCAAGAGTTTATTCTGCTGCTGACCTTGAGTTGGTTGCCGCTGTTGTGGATGTTGTCTTCCAGATTGCTGCTGGAGTTGTCGTTGCCGCTGTTTTCCACCTTGATTGTTTACTCCAGAAGTAGTAGACAGAGGATTCCTACCCAGACCAGGAACCGGAAACTGCGGTTTTTGAAGCTGCTGCTGCACAATTGCTGTCATATTAGGAGAGGTTGACGACAGAGGCATCGATAGTGACTGAGATGGCGTAAGTGGTTGTGTTTGAGGACTGTTTTGTGGAGAAGAAGATACTGGAGGAACTTGAAGCTGTGATTGTACATTTGGCGGCATAGTACCAGATGCTGGAAACTGCTGTTGCTGCTGCTTCTGCTGCTGCAAAAAGCGCTGGTGCATTTGTCTTTGACGGATAGCATATGCCTGCTGTTGTGTCCCAGCTGCATGATTAGGACTCTGGAGATGAGTCTTATGTGGGTTGCCAAGAACGTGTGACTGTTGCGACAACTGATGCTGATGGGAAAGATGACCTGGGTAGACCTGACCGGGAGGAGTTGTTTGGTTGGTAAATCCAGAACTCAAAGCTGGAATCCCTTGACCATTCCCTTTGACAGCCTGCATCAGAAACTCATGCATATCAGAAGCGCTGAACATCCAAAACTTAAACAAGGAACCAGCTATATATTCATCAGACATATCAGCTAAATCAAGGGAAAAAATAGCTTACCCGCATCATATGCTGCATAGTTCCACGAGGCCTCAACGTGGAGTTTCCTGGAGAAGCACTCCCTACAGGGTTAATATTTCCAGTATTTGAAATTCCTCCCATGCCAGAGGAAAGCATGCTGCCACTGTTTGGCACTGCCAATGAGCTCACTCCTTGAAAACCAGGCCTTGACAATGGTGTGCTCCTATTGATTCCATTCCCACTCATAGCATTTCCACCAGGTAGGCGATGCCCAAGATCGGGTCCTGAGACTGCTCCAGGAGTTGATAAAGAAGGCTGCTGCAGGTTTCTACCGGATAACATCTGACTAAATTGTTGGATTCGGTGTTGTTCATCTAGTGGCAAAGATCCTCTAGGAAGATTGAATCTGCATCCCAGAAAGGAAAAGTTTTTCAATCAGCTACCAAAAGAAGATATTTAAGCTGAGATGCGCAAATGCATGCATTCAAACCAGACAAATAAAGACCTTGGCGAAGCACTGGTTGGGCCAGATATGGTTGACAAGTTGTTGCCAGGGACTACATCAGATGATCCAGGTATTGACGGATTTGCTTCAGATGCAGGAAGGACTGACGTCCCCTGGTTTAACATTGGTTCAAGCGAAAATAGATCTTGACCTGAAGTTGAGGCATCACAGAGATCAAGGGGCCTTCATCCGGAGAGTAGCAAGGTATTAGAATTGTGAAAAAGGTAAGTAATCAGGAGATACATAAATCGTAAGAAACACCAAAAACTTACGTGAGGACACCTCCATTCAGATTATTTGGGAATACATGAGAAAGAGCCATAACTTGAGAATTGTGAACTGGTACTATCTGCTTGGGATCCCGACCATCATTCTTGAAAGTAGATGAAACGGCAGCAAACATACAGAAGCAGCAAGGAGAAACAGAATCAGGGCCTTTGGAGTTTCAACATAAAAACTCTAGTACACAGTTCTAAATACATCTATGAATGGAGAGATGCAGACTGTTATGTCACAAGCAATAGATGCCTTTCTCAAAGAAGATGTGCCGGATGTCCAAAATAGGCAAAAACAAGTTAGCAGCCCCAAGGTAAATACTTGCAATCTGAATTTAGTGTACCAGAAACCAAAAGAGCTCTGACGGCACTCTCAGAAACAATAAGTTTTACATAATTCTATAGGGGTGGGATGCAGTAATTTTCTATAACAAGTTTGGAAGAGGTAACAACTAACAAGTGGGTGAACGGACCTGTATCTTTCGATGTTGGAACTTCTTCCCAATCGAACAAATCTTCTCAAAATGGGACTTCAGTGTATCTTCTTCGACTGGCCCTTGCAGACGTTGAAACAACTGTCTCGCACTTCCCTTCATATAACAAACAATTCCAGGAAAACCACGGGTTAAACTAAACACATGGGAAGCTTTAATTCAATAATTCATGGAAAATGGAAACCTTCGGGATGCCAGGCAAACTGGATGGATAAGACTGAGAATTTCCTGAGTCTTCAGCACTATCAGCCCCATCACCACCAGTTTTATCCATTAGATTCTTATGCCGCTCCTTGCACTCACTTGGATTACGATATATACACTGTATGAGTAAGAACGGGGATCAAAGAATATTCAAGTCTCAAACAACATTTCTAGCACCATGGATAGGTGAAGCAACATATCCCAGCCCACTGTCTTACTAGTAATAAAGTAAGCAATAGTTTGCGCAACAGAATCAAGCGCAGTCATTCACAAGAATAGAAGCGCGCAGTATTCAGTAAATTATTCAGTACTTTAACGTCTCAAGAAACTTCAGAACAGCACACTCTTACCTTAATTTTAATAGTGCTGTTCATAGCATCACTAATGAACTCCCAGTTAGGGCCCATGTCATGAACCAGGACAACAAGCGCCTAAATGGTGGAAAAAATAATTCAGATATTCACAACGCAACCCACGATTAATATATGTGTGTTAAGCAGAGATAACAGACAAAAACCTGATCCTCAAATAGTGACCATGGATTTTCAGATCCTTGTTGGCCAGAAGAAATCTGCATAAATAAAGTTTTTAATTTCAAGACATATTTTAAACCAAACAAGATGGTAAAGGAGTGATCAAACCACCAGAGTATATACCTTCAAGCCTTTTATTTTTCTGCCCCTGTCCCGACCTCCAATAAATTTAATAAATTTGTTGGGGTTGGACATATTGCTCATCTGAGACGCGGCTGGAGAAGGAATAGTACTATCAAAATTATTCTCCACTGATTGCTTGGCAGTCTTTTGCTTCTTTGAACTATGTGGACCATACAGACCTTACAAAATACAGATAAAAATGTTACTGAGATAAAAAGAAGCATGGTCACTAAAGAGAGAGGCTAGATGCCAATATAACATTGTAGCCATGAAGTTTCCAGAAACAGTTGAATTATTACCATATCAAAACATTCACTTTCGGGTTCAGTCATGGTAAACATTGTGTATTTTTTATTCTGTTGTAAACAATATTATGCAACAATGATTACTCCTAAAGTAATGATATTCTAGTTACAGACTTAGTCCGATTCATAAAACAGATGTGAATCTTAGGTATCCCCCGGTTGAACCTGACTTCTAAAGACCTAACTCATGCAGTCATGCAAACAAAGTTAAAAGTGGATACTTGGATGATACCATTTGTATTGAAATGATTCTCTGGTCGCTTCCTCCAGTGATCCTGCCAAAATAAGGAAGCATTAGAATTCTTTCCAAGTTTAATATCTCTTCAACGTATACAATTTACCTACACAATAAAATAAAACTTGCATAAAACTTCCCGTTTCAAGTAATATTACTGTCAGTGAACACGATTCCGAGATGAAAAATGGAAACAAGAATTTCAATCCCAAGAGCAGCTTACTCTTACAGGTATCAAACAACCCAATATATAGAACATTAGTCATTTCAATAAGCGAGTCACACACCAAACATCGCCAAACAAACTTCTGTGACGCTACTTTAAAAAATTTGTTGACATTGAATTTCAAAATCTTTTACCAGCAATATTACCTGTTCACCGTGGACCATTGAATCAGGATGCCAACCTTGTTCATATGTAGAAACCTGCAACAAATGATAATTGCATATTAACATGCAATGCCAGAAGTAATAACAATATTTTCCATAAACATCAAGCTAGATAAATGTTAAAACATAATGCAAACCGGATGAACCTTCTTCCTTTTTGGTTTTCCTGACGTTTCAGCCATGTCATAAGGTAGCTGCTTCTCAAAATTACCACTAGATTCAACCTCTGTGCCTTTTTGAACCGCAGAACCACCATTCAAACTACTTTGCTCATCCTGATAAGAACTAGTGTCTCCACTAGAGGCATCTGTCTTTGAGGGCACAGGTAAAGTTCCAACAGTGCCACAGCCAAAAGAACTCATACCCCTCTGCCTGGAAGCAGTGCGCATGCGCTTCGAAGGAACTGAACCAACATTGAGATTACTGGCAGGCCTTTTGCCCATCAATGCAGTGGAACCACCAGTGTAGCTACCGTATGGTAAATCAGCCCCAACATCATATGACCGAGCAGAATGATACTTCATCGAATTCTTCTTTCTCTTGTGGGTTAACTTAAAGGATTTGCTAAATTCAAGAGCTCCAGGTAGATGATAAGTACTTGTTTCTTCTTCATCCTCATCGTAACCATTGTATTCTGTATCTACAGTTAAAAATGAATTTAGTAAACATCTATCCAGTACGTGGAGCTCAACCAAATATGTTCTGCATACCTTCTGCGGGATCATAGGCTGATGTCTCAACCTCCTCCTGCAGGCTACTTCCGGATTTCTGGGACGGGAAATGCTTTTAATTATCTTAAGAACTCAAATATGTATGCGTGTGCTTATATATATACATATATCTATATATATATATATATATATATATATATATTCACAGGCAATACACCCAATTAAGGTCATGACATTAGAGCTCGTAGCATTAAATACTCTCACATACCTCAGACCCGAGAAGATGACATTCAATGGACCTTCGGTAGGCCTCCATTGCACCAGATGGAACTGAATAAAATAAGTTTTCCTGTACATTAAAAAGCTTAGTTTGCAACGTTATAGAGTTATCCACAACACTAGTAATGAAAGGCTACAGAAAGACCATATGACTAGTTTCATACTTCTGTAAGCTGATCATCCCAAGATCTCTCCAATATGCCAGGGTCACACATATTATCAGGTGTCGACGGTGCTGCTGTTTGAATATGGGTGGCAGAAGATTTGACAAACTTCAAAAATCTGCGTGCATATTCAGTGACACCAGAAGCTGGACATTTTTTGCCATTATAATACTTCAACTCCTTCCTTGTCTCCTGCATATGATAACAGTATTACTTGGCTAGATACCAAAAAAGGAATCATCAAAAGTGTAACAAGAGATCAACAAAACCAGAGAAAGCTCTTAGACTTGAAAGGAAGACTATTCCAAGAAAGTCAGAGTGATTCAGCGTCACATTCATGGAGGAAAATAGACATAAAATAATGAGTCAAGCTTATTGTACTGTCCCAAACTTCAAGATATGGTATCACTACTGTATAAGTATGTATATGTGTGTGTGTGCACAGGCCCAATGAAAAGAAAGGCCAAAATATGACCATCATTACCATTAAAAAACCATAAGAGATAGATATGTATGGCAGGCGTATACCTTATCAGTTCCCACGCTTGTCTTTTCAAGCTCCCTAGGAACATCCACGGAACTCCAGAACTGTAAGACAGAATTAGCTAAGCTTGAAGCTAAGCCCTTAAGCTTTCTGTGCTGAATTTGCTCCTCAAATTTCAACTGAGAGGTAAAAGCAGCTCGATGACAAATCTGCATGGCAGCAGTCATCTTCCAAAGACGCTCCTAGAATTAGAGAAGTAAAAGAGAGGTTAAACAGAAATGCAATCGGTTGACTTGGAGAAAAAGTTTCCAGTAACAGAAACAAAAAGGCTAACAACATTCATAGAGGAATCACCATACGCTCTTAGTAATAACCAGTGTGACAATCCATCAAATGAATAATTTTCCATTTAAATAGATAAAATGAGATCAGAAAGCTGATCAACTAAACCAGACCTGTGCAAAATCATTTGCCAGCCATGTCATTTCTTCAAGGACAAAGTCCCATTGAGATCTCGTACGAACTTCCACTGGTATGGTACCAAAAGATAACTCGGCAATGCTCTTTCTCTTTGCCTGTTAGTGTAGTATGTCAGACATAAAAGGCTATGAACAAAGAAGTAATTAAACCTTCTTCCAAAGCTTGACAGGTTAAGATCGACAAGCCAAGTTTTGAAAGAGAACCTTTATACTCCGTGCTTCCTCAAGGATAGAGTCCTCCTTCAAAGTATCTAGCATTCTTGAGCCACCGTCTAAACTATGCTGCTGTAATACTGTAATGCCAGGTCCTGACAATAAGTTTTGGCTACTTATGGAAGTACTGGTTTCTGCAGCTGTCTGTGATTTTTTAGGGCACAAAGAACTGTTGGAAGTGTCAGCCAATCCACTAGTAACTTTCATGTCAGTTTGCAATATATCTAAGTCATCTTGTTGTTTCCTCTCAGTTTCAGAGCACTTCTTTTCATTATGCAGATCAACTGCACTTCTATGATCTTGACTTTCGACTTTAAGTGATTGTGTTTGGCTTTGATGCCCAGAATTTTGCTCACTAATAATGATGGTAGAGTCACCAGCCTCGTCTCCAGTCTTTGTATTCACCATTTCACCAACTGTTGGATTCAGTATCCCCTCTACTCTTGAAGCAATCTCAATAGGGATTCTGTTGGTGTCAGATTTGTCCACTCTATGGAGATCTATTTTAGTATCTACATCTACTTCAACGTTGTTAGCATGAGAGGACTCTTGATCTAACCCTTTCCTCCCTACAGTTGCAGTATTTTTTAAGATTTCTTTCTCTCCTCGGGGATCCCGAAGGCCATTCACTTGGGTGGAGTTAGTTTCCTGGCTACCTGTCATTTCAGCACTGAGAGAATCGGCTACTGTACTAGCAGAGGCAGTATGTGCTCTCACCCCAGTAAGACCAGTCCCTCTGGAAGCCACATCTGCAGAACTTTTTCTATACACAATATCGACTTTCTCTTTCACTGGACTGTTTTTTGTTCTTGCAGTGCTTTCTCGTACAACCAGTCCATCATCCTCTGTCTTTAACAAATTGGTTGGGAGTAAGTTTTTTGAAACGATATCACCATTGGAAGTTGCAGAGTTTGGACAAGATACTGAAGATGCATGTCTATTCTTATGATTGCCTGCTTCAGAATCGGAACCCTTTACATCCACAGATTCTCTTCGAATTGAGAGTGATGTGGCAAGACCACCACGACTCTGAACTAACTCTGTAGAACTTGACCGAGCAGGATCACGATTTATCTTTGATCTGTTTCTACGAGCATATGGGCGAAAAATGGCAGAATCTTCTGTGTCCTTAGTATTCTGGAAATTATTCGCTTTGACAGACCGTTCCGATTCTGAAGTTCTACTTCTCTTATTAGGATATTTCGAATCTCTTTCTCCTTCAAGTGACTTAGTTTCAGCATCAAACAGTAAAAGATTATCAGCTGTATTGGGTTCAGAAACTATTGAAACTCCAGGTCTACCACTACTCTCCACAGAATCCCCATGTTGTGAGGCAGTCCGGGGAAAACTATCCTTGACTTCACTGTGGTGAAAACGGGAAAGAATCATAAGTTGATCTATGAATATCATAAAAATTCTAACAGGAAAAATTACAACAAACAAGAAAAATACCTCTTTACAAAATGATCTGCTTGCTTATCTGTGAGTGATGTAGATTGAACGCTATGTGAAGTTGCATTACCAAACTTGAAATCCAAAGGATTCCCACCCTAAAGTAGAGAGAATAGTAAGGACTTGTTATATAATAAGTCTCTAAAAGGAAACAGTAAATAATTTCCATACTTTCTCCAGAAACTCCAATTCTCTCCTCCTTTCCTCACGGACATCATACTCCTGCCTGTAGAAACAAGTAATTTCCGTTACTCTAACAGAAACAATTAGCAGCTGAAAACAAACATAAAACATTAAACAAGTAGCAATCCGCGATATACCTTAGTTCCGCTTGAGCCTTCTCAATCGCTACTCGGCGCGGAGATGATTTGAGACCAACCCCACCTCCACTATCAATAACTCCTCCCATAGAATCAAACTAGGCATTTACTAAAAAAGATATCCTGAAACACTTCCATGATTCACCACTTTCGCTGTCCCATTATACTCAAACTCTAACTATAAACAGAAATCATCACAAAGCCAAGAAAATGTTTCATTATCTCACACAAAAAGTCATAACAACACCATATAAGTAGAGATTATAAAGTTACATTAACACATCAAGAGCTAGAAATAGAAACAGCATTAAATTTGAAGCCAGAAGCTCACTAGTAAACAGAAATAGGAACCAAAACTTGAAATTTAATCAGCTGAGATATCAAATGAGCACATTTTTAACGAATTTGAGAGAGTTAAGAGAAGAACCCAAAGTAGAACCCCAAAGACTCAAGCTTAAGAAAACCCAAATCGAAAGGAGCTAAAACGTTAGGGTTTTGGAGGAAGAAATGAGCAAAAGAGTACCTGAATTTTGTTTGGATGTACGAAAACGCAAACGCAGGAATTAGGGCACAAAAAAAAAAGAAAAACTTTGGGCAATCACAAATCAAAATTAGGGCTTCTTCTTCCACAAGAAATTCGTCGAATCGAAGAAGAGAAAGGAGAAATTTCTTCGAGAAAGCTCTTCGTGAATTGGAATTTTGTAAATTTCAATCTCGAAAAAATTGCAATTTCCTTTTAATTTTTGTTTCCCTCTCAGAGGAAATTTTTGTTTGTTGTCGTGTTCGTTTTTTTTTTTTTTCGCTTCCTTTGATGCAACTATGCGACTCTCGCTCGCTCACTTGCTTCTGATTATTGGGCCTGGGCCTTAGTCATTGTCCTTTTTTGTGGGCCTTTTGTACAAGTCTCTCGAGGCCAGAGACAAAAAAAACATATTTAAGTGGATATTTTTGTCACCTACTAGTAAAAAGTTAACTATTTTCTTTTGAGTAATTCTTATTTCAAAAGGCATGGAATACTATTAAAACAGATTTGACTGATTTGGTCAACTCGTTTTTACAGCATGAGGTTTTTGATAAACGATTAAATACGATAATTATATGTCTAATTCCAAAAATGGACGATCTACACGGATTATAGAATTGAGATCCATCAGTCTTTGCAATAGTGGGTACAAAATTATTTTAAAAATTTTTATTAATGACTTAAAACGGTTCTACCATCTCTTATTTCAGAAACATAGTGTGCTTTTGTTGAAGGTAGACTACTTTCGGATAATATACTTATAGCGCAAGAGGTGTTTCATGGTTTACGTACAAATTCGGCTTATAAAGGAAAATTCATGGCGATAAAAACAGATATGAGTAAAGCTTACGATTGGGTCGAATGGGATTTTATCAGACATTTACTAAAGAAATTGGGATTCTGTGAGAAATAGATCTCTTGGATGATGTGGTGCATAACTTCACTGCATGCAAGGTGCTTACAAATGGACAACCTAAAAGTCTAATAATATCATAAAGAGATTTATGAGTGGGTGATCCACGTTTTCCATATTTATTTATTCTTTTCACGAAAGTGATAATGGCAAACATCAGAAAAACGGAACAGGATAAGTTGATTATTGGCATAAAAGTGGCAAAAGCAAGTCATGCGGTATCCCATTTGTTATTTGCGGATGATAGTTTACTTTTCTGTAAAGCAAACAAGGAACAATGCGGAGTTATTTTAGGTCTCTTAAAGCAATATGAAGACGTTTCAGGGCAACAAATAAATTTTTCTAAACCATCGGTTCAATTTGGACATAAAGTTGATGAATCTATAAAGGTAGAGCTTAAGGCGACATTGGGTATTACAAATAATGGCGGCATGGGGTCTTACCTAGGCTTACCTGAAAGCTTAGGGGGATCCAAAACGGAAAAAAAAAATTCGTAAGGGACAAATTACAAAATAGGATTAACGGCTAGTTAGCAAAAAATTTATCGAGAGGCAGTAAAGAGGTGTTGATTAAATCGATGGCTGTTGCATTACCAACTTATGTTATGTCATGCTTTCGGCTGCCAAAAACAATCACATTAACTTACAAGTGTTGTGGCTAAATTTTGGTGGAGCTCCAATGGCCAATCAAGAGATTTGCATTGGATGATCTGTTATCTATTAAACAAACAAGTAGGACCTATCTTGATGGTTTAATAACAAAAAAGGGGTTTTGTTATTCTTCGTGAAGACTTGAGGAATAAGTAGTTTCTTAGTAATTAGGTGAAAAAATTGCATAGAAACTTGCTTTCTTAATGAATATGTTGCAAAAATATATTGGTACTAGGATTTAACCCACAGTGTACCGCGGGGCAAAATTGTATTTAATGTATTATATAAAATAATTTCTAATTTATTGGATTTTTAAATTGATATTATAAAAAAAATTCTCATTTAGTTATTTTATATTATAATTAATATAATTGAAATATGTGTACTTAGAAGATTTGTAGGTGTAGAAATGATATAGTGTTAATATTGGCAAGCATTTATAATCATGGACTATTATAATAATTTGATATTATTTTGTATCAAAAACATTTACCAGCGGTATATTGTGGATCGATTTTTTTAAACTAAAAATTTTAAATTTTAAGTATATTTATTTTGTTAATATTGTTTGGTTTTTTTAGTATTTAAAATTATATAATTATATTTTTATTTTTAATTCTAGGTTTCACCCGTGGTATACCGTCCCGTATTAATATCGACCCAAACCCATCCCACCATATAACCTCGTTTGTATTCAGAATCATTTTGGTCCTTTTTATAGTATGACTCTGAACCATTGTCCAATTTTTTAAGCAATATGGGACATTGTACACATATTTTTTCTTTACCAATTGAGTAATATATGTCCGTTTTTAAAAATTTGAATCACATTATATGTAGAAAAATCTATTATTTTATTAATTATATATATTTAATATACATTCAAAATAAATTACTATAAGATCATATAAAAGTGAAAGAAAAATCATATATTAATGTTTAAATTAGGTAGAGATGTTTTAGGAAAATTTAGAAACAAAATCAATTTGTTGTCATATTTGGAATCCACAGTTTCTAAAAGATTTTTTCGAAAATATTTTGTAATATTAATTAATAGATAAACATTTATGACAATGACATGTTCTTGTAAATATGTTTAAACTCGAGGATTTATTTCATATTTGTACTTCAAAAATGTGTATTATTAATTAATAGATAAACATTTATGATAATGGCATTTTCTTGTAAATAAGTTTAAACTCCATGATTTATTTCATATTTGTACTTCAAAAATGTTTATATAGATGGTGTCTTGCTTCTTCTTCTCTTTATCTTATTATGTGATGATATGGTATCTTTTTATTATATGTTTTATAAAATTATATTAAACAAACAAAAAGTTTTTTTTATAGGGATATCTACACCAATTTCATTAACAAAGAAAATGTCTTTACCGACTTGTCGAAAAACCCTTCAAAGTTATGTAATAGTATATTAATTTTTATTGTAGAAATTTATATAGACTTTAACATATTTTTCCAATATTTTTGATGAACTTTATTTGAAATATTTTACTTTAAACATAATTTGGGAGATTTTTTCAAGTTTTTCTATAAGATTTGTTTAAAATTAGATCGGTCACTACACTATTATTTATTTTTCCAAGTTTTATTAAACCAAGGTCTTTACTAAAATTTTTAGTCAATGCTAAATATTTTTTTTGAAAAACGTGTTACATTTAGGAAATAAATCTTCTGAAAACCCTAAAAATTAAAAACTATTGCTCCTCTTATATAAATATACATCTCTCCCAATTCTAAAACATAACCTTAATTAAATCTATTTGTTCCGCCTCCGATTTCTTTTTTGCCCTCCAGCAACCAAAGGACATGACGACGGCGTTCGAGAAAAGTCTCCACTAATCTCGAGACGAGGTATTCCGTGCTATACTCGAAAAAGGTAATACTCTCATATCATCAAACTCTTTCAATTTTCAAGATGTTTGTTTTTGTTTATTGGATTGTGGATAGAGATGAGCATAGATTAGTTTCCTTGAAATTTTGGGATACCCAGATCTGGATCTGAGAAACAAGTATCCAGATCTGAGAAACAAGTATCCAGATCCGGATCACCAATATTTGCGATTATCTAGATCCACAAATAAATAGATCAAAAAAAAATAATGATAACAATTATCATTCATACTAAATATCTAAATATCCGAATTGGATCCGTAAACTCTAGAAACCTATTTTTGAAATCGGATCGGATCTTGGATCCATGATATTTTGCATGTCCCTTATTGTGGAATGTGGATGATCTTGCAAGCTCATTTTTTTGTCAATTTTATTTCATCGTTGGTTTGAAGCAAAAAAATCGATTTAGCTTGATTTATGATGTCCTTGATTTATTGTTGATTTTTTTTTATAAGAAAATTTTGTATAAAATATTTTCGTCGAGCAATATATCTAACATTAAAAAAAATTGTATATGATATCTACTATTTTATTTTATACTTGAAATAGCTAAACTATTCCCATTAACATGAGAAAATTAAATATATAGGAACCAAGCTATATTTTTACCGAAAGAGTTTCACTAATTTTTAAATTTGTTCTTTGCAAGTGGGTGAGCTTTGTCTTATATATTCCGTCAATGTCGTTCCCGGAGAAGAAGAGGAAGACGGCCACAAAGAAGCCGTTACTTAAGCCCTCGCTGACATTGCAATCAACCCCAAATCCTCCACTTCCCCTTCCCGATGATTTGCTATTGAGCTGCTTCGCCCGCGTCTCAAGATTGTACTACCCAACTCTCTCCCTCGTCTCTAAAAGCTTACGATCTCTCATTACTTCACCAGAACTTTACAAGACTCGATCACTCCTTAACCGTACTGAGAGTTGTCTCTATGTCTGCTTAAAGCTCCCATCTGATGATAACCCTCGCTGGTTCACTCTCTGTCGGAAGCCAAATCAGTCAAGAAAGAAAAAGAAGAAGACAAGTGGTAATATTTTGGTTCCAGTCCTATTTCCCCAATCTTCTCCTCCTACGCAAGCGGCGAGTTTTGTCGCTGTTGGTTCTGATATCTATGAAATTGGTGGACTCATCAACGACGTACCTTCCTCTAACGTCTCGGTCTTGGATTGTCATTCTCTTTCAAGAAACCAAGCTCCAAACATGTCGATGGCCATGGAAAATCCCGCAGCCTATGCTATTGATGGAAAGTTATGTGTTGTGGAAGGCTCCAACTATAAAGATATTTTCGATCCAGAAACCCAAACTTGGAAGCCTGAGAACCGACCTCCTTTTGCTTTAGCCCCGCCAGAGGAATATTTACGTGAATATCGAGGACGAAATCTATGGATTCGTCACCATGGGACATCGTTTTGTGGTTGCATGATAGATAATGTGTATTGGTGGTATAAAGACGGACAGTTCGAATGGTATGACGCTTTTAAAAGTGAATGTAGAATCTTGAAGGGTATGGAAGGACAACTGCCTAAGTTGACTAGATCTTGTGATGTTCAATTGGCGGATTATGGTGGAAAGATGGCGGTTTTATGGCACAAGCATGATCGTTCTAGCAATGATAAGGGAAGGGTTATATGGTGTGCAGAGATTGCGCTTGAAAGGCGTAGTAGTGAAGAAATTTGGGGGAAGGTTGAGTGGTTTGATCCTGTGCTTAAAGTGCCTAAGTTGTTTAGGTTCGTGTGTGTTCTTGATCCTACTCTTTGATGAATGGCAACTGGAACATGTGTTGGAATCAATCACTCATCGGTAAAGTATCATTATGTTTTCAATGTGATGTATGACTTGAAAACTTGGTTTAATTAGCTTGGTTTCATATTTGTAAACTTGTACTCGCATATTGAACTTTATTGACATTTTTAATGCTTAGCTTTATGTTTTGCCAGTGACTACTAAACGTATGCACTTATACATATTTGAAGAGTTCATGAATATTGTTGCATCATCTATTAAACAAACAACTAGGACCTCTTGATGGTTTAATAACAAAAAGGGGTTTTGTTGTTCTTTGTGAAGACTTGGGAATAAGTAGTTTGTGAAAAAATTTGCATAGAAACTTGCTTTCTTAATGAATATGTTGGAAAACTATGTTGGTATAGTGTCTTTCTTCTTCTCTTTATCTTATTATGTCATGATATGTTCCTTTTTATTATATGGTTTATCTATACTAGTATTTTTGCAGTCACTTTTGATCCGGGTGGGTAAAATTGTTTTCGGATACTTTGGATACCCGACCCGTTTACAAATTTTGGTCATAAAATGTTTGTTGGGTCGGGTTATATTTAACCCAACTCATACACCGGATATTCCATATTTAATAATTTAGATATTTAGAAGATTTAGAATTATGATTCTAGTATCATCTTTGTTTGATTTGTTTTTAACTGTTTTGAATCATCATATAATACATACAGTAAAAAAAAATCAACTTTTTTACTGCATATACTGTGATTCGAAATTTTAAAAACGGACATATATTATCCAATTGACGAAAATGTGTGTTCAACGTTCTACATCGATTAAAATATTTAGACAATGATTCAAAATCATATCATAAAAAAAGATCAACATTCATAAAATAAATGAGTTTTTTGGCGGGACGGGTTTGGCGGGATGGGTTTTTGAATCAACAATAATAAAAAGATTAAACTATCATTAATCCGCCGCTTCAATACGGTTAAATCGTTAATTGTTTTTTAATACCACCAATATTAGACATATTAAATCAGTCTCATTTAGAAAAGTATAAAACCAAAAAATTGTCCCGTGGTATAATGTTACTTAATAACAATTTTAAACTATAAAATATAAATATCTTAGAATATGATACAATTTACAAACTTTTATATATAATAAATAATGGTTAAATTTTAAAAATTACTACTTTTAAAACACAAATCACGGGACGGGTTAAGAAGTTACAAGACGGGTTATATTTTAGAACAAAGTTATATGGTAGACGAGTTTGAATCAATATTTATAAAATTTTAAAATATCATTAACATGCCGCTTTATTACACATTAAATCTTCAGTTTACTAAAATATAAATTTCTTAGAGAATGATATGATTTGTAAACTTTTATATATAGTAAATAATCATTAAATTTTAAAATAAAAACAAATCACGGGACGGGTTAAGAAATTATGGAACGGGTTATATTTCGGAACGGATTTATATGGCGGACGAATTTGAATCAATATTTATAAATATCATTAACATGCCGCTTTAATACGGGTTAAATCCTCAGTTTAGTAACAATTGTCTCGTGGACTCGTGGTATACCGTTACTTAATAACAATTGTAAAATATATTATAAATAAATATTTTATAATGAGATACAATTTACAAACTATTTTTATACTAACTTTAAAAATAAATCATCCCGCGGTGTACCGCGGGTTAAAATCTAGTAAAATTATGTAAAACAAGGAAAAAGTTTTTTTTTTTTTTTTAAATAGGGATATCTACACTAAGTTCTTTAACCAAGAAAATGTCTTTACCAACTTGTCGAAAAAACCTTCAAAGTTATTTAATCGTATATTAATATATTTTTATTGTAGAAATTTATATAGACTTTAGGGAGACTCACAAAAATGCCCCTTTTTCAATACCTCTTTTCAAAAATGCCCCATTTGGCTGTCCATTTTTAAAAATACCCCTTTTATGTACAAAATGACTAAATTACCCTTCTTTTAATAAAAGATATCACAAATAAATAAGGAAATATAACAAAATTAGGTCCACAAAATACAAAATATTTTTTGGCGGGAAAAGTGATCCCGCAATTTTTCCCGCCAAAACACTTGTAAAAACCTTTAAAATACCTTGTAAAATTTTCCCGTAAAATTTTTTCCCGCCAAAAAAATTTTTTGCGGGAAAAGTGATTCCACAATTTGTTTGGCGTTAAATTTTTGGCGGGAAAATTTTTGGCGGGAAAAATTTACAAGGTATTTTAAAGGTTTTTTACAAGGTATTTATAAGGTTTTACAATGTATTTTAAAAGGTTTTACAACGTATTTATAAGGTATTTATAAGATTTTACAAGCTATTTTATAAGGTTTTACAAGTTATAAGGTTTTACAAGTTTTTTATAAGGTTTTACAAGTTATAAATACCTTATAAAACCTTATAAGTACCTTGTAAAACCTTTTAAAATACATTGTAAAACCTTACAAAACACTTGTAAATACTCTGTTAAACCTTTAAAATACCTTGTAAATTTTTCCCGCCAAAAATTTTCCCGCCAAAAAAATTTCGCCAAAAAAATTGCGGAATCACTTTTCCCGCAAAAAAAAATTTTTGGCGGGAAAATTTTTTACGGGAAAATTTTACAAGGTATTTTAAAGGTTTTTACAAGTGTTTTGGCGGGAAAATTGCGGGATCACTTTTCCCGCCAAAAAATATTTTGTATTTTGTGGACCTAATTTTGTTTCAAATAAGGGTAAAATGGTCATTAAAAATTAAAAGAGGGCAAACTTAAAAATGGACTCTCAAAGGGGGCATTTTTGAAAAGGGGTATTGAAAAAGGGGCATTTTTAACAATTTCTCTAGACTTTAACAGTTTTTACAATATTTTTGATGAATTTTATTTGAAATATTTTACTTTACACATCATTTGGGCGATTTTTTCAAGTTTTTCTATAAGATTTGTTTAAAATTATATCGGTTACTACACTATTATTTATTTTTCCAAGTTTTAATAAACCAAATTCTTTACTAAACTTTAAGTCAATGCTAAATATTTGTTTCGAAAACTTTTTACATTTAGGAAATAAATCTTCTGAAAACCCTAGAGATTAAAAGCTATTTCTCATCTTATATAAATATACATCTCTCCCAATTTTAAAACATACACTACAACAAAAGTGTGCATTGATAGCACATTATGATAGCGCAAATTTTGTAACTGCTATTAAAGATGGTATCCGAAATTTGGTGACTATATAATAGCGTTGCAAAAACGCTAAGCCTATTAATAGCAATGTGAAATGCGAAAATCACTTTAAAGTTTAAACTGTCAACTTCGCAAAATTTTACACTAACCGCTCGACACTTAGTAAAAAATTAGAACGAAAATCTAAAATTTCACTTGTGACCGCCAAAACCTTTAGCCAAATATTATACTTTTTACTTCCACACTTAGAGAAAAATCATAAAATCCACTATAACCTAATTTTTCTCTTCTTCTCTCCACACTCGAAACCTAATTTTTCTCCGGCCACAGTCTCCACAAAATCCCTTTGCCGGCCACAATCTCTCCATCTCCACCACGAATCCATCGCCGGACAAAATCTCTCCATCTTCACCATGAATCCATCGCCGGCCACAATCTCTCCATCTCCACAACAAATCCATCGCCGGCCACAATCTCCACCTCCGTCAGCCACGGTTTCCTTCTGAGCTTGGTGTCTTTCGACGTTGATATCATTCAGACCTCCAGCTCCAACAAACCCTAACTCATCTTGTTCCAGCGCAGAGAAGAGAGAGATGATGCTCAGAGAAGGAACTCCGTTCAAGTCTAAAATTTTGGGTAACTCCTCCTCTCCTTCCTTTCCGAGACTATTTTGAGTACTTCTCTACTGTCGCCGACTCTTTCTGTCTAGATCTGCCGCGATTTGGTAGTCAATCGATTTATTTTGCTCCATCGCAAGGTACATCGCTCTTTCCATGTTTCTATGTTTTCCGATGCTTGAGTTTGGAATCTGGAGATGTGAAGAATCATATCGTGACGATTGAGGTAACTGATTTCTCACTAATAACAGTATCCGTTGTTATGTATGTCTAATTGATTTCGTCAAGAGTAGATTTATGTGAACTGAACTTCTTTGATTTGTTGTTTGAGTTTTGGAAGAGAGAGAGAGAGAGAGAGAGAGAGAGAGAGAGAAGGAGTCTGGGTTCTTGGTCATGTCAAGGGATGCATTTGCGTTCGGCATTTGTCCTTGTTACTTCTTCATCTCCAGATTTTTGTTCTTCTTCGGATTCGTGAGTCTCTTTCATATCTCTCTATCATTATCAATTCTCAATTTCTATATGGTTCGATTGAGTATGTGTTTCTGTGATTTCCGAGATTTTTGTTAATCCTGTCGCAATTCCCTCCAAGTATGGCAGCTTGCAGTTCTTCTGTGAGGAATGACTCGTTGGATGCTCCTCTGCTTCTGTCTAACAGCTCATATGCCTTCATTGCAAACACTGGTTGGTGTGGGGAACTTTTATTAAGTAAAGCTCTTATTTTCCACCTTAGAATATGCAACTGAACTCTTGCATATTTAGTTTACTGTAGCTTTTAGAATTAAATCCCTCTTTTAAAAGCCTGATGAAAATCACTTGGAAAAACAAGTGAGCTCTTGCACATTTCTGGTTCAATTTGAATGTAGATCAAGGCCTGATGAAAATCACTTGGCAAAACAAGTTCGAGGCATGATATGATAATGATTTTACTAATTGGATTCTTACTTCTTTTCTCCCTCCCAAAAAATTGTTTCAGGTTATTGATCTCTCTAAAGTATCACAGGAGCTTGCTTACCTTCCATCTGATGCCGATAGTCATCCTAGAAGGCATCGTAAGTGTCATTTATAGTGTGAAAGTTAAACGTAGTTAATTATTTCACTAGTCTTGGTTTTGTTCAATGACGTCTTGGCTGTTCTAATCAGCTCGTGGAATTGAGACAAACATTTATGCTCAGTTCAAGTGTCATTCTCTCATGATCAGACTATGTCACGCTACTCTTTATTTTATTTTTTGTTACTTCATCAGATTAATGAAATGATATTTTGTGTGTTTATTGCTTATTTCTGATTTTTCATGTAGCATCCTTTTGTTATTCAGGTGAAGCATATGAGCTTAAGATGCTAAGGAGAAGTCTGAACTTCAAAGCCACTTCAATGCCTACCTTCTATCAAGAATCTCAGCCTACCTAAAACTCCTTAGCTAGAAATTAGAAATTAGGGTGAGATTAGATGAGAAATAGTTTTGTGGCACTTGTGATGTTGGTTTAAGATTTGGATTGAGACTTGTTACTTGTATATTGTGGATGATTTATGAAATATATAAATTTAATATAAATTAGATATTTTGCCGAAATCCTGCAAATGTGAAATAATATGCACACAAAATGCTACATACTATTGCATAAAATAAGAGTAATAACATAAAATATTACAGCATTATAAATGAGCTACAACAACATATACTAAAGCATCTTAATAATGCTATTATAGAAAAACATATAATAGGAGATAAAAAAACGCTATTGTATGGGGTGACCCTATTATAGCTGGGCAGAAATAGCGTTTAGAAAAACGCTATTAATTACATATAATAGCGTTTATCGTGAGCAAACAATGTGCATTTTTCTTGTAGTGATAACTTTAGTTAAATCTATCTGCTCCGCCTCCGATTCTTTTTTTGCCCTTGCAACAACCAAAGGACATGACGATGACGTTCGAGAAAGGTCGTCACTAATCTCGAGACGAGGTATTCCGTGCTTTACTCGAAAAAGGTGATAATCTCATATCATCAAACTCTTTCAATTTTTCAAGATGTTTGTTATTGTTTATTGGATTGTGGATAGAGATGTGCATGGATTAGTTTCCTTGAAATTTTGGATACCCAGATCTAATATAGCCGGATCTGTGAAACAACTATCCAGATCTGGATCCACCAATATTTGTGATTATCTAGATCTACAAGTAACTAGGTAAAAAAAATAACAATTATCATTCGTATTAAATATCTAAATATCTGAATTGGATCCGTAAACTCCAAAAACCTATTTTCGGAATCGAATCGGATTTTGAATCCATGATATTTTGCATATCCCTTATTGTGGAATGTGGATGATCTTGCAAGCTCATTTTTTTGTCAATTTTATTTCATCGTTGTTTTGAAGAAAAAAAAATCGATTTTGCTTGATTTATGATGTCCTTGATTTATAGTTTTTTTTAAAAAGAAAATTGTGTATAAATGTTTTCGTCCAGCAATATATTTGACATTAAAAAAAATTGTATATGATATCCACAATTTTATTTTATACATGAAATAGCTAAAAATTTTGCCTAAGAGTTTCACTAATTTTTAAATTTGTTCTTTGCAAGTGTGTGAGCTTTGTCTTGTTTATTCCATCAATGTCGTTCCCGGAGAAGAAGAGGAAGATGGCCACAAAGAAGCCGTTACTTAAGCCCTCGCTGACACTGCAATCAACCCCAAATCCTTCACTTTCCCTTCCCGATGATTTGCTATTGAGTTGCTTTGCACGCGTCTCTAGGTTGTATTACCCGACTCTATCCCTTGTCTCTAAAAGCTTACGATCTCTCATTACTTCAGCGGAACTTTACAAGACTCGATCACTCCTAAACCGTGAAGAGAGATGTCTCTATGTCTGCTTAAAGCTCCCATCTGACAGTAACCCTCGATGGTTCACTCTTTGTCGGAAGCCTAATCACCCAAGAAAGACAAAGAATAAGACAAGTGGTAATGTTTTGGTTCCAGTCCCATTTCCCCAATCTTCTCATCCTACGCACGCGGCGAGTTTTGTAGCTGTTGGTTCTGATATCTACGAAATTGGTGGACTCATCAACGATAGACCTTCCCCTAACGTCTCGGCCTTGGATTGTCGTTCTCTTTCACGAAACCAAGCTCCAAACATGTTGACAGCTAGGAAAAATCCAACAGTCTATGCTATTGATGGAAAATTATGTGTTGATGGAGACTCCATCGACTCCATATCGTCAAACTATATAGAGGTTTTTGATCCAAAAACCCAAACTTGGAAGCTTGAGGACCGAACTCCTTTTGCTATAGATATAAAAGAATGTCGCCTCGGGACGTCGTTTTCTGGTTGCTGGATAGATAACGTGTATATGTGGTACGGATACAGACAGTTCGAATGGTATGACGCTAATGAATTAAAATGGAAAATCTTGAAAGGTATGGAAGGACAACTGCCTAAGTTTACTAAATATTGTGATGTTCAATTGGCGAATTATGGTGGAAAGATGGCGGTTTTATGGGATAAGCATGATCGTTCTAGCAATGATAAGGGAAAGGTTATTTGGTGTGCGGAGATTGCGCTTGAAATATGTAATGAAGAGATTTCGGGGAAGGTTGAGTGGTTCGGTCCTGTGCTTAAAGTCCCCAAGTTGTTTAGGTTCATGTGTGTTCTTGATCCTACTCTTTGATGAGTGGCAACTGAAACATGTGTTTGAATCAATCACTCATCGGGTAAAGTATCATTATGTTTTCAATGTGATGTATGACTTGTCTTGTTTTTCATTTATTTTGGTCGGGTTAGTAATTTTAACAATAAAAGTACACTTGTTTTTCTCAATCAAAGGAAAGTTATCACTTAATAGTATATGAACTAGAGAGTGTCTAGCCAATTTAGAGGAGTCCAACAAAATCCATCATTTATTTATAGATTTCTTCATACTCCCTCTCTTATTTTTTTTGTCATCTGATTATATATTGATATTGAAGGTTACAAATCTTGCCTAAAGCACATACTATAGTAGTTAGAAGTTAGTGATTTACATTCTACACTAACTATTCCAAAAATGAGAATGACATTAGTCTGAACTTAAGCTGAAACATCACAACAACTTAAAACGAGGATATAACTTTCTTAGAGTCGAATAACTCAAACTCATGCAACCAAGAGGGATGGCTGACCGCAACAGAAGAATGAGACAATCAGACAATGATTCCATTGAGAAAAGTATTAGGATATAGATCAATATATCCTCTTAGATTTGATTCTATCAAGAATAAGAAATTTGTATGTGTATAAATACACTTCTCTTCTATTGAATAAAGCAAGACATTCCAAAATATTTCATGGTATCAGAGCAAAAGATCCTGACCTAAATTTTTTCTCTTCTTCTTCTTTCTTCTTCGCTGCCGTCGCATCTCGTGACCTTCGCAACCCTTGTCTTCTTCTATTTTCTACACACAACAAATCTTCTAATCTTCTATCTTCTATACTCCTGAGCCGGACCAAATAAATCGGGGGCCCCATACGAATTAAATAAAAAATAATATCAAATTTTTTATAAAATAAAAAATCTGAGTAAAAAAGAATTAGTTTAAGCAAAACTCTTAATTGTTTTAGAATTTCTTAAAATAAAAAAGTTTTCTCTTATTCGATGAAAGAAATCTAATGGTTTGTAAAGAAAAAATAACTTACTATTTTTTTTTATTCAATTAACTTATAAATTTTTTAGACACACATAACATTTTAGGATCTATAAACAATAACTAATATACATATATACAAGAAAACAAATTATGTGGGGCCCTTCTAAAATGGGGGCCCCATTGCAATGCATCATAATAATGCCCTTAAGTCCGGCTCTGCTCCTATTCTATCTTCGATGTCGGGAGGTGAAGACTCTTCTCAACTCGCCGTCGCTGTCAAACCATCGTCCAATCCATATTCTTTGAGTTCATCGGATAATCCTGGATCTTTGATCTCCTCCGTGGTGTTAAGGGAGGACAATTCCTGAATGGGCAACTGAATTCCGTAACTCCCTCCAAGCCAAGCTGAAGCTTAGTTTCATCGACGGGACAACACTCAAACTGGAAGCTGATCCTGAACGCGCACAGTGGCTGGCCGCAAATTCTATGATCGTTGGATGGATCCGCACATCCATCGATCCGAAGATTAGGTCAACCGTTTCTTTTATCGCCGAAGCTTCGTTGCTTTGGGAGAGTCTTCGGGTTCGTTTCTCGGTTGGTAATGGAGTCCAAAAACAAGTTCTAAAAGATGAGATCGCTTTGTGCAAACAAGGCGGCCAATCGGTTCTAGAATACTATGGACGTCTCTCAAAACTGTGGGAAGAACTTCAAAACTACAAAACAGGTCGTGTATGTCGTTGTGAAGCTACACCAGACACTGCCAAAGAACGTGAGGATGATAAAATTCATCAATTCTTGTTTGGTCTTGATTTGCCTCGATTCTCTCACATTCGATCTAAAATCACCGATGAAGATCCTTTGCCTTCTCTTAATCAAGTCTACTCACGTGTGATTCGTGAGGAACAAAATCTTGACGTAGCACGATCCAAAGAGACTGCCAAATCTGACGCAATTGGTTTTTCAGTTCAATCCACCACTTCATCAAACTCACAAGTCGCTGCAGCCTCTGTTTTTAAACCACGGGATCGATCATGTACTCACTGTCATCGTCAAGGGCATGACGTGACAGAATGTTTTCTGGTTCATGGCTTTCCTGATTGGTACTACGAGCAAAAAGAAGGCAGTCGTGGTTCTACAGACATGAAGGATACTAAACCTGTTCAACGGGGTGGACGTTCAAACAGAGGGACTGGTCGCGGTCGTGGGAGAGTTAACAGTGCTCAAGCTGCGTCGTCTTCCATTGTTCCCTACGATCAAATCTCGCAGCTCATCTCACTTCTTCAAGCTCAACGACCAAACACTTCTTCAGAACGGTTGTCGGGTAAAACTCGTCTCACTGATGCCATTATTGATACTGGTGCCTCACATCACATGACAGGAGACTCTTCTATTTTGATCGATATATTCGACATTATTCCATCACGTGTTACAAAACCGGATGGAAAAGCTTCTAGTGCGACTAAGTGTGGCACACTTCCTCTCAGCTCCACCTACAAACTTCGTGATGTGTTGTTTGTCCCGGATTTCGATTGCACTTTGATCTCTGTTTCCAAATTACTTAAACAAACAGGATCTATTGCAATCTTTACTGACACTTTGTGTTTCTTACAGGACCGTTTTTCGAGGACTTTGATTGGGGCGGGGGAAGAACGTGAGGGAGTGTACTATTTTACTGGTGTTTTGGCTGCTCGTGCTCACAAGACTTCTGCGGAACGTGCGTCTTCAGGAGCTTTGTGGCATCGTAGACTAGGCCATCCTTCTACTACTGTTTTGCTTTCATTACCAGAATGTCAACAACCTTCTCAAGATTGTAGCAAGATTGAGAATTGTGACATTTGTTTTCGTGCTAAACAAACACGAGAGAGTTTTCCTATAGATCAATATATCCTCTTAGATTTGATTCTATCAAGAATAGGAAATTTATATGTGTATAAATACACTTCTCTTCTATTGAATAAAGCAAGACATTCAAAAATATTTCAAAAAGCTCCTCTATTAGAAGTTGGATGTTTTAACATAATACACATAATTTAGTAAACAATTTTTTTTGTAAGATTAGTATTTTTATATAAGATGAAAAATATTATTTAAAACTAGATTTTAACCCGCGGTACACCGCGGGATGATTTATTTTTTAAAGTTAATATATATAAAATTTTATAAATTGTATCTCCTTATAAAATATGAGAAATTCCTAAAAATGGCCCTAAAACAAGTTTTATTGACAATAATAGCACGCACTCCATAAACTTCCAAAAATAGCACTAGTTAACTTACTATTAGTGTTTTTGTTCTAAAAATTTTATCACTAGCTTTTTTTTTTCAATAATACCATAACTTTTATATAAAAACTATTCAACAAAATAAATTTAAAATATTATATTTGGGTTCTCTATTTTCAATTTAGGGTATATATTTCTACCATTTGAAAGATATTTTGATTTATTTTAATATTAGTTTATGGTATTATATTTGGGTTCCCTATTTCCAATTTAGGGTATATATTTTCACCAAAAGAGATTTTTATTTTAATATTAGTTTGTGGTATTATATTTGGGTTCCCTATTTCCAAATTAGGGTATATATTTCCACTATTTAAAACAATTTTGATTCAATTTAATATTAGATTAGTGTTTGCTCTCTTTTTTATTTTCTATCTTATATTTTCATTAAGTTTAATTGAAGTTTATGGTGCTATTTGTGGAACTTTTCAAATGATGTGCTATTTTTGGAAAAAACAACTTTTTTGGGGCTATTTGTGTCAATCTCCCATAAAATATTATGTTTTATAGTTTATAATTATTATTAAGTAATGTTATACCACAGGACAATTTTTGATTTTATACAATATTTTCTAAATGAGACTAATTTGATATGTCTAATATTGGTGGTATTAAAAAAAATTAAGGATTTAATCCGTATTGAAGCGACGGATTAATGATATTTAATTTTTTTTATTATTGTTGATTCAAAAACCCGTCCCGCCAAACCCATCCGGCCAAAAAACTCATTTATTTTATTAATGTTGATTTTATTTATGATATGATTCTGAATCATTGTTTAAATATTTTAATCGATGTAGAACGTTGAACACACATTTTCGTCAATTGGATAATATATGTTCGTTTTTTAAATTTCGAATCACAGTATATGCAGAAAAAAAATTGATTTTTTTATTACTTTATGTATTATATGATGATTCAAAACAGTTAAAAACAAATCAAACAAAGATGATAGGAGAATCATAATTCTAAATCTTAATCAAATCTTCTAAATATCTAAATTATTAAATATGGAATATCCGGTGCAATATATGGGTTTTATTTAACCCGATCCAAGTGTTTTTTTGTGAAGGAATTTTTAAGACGGGTCGGGTATCCGATATATCCGGAAGCATTTTTACCCACCCGTCACCAAAGTGTTGCAAAAATACTAGTATAGATTTGACTAAAACATCATATTAAAACATATACAGAAAAATATTTTTCTTCAACAATTACTTCCCTTATAAAATTATAATTTAGCAAATAAGCTCTTATAAATTTATAATCAGCTTCCCTTATAAAGTTATAATTTAGCAAATAAGCTCATAAAAACTTATAATCAGCTACAATTTTTTTTTTTATTAGTTTATTTCAAATGGTTGACCAAATGAGAACGATTTAAGAAAATAAAATTAAACAACACATGTGGAAAAAGTTTTATTATTATTTTTTTTTTAAAGGAAATGGAATCTATGCAGCTTCTCGACTCTTCCAAAATTCTTCCAAAATTCATTCCAATAACCTTTGCTTCAGAAATTGCCACTGTCCTCTCTCTATCTATAAATCTGATCACCACCTCTTCCATTTTCCTTCGTATCATCTCCTCACAATCTCACCAATTCCAAATCCTAAACCTTTGTCTACTCTCTTCTTCTCTGCAGGTAAAAAAAAATTCTTCTTTAATCTCTAATTTTTATTTCAGTTTATAGAATTGTTAATCGTTATTAATGATTATTGATCTATACTTTGCATGTTTCAATTAATTGTTTCCTTCTTTAATTTGGTGGCTTATGTTTCCAGGGATCTTTGTTCTTGTCTGATCTGTATCTGTGTCTGTTCATCGACAATGGCACATATCCTTTTCTTGATCTGATCATTTATTATTAGATACGTTACTTTTTTTTTTAGTATATAGTTTTATTACATAGGAGAATTTTTAGGTTTTTATTTTCTGTGATATTTGTTTGGCTTTAATTGAAGCAAACGTGGAAACCAAAGAGAACGTGATCGTGAAAGAGCTCAAGCAAGAGGTAATCATAAGCCTAAGCAACCTAAGCACGATGGATTAACACCTGAGCAACGTCGCGAAAGGTAATTATAATCACTGGTTTTTGTCAATTTCGATAAGCTTAGAAGGAGAGCACATTGATTACGTTGTGGAAGTGAATGTAATAAGCTTGTGACAAACAATTTATGATCTTGAGCTGAACCGGGACTGGTTTAAGCTCATTTGTGAAGTTGAATCAAGTTTGAGATATGTTGTCTTGGTTTGAAATTGGTTTAATGTTGTATATAAGACAAGATGAGTATTAGAGTTTGTTACTGGCTTACTGTTGTTAGATCTAGTGGATTGCTACCATTGTTTAGTCGAGATGTTTAAGTTCGACTCGTGAGAGTGAGTGTTAGAGGTGAGTTTAGATTCATTTTCGATGTTTGTGTTGGTAAAGTGAATGCATAAACCACAACTTAAGCCTTGTGAGTTGTGACATAAAATCCATGGAATCTCTTTAAAGTTGTTGATAATTTAGGTTTACTTCTAATACTTTGAGATGAGCTAATTAGATTTTCTTTTGTATTGTTGATTCAGGATGTGAATTTGGTAATGTTGATAGATAGATTGGATTATTGTTTTTTGTGGTGTAGAGACACGAGAGCATTGCAGGAGAAGGCGGCTAACTAGATTTTGTTTCTTATTATTGATTAAGGATGTGGAATTTGTAATTTTGATAGATAGATAGATTGGATGATTGTTGGTCTTTCTTATGTTCGTGGTGTAGAGACGCGAGAGCATTGCAAGAAAAGGCGGCTAGAAAGGCAGGACAATCAATGGGAGGAGGGAACCATGACCATGCCCTACGCGTTGGAGGTAAAATCAAGAAATAAGACGATCACGCAGTAAGGCTTTTTGGGATATTGTTGGTATATGTTATAAATTGGTTGATCATCCGAGAATGGATTCTATATCGTGGTGGGAGGGTTTCAAGAGTTGTGTTAAGTCTTCAAGTGTGATTCTTATCTTTGCATATGATGTTTGGCTTATGAACTTTTTTTGTTATACGTCTTATTTCCAATGGAATGTGTTAATCTTTAGTTCTTTTGTTTCCGAGTTCTCGGCTTTTAAATCCTTTGGATCGGCCTTGATTTTGGATTTCAATTTTCTATGGTGCTGTTTAGTGATGTGTTGTTGTTCCAAATTTAGTGTAATCTTCTTCAGTTCTTCAACAGAACCAAATCTGTTTGGAAAAAAATCATAACAAACTTGACCTGTTCTCTTACATCACATTATCATTATGAAGACAATACAAAAAAAGTTTTGTGGACCAGTATCTGTTATGTTATGGTCATTAATGTGTTAGGTCATCAAACACTTTTGAATATAAAATTTAAATTCCTCAACTGAATTATTGTACAATTCAAAATTAGAACACATCAAGATCCAGTTTTTTAAAAAAAAAATTGATGAGTGAATTAGCTTAAAACTGCTCTCCAACCATTTCATATTCAGGTATGATCAGCGACCTAAACCCTGATTTTGCTTTTTTAACATCTCTAACCACTATGTACCTAATTAACTATGAACATTCATATGCTTAAAATTTTTATATACTAATATAGACCAAAGTACATAAAATTACCAGAACTAAACAAACTCAAAGTACATTTGAAATACACCCTTGTAAGAGAAAAACTCGTCCACAGACATATAAAGACGACAAAACTGTGGAAAATTTCCGAATATACCCCTATCTCCTAGCTTTGATAGATAAAACAAAACAACAAAATAGAAGGCCAAATACGTAAATCCACACTAGGTTATCTCCTTTGCTACGTTTTAAAACTCCTTCAAAAGAGATTCTCAAAGTCACTAAACTAAAAGAGCAAAACCAAGCAGATGATTTCAATCAACAACAATATCTAAAAGAAAGTGATCATCTTTTACTTTTTTGTTTTTATTCTTTTTTGACCCACAAAATTCTTCATCAATCACTGTGTCTGCATGATTGTTTTATATAAAAAAAACTGCAAATTTTGTTCTTTAATTTTGTCAGATTCGTATAAAGTAAAGTTTCTGAGATTCATTAAAATATTTATTTGATTACAGATCTGCTACTGCTATAGATTTACGGATTCTAGTGCAAAGAGAAGGAAGTTGTCGGAGAAAGGTAAGGTATCCGATGATTCTTTATATATTAATCAAGTGGATCTGTCTTACTCTCACTTACTATTTTCTCACTGAAGATTAAAAAAAAAACTTCACTCTCTTTGCCGACGAAATTGGTTTTTCATTTTCTCAAGAAAATCTTTGACAAGATGATTCAAATGGACGGTGGAGATAGGCTGAGAGTGACTTTGTTTGATCGAATGTCAACGGTGGAGAATGGCAGGAGCTCGGTGACTTTAGAAGATATTCTGATGGCTGAAACGAGCGGTTTCCGATCTCTTACTGTGCCGCCTTCTCCGGCGAGGAATCACTCGAATAGTAGTTTACTTGACGTGATGAGAAGAGAGCGTCGCCGTGATAAAACAGCTTGGAAATCTCTCCGGGATAAGCTCCGCCTTAAACGCGCCGCTACTGGATGGATCTCGGCTAATCCTATCCCTAATTTGGATAATCATATCCTTACTCCGGTTAATGACAGCCACCGATTTAACCGCCTTGGATTCCTCCTCTCTAATTCGGAGACAAACCGGAGTAATGGTGATGTTAGGGATGGCGGAGAGGAAGCGGCGGAGCGAGAAGGAAGGCTCCGGCTAGACACGGTGTTGGCGGCGGATAGAGAGGTATTAATGTGTATCAGTTTGTTAATCAGTTAGTTAGTTAGTTAGTTAGTTAGTTTGTTAGTTAGACGGTTAAACTTCATATCCTCTGTTTCTAATTCACAATTAATGAGAACAATTTTATGTTATAAATTTTCATCCAATTAGGAAATGCAGCCGCCAAGGATGTCTCTTATGGAGTTGTTGGAGGATAATGATGGACAAATGTATGAACTCAGCGCGCGAGAAGAGGTGGAAGTGGAGGGAAGAGATTGCTGCGACGGTGGAGGAGAGGTGGTGGCAGTGACGGGGGCGGCGGAGTTGGGTTGTTGTGTGTGTATGATAAGGAGTAAAGGTGCGGCTTTTATACCTTGTGGACATACATTTTGCCGATTGTGTTCAAGAGAGCTTTGGGTACAAAGAGGAAACTGTCCTCTATGTAACACTGCCATTTTACAAGTTCTTGATATTTTCTAGCTTAGCTTCTTTTGCATTATTGTATTATTTAGGTGTGTCTATTGTTTTCTTTACTTGTTTGTTTGTGAAGTGAATCTCAAACAATGAACCTTCACAACAATGCTTAATCGAAGGCCAAAAGCTTAAAATGAGACTAAACTGCCAGATTCACACTCGAGATCGTCCTAGAAAGAAAGACATAATGGTTTCTCTATTAACCGACATCACGACGACATTTTACAATCGGCATCTTTTGAAGCCACTAGTTCTAAATTGACTACCATGATAAGAGAAACTAAACACCTTGTATAATGATGAACGAATTACATTTTCTAATATAACTTCAGAACCACCATGGCCACATTACCGAAATTGCCATGAATAATCATGATTGATGCTATACTTTGCCGAATAAGCTCCCATAACTCAAAACCTAATATAGAAACTAGAAGAAAAAAAAACTCATTAATCGGAATCGTCAAAACTCAAAAATAGCATAAGAGAAAATATACATAAGAGGATCACATAGTTGAATTAAAAGCTCGAAATCAAAGGAGAGAGTTATACGAATACATTTGGTCGCTTTCTTGGCTGGTTGGGAAATCTTATGGTCGTGGTCTATATCTTCCTAAAAGAAAAACAACCCTTTGTATCTCTTGTGCCAAGATTTGAAGCTAGAAGAATTCAGAATCACGGAAACCTTCTAGTTGTAGTAGAATCTTCCGCGCATGGTCAGAAATATACTAGGACAGAAATGATAGCTAATAAGTTTAGTATTTTGCACCTTTTAAATCATCACACACTAACATATTAACTCTCGACGTTCATATTAATGTGGAGTCAGCACAATAGATTGGTTCATATAATTTTCAGATTGCTAATGTATCGCCTGTATCATTTTCGGCACTATCAAATACTTAGTGTATAGATCCTCACCATGATGATAGTTCATTTTTCCCATGTAACAACATAACACTTTGGAACTACAAGTAATTGTATCTGATACATAATCAACATGCAATGCATTCTTTAACGTCTTGCATAAACTTTTGCAAAGCCACATGTGAAGATCCACCTTCCATTAACGCCACGTGGAACTTCTTTGCCATCTCCTTCACTCTATCTCTAACATCACTATCCTCCTCCATCACACGCCTCATCGCTCTCTCTATCTCCTCCGCCGTAACCATTTCCATCTCTCCGGCCAACAACTCTCCTTTAAGATACTTCCGAATCTCCACCGCCAATCCCAGCTCCTCCACCATCTCGAAAGCGTTTACCTTCTGCTCGGAGTAAAGCGGCCACGCCACCATCGGAACACCAAACCACAAGCTCTCTAACATCGAGTTCCACCCGCAATGAGTGACAAATCCTCCTACCGCCGGTTTCGCTAGCACCGCGACTTGCGGTGCCCATCCGATTACCTTGCCTATATCCGATGTCCGATCTAGAAAACCCTCCGGGAGAACTTCCACTAAGTTTGTGAAATCTCCGGGAGGTTCCGTCATTATATTCGGCGATGCGCGACGGAGGGACCAAAGAAACCGGTAACCGCTTCGTTCTAGCGCGACGGCGATTTCTTTTGTTTGTTCCTCATTAAACCCTCCCATGCTCCCAAAACAGAGGAACAAAACAGATTTAGCCGGTTGCTCATCAAGCCACCGTAAAATCTCCGATTGCTTCTCGTCAACAAAACCGTTTTCGAGATGCAAAACTGGTCCTATTGGATAAACTTGAGGAAGATCACCACCACCATTGTTGAACATTTTCAAAGCGTGTGGCTCAAGTTCAGCAACTGTATTTACCAAAATACCCTTTATCTTTCGGAATTTTCTAGCTTGAGCTAAAAACAAAGGTAGCCACTGTTTTGAAGTGAAGAGATAAGGCAGTAACTTCACAGGATAAGGACGAGTCAAACACGGAAACTCTAACTCACTGACCGAGTCTTCTAACTCGCTAACGTCATACTTTTTCTCGTCATGCATTAGCTGAATGTGAAGTGTAATTCCCAAAAACGTAGCGTTCGATGCGTAGAACATATAAATCGGAATATCGAATTCGTTAGCTACATCAATCATTGAGAAACAGAACATATCCACCACGAATCCAGCGAGCCGTCGTGTTGGATCATTGACTATTCTCAAGACTATATCTCTTACCTTTGGCTTTTGATTCTCGATGTAGACTTGAGTCGGCTGGTTTGGATCAGCGGTTGTTGGTTGATCTTTGATGGAGATGGTTTCATAGCGGAGGTGATCTTGAGATGTCGTTGAGAGTGATGCTATATAGATGGAATCATCGGCGACGTTGTTTATGGAAGGGACGATGATCACGGTGATGGAAAGGCGGTCATCGCTGCGTACAAGTCGCTTCGCTAGCTCGATGGTTGGCTTGCGATGACCGATACCTGGTAACGGTATGAAAACAAGCTCAATCTTCATTTATCTGTTTAGTTAGAATTAGTAAAGCTGAAGGTTATTGTTTCATCAATATAATATTTATATTTTTATATTAAATTTAATTTTTCAATAATATTTTGAAACAGATTAAATTATATTTTAAATATAGTCATTCAAACTAAATAATTATATTTATTTATAAAAGTAAATAATATAATAAAGAGAAATTCCTAAAAATAGCCCTAAAACAAGTTTTATTGACAATAATAGCACACACTCCATAAACTTCCAAAAATAGCACTAGTTAACTTATTATTAGTGTTTTGGGGAGATTGACACAAATAGCCCTAAAAAAGTTGTTTTTTTCCAAAAATAGCACTTCATTTGAAAAGTTTCACAAATAGCACCATAAACTTTAATTAAACTTAATGAAAATATAAGATAGAAAATAAAAAAAGAGAGCAAACACTAATCTAATATTAAATTGAATCAAAATTGTTTTTAAATAGTGGAAATATATACCCTAATTTGGAAATAGGGAACCCAAATATAATACCACAAACTAATATTAAAATAAAAATCTCTTTTAAATGGTGAAAATATATACCCTAAATTGGAAATAGGGAACCCAAATATAATACCATAAACTAATATTAAAATGAATCAAAATCTCTTTTAAATGGTGGGAATATATACCCTAAATTGGAAATAGAGAACCCAAATATAATATTTTAAATTTATTTCTAATTTATTTTGTTGAATAGCTTTTATATAAAAGTTGTGGTATTATTGAAAAAAAAAAGCTAGTGAAAAAATGTTTAGAACAAATACACTAATAGTAAGTTAACTAGTGCTATTTTTGGAAGTTTATGGAGTGTGTGCTATTATTGTCAATAAAACTTGTTTTAGGGCCATTTTTAGGAATTTCTCTAGTGTTTTTGATCTAAAAATTTTATCACTAATTTTTTTCCAATAATACCACAATTTTTATATAAAAGTTATTCAACAAAATAAATTAGAAATAAATTTAAAATATTATATTTGGGTTCTCTATTTCCAATTTAGGGTATATATTTCCACCATTTAAAAGAAAATTTGATTCATTTTAATATTAGTTTATGGTATTATATTTGGGTTCCTTATTTCCAATTTAGGGTATATATTTCCACCATTTAAAAGAGATTTTTATTTTAATATTAGTTTGTGGTATTATATTTGGGTTCCCTATTTCCAAATTAGGGTATATATTTCCACTATTTAAAAATAATTTTGATTCAATTTAATATTAGATTAGTGTTTGCTCTCTTTTCTATTTTCTATCTTATATTTTCATTAAGTTAAATTGAAGTTTATGGTGCTATTTGTGGAAATTTTCAAATGAGGTGCTATTTTTGGAAAAAACAACTTTTTGGGTCTATTTGTGTAAATCTCCCTATAATAAATATTAATAATTTTAAAAACATTAATTAATTGTACTATTAATTATAAATAATATATTAAAGAGACTATTATTTTTAAAACCACAATTAAACATAAATTGAACTTCTAATATTATAGTATTTTATTAACTAAAAATATTAATTTATATTTATATTAACCTTAACTAATATCAATTAAAAATAATATTAAAATATAGTTTTAAACTTTTGTATAATGGAACTTGATATATAGATAATTTTATTTTATGAATTACAGAAAAATAAAAAATAAAAAATAATAACCTATAAACGATTTAATTGATATTATAAATCTTAGATTAACTGAAATTTAAAAAAAAATTGTCAGACCAATCTAAAAGTGACATATATGAGAGAGAGGGTGTCTCAAAGTTTCTCATCTGAGAAACGTGTCTCAGTTTTTTTGATTAAAATAATTTTTTTTTCTTTATTTTTGATTTATTTTTAATATGGGTGTCTCATGGACACCACTGATGGAAGTGCCCTTAGGTTGTATATTGGACCACGTAATGTTTATCAAAAAATTATTGGGCCACGTAATATATATAGCCCACGTAGTTAAATAATAATAAAGAAATTTTTTGGTAAGTATAATAAAATTTTATTGTACTTGAATAATCTGATTTTGTTATCTTAGAGGATTTGAGTGTGGTTTTTTTTTTTTTTTTTTTTTTTGTAAACCGATTTGAGTGTGGTTTATTGTACCTGAATAATCAATAGTATTAGTATAGTGTTTGTTTCTTTACCAATGTCATGTCTACAAAAAAAAAAATACATAAGTCCCAAAATAAATAAGAGCCCACTTCACCACTTCATCAACTCAACCTTACGGGGAGGAATATTCACTGCCTCCTGGACAAGCTCTATGTTGAAAGGAGAT
Source organism: Arabidopsis arenosa (assembly GCA_905216605.1). Lineage (NCBI taxonomy): Eukaryota > Viridiplantae > Streptophyta > Magnoliopsida > Brassicales > Brassicaceae > Arabidopsis > Arabidopsis arenosa. The sequence goes on along the minus strand of LR999453.1, from coordinate 14,183,373 downwards.
GTGATCTCATTCCAAAACATAGCAGATATGTCCATCAGCTTCGTATCGCTCATCGATCTATGTACATGTCTCTTCTAGCCTTTTGAAATGTATCACCAATCCCTAACTTTTATCAGTCCCTGTTTGGATTCTTGGCTATCTCCATAATCCGCACAACACTCATGTACTCTGAATTTAGTCCATCAAGCTCTGCCTCATAATAATTCCATGTAAGACTTTTGATGAATATGAGAGAAAAAATGAAATACTTTTTGATCAAAGGTGTCTACCTCATCTGTCTGTCATAGAGTTCATTATCGTCTTCTACCGCATGATCTCCTCGGGGTTTAGTTGTGTTTTGTATACTGGAAGTCTAGAAAACATCTAAAGAAAATTTGGAAGAAACCTTATACGAGTCAACTATGTTTCAATGATTTGCTAGAACTTGAGGCGACTGATTTAAGTAGAGAGGTTATGAAAGTATACCTTGTAAACTTGTCACTAAACAAATCAATTCATTTTTCTCAGTGTGTATTTACTCATAGGATTTTGATTATCTAGTGACAAAGAGTATCATAATTCATAAAATAAACAAGAGACCAAAATCAAAATAAATGAGTTGGTTAATTTTGCATACCAAAGAGACGCCTAGGTTGATCATGTGAAGTCATCTTCTTCTTCAAATATATATATATATATCTCTGAAATTCGAGTTGGAGAGGATCTTTTTTTTCTTAAAAAAAAAAAACTTTCATATAACTAACATGTATATGTTAGAGCTATTACCTGTTTCTATGGAAAATTGTATCATTATTTTTCCTATTTTTGAATTTTATTTTCAAGAAAGATTTTCACTTTTTTTAGATTGTGGACTGCTATTTATATACTAGTAAAAAAATACGTATAGCCACTTCAATATTCATGGCTGCAGCTGAAAATTCGTGGCTGTAAGTCGATATAGCCACGACTAGTGACTAAAAATAATCGTGGCTATAGCTTCGTAGCTTTTTTTTTTCGTGGCATTTCATGGCTGCATAGCCACGAATTAGTCACTCATATTTCGTGGCTATAAGTAGCCACGAATTAATTACTCACTTTTCCGTGGCAAACTATAGCTACGATTATGTCACTATGATTTCGTGACAAATTAGCCACGAATTAATTACTCAATTTTCCGTGGCAAACTATAGCTACGATTATGTCACTATGATTTCGTGACAAATTTAGCCACGGAATATGCGTAGCAAAGTTCGTGACAAAATTAAGTAAGCCACGATTCAGGGCCTGACTGGTTTAAACGCAGCGGTTACGGTTGCGGTTGTGGGAGTTTGCGGAAGCGGGCGGTTGCGGCTTTAAGCGTTATCAAGCGTTTTGAACGACTGGTTTAGCGTTTGAAAATGGGTCCGTTTGCGGGAGTTTTATGACTGGTAAACCAGCGGGTGCGATAGCAGTTAAATAAAAAAATGACCAAAATAAATAAAAAATATTACAAAAAAAAAGAAATAAAAACACCAATATATTATTATGATAATATTAGAAAAATTTGAACATGCTTAATAATTAAAACCATAAATAAAGTACTAAATAATTATTCAAAAATAAAAAAATTTTGTAACAAGATAGTACTTTATGCATCTGGTTTAACATAAAAAATTGCATTAAGTAATGGGACAAACTGTAAATAACGTTGAATTCAATCAAAAAGCAAGTGAGTTTCTATTCGAGAAAACAAATCGAAACATATATTCAATCAAAAAGCAAAGCAATACGTAATGAAAATAAAAAAAACGATGCCATGAAAAATATTCAAAAAGTTACACATGAGGTGATGAATGAATAAAAAGATATATGATACTTACATTTGGTTATTGATTTTCATCAGTTTGGGTGGAAGATATTGAGAGAATAGAGTTTCAGAATATTATTAGGGTTTCTGATGAGAACGTGATACAAAGTGATACAAAGATGAAAGATATATAGGATTAATATATATTATAATAATTATAAGTAAATGTTTGATTTTTTTTTTTTTTTTTAATCCAACCGCTACCGCCCGCAACCGCAAACGCTTGCGGGAAGGAGCTTTTGAAATTCAGCGATTTCGAGCGGTTCGAAGCGGGACGGAGCGGTTTCTATGATTGGTACCAACCGCTAACAACCGCAACCGACCGCTAGCAACCGCTAGGAGGGTGCTAGCGGGAGAACCAATCAAGCCCTCAATAAGTGGCATGATCGTTGGTTTAAGCCACGATTTGTATAAATTGCATAATCGTGCCAATGAATTTTAGTTGTAGTATTCGTGGCTAATCATGTATAATTTTCTTCAAAAAAAAACAATGCTATAAATAAACCTGAAATGAAAAGCTTAAAATCCAAATAACATTAAATCCTAATAAGAAGATTAGATTACATAATTATAGTAATCTTGTAAGTTACAATACCAAAAGGCAAAAAGGGTGCTAATTTTAGTCATACAAAAGACCCCATTCATACAAGAGAAACATAAAAAACAGAAACTTATAAACCTGCTGAAGCACACCAAGCATCTAAGTTGCCTTGTTGTGTTCTTGTAGGAGGGTCTGTCGGAGTAACAGCAGGAGACATAGCAGCAGACGCAGCAGCAGGAGACGCAGCAGCAGGAGGACCGTCACGACCAGCAGCAGGAGGACCATCACGACCAGCAGTGGAACCAGCAAAACGGAGACCAGCAGCAGCAGCACGAGCTATAACGTCACTTGGAGCAAGTTGAATTCCCAGAGACTGCATAATCGCATTCAGCGCAAGTCGGGTTGTAGCCAGCTCGTCCATTACCGTGCCCATGCCAGACTTCAGCTCCACCATGTTTTCCTTGAGCGCCTCATTGGTTTCCTTGAGTGCTTCATTGTTTTTTTCCAAACCATAGATGCGCATCTCATTGTCAAGGTTGCGAGACATAGCAACAGCCACTTTCTCGGATGGATTGATTTCCCGGTATTGTACACTGCCTAATCCGTAGATATACCCTCTTTTAGACTTACCACGCTGTGAAAGAAAGAAACAAATAAGAATCAAGCATCATTCAAAACTAAACACAATTTCAGATGGATAAACAAAACTGAACCAGTCAAACAAATGAGAATTTCAGATGGATAAAATAAAGAGAACCAATTCAAAATCAAACAAATGAACCTAAACAAAACTGAACCAACTCAGAATCAAACAAATGAGAATAAACCAAACTGAACAAAAACATAAGTCATTTAACCAATATCACATGAGGCAGTTATAATATATTTTGGTGAGTACCTTGAGATATTCTTTGTTCAGCACAAGTCGAGAAGGAAGACCACCAGATGAGGCCGTCTGGTCATCGAGAGAATCATCCTCTTCCATAACCTGTTTCGCCGCTTCTTCTACTTCGAGTACAAGAGACTCCGAACGAGCGTCCATGAAAGTACCATCTTTACGCGTGTGAGTCCTCCTCACAAGGTCTGTGAAGGGAGGTGGTTCATCCAAACCAGACTCAACCATCTACAAAAACAAAGAGGAATGTTAGTCCAAACCTGAGAAAGTATACAATAATAACAAAGGAAAATTAGAAGAGAAACACTTGCCATTTGATACTCAATCCGTGCAAATTACTAGGGAATTCCGAAAAGCTCCTATTATATGATTCAATTAAAAGCCTTAATTTAGTTTTTTAGAGATGACAAAACCATATTTTTGATTAAAAAAAAAAACAATTTAATATCCTTAGATCATGAACCTGGTCGTTTACTATAATCTCTTCTTGCAAACACTTGCTTGGAGTTATTGGTTCTTCGAGCTGATTAACTTAGGACATCGATCTAGCATTGATTTGATAGTTCTAGCATGTTATTGTGTTCAATTGTCCCAAACCCTATGCGTAAAACCGTCATGGCTTATGGTCGAAGAACACTGTACCACTAAAGATATTGGATCAATTACCCCAGCCTCGATTCGTTTGGGGTGGAACCATTGCTACCAACTTTTGCTTCTTGAGCTATCCTCTTATGGAGAGAAACCGCCCAAGTTTCCATGATGCTTCAACATGTTTCGTGCTGACGATTTACAAGGCAAATGATGCATTTTTAAAGCCAAGAAATCTTTTGATTGTGACTATATCTAAACTCCCAAATTTTTTTCGCGGATGTGTCTCTATGGCCCTATCATCTACCTTTATGGCTTATCAAACCTTTCTTTCTTGGGGTAATATTTGTAAGTAACATTTGACTCAAAAAGAATTAAGAAAATAGTTATGAGTTAGAAAACTAACGTTTTTGAGAAAGGGGAAAATATCAACACTGCCCTTAAACATAAGACAAAGATGCAAATGCAACATCGTATTGTTATTTGTGAAAAAACATGTCGTTGAATAAAAATATCATGTTATACTAAAAGAAAAGGCGTGTCATTTAGAAAACAATGTGTTTTTAATATTAAAATCATGTTTTTTGGAAGAAATCACATGTGATCTTAATAAATAACGTGTAATACAGAAAAGTAACATGTTGAAGGGAGAGATCTTCCGTTATCACGTGTAATTCGATCAGTTAGCGTGTTACAAAAGAAAATGATGGACAATTAAAAAAAACATGATGACGGAGATTCCAAAAAAAGATTAAAATCTGACGAAATAAAAAGAAAGATCTTCTACAAATTGAGGGAGAGAACCCATCAATATGAAGAACGATTGGCATCCCAAATTTATCGAGAGAGAGAAATATTGGCGGCAACATAGAATTTGTCGGAGAAAGAAAAAAAAACAAAAGTGTTGGGATCATTTCATCTACCTTTCTGATAAATCACTGTAGTTCATGGTTAGTTACTTAATTATTTTCATAATTCTATGACTAGTTTCTACATGTTTCCTTTGTTGTAAGTTTATGTTTCCTTTATGCTATTGTTCCCAACCATGTGGTTAGAGAGTTTGTATAACTTTATGCCCGTTTGGGTTCGATTGAATGGAAAACAAAGTAGTTTGCAACCAAAAAAAAAAAAAAATAAGAAATCATGAACTTGGTAAAATCTGGTTTTGGTTAAGATAACCGACATGTCCCGTAACCAAACAATCAGCTTTCGGTTTATCGAACTTGGCCCACAACAAAAAAATCTGGGCTGGGCCTTTAAATTTCTCATCAGTTTTTCTTTTTCCAGGAAAAGAAACAGAAACGGAAACGAGATCTAGCACAGACGTCTCGTGTCGTCGCCGGAGAAGACAACTACGAACAAAGCAGAGAGAGAGAGAGAGCTTCATAAACCCTAATAGATCAAATTTCTCCATTTCCGGTCAAGATCAATATGAATATTTTCAGATTAGCCGGTGATATGACTCACCTCGCTAGTGTTCTTGTCTTACTTCTCAAGATCCACACCATCAAATCTTGCGCCGGTATGTTCCATTTCAAAATTGATAAATCGAATATGATTCTGATTCGATTCTGTTCTTGAATTTGTCTTGAATTCTTTAGTCTTGTGAATTTGTGTGAATCTTCTTTTGCTTTGACATTTTCAGGTGTATCGTTAAAGACTCAAGAACTCTACGCCATTGTCTTCGCGACGCGATATTTAGATATACTTACGAGTTTTTATTCTATCTATAACACTCTAATGAAGTTGATATTCTTAGGAAGTTCTTTTTCAATAGTTTGGTACATTAGGTATCATAAGACTGTTCATAGGACTTATGATAGAGAACAAGATACGTTTCGTCATTGGTTCCTTGTGCTTCCTTGCATTCTCTTAGCTCTTTTGATTCATGAAAAGTTTACCTTTCTCGAGGTTTGTTTCTTGCTCGCCAGAACAATTTATCGCATTTTGATGTTTCTTCGGTGTGAATCACATCTTGTATATGTTATTAGGTCCTGTGGACTTTTTCATTGTACTTGGAGGCTGTTGCTATACTTCCTCAGCTTGTTTTGCTGCAGAGAACTAGAAATATCGACAACTTGACTGGACAATACATATTTCTCCTCGGGTATACATATCTCTATTGACGTCTTTACTGTCTTAGCTGCCTTATAAGTTTCAAATTTGAGATACAAATTATGGCGTCTTGTTACAGGGGATACCGAGGATTCTACATACTCAACTGGATTTATCGTTACTTCACTGAACCACACTTTGTTCACTGGATAAGTATGACTGTTTTACCTCTCTCAATGTTCTTTGTCAAGTCTCTGTCAGGCATATCATTGCATCTGTTGATATGTTTGTGCCTACTTAGATTAGTGAACCTATAACATCAGATGCTCAAGAATCACAGTTTTTTAGTTTCTGTTGTGTTTGTGGATTATTTGACACAATTAAACTGTTGTATTGTAGCATGGATCGCTGGGCTTGTTCAAACATTGCTCTACGCCGATTTCTTCTACTATTACTTCCAAAGGTAACAAATACTTCCATCTTTGGCCTCTTTGTTCATTAAAGATACACAGAACTCTTGACTATATGGTTTTGGTTTATCATCACAGTTGGAAAAACAATAAAAAGCTGCAGCTACCAGCTTAGTCTCTAATTTTTCGATGCTTAAGACGGGAAATTTGGGATTGATTACTACTGGTTATAGAAGAGAAGGTTATATAGAATGTGTAAACTCTCCAGTGATCTAACTTGTTGTACTTTTTCTTGTCATAAAAACTGTTTTTGTTTTGCTTCAAGATTAGTGTACTAAATTTCTTTATGAACATTGAACATTATTTTGAATGCTCTCAAGTATAAAGAGTTAATTTGTGGAATCTATAAACTGTATTAAATTGAGATTTTAGCATTCTATTTGTGTATCCTTCAAGTCACTGTCCTTAAGGTTTGAGGCTGATGTTTTGGTAACATTGTGTAATTTTCTTCCTTAAGGACAGTGACTTGAAGGATACACAAGACTCGATGATTTATTTGAATTTCGGTAAAAATTATTCATTTCAATTATCAAAGTCATAAAGTTCTTAAAAGATTACCATCTTTTGCGGAAAAATGGGTAGAAAAACCCTCACCTTTCTTAAAAACATAGAAAAAACCCTCAACTTTTTTTGTGGGTTTTTAAACCCCCACCTTTTTATAAATGGTAAAATAAACCCTAGTATTAATAAACTTAATATAAATTCAAAAAAATAGTTATACTAAAACGTAAATAAATAGAAACAATTTGATTTAGGGTGTTTTTTCTAAAATTCTAGTTTACAATATTTTTCTAAATTGAAAATATGTAAGTCATGATGTAAAAAAGTTAACTAGTAAAGTTTTATTCGGCGTGTTACAAAAATTCATCAACGTGAAACCAAACAGATTTTATTACGAATTATATGTAAATTCTTATATCGAAACCGAATATGAGTTTTTATTAATAAAGGTTTATTAGGTTCGATCACACAAATTTACTAACGTAAAACCAAACCAAATTTTATAATACTACGAAAAGTACATGAATTTCCACATCAAAATATTTTCATTGGATAAACTAAATAAGATTTACTAACAATTAATATTTCTATATATATATTACGATATATTAAAATATAATATAAATTATATTTAATTAATCATTATTTAACTATATTTTTATCCAAAACCTAAGAAAGGTGAGGGTTTTTTTACCCATTTTTCCATCTTTTGCATCTTCTAAAGAAAGAAAAATAAAACTATAGTCAAGATAACAAACTATTAGAGGTTAAAACGAAAATAGTCATTGTCAATGCATTAAAAACGAATTTAACAAATCAGCCTCCCATCAATACTCTTTAATACTAGATAACACGTTTATGTGTATGTATAGGTGTAGATGAGTGTCCGCGTGAACACACCCATAACCCTAGTATCTCTAGGTGGTGATGATATGCCAATAAGTACGATTATGTAAAAATGGTATATAATCTCGTCGGTCAAGAAATGTGAAAGATCAATAAAAGTTGTCAAGAAAACAATTAAGATGGAATATATTTTGATCTTTGGTTTTGTTTCGACACTGTTGTTGATCATTAAGACTGATGCTAGGGTTCATGGAGTTAGAGGAATTGACATAAACCAAGAAGCTGGTTTTGATGAGAACTATGTGGTTACATGGGGACAAGATCATGTCTTGAAACTTAACCAAGGCAAAGAAGTTCAGCTCTCCATGGATTATTCTTCAGGTTCTTTTATTTCCCTTTTAAGATACAATTTACGATGTTTTTTCCTCGAATCGTTGCGTGTATTGATTTTATAACACGTACAGGTTCTGGCTTTGAGTCTAAAAACCACTACGGATCAGGATTTTTCCAAATGAGAATCAAAGTGTTTGGAAACAACTCTTCTGCTGGTGTAGTCACTGCCTTTTACGTTCGTATTCTTTCTCTATAGTCATTTTACATGAATTTGGATTCTCAACATTGGTGAAACTTTTTTATGTATGTAATATTTGTGAATTGGTTATAGTTGACTTCTAAAGGAGACACCCAAGATGAGGTTGACTTTGAGTTCTTGGGAAACATAGAAGGCAAACCAATAACATTACAGACAAATGTGTATACTGAAGGCAGAGGAAATAGAGAACAAAGGTTTTCTCTTTGGTTCGATCCAACTACTGACTTCCACACTTATGGCATTCTTTGGAATCCATATCATATCGTGTACGTACTTTTTCCTCTCTATGAATATACTAAATGAGTAATCCCGTTATGCGCGATTTTTTTGACGTACTTTTAAACTTATTTGCTTTTATTTTTCTTGTTATTTGTGTTAATATTGAATTATTCTCGTTAAAATAGCCATTTTTTCTGTTTTAAAGACTTTTCAAAATAGGTACGGTGTAGAATATATATTACAACTAAAACTTTGAGAGATTTTTTGAATCATAGAAGATAAGAGATGAATAAGTTTTATGGTTAGTGAAAGATCTAACATGCATATAAACGTATTTGAAACACTAAAAAAAAAGATGAACGGAACTCGTTTATTTTGTTATTTTTGATAAACATATCTATGTATATATTTATGATGATGTGAGTGTCAATCATGGATTGATTTCCTTAGACTATTGTATATACGATTATAAAATCAACATTATATAATCCATATTTAAGAAACAAAAAAAAAGACAATGAATTCCACACTCTATATATAGATTATTAATAGTGTTGATTTATATTTATTAAGACAAGCTTTGTTATTAGGTTTTACGTGGACAATATCCCCATAAGAGTTTTCAATAACAACACAAGCGATGGCTTGAGCTATCCATCGAAGCCTATGCAAGTGGTGAGTAGTTTGTGGAACGGAGAAAATTGGGCAACAGATGGTGGTAAAACCAAGATTAATTGGGTCTACGCTCCTTTTAAGGCTCATTTCCAAGGTTTTTTCCGATTCCGGTTGCCACGTGGATGATCTAAGTAACAATTCCAAAGCTTGTGGTTCATCAATGTATCGGTGGAACACCATGAAGTATAATTGCCTAAGCGTCTACGAACAGAAGGTCTACAAGGATGTTAGAGAGAAATATATGAACTATGACTAATGTTCTGATCATGCTAGATCTCCTATTTTTCCTAATGAATGTCGATATAATTAAACATAATAATAGTATTTTATTACAAATATACCATGAAACATCAAATTCTTTTCGTTCATGGTAACTCTATATTGACAGTTTTTCAAGAGAAAATGTCTGGGGAGTCCCCTTTTGTATAACTCTAACCTCTTATATCCTACGTTGCACGGAATCGCCGGAGAAGTGTCGATTCCCGCTCCGGAATCGGAAACGGGAGCGGAATCGCTCGGAATCGTTCGGAATCGGCTTGGAATCGCAATTCCCTAAATGAGTCTTTTGGAATCGTGGTGGAAGCGTAAGATTCTGAGTGGGAAGCGTCGGGGATAGATTGGAAGCTTTGCTTGCCTTACCAATATTAAAAAAAAAAGGAAAAAAATACAGAAGAAAGACGGCAATTAGGGCTTCTAGAGGAAGAAGATGACTCCTCAAGGAAATTACACATATACCCTTCTTCTTTTAAGTAAAAATAATAATTTTGGAAGTTGCCAAGGCTCGAACACTCGACCAGAGAGAATATTAAAACTGTCCATGCCACAACACTACAACAAGACTTAATATTGTTGTCGATTGTAACGTTATATACTTATATAAGCCTAATTTTATAAAACCCCATAGAATTTCTTCTTTGCTATTTATGTCTAATTTTAAGGTTTTTAAATTTAGTTTTCAACTAATTTATTCTAATATTATTTTCTATCATGATTGTAATCTAATATTTTCTAATATGATTTTATGTTTGGTATTTACGATACATATATATATATATATATATAATATATATATATATATATATTATATAATATATACACGCTTCCAACACGTACCCGCTTCCTAATTTTTTTAAAAATTTCGCTTCAGCGCTTCCAAACGCTTCCGCTTCCGCGTACCCGCTTCCGATTCCATGCAGCTTAGCTTATATCCCTTTTTTGTCTACATATCCCCTTCTCAATTAATGAAATGTGACTTGACGATTTTGCCCTTTCTCTTTTATTCATTTTAATTAATTATTTTCTGAAATGGAAAAAAAAATCAAAAACAGGAAAAAAAAAACGTGAGAACGCTCCTCTCAGCTCGAGCTCGAGCTCTCCTCGCCGAAAAATTCGATTTCAGTCGCCATTGCAGCCGTATCCTCTCCTCCGGCGAGCTGCGTCGAGATAGAGAGAAAAAGTATGTTGTTCGAGCTGCATAGAGCTTCAAATTGAAGTTTTGGATTTAGAAATGTAGGAGATTCAATTCAATTAGATTTGGGTTATTGTGTTTAGGTATGCACATTGGAAGTTTATGCATAGTTTCTGGGTCGAATAGGTCTGTAAATGGGTAAGAAATGGATTACAGCAACTGAATCATAGTGAATTGTAGTTTTGAACCCGAAACCATTCGATTTGAGTTTTTGTCGCGAAAGTACAACTGGTATAACTGGGTAGAATTGTACCTGAATCTATTGAAAAATATATACGTAGTATTACTGGTTATACTAGTATTACCCAGATGTATGTAGTATGACTAGTTACACTAGTATTACCCATTTACATGTAGTCTGACTAGTTATACTAGTATTACCCAGAATTGTAGTACAACTAGTACAACTAGTATAACTGACAGAGTTTTTGTATTGTTTTTGCAGGATACAATGATGGAGAACGTGATCATATATTTTAAATGCAAAGGTCGCATGTATAGCTTGATGATGAATACATCAGGGAGAAAATAACTCTCTCCATGTTAGAAGGTAGGATATGCACGAAGCTTGGATTAGATGAAAGTAATGTTAAATTGCAAATGAGGTACAATGATGTGCTGTTGGGATCAGAGGAAGAGCAACTGTGGAGAGTGGAGGTTATGTTTTGTTTTGTTTGTGGTTGTTATTTGGCAATCATAGTATTTGATTTTATCTGCACTTTATGATTTGTAAAACAATTTCGACTTGGACAACTATGTAACACTAGTTTTTTTTCTGATGTAATACTATGTTTTTTTCTATGGCAAATGGGTAAAACTAGTATAAAAAGTAGCACTAATAACGAGATTTGGTAATACTAGTAAAACTAGTATAACTTATGAAGGAATTTGAATTTCAAATTTGTTTTTTCCAACATTAAATATTACACTGACTATTAAGTGATAATGAACTCTTATAAATGATATAAAATAAATTAAGTGAGAAAAAAAAATTATATCATATCGGATTGTTTTAATAGACTCCATACAACATAATCCTTATACTTTTAAGTTCACTTTTTATAAAAACACCAACTTAGGATGGAAAATTTACAATTTTATATATTTTTAACATATGATTACAAAAACATTAAGAATTCTATAATTATAGAGTTCACTCAAGTGTACAACTAGATAAGCAATTTTTAGAATATGTAATACTAGTTAAACTGAAAAACAACAAAAATACAACTATGTAGAAAATTGGTACAACCAATAACTTGGTACAACTATGTTTAAAAAAAGCTGCGCACTGATGGAAAAAAACGGCGCACACGTGGATAAGATGGGGCCCACGTGTTCCAAAATTGAAATTCTCCCATTTTTTTGGGTTTTCCCCCAAATTTGACGGCGCACATGTGTAAATTTGACTTGCACATGTGTAAATTTGACGGTGCACATAGTTTTACCTAGTAATACCAGTAGTATAAATCAAAAAACAAAACCAACATAGTTTTACCTAGTATTACCAATTGTACAAATCTAAACAACAACTATAAGACAAAGATATAGTGAAGAAGGTATATTCTTCTTCATCTCCAGCTACCATGATACTATCAATTTCATGTGGGATGTAAACAATGAACAAAGATTAGAAACATTACAACCCAAAATAGTTCATATCATACAACGCTCTTAGAAAATATGACTCTTTGGACGTAGCATCTTCTCCGGTCTTTGTGTGCCCAATAACAATGCTAGATAAGAAGTAGAAGACCGTGTGGAATAAATTAAAAAGTCGAAATTTTCTCCCAAATGGCTCTACGGACGTAACATCTTCTCCAGTCATTTCGAACATTCGATTTTGGGTTTTCCTTACAACCCAACATTCGAAATGGCGTTGTGCGAAGAAGAAGCATCCACATCCCCATAACTCGGTGGTTTGGGTCTCTTGGCATGTGGAAGACGTGTTGGAAACTCGGATGATTCTCAAAAAATGCCCTCTCAGACTTGCTCATCGGAGGCTCCAACTTATCGAATATAGTCAACACTTCGTGAATATAGCACCGAGTTGATAGCTTGATTTTCTTCACATATTCCGAAGGCGGGAAATACATACTCAGCAGTGGTATTGCTTTTGTTTCCTCGTCGATCTCCTGCAACAGAACAGACATTCATTCATATATCATTATTTTGTGAATAGTATTACCAGTATTACCCTGAAAATACACACATAGTTGTACCATAGTAATACCAGTTTTACCCAGAATTCAAACACATAGTTATACCCTAGTAATACCAGTATTATCCAGAAATCAAACATATAGTAATGCCCTAGTATTACCAGTTAAACCCAGAATTCAAACACATAGTATTCCCAGTTCTACCAGTTATACCAATAATTAATAGTTTTACCATGTTCTACCAGTAGTACCCAGATATACACATAGTTTTACCCTGTTCTACCAGTTTCACACCATTCAAATACTTACCATAGCATTTTCCGGCTCATTTTCCACTGCAATCTCATCCTCATCAGAGGACTCTCCGCCCAAGGATCTACTACCAACATCGGAGGAGGACTCCTCTCCTTCTTCTTTCTCTTCTTCTTTCTCTTCTTCTTTCTCTTCTTCTTCGTTCTCTTCTATTTCACTCTCTTCTTCCTCATTCTCTTCTTCCACTGGCTCTAAAACCGGAATTAAGGTCGAGGATGGCTGCTGCTCCGTCGAGGATGGTTGCTGCTCCGTCGAGGATGGCTGCTGCTTCGTCGAGGATGGCTCCTCCGTCGAGGATGGCTGCTGCTCCGTCGTTGGTACTCCTCTCTTCCTCTTTAACCCTTTCTTTGGAGGCATTATCGGACAGAAAGAGAAACAAGAAACGCAATCGAATTTGGGGAGATTTGAATAGAGCAAATGAGAGGCAATCAATTTCTGGGGAGATTTGAATAAGAGAGGAAGAGAAGTTAGAGATTTGAAATTGAAAAGTTAGGGTTTCTCTTTCTCGTTTAAGATGGAGAGAAGAGAAAAGGAGAAAAGTTAGGGATTTGATTTTCAAAAACGTAACTCTGTCGCAATTTCGAGTGAATCCGAGAGCTGGCCGGATCAATATGGGTCGGGTGGAGATATCCTGGTTTTCTGATGTAATACTTGGGTTTTATTCAGGGTATAGTAATAAAAGCATCAGTTTTCGAATTAAAATAAAGAAAAAAATAATATCTGTTTTGAACGGGGATTTATGGGATTAGAGTTATACAAAAGGGGACTCCCCAGACATTTTCTCGTTTTTCAACAACCACAGAAGTCAATCAATTTAATAGAAACATACTTACGAGCAGGTAAGAAGATTTTGGTATAATGAATACAGTCCATATGAGAAAATAGCATATTGGCATATTGCCACAAGACTTTATTTGAAGTTTTGAACGTTCCTTGTTCTACCTAGTGGCTTGAGTAATAATTTGGCAAATTATAGTGTCTTCCATACTTCTAAATGCAAGAAATAGGATCGTAGTATTTATAAGTTGATTCTTCCAAAAATACACGCTTTGTATTTGTTGCTTGATTGGCATCACAAACACAAATCGTGATCTACTTAGACTAATCCATATATCTAACTTACGATATGTAACGTTAATTGGTGGTTGTGGATTTGATCCTTTCATTATACTGCGATACTATAATCATGGACTTGCATATTGATATCTCTTCATTGTTGACCTCACAAACATTGTTAACTCTACAATAAAAATAATAAAATTGTATGTGGATAGAATTATAGTTCCATTTAAAATATAGGATAATTTAAGTGAAAACATACAAAGTTATTGCTCATATTATTAACTTCAAAAAACCTTTTGTAAATTGCAATTATTTTTTCTTACATCTGTTTTGATTTTACCAAAATTGTTATTAAATTTAATACTAATAATTTAGTGTGTTGACCAAAATGAAAATTCATTGATATCTTATAAATTTTGACCAAATAGTTATTTTATAACCAATTTCTAAAATTAGTTTTTTTTTCTTCGAAGACTCCATTCATCATGACTTTTTTTTTTACCAAAAAATAATTTAGTTGTATGTTGACCAAAATAAAAATTCATTGATAGCTTAAGAGGTAAATATGAGATAATTCTTGCTACTTTTTATTTTATTTTAAAGATGATGATACGTCATTATAAGTAAGAATTCCCATTTTGGTTTTGTATAACCAAATAGTTAAAAGGAAACATTTTTATTAACAATTTGTTGACCAAAATTTTGGTTCAAATGTAGTTTTGTTGAAGTAGAATTTGAGATAATTACTTCCATTTTGTAGAAAATACCCAAATAAACCTCTAATTAATCCCCTAACACACACGAATATAAATAGGGGAGCTCTCTCTTCTCCCTGAGAATATACTCAAGCTTACATTTAAAATGAATAGGATCAAATATCTATTTGAATTTGTTTCAGTATTGTTCTTGATGTTTACGGCTAATACTAGAGCTCGTGGTCGTGGAGGTACTGATTTCGATGTGCACTATGCCGTTACATGGGGACAAGATCACATCTTGAAACTCAACCAAGGGAAAGAAGTTCAGCTCTCCATGGATCAGTCTTCAGGTTCATTGGTTTATATATTTTACTTTCAAAATACGACGTCACGCTTATAATTTTAAGGATTTATAAGTGTATTGATTTCAAAGTTAATCATCTATCATTTTCTTATGAATATACTTAAGGTTCTAATTCTTTTTTACTAAAAGATTATAATACAAATGAGAATGACCATGTAGCTTATTGGTTTTCGAATTGTGCTACTGACTGTTTTCGTGCAATACCTAATTTGAAACAAGCATGCATAAGGCGTATTGTTAGTAAAGAATGTTACAACAAAAATACATATGATATAAATGTATACAAAACATCCTAATAAATAGTTTGACACAACCTACAATACTAGCAGGTTCTGGCTTTGAGTCTAAAAGCCACTACGGATCAGGATTCTTCCAAATGAGAATCAATTGCCTCCAAGAGATACCGCCGGCGTTGTCACAGCTTTCTACGTACGTTCGCATTTTAATCTATTCAATGCAACATTTTTTCTTTTTTCATTTCATTAAGTTGATTTTGGAATTCCATCATTGTGAATTTGTTTCTTTATATATTTGTGTAATTACAGTTGACTTCGAAGGATAACACCCACGATGAGGTTGACTTTGAGTTCTTGGGGAATAGACAAGGAAAACCAACAGCAATTCAGACAAATGTGTTTACCAATGGACAAGGAGGTAGAGAACAAAAGTTTGTTCTTTGGTTCGATCCCACTACAAGTTTCCACACTTATGGGATTCTTTGGAATCCATATCATATTGTGTAAGTTATTTTGTTTTTCTCCTTCATGCATCTATCTTCTTTATATTTCAAGTCCCATGCAATTATTTAGGTCAAACGTATGAGATGATTTGTTAACAGGTTTTACGTGGACAAAGTTCCAATAAGAGTATTCAAGAATAACAAAAGAAGTGGCGTGAACTATCCATCAAAGCCCATGCAACTTGAGGCTAGTTTGTGGAACGGTGAGGCGTGGGCAACAAACGGTGGTAAAGACAAGATTAATTGGGCCTATGCTCCTTTTAAGGCCCAATTCCAAGGCTTCTCCGACCATGGTTGTCACGTAAATGGTCAAAGCAATATTGCAAACGTTTGTGGTTCGACAAGGTACTGGTGGAACACAGGGACGTATAGTAGGTTGAGTGCAAATGAACAGAAGGCAATGGAGAATGTGAGAGCAAAGTACATGAACTATGATTATTGTTCTGATCGGCCTAGATATCCTGTTCCTCCTAGTGAATGTCAATGGAATATGTAGATGATGAATAGTAAAACACACTTTTATAAAAGGGAAATAATACACACATATTTGATATCTTATATAAATATTTCAGTGTTTTCTTAATCTATCGTCAAAGATGTAATCGATTAATAATGTACTTTTACAATAATGATAAAGAGTACTTTTGAAAATATTCATAGAAGAAAGTTCAAGAAAAAGAGAAGACAAAAACGGTGCCGATTCTATTTGATTAGGAGGAGATAAGTTGATCCTATAATTTTCTTAGGTATTTTAATACAATAAATTCTACAAAAATAGAGTGAATACATATTATATATATGGCTTTCTTATATTATAGTATATAACTAATTATAATATCTTACTAATTAAATTAGATACTAGGCAATAATCCGTGTTAATGCTTAAAATAATTAAATTAAAAATTTATTTATGTTAAAAGATTATGCTACTTAATTTACAACCTAAATTAGAAAAATTTGCATACTCTTAAGCCTGAATTTAGACTCATTCAGAAATGTAATATTAGAAAATAAGACTGTTTGGTAATAAGTAGAGAGTAACTAAAAAAAAAGTAAAAATAATGTTGGGATTCCCACATCAACAACAAAAATTCTCTTTTCAGATAAATTGAGGAGATATTTTCATTTTTACATTTCATTAATTTCGGAAAATTATTTGTATTATTTTTCTAAGAAATCATTGTTGATCCAAAGAGTATATATATATGTTTGGCATGAATTATATACGTTGATCAAATAAAAGCGAGGATAGTTAAACAAAATTTAAGTAAAACATATAACAAATTAAATATATAACAAAATTCTGGACTAAATTCTGGACTATAGGACTCACATGAGTTAAAACTTATAAAAAGTAGCTAATGTAAGAATTTATAACAACATTGATTCGTAGCTAACTGACACAAGAGGTGGTACATATGCCGACAGACCGGTTGACGCACCATTCATAGCGGACAAATGGGACTAATCAAGTATTTGGAAGGTTTAGGATTCAATATTTATCAACAATATGCCTATTTTAGAGATATTGATCGAGCCACATTTGAAGACCAATGAACAAAAATGAAGATGGTTCACGCAAGCTTACCTAGATCACACCAATGTACAAACCAGTGAACAAATGAAGACTTCTCTCGATCAAGACTGAAGAGTTATGGATAGTTAATATGAATATTTTATGAAAGATAGTTTGAGAAAAATCACCCCGTACCGAGGTGCTTACTTGGTGCATCTAGATATCCCAAGACAGCATAATTTTTCACCCAAGCTTTCGAGACTCAAGACATACCACAACTTGCCTTATTTGGACCGATTTCGTTTATTAAGTGCAACGCTATATTTTTCATTTAATTCTTCTATTTGTTTTTCTCTTTAGATTTTAGAACGTTGTATAAGAGCTCTATAAAAGATCAGTTCGTCCCCTTGTAAAAACTAAGCCTTCTACAAAATTATTCAATAAACTTTGAGTTTGTTTTACAAAAGGCGTGTGCCTTTTGCGAGTATTATTCAATTGAGTATTGTGTGGATTCATGTATCCCTTTGTGCATTGTGGATCAATAACTTGTGTGATTCAAGTTGTTTATTCATTTGTTGATTCGTGGATTCGATCAACAACCCTTCCACCCTCCATCGACTATCATCCATCAACCACTGAAGTCGTAGGCCTTGAAGCCGAGTGCCGTAACTCTAGATGAATTCCGAGATTTGCTTCATGCTTATATATATTGGGCCATTGAATAATTTCCTTCAAATTTAAGTAGTTGTATTTCAGACAATTATGTCCCTTTGACTATTTCATACAATGTAAGAAATAAAATTTATATATTTTTGTAAACATGTATTCACATAAGTTGGTTCACACTTGGACTGAGCGGAAAAACCATATCAAAGTAAAAAGAAACAACTGAAGATATATTGAGGTTGTTACTGGTTAGTAGACTCAAGAGTACTATGATCATGAAGCTGTGAACAAGACTGATACAGATTCATGGACAGTTACAAACGTTGCGTAATACACAAGACTTTGAGAACAGATGGAGACACAGTTGCTGTGAGCTCTGTGCTAGACGTAGATGTAGTGATCCTTCAGCTAGAGTATCCTAGACAGCTGAGATAGCTCAATGTGAAGTCACGTGGAATGAAGTGACGAACAAAACCTTGGAGTCTTATTTAGATGATTCAAGAGTTGAGAGCTCAACCAATCATGCTTTAAGCTCATAAGAACAAGTCTTCCATAAGCAGCTGAGTAAACCTGAAAGTGAAATAGAGCAGAAAAAAGGTAGCAGCTGCGTGAGACAACAGAGCAGAAACATGTTTAGCAGTTGAGTAAAATTGAAGCGCAACAATACCGAAAACATAGCAGACAACGTGTAGTTGTTGTGTAGGGCAATAGAGCGGAAAAGCTTCAAGTTGCAGCAAACAGTGGAGCGGCTGAGTCAGAGTAAAAGCATGCATGTGTATATGCAATAGAACAAAGGCATGGGTCAAGTTGACAAAAAGAGGCACAAGCTATTATCCAAAAGACAAAAGGATGAGCTTGGGAAGTTATGGTTTTGGAGAACTCTAAGGAGTATAAAAAGGAAGGAGTGCTCACAAGAAAAGGTTGCACACCTAAGGGTTTCTTTTCATATGCCCACTTTGTGTGTGTTGTTGCCCCATCAACAAAAGAGAAAAATATTGATGGTTGTTGTAAGAGGATTCACACTCGTCGGAAAAGACATTGAGTGGTGGTTTCCTTTAGTTCATCTAGATTAGAGTGGTAGGCACAAGTGTGTGCTAGATACCATTGGCAAATGTGATTTTTGCATTCTAATTCTAGTGAATGATTCTGGACTTGGTCTCGGGGATGTAGGTTATCCGAACTCCGTTAACAAATATCTTGTGTCGTCCCTTCTCTAGGCTCCCATCTCTATGTCAGCATCGCGCATACATACAAGTCATACAAGTCTGTAGATCTAGCACGCATATCTTACTTCAACAACCACACATAAGCTTTCACTCTAATGAACATGATAACATTTAGAAAAAAAGAAGATAACATTTAGAGTATTAATTAGTATAACCTCTTTTAAAAAAAGATTTAGAGTATTTACAATTTATAGACGATGAAAAAGTGTTACTCTACAAGAAGTTAAGAACATAAGAAGAATAATTTAGTGTCCAAAAAAAAAAATGACTTCAACAAAGTTTCTTAAAGATATCCATGTGACACATTGAATAATCCTCCTATGGTATAGTCTTTTCGCAATTAAGACTTACTTTTCCCAATCCTGCCTCTAGACAAGAGGATCAGATGGATTCCTGGTCAAATATCATCAACAACAAATTGGACATCTCAACACTTGAAACTCCCGTCTACCTCATGCTGTTATTTATGCGCTTCGAATTTGATTTATTATCTTTTAAAACCTCATATCTAGAACGCATTTTGTCATCCAGTTCATTACGATGGCTACCCTAATCTCAAAAGATCGAAGTACTAGGGATGGCAAACATATGTAACATGCTTGAAAGAAGACATTCAATCGTATTATACTAGTATTCAGATCAAGTAAAAAAATACCCAATGTGAGATGATTATGAGCAAAACATCTAAGAGAATTTTCGGAGAGTTATTATTTTCCATATTTTTAACATTATTTCTGTTAAGAATTATTTTTAGAATTTTGGGAGAATTTTTATTTTTCATATTTCGGAGAGTTATTATTTCCACTCCAAAATCTTACTTATGTTTCATTATTTTTAGAATTTTCGGAGAGATTATTTTCATATTTCAGATTATTTTCATATTTTGGAGAGTTATTATTTTTCACTTCAAAATCTTACTTATGTTTCATTTTTTGTTTTTCTCTTAATTTTTGTTCCTTCTCGTTTGCTAGAATTAATTATGCACATATATGATACTATAAGAGCATCAGCAGTGCGGCACTCGAGAAGATAGATGTGAGGCAAATTAAATTAGTAAAATAAAGTTAGAGAGGAGAGATGAGGAACAGAGGAGGAACACAGAGGAGAGATGAAAAATTGTTTTCATCGAAGGAACAGAGAGGAGAGATGAAAACAATTTTTTAATATAAAAAAAATCAGAACCAACCAAACAAAGACACCTGCCCCTCACACTCGGTTGTAAACTAACACTCGCATACGCATTCCAAGTGCACTGTTCTCTTACTTTTGAATATTTTAATACTCACACTCATACCCAAAGTTTACCATTGTGTATGGTCTAAGTTTAAATACTAATATTGATATACTATTTTTAGTAGTTAAAGATATTTTATTCTAGTGATATATAGTTTAAAAATACGCCTATGTACTCATGTAAACTAACTATATATTCTTTTCATTTAAAGCCATCCCACTTAAAACCATATAGATGATTTTATTATTTCCAATAAAACTTATAAATTTTACACTTACAATTAAATAGAAATAAATTATTTAATTCTTTATGTCATAAATAAGATTCTAAGTTTTATAATTCTTAGTTATTCCATTTAATACTTTCTCCCTTTTTAATTTTATTTTCATGATTATTACCTTTTAATTTTCTAATCATATCAAATTTATGTAGATATCTCTCAAAACAAAATGAACACATGATTTCTTTTATTTAAAACATTTATAATAGTTAGATTTCCATTTTCTTTGTTATACTTTTGTTATCTTTGTTTTTCATTCCTATTCATTTATTATAATAAAAGCATTTGAATCATCCAATTACTAAACATATGTATAAATCATAACTTAATTAAAAAATTGAAGATTACGTAAATTTAATTTTAGGTGATTAGGTATATTAAATACAAAAATTAGCTTCTTAAAATAATTAATTGTAGGGTCTACAACCATTTCAATGCTGAATGTGGATGAATGCCTTGAGGAAAAATCTCTCCTATTATATACATGATTTTCAATTTAGTTATTGAATTAATTTTGTAAAGATTGCTATTCACCTACCAAACTTAGAAAACTACATAATTCATCCTTTACTATACACAACTATATAAACAAGAGAGATCTTTGCTCTAGGAATAAATAAATAAAAACTCAGTCGGACCAATAAGAATGAATAAGATGGATTATATTTCAATCTTCGGTCTTGTTTCAGTTTTGTATTTGATCATTAGGGTTGATGCTAGGGCTCATGAAGTTCAAGGAATCGACCAAAACAAAGTAGGTTTCGATGATAATTATGTCGTTACGTGGGGACAAAATAATGTCTTGAAACTTAACCAAGGGAAAGAAGTTCAGCTTTCATTGGATCGTTCTTCAGGTCCATTATATTGAATTTTTATTTATTAAATGTAAATCGTTTAATTAAAGACCATCCTTTGTATTGATTTCTACTTAAACTACAAAAACAGGTTCTGGTTTTGAATCTAAGAATCATTACGAATCAGGATTCTTCCAAATAAGAATCAAAGTGCCTCCAAAAGATTCCTCAGGCATTGTCACCGCTTTCTATGTAAGTTTGAATTTTATCTCTGCACTGTAGCAATTTTATTTTTCATTTTACATGAATTTGAATAGAAATTCTTTGACAAAAAAACATTTCCGGAATAGAAAAGGTTATGTTAGTCTACTAGCATTTGTTTGTTTACATTTTAATTTTGAACTTGCTTGTGGCTTAATGGTAGTTAGGTCTAGGGCAAAGTGTAAATTCTCTTTTTGTTTTGGGATTCAAATTCTACTAAAACAAATTCACATATATGTTAGGAAGTTGCTAGGTAGTTGTAGTGTCACGTTGTTAACAAAAGAATGTTGAACCAACTCCTTCTAGCTGTTTAAAATTAATTAAACGGTTTAAGTCGGTAGTGGTTAGACCATGTTCTAGTCTTGACCCCTAATTAGATGTTAATAAAAATGTTGAAAATATATATATTTTTTCATATATAATATATTTGTGTATTGGTAACAGTTGACTTCGAAGGAAAACACCCATGATGAAGTTGATATTGAATTCTTGGGAAACAAAGAAGGGAAACCAATAAGAGTGCAAACAAATGTGTTTACTAATGGTAAAGGAGATAGAGAACAGAAGTTAGTTCTCTGGTTCGATCCTACCAAAGATTTCCACACTTACGCAATTCTGTGGAATCCATATCAAATTGTGTACGTCCCTCGTTCCTTTATCCTTTAACGCATTATTAAACAAAAATTAAGCAATCATATTAGTAAATATATTCTTTCTTCCATCATAATAAAACTTGATACACTAACTAATATAAATTGAATAGTTAAGGTGAAAAATTTATAATTTTTATTCATCTCATTAATTTAGTGTTTATCTACATAGGGAATTATAATCGTAAGGAATTTTTTTTTTGGGCAAAACATACTTGATTTCATTAGATCATAATAAGTACAACGTTTAAACAAACATCCAACACATGGTTAATTATGTTCGTAAGAAATAAATTATAATTAATAGTGTTTTTTATTAATATTTTAAATCTTATAAACATAAACAAATTTTGAGCTTCTTTTTTCGGATAAACATTTTGTTTTCAATCAAACATTTGAATTAAAAATAAACTTCTTAAAGATAAAGAAATCCGAGGTTATATCTAGAAAAGTTTAGAGATGGAGAAAAAAAGAAAAATATTCCCACACCTTTAAGAAATCGAATTATTTATATATAACTTTTCTATATATTTTATAAAGCATCATGTTGATTTACCAATAGGTTTTATGTGGACAACATTCCAATACGGGTGTTCAAGAACACCACAAGCGAAGGCATGAACTACCCATCAAAACCTATGCAAGTGGTGGTTAGCTTGTGGAACGGTGAAGACTGGGCGACAGATGGTGGTAAAAGCAAGATTAATTGGGCTCTTGCTCCATTTAAGGCAAATTTTCAAGGCTTCAACAACTCTGGATGCTTCGCAAATGGTGAGAAAAATGCTTGTGGTTCGTCAACCTACTGGTGGAATACCGGAAGTTATAGTAAGTTAAGTGACTCCGAACAGAAAGCCTACACAAATGTGAGACAAAAGTACGTGAACTATGATTATTGTTCTGATAAGGTTAGATTCCATGTTCCTCCAAGTGAATGTAAATGGAATAACTGACTGATATCCAAAACCCTTTTATCATTAAGTCAAATTATTGATTGATAAATACAATTCTATATTTGTGATAATGTTACCACAACAAAAATGCTAGTTAAGATAGTTAATTCAGAATAAGCAACACCCATAATTAAAAAAAAAAAATGAGGAATCGGAATTTAGCTTAAATTGATCCATCTGAAATTTTTTGAAACTGTCTAACTTCAGGAAGATTCTTGATCAATTCAAAAGTTAGAAACAAAATCTATAAATAGTTGATAAAGCAGGAATTGTACTGCAAAAGCAAAAAAAAAAAAATTTAGATGCACTTGAATTTATCTCTCCGAAAACGCATGAACGTTTTTAGAAACTCGGATCTTCATCTCTAAACTCTAGTATCACATATAGGTGCGTTTTCAGCCCCATAATTTTGGAAGTCGATTCTTTGGTTAATTTGAGATTTTTGGTTGATCGTGTTTCTCTGTGCTAGTGCCCTAGTCTTGGGTCATGTCATCCAGCTGTTTGAGAGAATTAGGCCTTGATCCATAGCTCGATAGAAAGACCTTATTCATAACAATCCAACTATCTTGACCGCTCGTCACACGGAAGTCGAAGTTAATCGGAATTTGCTTGGTGGATTAATTATTGTTTGGAGAATTTTGTAGAATTTTGATTGATGACCCATATGTTTTGAAAATCTCTTTAGGTGAGTTATAACTCCCTTTTTAGCTATTATAACAACTATATAATATATTTAGGAGTGAAAAAATGATTAGTTAAATTAATTAAATGTGAAATTTTGAAAACTGATTTGTTTGTTTTAATAATTATTATGGATATGATTTTGGAGAATAAAATGTGTTATTATGCTAAGACAAGTATCAATATGCTATTCTAATTTAGTTGGCTATATTAAGCAATATGTGGTAGACGGCATCGCCAACAAATGTATTATGTATTCTGTTAATGGTATTGAGGGTTGTTAATGATGTGGATCGTACTTTCTTATCACCTCAATAAGGGCCAACATCCGTATCGAATATATTATGTATAAATTCTATTAGCATATGGTCTTGATCAACCAATGTTGGGGTTGTACCCTTCTGGTGTGAATTCGTAGATCCCTGTCATTTTGTTCAGATCATTTGATTACGTATATCTATTAATATATATTATGATGTGATTTATTTTATTTATAATTAATTGAATTGGATTTATGTTCGTTAGTACCAGCACATAAACATTTTTTATGCGGGAAAACTTGTTGGTATTTGTTTGGTAGGTTTGTGGTATTATTAGGCAACTTTTTTCCGCTAACATAAGTTCTGATTACTATGCAGACAACTTTGAGGAGGAGCAAAGTGCAACTGAAGTTTAGAATTTGTATTTCAGTCATAGAGAGATACTTGGTAGATTTTCCTATATTTAACTTGTTTTGTTTATGAGAATTTGTTTTGTTTTGTTTATGGAAGGAATGGACGTAGACATGGTGAACCGCCGAATACAGGTGCTCGCCTAATCACTTGGATTGATAAGCAAATGAGGAATCAAATCACAACAATCAAATCAAGTGGAAATGCTCGCTTCGACAAGACACTCCAATTCTGGTTCCAATCAAGATCGTGGTCTATTTCAGTTTCAAACTTTAAGAATTTTTTCTGATAAAAACTCTTAACTAAAAGTGGCACTTGTTGTAAAAACGTTATTTTCTTTTTGAATTTAATTTAACATTTTATTCAAAAAAAAAAAAGAGAATAAGATAATGATGAGATTTCATACTCTATACATTATGAAAAGTTAAGTATTTTATTCTAAGTAATTTTTTTATTTTTAAAAATTTTTGGACATTACAGATTATCTAGTATAACGTTAGATTCACAATTCAAAAGAGAAAACAATAAATCATATTGCTATTAAATAGAAATTTGGTGGTAATATTGAGAGTATGAAATGTCATTTGGAAGGTGTATAATAAGGAGTTGATTGGAAGAGGAGAAATGTAAAATACAAAGTAACTTGAACTGGAATCTAAAGTAGTTTCAAGATGTTGTTAGGGCTGTTCTTAAAAAATGATGTATGTAGAGAGATACATATGTATATATAGTTGTTAAATATTTTAGGGATGAATGGTAGTTGTAAACCAAGAAGAAAATTGTACGGTTCAAGTAAGTTTTACACAAATAAATCAACCAATATTTACGTTTTTGGGTGATTAAGTAAAGAGAAAAACTTTGTTTTGAGTTTATCAATTTAGCATGTTGAACTTTAGATGATCTCATATGTACCTTTTTTTTTTGTGCAAAATATTTGTTATCATTCATTCAAATAATTCTAAGTACAGAGAGGAGGATTTGAAGATCCTCAAAGTTTTAAACATAACAAAGATGGGCATTCCCCAGTGCCTTAACAAGATAGATAAAGTAGATCGACAAGGATTCCATGAGAGCTTTGAGACAAAGGCTATGAATTGTTTTGGCACATGTGAGATCACGGTTAGTCGAAAGATCTTCCACGAACAATTCGATGGATGACAAGATAGTCACTGTCATGAGACAAGGTGACATTGATGAAGAAAGCAAAGCAAAGGTTCTCGCCGACGCATGAAGAGCTACACGGAGTAGTGCATCGGCTAGGCTTCGGGAGATCACGGATTTATAGTCGGGTAAAGCTTGCTTTGAGGCACAAAACAGGGGCTCAGAATCTCTCTTATAACACTCGATATCTTCTTGGAAGAGAAGGATCCGAATATTAGAAGAGATGGTGATTGGACAGTGTTTGAAATCTTTAGATAGGATTGTCATAGATTGCAACATAGTCACAGATCTTCCATGACTGCCTTCAAAACTCCAACAAATTGAGTTTGGGAACAAAAAACCATAAGACTTCAAACTCTTGGAATTATAAATCATAGTCGTAGTTGAAGCAAAATCCATGATTCTCAGGGAGTGATTGTTAATCCAAAGCAACAAAGGTGGGGAATTAAGCCTCAGATGGCGTCCTTGACCATTAAAAGCGTAATGTCGACACAAACATTGTCTAAAGATTGACAACATAAATAGAATAGCAGACATGGGTTTAATTGAAGTGGGCTTGGGCTTCACCCTAGGGGTGAACCCAATTCATTCACCCGCTCTTTAATAACCATTCAGAATATGACACCTAATAATAATAAAAAGAATTTAATATAATTATAAAATTTAATTTGCCACTAAAATGAAAATATGTATCGCTTTGGGTTTATTAGAAAAAATCAGGGTTTAGATTTTATGATTAAACGAGGTTAAATATCGATTTGGATTTATAACTGGATTTAGATTTTACAATTAAACAAGGTTAAATATCAGTTTGGGTTTAGAAAGTACGATTAGGATTTAAATTTTATGATTAAACGAGTTTAAATATCAGTTTGGGTTTATAAACGGATGTAGATTTTACAACTGAACGAGGTTAAATATCGGTTTGGGTTTAGAAAATACAATTAGGGTTTAATTTTTTTACGATTAAATGAGTTTAAATAGCGGTTTGAGTTTACAAAGGAGAATTAGGGTTTAGATTTTGTAGTTAAGCGAGATTATATATCGGTTTGGATTTACAAAAAAATGAGTTTTTAATGATTTAATTGAATTATTTTATTTTGATAATATTAAATTGTTTTAATATTTTTAATCAGATGACATGGCAAATTTTGATTGGTTATTAAAGAGGGGGTGAATGAATTGGGTTCACCCCTAGGGGTGAACCCAAGAATGGTTCTAATTGATTTTGAGCCGAAACTGGGGACAAATCCCACCAGACGAAACCCTAATCTCGCTACTGCAAACCAAGGGAGAAAGCATATGCGACGGCTGACCAGAAATGAAGGAAAGATCTGCTATGAATAAAGCATCTCCGGCGTTCGAAGATTCGACAATAGCAGGCTATGATTGTGGTCCGCAACAGAGGTGGAGAGATAGTGAGACAAAGCTTTTCTAGGAGGAAGAACCGTTGACCTAACTAAAGAAGAAACCGCCGTGCGCCGTCGACGTCTCCACCGGACATGGTGCATCTGATGGTCCAAGAGAGAGATTTCTTGCCATCAACGAAGCCCAAGTGGAGGTTTCTTCAGGGGGAACAGAATTCTGGATCGAGAGGAGAGCATAGCGATGGTCTTTGGATCCGCCAATAACGTTGCAGCGGGCATAGAGAGGAAGAGGACGTTCGCCAGAAACAACCTATCTCTTTTGTCCCTGGATAATGAGTAGCTGTCGGGGATCAAAGAGTTCAAGAGGGTTTGAAAAAGTTGAAAAGGTTAGAAAGATTGGGGGAAAAATCGAAGAAGGGAAGACAAAAAGCAAGAAAATTCCGACGCCGGTGAGCAAAAGCTACACCGACGTCGGAGGACATCAACGGGAGAGCTGCCTCGATGGTCGTGCCTGGGAGAGAAGCTGGTTTTTTTTATTTTTCACCCGAGACACTAAGAAACTTGAACTGGAATCTAAAGTAGTTTCAAGATGTTGTTAGAGATGTTCTTAAAAAATGATGTATGTATAGAGATACATATGTATATATAGTTGTTAATTATTTTAGGGATGAATGGTAGTCGTAAACCAAGAAAAAGATTGTACGGTTTTACACATAAATCAACCAATATTTACATTTTTGGATGATTTAGTAAAGAGAAAAACTTCGTTTTGAGTTTATCAATTTAGCATGTTGAGTTTTAGATGATCTCATATGTTACCAAATATTCACTTAATATATATGTACATGAAATCGAAGACTTGTATCAAGTAATGAAATCATTTGACGAAAATATGGAAGAAATCTGCTCGAACATACTCAACCTCGAGATATTGGATGTTTTCATGGTACTAATATAACATGATTGACAAAATTAATATCTACAATAGTATAAATTGTAAAAGACATTCTATGTAAACTTGTGTGTGGAGCTATGAATCAATGTAATAGACTTCAAAAGACAGATTCGAGATTTTTAATGCTTCATCTAAGCCAAGTTGGAAAATGAATAGAAAATTATCAAAAAAGCTGGAAGTTGAAACCTATTTAAGTAGTTAATGTCGAGATTGAGAAAAGTTTGGTCAAATCGAAATATGGGACATGTATATAAGTACAAGGAACTGCAAATTTTCAACAGTGTTGACTAATACGAAGTAGAAGTTTGAAAGGATGAACAACAAATCATCAAAGCTTATCGTACAATGGTTGGATGGTTAATATAGCTCGATTAGGCATGACTAATTAAAATTAAGATTTATAGATGTTTTATCAAAAAAAATTTCTTTTTTTTTTTCTGTTCAAAAAGTTATTCTCTTCTAGAAGAGGTTTAAGCGAGAGAATTTTTAACACACATAATTTATATAGCGGAATCACGTTTGTAAACATGAAAATTTTATGAATGTTCTACATGGTAAAAAAAAACAAAATCACGTTTTCAAAACCTGAAAATGAAGTCCACTCGTCACTAACGATATATAGTGAGATCGATTCAATTTTTCAAGAAAAAAAATTCAAACAAAGATAAAGATAAATGTAACACCCCGGTTTCAGGAATATGGTGGTGCATGCGGAGAGGTTTAAAAGAATTGATTTGGCCACCTATGTCACCAAAGTGCACTTATCTTTTCGATCAACTGTCCTGAGAGAACTCCACAGTTAAGCGTGCTTGGGCTGGAGTAGTTTCAGGATGGGTGAGCTTCCGGGAAGTGATTGTCGAAACTGTGTGAGTGAGGACAAAACACAGGGAAAGATCATGTGGTGATTTGTAGGGTCGGTAAACAAGTCTTTAAAGCTTCCCGGACGTAGCGGACCGGCCGTCGGACAAGGGTGGGCCATGGGCCAGAGAGAGGACGTGGGGCCCACTGGTAGGGACGGTCGGGGCGTTACAAGTGGTATCAGAGCCGACCCAGACGAGTGTGGAGTCAAGAGGGCTCACACCGTAGGGGGTGACGGTCTTGGTGCACAACGAGGACGTTGCGATCTGTTAGTGGGGGTGAATTGTAACACCCCGATTTCAGAAATATGGTGGTGCATGCGGAGAGGTTTAAAAGAATTGATTTGGCCACCTATGTCACCAAAGTGCACTTATCTTTTCGGCCAACTGTCATGAGAGAACTCCACAGTTAAGCGTGCTTGGGCTGGAGTAGACTATAAACAAATTGAGAAAATTGATCTTAACATAGGTTTTACCAAATTAGACTATACAAAAAAATTACCTCTCAAATTAGTGATTCCAGATTAGAATATTTAACTAATCTGTGAGGTTGCTTTTGGTCTCTCTTTTTATCTAAAACAATAACAAATTTAGATTGTGTGGTGTATAGATGGTGTTAAAATCTATATTAATCTAATTTCCTCTTTAAATACATATAAAGATAAATTCATTTTGCTCGTTTTGTTAATAATTCCTCACTCTGTCGTTTTCAGAATCATATAAACTATAAGGGAATAAAAGAAAAACATCAAGTCAAAATGAAGGCTTGGGTGATATGTTTAATGGTAATAAGCATTTTCATGATGATGGAGCCAACGCTAGCTGCTGGTGTGGGTAAATTTTTAAATCCAGGGGTGCTTGATCCGTGTTTGCGTCCTAATCCACCAGCAGGGTGTCAGGCCCCAGGATCAGCTGGGAAACCTAAAGAGCGAGTTAATGAGTATAAAGCTGGATGCTCCAAGCTTACCCGGTGTGACCGTGCCGGATAATCATGATTTATTTCATTATTTTTATGAGAAATGTCGCATTACATTGTAAACATGCTCATAACTTTTTTCAACTATAACAATAATTTGGTACATACAAAAAAAATTATATGTATGTACCAGTTTTAAATCATATATCTTCTTGTAAAACTAGAAACCTAATTATTCTGATTTATAACAATGATTTGGCGTATAATACAAAGTATGTTTGTACCAATAAACCAATATATACGTTATCTGCAGGATTTCTTGAGGTGTGAATCTTCTGGACTCCAACTTCACCAGCTTCAATGATATTTCTAATGAAAACGATGTGTTAAAGCCGCTGGTAATGTGTTAGACAATATTCTCTTTGACATCATGAATCCCTTGGTAGTTGGGTATGTAAACGTGTGATATGTATATGATGGTATGATGTCTAGAGTCTAGACCATCATATAATTATATTTTTCTAGTCATTTCTTATCAACAAACGGACTTATAAATTAAATCGAAATATAGCAACCAACTACCAAGGGGTTCAAAACTTGATATAATAAAAAGGCTTCAAAAGTTGACACAAAGCAAAAACCAAAAAATAGTTTTCAAAATGTCAGTGGAGCAACTTTAATACGACCAGAAACAAACTAGAGAGAAAGAAATCTCTTAATCTTGGGGCAGTTTAAGCAGCAACGGGTTTGGCTGGAGCAGAAGAGAGTCTAGACCTCTTCTTGGCCAAACTTTCACTACGGCGATCACGCTGCTCTTTAAGTCTGGAGGCAAGAAGTTTCTGGTACTCAGCTGCATCAGAGTTAGCCTTGGCGATTTTCTTCTTCTTGTCAGCAATTCTAGCTCTCTTCCTCTGGAGAGTCAATGGAGTGACAAGCCTTTGGATCTTAGGAGCCTTGCTAACCTTCTTGCCTGCACAAAGAAGAAACAGATTTTAGTAAATCTTCAATCATATTACCAGTTTTCAAGAGGATCTGATTTTTCTTACCCTTCTTGTTTGTGAAGGTACGGCGGTAAGTGTTGACATACTTCCTCACATCATCCTCCTTTCCAAGGTTAAACAACTTGCGGATCTTTGATGCCCTCTTGGGACCTCTCATTCTTGGCTTCTCAGTGTCGGTAAGCCCGGGAAGATCACTTTCACCCTTCTTCACAATAACCAAGTTAAGGACAGAGAGGTCAGGGCTGACAATGCAACCACGAACAGACTTTCGTCTCCTCTCTCCAGTCCTCCTTCCGTGTCCTCTGAAACAAGGAGTACCTAATCACACAAACCAAATTACATAAATCAATAACACAGACAGTTAATCTTTATAAGTTGATCAATGAGGTGGAATAAAGTACCTCTGTGAAGCAAGAGGCGGACACGCCCAGGAGTCAGAACTCCCTGTTTCATTGGGAAACCTTGCTTGTCACAACCTCCCATGATCTTGAATACGTATCCCTTGAATTCCTCGCCCAAAGCATCTCCGCTAACTTCCTGAGAGAGCCTCTTGTCGAAAAAAGCACGGCTGCAACAACCAAACGAAAATGACACTCAAAAACTTGACCCAAATCGACTAAAAGCAGCTATGTTGTAGATTCAGAACTGGTTAGAGAATATATCAGACCAACACAGTAAACATCAATAACCTAGTGTTGCATCAGATACTAAGGTTTGGATCCAAAGAATTTTAACTTCATAGCAGATATTTCACACTAGATGAGCAAAACCTAAATCTACAAAGAATCACAAATCTATGAAGACAATGAATGCGATTAAAAGAAAAGATCTTACAGTTTTTGGTCGTCATCGATCTCGAGCTTCTTTTGGCACCCGGTGGTGGGGTTGGCGATGTTGAACTGCGACACAAACAAAATTGAATGAATCAAACGAAATAACACAGTGAGATAATCGATGAGAAGAGAAAGATGGAGCTACCTTCATCGTCTCCTGCTGCTACAACAGCCTGCGACAGAAGATTGAAGATATAAAATGCGGCTTAGCTTTAGGGTTTTGCGACAAAGATGAAAGAGGCAACTTATAAAAAGGTAGGGTTAAATCAAATGGGCCTATATTTTATGGGCTCGTAATTATCATGATAGGCCTTTAGGCCCAGGTATTAGTCGCTCTTTTTTTCTGACCAAATGAATTTATCATAGGTTTTTGTTTGCGC
Organism: Arabidopsis arenosa; assembly: GCA_905216605.1. Lineage (NCBI taxonomy): Eukaryota > Viridiplantae > Streptophyta > Magnoliopsida > Brassicales > Brassicaceae > Arabidopsis > Arabidopsis arenosa. The sequence goes on along the minus strand of LR999453.1, from coordinate 14,150,962 downwards.
ATGACATCACTAGTAGTACACTATTTCTAACTTAATGAAAAATTGTGGTGGAAAATTTGAAAACGGATATACAAAATTTTGGAATGCTTCTACCAATCGAATCAAAATGGCAAAAATTAACAAAAAAAAAAGGAAAATTATTAAGTGTCAATTAAGTAAAATCAAAAAATATTTATGTAGATATAATAGAAAAATAATATAAATATTGACCATAAGACCATATGCATCGCCAAAACACATCAGGTGTTCTAAGAGTATTAAATTAATAAAAGGCTTGAACAGTATAAGACAAAGTGGAATTGTGTTCCTCCCCGAGAACTGTTCTTAAGACCATGTACATAGCTAAACTTTTTAGAGTATCAATAGCCCATTTAATATTTTTTAATGGACCAAACACATAAAATTGGGCTGAGCCGTATCAGTCCACTGAGACTTCTGATACCCAGTATCAACATACGTGGCAGGCCGTGATTTGTCGTGTTAATTGTTTTGCCGAAAGAAGGAAAAAAAAAAAAAATTCATTTTCTCTCTCGCTCTCACGGCGATTTGCCGACTTCTCATCTTTTCTCAGCTCCTGCCGGTACGACGTAGATCTCCGTCGATCTAGAACATGCAGATGCTTCAGGTCTCCTAGTCCCGCCGTCATATGTCGCCGTGGAGCTTCCGTCGGCGAAGAAGAGCTGTCGGTTGAAGAGATCTGTGTTGAAGATAAGTTTTTTTTCTGATTTCGTTTCCTTCTGTGTAGATCTATGTATAGGGTTTGTGTAGATTTCGTTTCCTTCTCTTGGTTTGTGATTAGGGTTTCTGGAAATTTGATTTCACAAGTGTAGGGTTGGTGATATCGGTAATGTTTTTGACCTGCAGAAACCTGTAGTCAAGAGAATCGCAGTACCAAAGCCAAAGAAAGTAGCTGGGAAATCGAAGGTTGTAGAAGTGATGGAGGGCTGCGTGGAGTTCAAGTGGAGGACCCTTGGAGATGGTCGACGAGTAAGTTCTGTTTTTGCTTAAAATAAGTCGATCCTGAGGATTTGGATTTTGTTTGTTCTATTACCCTTTAAGTGTTAACAAGTTGAAGGTGCGTGTGTATACAGGCAGATATATGTTGCACAAACCTTTGGATGGAGATGTTGATAGTGATTCACATGATGGCTGCTTTGGCATTGACTGAAGCTAACTCTCTCATGATTCCAAAGGATTGCTATGCTTCTGGTTCTGGCAATGGCGTCCGTGTGGTCTCCACTGGTCTGGCTCTTTGACTTTAATACTTTTATGAAGCACAAATACAGAAATTCTTGGATCACATTAATACTTACATAACTGCAAATTTGCTATCTGTCTGCAGGACTAAATTGCCAGATGATATGCAGGTGGAGGATCTAGCTGATATTGCAGACCATGAATACAGTCACAAACAAATTCTGGTGATGGAGAAGACAATACTGGCTTTGACTATTGAATCGGGTATGTTTTAACTATTGAAGTGCATATTGTTGGTTATTGAAACTGAATTTAATTGTGTGTCTAAAAACTGAACATCTATTAGATATTAGAATTCATCCATGTTCTTTAATTTTGTTTGTGTTCTAGTTTGAGATCAAGATTTCACTTGAATAAGTTTCTGAGTACATCGCAGGGAACTCACTTGGAGGGTATGTAGCTCTCTACTTTGCAGTCTGTGGCATTCCCTCTACCTGCAAGAGTGAAAAAATTCACAGAATTGGTGTAAGTGAGACTTTATTAAATCTGGTTGAACTTGTAGTTGTCATCATGTTTTTTTTTCAGTTTTTTTGAATTTTATGTTTTATTTTGCTTAAGTATATTCTATATTTTTTTTATTGTAATATTACCTTTTGTAATCCTATGTTTTAATATATTAATTTTTGATTTTGCAAATTTTTTTTTTTTATGATACTTAAACCGGTCTCACCAATGCAAACATATTTAGTAGGAGTATCATAAAAAATCTCAAACAATAAACAAACATTATAAATAATACTAAAAAACTCCAAATGATACTATATGAGTATCACCCATACACATGCTCTAAGGTGTTCTAAGAGTATTATGAGCACGTGTCTTTTGTGTATTAGTCCTCTTTTTTTCTTCTTTTTTCTTTCTTTTTTTTCTTCTCTCTCTTCTTAATAAAATAATGTGAAGAACACAAATCAGTGTTTTCAGCGTTACCAATGCTCTAAGGGAGAAAAGATATGAGGTTATTAAATTTTTAAACCAATACTAGATTTTAACCCGCGGTACACCCGAGATGATTTATTTTTAAATTTAGTACAAAAATATTTTGTAAATTGTATCTCCTTATAAAATATTTATTTATATTATAGTTTACAATTGCTATTAAGTAACGGTATACCACGAGTCCACGAGACAATTGTTAATAAACTGAGGATTTAACCCGTATTAAAGCGGCATGTTAATGATATTTATAAATATTGATTCAAATTCGTCCGCCATATAAACCCGTTCCGAAATATAATCCGTTCCGTAATTTCTTAACCCGTCCCGTGATTTATTTTTATTTTAAAATTTAATGATTATTTATTATATATAAAAGTTTACAAATCATATCATTCTCTAAGAAAATTATATTTTAATAAACTGAAGATTTAATATGTATTAAAGCGGCATATTAATGATATTTTAAAATTTTATAAATATTGATTCAAACTCGTCTACCATATAACTTCGTTCCGAAATATAACCCGTCATGTAACTTCTTAACCCGCCCCATGATTTGTTTTCTAAAAGTAGTAATTTTTAAAATTTAACGATTATTTATTATATAAAAAAGTTTACAAATTGTATCATTTTCTAAGATATTTATATTTTATAGTTTACAATTGTTATTAGGTAACATTATACCACATGACAAATTTTGGTTTTATACAATCTTTTCTAAATGAGACTGATTTAATATGTCTAATATTGGTGGTATTAAAAAAAATTAAAGATTCAATCCGTATTGAAGCGGCAGATTAATGAAATTTTAATCTTTTTATTATTGTTGATTCAAAAATCCATCCCGCCAAACCCGTTCGACCAAAAAACTCATTTATTTTATTAATGTTGATCTTATTTATGATATGATTCTGAATCATTGTCTAAATATTTTAATCGATGTAGAACGTTGAACACACATTTTCGTCAATTGGATAATATATATCCGATTTTAAAATTTCGAATCACAGTATATGCAGAAAAAAATTGATTTTTTTTTTACTTTATGTATCCTATACTAATATTTGGGAAGTACATCCTAAGGATCATAACTTAGATTTTGTAAGAAATTACAATAAATGCCATTATATAATTCTAATCATAAAATTTATTCCATGTCACTAATAATATATATATAAACGGGGCAACGGGTTTAAAGATATTAAAAGATTTTGTTTATATAATACATAATTAATATAATTCGAAAATGGTATATACTAATCAATATTCGAGATTATATAATACATAAAAATGTTATATAATACATAAAAGATTTTGTTTATATCATACATAAAAATGTTATATACTAATATACTAATATATTATTCGAAAATGTTATTGAAAATGTTATTCAAAATGTTATATAGTAATCCATTATTCGAACATCTTATAAAAAATGTCATTGAAAATGTTAATGAAAATGATATATCATTGAAAACATTTTATATCAATCCAATTTATAAAAGGATAAGGATTGATAAAAAAATTACAATATATGCCATTAGAGGTCTCTAATCATAATTATTTTAATTTCATGTCACTAATATTAACCAATTTATTAAAAAATGGGTCAATGGGTCAAATAGGTTTAAAGATATTAAAAAGATTACCTAATCTTTAGGAGCTCAATCACGAATCTAACAAACATGGATTTTATTTAGATACAAATAATTTTTAATCATACAACGAAATTTAGTTTAGATTTTAAAATATTTCATTAACAAAACTATACTAATTAATTATGATTAGTATATATAGAAGAAAAAACGAAATTGTATATATGTAAACTAATTAAATTTGATAATATATTAATAGAAATTTCCAGAAATGACAATCCAATTTAATGTAATTTAATAATAAAGAATCATCATTTATTTTTAAATTTCAAAAATTCAAATAATAACAAATCATCATTTTAATTTAATTATCTTTTATTTTTAAGATTTCGTCAAGATTTGCATCTTAAAATTAATAAAATAAACCCTTGAATAAAAGTTAATATTAAATAAAAATATAATTAAATATTATAAAAATAATTGAATTTATGTGGTTTTAGATTGGGAAGTACATCAATAAGTTGTAACATTGAGAAGTGTAAGAAATTACATTATATGCCATTTCAAATCTCTAATCATAAACATAATTAATCCACGTCATTAAAGTTATGAGCCACTTCTTAATCTCGCGGGTCAATGAGTCATTTAAACGGGTTTTCAAATATTACCTAAACAATAATATAAACTAATTAGGTAAGTGATTATTGAAAAAGATTTCTGAAACAATAATATGAACTAATTAGGTAAGTGATTATTGAGATAGATTTCATAATCAATAAGAACAAATATTCAGTTAAATCTTAACCTAATATATTAATCATAACTAATCCTTGCCACAATTACATCCATATTCAATTCAATTTCTTTAAAATATCTCAACAATCCCTACATTTAATCGTGGCCATTTAAATATTAATTCGGTTTTTAATCTTCAATCTCGACGGTCAGTCATACGCAATTAATTCAAAAATCATTATATGGAATTATTTATTATTAACTATATTATTATGTATCCAAATCGGGTAAGTAAATGAGATCGGAATCTTCTATAACTATTACCAAGATTTTAGGAATTTTAAACACTTAACAAAATTAATAAATTTCAAAATAATATTTATTGCAGAAATTTTTTAAATTAGCTTTACGTTTCTGTTTTTAAAATTAATCAAAACATTTTTTCAAAAAAAAAACAAAAATTATAATCGATCACTTTAGTAACTATATTTTGGATTTTTCTTATAGTTAAATTAAATCTCCTATTTTCACGTATCAAATCTTCGTATTAAAGAGAAATTTCCCTACTCTCACAAATAGCATAACAAAATATACTTAAGATATTAATAAGATTCTTTCTTATCAAACCGATTATATGTGTCTATAAAAAGGAGTTTAGAACGAACACATTACCTCAAAGTTTCATAAAACCATCTTCCTCCAAAACAATTAAAATGGATGTTCCTTTTGAGTTCACTTATTTTAAAGACTTAAGCCATCGATATGATTTTAACTGATGAAGCACTTTAAGTCTTTTGTTTTGTTTACAAACATATTAACGTATATAACATGTAATATAATATATATATATATATATATATACATTAATATAGATAATTTCATCATCTCTTTGCGGTTTAGTTATTTCAATGTTGTTCTTCAATTACAATCTAACTACTTAATTTTTGTGATTGTAGGGTTCCAAGATTCAGCTTTGAGTGAAGAAAGGACTATGACAAACGATTTGAGTTGCTAAAGTTTCGTCAAGCAAGAATCAGAGAATCATACTATCAATCATTTTTCAGTAACGGTGACTAGGTGATACTAAATTTAGATTTAAGACTAACCATTTTTCTTTTCTTTTTTTTTTTGTCCCAAAAAAAAAAAAAAAAAAAAAAACCATTTTTTATGGGTTTTTTTAAAATTAAAAAAAATCTCAATATTTGCTTCTTCTTTTTTTTCTTCTATACCCTAGGTTTCACTAAGATAAAAGAGAGAAAGACAAAATGTGAGGTGATTCAAAGAACAAGATTAAACAATCAAATTACACTGAAGAACTTTGATATCTATATGTACTATTTAAGTGTAACGCAACAAGCTGTATTGAATATCTTTCATTTCATTTTACATGTCTATATTTATCTCTTTATCTTTTCTTTTAAAGTTTTTGTTTTGTCTCTTATGAATTTAACATAAGGAAAATATATGTATAAAAAAAAATTTATGTTCAAAAAAAAAATAACAAAACTTAAATACTTAGTACTAAGATTTATGTTAACCAAATTGTGAATCATTTTTATTTACTAACGTTTAATTTTTATAATTACTTTTCGCATGATCCATTACTATTATATTTTTTACAGAGTAAACATGTAAAAATATTATCAATATATTATGCATAGATACTACACATTAAACGTTTAAAGTATTTATGATATTTAAATTCTATAAAAAGTATAATATTAATAATATTTTAACTCTATAAAATTAAAATATATATATATTATGGAAACCATTTAAAAAAAAAAACTTTTAAATTGACTCAAATTATAAAAGTATTATTAAAAAGAAAAATAACAAAATGATGTTTAATTTCACGGAACGGAGTTATATGGTGGAACGGATTAAAATTTATATTAATACGGGACGGTATATATATCACAGGTCAAATCTTAAAATTAATAATCAAAATAATCTTAAATATTTAACAAAATAAATAATATTAAAAAATACAAATAAAAATTTAATTTTTAAGTTAAATAAATCGATCCGCGGTATACCGCGGGGTAAAATCTGGTGATACTGGGCCAAATAATTGAATTTATGTGGTTTTTTAAAAACAACATGATACTGGGCCAAATACAGTTAGAACTGAGCAAACAAAACCCAATATAGCCCACGTAAAAACTTCAACACAATACAAATTTTGTTTTTATCCTCAGTGACACAATGCAATTATGAATATCTAATTGAACCAAATAAATTATTAATCTCATATAGACAAAAATAGAATTTTAATGCAGCTAAATATATTTTATATACAATATAATATTCTCTTTTTCTTTATTACCAAGTCATGTTTTTCGGCCAAGTTAGATTAAACAACATTTAATTCCTATAATAAATAATCCAATATGATATGGAATATAGATTTAAAATTTATTATCTATATTATTATTTAGTTCTACAAACAAAATCTACCACCATCGTCAAATGAAATATACAACATTATATCCAAATACTGTAGTAATAAAAATAAAACATTATGATATATTTCCTTTTATACTATTATATTATATTATTATTTAATTCTTCAAAAAAAATATACAATTTGATTCATACAAAATATTAAATCTCGTGCTGTATAGCACGGGTAACGATCTAGTTATATGATGATTCAATATAGTTAAAAACAAATCAAACATAATTCTAAATCTTAATAAAATATTCTAAATATCTAAATTATTAAATATGGAATATCCGGTGTATGAGTTGGGTTAAATATAACCCGACCCAACAAACTTTTATGACCAAAATTTGTAAACGGCTCGGATACCCATTGTATCCGAGAACAATTTTACCCACCCGCTAAAAATGTACTTCAAAAATACTAGTATAGATTTTTTCAAAACCATGTAATTTTTAGTTTATTTGTTTTTTCTTTCATAGAATTTTTTAAACAACTTTTTCTTTTGCTTTTTGCAATATTATCTATTTAATTTTAGTTTAGATAGCTTTTGAAATTAATAACTAATTATTACAACATGCAATAGGCCAAAAATCAGACATTCTTTGAACATTTGGAGTCTTGGGAACTAGAGAGAGGATGGTTGCATTCCATTGTTTCAGAATCTTCCTAGGTTTAAAAAATTCTAAGACTGCCTCCACTAAAGTCTGACCCACTATTCCCCAATTTCCAGTAAAAAATTCAACACAATAGCCATCCGGAACTAGCGCTTTGTTTTGGGCAGCGAGAAAACAACACACTTTATCTCAACTGGCGTTAAAGGAGAGGTAAGAAACTGGATTGCAGTAGGTGAGCATCTTTGAGGGACAAGAGAGGCAATCTCCTGAACCGAGGTAGATGATTGCACTCCTTGATCCCCAAGTAGGCGAAAATCCCAAAAACAATGTCACGTGTAAAAAATGTTTATCGGATTTGAGCGATTCGTTCTTTAAGAGGCAATGTCACGTCTAAAAAGTAGGCAAAAACTCCAAAACCAAATTCGTTAGACAAGAAGGGAACGTTTTGAACTGAAAAATATTGAGCATTCAATAATTGATGCGGTTTTTATACACCAAGAAATGCAGTGTTTTCCTACGGCCAAAATCGTAGGAAATTGGTAGGAAATAGACGTTTCCTACTATTTTCCTACGAAAAAATATTTGAAGGGAATCGCCAATAGGAAATAGAATTTGGTAGAAAATTCGTGGGAAATTTCCTACGAAACCGGTTCGTAGGAAATTTCGTAGGAAATTGGTAGGGCCTTTTGCACCATTATCCTTCCAAATTTTCGTAGAAAATTTAATTATTCCTTCAACTTTCCTACGAAATATTTCCCACTAATTACCTACCAAAATTATCTTACCATTTTCCTACGATACACCTCCTACTAAATTCCTACCATTATCCTTCGAAATTTCAGAGACAATTTTAATAAAATTATTTATATTTATTTGTTACAAAAAATTTTTTTGAATAAATTAAATTTAAAGTTCAAAAGAAACTTAAAATTATATTTAAAATTAAACTCCATACAAATTAAAATTCATTGTACAATCCATTCTAATATAAAGATTTAAATCATAATCATCTACTCTTGAGTCTCGTCGTCGTCTATCTACACTCGTGTTCGTCGCGTTCGTTGTCTCATTCGGGACTGTCGGTTAACGCGGTGGTTGAATTTGTGAAAATTATTGGAGGAGGAGCTTGTTGCATTCCATAAGATATGCGAGTTGACGATCCTTCTCAAGGTCACGATCCTTGAGTGTTTGAATCTCTTCAAGTAACTTCGAGGTGTGGCGTGGAGCTGTGGAAGTCGATCCGTCATCAAACAATCTACCGAACCCATAGCGGTTTCCTTTCACTATGGGAACTTGCTGAAAATAACAAGCAAAGCATAATTAGTATAAGAACACATGAACACCATAAACAAAATGGAAACTATAACATAATTTAACTTGCTTCCAGCATGACAGTGTTAATCTCCTCTTAAATGCTTATACAATGTGTCTCCTCCCTTGTCTGTCTATAAAGCAGTTCAAACAACTCAGATTCGAAGTTTAATGCATATAACATCTTATTTACCAAATATGAATTGAAGAAACGTACCTAAACGTACAGTTTAGCATCTGCAATTTTCTTACTTTGCTGCAGCAATACCAATCATCAATAGAAGAAACCAATAACAAAACAAATCTCCCATCTTGAAAAAGACACTTACAACATCATCTCTACGATGATCAGTTTCATTAGCTTCCTTAGGTTTTTCCGAAGTGTCTTTTACCAACTGCATAATATGTAATTTGTCTTGTGCCTGATAAATCAAAAGAGAATAAAGCCAACAACATACAGCGCATAAAAAAACACATACAAAACATATACAGAACTCATCTCATAAAGCCCAAAATAACTAAGACATGATTTCACAATTTCTACAGTAAGTTACACCGCCGTGTTGATCTGAAGCCACCGCTTGTGTTCCATCTGTCTTGCCGTTGATCAAATTCCTTTGGTAGGAAGTTATTCCTAAAATATTTGGTAGGAAATTTGGTAAGAAAAGCCTATGTTGCGGATGTGCCAACGGTAGACTTAGAAGCAAACCAAAAAATTACACTAACACTACTATATTATGAATAACAGTTCAACAATTACGGTATATATCACCACATAGACATTATTACAAGTGCATGCAACTACCTAGACTAGAGTACAACCCTACAAGTCTCCCATGCAACAGACTAGCTTCTTTTATACTATAAATGTATGATGTAATATTTCGTTAGTATACTTAACCATATCAAAAAGATAGTTTGGTTTGTGGTACAAGTTATATAAACCATCTTCCTCTTTTTTTTTTTTTTGTCGGAATAAACCATCTTCCTTGACCACCATTATTGATTTTGTAGAGCCTTTTTCATATTGTTAGAGTTTTTAAATTGTAATTCGTAATTAAGAAGTGTTTTTGATGAATTTTTTATGTCTCAAATTCGAATCTATAATTTATTATTTTTACTTATTATTTTTTTCCTATTTATATCACCCTGTGTTCTATATTTTATAATAAATATAAACTTTTATGGTACTCAAAATTTTCATCTTTTGTTTTATCATGCAATAACAATCTTTTTATACATAAATAAACTTATGGATTAATTTACCTCGTGCATTGCCATGATTCATCACCTAACTGTATAAATTAAAAAGGAAATAAAAATAGTAATAGTATGATCATATATATTAAAAGTACTTTGTAAATAAAAAAAAAAAAAAAAAAAAAAAAAGTACTTTGTAAAACTTATTATTTGTTGGACAAATCAAATTTTAAACATTCTTTGTTTCCAATTTCTCCAATTAAAATTTAGAATGATTTTGATTGAGTGAAGTAATGGAAGTAATAATAGGATATTCTATTGAGCCATAACGTGGAGTCATCATAATTTCATGTCAATAAATTTTGGCCATTAATTTCCTTTCTTTCTTTTTTTTTTTTTTGGGGCAAAGGCCATTTCCTCTAAACTATCAAAATTATGAAGTATGGAGTACATAGTTATGAGTTTGACAAAAAGCGTTTACGCATTGTAACACCCCGGTTTCATGAATATAGTGGTGCATGCGGAGAGGTTTAAAAGAATTGATTTGGCCACCTATGTCACCAAAGTGCGCTTATCTTTTCGGTCGAACGTCCTGAGAGAACTCCACAGTTAAGCGTACTTAGGCTGGAGTAGTTTCAGGATGGGTGACCTTCCGGGAAGTGATTGTCGGAACTGTGTGAGTGAGGACAAAACACAGGGAAAGATCATGTGGTAATTTGTAGGGTTGGTAAACAAGTCTTTAAAGCCTCCCGGACGTAGCGGACCGGCCGTCGGACTAAAAGAAATACAACGTTTTCCTACGGCCAAAATCGTAGGAAATTGGTAGGAAATAGACGTTTTCTTCGCATTTCCTACGCAGTTTTCTACGAATAGACATTCGTAGAAAACTGGAAGGAAATATACCTTCGAATTTCCTACCAATTTTTTCCTTCGCCTTTCATTCCATTTCTTACGATATTTCCTACGATATTTTTTCTTGTAGGATTTTCGTAGAAAATTTCTTACGAACTTCTTACGACTTTTGTCGTAGGAAATTTCATTCGAATTTCCTACGAAATATATATTTCGTAACAAATGCGTAGGAATTTGGTAGGAAATTTGGTAGGAAAAACCTATGTTTTCTTATAGTGTGGATCCATGGGCCCGAGAGAGGACATGGGGCCTACTTGTAGGGACGGTCGGAGCGTTACACACATGATATTAAACTGAGATAAATTCTTTGTTTCTCTGTGTGTAGTAGAATTGTGAAAATATCGTGTATATATCTGGAAACATTTCAAGAGCAGGTAAAAAAAAAAATTTGTTATGAAATTTTTTTCTTAAATTTCACACTAAATACGGTTTATTATCATTAGTTAGTAAAGTGTATTGAGATATGCATTTATATATAGAACTTACTTTAATATATAATGTAGAAAACTTATAATTTATACTATCTATAAATTTATAAAGATAGCAATTCACCTACGCAAAACCTATTAGATTACAAAACTAGCCCATTATTATACACAACTATAAATGGGAAAGATCTTTGCTCCTTTAAAATAGCTCAACATAATACTTTTAATTGAAAAAGATGGAATGTATTTTGATATTTGGTTTTGTTATAGTATTGTCCTTGATCATTAATGTTCAAGGAGCTATTACCATTGACATAAACCAAGAAGCAAGTTTCGATGAAAACTATGTCGTTACGTGGGGACAAGATCATTTCTTGAAACTCAACCGAAGCAAAGAAGTTCAGCTCTCCATGGACCATTCTTCAGGTCAATTGATTTTTTTTTTCACATTTGAAACAATGTCGTTTTAAAGACTAAAATGTATTGATTTTGTGTTTCTAACACCTAAAGGTTCTGGTTTCGAATCCAAAAACCACTACGGGTCAGGATTTTTTCAAATGAGAATCAAATTGCCGGCAAAAGATTCTGCTGGCATCGTAACCGCTTTCTATGTTTGTATTTTTTTCTTTCCATTTTCATTTACGTGAACTTGAATAATTAAGTACTTTTTTAAGAAAGTCAATTTTCCATATATTGGTATATAGTTGACTTCAAAGGGAAATATCCAAGATGAAGTTGACTTTGAGTTCTTGGGGAACAGAGAAGGGAAACCAATAACAATACAGACCAATGTGTTCACCAAAGGTCAAGGAAATAGAGAACAAAGATTTGTTCTTTGGTTTGATCCAACCGAAGATTTTCATGCTTATGGAATTCTCTGGAACCCATACCATATTGTGTATATTCCCTTCCTTCATGCTCTTCTCATGAATTTCTATAAAAACAAACTTATCAAAATAGGTATATAATTAGATTGGATAAAAAAATTAATTAGAATAATGTGTTAATCATCAAATATATATTGGTATAACTTATAGAGTAACCAAACAAACCAAAAGATGAAAAAGGATATGAATATATGATGTGTAAATAACGTTTTCTATATATCTTCAATATAGACATAATCAATTATGACTTATATGATTAATTACTTTTTCGTAATAATAACACATGTAAAATCTAAAAGTGATACTCCCTCCGTCCCACAAAGATAGATTTTTTAGAAATTTCACATTTTTTAAGAAATAATGTATAATGACAATTTTAACCTTTTAATCATTTAATACATTTTAAAGAATATATTATTTATTATTGTTTAATGAAGGTAAAATAGGTAAACTGTATTAAATTTGACATTGGAAACCCAAAACTTCTATCTTTGTGGGACAAATTTTTTTCCTAAAACATTCATCTTTGTGGGACGGAGGGAGTATGTCATATTATTGGGAATAATACTCATATCTAATAGTTATAATTCATTCTAATAACATGATGAATTGATTATAGGTTTTACGTGGACAATATTCCAATAAGAGTGTTCAAAAACAACAAGAAAGGGATAAGCTACCCATCAAAACCCATGCAAGTGGTGAGTAGCTTATGGAACGGTGAGGCATGGGCAACCGATGGTGGTAAGGCAAAGATTAATTGGGCCTATGCTCCTTTTAAGGCCTATTTTCAGGGTTTTTCTGAATCTGGTTGTCACATGGATGGTCTTAATGATGCTTGTGAATCATCAGTATATTGGTGGAACCTTGGAAAATATGTTGGACTAAGCGTTTCCGAGCAAAAGGCTTTCAAAAATGCAAGAGCCAAGTATATGAATTATGACTATTGTTCTGATCATACTAGATTTTCTGTTCTTCCTGATGAATGTCAATGGAATCAGTAAAATATGTTCAAAAATCATATTCCTTGGATTAATTAATCTATTAATCAATAAATCTATTTATCAAAAGGTATATGTTTTATATTATTATTCATAATGATTACCAAAAAAAATATTATTATTCATAATAACTAAATTATCGGTTAAAAACCCTTTAACAAGAAAAATTAAAACAAAAATTATCGCATGATATTAGATGAAGTGTTTATTGGTTTGGTGATAAGTGTAAAAGTGTCTAAATTAGGAATATAAGCCCAAGCTTCAAATAGTTTCTTTTGTTTTTGGAAAGGAATAGACTCGACATTTAAATACATAGATGTTAAAAAAATTACTGGGAAAAAATCAGTAAAAACAAAAAAGATTGAATATATTATAATCTGAAAAAAAAAAAATTAAAACCAAACCCAAAAGAAAAACTTTAATAGATGACAAAAAAAAAAGAACCCAACTAATTAATTGAAATCAGGTTTTTACTCCGAATAACCATTTGATGTCTTTCTACATTTACACCACCGCCATCTTAGATTGGAACCGACACATAACCTTAAAAGATTGAAGGATTTTTAGATCTTCTTTACTTTAACTCAAACTCAAAGATAGAAGCTGCGCGGTCAACTTCATATAACTAACGAAGAAATTTAAGCGAAGATGTTATACATCTATATATACATTTTTGGATCACAATTAGCAAATAAATCCTGAAGTTGAGAAGTATTTACAATGGCATGCCATTAGCATTAATTATTTAATTTCGAAAATTTAAATCAAATATATTAATTACCAAAAAAATCTTAACATAATATCTTAACCATAACTAATCCTTTCCATAATATCTTAAAGATATTAATTAATTTTGACAAAATCAATTTTTTTAAGTAATTATTTTTTTAAATATATTTATTTTAATGTACATTAATTAAATTATGGTTACTATTCATTATTTGACAAACTCATTTTGCTATATTACTTATTATAAACCAAACTCATTTTGGCTATAAATAATTTGTTTAGTTATAAATTAGATTAACTCCAAAAACACATTATTACCAAATATATAAATATTATTTATGTCTACGGAATAATATGTTATTTTAGATTATTATTATTTCATAAGGTTTCAAATATTATGAATATTTTAACTTTATAAGAATTTTAAATATTATTAATTTTAAACTTATAAGAAATTTAAATATTATAAATATTTAAATTTTATAAAACTTTAAAAGTATCTGTAATATTTCAATTCTATAAAAAACTTTATCTATTAATAACATTTGAACTCTATAAAAATTATAAATATATATACTGTAGAGACAATTTAAAAACAAACTTTTAAATGAACTCTAATTATATGTCTTCTAAATAAAATTATTATTAAAAAGAAAAATAACATGATGTTTAATTTCACGGGACGGGATTATATGGTGTGACGGGTTTGTGTCGATATTAATACGGAACGATATACTACGAGTGAAATCTTAGAATTAACAACCAAAATACAATTATGAAGTTTGGGTCGATATTAAAACTTTTATGAAGTTTCAAGTATTATAAATATTTAAACTTTATAAGAATTTATAAGAAGTTTAAACATTGTAAATATTTTAAGATGATAAAACGTTTAAAGTATTTATAATATTTAAATTTTATAAAAAGTTTATAATATTAATGATATTTGAACTCTATAACAATTAAAAATATATATATATATATATATATATATATATTATGGGAGCCATTTAAAGCAAACTTTTAAATTGACTCAAATTATATATGTCTTTTAAATTAAAATATTATAAAAAAACAATAACAAAATAATGTTTAATTTCACGGGACAGGGTTATATGGTATGACGGGTTTGAATCAATATTATTACGAGGCGGTACTACGAGTGAAATCGTATAATTAACTATCAAAATACAATAAATGCTAAACAAAATAAATTCAACTTAAAATTTCAATTTTTAGTTATCAAAAATCGACCCGCGGGTTTAATGCGGGGTAATATATATAATAAGTACATTTAAATCAAACAGAGCAATAGATAATTTAAAAAAAATTTATAGCCCCGCGGTGTACCGCGGGTTAAAATCTAGTTTAACTATAACTTCATATCGGGTTGACATTTTAATACATAGATGTTAAAATTATTACTGGAAAAAAATCAGTAAAAACAAAAAGAGATTGAATTTATTATGAAAAAATAAATTAAAACCAAAAGCAAAAGAAAAACTTTAATAGATGACCAAAAGAAGAACCCATCTAATTAATTGAACCGACATTTACACATTAAACCAACCGGTTTGGTATATTCCAGAAAGCTTAAACCCTCGACAAATAATGTCGCTTTATGTCGCCTTCTCTTCGTCACCGTATGTGTGAGTTCGCCGACGCCGTGAATTCTTGGTTTTCCGATTTACCATTCACCTCCGACGGCGCATCATTTATCTCCATCTCCACTGTTTACATGTTCGTGAATTGCCTGTTTCTCAGTTATATTCAATCTGGTGAAAACAAGAATCTCCAAGCTCAGAGACACTGAGACTAGATCCTCTGTTTCTGAGAACTTGCTTATCAAATTCTTGTTGCCTCATCCAACCGATTTGAACCAACCGGTCTATTCCGGTTATTGCCTCCCGAAGCAGATCACAGAATGTCATGTTAGCTTTAGGTTATGCCAAAGGAATCGCTCATCGATTTCTCAGAAATCCCAAATGGTATTTCACTATTTCCTCATCAATTTTGTGTCTTTCTTTGTGTGTGTTCTTATAGACATGTTTCTGGGTTTTTTTGCAGGACCTCTGGACTCTTCTTGCATCACAATCAGTCCCCTAATTACTCCATTTATGTAAAGTCAAAACCTTTTCTACAAGTTCCATGTAAATCAGCTTCTTTTGATGTTTTACAAGCTCAGAAACGGAATCTATTTGCGTATGATGGTTTGTTTAGTAGACGTTACTTGAGTAATTCGACGGTAGAGCTAAGAACAGATGATAATGTGGTTAGGTTTGCTTTCAATAATGTCACTGGTAGTGGTAACAATGTTGTGCCTACAAGAAAAGAGAAGAAATGGAAACGGGCTAAAATGTCGAGAAAGGCTAAAGTGAATGAGTTAAGGTTTTATCGTCTTAAGGCGAAAAAGAAGATGAATTCTCCAAACCCTGAAGTCAGGATTCGATATAAGCTTGAAAAGGTTACATCTTTTAATTACTTTACTTTGTTTTGATTATGCTTTCTTGCAAGTTTTGAAAGCGTAGAGCTTCGCATCAGTTCGCTTATGATGTTTGTATATGACTGTGAATCTTTCAATGTTATGTGCTTATGAAGGTTATTCAAAATTTGTTGGTGTGGTTGATTGTGTAGGCCAAGAGGAAAGAAGAATGGTTGATTGAGAAACTGAGGAAATACGATGTCCCGAAGTCACCAGCAGAGCCGTATGATCCAGAAAGTTTGACAGAGGAAGAGCAGCATTACTTAAAACGTACAGGTGAAAAGAGAAAGAACTTTGTACTTGTCGGGAGACGAGGAGTGTTTGGAGGTGTGGTTCTGAATTTGCACCTTCATTGGAAAAAGCATGAGACTGTTAAAGTTATTTGCAAGCCCTGCAACAAACCCGGGCAGGTTCATGAGTATGCAGAAGAGCTTGCTCGGTTAAGTAAGGGCATTGTGATTGATGTCAAACCTAACAACACCATTGTATTGTACCGCGGGAAAAACTATGTAAGACCAGAAGTGATGTCTCCTGTTGATACCCTCTCTAAAGATAAGGTATATTGATGAATCCAGATACTTGATGTTTGGCTGTTTGTTTATTGTCTGACAGAAGTAAATGAAACTGCAGGCTTTGGAGAAATATCGGTATGAACAATCGCTTGAACATACGAGTGAGTTCATAGAGAAGCTGGAGAAAGAGCTTGAGGAGTATCAGAAGTATGTTACTCGGCACAAGAAGAAGAAAGATGAAGAAGCAGAGAAGAAGAAAGAGGCAGATTCGAAGAGCAAAGTAGTGTAAGGTCTCTCGTTTCAGAGATTTTCTAGCCTCAAGATTCCAATTCTCAAAAGGAATCTGAGAGCAGAGGGAAGTCAATGAATCTTTGGTTTTTCAAAGTCTTGATTTGGTGGAAAGAGGTCATACATTGCATTCTGTCCAAGTGGGCTTGGTTTGACTAAACCAAGTTATACCAATCGGTTAGAAAATTAGAATAGAGAGGTCTATTTTTACAAGTTGATCACTTTACTAATTTAGTCGATTGTCAATAAATATCATCATTCAGTATTTGTAGTGGAGAACCACCAATGTATGGTCTTATGGTCTCTAAAAATTGGTAGAGAATTTGAACCTCTGTAGATTGGTTTAATACGTATTTGAAAATTGAGTTCTCAGATATCTAGACAAATCTTCATTGTTTAACTCTTTTTGTAGATTAGTATGCAATAGTTTCTCTAATTAAATGTTTTAAGAGAAAAAATCTAACAATATTATTATGCAATAGTTTCTCTAATTAAATGTTTGTAAGAGAAAAAAATCTAACATTATGATGCAATAGTTTCTCCAATTAAATGTTTTTAAGAGAAAAAATCTAACATTATTATGCAATAGTTTCTCTAATTAAATGTTTTAAGGGAAAAAATCTAACCTTATATATCAATGGCTTGGTCACTTTCAAAACCGAAACGGGTATTGTAATCTGGAACCCGACCATAAAAGAACATATAACCTTGCTTCAACCTAAAATCTCTAAGCACCTAAGATGTTTTTTAGGATATGACCCTAAAGAAAATACATATAAAATACTATCGAATGATTTTTGTAAGACATGGGAAAAATATCAAAAACCTAAGATTCTTACATTGGGATCTCAAGAATCATGGAGGGTGATAACAAATAGACCTGATCATTATCCTACACGTAGGTATTATTGCATCAACGGAGTTGTTTACTATAGAGCATATATATCCTACGAAGAATATCATAAAATTTACCCTCCGTTTATCAAAGAAATCGAGCTGGATATGAGATTGAACGAGATCATTATGAGTTTTGATGTGAGGTCTGAACAGTTCAAATCAATTCAATTACCTGCTCGTGCGAACCAATATGAATCAAAGCTTGATGAATCTCTGATGACTTACCAAGGAAAATTAGCATGGGTTTGCTATAATTCATATATGATCAAATTATGGGTTTTGCAGGATCTTGAAAAACAAGAATGGTCAAAAAATGAATTTGTTTTACCTAATTTGCCTCAAAGAGATTTGCTTGGGAGTGCTAAGTTAAGTGGTGCCACTAGTACTGGTGAGTTATCTATGTATCAGGAAAACTCTTTAAAGATATTTCTGCTTTTTATTATGATCCGGTGAGAGAGACTATCACAAGTGTCAATACACTTGAATATGAGAAATTTAGGTCATGTTATGGATCTAATAACGATGAGATGGCTTGTCTCCGATCTTATCCGAATCATATTGAAAGTCTCATATCTCTAAGGAACATCATGTGTTCACCCATTGTGTGATTATGTCTTTCATGTGTTTTAGACTTTTAGGTTTTGTTGTAATCTTTTTTTTTTTTTTTTTAATCTCGTTTGAGGGTATATTATATAGTGTGTCATATATTTCGTCTTCCGCATTATTCATACTATATCGAAATTATTGGTTTCTTACATTGCAAGTATTTATCTTTTCTATTGAACAAACGAAACAATTATGTTTTTGAAATTTGCTTTCAAAATGCCACGATCATTTAGATAATTAAGCAACTAAAATGCAAATAAAACCATTAAAGTTTGTTTTTGTTTCGTATGAACCCCAAATACTTAATTATTTCACAGAGCATCTCAATTGTGAGACGAAGAAACTTTGTTTTATAAATGCAATTAGGTAATGCTTTTTGAATCATGAGAAGTGAATTACAACATATGGAAAATGCTATAAAGAAAAGGGGTTCAACAATATTATTATTATTATTATTAATATCTGGAAGTTCAAGCCCGAAGGGCCTACATTTTAAATTCATCTCCTTTGGAGAAGAGATCCCTCCCAACGGGCATCGAACCCAGTACCTCCACCTGGGAGATTTACCACTGGGCCAACACAACGTTGGTAAGGGGTTCAACAATATTTACTTAAGAAGAAAACCAAAAAGCTTAACTAATTTTTTAACAACCAAAGAAAGGGTATTAACACAAAACTATATGAAGTAATTAAGCTGTAAATTTTGGTTCATGATGTCTCTTGAATTCTTCAAACTCGAGATACTATTAGTAACATCATCGCTAGTCAAATTCTTACACCCGAACAAGTTCATATACTCTAAATTCGAACATTGTTTACACATATAACATATTGGCTACCATTGGTTGGTGACTAGGCCTAAGATAATGTTAGTAGATCGCATGCGAATAGACGTTATGGTTGGTAGATCTATTAGCGGACTACACCTACGACAAAATGTTTACTTATAGAGTTCATGATAAGATATGTACAAACAGCGAAAGATTATGACCTAAGAAATGTTTTGGCTTAAAGCCCAAAATTTGGACAGAATACGAACAAAATAGATATGCAAACATAGTAACACTACACCAATAATTCAATTTCTTCTAACCCCAAAAAGAAATCTGATCAATGGATACACAATACAACTACAAACGTGAAGCAAAATTGCTTCACTGAGACAAGAGAAGTGGCTTCACTGAGACAAGAGAAGTGTAAAGAAACTCATCTTGATGACTTCTTTCGCCATTGGGTTCTCCCACGGTTGATCTCCTGACCATTTTCTGACAACCTCAAGATATGCAAGAATTGGCTCTCATTGTGTTCTTGTTTGCTTGACGTGGTAGATCCGTTGGTCCCAGTAAGCTTTGAGACCACCTCATTGGGGGTTTCAGAGGTGGTGAGTGAATCTACAATGTCATCTTGCTGGCATTCTCTTCTGTAATCTAGAGTTATAACTTTAAGCTCGTGCGTGTCTATGATTTCTTGCGGTATGCTCTGCCATTAACAAGGACCAAACACAAACTTATTAGTTAGCTCATCATAAATGGACATAAGGTTTGGCGGATATACTTAGTTACTCACCTCAAGGACCCATCCAATGTAGGTAACATTATTCACATGCTGGTTCATGTCTAGGTCAGCTCGTCTAGGCTTAAGCCCAAGCATAGAATACTGAGCTGGATCTTCCAGTTTCGGGATTTTCTTTAAGCTGCTATTGTTCTCCTCTGGAAACGCTAGTCTACAAAAATACAGAGAAGAAACTATTTAAGTGGCCTCGAAAAGAACTATTTTAAGTAAAACATGATTCGTCACCTAGGCTCTCGAGGACAGAAAACCAAGTACTCGTCCCGAACTTCGTCTGTAACTCTTTGAAGCCGCCTTGTGTCTTGGTTCATCATCACCCACTTGCTGAAACATTTGTTAAACAACAACTGTTCAAGAATATGCATAAATCTATATAACTAAATAAGCACCCATATGCCAGTTTCTGTAGCTACTAATGTCAAAACTACTAATACACAACCAATTCAGAAAGTTTGGTATAACAAGTTGAAAAGCCAAAACCTTGTAGCACGCCCGATAACTTCACCGGTCGCACAATCTTTCAAAATCCAATCACGTCTAGTTCCAATCCTTCCTTCACTCTGACACCAAGTCTCAATCTCAACCACATCACTCCTATAACCAAAACAAGAAAGCTTAAAACTTTCAACTCCAACCACAAAATCCTCATACCACTCAAAGCCTTACCAAGCTGGATACTTGTAAATCTCAATGTGCATTCTAGCAGTCACCCAAATGAGATGCAATTTCCTCATAGTAAGTGTTGTAGCAAACCCATCAGTCGAAAATCCAACTTTCTGAACATGATTACATGCCACTTCCTACACAAATTCATACTCAAAACATCAATCACACAGAGACATAACCAACTAAACAACCATTGCAACACACAAGAATCGTGTTTGGTATTGAGTACACACAACAAGACACAAAATCCCCAAACCTGCAAGAGATTAGCAATTGTTTCAACGGTAGCAGTTTTGTTAATCCCAACTTCATAGCTTCTAACAATGAACTTCTCCTTATAAGAAAACCCATCTTCCATCAATCGACCAAATCGGAGACGATCCGCCGGAGAAGTAACGGAAACAGAATCAGCAACACGGAGGCTGCTGTTTCCATGATCAGCAGAGAGAATTGCCCGTAAAGGTTCCTTCTTTAACTGAAAACAAGAGATGGGTCCGGTACGACGATGCACCGGAACAAAAATCCGGCGAGAATCGGAGAAAAAGTTGTGTAAGTGGTCAGTTACATTACACGAAAGCTTCAACATTTCTGAGTAGATTTCGAAAATTGAGAGATGGGTAATGGTTATTTTGGGAAAAGAATCAAAGGGTTTTTGTGTTTGTAGGAGAGAATCAAGGATTGGTGTTTGTATTTGTCGACGACGATGAGACCGAGGACAGTGGAAATTGAAAATTGGAAAATTTACGAGATTGCCATTGATTGTTGTTGGCCAATTGGCAAAGAGTAAAAGGGGGCATGTGTGGTGAATAAGAAAGCTCTCTGTTCGGTTTTTCTCACGTGACCTCTCCTCTTCACCTTTGTTTAAAAAATCGCTAGACGCTAGTCGGGCGGTGACGGTGGGCTTAACGCCTAGCAAAAAAATCGGAGATTAAACGGAGATTAATCGAGGACTAGTTTTAAAGCTATTTAATATTTTAAAAACATATTAATCTATTATAAATAAGAAATTTATATAATCTTGTTTTTAAAATTGCATTAAACACATGAAAACAAGAATTTAAGGTCAAACTTATGATTTTTATACAAATTATGAACATAAGTAAGACGTTTTAAATTTAAGATCCAAAAAAAGAAAAAAAATGTAAAAAAAAAAAAATTGGGCTAGGCGCCGTCTAGGCGGGCTAGGCGGACGCTTAGGCGGTCTAGGCGGACGCTTAGGCGGTCTAGGCGGACAAAAATCGGATCACCGATTTTTTTTACCGATTTGGACAAAATCGCCGCGGTCCCCACCCGATCAGCGCCTAGGCGGCTAGGCGGCCGATTTTTAGAACAGGGCTCTTCACTCACCTCTATCTTTATGACTTCCATGTTATAGTATTGACTCAATACGACAAAAAACAACAGAAGTTATTAATTATTATTATTTTTTTCATCTATACTACTCATTTTTGAATTACATTATTTTTATTTTAGTAAACATTTACAAAAAGTACCATTATATATGTATCCAAACAACAAACATAATTAAATTGTATAAAACAAAAGTTGTTATGCGGTATACCTCTGTAGTATTTGATAAAAACTAGATTAGAATACACATACTCATGCAAGTAATGTTTGTAAACAAATTTATTTGATATTTAATTTTAATATGCAAGTTAAGTGGCCATACATAATTTTCTTGTAAATGAAATTATTTTTTTGGATTTGGTTTTAATTTGGGTTAGTTTTGTTTATATAGGTAAAATAGTAAAATGAGTTTTTTGAATAACGATATTAAATTAAAAAGTGACCATAATTTAATTATGGTACTGGAAAATAACTATATTTTAGAAAATAAATTATCAATTATTTTTTTTGTCAACCAAACATTAATTAGAAATTAAATCCATGACTGGTTCTAATCAGGAGAGAACGAGTTTACAAAAGTAACTTCAAAAAAAAAAGTCTAGAAGATATTGCTAAACAATCCGCATTAAAATTAGGAATTCATGATCATCTAACATATTGGAGAAAGCGGACCATTTTTCAGGAGACTGTACCATCGAGTCTAACTCTGAACAATCTGTTTCAGACGCCTGACAATTAATCCTTTTTAAAAAGATATTCTTCATCGCCATATTAAAGCTTCCAGCTCCGAGTGAAGGGGGATGAACCCCTCCGAAGACACTTTGCACCAAGCAAAATTGTATTGTCATTTTCTTTAAAACACCACCATCCTAAGCCCATAGTTGAATATGATGATATTCATGATCCATCAATCCGACATCTTATAGATTGAATTGGACTTTCCAAAATGTCCCTAATAACACTAAATTCAATCGGGTCCAATTGAGCTTCTTACCACATTTGTTTTTCACTCCAAAAGTGGTTTAAAATATATGTCGGTTCGGATAGTAATCCTTTGAAAACCTTTTTATTCCTATCTTTCCATATGAACCACAAGATCCAAGCGAAACCCGTAAATCCCCCCCCCCCCCCAATCAGAAAGAGGTGGTAATCTCGTGAATAGATAATCTAGATTTGAAAATTCTGAGCTTCGAAAATGTGAGCACTCAAATAGAGCATGATTTATTATTTCCTCTGCCATCTCACACCTTCGATAGATAATATCACATCATATCCCATGATGTGCTAATTTTGAAGTAACTAAGGATCCCGAAACAATTTGCCATAAAAATGTTTTATTTTTGGAGGAGGTTTTACTTTCCAAGCTTGTGCTTGTAGCAATTTATAATTTGGGCCCCATTCGATTGTTTATGTCGTCTTTAGAGCAAGCCGATAACCTGACGTTACTTTATATCTCCCTGATTTTGTGTGATGCCCCCAGATCATGAAATATCTACTTTTTAGTCCTCAAGCTACTAAAGAGTTCAAATATTAGATTAATCGCCAATATTGTTTAGCGAGCATAGCATCATTAAACTTATCTAGGGAATGAAAGCCTAAACCTCCTTCTTCTTATCTATACACATTTTCTCCCAGGCTATCCAATGGATCCCACGATCTCTCCCATTGGAACTCCACCAATAATTAGAAATAGCACTTGTTAACTTAGATGTTAACTCTTGAAGAAGTTTAAAATAATACATAACATAGGTTGGAAGAGCCAAAGCAACTGACTTGATCACTGTCTCTTTCCCACCCTTTGACAGATACTTAGCTGACCAACCATTAATCCGTTCATTAAGTCTTTCCCGGACATAGTTAAAGATTTTACTTTTTGAGCCCCCTACGCTTTCTTGTATACCCAAATAGGTACCCATCCCACCTTCCTTAGTAATTCCAAGGAAATTTTTAGGGAAATTTGATTCTATAGCCAACAAAAAATTAATAATTAAGAAACTAACGCTTCAAAAAAAAGAAACTGATATTGTGTATATTTTATGTAATAAAGACAACTCTAGCCTCTGTTTGAAGTGCACGCGCCTCTCATTTCTCAACTTTGTTTGAAGTCCACGTCACCCTATTTCTCAACTTTGTCAGCCATCTTCACGCGCCTCTCATTTCCATCCTGACGGTGAGAAGGAGTTTCTAGTCTTTTCAGGTACCTCAGATGCTACGGACTTCATTTCCAACTTTGTGGTGCTATATATTTAATTCCACCTGCCAAAAGCGTCACTTTTGCAAATCACCCAAATTTTTAAGCTTCTCTTTTCGTTTTTTTTTTTGTTTGCTACACGCATACCAAACATAACCGCTGATTTACTGAAGTTTATTTCTTGCCTTGAAACTTTACCATAAGTTCCAATAATATCCATTATCATTTTACATTGCTCCGTATCTTCTTTACAAAAACAGAGACTATCACACGCAAAAAGCAAATGTGAAGTAGAAGGACTTCTTTTAGCTATGTTAATTCTGGTCAGCTTTTTCTCTCGTTCCGTCTTTTTAATATTAGCAATCAGCACCTCCGTACATAAAATAAATAAATAGGGTGATAGGAGATCATCTTGCCGTAAACCTCTTTTGGGAATTATATTTTCTCTAGGTTTCCCGTTCAATAAAACCTAATACGAGACCGAACTAACACTCCACATGATCCAAGAGATCCAATTAGAATTGAATCCCAACCGAGTGATAACCGCTTCTAAAATTTTTCATTCTATCCTATCATACGCTTTGCTCATATCTGTTTTAATTGCCAAAAAAATCCGTTTTACAAAAAATTGATATATTTAACTACATCAAATTAAATACATTCAAATTAATTTTCTACAAAAATAAATTCACCCACATCAAATTATACACATATCAAAATAATGTTATAAAAGCTTAAGCATGTGAAAAAACAAAAATAATGTTATTTTCTAGCAAATATTACCAATGTCTGTTTTGGTTCTTATTAAAGATGACTATTTTCAAGTTCAGTGGATTACATGAAAACAATTCAAGTAGTGATCATATTCCAAAAACTAAGACCCATGGATTGTGTTAAATCATTTTTCTCCACTTACTTTATTTTAATTTAGTTATGTTTGCTAAAAAATTTAGATGACATGCATAAATCAAATCATACGTATATATACAAATCATAAAAATTTAGACGACGATCGAGGTTCTTGCCAAATCAAAGTTCTGGTTAGTATAATTTTATCATAAATTCTTGTCAATTTTATAATTGAATCGTTGTTTGAATTTATTTCATGTATGTGTTTTGATTGAGGTACTTCTTAAGGAGGCAGAAGAAGGTAAAGAAGAGTAATGGACAAATGTTAGCTATCAACGAGGTACTTCGTTTGCTCTATTCTCTGATACGAATTATATGTAATTTGGTGTAGGATTGATTTGTGTTCACTGTGGATTGTAGTTGATAGGCTCTCAGAAACGTAGAACATTTCTCATAGGTTTTCTTTGACTAAATCAAACGTAGAGGGTGTCTAATGTCCACAAAAGAAGAATAAAAGAAGGCTTCTCTGACCAAATCAAGTACATAACTTCTAAACTCTCAAATCTGCGGACGTTCCTTTCACCGTGGCCATGGCGCAATGGGTTTCAACAAGAATCCATGCTGCTTGTAATGGTTTGTTGTTTCTCTATTTACTCTTAAGCGACAACGGTTGTTGCTCTTTTCTTTAGAAAGTGAGAAACTTCAATGATCTGTATATAAACTCTTTGTTGATTTTTAGGTTTCCTCAAACAAAGAATTTTAATCCATGTCTGCTTGTAATGGTTCATTTTTTTTTTGTCTCTGATTCTGGCATTTAAAAGTTCTATGGTTTTTTTTTCCCTTGGCAGGAATGGTATTAGAGTATTGAAAGCTGTTGTGACAAGTCAAGCAATTCCATGGCAGACAAGTTAGGAAACAAGCAGCCGTCACACTCTTGTGTATGCAAGGACTTGGTCATGATCAGTCTCGTTTAAGAGCTTATCGCAGAGCGCCTATAGACTCAATTGGACTTAAAGATCATGCAAAGTAGACCGAGGTAGAGATAATTAAAAAAAAGTGGGTAATCAAATACAAGAGTTTCGAGTAAGACTATTGATGAACATTACTTTATATTATGTTAATCTTGTTGATGTGTTCCACATAAGGGTTTATGTGGTAGTCTCTCAAGATTTAAGGAACAAATGGAGCAAGAAGGAGCTATTAAATGGTTTCTTGCAATGGGAATTTTTTCGTCCTGTCTATTACCAAAAACCAACCAAACTTTTACATTTAAGTACTTATATATTATCTATTCCATGTATGCAATGGATGACTTCAACGAAGGGTATAATATATATTTTGTGAGTTTTACATATAGTCTCTTTTTGTTTTTGCAGGGACTAAGAGATTAATTGACTGATGGATCCACAATTGGAGTAAAGAGGATGGGAGAAGTTGATAATGCCCTTCTTCAAAGTATGCAAACAGAGATTGAGTGGCGAAAACGTTGAGTTGGAATAGGCCATGCTTTGCTCGAAATGGCAGAAACCCCTCAAGGATCTAGTATGGTACCCATTCAAATGCGTGGGGACTGGTGGAAACAAGAGATCAAAACTCTTAAACGCAAGCTGAGTAGCGGAGATAGGGTTATAGCATGGGGTCAATTGACACCCATGGATTTTTTTAAACCTAGTTAAATTTTGATTGGTAATTGTAAATTAACCCATTACAAAATAAAAAATGACCCCAATCAAATTTTAATTTAAGAGCAAACTACTAAATATCTATATACTAAAAAATGTTATATTAATTTATACTTAATATTAATTTAAGAGTTAAACTTTACAAATAAATCTAAAATAAAACATGAATGAGTTCAACTTCAACCTAATTATCTATATCTCTCGTTACTTTATGATTTTTCCTTCTTTTTTTTTCAATCACCATTATCCATTGAAAATCACTTTAAAAATAACATTTAGGTAAAAATTTATATATATATTTAATTTGAACTAAAAGTTTTTGATGATTTTGCTCGTATATTAAGAAAAATCTCATCTTTTGATTTATTGACTTTTAAAACTATTATTGATTTTTTTTTCTATGAATATTGTGAAAACAACTTCGTATTATCGTCTCGTTGATATCATTTCAATGATTGTTTAGTTTTTCAATTGAAAAAGATTGCTACATTGTGGCAAACAAGACAATAGTAAATCGATTAAAATATATAGTATAGTTGTGATGATAGTTTTATTTTTTCTAATAAAGTTGATATAATTTTTTTATATACAAAATTTTTTTTGACCCCTATAAACAATTTTTCTGCCTCCGCTAATGAGTGTTTGTAAAGAGTTTGTGCTTTTGAATCTAATTAAACTCCCCATCTCTTTTGTTAGTATGTGCTTCTTACTTATGTCTAGAAACTAAGTGATCTAAACCCATGCATGGTTCTTTTGAAATTATGGTGTATTCCTATTAATATAACTAATATGCTCTCCTTTCGTGAAGAGCTTTGATGCGTGTCGGGACGTATCAGGTTTTTAAAAATCCCAAATAACACAATTAATAAGCTGCAAGTGCACAGCAATCAATCGTAGTACATAGGGTATCGAATCCACAAGGAGAGAAGTAGTTCGGACAAGCTTATTAAGACAAGTAAAGCTAGAACAAACAAATAAAAGGGGAGTTGGTTGTGGTGTCACGAATGCAAGTAAAAGTAAACGAGAAAGCAATAAGAAAGCAAGTAAAAAGCAAGTAAATAACGTAAGAAAACTATGAGAGACAAACGTTGGGCATCAAGGGTATCGCAGGGGGTTCAATGATCGCTATCTAAGTAATACTGGAGTTAGGTTTGTTTACTTCCAAGTCTCGGACGTACGAAACACTAAGATTCGGCTTATACTAGGTTATAGGATAAGTCGGCTAAAATCCTTATACTCCGTTACTCAACTAACGCAGGCAACGACGCATATATCAAAGCAATAAGATCAAGTTCGATTCTAGTCCATAAAGCCCTATAACTAAGTGGTGTGTGCTTGTTATAACACGATACACATTCGTAAGCTAGGTCTAGCGTATTAAACAACCTTGTGAGCAATTTAAACACTTGGGATCACGAGTTAGGACATAAATCTAACTACATGCATTAAGAAACAACTTACTTAGAAAGAACAGTGTAAACGATCAAACAAAACCCTAAATATTGCTACCTAAACGATCGGCCATATTCCCCCCTTTGATTAGCCCTTTAAACCCAACTAGAAAAATACTCTAGCATGTTTAAAGAGATCATCAAAGTTAGGTTTGATAAACTCATAAGAAAGAGAAGAATAAGAACTGAATAGGGTTTAGAGATTACTTCTTTGAATGTAGAATACAAGAGGTAAGACTTCACCTTAATAGATCTTAGAGTAAACAAGAGAAAAGAGAGAGAGATTTGGTGATTCTTCAAAGCTTCGAGATGCGACGGCTGCAGGGACGAACTCGGTGGAGGCTTGAGAGGTAAGATGAGGCACGGCCAAGGCACACCCTAGGGTTAGGGCTCTCAACATGTATTTATAGGTTTCGGGAACCAAGGATTAGGTTTAGGGGTAAAAGCGTCTTTTCCCGTAGATTAGTGATGCGGACATCCAAATCAAACCAAACCAGGAGTATACCAAACCAACCGGTACATGTATCAAACCGGTTGATATGGAGCATTTTGGAGGATTCTTGACCAAATGGAGTCCTAATCAAGCACAAGGCCTAGGGTTAATTATTCACCAGCAAATTAACCCTAAGAAGACTAACGATAGTTCAGGAGGAATCAAAGACCAGCGAGCCGAATCACCATGTTGGGGAAATTTGACCGTTGCACTCTTTTTCCCTTATCTAGGGTTTGTCCCAATGGGTTTACCTAGAAAGGTTTTTAACGAGGCAACATCAAGTCATCAAGGAATCATTTACCAAGTAATTGATTCAAAGATGCTACAAGTACATATAGCTGATGTACTTCCTGACAGACCGGCTGAACTACTTGCTGAACTACTCGCTGAACTACTTTCTGAAGTACTGCGCCAAATGAAGCCAAACAAGGAAATCTTCCTTATTCTACACTTGGACGCACCTCAAAGCTATATATGGAAACCATGAGAACATCTAGGCCACACAAGACATGTACAACACGAACTTTGGTACACCTTACCACACAAGAACCCGCGGAGTTATTACTTGCCATATATGGAGCCGAATGAGATCAACATGCAACAACTCTTTCCTTCTTTGTTTGTGAGCTTGTGTGAAAATCTTGAGACCTTCCAGAAGCTTCCAAGACGTCACAACTTCCTCCCCAAGTTGACAAGATACAAGGCACATCTCGCTTGCCTTATTTGGACCGATTTGTGGCCCAACGACCATATTTTCTTTTAATGTTGCGATTTGTTTCTTTGTTTAGTTTTTAGAACGTTTATACTCAGCCTATATAAGCTGATCATTAGTCTCATTGTAAATCACCCTTGATCATATTAAAGTAATAAAAACGTTTTCTTCTTGTCAAAGTTTGAGTCTTTGTCATTGTTCTGTAGTTCTTTGTGAGTGAGTCACTAAGTACTTCAGGATTCTGCGGATTAAGTTTGTTGAGTGATTCAACATCCTTCATTCGTTCATTGATCGAGTGAGTCGATTACCCCACTGATTGAGCGAGTCAATCACCCTTCTATCCATCAATTCCCCTTGAATCGATCCCACATGAGAGAAGCGACCGCCATCGTGTCAGATCACCACCTTCATCATCCCACCTTCCGCGTGAAAAGCTTGGAATCTCTTGATCATCAAGTGATCTAAAGTTGGAGTGATTCCAATCTTGCATCAATTAGGTTAAGTGCAACTCGCGTCTCTGGACAGGGTAGAGGCCTTAGTGACCGGGGTAGAGAGTAGGAGGCATCCCGGGCTCGGCCCAAGTGACCGGTGCGGTCTAGAAGCTCCGGAACGGTTGCACAGCTTCTGGCCGGTCTGGACATGTCTTCACTCTTCTGGTCATAACTTCTGAACGGCTCGATGAAAAGCTCAGATTCAACTTCGAGGCGAATCTTGACTCTTCTAGCTTCTCATAGCTACCAAGATCTCTTGATTTGGTAATCGGGAAGACCTCGAACGGATGCCATACTTCTGACGTACAGAAACTGTCTTGAAACGGGTTTTGATCGCCTTTTGGTCTTTAAAGCTCAAAAACTCTTAAAACCTTCTTGGCTCCATAAATACTTGAATAACTCCTTCTTAGCCTTAAAATCACTCCAAATGCTCCCTAAAACATAAGAAAAAAATAACAAATATGGGCGAAAATCCCATGTTATCAAGCTTCGGTTATGGTTTGTGAAATGACCCATATAGCTTGATTTCTCTTAGAACAATTATAGGTTATATCTATATAGCTTTCAAAATTTGGAACCATAAAACTGTTTCCGGCAGTTTAAGAAAACCAGACTTGAGACGAGCAAGACGAAGACTCTTCCTCCACGTTTTTTTGGCTCAGTTTTGTTTAGTCACCTAGGTCCTATAGGGTATTATGATTTTTAACGTGGTTTAATTGTTTTGTTTTTTTTATCAAAGGTTATATTAACCCACTTTTTATGCGGACATCCAAATCAAACCAAATTAAGAGCATACCAAACCAGCCGGTACATGTATCAAACCGGTTGATATAGAGAATTCTTGCGCTAATGGAGTTTTAATCAAGTACAAGACCTATGGTTAATTATTCACCAGCAAATTAACCCTAAGAAGACTAATGATGGTTCAAGAGGAATCAAAGAACAGCGAGCCAAATCACCATATTATGGGAATTTGACCGTTGCACTTTTTTTCCCTTATCTAGGGTTTGTCCCAATGGGTTTACCTAGAAAGGTTTTTAACGAGGTAACATCAAGTCATCAAAGAATCATTCACCAAGCAATTGATTCGAAGATGTTACAAGTACATATAGCTGATGTACTTGCTGACAGACCGACTGAACTACTCGCTAAACTACGTGCTGAACTACCCTCTAAAGTATTGCGCCAAATGAAGCCAAACAAGAAAATCTTCCTTATTCTACACTTGGACGCACCTCAAAGCTACATATGGAAACCATGAGAACATGTAGGCCACACAAGACATGTATCACACGAGAAAAGATGTTTTTAACCCTAAACCGACTCCTTGGTCTCTAAGACCTATAAATACACTATGAAAACCCTAAACCTAGGGTGTCTTTGTGAAGTCTTAGAAGCTCGTCCCTGCCCTCACCGTGAGCTGCAGCCGTCGACCTAGAAGCTTAGTAGTCAACCTAATCTCTCTCTTTTCTCTTATTAACTCTAAGATCTATCAAGGTGAAGTCTTACCTCTTGTATTCTACATTCAAAGAAGTAATCTCTAAACCCTATTCAGTTCTTATTCATCTATTTCTTATGAGTTTATCAAACCTTACTTTGATGATCTCTTTAACCATGCTAGAGTAGTTTTCTAGTTGGTTTTAAAGGGTTAATCAAAGGGGGGGACATGATCGATCGTCTAGGTGGCGATACTTAGGGTTTTGTTTGATCGTTTACACTCTATTCTTTCTAAGTAAGTTTTCTCTTAATGCATGTAGTTAGATTCATGTCCTAACTCGTGATCCCAAGTGTTTAAGTTGCTCATAAGGTTGCTTAATTCGCTCGAACCTAGCTTACAAATGTGTATCGTGTTATAACAAGCACACACTACTTAGTTATAGGGCTTTATGGACTAGAATCGAACTTGATCTTATTGCTCTAATATATATGTCGTTGCCTGCGTAGGTTGAGTAACGAAGTATAAGGATTTAAGCCGACTAATTCTATAACCTAGGGTTAGCCGAATCTTAGTGTTTCGTATGTCCGAGACTTGGAAGTAAACAAACCTAATTCTAGTATTTCTTAGATAACGATCATTGAACCCCCTGCGATCCCCTTGATGCCCAACGTTTGTTTCTCATTGATTACTTGCTTTATTTACTCGCTTTTTACTTTGCTTTCTTATTGCTTTCATTTACTTTACTTTGCAACCGTGACACAACCAACAACCCCTCTTTATTGTTTTGTCCTAGCTTTACTTTGTTCTAACAGATTCGTCCGAACTACTTCTCTCTTTGTGGGATTCGATCCTTAAATACTACAACCGATTAACTGTGCACTTGCAATAGTCGTGTGGTCTTTTGAAGTAAAAGATTAAAGCGATAAAATCACACGCATCAAGGGGTGTCATAGTAAGCTAAATCTAGAAACCAGAGTCAACAGAAGATGGGTTAATGGGCTCTTAAGGCTTGGGATTTGATCCACTCAATATGAAAACCATCTGACCAATCAAGAGGAGGAAAAAAAAACACAATAAGCAAAATATGAGAATAAATCAGTCTTCTCCACACAAACAGAATCAACAACGACAAAACTAAACACAGCCAATTGTACACAAACTCATTAGAAACCACGATAGTCTCATTTTGTATGGATCTCTTGAACTTCTCTTAAAGTATGAAGGCAATTGAAGAAGGGGTTTCTTCGATAGCTCCCTTGAATTTATGTCGTAGTATAAGCCCACATAGTGTTGGTGTCGGATCCCGCACGGGTGGTTCGGGACCAACCAAAGATTGCCACATAGGCAGGACAGAAGCCCATAGAGGACAAGGCCCGGTAGACTTATAAGCCCAAGAGCTTAGTCGAGGTGGTTATACCACGAAGAGGGATCGGGGTGGTTTCACCTCGAGAAGGATACGCAGTCGAAGTTAAAGATCATTTCAGTTCGGGGCTTTTGGGCTAAAGGGCGAAGCCCACGAAGATCGGAATTAATTCAAATTTGAACGTTGAGCATTAAATCCCGAAGATCAAAACGGACACATTTAAGAGAGAATAATTGTATTTAATTGAGAGTTAAATGTCGTTTGTTAGTATAAATAATAAGGCGAAGAGCCATATAAGGGACAAGCAATTTTTCTAGCAAATATACCATAGTCATTTCCATTGCAATTCATAGCTTTTTCGTATCATTTTTTGTCCTCAAGAATAATCTTTCCCACTAAATAAAACAAATATTTGAGTGTGTGAATCCGACATCCACATTTTGGCGCCGTCTGTGGGGATAGAAGATTCTTGAGTTGTCAGATTTTCTTCACTACATTTCCGAGCTAAGCAGCAATGTCCGGAGGAGACAACCCTGACTCGTCAATAGCTGAAACTCTCAAGGCCATGCAGCAAACCATGTCAGAAATGTCACAGAAGTTCTCGGATGTGGAAAAAGCTGTGGACACACTTAAAACAACCCAGGTATCTCTTGGTCAAAGTGTCAATACTATTCAATCTCGTGTTCGTTCTCTAGGTGCAGGAAATACTGTGGGAGTCCGAAGGAGTATGTTCAATACGCCAAACTCCCGTGTGCGAAATGAAAGCAACGAACAAACAACTCCTAACCCAGCAATTCAACCGGTGGAAGGAGAGACGCAGCTCGGAGATGAAGATCAGCTTGTAGATCAGTATGATCAAGAAAGCTTCGACCAGCTCGAAACCATGAGAAAGGTTATCCAGGAACTAAGGGAAATGAAATCAAAGTTCCACCAGGCCACTAGTTCGGAGCCGGACATCAACCGAGTCATTGAGGAAGCTAGGCGAACACCTTTCATCCCGCGAATTGCAAATTTGAGAATCAAGGATTCTCGGAAACTCAAACTAGACCCTTACAGTGGACTGGAAGACCCAAAGAGCTATCTCGTAGCTTTTCTGATTGCCGCTGGAAGAGTCGAATTGGATGAAGCTGACGAGGATGCAGGATACTGCAAACTCTTCTCGGAAAATCTTTGCGGTCAAGCACTAATGTGGTTCACCCAGCTGGAACCAGGCTCAATCAATAACTTCGACGATTTGTCGGCTGTGTTCCTGAAACAATATTCTATCCTCATGGATAAAAGCGTTTCGGATGCTGACCTTTGGAATCTAACACAAGGGCCGAATGAGTCACTTAGAGCTTTCATCACCAAATTCAAGGGAGTGCTATCCAAACTCCCGAGAATTTCGCAGCAGTCAGCTTTATCTGCCCTACAAAAAGGTTTGTGGCATGATTCAAGGTTCAAAGAGGATCTAATACTTCACAAACCGGACACGATTCAAGACGCACTTTTCCGTGCAAACAATTGGATGGAAGTAGAAGACGAAAAAGAGAGTTTTGCGAAAAGGAACAAACAAGCGAAACCAGCGGTCACCTTCCCTACCAAAAAGTTTGAGCCTAGGGAGAACCAAGGACCAAAAAAGTTTGGATCGCAACCTCTCAACAATACCGTCGGGAAGCAATTTCAAAGAAAGGGAAGGTCAAACACTTGGGTCCGTGACGAAAGTTTGTATTGTGACATCCATAAGGTAACCGAACACTTAACCAAAGACTGTAGTGTCCTCAAAAAGCATCTCGCAGAACTATGGGCCAGTGGGGATCTCTCTAAATTCAAGATAGAAGACTTCGTGAAGGAATATCACGAAGTGAAGGATAACTCTAAAGATCAGAGCTCAAAAAGACCAAGGTTTTCCAATGAAGAAGAACCTAGGAGTTCGAAAGGAAAAATCAATGTAATCCTTGGAGGTTCCAAACTTTGCCGAGATACGGTCAGTGCCATAAAGAAGCATAGACGGAATGTTTCACTTAAAGCAAGCTTGGGCGAAGAGGCTGACTTTCAAGGCGCGTCAATATCATTCGACGAAGAAGAAACACGACACCTCGAAAGACCTCATGACGACGCCCTAGTCATTACCCTAGACGTTGCCAACTTCGAAGTATCGAGGATTCTCATCGATACGGGCAGTTCGGTCGATTTAATCTTTTTGGGCACTTTGGAAAGGATGGGAATCAGTCGTGCAGACATAGTGGGACCTCCGTCTCCTTTAGTGGCATTCACAAGTGAGTCGGCCATGTCTCTCGGGACGATCAAGCTGCCAGTTCTTGCCAAAAGGGTGTCGAAAATTGTAGATTTTGTTGTTTTTGATAAACCGGCAGCCTACAACATCATCCTTGGGACTCCATGGATTTATCAAATGAAGGCAGTCCCCTCGACATATCATCAATGCATCAAATTTCCAACTCCTAGTGGAGCGGAAACCATTCGAGGAAGTCAAGAAGCTTCACGAACGTGTTATCTGACAAGTCATCGACTGAAGATCCAATAGCAATTAACGAAACCTGCGAAGAAGGGAATAATTCCAAGATTTCCTAGTGGGCAGAAAGAGGATGATGTAGTAATCGAAGTAGTATTAGAAGAAGACAAACCAGATCGGAAAGTCCGAATTGGAGCTACTTTGACTGGCGAAATAAAAGAAGCTTTGATCGAACTTCTAAGAAAAAACAAGACGTCGTTTGCATGGTCAGCAGCGGATATGCCCGGCATAGATCCAAGCATAATTTGCCACAAACTGAACGTGGATCCAAGCTTCAAGCCTGTAAAACAAAAAAGAAGAAAACTCGGAGTAGAGCGAGCAAAGGCAGTAAATGATGAAGTGGACAAACTATTAAAAATAGGATCTATAAGGGAGGTACAGTACCCGGAGTGGGTAGCAAACACTGTCGTGGTCAAAAAGAAAAATGGAAAAGACAGGGTGTGTATTGACTTCACCGATCTCAATAAAGCATGTCCAAAAGATAGTTTCCCGCTCCCGCATATAGACCGGCTCGTGGAATCTACCGCTGGGAATGAATTATTAACCTTCATGGACGCCTTCTCGGGTTATAATCAAATAATGATGGATCCTGAAGACCAAGAAAAGACGTCGTTTATCACGGACAGAGGTACTTATTGTTATAAAGTAATGCCTTTTGGTTTAAAAAACGCAGGTGCAACTTATCAACGGTTGGTCAATAAAATGTTCCATGAGCATCTCGGGAAGACAATGGAAGTCTACATAGATGATATGTTGGTTAAGTCTTTGAAAAAAGAGGATCACATTAAGCATCTGGAGGAATGTTTCGAAATTCTCAACCAATATCAAATGAAGCTGAACCCGGCGAAATGCACGTTCGGAGTTCCATCCGGAGAATTCCTTGGTTATATTGTGACAAAAAGAGGAATTGAAGCTAATCCAAACCAAATCAATGCCTTTCTAAATATGCCATCTCCGAAGAACTTCAAGGAAGTACAGCGTTTGACTGGTCGAATTGCAGCCCTAAACCGGTTTATTTCAAGATCAACGGATAAATCTTTACCTTTTTATCAAATTCTTAAGGGAAACAAAGGGTTCCTTTGGGATGAGAAGTGTGAAGAAGCTTTCGGACAACTTAAAGCATACCTAACTACTCCACCAGTGTTGTCTAAACCCGAAGTGGACGAGAAGCTCTATTTGTATATTTCAGTGTCAAAACATGCGGTTAGTGGAGTCTTGGTCCGGGAGGACCGCGGGGAGCAAAAGCCGATTTACTACATAAGTAAGTCAATGACAGATCCAGAAACAAGGTATACAATGATGGAAAAGCTCGCACTTGCAGTGGTAACTTCAGCCCGAAAGCTACGACCATACTTTCAATCTCATCCAATCGAAGTGTTAACCAACCAACCACTCCGAACAATACTTCATATTCCAAATCAGTCCGGACGATTGGCAAAGTGGGCAGTGCAACTGAGCGAATATGATATAGAGTATAAAAGCCGGGCCAGCATGAAGGCTTAGGTTCTGGCGGATTTTCTAACAGAACTACCAGTATTAGGCACACCGGAGCAACCAGAAAATCGGACTTGGAAGCTGTATGTAGACAGATCTTCATCAAAACAAGGATCCGGGGTAGGAATCAAGTTGGAGTCTCCAACGTCTGAAATTCTTGAACAATCATTCCGTCTATTGTTTAATGCTTCTAACAATGAGGCAGAGTATGAGGCACTAATTGCCGGACTTCGGTTGGCACAAGGCGTTGGAGCTGAAGAAGTGGTTGCTTATTGTGATTCACAGTTAGTAGTTAATCAGTTCAATGGCGATTATGAAGTGAAAGACTTGAGAATGGAAGCATACCTCGAAGTGGTGAAGGGTCTATCAAAAGACTTCAAGAAATTCGAACTAATTCGCATACCTCGAGGAGAAAACACAACCGCGGATGCACTTGCCGCGTTAGCATCAACGTCAGATCCTGAACTGAAAAGAATCATTCCGGTTGAATGCATTTCGGAGCGAAGCATTAAAACTGACAAAGAAGCTCTCGTTGTTACAAGATCTCGAGCAGCAGCGCGTGAACGTGGTGAGCCCGAGGTCGAGTTACCACCTGTTAAATGAAGGAAGTAAAAAAAACACAACAAGGAGCCAGATATACTTCCAGAAACGGTTATAGAACCGGAACCACTAATCGAAGACGACCATCCCGAACCAGACCTTGAACCAAATGAACATCCCGAACCGGAACCACGAGTATTTCATGGGATTGAACAAATTCCGGCTAAAGATTGGGGGGCTGATTGGAGGGAGCCTATAAAACACTACATCATGACAGGTGAGCTCCCAAAAAATAAGTGGCAAGCCAGGAAAATGAGAATCGTTAGCGCGAAATTTTGTCTATCAAAAGATACGTTGTACAAGCGAGGTGTCAGTGACCCCTACCTATTGTGCATTTTTGGACCCGAAGTCGAAATCGTCACGAAAGAGGTACACGAAGGGCTGTGTGGAAGTCATTCGTCTGGAAGGGCCATGGCTTTTAAAATAAAAAGAATGGGTTATTATTGGCCCACTATGATCACGGATTGTGTCAAATTCGCTCAAAGGTGCAAACGTTGTCAACTTCATGCACCACTGATCCATCAACCTTCGGAATTATTCTCCTCCATCTCTGCCCCGTACCCATTTATGAGGTGGTCGATGGATATCATTGGACCATTACACAGATCAACTCGAGGAGTACAATACCTGTTGGTTTTGACGGACTATTTCTCGAAATGGATCGAAGCTGAAGCATATGCTAGCATCAAAGATTCGGCGGTGAATACTTTCATTTGGAAAAATATCATATGTCGACATGGGGTTCCATACGAGATAGTTACTGATAATGGACCACAATTCATTTCGCACGAGTTTGAAGCTTTTTGCTCGGAATGGGGAATCAAGGTCAGTTATTCTACCCCACGGTATCCACAAGGGAATGGCCAAGCCGAAGCTGCGAACAAAACAATTCTGAGCAATCTCAAAAAACGCTTGAGTCACCTAAAGGGAGGATGGTATAATGAACTCCAACCAGTCCTATGGGCTTATCGTACAACCCCTAGGCGACCTACTGGAGAAACTCCGTTCTCTCTGGTTTATGGGATGGAAGCAGTAGTACCGGCTGAACTCAACGTACCTGGTCTTCGCCGAACAGAAGCACCACTCAATGAGGAAGAAAATTCAGCAATGCTCGATGACTCGCTCGATACCATCAATGAGAAACGAGATCAAGCTTTAATTCGGATACAAAATTACCAGCAAGCAGCAGCTCGGTACTACAATTCCAAAGTCAAAAGTAGGCCATTCTTTGTAGGCGATTATGTGCTAAGGCGAGTTTTTGATAATAAGAAAGAAGAAGGCGCAGGCAAACTCGGCATTAATTGGGAAGGACCCTATATTGTCACCGAAGTGATTCGAAATGGTGTTTATAGGTTGAAAGACTTAGAAGGCAATCCAGTCCAGCGACCTTGGAATGTGATCAACCTAAAGAAGTTTTATGTTTAAATGACATACATTTTATTATGTAACATGAACTACGGTGTGGCTTGATCCCAAAGTGGGTACGTAGGCAGCTCGGAAACGAGTTCAGCTACTAATAAAAAAATTTTGTTTTATTCTGTCTTTAAAGAAAAAGTTCGACAATGCGAACGTACAAGGCAAATAAAGTTCGACTAGGCGAACACACGGAAATTGGAAGCAGAAGCATTTATTCAAACGAACAAGACAAAGTGTCAATCTTCGCACACTTCGAATTAAGGAAATCCGCCTGGAGAACAGAACACTTGAACTCCTTGACCAGCGAGGTCAAGAATCGGCATCATGCAATCCGGGATACGAGCGAATTCGGAGATTCCAAGCTCGATCCATTTGCCGGGGTGAGAGCTGAGGATGTGGAGATCTCTTGATATCGCAGTGACTCTGCGTTGCATTCGATGAATCTTTTTCCGGAGTTTTTTCTTTTCCAACGATAGCCTCCTGTGTTGAATTGCGAGCGCTTTGATAAAGGCCATCGCAATCTCTTGGTCTCTATCTGGAAGATCCTTGATCAAAGCGCATGGAGCTCGGATTTGGGATCTAAAGAAACCGCGAAGTGGAGAAGATCGCCTACTTGGCACATTTGGAACATCTTCATCCATCACTCCGATCCTGGAGAAGTCCGGCATAGACTCTGAACATCGAAGGTTGAAATCCATACCTGCAGAAGTAAGAAGAGTAGTGAGGAGTGAAGGGAAGGTGAAGCTATAATTTATAGGGACGTCGTATCCCTAGCAAGCTGCAGATTCAATCTTGAAATAAAGAGATTCGCGGCGAGATTTACGCCCTTCAAAGAACCCTGCATTAAAAGACGTATCTCCAAAAATATTGTGGGAAAAAGGAAAGTAGCAAATGTTTCCATAAACAAAATGGGCCGAAGCCCATCACGAATCCAAAAAGTTTTTTAAAAAAAAGCGGAGTTTGGGACATTTATGAAAGAGGCTCAGGAACAGGCTCCTTTATCGCCGATTTGGAATTCGAAGTGGAAGCATCGTTCCTGCCCTCCACTCCGAGTTCATTCCGAACACGTTTGCAAGGTTTGTCGTCATCTTCCTCGTCTTCCTCTTCGCTGACAAGAGGAGCAACTTCGGTCGGGGCATTCACCGGTCCCTGGACCTGACCTTTAGCGCGGAGATACATCCAGAGCATTCTCGGGATCTCTGCGATAGAATCAAAGTTCCTCCACTCCCATTGAAAGGGATCACTTTCCAAGGCTCTCACTTTCCTCTCCACTCGAGCAATACGAGCCTCGAGTGTTTGCCTCTTGAGTCCCAGCCGTTGCCTCTCGTCACACAAACGGCGATGTTTGTCAACGACCTGTCACAAAAATAAGTAAATCAAAAGAAAAAGGCATAGGAGTTTGGTCGAGAGAGGTGAATTCTGACCTTGTCCATGAAGTCGTAAGCCTCTTTCTTCTCCCTCGAAGGAAAGTGGAACACGGCATGAGGAAAGAGAACGCCGACCGGCTCGAAGCCATCGCCGGACAAGAACAGTGGGCTGCCAGGATCGATGGGAGTCACATTTTCGTTCTCCATTATTGTGAAAATTACCAAGGGAATTTTGGAGTTCTTTGGAAAAAGTTAGAGGCAAACTTGCCTCTATTTATAATAGGTCTAGGGTTTATCTTGAAACCGTAAATTTAATGATGGTAGCGTGCCCGAGTGGTTAAAACTGTTTTTTGGAAATAGAGAAAAGGCAGTTATTGCCTTAAGTCGTGCGGCTTTTCCTATTTCCCAAGAAAGGGAAAGAGCAACCGCCGCATTTAAGGCAGAGAGCCCATTAAGCATAAAAGTTTTGAGGCCCAAGCCCAACGAATTCACCGAGTTGACTAAACCCGAGGTGGGGAACTCGCGTTAAGCCGAGCTCAGTTCTCGCATTCCAAGAGAAGGGCCTGATCAGCCTAAAAATCTCAAAAAACATAGCCACAAGGCCAAAGAGTGTTAAAAGCGGACCTTGCAAACCCGCATTTTATTTTAACCAAACCTCCTAGGGATTATAATTCAAAAAAGGTTTAAAAGCCTGCTCAGGCAAAGATCTTGTTCGAAAGAAATTGATAATAAAGCCTCCTTAGGCAAAAGCGAAAACATAAAGATTTAAGTCTCTAAAAAAAATATATATATAAAAATATGGGACAAGCCCCAATTCGGAGTGGACACAGCCACTACGGGTCAGCAGACACCTCGGCCTCCACTTCAGATGTCAGGGTCTCACTCGCCTCTTTAGCTGGGACTTGCTCAGAAGAGGCTCCTTGCTCGTTCCCGACTGCGCAATCATCTTCTGGGTGACAACCGACGCAACAGGGACTTCGGATGGAGCAACATTCCCCGTCTCATGAGAACCTAGGAGGAACAGTTCCAGTCAGCCAAAAATTAAAAGCAAGTAAAGGGTTAGTGTTAAAAGAACATGGACTTACTAGCCCAGTCTAAACCGGATTCGCCCAAGGGGGGTGACTCGGTGAAGAACTCCTCAAACTGCTGAGGATTGAAAGAGGAAGTAGGGATGGCTGCGAGGCGACTTCGTTTTTTCAGCCAAATTACTCGTTAGCTCGGTCTTTTCCTGCTCTTCGGAGAAGCCTTCTTCGTGGATTTGTTCCAACAGGAGTAAGTTGCTATCGTACTCCTTGATGTCCGATTCCAAAATCGATCGTGCCTTCTCGGTTTGCATGAAGCGAATGCCCCCCTGGATCAAGTCCATCCCATGTCCCTTGACCTCTTTCCTAGCCTACGACGCTGACTTCGCCAACTCGGAGTCCCGTAATTTGGTGATCGCTTTATACTTAGCGTCAAGCTCATCGAATTGGTTGGACAGATTATAAGCGGCTGATTCGGACTCGGTCAGTCTGTCCTGAACACCAGAAAGTTCACCCTGGAGTTGGTAATTCTGATCATGCTGATCCTGCAGTTCGCGCTTTGTCGTCCCGAGCTCAGATGTGAGACTGTCGACTTGGTCCTCCAGTTGTTGCTTGGAGCCGGAAGATGAGCGGAGGTCAGCCTCAACAGTAGTAAGCTTGCCTTTCAACGAACCAATCTCCTGTAGCTGGCTAAGCAGCAATCCCTCGTAGTGCTCAACCATATCGTTGAGTTCGCTGTTTGCCTGGCATTTCATATAAATTCGGGATGGAGAGTCAGTATGAAGGGTAATAGCGAAACCAGGAAAAAACTTGGTGGAACTAACCCGAGACGAATGATGCGCATGAAGTAAATAGCGTTCGCGAATTGCAGGACGCCACTTGTCGAATTCTGGCAGGATCAGACCCGACCGGGTCTTAAAGCATCGGAAGACGCTACCTTCTTTCTCCATAGCTGTGAAGGAAGAAGAAGGGGAATTGTAAT
Organism: Arabidopsis arenosa; assembly: GCA_905216605.1. NCBI lineage: Eukaryota > Viridiplantae > Streptophyta > Magnoliopsida > Brassicales > Brassicaceae > Arabidopsis > Arabidopsis arenosa. The sequence continues at coordinate 14,108,475 of LR999453.1, read as the reverse complement.
ATTTTGAATCAGGATGGGGTGAAAACCTTTAAGAATTCATAAATCGTCACCTGTAAGCGATTTGACCTGGGGGACAAGAGCAGGTTTTGACTTCGGGGAAGCATCTTGAGACCCAGAACTTTCCTTGTGGGGAGACACGCTCCGAGCAGTTTTTTCGCCACCATGTTTGGAAAAGGAAGACATGTCAACGGGAGCAGGAGGACCCATTGGTTCAGTAGGAGGGGATGATCGAGGTGAACGGTCAGTCCGGGCCCTCGACTTCTCCCTTAGCGGAGAAGAATCACTACGAGATGACTTGTCTCTCTTCCTGCGAACCAAGTTCTTAAGTGGTTCATTACTAAAATCATCCCGGAGAGGACGAGGAGAATCACGACGAGGAGATCGGTCCCTCCGAGGAGAACGTTCGTCACGACGTTCGCGACGAGGTGTTAATCTGAAAGCAGCAACAGATCGGGCTCCCTCGGTGCTGTTGTCGTCGACCAGCAGGGTCTTGCTATAGTCTTTCTTGTCAATGGCGGCCGCAAGGAACGCCTTGTTTTCATCACAAGCCTCTGCTATCGGCTTGGAGAGCTTCTTACGCTGGGCAGTGAGGGCCCGAGCTGACATTCCCTGAGTTGAAGGAGGAGGCGGAAGACGATGAAGTTGATTGGGAGGACTCATCCTGAGTTTTCGATTGGCTTCAACGAACCGATCGAGAGTGAAAGAATTCCAAAGGGTTTCCCCTTCAAGGATTGTTTTGAAGAACTTGACGAATTCTTCGGTCGGAAGAGTCGAAGCGATGAAAGCTGCGAAGTGAAACAACGAGTTTTGTCAGTAAAAATAAAACAACCAGGAAAGGAATATACGACTTAGTTTCTACCAGGCTTTGCAGACCACTTCGATGGGAGTACATCGAAAAGATTTCCAATCGAAGTAGGAGTTTTCTTAATCAGAAACCAAGGATGGTGCCAGTTTTCATCCTTGTTCGGGAGGTGCGAGATGACGTTCATGTTGGCATTTGGATATGCCGAGAAGTACCCTGTTTTCTTTGACGAACTTCTCACGCTTAGAAGTTCATTCAGCTCGGGGACCCCGATAATGTAGCCAGCTTCCGCCGCAACGGTTATGATCCCGAGGATGGTTCGGAGGAGATTGGGGGTTAGCCGAGGTAAAGCGATCTCAAGAGCCGCTAGGTATCGAACTAGGGCTTCGAGAAGGGGGAAGGTCAGTCCACAACCCTTGAAGTAGATTTCATAAACACAAAAGTAGCCGTCGCGGTGGTTTTCCGGGGACTCCGTAGGGTCGGCTATCTGCGCTTCCGCTATGATTCCAGGGGGAATCTGGCAAAGTCCTTTTAATCGCTCTAGGGATTGAAGAGTACAGGTGGATCTGTAGTGCGGACCAGCAATGTCGTTAGGACGAGTGCATTCGTCGTTGCTAGAACGTCTCTCGTCGTAAGACGGAGACTCAGGTCTTTCGGAATCAGAAGTCATCGGAGAAAACGAAAAATTCAAAGGTCCAGCGAAGAGGGGTTTGGCGAAGGAAAGAAGAGAGAAGTTTTGATTAAAGCACAAAAGTAAAAGTAGAAAATGATGATGAGAAGAAGTTACCTTTCACAAGCTAAATGATGGAACCGCCTCGGAAGTTGTGTGGGAAGTGGGAAGGTTTTTCCCGTTTTAATAGTAATTAATTAATATACGGTCATAATGATGACAGATGTCACTTGATTAAAAATGGCCAGTGCCGAAATTAAAGGAGTAATGAGATTTTCGGCGGGAAATCAGAAGATCCTTAAGCGCAATCTTTGGTCATTTCAGCATTAAAATCTTCCGAATTGAGGTAGCACTTCGAAAGACTTGGGGGGCTAATTGTTGGTGTCGGATCCCGCACGGGTGGTTCGGGACCAACCAAAGATTGCCACATAGGCAGGACAGAAGCCCATAGAGGACAAGGCCCGGTAGACTTATAAGCCCAAGAGCTTAGTCGAGGTGGTTATACCACGAAGAGGGATCGGGGTGGTTTCACCTCGAGAAGGATACGCAGTCGAAGTTAAAGATCATTTCAGTTCGGGGCTTTGGGCTAAAGGGCGAAGCCCACGAAGATCGGAATTAATTCAAATTTGAACGTTGAGCATTAAATCCCGAAGATCAAAACGGACACATTTAAGAGAGAATAATTGTATTTAATTGAGAGTTAAATGTCGTTTGTTAGTATAAATAATAAGGCCAAGAGCCATGTAAGGGACAAGCAATTTTTCTAGCAAATATACCATAGTCATTTCCATTGCAATTCATAGCTTTTTCGTATCATTTTTTGTCCTCAAGAATAATCTTTCCCACTAAATAAAACAAATATTTGAGTGTGTGAATCCGACATCCACACATAGTTCCTAGAATTGCCTCCATCTACGCTCTATATGCTCTCCTTAACTGTTCTTCAAAATCTTGATGTTTGCTTATTGGTTATGAAGCTGATTTTTATTCCATGCCTATCATATAATTTTTTGTTCATTTTTATTTTTCAAAATTTACTACACATTTATGATATAATTCCACTTTTTGCCAATAACCTTTTGATATGGTTTTTGTTTGAGTTTCGAGATCAATTATAATAACTTAGATTATTTCATTTGGGTTGGATCTTATTGGAAACCATAAATTTCGACACTAAAATCTCTTTTGACCAAAATTCTAATTTGTTCATTCATGTTTGCATCTAAATTTAGTTAACACTTAAAAAACATTATTTGCTAAATAAAGAAAAAACGTCTTCCGCATACAAAAAAACTATAAATACTACATGTTGATGCTCTTGTTTCTCCAACAATTACTTTAGTTTCGTACAAATGAGTCGTCTAATATTTTTCATGTTAGTTAGTGCCATTTATTTTGTGGTAAATGAAGCTTGCAAGGAAAATGCGATTGTAATTAAGAACAACCTCGGTCATAGTAGAATTCTCCAATATCATTGCCGCTCAGGAAACCAAAATTTAGGAGTCCAACATTTAAACGCCAAGGGTACAAGAATCATTAAATTCAAGGATGACGGAACCAAGCGATCGATTTGGAAATGTCTTTTCAGGCAAGGGATTAACATGAAGTTTTATAGCGAGGCTGAAGCATACGTTCCAATTTTAAATATTTCTACAATTCCAAAGTATATTCAATGTGGTCAACTACGTGTGTATATTGCCAGACTAGATGCACTATATTTTCGAATGGATGAACATCCGGCATTGCCTGTACATTCATGGCGTTCTTAATGTGCTTTATTTTGCCTAAAAATGTCTTTTTTTAATGCAATTGTTTTCTAGCTTCTGACCTTCTAATTAAGCCATAACAACTAATTCTATAATCAAAATTTTATTTTGTAATAAATAGCTCATTTGATATCTATTCATATTTTTCGATGTTTTAAGTAATAAGAAAACAAAAAAATAGTATATGAAAATGGTTAATTTCAAAATTTCATTAATTTTCATTAATTTTCGGAAAATTAATTTCAAAATTTCATTAATTTCAAAATTAATTTCATTAATTTCAAAATTTCATTACATTTCAAAATTCGGTTTATTCTGCTAGGTTTTGGTTTGACATCGGTTCGGTACAGTAAACCACAGATAAACCACGAAATTCAAAATTTTGGGGACCAAGGTCTCGAACTTTTGATTTGGGGGGAAATTGGAGTTTAACTTCTGATCTGTGTGGACTGCGGTCGAGGTCCCAATTCTGTGTAGTTGTGATACTATATGAAACTTCCTAGGGGGACACAGGTCGTTTACCCTTAGAATTACTTGTTATCTATTAGAAAATATTATATCATGATTTCTGTAGAGAATTAAAAGGAAATGTCAGGAGAAGATAGTAAGAGTCTCGATAATAAAAATTTGACTCAAAAGAACCATTGGCTAACCAAGTAGCTTGCACGGTCACCGGATATATCACAAAGAATGTCAAGCACATGAGAATGGTAGAAGACGTGAGCATCCATATATGAATTTGGTTCCATATGATGTAAAGAATTATCCATGTGTTCTAGAGAACTTCAGAGTTTTAAATCATGATAAACAATGGTGATTTGATCTCAAAATCGATGGTTTCTGTGTGTGGAGGTTTAGTCCTCGGGTTGTTATAGAGCATCAATGGTCGTTATATGTTTAGATCATGTAGATAATTTCTTGAGTTATCCATACCCAATCTCTTTAAATGGTCTTATTGTCACCATATTTAAATAATTCAGCCTAACGAAAATTGCTTGCATTTCTGGGTCTTTAATCAAAAAGATTCAATTTTCTAAAAAGCTAGAGGAGTTGTTCATTTAGAGTATCTCTATTAGTAAGAAACTAACTTAAATTTCTAATTAATATTTATGCGTAATTTAATATAATTTTTATTTAAATTATAAATCATAAAAAAAAATTGAACGAATAATGTTAGCACACGTGTGATACGAATATCTTAAAATCTCTTATTTGAGAGACTCTTGTCAGTATCACTCCTCTCTCTTTTTAGTTTCCATATTCTTAATGGTGAGTGTCTTATTTTTTTTTTTAGTTTTCGTTGAGTGCTGCTCTTTGTTTTCTATGACTATGCTTATATATATATAAATTAGTATTTTTTTGATGAAACATATTTATCTATGGGTCTAGTTGTATCTTTGGTTCTGCATATCCAGAGAGTCTAGCAAAAGGTTATCAAACAAAACACACTACATTTTGTTGTTAGCAAAACCTTACTTTTGTTCGTCATTGTTCGGCGTGTGCAATCCAAGAACTCTTCCCAGCTTTGCTGTTTGAGTTCTCGTTTATCTTCTTCCGAGAGCTCAAAGTTCGGCTCCTCCCACACATGAAAGCAGCCCTAATAGAGGTGATAATTATCAATGTCAATGATTTACTTGAAGTGTCTAGAATTCGAGGATTGCGAAAAAAACGAAAAAAGTTTTACCGATCGTATAAACGAAAGAGGTGATATTTATACTATAGTAATATTATAATTTTAGTTTGTTTTTTCTTGCCTCAGATTTTTTATTATAATTATATTTTTAATTAAAAAAAAGGGATCCGGACCCTAAATATGGATTCGGCCCAGTCCTAACTATTGTTGCTCTGCACGAGGGTGTTACTTTTGAAATTCTTTCTTTCTAGAGACTTCTCTCAACCCTTTGATATTCTGTTTCAAATTTGTCATGTCTTCTTCTCCATTATTTTGGTTTTCTTCTATTTCTATGGTTGAGTACTTTTCCAATTGGGTTCATGGATTTCAAAAGGGAGATTTCATAATTGAATGATTGTTAGGTTGTTACATTTGGATTGATTATTTTTGTTATTCATCTATGGTTATTCTTATTGTTTAATCTATATTGATCACCAAGATTTTATCTTAGGTTTAATTCATCGGTACATCAAAAGTGTTGTTGTATTACTAGAAAGAACATAGGTGAGCTAAATGTCCTTAACCAACGAAATTGGAAGTTAAGACACTCGATGAACAAATCAAACTCGACTTTAATGCTTGCTTGAATTTCTATTGACAAATAACGGCTTAATTTCTAGGAATTTTATTGCATAGATAGCTTTTTTTTTTTTGCCTAATCTCTTTTACCTATTGATTTACAACTGTTTATATTATTTTATTTTTTGTTAGTCTCCCTGTTTCCGACAAAAACTTCAATTGCATCTTTGCTTAATTTAAACCAAAATAATTCATCATGTGATCACTTGGTTCTTCAAAATTTTGATATTTGCTTGTTTTGTGAAGCTGATTTTTAATCCATGCCTTTCGCATAATTTGTTTATCAAATTATTTATTTCTTAATTTACTACACATTTAAAATTTAATTTCATATTTTGCCAATAAATTTTTGATATGGTTTTAGTTGTAGTTTCGAGGTCAATTGTAATAAGTCTGGTTCGTTCATTTGGTTTAATCTTATTGGTCAACCATAAATTTCGACACTAAAATCTCTTTTGACAAAATTTCTAATTTGTTCATGCATGTTTGCCTCTAAATTTAGTTAACACTTTAAAACCATTATTTGCTACGTAAAGGAAAAACGTTGTCCACACAAAGAAACTATAAATAATACATGTTGATGCTCTTGTTACTCCAACAATTATTTTAGATATGAACAAATGAGTCGTCTAATATTTTTCATGTTAGTTAGTGCCATTTATTTTGTGGTTAATGAAGCTTGTAAGGGAAATGAGATTGTAATTAAGAACCAACTCGGTTCTAGTAGAATTCTCCAATATCATTGCCGCGTCGGGAAAATAAACTTAAGAGTCCGACATTTAAACTTCAACGGTACATATGCCATTACATTCGGTGATGACGGAACCGAGCGATCGCGTATAAAATGTCTTTTCAGGCAAGGGATTAACATGAAGTTTTTTACTGAGGTTGAGGTGTACCGTCCAGTTTTAAAGCATCCTAAATGTGGTCAACGATATGAATATAGTGCCAAAATGGATGCAATATATTTTATAAGGGATGCATCTCCGCCATTACTTCTAAACAAATGGCGTTCATAATGTGCTTTATTTTGTCTATAAAACTTATGTTTTTATTCAATTGTATTCCAGCTTATGACCTCTCAAATAAGCCATAAAAACTAATTTTTTTATCAAATTTTTTTTTTAATAGATAGCGCATTTGAGAGTCTCTTGTCACTCTCTCTTCTCTCTTTTTATTAGTTTTCTATTTTCTTAATGGTGAGTCTCTTATTTTTCTCTTCATTTTCTATGAGCAAACCAACAGAGATGCTCTTAGTGATCTATGACAATAATTTTCTTTTCCTGTTTTTTGATTTATATTATATTAATTTTTTTGATTAAACAATATTATCTCTTGAGCTTCTTGTATTAATTCAATAAATTTATTTGTATATGAGTTTGGTTGTATCTTCTGCACAGTTCATTACATTTTGTTTTAATCTTGCTCTTATTCTCCGGGAGGACATCACATGCTTGCATTGATCTCCTTATCTTTATGTTCCATCCTTCTCTTTGGTTCTGCATATCCAAAGAGCCGCCAAGAAATGTTGGACATACAAAATACACTAGAGTTTGTTATTAATAAAGTCGTACTTACAAAATGTTTTTATTTTTTCGGTCTGTGCAATCCAATAACTATTCCCATCTTTGATATTTCAGTTCTCGTTTATCTTCTTCCGAGAGCTTAAAGTTTGGTTCTCTCCCATACATGAAAATTAGAGGCAATAATTTTGTAACAGTCGTCATAATGACGTGAACAAGAGTCAGAACGTCATAGAGTGATGTTGTCGTTAGAAGTAGAAGAAGTTGCTTTGGCTTGGAATCAAGGAGTGGAAGAAGAAGCTTTTTGTGAAAAGAGAAAACGGCAGTCATGAATTAGGTTTTTAAGTATTGATGCTATGATAAAAGATGTAGAATGGAACTTAATATTTCATTAAATGACCATTTTTAAGGATTACAAGAGAGATTAATTGACCATTTTTTCCTTTATAAGAGAGGTTCTTTTTTTTCTTCCTTTTTTTTTAAAAAATTTTAACAACCACATATTAATTAAAAGCTAAACTCCATGATTGGTTACCCAATCTGGAGGAAACGAGTTTACAAACGTGACTTCAGATAGTAATAATCTAGAGTATCAAGTTAGACAATCCGCCTTAGAATTACATAAACGAAAAATAGAAGAGATTGGAAAAGGAGAAAGAAATCACAGAGCAATCCAAACTCATCGAGTCGATTGGAGCAAGCTGGCCATTCTTCAGGAGACTGCGCCATCGAGACTAACTCTGTACAATCTGTTTCAAACGCCTGACGGTCTTTCCTTCTTGAAAGGATATATATCATAGTCCAAATTGAAGCTTCCATCTCCGAATGCAGGGGGAGGGATACCTCTGAAGACACTTTTCACCAAGAAGTATTGTTTGATCATTTTCTTGTAAACACCACCACCCTAGTCCCATTGTTGGATCCGTAGATTTCCATGAACCATCAATCCGACAGCTAAGGAATTGCGTTGATTGAGCCAGTGTTTTCCTATTAACACTCAATTCAATCGGATCCATTTGAGTTTCTTCCCACAATAACTTCTCGCTCAAACCATTATTTAAAATACCTGAGGGATCATATTGTAATTTGATCGAGGTTTGATATATGAAAGTGGTTATTTTTAAAAACAAAATTAAAAAATGATATTAAAAAATTTTCAAAATAAACATTTAAACACTAATAAATTGATCAAATTCAAGTCATATTTTTTTAAAAAAGTGTTGGGGATTCACGAAAACTCTTACCCAAGTAATATTCAAGTGGTTGCCGCAAGGAATGACGTCTCTGACGGGAATCTAGGAATGAATGGGGATCCCTATCAATAAAAATAGGGAAAAATACCAATTAAATGCTCAACTTTTTCATTACGTCGTTTTTAATCTTCAACTTTACCTGAAACGATTTAAATGCTGAACTTTCTTTGACTTTCCATTTAAATGTCAAACTTTGTTTGACTTTTCCATTTAAGACCCGACGTTAAGTCGATTAACGGAGTAATTAAACGCCGATTAAATGCCGTTAACAGCTCTTCTTAAATTAAAACGATGTTGTTTTTAATATACATAAACGACGTCGTTTTCTCAATTTACAAAACTCAAATTCGATTTCATTTGCCCCAAATAAAAAAATCTCCAAATCTATAACCGTAGAAATTGATTTCTCTCTGTTTCTCTCTTTCAATTCAACGATTCGTTGTAATGACGCGAGAAAAGAGGGTGGCAAATCGGAAACCCAAACGAAAAAAACCAGAGGCTTCAACCAAAGAGAGTGGTGTTGACCCAATTCGTGACGAAGATGAGATTGTGAGTGGAGATGACTGTGAAGTGGTTGGCGATGAAGATTGTGATGGGATTGAATATGCTGACGAAGAGGAGAACAATGAAGAAGTTCGTGAAGATGAAGAAGAAGTTCGTGAAGAAGAACATCAAAACCGTGTAGGTGTGGACGAAGAGCTTTGCGAAGAGAGAGACTTTGAAGCACACTTTGGAGCTGCAGCGAGAGATGAGGAAACGTTAAAAACAACACTATAACACCAACACTTACATCTTTTTTGGTTTTCCAAGAACTCACTTCTCTTTTGCTTATACAGCGGAAGAAAGGCCTTCCTGGATTCTCTTGAGTCTTGGATGTAAAAATTGTAACACCTAAGCCACACTTACACTTCGACGGCACACCACGGACTCCGACAATGTTCGATGTTATAGAACTTGAACTCATTATAACAAGTTGAGAGAATCACAAGAATGAATCCCAAAAGAGAATGAGATAAATCTGAAGCTTTCGATTTCGATTTGGGGCAAATGAGTTTGATTGGGGTTTTGTAAATTGAGAAAACGATGTCGTTTATGTGTATTAAAAACGGCATCGTTTTAATTTAAGAGGAGCTGTTAACGGCATTTAATCGGCGTTTAATTGTTCCGTTAATCGACTTAACGTCGGGGCTTAAATGGCAAAGTCAAACAAAGTTTGGCATTTAAATGGAAAGTCAAAGAAAGTTTAGCATTTAAATCGTTTCAGGCAAAGTTGGGGATTAAAAACGATGTAATGAAAAAGTTCAGCATTTAATTGGCATTTTTCCCAATAAGAATATGAGGGATTAGCATTATTGACCCAATGATAAGCCACTAACACCTTCTTTGTTGGGGCTCCGCGCACGCAAAAGCAAAGACCCCTCCGCTAGATTCAACTTCCTTGTTGCTTTCTGGATACCTTTCCATGCTTTTTAACAAGCCAGCTATTTTGTTTGATAGAGGGGGATAGAAAAAAATAGACAAAACTGATGTAGGCGGCATCCCCTCTTATCTTTGGTGGATGATATAACTGCTAATTTCAGAGAGATCATGGGGAGCGGTTTGTTGCCATTGAACTCCCTAGTTGAAGTATAATAAATCTTTGTAACATATATCAAGTTGTAATTCCTTTACCATGAGTTGGATTTTTTCTATCTATATAATATATGAATTAATAAAACTATTCAAAAATTTTGTTAACTTTAATATATCCGATGAGCTTCTTGTATTTAAGAAAAAAATATTTATTTGAGTCTGATTGTATCATTTGCACGATTAGTCTCATTTTGTCTGAATATCTTGAGTTTCTATTTAATTAGGAAGGCAACTGGGGAAGGGGTTTCTTCGATAGCTCCCTTGATTTTATGTCGTAGTATAAGCCAACATACTTCCTAGGATTGCCTCCACCTTAGCTCTATTTTCTCTTGCGACTTCAAAATCCTGTTGTTTGCTTATTGGTTTTGAAGCTGATTTTTGCTTCATTCCTTACGCAGAATGTTTTGTACAGTTTTTTTTTCAATACACATTTATGATATAATTCTACATTTTGCATATTTTTTAGTTTGAAATTCGAGGTCAATTGTAATAGATTAGATTATTTCATTTGGTTGGATCTTATTGGTCAACCATAAATATGGAAACTAAAATCTCTTTTGACCAAATTTCTTATTTGTTCATGCATGTTTGCCTCAAAATTGAGTTAACACTCTAAAAGCTTTATTTGCTAAATAAAGAAAAAATGTCTACATGTTGATGTCCTTTTTACTCTAACAGTTATTTTAGATCTGAACAAATGAGTCGTCTAATATTTTCATGTGATTTAGTGCTATTTATTTTCTGGTAAATGAAGCTTTCAAGGAAATTGAGATTGTAATTAAGAACCAATTCGGTTATAGTAGAATTCTCCATTATGCTTTCGTACAGGGAACAAAAAATTGAGAGTCCAACATTTAAACTCAAAGGTACAAAAATCATTAAATTAAAGGATAACGGAACAGAGCTATTATTCTGGAAATGTCTTTTAATGCACGAGATTAACATGGGGTTTAATAATGAGGTTGAAGCATATGTTTCAATTTTAAACTATCCTAAAATTTCAAAGTATCGTCAATGTGGTCAACTACGTGAATATTGTGCCAGCCTAAATAGAATATATTTTTACGCAATTCGTTTGCAGCTTATGACCTCCTAATTAAGCCATAAGAACAAATTCTATAATCAAATTGTTTTTAAATAAATAATTCATTTGATATTTATGTGTATTGTTTTTCTGTTTTAAATAATAACAAAACATCATTTTCATATACTAATGTTTTTTGTTTTTACAAAAGTAATTTCTTGAGTTATCCAAACACAATTTCTTTAAATGGTTTTATTGTCACCATATTGAAATCATTCCGCCAAACAAAAATTGCTTGCATTTATGGGTCTTTAACCAAAAATTTTACTTTTCTAAGAGGCTGGAATAGTTGGAGTAGTTGTTTTAGAGCATCTCTATTGGTAAGAAACTAACTTAGATCTCTTACTAATATTTAATCAGTAATTTTAATATAATTATTTATTAAATTAAATTTTATATTCAAAACAAAAATATTGAACCAATTATGTTAGGAAAAGTGTGATATGGATTTCTTAAAAGTTTCTTAAAACCAAAAACTCAAAAACATTTTTCCGTACCTCCTCGATAGCCGGTTTTACCGTTTTTTTTTTGTCATCCGATATTAATTAAAAATTAAAAAAGTCATTCCTGAGGAATGTTGTTTACAAAAGTGATATGATGCGGTTCTGCACGAACTTTTCGTGCTAGATTATCTTCTTTTACATTTGCACTACGAGAAATTAAAGATAAAGAGAAGGTTGAGAATTCTTTCTTGTCGCTCTGAAATTCCTCCCAATACACTGAAAATGCCGGCCATTCGGTTGGGAAAGACACCATCTTCACCAGGTCTGAACAGTCTGTAAAGAAAGCTACCTCTTGATTATCTGCACTAATCATACACTTCATCGCCAAGAGAAGGGTCTCGACTTCTGTATGCAATGGAGATAGGGCCGGTTTTACCGTTTCTGGCCCGAAATTATAAGGAAGTGGTGTAACATAACCATTTGGTCCTAGAGAAATAAAAGTAGTTGAATTATGCTAATGTTTAAACAGAAGAGACTAAGATAAAAGAGACTATTAGTTTCCATATTCTTAATGGCGAGTCTCTAATTTTTCTCTTAGTTTACTCTTCTATGAATTATGTTATGTGTTTTTTTACGACTATGCTTTTATATATATATTACTATTTTTTGGATGAATAATAATTATCTCTGTATATGAGTCTGGTTGTATCCTTTTCACAATTTATCACATTTGGTCTTTGTATGAGTCTGGTGGTATCTTTTGCACAATTGATCACATTTGGTCTTAGTCTTGCTCTTCTTCTTCTGGTTGATGTGGCATGCTCGCATTGATCTCCTTATCCTCATGGTCTATCCTAATCTTTGGTTCTGCATATCCAGAGAGTCCACCAAAAGGTTATCAAACAAAATACACTACATTTTTGTTGTTAGTAAAACCTTACTTTTGTTCGTAATTGTTCGGCGTGTGCAATCCAAGAACTCTTCCCAGCTTTGCTGTTTGAGTTCTCGTTTATCTTCTTCCGAGAGCTCAAAGTTTGGTTCCCTCCCACACATGAAAGCAGCCCTAACAGAGGTGGTAATTGTCAATGGCAATGATTTACTTGAAGTTTCTGGAATCCAATGATTGCGAAAAACAACGAAAGAGTTTTACCTATCATATAAACGAGCAGCCTCTTCTTGTGAAGAGAAAGTGCCTAAGTGGATTTGTTTCTTCTTGACTTTAATGGCGGCTTGCCATTTCATGTTTTTGTAGTAGACTCCTCTCATCAAACATGGTTCTTGGTTATGTACTCGCTTTCTTCTATGCTGCTTTCTTCGTTTCGGCGGCTGGTCTATAAATGGGAGATAAATAATATGAAATAAATGGTCAATTCTGATCACTAACCCCAATCAATTAGTAAGCAAACGAGAAATTAGTCCTCAGTCGCATATGTTCTACTCACATTTTGGTGAGATGGAATCAGAATTAACCGGTGAAATATCTGAGTAATCAGACCTGAAATGCATATGTTTTGACCGAGTTATTCGGCTCCTCTCTTCAATAGCCATTTTCTGCCAAACAAAAAGAAGTAAGGCTTAATTGTTAGAATGGAGTATATAATCTGATGTCCTCTCTGTTGGTCACTGGAATATGACTAAAGCAGTCTAAACTGCTAAAATAACACAGATGGGATATATATCACACCACTAAATATTGCATCCATTCATGTCTTACTGATCATATTAAATGACATACGAGAATATAAATATCCAGTACTACGATCGATATATTAGACCACTTGAATCTGCATAGATTGTCAAACTTATAATGTTTTTACCGGAAAGAAAGTATATAAGAGCTTTTAGGACGCTGTGAGTAATTTATATGTAATCCCCTTGCATTAGCCCTTACACATTTGTTAGAGTAACCTAGATATACAATTAGCAAAACCATAAACTCAAAATATTTATTCCGTACCTCGTCTATAGCCGTTTTAAACGTTTCTTCTGGCCCGGGATTATAAGCTGATTTGGCATTAGGATTTGGAATCCCAGTGATCATCTCCTCAGCAGTTAAAAATGGAAGTGGTGTCACATAACCATTTGGTCCTAGAGAAATAAAACTAGTTGATCATTATGTCTAATCTTAGACTATATATCATTTAGTCAAGAACATTGTTTACCACAACAAAGACCCAATAGCCTACGTCTTCGTAAGCTCACCATATCGTGAATGTTTTACTTTTCTCCTATAGCCACAAACAAAGCACTGATCAGTTCAAGAAACAACTCAGAGAAACATAGAAGCACCATATGTCTAAATTAAGTAAGATTACACAAAATATGTCAACTTAAAGCCTCATTAACCATATGTTTGGTGTTTTGAGACCATAAAGTGTAAAAGTTAACATGTAGATCCGACAAGAACAGCTACTTTAGTTTCTTCAAAAGTCTAATTAAACAGCTCATCAAACCCATCAAAGTACGTGAAGATATGAATCTGCTCTCGATGAAAAGGGAAATTGGTGACTAATCAATAAAAAAAAAAGGAAGACTTTTTATCCAAATCAAGTCAACCCATCAATAAGAACAAAACCTACCACCGCCACCTTTTTCATGGATTCTCACAAACGTAAGCTAAATCTAGAAACCAGAGTCAACAGAAGATGGGTTAATGGGCTCTTAAGGCTTGGGATTTGATCCACTCAATAGAAACGATCTGACCAATCAAGAAGAGAACAAAAAAAAACACACAAGAAGCCAAATATGAGAATAGATTAGTCTTCTCCACAGAAACAGAAACAACAACGATAAAACTAAACACACCCATTGTACACAAACTCATTAGAAACAAACCCATTGTATCAAAATCAGAGCTTTAGGTGATAAAAAAAACAGAGACCGGTTCAAGAGTTAGACCGGAAAATCTGAGAAATTAAGGAAATAATTGAGATACCTCTAAGAAGGTGGTAAGTGAAAACAAGGTCTCATATAGTTCTGGATTTTGTTATTGAACAGAAGAGAGAGATAAAGAAAAAGATAGAGAGACGAATTTAATTGTGTTGGAGTTGTGGTGGTGTTAGAGGCTCATGCATCTACCACCTTTGGCCCTCTATTTATTTGGTTGGTAAACGCTGAGAAGACGAGAAGGAAAATTAAATATTTTGACAAAACTAGTAAAAGATATGAGTTCGAATATATTTATTAATAAGAACAGATAAATGCTAGAAAAAAACAAAATAGTAAAATAATAATTGAGGATAATGGTGGAATAAAAGGCCCATGATTATATATAACAATAGATTATACTTGTCCAACATGCGGGTTTTTATTATTATTTTATGGTATATTAAATTTAACAAAAAATAAAATAAACATTTTCATAATTAAATGTTATTTAGATTTTGTTTTAGAAAAATTAAAAATTAGTTTTAGTTAAAAAAATTATTTACATACATTCTTACGCAGGTATAAGAAATAAATATTAAATATTATTGATAATATTGAATTCCAAATGGTAATTCCAACATATTTTTATATTTTATTTGATAGTTTTTTAAAAAAAACGAATAAATTTTGAGTATTTGTTCCATCATAATAAATCAAATTTGAATTCTAGCACTCCATCTTAATATGTAACAAGTAAAATTTTTATATCTAAATAATATATACATCTTATCACATCTATATCTTAGTTAATATTAAAAATAATTAAAAATTAACAAAATGCATTTAGTAAAACACGAAATAATTAGTCGAATATGTTTTTGGAAAAACAAAAACGTATAGCGAGAATAGTCATTAATAAGAACAAAAACGTATTTGTTTCCAGCACTTGTACTTGGTGTTAAGCTTGGTTAAAACATGCGGTCCAAGTTATCATAATAAGTCGGTTATGAAATAGACATCAATCATTGATCTTGGTGTTCCATTAAGATCAATGAAAGTAATTGTCCCTTTTCTTTTGATATCAATGCGTGAATCATCTCCAAATCTCACTTTCCCGGTAATAGAATCATCCAACTGATCAAAATATCTTCGATCTCCGGTGATATGGTTGCTAGCCCCATTGTCAAGGTACCACACATTTTCTCTGTCTAAGTTTGATTCAAATTTGCTTGGTGCGCAATGTTTTTCATTCAAATAGACCACTTCATGTATCATCAGTTCATCTGCTACTTGTGTTATTTGTTGTCGTTCTTATCATTTTCTTGTGCTTTTTGGAGTTTAAGAAGTCTATTAGGGCAGTTTGAGGCGAAGTGGCCAGTTTTATCACATCGAAAACATGTAATGTGTGATATAAAACTGCCACCATACCGTCCACGACCTCCTCCTCTATAGGGTGCTCTGCCTCCACGTCCCCTGCCTCTGAAATCCCCATTAAACTCTCTGTTTGAGAAGGTTGTTGCAATGTCAGAACTTGTATACATTAATTTTACTTGATCTTCTTGAATTTCATCATCGTCGTAGATACGTTCTTCATAGACCTTAAGGCGACCCACAATATCCTCAAAACTTGTTGTTTTAAGGTCTAATACATGTTCAAGAGAAGCAACTATGTGTATGTACTTATTCCGCGAGATACTCTTAAGGAACTTTTTGACCAGTTTTGACTCTTCAATTTTTTCTCCTAGGACTGCAGACTTTGATGATATCTCCGATAGCTTCCCTGCAAAGGTATCAATAGTTTCTGATTCTTTCATCTTAAGACGATCAAACTCAGCCATGAGTGTTTGTAATCTAACCTCCTTGACTCTTTCTGCTCCTACGTGCCTAGCTTTGATCTCTTCCCATACTTGCTTAGCCGAATTCAGCTCTCCTACTTGCAATACCAAGGCTTCTGGTATTGATTGAAATAGTAAGGTTGTGGTCATATCGTTCTTGTCAACGTCCGTCGACTCTGTTTCAATGATCTCTCAAAATTAATGCACTTTGAGAAACGACTTCATCCGTACTGTCCATACTGTATAATTTGTTGAACTCAGCATGGGACATTGGATAGAAAATGGTCCTCATCCTTATTTCGATTTCTCTACCACTAGGATGATGTCTCCCATAATTTGGCCTAGAGCTTTGTAACCTACGGTTCTCTGTTTTGCTCTGATACCAAATCTAGAATCTTAAGAACACAAATTTGCTTTTAAAAGAATAACTCTTTTATTAATGCTTGGAAACTTCCTCAAAACTAAACACAAAGCTCTCAATGTTCTCTCTCAATGTTTGCTACAACTCAACAAACATATATATAGGGTTTAGATAACTCCTAAACCGACTATGATTGATTATTTTTTACTTTATGTATTATATGATGATTCAAAATAGTTAAAAACAAATCAAACAAAGATGTTAGGAGAATCATCATAAATAATAATAAATCCTAATCAAATCTTCTAAATATCTAAATTATTAAATATGGAATATCCCGTGTATGAGTTAGGTTAAATATAACCCGACCCAACAAATTTTTTATGACCAAAATTTGTAAACGGATCGGATACCCATTATACCCAAATGCATTTTGTCCCATCTGCTAAAAATGTATTTCAAAAATACTAGTATAGATTGGATAAGATCTTTTAGATATATTGATTAGATTTTATTAGATTCTATGAATTTATATAGAAAATATACATAAATATATTAGAAACATTGGATAAGGTCTTTTAGAAAATACCAACAGAGCATTTTCTAAATAAATTAAAAATATTGAATTAATGTAGATTTTCTCTATTAAAGAAAGGAAATAGGAAAAACAAACTTATGTCTTATGAAAATACACGTTTGAAGAAAAAAGGAAAGGAAAACCAGACTAATTGAAGATACCCTATAAATATCTAGGTGCGATTGTTTGGACGAGAGAGAGACAAATATAGTTTCGTTGATAAAAGTATTGATAAGACAAAAGTATTGTTTGGTCGAAGAGATGAATGTTAACGAAGCCACAGCTATAGATGATGATAACACCCCTCCTCCACAATGGACCTTATGGTACATGATGATTTGTGATATACCTTTTTTTTTTTTTTTTGATAAAATGATTTGTGATATTTATTATACAATTATATAAAATAAAGTTTGTATAACCCGAAAAAATGCCATTTTGTATTTGTTAGGTGGGTATCGAGCAACTATTCTCGAAGTATGCATGAACTGATTATAGGGATTATTATGGCAGTGAATATATATAACAAGACGGTTCTCAAAACCATATTCTCACCACTCTTCCTCTTGTACATAAGTTTCGGAATCTGCGAACTCTCTCTCACTTGTCGATGGACAGATGATCCCAGTTTGATCTGGTGCATTAGCAAGGTATTAGGGCGTATCAGCCATGCAATTGGAAGTTTTATTCTCCTCTCCATGCTCTTTGAATCAAGTGATAGTCCAGCAGAACGCTATATATGCATATTATGCTTTATAGATTTTCTGCTTATTATACTTCTATATGTTTGTGTTATTTGTTTATCGAAAATAACGGTCAACAACCCCAACACATGTCTTGATGTTGAACTTCTACTTGATGATAGTCATGATGCCGAAACTCAGATCCGTTGGTATGTTTTTAAAATCATCTATATAAAAAGATTAAGAAAAGATATAAACCTAAAATTGATTTTGAAGTGGAATTCTCTAACATGTGGATATAGGTGGGAATCAAGAAAGCTTGGTAGAATCATGTATGAGTTAATCTTGGGAGCCAATATTGTAATGATTGCACATTACCATATTCCATTGAAGATATATTTTGGATCCATCTTTGCATTCTTATATTTTTTTGCCTTTGAATTTGCCCCCGACGTCTATTCACCAGGGATTACGTTTGGAAGAAGCATCGCCCAAATGATTGGAGTTTTAACACTCTCCTACTTCATCTATTACCTAATTTCTCCTGTCTTGGCTCTTGGTTTGGGTACAATATCTGTTATTTGGTATACAGTGATTGCACTTATCAGTTTTGACAAATGTGTAAAAGAAGAAGCTAATAGAGACGCAGCCCAGTCTGAAATTGTCACCGATGAAGAGGCTCCTCTACTATCATAAAAGAGTAACATATTCAAATGATTGATAAAGACATCTCTCTCTCTCTCTTTATTGCTTTTCTAAGTAACTAGATAATCTTGGACTGGAATTGTTGTGTACTAGATTTTAACCCGCGGTACACCGTAGGACTATATTTTAAACAAAAGTTTGAATTTTTTTTTTTTTTGAAGATTATCTATAGATATAACCTATTGTTTTGTTTGATTACATGTATTTATATATTAATATTATTATATTACCCCGCGATACACCTCGGGTCGATTTTCTATAACTAAAAATTTAAAAATTTAATTTGTATTTGTTTTGTTAATTTTATTTGTTTTATTTAGTATTTAAGATTATATAATTGTATTTGATTGTTAATTCTAGGATTTCACCCGTTGTATACCGTTCCGTATTAATATCGACCAAAACCCATCCCACCATATAACCCCGTCCCGTGAAATTGAACATCATTTTGTTATATTTCTTTTTATAATATTTTTATTTTAAAAACATATACAATTCGAGCCAATTTATAAGTTTGCTTAAAAAAACATATATTTGTAATGTTTTATTATAATAAAGTAATAATATACAGATGTTGCTTACTATAGTTATAATCAAAACCAACTAAAATCTAAGTTTAGTATAGATTATGAATTATACTTACGACCAAAAAAAAAAAATCAAATACAATTAGTGTGAATTAAAAAACAAACAGAACTAGATCATAACCCGTGCTGGAACATCACGGATGAAATTTTATTTTTTAAATATTTATATAAAGTTGGATTATTGTTTGTTTTATAGTACAATTTTAATAATTCTTACATAATACAATGACATATAAGGATTTTTTATTTTATTTTATTTTGTTTGATGAGAAAATATTAGGGGTGGAGTACGGTTTTTTGGTTTAGTATTGTTTTTTTCGTTTTGTAGAAAGTGAAACCATATAGAAACCGTATGTAATTCGGTTTAGTTACAGTTCGATTTTTACGGTTTTTTACGTTTTTTTGGTTAAAAATAAAACGTATGTATTTGATATATGCTAGTAGTAAGTGAAAAAAATTGCGTATATAATAAACATATTTGGTATATAATAAGATTAAATTCAACCCGTGCGTACCTATATTTTTATTTTAGAATCCCAATGAATAAATTGTGTGCACAATCCATCATTCATTATTTTCATATATACTTATAGAATCAAAATTTTAAATATTTAGAGGTGTCAAACCTTATTTAACTCATCTCATCATATAATCTTAACATGGTTTCGGTTATAAAGATCATAACTCATTTTATCATATAATACATTACATTTAACATGCTGCTTGCTATAAATATTTTAAATATTTATGCTTTGAAAATAAAATTAGAGTTTTTATAACTTTTATTTTTGATTTATTAAATATTTATGATATTCTTTAAAATATTACATTAAACTATTTTTAAAATTTTCCAAATTAAAATATTTTTTATTTTTTTTTGTAGAATATAAAATTAAGAATTTTTTAAAAATAATTGTATGAACTTAAATATAAATATTTATAAGGATCATAACTCATTCCATCATATAATACATTATATTTAACCCACCGTCTATTATAAATATTTTTTAAATATATTTGTTTTAAGAAAACCGAATTAGTGTATGTATAATTTTTATTTTTTTTATTTATTAAGTATTGATGATATTTTTTTTTAAATATCAAGTAAAACTATTTTTAAATAAATATTACAAATTAAAATATTTAAAATTTTATCGTAGTATATAAAATTATATATTTTAAAAAAATATATGAAATTGAATCTAATTACTCAAATTTTGACCCGTTATTCAGGCGGAATTTTTGTTGAATTTATTTTTGTTTAAAAGAAATATATTATCCAAGTCTAAATTTTTGACTCGTTAATTTTTTTTTCATAAATTAAATAATTTATATTTGTTTTTAAAAATTTAAATCATGGGATATGCGTAAAAAATCTATTTTTTATTATATGGATGATATGATGATTTATTTGTTTCACAATAATAGAATCATATAAATATGAGAGGTGAAATATAATGATTAATAACAAATTAATAAGGTAAGTTAGATATCAAATCTTATATATTCATTTTGATTGGTCATTTAAAAATAATAATAATAATATATTTTTCGTTTTTATAATTAAATTAAATTAATTAAATTGTATAAATTGACTTGTTTATCCTTAATGAGATGAATTAATTTACTCTTTGAAATTTGATCTCTAATGGCATTCTTAAGTAAATTCTTACGAAAGAGAAGGTTAGTTAAGGGTATCTTATAAAGTGTACTCCTCAAATAATAGTATAGGAATATAACAAAGAAATGAAAACTAAGCCTTCTCTACATTTGTTTTTATTCATCTTGTTCACGTGTTATGAACATATATATTATACAAACCGGATCATTTTTATAATTATTAAAGCATCAAACATAAACGTAAAATAAAAAACAATGACTCACAACAGTAATTAATTCGATTTTATGTTGTAAATAAGAATTATTTAAAGATTTCGTTGAATTATGTTACCATTAAATAGATAATTGTATTTGTTATCCTTTTATATAGATATAACTCCTATAATATTGAAAATATTACCTATAAACAATTGAGAGTATAATTAGTTTCTATTTGCTAGATATTTTGGATTTTATTTTGTAAATAAGGATTATTTGTAAATTTATTATTTTTCTAAATGAAAACAAATTAGTGAATCTGAAAAAATCTTTCCAACAAAAGATTTGTTGGTGTTAAAGCCGAATTTCATTAATTAATTAATATATTAACATTTAAAAAATTACATTAATTAGATTTACATTTGGATAGTATTTATTATATATGTATATATGTGTATACTATTAAATCGGTACTAAAACAGAAATGTAGGATACTATTTAGATTTTTTTTTATTATATATGTATATACTATTAATATCTTTTATTTAATTTTGCAAATCTTAAGAATTAACTTCAGTGGCATTCCATTGTAAATAGTAGTGAAAACCAGGATTTATTTGCTAAATGTACTCCAAAAATGTATATATAGATTTTATTTTATTTAATGAATGAATGATATATAAAATATCATATATTATAGGAATAATCTTTGTTCTTCATCTATCTAGCTTATGTTTTCAACTGATTTCACTTGAAATTTTAAGTCCATGAACGTTTGGATAGATTGTGAAATGGTTTTTATTTTCCAAAAATCATTTGACTACCTATTAACGATTTGAGAAATTGTTAAAAATGCCCCTTTTTCAATACCCCTTTTCAAAAATGCCCAATTTGAGAGTCCATTTTTAAGTTTGCCTCTTTTAATTTTTAATGACCATTTTACCCTTATTTGAAACAAAATTAGGTCCACAAAATACAAAATATTTTTTGGCGGGAAAAGTGATTCCGCAATTTTTTTGGCGAAATTTTTTTGGCGGGAAAAATTTACAAGGTATTTTAAAGGTTTTACAGAGTATTTACAAGTGTTTTATAAGGTTTTACAATGTATTTTAAAAGGTTTCACAAGATACTTATAAGGTTTTATAAGGTATTTATAACTTGTAAAACCTTATAAAAAAACTTGTAAAACCTTATAACTTGTAAAACCTTATAAAATAGCTTGTAATATCTTATAATATCTTATAAATACCTTATAAATACGTTGTAAAACCTTATAAATACCCTGTAAAAAACCTTTAAAATACCTTGTAAATTTTTCCCGCCAAAAAAATTGCGGAATCACTTTTCCCGCAAAAAATATTTTTTGGCGGGAAAAATTTTTACGGGAAAATTTTACAAGGTATTTTAAAGGTTTTACAAGTTTTTACAAAATCAAATTTGTAATTTTGATGTGTGCACATTCTCATGTTTTCCTTATATATTTGTGATATCTTTTATTAAAAGAAGGGTAATTTAGTCATTTTGTACATAAAAAGGGGTATTTTTAAAAATGGACAGCCAAAGGGGGCATTTTTAAAAAGGAGTATTGAAAAAAGGGCATTTTTGTGAGTCTCCCTAAAGATTTTGAGACAAGTGATTTTCTTATATATTTGGGAACCTAGATTTTCAAAGTTTTTGCCAACTCTTAAATAAAATCCAAAATTCAATTCTATCAGTTATTCCAAATATGCCATGATTTTTTTCTATTTCTTTTGGTATCCTTTTTTTTCATGTGGCAAATAGTGCTAATTTTAGTAATCAATAGTTATAAGATTTCTCTTTTTTGTTTGGGGTTTAAACTACTAGACTCATCATAACATACTTTGATATTTTGATTATCTTTTGTGCTGGAGTCTGTTGGATAATTCCAACTTACTTGAGGAGCAAGTAATTTCTTTCTAGAAGTTGCTAGAAAGAAAAAAAGAAGAAAGGAAAAAAGAAGAAAGGAAATTCAAGAAAGAAAATACAAATAATGTCAAGTTGGATAAAGTTTGGAAGAATTTCTTATCATAATAAGATTAGGAAAAGCTTGGTTCTAGTATAAATAAGAGCCTTATCAAGAAGAAGAGAAGTAGCTCAGAGGGGAGCTCGTATAGCTCAGAGAGGAGCTCATATAGCTGAAGAAGCTCAATAGCTTGGAATAGCTTGAGAGAAAGCTCAAGAGCTCGGGGAGCTCGGTGTAGCTCGGGGAGCTCGAATAGCCCAGGGGAGCTCGAATAGCTCGGGGTGATTTCGGAATAGTTCGGGGGAGCTCTGCTACCAGAGGAGCTCGTATAGCTCAGAGAGGAGCTCGTATAGCTGAAGAAGCTCAGTAGCTTGGAATAGCTTGAGAGAAAGCTCAAGAGCTCGGGGAGCTCGATGTAGCTCGGGGAGCTCGAATAGCCCATGGGAGCTCGAATAGCTCGGGGTGAGTTCGGAATAGTTTGGGGGAGCTCTGCTGCCAGAAGAGCTCCAGCACCCGAAGATGAGAGCCGAGACTCGGGAGGAGTCGATTGTGTTTTAGAGACTAGCCTAGGTAGAATCTTTTTATGCCTCAAGCAAAGAATTTTGGAAATTATCTTATAACTCACATTGCAGAGACTTATTGGCCTAAACTTTGCCATTCTCTTAGGCCTTTCCGTCTTTGGATTAAACAAATATTTGTTTCATTTATTCTCTTATCAAAACTTCCAGTTCAGAAAAATTCTCTGACCAGCCCTACCAAATTGTCCTTTAAGGAATGCCAAAACCTTTGATAAAATAAAACCGTCATACCATCTGGGCCTGGTGTTTTTTTTTGGATGCATAGAAAATAAAGCTTTCCTAACTTCTGTTTCGGTGACCTCCTTGGTTAATTCATTATTCATACTTTTCGTAGTAACTGGGGACACTTCATTTACCATTTCAGCGATACCATTTGTATTGGAAGCCTTTAAAAGTTCTTTAAAGTAATTAGTTTCTATCTCCTCCATCCCTCTCTCTGATTCCTCCCAAACATCATTAGGTCCATATAAACCTGAAATTTTATTTCTTGCCCATCTTATTTTTGTAGAAGCATGAAAATATTTGGTATTTTTATCCTCCACCTTTGACCAAAAATTTATGCTCTTTTATTTCCAATAAATTTCCTCCTCATGATAAGATTCCTTTAATTTATTTTCGATACTTCTTATTTCCTCTTGCGGAATCGAATCATCATTCTTCGCTTCTTCCAAAGCCAACTTAAGGGAAGAAATATTTGCATGCCCCGTCGGGATATTATTTTTCCTCCACCATGAAATTGAATTTCTACAATTTTTAATTTTATCCACAAAAACAGGAATTCTAAATTCTTGTTCAATTCAATCCTGAGTCTATGGCCTCGTTAAGACCATCCTTCCCAACCCATCTCTTATCGAATCGAAATTGTTGTTTCCTTCTAGCCAAAGATTTTCACAACACAACCGAATCGGTCTGTGATCAGATCCAATCATATCCAGATATTCCACTTTTGAAAAAAGAAATAAGTGATGCCAATCCTCATTCCCGAGTGCCCGATCAAGCCTGCATCTCACAATCTGTTGGTTTTTATTGCCTCTCCATGAAAATTGTTGATCATAACATGGAAATTCTAACATACAGTTATGTCAAATCATAAGATTAAAAAGAATAAAAGACGCAGCTGATCTTAAATTACCACCTGTCTTTTCATGATTTCCAGTCAGCTCATTAAAATCACCAATCATTAGCCAAGGTTTTTTCCGGTTTAAACCCAACTGTGTTATTTTTTCTCAAACAATATCATGTTTTGTGGCTACAGGTTCACCATAAATAAACGACATAAAAACTATTTGTTTCCCAAATAAAACTTTAACATCAATAATCCGATTGCTTTCAAAAAGAATCTCTAGTTTTATTTCATTATTATAAAATAAAGCTAAGCTTCCACTAGCACCGCTAGGGTCAACTGAATACAAATTATTATTATAACACCCCGGTTTCAGGAATATAGTGGTGCATGCGGAGAGGTTTAAAAGAATTGATTTGGCTACCTATGTTACCAAAGTACACTTATCTTTTCGGTCAACCGTCCTGAGAGAACTCCACAATTAAGCGTGCTTGGGCTGGAGTAGTTTCAGGATGGGTGACCTTCCGGGAAGTGATTGTCGGAACTGTGTGAGTGAGGACAAAACACTGGAAAAGATCATGTGGTGATTTGTAGGATCGGTAAACAAGTCTTTAAAGTCTCCCGGACGTAACGAACCGGCCGTCGGAAGATGGTGGACCCACGGTCCGAGAGAGGACGTGGGGCCCATTATGAGAGATGGCGGTCGAGGTGTTACAAGTGGTATCAGAGCCGAACCCAGTCTAGTGTGGAGTCAAGAGGACTCACACCGTCGGGGGTTACGGTCTTGGTGCGCAACGATCTGTTAGTGGGGGTGAATTGTAACACCTCGGTTTAGGCGGAGAGGTTTAAAAGAATTTATTTGGCCACCTATGTTACCAAAGTGCACTTATCTTTTCGGTCAACCGTTCTGAGAGAATCCACAGTTAAGCGTGCTTGGGCTGGAGTAGTTTCAGGATGGGTGATCTTCCAGGAAGTGATTGTCGGAACTGTGTGAGTGAGGACAAAACATAGGGAAAGATCATGTGGTAATTTGTAGGGTCGGTAAAAAAGTCTTTAAAGCCTCCCAGACGTAACGAACCGGCCGTCGGAAGATGGTGGACCCACGGTCCGAGAGAGGACGTGGGGCCCATTAAGAGAGATGTCGGTCGAGGCGTTACAATTATAACCAAACTGAGATTGGAATTTCTGTAAATAAGAAAAACATCTTTTTGTTCTGATAAAAATAATAAGTCTAGCATATGTTTACGCCATAAATCCCTTAAATAATTCTCTGTCAGGTCAGCTCCTATTCCCTAACAGTTCCAGCTTAAGTCTTTCACGTATTAGTCGGTGGTTTCAGGAGCGCCACCATCCCTTTCTTCGACGACCGATTTGCACCAACCGTTTTTGCACCATCCTTTGGTTTCATCTTGCCCACAGCTTTCTGTTTTTGTGCATCACCTGTAGATTTAAGAGTCATTACCTTAGACAATAGTCTTTTCCCTGGTGAAGCCACAATCATTGCATAATTTTTACTACCTTTTCCTCCTTTAATTCCATGTGAACTTGATATTCTATTTTTCTGAGTATTATTACTATCAAGACTAATGCGATTAAAACCCCGACTAACCTTATCAACAGGCAACTCATTAGAAATTTGAGAAATACCTTTTGGAACATTTGTTTCCTCTGTAGAGCCCTCCTTTCCCTCTCCCTCCAACATTTCTTCATCCGTAACCTGAGTGTCAATATCCTCACCAACATGACATTCTCCATCCTCTAGAAGATCGTCAGTGCTTTCTGAGAAAAACAAACCCTCAGCGGGATTCTTCTCTTGCATCACTGGCACATCTTCCGTTACCATATCAGTCTGTTCATCTCCTAATTCCGGCTCCTTAGGAGGTTGGGCAGCCTTTTCGGTATCTTCCATCACCTTAGAAGCTGTTTTAGGCTGATATAAAGGTTTTGGCCATACTAGGCCTGCTCCTTTCCTTCCATATCCTATGCCATGTGAAGAGTATTGAGAGTCTTTAAAGCCTTCCTTAGTTACTTGAAAAACATAGAAAGCTAGAAACAACTGTTTAGCTAAACTTCTGTTCAAATTCTGTTTACCGTCCTCCACAATATTCTGAAAAAATTGGTTTTCATTTTCTTATATTTATATTAATCAAATGCACTGGTATAATCCTAGTAATCAATATCTTTCTAAAATAAATTACAAGTAGAAAATAAAATTTTCAAGCGTAGAAAATAACACAAAACTTTTTAAGATGTAGTAAAAATATTAGAATTGAACTCTACCAAGAATTAATACAAATTAAAAAAAACAATATACTATATACACATTTTACTAAATATTTTACATATAATATATATATATATATATATATATATATATATTTATACAATTATTAATTTATGATATTGATGGGACCATATGTTTACATATAATTTTTAAAAAATTTATTATCTTATTAATTTATCGATTTGTGTCATTTTTTACTCTAGTCCCAACTCAGGATCCGAAAATTTTATTAATTTATCGAGTATTAATTTATAGAGATTTTACTGTATTTATAACTAAATTTTAACCATATCAAAAAAAATTATAACCATATCATATTTAGTGAGAAACCCTAAAGACATTTCACATAGTAAATCAAATAAATATCTTGTCCATGCTATGTCCATATATTTTAAGCATACACCAAAAATGAAGTATATAAAATTGAGAAGAAATGCCTAGAAGAAAAATGTATGTTAACGTCAAAATGTATTTTGTCCATGCTATGTCCATATATTTTAGCATACTCTAAGGGCATATGTATCGGCATAACTCTCAATACAGATGTTAATATTATTTTAATAATAAATATTGCTTTAGTAACTGAATGAATTTATTAAGAGAGAGAAGAAAAAGAAGAAAAAAAAAAGAAGGAAGAGAGGAAATTATGGAACCAATACTTTTCAGACACGTGGCTCATAACTTGTATTAGAACAGATCTTGCAGAAGATCGCAATTCAGGTTCGTCTTCTACTGTTTGAATTTTTTCAAATTTTTAATGCCTAAGAACACTACTTGTGTTGCTGCGATACTTATGGTCTAATAGGCTTTGTTTAGAATTTTGATGGGCCTATTATATATCTCTCTTGGTTATTTTTCAATGTTAACTTCTTTTTATGGAAGAGTAGTTATTTTTTTATATATAAAAAGTATTAAGAGGAGTTATTAATTATGAGAGAGATATCAATGTTAATATAACTTTTTCATTCTTTAGAGTTTCACAAGATATTTTTCTACACTAAATTATAACCACATCATATTGGGTAGAAAAAACTTTAAAAAAAGCAAGCAAAGAAAAAAGAAGGAAAAACCTAAAAATAAAAGATCATCCCTTAGAATAATACTTTAAAATAGGTAAAGAAAAATCTTATCCATGCATTTTCTATGTATTTTGGTAGCAAATTGGTAGCAAATTCATTCGGGTAAAAATATTTTTGATGCATGTATGAGAAAAAAGGTAAACTTAATTAGGAAAGAAAAAGCTAGGGAAATTTCAAATTGTCAATCCTATAATAAATGAGTTGTCTATGATGTTTTGTTTTTTGACATCCTTTGGATCGACAAGACCCGATCTATAGCCAATTTTTACTACGCAGGGTATCACGACTTAGTGAAGTCGAATTCCAGTGGGGAAGGCAGAGTCAAATGGACTTAACCCCTTGAATAAAGGCACATCCCCTGAGTTGTCTAATGATTTATTGATGGTGAGTCTCTAATTTTCAAGATTCCTTAGACACAGAACCATTTGTGACCGTGTAATTTTAATAATTTTTCTCTTTCTCTCTTAATTGTTACATTTAGATAATGAGTGTTAAAATTTTCAAGATTCTTTAGACACAAAACCATTTAAGACCGTGAAATTTTAATAATTTTCTCTCTCTCTTAATTGTTAAATTTAGAAAAAGAATGTTAAAATTTTGGGTTTTACGAAGACAAACACTTGTATCTTTTCTACTTTTCTGTTTTGTGTTACATTTATGGGTTTTGTGTCTCCAACTCGTCCATTTTGCAACTTTACTCTTTATCTCCGAAAAATGCATATTAATCCTATGAAGTCTAAAATAATACGTAATATAACCCTTAATTATTCGTTACCGTCAAGTTTGTTCAAGTTCGTAAAATTTTAACAAATAATATGTCAAATCGAAGTTCTCGCGATAAAGAGTTCAACTCTACTTTTAATATTTTAAAAAAACTAATATATTTGACCGAAAATACGTTTACAAGATACGTATAAGGATTATATTGCATATTATTTTAGACTTCATAAAATTAATCTGCATTTTTCGGAGATGAATGATAAAGTTGCAAAAATAGACAAGTTGGAGAGTTTTTTGCACAAAACCCTACATTGTAAAATTTGTGGCTCTACTGATTTAAGTAGTTTTTCATGTAGTACTGGGAACATAATAAAACTTATTTTATTAAATGGATAATGAGAAGGACATAGTTCTTTTTTTACTCTTAGCATGAGATACTTAAAACAAGAAACTTAGATGTAAACGTAAATTACTACTATTGCAACGATTGTCAACGTAGCAATTGCAATAATAATCTTCTACCATAACGTTTCCGAGAATGCCAATACTTCACCCCACAAGAACCGGAGGAACTGCATGAAATTAGTGGGAATAAAGTTCCAGCACGAGAAAGAAACACATGGCAAATCCGGAGACTATCGCAGCTTCATCAAAGTACCTAAAGTCGTTGAAGTAAGCTCCAAAGAAGGCTCCCAGAAAGGTTAAGATGATATGAGCAACGGCCAAGTAAGCAGATGGGAAGAATTCACCAGCGAAGCCCATGGCTTGGACAAGTTCCTTGGAGGCAGAGTCTTTCGCCGGTCCTCTCAGAGCCAAGAAGGCGATCAGAACTGAGACGACACGGAAAAAGAGCTCATCCATCTTCTTCAACATTCTCTCGTATTCATCCTTAGGAATACGGAAAATGAAGTGGGTGAATCCGATCAACATGGAAACAAAGGAAAGAGAAGAATTAGAAGAGGAAAAAAGGGAAAAATGCATGACGAAAACAGAGGATAGCACAAGTGGAATCAACTAAGACAAAACTAAACACACCCATTGTACACAAACTCATTAGAAACCAAACCCACTGAGTCAAAATCAAAGCTTTAGGGGATATGAAAAAACAGAGACCGGTTAAAGAGTTAAACTGGAAAAATGCAAGATGAAAACATAGGAAAGCACAACAGAAAAAAACACAAGTTGAAAAGCAAAACAGAGAAAAACACAAGTTGAAAAGGAAGAAAAACAAGATAGATATTGAGGGAAAAGAAAACATGGAAGAAGAAAAACAAGGGAAAAGAAAGAACTAAAACATGAAAACATAAATGGAAGAGGAAAACAAAGAAGAAGATGAATATCAACTATTAAGAAGAGAAGGGTGAGAAGGTAACCTTTCAGTCTTTTGCACAAAAGAAATCTTCAAATCCAATGCTCTCCTTTTGTTCCTCTCTGCTCTCTCTTTCTCTGCATTTAGCTACAAAAGAACTTGTTTTATACTAAAAATGTAGCATCCACTAACACCATCCTAACCACCATGTATGAAAGAGATTGAATTAGATGGGCTTGGGCTCATAATTCATTCATTAAGTTGATTCTAAGGGTCCAATACAATGAGATTAGATGAGATTCTGTGCCTTAACATTAGTAAAATACAAAGACA
Organism: Arabidopsis arenosa; assembly: GCA_905216605.1. Taxonomy (NCBI): domain Eukaryota; kingdom Viridiplantae; phylum Streptophyta; class Magnoliopsida; order Brassicales; family Brassicaceae; genus Arabidopsis; species Arabidopsis arenosa. Next base: position 14,078,267 of record LR999453.1, on the reverse strand, counting down.
ATTTTCTGATATACAAAGGAGAGTGAGAGTGACTAACGGGTTGTTAATTGTTGTGCAGATACAAGCTCTAAATGCCCCTTCCATAAGCAAGAAAGTACTCATGACCACTTGGAGTACCTGAAACACATAGAAGAGGCCTATTTGAGACAAAGATCAAGGATAAATTGGCTAGCGGAAGGATATCATAGCAGAGTCAAGGAATTCTCAAAACTCGATCAGATCCTTCACCTGGTCCAGATGAACTTACCTCAGGAACTCTCCACTTCTTCAGAACATCCATTATGCTGACTGCTATAAACTCCACCATTCTTACCTTATTGCCAAAGAAACCACGAGTGTCAATTTTTTCCTTGTGTAACACTCTTTATAAGGTCATTTGTCCCAAGATTAAAACCCCTGCTTATAGAATAACTAGTAAAGTTGACATTGCTAAAGCATTTGATACAGTAAGTGGGAATTCATATTCCTCTGTCTAAGAGGTCTACAAGTGCCAGAATCTAACCTTAGATGGCTTGAAGCATGTCTCTGTACTCCAGCATTCACCCTGTATCTGTTTCTTGCAGTTTGTGAAAGCTCTAAACTAACACACCTATGTCTTTGCAGATGATTTACTCATTTTCCTACAAGGATCTGCGGTTTCTGTATCTAATGCTCTTCAGGTGTTAAAAACGATTTTGAAACAATCTCGGGGCTAGCTATAAGTATCACCTAAACTTCCTTCTTCTCGATCAATAAACATTGAGTCTACTACATTTGTACAAAAAGCTGACCTTATTAAATTGCAAACCCTTGGATAAAAAGTTAGTAGTATGTAATGGGAGAAGTTGCAGGTTTTGGACGGATAGTTGTGGAACAGAGCCTCTAGCCTTCGAGAATCACGACCTTTGTTTGCCTCCAAGCTACGTCTCCGATCTGGTCCAATCTTCTTCACTATCAAAAAATCTAGGTTTTAGTTCGTTGGTATACGGTTCATTATTGGTTTCATGTCGTTGGTACGGTCAAACATAACCAGCTGGTTAGATTCTAATGAGAATGAGATTGGACAAATCTGGTTTAAGGCATAACGTGTTCTTTGAGATTCATGTTGGTTTCTTTTTACTCTTTATTGTATTTGATAAAATTATTTAATCGTGAATATCCACACAAATTTGCAAGAGTAAGAATAAATATAACAATCCTCATCATGTTATTCATTACTATATATAAAGTGAATCCCATTGAACCGGTAAAACCAAACCAATCCATGACCTTACAGTTTATGCGGTCCAATTTTTAATAACATCTTATTTTATATTTACTAGTTTCCACACTACCAAACTTTATTTTAGCATATAAAGATGTTAACGCTCGCATACATTTTCATTCAACGTACCACAAGCGTCGAGTTGTTCGCCAATCAAAGCTTGGTTCGACCTCGGTCACTTTACCTTCGTCGAACCATAAGCGTTGGGCTATATGCAAATCAATGCTATGCTCACTTTCAGGCACAGACTCAGACTTAGGATGTTGAGCGCATGCAAGGATTGGACCTCCAATGACCCGCTGAGGCCCTATGCGACGTATCGGCTGGGCCTCATGTGTGAGGTTGTTTAACCGTGGACTTGGAAATGTAAGCAGTTTGTCCTCAGCCTCATGCGCTAATTTTTGGCCGCTTACGGGATTATGAGTAACAACCCAGATTGAAGCCAATGATGCCATGAATAAAATCAGAGCAATTGATATTATGTCTAATAAGATGATCCATTTTGTGAGGCCTCCTCCAACCTGAAATTAATTAGATCACCCCCACAAATTAATAAAAAAAAAAGAATAATAATTAATTCACCAAATTTAAACCGGTTCACTGCGATATATGGTCTCCTATAGCTGTTCAATCTGGATCAATTAAACCGGTCCAAAACAAACCGAAAAAGAAAGCGATCTAACCATCTATCAGATAGATCATGTTTTGAAATCTAGAGGTAAGAACTAAAGATTAAGCAGAAACCTTTGATATGGTGAAGTTCCTTTTGGGAAGAAACACAAAATTCTTATCAGCATGGTCAAGACTGGCATAGCAAGTTGCAGACTGTTAGCGCTGTGGCTGTGTCCCGGCTTTCTATAAAACATACGCTTATGCAATTCATTTCAATTACCAAGAAGAAGTATAACCATCTGAAAAATGTGCTTGAAATGGTTTTGTGACCTGGAATGTCGAATATCTGTTTGTCAGGTGGGATACCAAGAAGTTCTCCAAGGAAAACTCGAACTCGAGCACGGTCCTCTAGTGAAAGCATATCTCCATGAGTCATAACTACTGCTGGCTTGTCATCTGCAAACCATATTCAAGTTCTTTGAGATTTAAAAAAAAAGATCTTGAGAATTAAAGTTTATTCAAATGGACTAACCAACCTTTAAATGATAGTAACGGACAGTTAAAGGCCGTGGATATCATATGAGCATAGCTTGTTTCACATTCCATCGATTTCAAGATTTCAACCGCATTAATAACAAAGATAACGGAATTCACTTTCCTTCTCTCATAACCGGTACCACCATCTCGGATGAGTCTATCCTTTAAATCCGAGCGATCAGATGTCCTAAGAAAATAAAAACTCAGTAAGGTAACCAAAACAAAACTGATTAAAGAAGAGTAATCAAGATAGAATCGAAACCAGATGACAGGTTCGCCGTGATGCACGCCTTTTGTCATCCACTGCTCAATCATACGAGTGTTATCAGATGATGAGATATGGCTTAAGCCACGCGTGTCATATAGGCAAAAGGAAGCAGAACCTCCTCTTGGGATCATATATTCCTGAACAAAGAATGTTCCTCCTTTAGACTGCGTACCAACTGCGATTCGAGAGCACAAAACATCATTAATCTCACCTTTAAATAGAAACTAAATCAAACATATATATACTTTACATGATTCTTGAGCTCTAGCTGGGAAAAACTCGTCGTCTTCGATCACTTTTGAAATCTTATTAACAAGGCTACTCTTTCCGGCCCCTTTCGGACCAACTAGCATGATCGATGTCATCTTTGGAACATCGTAATCGCTCAATTTCACATCAGACCATGATCCAGGAGTATATCTATGCATTATTATACCATAATAGGCACAAACATAATATCATTATTCAATTTGTATGATCACTAATTAGAACTACCACAGTTTTTCCCTAATTGAAATGAATAAAAAAAAAACCTCAAGATTTCATTTCTGGCTTGTCTAAGTTTCCGTTTGCTGCTTCTTAGCAAAAGATCATGACTTTGAAGAATCTCTTGGTAAGTTTTTTCTCTTCTTCTCAAATCAGTAACATGATTAGAGAAATTTGCGAAATTATCTTCAGAAACATCATCCTTAAACCCTAAATCATCACTACCACATAAAAAAACAACCCATCATCACTTTCTTGATTATGATTATGATCATTACTCAATAAAAGTTAGTGATATAGATTAAATAATAATATTTACCTGAAACAACAAGAACAAGGAGATGATGATGATCTTGAAGATTCTTCATCTACAAAATCTTAAAAACCATTTATTTTTCTTTAAATCAAACATGCAAACACAGTAGTTCAAGAAACAAGAAAAATATAGAGAAATTTACCATCTTTGAAAGTATCACCACCCATGGCTACAAGGTTTCTTATTTGTTCTACGTTTTAGAGATTTCTCAAGAAGACTTAGTAAAAAATTCAGAATCTTGTTTTGATAAAAGTTTATTTAAAGAATCTTTTAATATTCTGTTTCATCTCCAAAGTGACTTTTTTTTTCTTTTTTTTTTCAATATCTTTTGGTTTGTTTGTTGGACTTCTTCTCTTTACTAATTATGGAATAAATTTCACATCAAACAAAGAGAGATTAAAATAAGTAGCGTAATTAACATAAATATATTCTTAAATTTTCGTCAAGATAAGACAGATTCACAAGTTAAAGACTTTATATTAAATTAAAAGACGATCGAACCAACATTAATGAATTGAAAAAGATAAGGCGAAAAAAATAAAAAAATGTATTGAAAAAGATTACATAATTATTTATGGTTAGGCCACATCAAGGATTGAATGATTGGTTTGGTTATTATGAGTTCCAACAATAATGTTAACAAACTCTTCTGATATCAGAAAAAAAAAAAGACAAACAAGCAAATTTCTCTCTTTTTCATATATTATACAGAGAATTGGGAGATTATTTGTTTGATATGATTTAGCTCAAGCTTTGAGAAGAAATTGCATCACCCAAACCCAATTTTTACAAGTTAAGAACCAATAATAGGTGACAAAAATGAAAAATCTAACAACTTTCCTCTGTTTTGTTTTTCCTATCTTGTTTAACTCAAATCTTTCTGACAAACCTCTGTGTTATTTACTTTTTTACTAGGGTATGGGTTTATTAGATCAGAGGTAATGACTTTGTTGAAATGGCGCAGACACAGCCATCCACGGGCGGTCCAACATATTCGGTTGCACTGATGATGTCATTGTGAACCCTGTCGACTGCGGAGGTCCCAGTGTTGTGTGATGCTGCATTGGACTGCTCAAAACAACAACAAAAAAAACTGATAGGCATTTTGTCGACACATAACTTCAATGGATCGATAGAGGCGACTTGACCTCACCTGAAGGACAGAGATAAAGGAGATGATTCAACTGGAGTGTGGAGGCCATTTTCATCAGGAGAGAGCATAGACCAGAAAACTGTAAATGTTCAAACAGAGATATTTGACAACTATTCCCAGAGAAATATAACCGAATCTGCAGTTTATCATATGTGTAAGTCTAATCACCTGATGGTTCCCGATCATTGTTTACCCCGGGGAAAAAGAGAAAATTCTGCATTTGTAAACCATAAATTCAGTTGGATTCATTACAACTCATACGAGGTTTAACAATCCTATTTTAAGTGATGTTCATTGCGTCTAAGCTTACCTCGCTCATGTCCTGAGATACATTCCGCACCATTTCTGCAAAACAAAGATTTGAATCCTTGCAATGTCAACTAGTGTCAAATAATGTGACCCACTCTACACGAAGGAATGATGCTTAGTTACTTACCCAGTTTAGGAGCACTTGGTTTTACAGCCAGTGTCAAGCCAAGAAAACATTCCTCAGGTTCAGTATTAAAGTCCCAGAGATTTAGCTCGAGATTAGGCATTGCCGCTGCAGAATACGACAAATTTAATTGGAATTACTCTTGCGGTCTTTTGCGGTCATGAGCAGCACACATGAAGCAGAAATGAAGAAAAAAGCCTCACCCATGTTATTAAGCCTCAGCTCAAGGTCATGGAGAGGATATGAAGCCTGTGTAGCCATCTGTTCAGAATAGATCAATACATTTTCGATTATACATATAGAGAGTGTGTGAGATTGATTCAAAAGAAGCAAAGCAATTTTCAAATTACACTGAAAAACGGATGATTTAGTGCCTGATCAGCAGTTGGTCGTTTTAATGGATCCCACGAGCAAAGTCGCTGTTGATTCAAAACAGATACAAATGATATAGGAAATCAAGATATTGAAAGATAATAACTTTCTGAAGAATGGTAAGACATATCCACAGGAAGAGTGAACACAAGAACTCACATTGATCAAATCAATAGCTTCAGGAGCAGCATTGGGGAGTAGATCAGCAATTCGTGTCTGCGGAAACTATCACAAGAAATTCGAAGACTAACGTCAATATTTACGTACAATTAGTTATACTAAGCAACTTATCTTTTCATTAAGAACTCTTACTTCTGTGTGACTAATACTCATTATTCGAGATATGCTTTTCGCTTCAGGGAAGGTGGTCCAGTCTGGCTTGCCAAGAACACAGCAGATCTTGTATAATTGATCTATCTCACTGCTCATAAGGAAATCATTACATCAGATTTCACTGAATGGTCTATTTTTAAGTGTATACACTGATTTGACCATACAAGCTAAAATGCAGTATTAGAATTCATTGTACTGATAGAATCACTTCAGCTTAGAACACTAAGTAGCAACCAATTACACAGCGATAAAAAAAATTATCAACGCAAGAAAACTACGCGCAGATTATGTTTGGTCAAAGTGAAAGGGAAAAGAATTCACCTTTCACCAGGAAATAACGGAGATAAAGCGTAAAGCTCAGCTAATATCGCCCCCACTGCCCACATGTCTGCAGTTCTTTTAAATATTAGCCATGATTCAGCTAGACTTTTGACATGATACTGAAATGTGATGCAGCACAAAAAGAATTCACAAACGTACCAACTGCAGGAGTGTATGATGAAGACTGTAGCAAAACTTCTGGAGCTCGATACCTGTTGCAATCAGAGCCAATTATAAGTTATTTAGTCTATCTATTACCTGATACCACATACATTCATGCATGAATGCAAAGGCTATATCAAAGAGAAATCACTTACCAACGTGTGGACACATATTCAGTGTAAGGAGGCATAGATGCAACTTCTCTAGCGAGCCCAAAGTCAGCAATTTTCAGGATATTGTTGGTCACCAGCAAATTCTCTTCAGAGACAGAACAAAACTTGTTGTTAAGACATTCAAATAACAAAAACCATTTCAATTAGCATGAAGTAATAATAGTATAAAGTGGAAAAAACATACCGGGTTTCAGGTCTCGATGAAAATAACCGTTTTTATGCATATGTGCGAGCCCTTGCAGCATCTGCGACATAAAACTCCTTATTTCTCCTTCAGAAAAAGGTCGTTCCCTTTCTTTCATTATATGGTACAGATTGTGCTCCTAGTCAAATCATTATCCAAGAACAATGAGAATATATTCTCTAACATAAGAGTAAAATATCCTACAGAGGATAAGAAACCAGAGATCGCCTTTACCATGCACTCGAAGATGAAAAACAGCTCATTATGTTCCCTCACTATCTCCTTCAACTTTATGATATGAGGATGATTTAGCTTACGAAGAGCCTACAAACGTCAAAATACATCATCATCCTCGAACACAAACATAGAGGTTATAGAAAGTAAACTACTGAGTCACCGCACCTTTACTTCTCGCAGATTCACACACTCTTCCCAATAATAAAACTTTCTTTTCATCTTCTTAACAGCAACCTGAGGTAACATAAGGTGTATTAGCAACACACTAGCTGAGTGAAAGAGATAAACTTTCAACAACTTACAACTTCATATGTTTCCAAGTTTACAGCTTTATATACACTACCACAGGTACCATCACCAAGCTCTTCCAAAATCTTATACCTACACCGAACAAAAAGCACAAAGCTCATCACTTTCTCGCAAACAAGTCCAATATATGAAGCAACAACACAAGAACAAGAACAAACCTTTCCATTATTCCGTTTATTCGGGCGATACAACAACGTTTAAAAACTCCGTCAATTGACCTCTAATAACCTCCACCTTGAAGAACAAGTATCTACTCTTTGAACACAAGAACCGTCACAAGATTGCATAAACGGTTTACTTGTTGATTGTAGTATGAAATAAAGATTGTAATCAAGAACCAACTTCTCATCATAAGACTGATTACTTATAAGAATCTGAAAAGTTAGCAACATTGTTCAAAACATAAAAGAGTAATCAATAATCTTCATCCACAACGAATCTCCAACTACGAAGTTATCTGCAAAAAAAAAATAATAATAATTAATCAAATCAAATTCTGTATAAAAAAAACAAAATCTTTTGTTTTGAATAATGATGATTTAACCTTATCTAGATCGGTTATTAAGAATCTGGAAAAAAAAAAAGAATTGAAAGAATTTGCAGAGTTAAAATTCAATTTTTTTGAAATTGAAATTCATTGAGATAAAATTGAGAAACATAAACAAAAACAAATCAAATCGGATTTAAGAAAACAAAAACCCAGAAAAAAAGCTTACATGAAGAAACATAATCTATATAATTAGTTTCTTCTTTTTAAATACTTTTTATGGATAAAAATTGATTAATTTTATAAGAATTTGAACAGAATTAATGGTGAAAAAAACTAAAATATTCAAACAAAATCTATGAAGATCAAGTAGAATTGTTCCTCACCATTGATGTAAGGAGAATCAGAATTCGAGAAGAATTAAAGGATCTGATGAAGAAATTATACGATACATCAATGTCGTTTATGTTTTAGGAAAAATAAAATTAAGAGAAACCCAAAAAAAAAAAGAGAATAAACTATAGATGAAGAAGAGAGAGAGAGAGAAATAGCAGATTGCTTAGGAAGCCATGGGAGAAGAAGAAAGGAAACAAAATTGAAGAAGAAGAAGAAGGAAGGAAATAAAAAATTAATTAATTAAATTAAATTAAATATTAAAGAGGATAATTATTGATTTTTTATTTAAATTAATGTTTGGATATATTATTATTAAAATAAATTTGGGAAAAGAAAAAAATGGAGGAAAATGCTTGGTTGTGGTGGGGAAGGGAACGGTGGTCCCTTAATAGTGATATTAAATATTGTGGTTTTTTGACAAATTTGGAAATGACGAAAATGTCCTTGAACTACTGTTGTATTTACCAGAAGATTCCATTGGAGTAGGATAAGAATTGACTAGGTCATTAATGGGTTAATGGGCTTTAGAAATTATTGGGTTTGTTTTATTTTCGAAATTTTTAGCTCATCAATGAGTCCAATCCAGATAACCTTCTTTTTCTTTTTGTCAACTAAATCCAGTTATGGAGATAACCTTCAGGCTTTGATATAAATAAAATTTAAAATACTATAATGAGACAAGTAAACTATATTTAAAAAAAAAAAAACAACACAAATTCAATACAGAAATATTAAATAGCTTCACTAAAGATAAAAAAAACATCATAATGTTCAAATATACCAATGTCTTCATTCTCGAGTTTTCGTCAACTTATAAAGTTAGGACACGTAGTTGTTTATTAAATTACTAAATAAAAAATGTCAAAAATGTCTTATTTTTAAAAGAGAATCTAAAACAAATAGGATGAGAGAGTAACTCATAATGATTTAGCCCCAAGTTTGTAATTTGGAGAATATATATTAAAGAACATAAATATGGATGTTTGTGGTTTAAAAAAAAATCAACTTAACTTGATGGGTAATATATTTATGGATTATCTAGAAGATAAGAGGTTCAAATATTATTTTTGAGTTTCATATGTTTAATCTAAAAGACTTGTTTTGTGTAGTTTAATACATAATCTCAACGGAAATAATTTGTTCTGTTAGCAATTTAACGATGTGATTTTTTTGGCAAAATCAACAAAATGTAGCGATTAAAATGAAAAGTCAATCAAAATTAACGAATGAAATGAAAAGTCAATAAAATTTAGTGCATTATTTTATCCGATTCAAAGGGTTTTTAGTATTTTTTAACAGTCAAGATTTTTTTGATTTTTTTCTCTAATAAAAAATATCTAATTTCATATTTATTTTTATATCTGGACGAGCATGACACCGAATTGAGCATCATATCGCTTCGGTTAGTTCTGTGCTAGTTGGTTCAGTTCCTTGGTTCTTCGTTTTGGGAAAAATTTTGTCTAATAAAATCAAAAGAAATCGGTTCAATTTGTTTTGATAATCGTTTCAGTTTGAAGCAATTTTATTCAAAACTTTTGTTTGGTTTTAATCAAAGAAATTAATTTTAAAGGAAACTCGGTATAGTCCGATTACATTTTGTATATTTCAAAACTAGCTGAGTTACCCACGCATTGCGCGGCCAAATGAAATTATAAAAACACATTTAAAATCTTTATATAATAAGAAAAGTTAATACAAAATCAATAGATTTAAAATAACTATAAACTTAGAGCAATTAATTAAGAACATTGCAAAACATCAACTACTATGAAGTAGAAAAATGATAAAATAATAAGAAAAGTTAATACAAAATCAATAGATTTAAAAGAACTATCAACTTAGAGCAATTATTAATTTTTTTCTTTTTATAAATCAAGTTTTTTTCACGTTCTGAATATTATTCTTTTCAATTTGGTGATACATATAATGAGTTTATTTCTTATTCAATATTTCTAATTCTAAATTATAAAAGAACTCACATATAAGAACATCCCAATGTTTAATAATATATTACAACTTAAAAGAAAACATATCAAATTTAGAGTTATTCAAATTCTTGAAAACACACTAAAATAAAAGAAAAAAACATAACAAACTTAAAAGCCGAGATTTCCATCCGACTAAAGGGTAGATGCAAATTCAAACCTATTTGGAAAAAGCAATAGTTAAACTAAAGATGAATTTTAGCAAGCATATTTTTTTGGTGATATGTAAATGAAGATTACATGAATCTATCCTTTTCAATTTCGAAAAATCCATGATTGATATAAAAAAAAACCTTGAACACCCATCTCCGGACATTAAACATAGTTTTCCTAATGAAAATATGTGAATATTTCATGTCACAATACAAACAATAAAAAGACGGGAAAATCACAATACCAACAATAAAACTTAAATCAAAATACAAATCATCTTCCTCGTCATCCTCCTCTTCTTCATCTTTCCTGTCATCCTCATACTCGTCATCTTTTACTTCATAGAAATTCGCATCTTCTTCATCCTCTTCTTCTTATTCATCGTCTTCGTCTTCCTCTCCTTCATCACATTGTTCCTCAAAATCGTATTACTCACACTTTGATTCAGAGTCATTGTTGGTGTCCGATCCCGCACCGGTAGACCGGGACCAACCAAAGATCGCCACGTAGTCAGGATGAAGGCCCGCAAAGGATGAAGGCCCGCAAAGGATGAAGGCCCGCAAAGGATAAGGCCCATTAAACCCAAGGTGTACAGGATATAGTCGAAGTGGGCATCATCACGAAGGGAGCTCGAAGTGGTCCCATTTCGGGGTATGACCCGGAATCAAAGTCAGGATGGTTCAACGTAATTTGGGCCAAAAGGCGAAGCCCATGAAGATCAGAATCAATTCAAATTCAAACGTTAAGCATTAAACTCGAAGACCAAAACGGACACATTTAAGAGAGAATAATTGTATTTAATTTAGAGTTAAATGTCGTTTGTTAGTATAAATAGAAAGGCTAATAGTCATGTAAGAGATACGCAATTTTTCGAGCAAATACACTATAGTCATTCCATTACAATTCATAGCTTTTTCTTATCATATTTTTGTCCTCAAGAATAATCATTCCCACTAAATAAACAAATATTCAAGTGTGTGAATCCGACGTCCACAGTCATCATTTTCACCACTTCCATCGATCACATTCGGCTTTGTTTTCTCCGTCGCCCTCGTCCTCATCAACTTCATAGGCACTATCATCTTCCACACATGCACTTTCGTCTTTGCCTGATTCTTTTCCACTTTCTTCTCCACCAACCAAATCCTCATCATTATCACTGTCATCATCATCCAACAGCTCACCATCTTCATTTTTGTTAGTATCCAAATTGGGTTTTAGACACCTCTTGAGTAAAATCCGGAGATAATAATGATTTGGTACGAATTCATCTTCGTATTTTTTTTATGTGCGTTTCACAATCCTTTGGAGCCTCCTCACAAGTCTCAATATTAATAACCTTACCGATCACATCTAATAAACCATTCAGAAAATTATACAATTAATTTTTACGTAAAACAAAAACTGAAATTTATTTAGAGAACAAAGAACTAAAACATATATATCAAAAATAATTTATAGAGAAAAGAAAACTTACCAACCAAGTAATATCATCGCAATTAAAACCATCCCAAAGACGTGTAAAATCAACAAAATTGAAGTAGTTGCTATCTCCAACAATGTCCATTTTAGAAATCTTAGTTGCATGTATCGATGATTAGTAGCTTTGGATGAGCCAAACTGATCCACAACCTTAAAATAATCAAACTGAAACCAATCACCAATAGAAATCTTAGAAACAAAGCGATTATAAACACCACCTCTCAAAGAAGTTTCAACCTTTGAACCATTTACAAAAAAAAAACAAAAACTTTGTGAACACTACTTTAATTAATCGAGTGAAGAGAAATTTTTTTAGAAAATCGCAAATCTTCCTATCGGATAGAAATCATCACTAAACTCATACCAAACCCACTGAAATTCTGTTTCCATAAACACAAGACCTTGACTCGAATTCTCCATTCATATTTTGTAGAATTTAAACGTGACATGTCATCAAGAGGTCCCCTAGGTTTCAACAAATTAACATAAACATACGGTGAATACTTTAAAGTAGAACACATATTATCATATTCATTTATAAAAGGTAAACAATATACATGGAGTCACGAAGGTCAAAGATATTTTATGGTACATGGAATACTCATCTACTTTGTCAGGGCATTGTTTTTCGACAGTCTCACAATCACAATCGTCGAGACTCTCTTCCTTCGACTCGGTCATCTCACTACATCCCTCATCATCATCGTCTTCATCATCTTCATCACCATCCTCATATTCGTCGTCTTCTACTTCACATAAATCCTCATGTTCCTCATCTTCATAGCCACTTTCATCGCAACAGTCACATTCATCACAATCCTCTACTAAATCATATTCGTCTTCTCCTAGCTCTAAACCATTAGCCTCGATACTCACAATGCACTCGTCGTCGTTATCTGTGTCCTCAACTTCATCATCATCATCAATCTGATAAGCAGGATCATCTTCTACATAACCCACGTCTTCAGCACACGATTCTTTGCCACATTCGCCGTCACCATCCAACTCGTCGATATTATCACTGTTATAATCATCTAACAACACAGCACTTGCATCTTTGTTAATATCGTTTGGGGGTTTTAGACACATCTTAATCAACCTTCGAAGATAGAAATTTTTTCTGGTAGAGAATCACCCTTGTCCGAATCATTGCCTTTTCTACAGACATTCAAACCATCCCAAGTTGGAAATTCCCCAACATGAACGACTTGCCTAATAACATCTAAAAAATGTAAAAATACGTACGTGAGTATCTCGATTGGTTTTTTGAAGAATATATTTAAGCGTATTAATAAAAAAACCTACCAACCAAGCAATCATCACAATGAACACCATCCGTTATCTTGCTAAAATCAACGAAATCAATGTAATTCTCATCTCCCATAACATCCGCTATAACAATTTCAGTTGAATACAAAACAATTATTTTGTATCGGTGATCAGTAGCCTTACACGAACCATATTGTTCCAAAACTTTAAAATCATTAAAATCAAACCAATCACCAAAAGTAATTTTAGCACCCGAACGATGGTAAGCACAACCTCTAAAAGAAGCTTGCACCTTCGACCCCTTCCAAAAAAAAAAAATCAATAAGAGCTAAAATCCAATAAGTTTTATATTTATAAAGTATAGGTTATACGAATAACACATAAAATCACAAACCTTGCTATCAGATAAGATTACTTCTAAACTTGTACCAAGACCACATAAGTTTTGTTGCCATAGACACAGAACCTTAACTCGGATAACCCAATCATCCTTGGAAGAAATCAATCGTGACACGTCATCAAACATCTTGTATCTCATCGTCTTACAAAATAATTTGAACAAAGTAAGAGAGATCAGCACACATTAAATTGTTATGAACAATACGAATCTCAAGAGATTTATAATCATTCTCGAATAAGAATTCTTACACCATCAACTAAAACTCGATTATGCCAAGTCGGTAATACGGGTTGTGTATGGTAAATCGATATTTATATGGAAAAATAACATTTTAAATTACCGTAATATACATATAAACAACCGAAACGGAAAAGAATATTACGAATATATAATATTTATATTTATCTCCAATATTCATATTTACCAATATTATTGAGATTTTTCAATAGAAATTATTAAATGGTTTTAAAAAGGAAAATATCCTATTACTCTTTAGCATAACATACATGAAAAAAAACCCTAAAATAATAAAAGTGTAAGAAGAATTTATAAAAAAAAAAAAATTTAAATGTCAATATCAATATTTATATCGAGTCATTTAATTTTATAAATATCCTAAAGAGAAACATTCTATTGTTTTTAGAATAATATATACATCTATATAATAATAACACGAAAGTTGCTGAAAAAGTAAAATCATAAATGTAAATTTATAGCTCTATCTTATTTTATTCGAAAGATAAAACAGAAAATTGCTTAATAGTATCCAATATTTGTATATATCAATATTAAGATCAATCTAAATAGATTTGTTAATAAACATAAAAAGAAATTATCATGATACTCTTTATTCTATTTTTTTCTAATATATATAGGATAACATCAAATAATGTAAAATAATAATACGAAATTATAGAAACGATTCAAATCAAAATGTAGATATTTAACTCTATCTCATTTTTTTAAAAGATTAGATATAGAATTGTTTAACAATAATATAAATATACCAATAATTTAATAATTTGATATTGTAACTAATAATTGATTAAAAATAAACAAAACAATACGGTGGATAATATCAAACCAATAAAATTAGCATATCCCTCTCAGTTAGGCAGTTTCATATATACAACTGCTAAGAAAATATAAATCTATAAATATACGTAATACAAATTATATATCAACGATATAGATACATTCCAGATTTAGATAATTTATTATCTATATACTAGATTTTAACCCGCGGTATACCGCGGGATGATTTAATTTTAAAATTAGTATAAAAATATTTTGTAAATTGTATCTCCTTATCACATATTTATTTATATTATAGTTTATAATTTTTATTAAGTAACAGTATACCACGAGTCCACGAGACAATTATTAATAAACGGAGGATTTAACCCGTACTAAAGTGGTATATAAATATTGATTCAAATTCGTCCGCCATATAAATCCTTTCCGAAATATAACCTGTTCCGTAATTTTTTAACCCATCCCGTGATTTGTTTTTATTTTAAAATTTAATGATTATTTATTATATATAAAAGTTTACAAATCATATCATCCTCTAAGACCACGGGGCATTATACCACGGGACAATTTTTGGTTTTATACAATCTTTTCTAAATGAGACTGATTTAATATGTCTAATATTTGTGGTATTAAAAAAGAAGATTTAATCCGTATTGAAGCGGCGGTTTAGTGATATTTTAATTTTTTTATTATTGTTGATTCAAAAACCCGTCCCGCCAAACCCGTCCGGCAAAAAAACTCATTTATTTTATTAATGTTCTAATTTATGATACGATTCTGAATCATTGTCTAAATAATTTAATCGATGTAGAACGTTGAACACACATTTTCGTCAATTAGATAATATATGTCCGTTTTTTAAATTTCGAATCACAGTATATGCAGAAAAAAAATTGATTTTTTTTTTACTTTATGTATTATATGATGATTCAAAACAGTTAAAAACAAATCAAACAAAGATGATAGGAGAATCATAATTATAAATTTTAATCAAATCTTCTAAATATCTAAATTATTAAATATGGAATATCCGGTGTATGAGTTGGGTTTAATTTAACCCGATCCAAGTTTATTTTTGTGAAGGAATTTTTAAAACGGGTCGGATATCCGATATACCCATAAGATTTTTTACCCACCCGTCACAAAAAGTGCTGCAATTATACTAGTATAGATGTATTTCGAATTGTTATTAGTATATAAGCTTTATGGATGTAATAATTTATTAATAATCGCGTCTTCTGTTTAAGAATATTTGTGAATTAATCCTCTCATAAACGATCATTAGATAACTCCAAACGGATAAGATATTTAATTATAAGATAATAAACTGTTGGTAGATCTATAACAGTTTGCTTTGTTTAATATTAACACGATAATATATATACTTTTATTAGTTGCCTAAATCATTAAGGTTTTCGATAAAATCTTCTCACACAGCTTTTCTAGAACTCCAAAACTCTTTTTGAGTTAACTTAGATTAAGATCAAAATCGGTTATTAAACCCCTCAAATGATTTATTTAAACCCATCTTCAATCCAAGCTCTCTTGAATTCCCGGAGATACAAAGTTTTCAGTGTTTTGTTGATTCTTAATTAGAGAAACAAATATAATATTAATATAAAGAAACTTTTAGATTAACACATGTGGTTAATCGATAAGTTTACCTCTCTCTATTTTGAGTTTGAGATGAATATTCAAATTAAAAAAAAAAAAAAAAAATCAGATCTAACGTGTACCATTAATTTACACTTTCCCAAGAAATTCCAAACACTAACATCATATTATCTCTTGTATATTTAAGAGAGATCTATATTAAAGTGTTTAGAGGGTTTACATAGAGAAATTCACCCTAGGGTACCAACATGATTCTCACACCCAGATTGTCATGCAAGAATTTAGCCGAGAACATTATCTTCTTCTTCTCTCTTTTGTTCTCTGATCTGCATACTCCTGCTCTTCTTTTTTACTTCCTTAGGTTTGGAAAAGATCAAATAAATGTAAATACGTCATAAAAAAAAGAGAATGTAATATAAATGTTAAATATAACTAAAAAGATTAGAATTCATAGAGAGAGCTTGTGTTATTTCAAAGAAGATGGAATCAAACAAAAATAATAATACGTTCAGCATGACTACCCATTATCATTGCCACCAGGTTAAAGAGATGTCAACAATTACAAAACCGACTTCGTTAGGGTTTATACGGCTTTAGCGTTAACATGACGCTTAATTAAGAGTTTAGCGTTTAACCATGATTTATGCACAAACAAAATAATCAAAAGCAAAATCATAACAATATACTCATCATGACGCTCATATCATCAATTTATAACCATAATCACGTTTGAATAATAATAATAAAAAAATAGTCACTGGTAAGGAGAAGGCAGAGACACAAAGGTGGTTGCGGCCATTGATTTGATCGAGAGAAGAGATATGAAGATGTGACATAAACTTATTAGAGGAGTTAATAACATAATAGACACGCATATAAAACCAAACAACTACGAAAAGCAAAACATGTAATCGATCAAAATATAAACTTCGTTTAAGAAATTCATCAACTATTGGCAAAGATCTATGAGATCTTACTTTCCAAGTAACCATAACATAAAAAGGAGAATAAAATATCGATGACAACGCATCATAGAAAGGACCAATTTTGAACCATAATTGCTATGCATAAAAATCAAGCCGTGATGTTTGAGTTTCAAGGGAGGCATCCTATATTTATATGAATTTCCAGCATAAGGTTTTAGGGTTTTACATATGACGGTGTAAATTATACGGGCCATATTTTTTTGTAAAGATATAAGCCCAATCGCCCAATTAGAGTTGGAAAAACGAAACGTTATATTTCCTTTTTTACATGTTCGATTTTTTTTAAATTAAAAATATGGAAATTTTACTAATTTAATCTCATTAAAGGGGGTGGGGGGCAAAAACGTACGCTCATATTCTGAGAGCGAACGTGAGCACTTTTGACTTCTCCTTTAATATATAAGATTTCGATTAGTTAGATTCTTCAATTATTTGATATAAACCAATTAAAATCTAAAAAAACAAATCTTCAAAAAATGAAAAACATAGCACCAAACCGAACCAAAAATCAAAATAAGTTTGAAATTATGCTGAGCGATTTACAGCTCATAAACGTCAAACGAAACCATACCTAATTGCCCAGCCTTTGAAAATTTAACGATGTGATAGAATTCGATTCCATGCTCAATGTCGGTTCAACTTCAACAATGTGGTAGAACAAAAATACCTAATAAGTATTATCTATACCAAATTTTCTTGTCATATAACTTTCGACATACTCGGGTATATTAAACAAAACAACATAAAGTAATGTGTAAACGGGAAACAAACTTTTAACATCTATTATTACAGACAGTCAAAGATGGCAAAAAACGCTCTTATGGCTCGACAATGATCTTCCCAGTAGCATGGCCATCGATACTTTTGGCCCAAGCATCTTCCGCTTTACTCAGAGGGTGCTTCGAGTCAATCACAGTCTTCACTTTTCCT
This sequence comes from Arabidopsis arenosa, assembly GCA_905216605.1. Classification (NCBI taxonomy): domain Eukaryota; kingdom Viridiplantae; phylum Streptophyta; class Magnoliopsida; order Brassicales; family Brassicaceae; genus Arabidopsis; species Arabidopsis arenosa. The sequence goes on along the minus strand of LR999453.1, from coordinate 14,060,391 downwards.
TCTTTCACTAGATTCACCATAAACTCCAAATTCTCAGCTTTTGGGATCAACAAGAGCGGTACCAGTTGCTTCTTTGACATGGTTACTTTCTTTACTGCATAAGTCCACATGGCACTAGGCCCCGGTGTGATGTCTATCACCTTCCCGTTTTCCGACAGATTTGGTTCGAATGTCGAAAATGGAATCCCGTTTGCACAGTGGACCACAGCATCATATTTCTTACCTGACGGACTCTTGAGGGCAGCTCCCTCGGGAGTTTTGTAGTCGAGAACCTCATCCGCTCCCAACGATTTGACAAAGTCTATGTTCCGAGCACCACATGTGGCGGTTACGTGAGCATTTGCAAGTTTTGCCAGCTGGACTGCATAGTGACCAACCCCACCAGATGCTGCTGTGACCAGGATGTTCGCCTTCTTGCCTGTACCATCCAGCTTCAACCCCGCAGGATTAGTAAGAGCTTGGAGAGCGGTTAGACCCGCCACAGGTAAAGCGGCTGCTTCAGCTGCTCCAACTTCTTGAGGTCTTTTGACTGTCAGCTTCTCGCTTGCAACAGCGAACTCAGCAAGTCCACCTCCACCCTGAAAACAACCAAAACAGTTACTTTTTCATGTTCCAAGATAATAAGAGTAATCGCTACAATATTCTACAATGGCTTGTCTGTGTAAAAACTTACTAGATGGCTAAGAACCGCTACAACTTTGTCACCGGCCTTGAAATTCTTGACTCCTGATCCAACCTCAACTACCTCTCCAGCAACATCAGTAGCTGTTCAAAACAAATATCAAAGGTTCCAACCTCAACAACCTCTAAGCAGAGTAACCTTTTTCTTCTCTACAGAAACTAAAATCTTCGAAGCTATTAAAATACCAGGAATGCAGGGGAACTTGCGGGGCAGAAAAGGGCGAATCATTCCTTTCTGAATTTTCCAATCAACAGGGTTTAGACTAGTAGCTTCTAATTTCAGGCAAACCTCATTACTCTTCGGTGTTGGAACCGGAACTTGAACATGCTGAGAACATAGTCAGATAACCACGTATTAATCATCAAAAGAGTACACAATACACATAAACAAAAAAAAAAACACAACACTACAAAAACAGATAATGTTACCTTTGAATCAGAAAACAAATACACACATGAGAACACTAACTTCACATAATAATCTCTTAATAAGTGACACTTTCCCAAATGTGATTCAAATCATAGCCTAGTTAAAACTATCACCTGCAATTTTCTCCTTTTGAGCTAATCTCATTTACATTATTTGCCGGTTTAAAGGCGTGTTCTCTGTACTCAAAATTTCTATAGATTCCAAGAACAAAGAGATCCAAATAAAATCAGCTAGTGACTATGGAAACATCACAAATGAAGAAAATCATTCTGAATCAATGCATCATGTAATCTAGTGGCCTCTACAATCCAATCGAAATGACGAAAACATCGGTCTGTTCATGTGGTTTCTGTTTCATCGGATTTTTCAAAATCTCCCAAGTTTCTCCAAAATCAACGCATCGTACGAAAATTTTGACACACTAATAAACATCGGCAGAGAGAAGAAAACATTGACTAAAACCAAAATACACATGAAATCAAGACGATATCGATAAACGAAGAGAATCCAATCGCAATAACACAGAGCTTAGAGGATATATTTAGAAAAGAGAGATTAAAACCTTTAAAGCGGCGGCGCCACCACCGTAAGAGTCGTACTGAAGAGCGTGCATGAGTTTCCCGGCCATTGATGAAGGTTTTGAACGACGACGATGATGATGATCTCTGAATCGAAAACAACGGTGCTTAAGATATTTGTTCTCGGTTTTACGCGGAGAGGCTTAAGGGGTAAAAGCGGTATATCAAATATAATAATGGTTGTGAATTTGCCACGTCACCTCAAGTATTGAAAGGTGTTTGACGGGAAAAGAAAAGAATCTACAGGTGCGCGAATTGAAGATTTGTAGCAATCAAGAGTTACGACACAATGGGCCATCACTCGTTGATCTAGTTTTGAGCTATCTTGGGCCTGTCTGGGCTTTAATAAATCCACTGGCCAGTGATTTTTAGTTATCCAATAATGATCTTAGGAAGTTCCATTACCTTGAATATTTTTTTTATTATCACTTTTTTTTTAGCAATATCACTACCATTCATTCATGTCCGTAAACCCTTTTAAGAGAAGACAAGAGCATACAAGAGCATCTTATATCTAATAGTTTCTGCTCAACCGCTGTGGTTATGGTTAATATGTTTGGATGTGGTCTGGCAGATTGCACAGTGGTCTCGCCATACATGGTTGGTTCCTACGGTTTGGACTCAGTTTTTTAATTTCTCGCTCAGTCTTGCAATGTATTTCTTCTTTTGGTTGTCGCAACCAAACCTAGAATCTAAACAAATTTTTTTAGCTAAGATTCATTCTCGGTTGTTTTTTTTTTTTTTTTTTGCCTTTCTCCCCTTATGTCATGAATCTAATTTGATTCTTCCATTGAATTACCTTCAATTCCTCCTTTTGGCTTGTAGAGGCTGGGTTTAATGTGGAGCTGATGATTTTTATAAACCTGGTTTGGGTTGGTTTGCTCCCTACTTGTGTGATATGGCATTAATCCATTTCACATTCATGGCTAGTTGGAATCCCTTGCTCCTTTTGTTATTTTCATTCCCACTTTCTCTTATTAGTATGATTAAATCTTTGATTTTTTTTTGAGGTTCGTTCCTGCGTTTACTTTTGAGTTGAAACTACAAAAAAAATTGGATTTCCTAGAAGGTATATCGTAGGAAAACAATAGGAAATTACTATATCCTATCGTTTTCCTACAAAAAAATTGTTTGTTAGTACTTTCCCAAATATATACTTACTAGATCATCACCCGTACTAAAGTACGGGTTAAATTTTATTTATTACAAAATTTATATAATATATATATTAGAACTAAGTTTTAATATATTATAATAGTAAGTGAAAAAATATTAATTTTTTTGTCAGTCCCTATATACAATGTTAGAATAAATATAGAATTTTTTCTATAATACTCAATTATGGATAATTTTTCTTTAAGATATGAAAACGGAAAATAATTTTATTTTTTAAAAAGTAATATTTTTTGAACAATGAGTTAATTTATGTTAACAACCACAAAATAGGATTGCATATATTTCAGGTAGATCAAAAATTAAAATATCATAAATAAATCACATATAAAACATAGATTATTTTGAATTAATTAAGAAAATTAGGTATTAATTTGAATTAATTTAGAAAATTCTTTTTCAATTCATAATTCTTTGGTTGTTGAAATAGAGATTTGTTTGAGCTAATCTAATTACAGAATTTGTTTGAGATTTATAATTACGGAATTTACCAATTATTCGCATAATCGAATATGTTATAAACATATATTTAGTATATAATAATACCAAAATCAACACGTGCGTGGAGTCTATATTTTTATTTTAGAATCTCAATATTTCATTTTAAAATATTGCGTGCACAATCTATTATTCGTTAATTCTAAAATTGCTTGCGGAATCAAATTTTCAAATATTTAGAGGTGTCAAACCATATTTAAATGTTCTACACTATTTTTAAATATTCCAAATTAAAATCTTTAAATTTTTTTGTAGTTTATAAAATTACGAATTTCAAAAAACAAATTATATGAAATTAAATATAACTATTCAAATAGTTATAAGGATCAAAACTCATTTCATCATATAATATATTATATTTAACCCGATACGTATTATAAATATTTTTTAAAATAATCAAATTAGAGTATTTATAATTTTTAACTTTTTGAACTATTAAGTATTGATGATATTCTCTAAAAATATCAAGTAAAACTTATTTTAAATGTTGCAAATTAAAATATTTAAATTTTTATTGTAGTATATAAAATTATACATTTCAAAAAAATAAATGTATGAAATCGAATATAAATATTCAAATTCTGACCCGTTGCTCGGTCGAAATTTTTGTTGACTTTATTTTTGTGTAAAAAAAATATATTACTCAAGTCTGAATTTTTGACCCGTTTAATTGTTTCCTTTATAGATTGAACAATTTATATGCGTTTTTAAAAATTCAAATCTTGGCATATGCAGAAAAAAAATTTACTTTTTTTATTATGTAGATGATATGATGATTTATTTGTTTCATATTAATATAATCATATAAAGATGAGAGGTGAAGTTTAATGATTAATAACAAATTAATATGGTAAGTTAGATATCAAATCTTATTTGTTCATTTTGATTGGTCATTTAAAAAAAAAAATATAACAGATTTTCGTTTTATTATTTAATTAAATTAATTAAATGACATAAATTAGTATTTTACTTGTTTATCCTTAATAAATTGAATGAAATTTGTTCTAAAAGAAGATTTTTGTAATGGCATTCTTAAGTAAATTCTTACAAAAGGGAAGGTTAGTTTAGGGTATCTTATAAAGTGTACTCCCCAAATAATAGTATAGGATTTACTACAGATTTATTAACAAATATATAATCATTTATAATAATATTTATTGAATTAATAATTTGTTGATAAAAAATTTCTTATAGTAATTTATAAAATCATAAATAAAATCAATAGATTACCGTCTTAAACATTTTTAACATGTATACATTAATTTTCATACTATTCAGTTTCATAAAATATAGGTGGAAATTTCTTTTGAACTTCCTACGGTCAATTTTTCAACTGAATTCCTATCAATTTTCTACCGATTATCTTACGGAAATTGGTAGGAAATTTCTTATCACTTTCTAATTAGGCCCGTCTCTACCCCTAGACAACATAGACATTTGCGATGGGTTCAAAACCATTAAAAAAGGCCCATTTTTAGAAATTTTTGTTTTAGTAAGAGAGTTTAAATTTTCATGGTTTTACTTAAGGCCCTCCAATATAATGAGACGGCACTAATGGTACCTTTTCGTAGAAAATTTCTTACCAATTTTTTTTCACTTCCATTTTTCGTCAAAATTTTGTAGGTAATTGGTTAAAAAAATATATATATATCTTCCCTTTTTCTAACTCGATATTCAGAAAAACTCTTTGAAAAAGATAAAATCTTCTTACTGTATTTGCATATGAGAATTGCTGAATGAAACCATGTGAGTTTCATAATATTATTTAGAAATTATTTATAAATATACACTCTTATGTACCATTCGTTGTTTTTGTTTTTTTCCGCCAAGAATCTTTACTCGTTTAACTTGTTTGTTACTTTTTTTTTGATAAACCCTATCGGCTGATCCGGTCAGCCTCGGTAGGAACGCACCGAGGTGCTACAGAGTGGACTTCTCCCGATCCAGGTAGAATTGGGCCACCACACTGCCTGATCCGAGTTTGGAATGCCTTCCGACTAATGCCAGAGAGTAGTCAGGCCGCCTGCATTTCTGACTACCAGGTAAACCAATTGGGCCAAGGCTCAACTGACAGACTTCCCAAACAAATGTGTTTTTGTTTCCAGAGAGAATCGAACTTGTTTGTTACTTGTTAGTTTGTGTATTGATTAGGAAGGTTAAAAACACGCTTTTTATTTTTTATTTGTAAGTTGCGCATTTTAGTTGTGTCTTTCTATGGAAAATTTTCAATTTTACCAAATTTGTTGTTTGAAATGAATGAATACATTTGATGCTTTGACGACAAAGTAATAGTGATTCGAGAAGGAGTAAAATGGTAAAAGTACGTTAAGAAAATTCTACGTAAGCTTTTGCTTTTTTCTTTTTTGTTAAAACGTTTATTCAAGTCTTTCCCGGCAAGGAAACAAAATCTATACGGACCTACCTTTAGAAAAGCTTAACCGGTTAACTCCTTCTTTCCTATAAAAACTGCCTTAAAGAGAACCAAATAACATTAAACCATAAAAAAATAATCAAAATAAACTCTGAGGATTCCGGCGATGAACGACAACCACCTCTCACCACCGGATAACAAGATCCAGACTCTCAACTTCGACCATCTAGAGGTTTTCTCAGCCCTTGGTCGTGGATCTAAAGGAGTTGTGTTCCTCGTAAAAGCCGATAATAAATGGCTTGCATTAAAAGTCATACTAAGAGAATCAATAGAGACAAAGAAGACAAAAGATGAGTACAAACGCATTAGTTTCGAACAAGGAGTTTTGTCTCGATTCGACCATCCTCTGTTTCCACGTCTTCATGGTGTTTTATCTACTGATAAAGTTGTCGGTTACGCGATCGATTACTGTCCTGGAAGAGATCTCAATTCTTTAAGGAAGAAACAGTCGGAAGAAATGTTTTCCGATGAGATCATAAGGTTTTACGCGGCGGAGCTTGTGATCGCACTTGAGTATTTGCATAATCAAGGTATTGTGTACAGAGATTTGAAGCCAGATAATGTGATGATTCAAGAGAATGGTCATTTGATGCTTGTTGATTTCGATCTTTCAACGAATCTACCTCCGAGAACTCCGCAATCTTCTTCATCGTCGCCGAGAGTTTCGACGGCGACGAGAAAAGAACGGTCTTTGTTCGCATTTTCCGGTTTTTGTAACTCCGGAATCTCCCCGGACGACTCGGTTTCGAGATCGTCCGAGTCGGAGTTTTCCGGGGAGAAGTCAAATTCATTTGTTGGAACAGAGGAATATGTTGCGCCGGAGGTTATTACCGGGAGTGGCCATGACTTCGCCGTGGATTGGTGGTCGTTGGGAGTGGTTTTGTATGAGATGTTGTACGGAGCGACGCCGTTTAGGGGATCGAACAGGAAAGAGACTTTTTTAAAGATATTAACTGAACCGCCGAGTTTGGTCGGAGAAACGACATCGTTAAGAGACTTGGTAAGAAAACTGTTGGAGAAAGATCCTAGCCGTAGGATTAATGTGGAAGGAATCAAGGGACACGATTTCTTCAGAGGGTTGGATTGGGATTTGGTGCTAAAGGTATCACGACCACCGTATATCCCGGCGCCGGAAAATTATGAGATTTCGAAAATCGACGTGGAGAAATTCGTCCATGAAATATTTGCTAAATGTGAACATAATGGTAATAATTTTACTGTCTTTTAATCTTAATTTATTTTATAAATTTGCAGAAATATTTGTCGATCATATGATTTAAGGTAATTGCCCAACTGGCCATTTACATATATCGAATATTCGATAACATATAGAATATTATGCCAACTAGCTTCAAGAGAGCTCTTTGATATTCTATACTTTTTTTAGTTTTTTTTTTTTTTTTTTTTTTTTTTTTTTTTTTTTTTTTTTTGTATCTAGTCCTATTTTTGTGATATTATTATATTCGATTTAAGAGGATTTCCTAAAAAGAGAAGAGAAAATCTCAAATGCAAATCTTGGAATATGAAAAAAAGAAAGAAAGAAAATTGGGTGGTTTAGAGAAGGCACTAAAAGAAGGAAAGTGAAGCAACAGAAGATGTATTAATGAACTGTTTTGGCGGTGGCATCATCAATATTCACTAGGAGTTTGATAATGGACCTACTTCTTCCTTTTGTCCTCTCTCTATTCTATTTTTCAATCACTCTTCAATTATGATGATTATTTAGAGTCATCAACAGTGGACTATTAGACTCTACTAATCAGTAATCACAAAACCAATATAGGTGGTTGATGTTGAATTGTTATTAAATCACTAATATTGTTGAAACTTGAACGTGTTAAATCGATTTCTTTTGATGCTGACCCCATTACTTGTCTCTTTTTCTTCCAAATTTCACAAAAGAATTAATATAAGGTTCTAAAAGAAAAAGGAAAAAAAAGGGTTTTGATTAATTTTTTTCGAAAACATTGATTCGTTTTAGACTACTGTTGTTAGCTTAAGACATTACTTTTGTAAATGTGTGAGCCAAAATTTTATTATTTATTGACTAAGTTTGGCTCAAACTATTTATAAAAATGATTGGACTATAATTTGACAACAAATCATGTAACTCATTACACGTTTTCTTTACATCAATCATATGAGAAAAGGAGATTAAAGATATGAAGATTTTTGTTTTTGGTTGCACCTACATAAAGACTCGTAAAATACATGAGTGTAACTGTTTATTCTTTATATATGTGACTACATGTGATATATTCTTAAAGCTAGCAAAAGCGGAGGGTCGTGTTGACTAAGTCTAGACGACGAGTCGTATTGACAAGCAAGAGTTCATATTCCAGGTAAAGGGAGCGGTTCGGGCTTCATTGCCATCTGTGTTGCTCAACCTGCACGGATAGCTTTTTCGTGCATGTAAGGTTAAACCAATTCTTACTACACCAAAGTGTAGATGAGTATATGACAAGAGATTAATAATTGTTTGGTGAGTTTAGTATTTGTCCATAAAATATTTCCTCAACGAGGCTGTGATTTGTTTCGCGGTGGCATTTAAGAGAGTTGTTGTCTTTCACATGTTTTTCAAAATGAGATTTTATTTAAAGAAATTAAAAATAAGTTGCAATGGAATTCACATACCGATTATTCTCAAATCAGCCCAACCGATGAGTAAATGTGAAAACAAAGAAAAAATAATGTGATCGGTTTGTAACCAATTTCAGAAACTAGCCGAAAATAAAGACCCTCATATTAAGGGAGGACCAAGAAGCTAAGATGATCGTAGGTGTAGAGAACCTAGAGAGTAGAGACACAACAAGTATCACACGATTTGGAACATATCAAACATAGTTATCCTAACCCGAATTTTATACGTCTTTGGTTGAAGTATTTGGGTCATACTAATTTCATAGTTGAATCTCCTGAATTTTATGTATTTTGATATAATTTATGTTATCGGGGGTTTTTGTCTTTAAACTATATTTTAAAAATAAATTAATGTGTATGTAAATACTGTTTTTTCATCGTAGTGATTTCATGGAAGAGATTTACATTATGAAATCTAAGATTTTAAGATCAATGGAAAAGACAAGTTTGTTTGCAAGCTTTACAAGAGTTTGTGCAGGTGGAACCATACTTTGAGATAGTAGTACAAGAGATTTGACAACTTTGTGACTTTCTTTAGGTGAGGCTGAGTTGTTGTTATTTTAAGAGGTGTGGAGAGTCCTACTTGATAGTTTTGTTGTATGTAGAAGATATGTTGATAGTGGCAGCAGACTTGCATAGTTGCATGAGAATAGCAAGTTGAAGGTAAAATTTTATCAGTTTGCGATAAAAGACATAGGAGAATGCAAACAAATTCTTAGGACGAGATCAATATAAGCAAAGCCATTATATGGTGTCGCAAGAAGAGTACGTGAAAAAAAATCTTCGAGAGGTCTAATATGGATAACACCAAACTGGTTATTACTTCCCATGCGAGCCAATTTTGGTTGTTTAAAGATCAATAACCAATAAGTGAACATGAGATGGTGTATATGGATAAGGTTTCATATATCTTTCCTATTGGTACCCTGATGTATCATGTACGCAATGGTATGTACAAGGCCAAACATTACACATGTGGTAGTCGTGTAACCCTGGAAAGAAACATTGGGAGATTGCTAAGTGAATTTTCTGGTATCTAAAGGGGGAATCCAAATTGAGAGCTAAATTTCAAAAAGTCTTAGTTAAGATAGTAGGGATATGTTGATGTTGACAATGAAGGTAGCATTGATGCATGAAGAACACATATGAGTATTTATACGCTTATGGTGGTACTACAGTTTGTTGGGTTTCAAAATTGAAGAAGATTGTAGCTGTCAAATTGTGACGTTGACTATGGTTATGAAACATATGTGACAAATGAGATGATTTGATTATAGTCATTTCAAATAGAGTTAGGTCAAAACCATGAGAGAAATGTGCTACATTGTGATATATAAATTGGTCGTTCATTTTTGTTAGAAGATGGATTTCATAACAGATAGCAAAACGTCTAAATTGGAGTCATTGTATTTAAGACGAGGTGAACAACTAGGCATAAAGGCCCTGTTCGTTTCTCCATTCACATGGATCATCTGGATGGAGATGAAAAATGATGTTCGTTTTTTACAATTTAACAGATCATTTGGATGAATTAGTTGGATGGATCATCTGAATGATTTTGTAATTTTAGGCAAATTTTTCAAACTCATCTGGATGAACATGATTGGAGCATTTGGATGGAGATGATTCAGTTAAAAATAACAAATGACAAATATACCCTCATTTATAATCATAAATCAAATATGTTTATTTTCCATAGATTTTTCATTTTATATTCTAAAAATTACATATTTGCACCAAATAAAATTTCTAAAAATCGTGAAATCAATGATTATCATTTTTCGTCAAAATCATAAAATCGCAGAATTGTGTTTTTTCCCGCCAAAAAGTGAAATCGTGATTTTTGATAGAAAATTATGGAATTCATCAAAACCGCAAAATCATATTTTCTCGCCAAAAGTGCAAAATCATATTTTCCCGCCAAAACTATAAAATCACGATTTTGGCGGGAAAATTACGGAATTCTGTTTTTTCCGCCAAAACAAAAAATATTGAAGAATTGTGTTTTCCACCAAAACCGTAAAATCATATTTTCCCGCCAAAACTATAAAATCACGATTTTGGCGGGAAAATTACGGAATTCTGTTTTCCCGCCAAAACAAAAAATATTGAAGAATTGTGTTTTCCACCAAAACCGTAAAATCATATTTTCCCACCAAAACTATAAAATCACGATTTTGGTGGGAAAATTACGGAATTCTGTCTTCCCACCAAAACCGAAAAAATTGAGGAATTGTGTTTTCTCGCCAAAACCGTAAAATCATATTTTTCCACCAAAATCACAAAACTTAATTTTCCACCAAAAAATTGTAAAAATTATGTTATCCCGCCTAAATTGCGGAATCATATTTTCCCGCCAAAATCGAAAAACTATGTTTTCCCGCCAAAATTGCAATATAACATTTTCCCGCCAAAAATTGCAAAATTATGTTTTTCCGCCAAAATCGCAAAATTATGTTTTCCGCCTAAACCGTAAAATTATCTTTTTCGTCAAAACCGTAAACTTAATTTGTATGTTAAAATAATAATTTAAAAATTATTTAGATGAAAATATATTTTAGAGCAAGAATTAAATTAATATAGCTTAGATTAAGATTTAAAATATAAGTAAATTAAAGTATGAGTATTTTAGTCATTTTCTTATTAAAGTCATCTAGATGGAGATAAAGATTTGTAAAAAATTAAACAAACAAACAAAAATTCATTCAAATGTTCCATCCAAATGAACATCCAAAAATTGAAACGAACAACATTCAGATGGAGCATTTGGATGGAACATTTAAATGGACCATTTGGATGGAAATGGTTAATGATGAAACGAACGGACCCAAAATCATAAACCCAAAAACCAAACCGAACAATCCGGTTCCGAAAGCGAACCAAATAATCATAAAACTTGAACAGATTCTAAATGCTTCTACCCGAATTATTCGAAAAGAACCAGAACCGAACCGAAAACCGAACAACATATATACCCGAAAATCCAATATAAAATTAGATATCTAAAAAATTATTAATATTTAGTTATAATTGTATATCCAAAAAAATAAAAAAAAACAAAAATATCTGATAACCTATATATATATCCAAGAATCCTTAGTTATATTTGTCAAAATTATACAATGTTTTTTTGCAAAATTTAAACAAATTTTATTAAAATTGAACAGTTGCTTTAAGAAATATTTACTCAGATGTTATAGAAAAGTTGGAATATTACTAGAATATCATACATTTTTTAAAAATTACTCATATGTTTAGCGTCTTTGTGTAATTACAATTAACACCCTTGGATAGTTTTTTTTAATTAAGATTTTTTTATTCTTTTTTTAATTAAGAAATGATTAACGAAAATTAAGATAATCCACGTCATTAAAAGGAAAACAAATTAAAGCTACGTCATTAACGTCATTAAGAGGATCGTTTCGGTTTCCCTCTCTGCTACTTTTCATCCGCCAAAAAAAAAAAAACTCTTTCTTCAACCAGCATTCCGACGAAGACGAAGACGAAGAAACCCTAATTTTTCGCCGGTTATCTTTCCCTAAACTCTCTTCCTTCCGGCCGAAACTTTCAACTTTCTCGTTCTCTCTGTCGCATTTCCATAAAGTCGGGACCTTTTACTTCGTTTACTCAGCTCAAGTCGGGACCTTGTTTAAGGTATGAGTTGAAACTTTATTTTGAATTTTCCGGCATTAATCCGGCATCTAATTTCAATAGCAAGTGATTCCCGTGATTGAAACTGTTTTCCGAAAACTATCGCCAAGAAATTGAGGGTTTTTATCGACGGCTGATTTTCGCCGCCGTTGATTTACATATGGTGGCTGATTTGTTATATCTATTCGATTCGATGGCTTAGTTACTGTATGCTTTACGACTGATTGTTTTATGTTGTGGCTGAGTTACTATATGTTTACGGCGGAGTTATGGTTTATCAATGCATCTGTGACTGAGTTTGTTTAATGTTGTGGCTGAGTCTGTTATATGTTATGGCTGATTTAATATATGCTTACGGCTGATTTATGTTTTATTAGATGGCTAAGGATATTTCTGAAGAACAACCAAGGGATTACCCTCCAAGACTATACGTAGAAGGGGAGTCTGTTCTGGAGAATAAAATGATTAATCACAATATCAAGATGGGAGATTTCCCTGTGATTAGAGAATCAATTGGACAAGATGCGTGGAATGAAATGAAGGGGTCACCTATTGGAATAATTGCTAAGCTAGCTGATAGCCAATTCGTGTGGTCTGGTAAGACTGTTCATTTTCTGCTGTGTAGACAGTTAAGAATACATAAGAAGGAGATTTGGTTTCTGGTTGGTGGTCAACCTATCAGGTTTGGCTTGAATGAATTTGGTCATATCACTAGGTTAAACACGGCTTCAATCCCTACAGAAAAGTTTAAACCTAAAGCTGACTACAAAGCGTTCTTTAGTGAATTGAATGTGCCTGGTGGTGAAGGTCCAAAGCTAGATGAACTGAGGGCAGGATTATTAGTGTGCCGGTCATGGACTCCTGAAAAGCGTAAGTGGTTGGGGCTGTTGACTCTTCAAGCCATTGGACTTTATGGCTTGCATCATAACTCTAGAATACCATTTGAAAGTGCAAAAAGAGTGTTTGATGACGAAGCCATGAACACTTATCCATGGGGTCGGTCTGCATTTGAAGCCCTTGTTAATTCTATAAAGATATTGAGGCCTATTGGAAAGACGTACACCATCAGTGGTATGGTTTTCGTGTTACAGGCTTGGGCGTATGATTCAGTCAAATGCTTTGGAGAGCGATATGGGAACGTAGTCAACAAGGATGAGATACCGTTGCTTCGTTGGGGTGGAAACCGTACACGTACATCAATGGAATCGACCATTGCTGAAGATATCAAAGCGCATGGCGAGGTAAGGTTTTGGCTGTGTTATGATAATTACTGACTGAGTTATATTTTTGATGGCTGAGTTATATTTTGTTATGGCTGAGTTATATTTTTGATGGCTGATTTATATTTTCTTATGGCTGAGTTATGGTTTGAGATGGCTGATGGTTGATTTATTGTTACTGATGTCTGAGTTATATTTTTGATGGCTGAGTTATATTTTATTATGGCTGAGTTATGATTTGAGATGGCTGATGGTTGATTTAGTGATATCTGAGTTATACTTATTGATGCTTGAGTTTAAACTTACAGATGGGTTTTTATAATCTCTTATGTTATAGCTGCGTGTGAGTAAAATGGTTATGAAGGATGATGTAAGAGAGCTGTTTCATACGTGGCCAGATGAAGAAAAAGACATACCACTTGATAATTTGATCTGAGACATACATGAGGATAAGTTTGTCAAAGGTTATTGGGATGTGAGGAGGACTGAGAAGAAGAAGAAAACTGTAAGTGATTTGGTGGACAGAAATGAGGGTGGGAAATCTGATGAGGGAGATACACAAAAGAAGAAGAAGAAGAAGAAAGAAGAAAAGGTAAGTGTTATGGTATGTAGTGAGTTTATATTTTATGTAATGTTTGGCTAGCTTGTTTATGCGTTTTTGTGTATGTGTTGCAGGGTGGTAGTGCGGAGGACGATGCTCTGGTCGATGTGTCTGTTAAAACAGTCGTGGATATGGTGAATCAATTAAACTCAAGGTTTGACACCGTTGATACAAGCATCAGAGATGTATCTTCAAATCTGGAGAAGGTGATTGGAGATAGATTAGAAGTTAGGGTGGATGCAAAGTTTGAAAGCAGGTTTGGATCTATGGAGAAAGAGTTCAAACAGATGAAAGAGCGTCTGAATGCCATGGAGCAGGGTTTAGGGAAATTCGATGACAACTGTGAGGGAAACTCAGAAAACAAACTTATAGAGTCGGTCAGAGACCAGACCAAAATCGACCTTTTGTTGAAACGGAATGAAAAAACAACACCAATGAGTCCAATGAAACCTCCACAAAACCAGTCTGTTACTAGTCCTCTGGTAAGCTAACAGTGACAGACATATGTCTGATTTATAAATACATTGCGGCTGTGTTATTATTATCTTGATAACTGAGTTATCATAACGTTTATGCAGGCGAAGGATAGGGTCGATGTAGAGAAGGACACTGGTATTTCTGTTGTCAGTAAGAAGCTGGAAAAAGAATTTGAGAAGGTCATTGATGGAAACTCTGCTATTGATTTCATCGAGAAGTCTCCTTCATTTAGGAATTTACGCTCGAGGAAAATTGACACAGGGAAACTCGCAGCGGGAAAGAAAAAGCCCGTCAAAGATAAGCCTGTCAAAGCTAGGGATGTCAAAGAAGAGCAGCCAGCAGTCAAACGTAGAAGAGGTAGAAAGCCTCCTTCTGAAACAGTTAAAAAGTTGAAAGTAGCTGCTGATGGCCCTGTTTTGAAAGATGAGGAAGTGTTGGAAAAAGCTGGCATTGAAGGTGACACTGAGGTATATGTCACAGATGAGTTGATGGCAGAAGAAGCACGCACGTTACCTGAGTCTGAGGATGATGAAGAGGAAAAGATAAGGATTGAAAAAATCAAAGCTCAAAGGAAGGAGAGTGTCAAGCTGTCTCCGGATGGGAGTGCATTGAATCCCCTCTCTAATTTCCACCCTATGCTATTTCCTTATATCGGAGTCAACGGACTGCATTGCATGAGGAAGAATTGCGTGCCTTCATTTGGGATATATGATCCTCTGCCACCAGTTGACCCAGCCAAATTGCAGAAACTGAAGGAATTCATGGCCCCATTCAAGTATGAACCTTTATACCTTATAACTTCTTAATTACGGCTTGTTTACATTATTTTTAAGCACAACAGTGTCTGTTTATATGTTAGGCATCTCCCATTGGGCAGGGCAACAGACACTGCTGATTTCTACAGTATTATCATCACCGAGAGAAAGGACTGGCCACAGGAAGGTTATGGATGGCTGTGGGATGACGTAATTATAACATTTTGGCTGAGTTATTAGTGTGTTTTGGCTGAGTTATTGATATGTTTTGGCTGAGTTTTTCTACATTATGGCTGACTTATCGGCTGAGTTTTTTTACATTATGGCTGACTTAGTGGCTGAGTTTTTCTACATTATGGCTGAGTTATTGGTGTGTTTTTCTACATTATGGCTGAGTTATTAGTGTCTTATGGCTGAGTTGTTTTTTGATTTTGTTTCTTGTTTTTTTTAATTTTTTTGTGTGCAGCATATTGCTGCGTATATGAGAGTTCTTAAAAACAGGTTCATCACACGAGTTCCCTTCCCATTTCATACCAAACGCATTGCGTTTATAGACCCGTGGTTCGTGAGCTATTGGTGTAAAGAGTATGACCACTTCAAGGCAAAGCCCGGGAGGTTTAAATTCAAAGACACCCCTTATGAGAAGCTGGTACACGGTTTGGAGCCAAAAGATCAGCAGACAAAATTGAAGTGGATAGAAGATGTGGATCACTTGTATATAGTTCACCAAATCGGAGGCAATCACTGGGTGGCGCTCGACGTGGACTTGATTAGGGGGCACATTGATTGCTATGATAGTATCGTGGGGCATCATACAAAGGAGAGTGAGTTATCTGTGCTGGAGGCTTGTAGGCCGTTTACGAGGATGATTCCTCTGATGATGAACGAACTGATTAGTCCTGAAATCTATCCACCTAGGTTCGAGCAGTTTTCATTCAGAAGGAGGAATAAATCGAGGGTCCCTCAGAACGACCAAGTTAGAGACTGTGGCGTGTACGCGTTGAAATTTGTCGAATGTCTAGCGCTTGGTGTAAGTCTTGATGGCATCTGTGATGAAAATATTCAAGCTATACGGGTTAAGATGGCAACAAAGATCTATGACGAGGTACCTGACCTGCTTGGTGCGTTTACAATCAAATGATACATTATGATGATATGTAAAATATTAGTATTTCGAACATGTGATTGTCTTTTCTTCTAACTATTTAACAACTTTGAGTTATCGTGATGGTTATGTATGTGGTTGATCTGTGCTTAAGTAGCCATATCGTTAGAATAACTCGGCCAAACCACGAATTAATATACGGTAAAACACATATATCGTTATAATAACTCGGCCAAACCACGAATTCATCTGTGGTACATCACCCGTGTCATTGTCATAACTCGGCCAAACCACGAATTCATCTGTGGTACATCAGCCGTGTCATAGTCATAACTCGGCCAAACCACGAATTATTATGTGTTTAAGTCGTGATTTGATTCAATCTGTAAGTAAACCACGTTAATAAGATGTATTTAATTTCTTCTATTCACTTTCCAATTAATGATCATAAAATTAGATCATGTTTGTACCCTAAACCACCCAATATATACCCTAAACCCACAAAGCTAAACTTAACTTCCATTACTGGAAAGTCGATCTATATAGAATGTGAATGGGCTGAAAGTGTGAAATTTTTATTGTGGTTTAATGTTATAAATTTGGACATTATTAGAACCAGAAATAATGTTAATATACAAATGGCCCTCTAAATAAAATGATTTTCTCATAACTCGGCCGTAAAATAGTAAATACCTCAGCCGTTACGTATTTGAATTATTTTGAATATTTTTTAATTGTTTTAGTTATTATAATAATTTCTTTTGTATTATTTACAATTATTATGTAGTAATTTATGACATTAAAACGCGTGTGCGTGTGAATATGTCAGAATTTATTGTTGGCGTTCCCCAAAAAAACACTTTCTGTAATCTCGGGACTATATAATAAATTAATATCTGAGTAACTCAGCTGTAAAACATTAGTAACTAAGCCAATTCTCGTTTTAATTTTCAATATACAGGAATGGCTTGTACGACGTCGTTTGATTAGTGGTTTAGTAGACACGACTATATTGATTTAGTGATTTATTGTTTTAGTAAGCAAAGAGAAGATGATGGCGCAGAGATCTCTACTCGGCGGCGACTCTAGGGTTGATGAGAAAACTGCTTCTGAAGGAAATGAGGTATTTTTTAACGACCGTCTGAGACGTACAAATCTTTAGACATCTTTATATTGTCTGTCGTGTTTGCGTTAATGTAGGAGCTGGATCGTATGGAAATAAGGATGAGAATGAGGTACAGCGAAATTCGGAGGCGCGATAAGGGCGTTCCGATCGCGTGTGATTGTAGTGCAGCGGTTCTCGTTGCCACTTCTCGTGATCCTAATACAAGAGGAAAACTTTATTTCAGTTGTCCGTATGAAATCTCAGATGTAAGCATCTTTTAAGATTTATCGGTTCTTGATTTTGATTTCTGATTCCTTATTTATGTTTTTTTATTGGGGTGTAATACGAGTTATGTATGATTTTTAAGGGTCCCGGTCAAGGCTGCGGTTTCATGAGGTGGTGGACTGTCGCATTGTGTGACGAATTTGAGAAGATAAAGGAAGAGAAGAATGAGATGAAGCAGGATTTGGAGGCTGCCAAGAAGCGGATCGAGGCTCAGGAAGAAAAGATCTTCCTTATGGAAGAGAAATTTGAAGCGCTAGAGAAGAAGTATCAGAGCTTGAACAAGTATCTGTGAGCTTAGTTAATTTCGGTTTTTTATTTGGACTTCCTTGTACTGTCTGGTTTTTTTTTTTGGACTGCATTGTACTGTCGGTATTAATCTGTATGTCGCTACCATAACTCGGCCAAACCTCGAATTTATCTGTGTTAATATAACCACAAATTAATATACGATGAGTCAGTCATATCTTTATATTAACTAGGCCAAACCACAAATTAATATAGGATAAGTCAGTCATATCTTTATAAAAACTCGGCCAAACCACAAATTAATATACGATAAGTTAAGGTATGTTTCAATCATAGTTGTTTGGTCAGAAGGAATGAATTAGTTATAATTATATCTAGCCTTATGTTTGAGTAAAAGCAATATCACACGAAATTAAACGCAAAAAAAAAACAGAGTTCAATCCTAAACATTTCAAAGATTAACATTAAGACAGAAGATATAGGTCCTCCACCAAACACCTTCTTCTTCTATTGGTTCTCTTCAACCACCTCCATCATCACATCCTCAACATTCTCTCGTTGCTTCTCAGTGAAATCAAGACTGTAGAAAAATAAACTAAATGTTAGTGAACCATAGGTGCTAAATGTATCTGTCTAATGTTTATATATGTAATAGAAACTTACATGTATCTTCAGATATCTACATCAGGCAACCTAGGATTTAAGTAGAGACGGGAACAACCATGTTCACTCATTAAAACATTTGTCCCTGAAGATTATTTGTAAATGCTGTCTAGTTAATTACAAAGAAACTCAATTTGCTACCTTTAAATAGTAAGCTTACAGTTTGAAAGTTATGAAGGATAACTTACCAAAAACCTCTGAGATTCTCCAGCCCCGGAGAACAGCAACTATAGGCTGATAGTTGTAAGTAACCGAACTGATCTGTTGAGCATACTTGGTTACAAACAACTCACAGCACTTACCAACAGCACAACACTTGATCTCCTTACCCCTATAATACGTTCAAACAATACTTTTATGTAAAAAAAGAATTGAATAGAATAGAATAGAATAGAATAGAATTAACAACTCATGATACAAACTTAATAGAATTGAAACTTACTCAATGTCCACTAACTTGAACGCCACATATCTAGACTCATAATCTGTCCCTCCCAGACGACAGACATAAGAAAAATTTCTTATAGTTGTCACAGCTTTGACAACACCAATAGCGTCTAAGAATATGATATAAACAGAACAACAGAGTTCAGTAAGATTTATATCATCTAACATTGAATATAAGAGAAAAAAATCCCTTACCAGTCACAAACTCTTTCTCATCTTCCTGGGCAAACTCAACAGTCTCTAGGAAAACAAAATCATAGAAACTGTAAGGGCATTCAACAGTGATAGACCACATAGTAGTGTCAGCGATGCACTTGATTACAACTAGGAAGCAACAATATCTGGTTCTTTTCCCTTGAGGACGCAGAACCTCAAAGTCAGACAGGCGAAACCATAAGCCTGGTTTCAGTACAGCCTGAAAATTCCAGTTGTAATAGCGATGTGGAATAGTTGCATCGATCCTATTTGCCTAAATTCATAATAAATTCCATGTATGAGTTTTTCAATACCGAAAAAAACTATCTGTATAAAAGACAATCCATAGTCATGAAATTTTTTACCTTTTCGTCGGCCAAGATCATTCTGGTCTCAACCCGACCATGCACCAGGGGTTCTTTCCACATGCTTAAGATCTTAACATGGACCAACCATCTCGTTGAGTTAACGTTCAAATCAGACAGGTAGTGATGAGGTTCCATGGTTAAAGAAACTTTTAGATTTTACAGAAAATGCTTGTTTATTTAGGGTTTATTAGAGAAGCAAAGAGAAATAGCAGAATATATGAAGAGTCTAAAGGAAATAATTTAATTGCCCTCTTTAATAAATCCCTCTTGCCCCCCTTAAATTTTTGTTTCCCAATTACGTTACCAAAAGAAAAATAAATGAATATTACTTATCTCTTTGCCCCTTAAATTTAGCTAAATTAGTTACAAATTTAAATACAAATGGAAATAACAGCATTATCTAAATACATAGACCATAATATTTCTTTCCTTTTGTATCAACTTTAATGTTTAAACAATTTGTCTCTTCCCATAACTTTGACGGTTCGTAGTTATGATAATTGGTTTCTTTTATATTCCCCATAGTTGTTTTCCAAAATTTGAGTTTTCTATAAAAACAATTATCTATAAGTGACGATATTGAAAAGGCACGATATGAAACGTTTGAGTCTTAAAAAACGTGAAAACTTCTTCATTATCTATAAGTGATGATTACTTATTAACTGACACTAAAATTGAACTTGGAAGTAATTATCACAATGATTTGATATATCAAAGATTTATAAAATCTTAACAGTATTTTCACATGTATATTTATTGTTATAATGGTATGGTGCTATTGAAACTTATCTATTAACTAAAAAGTCAGCCGTGACGCAACCTTTCGTTTTCCGTTAAGCATATAACTCAGCCGTCACATGTACATTTTGCCGCGGAACATTAAGAGACGCAACCTTTCCACTGCTTTTCCCTTTTTTTCTCTTTATATCATATCAGTTCGCCTTCGTCTCTTTTTCATCTCATCGTCTCTCGTTCGTCTTTCTCTCCAATCCCCTACACAAAATATATCCGGTACATCTTCCAATCGACATGGAAGCGGTTGTTCCTCACATCGACCTAAAGTTTTTCGGCGAAGTAGCAGCGATCATTATCGTTGATGGTCGGGAGGATCTTCCCGTTCTAAACCCGAGTGTTGGTTACTGGGTTGACAAAACCACTGTTACGTGGTTCAAGTTCAATAACGACCTCTCTGTCGCGATTGCAGAGATACTCGAGCACAACTGGCACCATGAGTGGCCGACATACCGCTTGATTCCCGCCGATGTTAAGAGACGATGGTTTATCCTCCTCGCGGTAAGCATCGATATTTGATATAGAGCACACTAAAACAGAAACCCGAATTCACGATCTTTTCTTTCTTTGTAGCGTAAATACACGTGGGATCCAATGCAAACATCAACGGTTTGGACCCAGTTCCATTTGGTGGCTAGAACTATATTCCGGGACCAGATGCGTACGTTGATGAGGATATGGGCGCGTAGTGGCGATAAGCCCGAGTGGATGAATCTAATAGTGTGGAATAATTTATGCGATATGTTTGCCGAATTTGGCCGTTTGTTCCGTCGTTAAACTTCCTTCTACTGTCGTTTCAGCTATGAACTTCCGTGTAATGAACTTCCGTGTAATGAACTTCTATGATCAGCTTTTAGTATGACCTTTGTTATCACTTGATTTACCCGTGGTTTCCATTGTTCAATTTTATTATAAATGAGCCGTAACTTGACCTTAACTCAGTCGTGACTTGCTAATAATTCAGTCGATAACAAAATAACTCGGCCAAAACACGAATTCATCTACGTTAAGTCAGCCATGACGCTTTCATAACTCGGCAAGACCACGAAATAATCTACGTTAAATCAGCCATCACGCTGTCATAACTCGACCAAACCATGATTTAATATGTGCTAAGTCATCCACGTCTTAGCAGTCATGTAATTTACGCAGATTTATAAAATCTTAACAGCATATTCACATGTATATTTATTGTACTTACCAAAAAAAAAAACATGTATATTTATTGTTATAATGGTATGGTGCTATTAAATCTTATCTAATAACTCTAAAGTCAGCCGTCACGCAACCTTTCGTCTTCCGTTAAGCATATAACTCAGCCGTCACGTGTACATTTTTGCCGCGGAACAATAAGAGACGAAACCTTTCCTCTACCTTACCCTTTTTTTTCTCTTTATATCCGATCAGTTCGCCTTCGTCTCTTTCCATCTCAGGGTCTCTCATTCGTCTTCGTCCCCAATCCCCTACAGAAAATATCTCCTGGAAAACATCTTCCAATCGACATGGACGTTTTTCCTCACATCACAGGAAAGTTTCTCAGCGATGTTCTAGGGATCATTATCGCTGATGGTCGGGAGGATCTTCCCGTTCTGAACCCGGGTGTTGGTTACTGGGTTGACAAAACCACTGTTACGTGGTTCAAGTTCAATTACGATCTCTCTGTCGCGACTGCAGAGATACTCAAGCAGAACTGGCACCATGAGTGGCCGACGTATCACTTGATTCCCGCCGATGTTAAGGAACGATGGTTTATCCTCCTCGCGGTAAGCATTGATATTTGATATAAAGCAAACTAAAAACCGAATTCAGGATCTTTTCTTTCATTGTAGCGTAAATACACGTGGGATCCAACGAAAACATTCACGGTTTGGACCCAGTTCAATTTCGTGGCTAGAACGATATTCCGGGACCAGATGCGTGCGTTTATGGGGATATGGGCGCGTAGTCGCGATAAGCCCGAGTAGATGGATCTAATAGTGTGGGAAAATTTATGCGATATGTTTGCCGAATTTGCCCTATTGTTCCGTCGTTAAACTTCCTTGTACTGTCGTATCCTCTTTGAACTTCCGTGTAATGAACTTCTATGATCAGCTTTCCTGATGACTTTTGTTAAATTTGATCAGATTTCCATTGTTATGAACTTCTATGACTTCTATGTTCAGATTTCCATTGTTAAATTTAATTATTAATATTGTCGTAACCTGACCACGAATTAATCTACGTTAAGTCAGCCATTAAGTTGTCGTAACTCGGCCAGACCACGAATTAATCTACGTTAAGTCAGCCATGACGCTATAATAACTCGGCCAAACACGATTTAATATGTGCTAAGTCATCACGTCGCTGTCATAACTCGGGCAAACCACGAATTAATCTGTGTTAATTCGTCATTTTGATACAGTCATGTAATTTACTCAGATTAATTAGATGTAATTAACTTTTATATTCACTTTCCGAGTAATGATCATGTTAGCTCATGTTTGCACCTTTTAAAACTCATTCAATAAATCGATAAACCAAACACAAAAAATTTGAATTACATTGAATACTTTTTCCAAAAATGTGGTAATTTATTACTGATTCGACTTGCCGTCTGCGGGTGAATATGTCAGTAATTATTAATGTCGTCTCCCGAAAAAACACTTTTATGTTATCTCGAAAATTAATATGTATTAAATAATGGGATGTTCGTAAGACAGTTGTAACTCAGCCAATACTTGTATGGCTCGAACGACGTCGTTTTATTAGTATACATGACTATTATGATTTAGTGGGTAAGAGTCATCAATTAGACATTTATTCCCAAATAAACAGTTAGGGTTCTTCTTCTGTATCCGAAAAACGAGAGAAGATGGAAGTAAGCTCTGGATCGACGAGTAGCTTTGTGAGAAATTCTGGTGTTCGGAAACTGTGTGACTGTGGATTGCCGGCAAAGGTCTTCAAATCCAAAACGGATAAAAATCCAAATAGAAGGTTCTTTGGGTGTCAGTTGTACAAGGAAGGTGGTAATGCTCACTGCAAATTCTTTAGGTGGTTCGACGAAGAGGTAATAGGGTGGCCGAAAAGAGCTTTGGTAGAAGCTCAATCTGTAATTAAAGAGAAGACTGAGGAGATTGAAGAACTTAATGCGACAATTTTGGAGCTTCGTGGTAATCTGGAGAGGCAAAACTTGGAGATATCATCATTTAATAAAGAAGATGAGAAGATTTTGATTGAGCTTGGATTACAGAGAAGGATTGATGAAATGGAAACAATAGTTTATCGTCAACGCATCGTCATCAGGGGATTGATAGGATTGCTTGTATGTGTCGTATCAGCCATTGTTTTTGGTTGAACATTGTTGTGTTTCGTAATGCTTTTTGTTTAGTATTGTTTGAATTTTGCCAAATGACCAATAATAACTCAGCCGAGTAAACGTAAATAACTCAGCCGTACAAAAGTAAATAACTCAGCCGTGACGTATTATTCTACAACATGACATCAAAAAATTACTCATAAATCAGCCGTGTCGCTGAAATAACTCGGCCAAACCATAAATTCAGTAACGTAGATTCATTAACATATAGTCAATACATAGATTCAAATAAAAAAAAAAGTACTGCAATACAATAACATAAAAGAAAATACAAATAGAATGGATATCTCCATTCTTAGTCTGATTCAGACTCCGACAACTCGGTCGGCTTAAACCCCAGTTTATCCCAATTGATCCCCGTCACCTTGAATGCCATCTTCTCCTCGTAAGCTTTCTTTGCCTGCTCCTCAACGATCTGGAACTCCTCCTCCACGTTAAATCCGTCCTTCAAACTCATCATCTTCCTTAGGAGCTTCAGTTTCGCATCCTCCTCACGCAGCGTGAGGTCCAAAGCGTGGGCTTCCTCCGTCTCTTTCATGTTGTGTCTGATGAGAGAGATGATGCCTTCGAAACGTTCTTTCTGCTCTTGCATCTCCACTGCGTGCCTCCTGCTGCTGGAACCGTCTTCAACACGCAGATGAAAAACGGGCAGATGAAAAAAAAAAAAAAGATGTTAAAACGGGCTTAAAGCCCGCGGGCCTAACGGGCCAACCAACATATTAATTCGGCATTAACAAATACATAAAAGGGAATTCATACAAACAATACTACGACTGACAAGTTTTAGCATTATGCCTAGCTTGTTTACATCGAGAACATACATGTTGCTTCCTAGGGCGTTTGTTTCCAATGGCAACTTCCAAAGATGATTTAATCCTAATTTTCTTGGGCCTTCCTGGCTGGTTTACAACAATCGGAGGCAAGCACGGTTGGTTAACTACAATTTGAGGAACAGGGATTGCCGTATCGGAAGGCATGATTGGAGCAGCGTATGCGCTAACCAAGTAACTGCTCTTATAGTAAGGACTGCACAGGGATATACGAGACACACCCATATGCTCTGCAGCTGCGATTGCATGTATGCATGGTAATTTCTCGTGCTCGAAACGACGGCATGTGCATTTTTTTGCATCCACATTTACAATATGCAACTGTGTTCCATAAGTTACCTGCACGGGTAAAGCATCAATCGTTTGTACACCCATAAGTCTTGCCGCGGTGACACGGGCCTATTAGAAGGAGAAAAAAAACAAAATACGTTAAGTCTGATTTATGGAAATAATGTCTGGCTTATGAACGTTTGACGACTGACTTATGTAAGTAGTTACAGCTGAGTTACCTGTAAAAGTTTTTCAACACCTCGTGAGAGCGTTGTTTGCTGCGAATTCGCGTCCTCTCTCCGTTCAGCAAACCATCTGGTCATCATAGTCCGTATCGATTCTAAAAGTCGAACTATGGGAAGGCTTCTGGCCTTTGACAGTGCTTTGTTCATTGATTCCGCAATATTCGTAGTCATTAAATTGTACCTTTCACCCGAGAAATGAACACGCGCCCACATTTGGACAACAGCTCGTTGGAGGTATCCATGTAGGTTCTGATCAGACCCTTCAATCTCATTGAACGCCTCATTAAAATCACTCAGCCTAAAACACCTTGCCGCTTTTTTCACCAAAGGGAACAAATGTTTTCCTTTGAATTTCACCAAAATGTTCTTATACAAGTGGTAAGTGCAAATTCCACGAGAAGCCATCGGATACACTTCACCAATTGCTTTCCCTATTGACTTATGTCTGTCCGAGATTATCGCAAGATCCTTATCGTCAGGGATAACAACTTTGAGTTGGGTAAAAAACCATCGCCAAGAATCATCATTTTCAGTGTCAACAACACCGAAAGCTATTGGAAAAATCTGAAAATTACCATCCTGAGCTAGGGCTGTTAGAAGCGTCCCTTTGTAACTTCCATGGAGAAACGTTCCGTCGACAACAACAACTTTGCGCATGAAAGGAAACCCAGCAATACTGGCACCAAAAGCAATGAACACATAGTTGAATCTTCCTTCCTCATCAAGTTGAAGACGCGTGACTGTACCCGGATTTACCCGTCTTATCATGTATAGGTAAGAAGGTAGTTCTTCAAAACTACTCTCAGGAGTTCCCTGCTCGATCTGCCTTGCAAACAGGAGCGTCCTATGTGACTTCCAATAACCCATTTGTTGACACCAACATATCGTAACTATAAGTCAGCCGTAATATATTTAACTCAGCCACAATGTAAACATAAGTCAGCCGTAATATATATAAGTCAGCCATATTATATCTATAACTCAGTCGTAAACTATTAGTCAGCCGAAATGTATTAATAAATCAGCCGAAATGAGAAAAAGTCAGCCGTATAGTAATCAATAGGTCAGCCGCCACATAGTAATTACCTTTATTCTAAAATGCTTATTGATAATTACTCCGACTGATTTGGGTTTAACGTCCGGACCAACGTCACCAAGAAAGTCCCTGTAAAGAGCTCCCAAAACATCAGGTGTTGCTTGTCGGGATCGATTAGAACGTTCCGTCACAGAACATGTGTGTTCCGAATCGTATATACGAACATAAAAATACGGCTCATCCCCTTGTGTAGATGCACGAACTCTCCATCGACATTCATCAACCCAGCAAACAATATTCACTGTGGTCGGATTTGATATTGGTACATTAAAATCAAATCCATCCCTTACCGCAAGAAGTTTGAGTCGATGCACCAAATCTTCTTTGCTCCGGTATCGTTGTCCTACAGCGAGGTTTAGCAAAGACAACTCCAACCTTAGCGCCTCCGAGTGCCCAGCCGATCCGGCCATTTCAATGTTCGGAGGTGTCTTCTTAGGAGGCAGAGACGGTGAATCTTCGTGTTGCTCACAAGGCTCGCCGTATACAGTAAAGTTATCATCATCAGACGAGGCACCGTCGGAGTCGTCGAAAACATCAAATCGGCTTGAAAATTCATCATCTTCTTCTTCGTCATCTGCTTCTTGGTCACCTGATTCTTGGTCACCTGCTTCTTGGTCACCTGCTTCTTCGTCTTGATTTTCACTATAATCATAACAGAAACCTTCAAATCCACCATCGTGAACTTCGTATCTAGATTCTAATTTTGAGCCAGAACTGGATGGCCTTTTCATTCTTCCTCTCGATCCGTCCTTCCGACTAATTTTCATATACTCTTTCACCGTAAATTCCACACAGAGATGTAGTTGATCGATTTTCCGTAGGCTTAGAAAACATTGCAACTGTCGATCATTGGAGACATAAACTGGTGGAGTATCATGCGACATATTTTTCATAGCCTTCTTCGATAACATGTAGCTCAGCTTTAACTGATGGCACAACTCATTCAAACCGTAGTCATCGAGCACCAACTTCACAAGCTTGTCGTGCGTTGTTTCCCCATCTATCTGCACAACTCTACACCCTTTATCGTCGGTGTTAAATACGTATTTGTGTTTCTTTACCCAATTACCGGAAACAACCATTACCGGAACCGGATCAGTCATATCGGGATAAGTAAGACGATGTCGAGTCGAGTGAAATTTAAGTTCTGGTGATGTGAAAAAACACAGGTGAAGATCGACACAATGAAGAAGAAGAAGACGAGTAGAAAAGACCTTTCGTATTTCCCTTGATGATAATGACATGGAATGATGACATGGAATGTTGCATCCGACGTCACTTTTTTAATTGATGAAGTGGCAAGTAAGCCACCAAACGAAAATGTTAATCAACAGAATTAAACCAGCCATCAAACAAAACTATAAGTCAATCGCAACATGCATACTATTACAGTAATTAAAAAACGAAAAAAATGCAGCCAAATTCAGCCGTTTAATGTCGTAAAATCTTTAACTCAGCCGTATCGTTTAATAAGTCGGCCGTAATAGCATGCTATTCTAGTAATTAATCTTTCGCTACTAAGTCAGCCAAAATAAGGCCGAGTTTTCAGTTAATTCAGCTCATTACGGCTGATTTATGACACTCGAGGCTAAATCAGCCGTAACGACATCACATAACTAAGCCGTCTTTGATAACCCAGCCAACCGGAAAAAGTTAACTCAGCCGTGTCGAAGGGATAACTCAGCCAAAATTTTAACAAGTCAACCAACGAGTGAAATCTCAGCCGTAACTTAGGCTGGGTTATGCTCCAAAGTCAGCCGTTTTCTCATAACTCAGACAGACTTCATTAACTCAGCCGTAACTAATGGCTGGGTTATACTCGTAAGTCAGCCGTTTGCTCATAACTCAGCCATATTCCGTAAATCAGCCGCTATTAACCGTAACTCAGCCGTGAGTGCCGCTGTATCGCTTTACGGCTGAGTTCATTAATACACGTCAGCGATTTCTGACGTGGCGACGCGGCTTCGCTGACGTGGCAATGGCATTCTTTGTAATTACGTTTTTTCCTGTAACGTTTACCAGGGGCACGCTGGGTATAAAAAATATACCTGAAATATGATAGTAATAAAAGAAAGATCTGTATGGTTCTGGTCATTTCATCTAAAATTTATAACATCTGAGTAAAGATCCCTTGTTTTAATTAAAAGTGAACATTTTTTTTTTCTATCCGAGAACTTAATAAAGACCCATACAGTCTTAGCGTTTTACGCTGAGGTAAGCTATGCTTTCATCACGTGGTAATTCAAATTCCATAAATACAATGAATCTGTATTTGTAGGTTCGTTACTTCGTTCGATGAAGCAATGATATAAGAAAAGTATGATGTTTGGCTTCAAGGACTAACTTGGTTGCAACAGTAATTTAAAGTTTTTCCGAAATTAATATTTGTTAAAGATGGAATATCAGCAAATTTGGTGAGGTATTAGATATTAATTATTTTTTAGGTATTCCAATAATAAAATTTTCCATCATATTTTTTCAAAAATTGAAAGATTAATAGTGATTAATTATTTTTATGTATTCCGATAACAAAAGTTCACATTTTTATTATTTTCATATCTTTTCTTTTTAAATGTTAATTAATAAAACGGCTAATCGTGATTGGTTGTTTTAAACTACACATTTAAAAGTATTCTAAAACTCCAAAAATAATAGATACTAGATTTTAGCCCGCGGTACTACACTGCAGAACGATTTGTTTTCTAAAAGTAGTGATTTTTAAAATTTAATGATTATTTATTATATATAAAAGTTTGTAAATTATATCATTTTATAAGACATTTATATTTTATAGTTTACAATTGTTATTAAGTAACGGTATACCACGGGACATTTTTGGTTTTATACAATCTTATCTAAACCAGGCTGATTCGATATGTCTAATATTGATGGTGTTAAAAATAATAAAATGAGGATTTAACCCGTGTTGAAGTAGCGGTTTAATGATATTATAAATTTTTATTAATGTTGATTCAAACTGATCCCGCCATATTACCCTATTCCACAATATAACTTGTCCCATGTTATTTAAATATTTTTTATATGTTCAAATGTTGATCATATTATAAAATTTTTATTGATTTTAAATATATCAATTGTAATATTTAAAAATTTACAAAAGTTTAAAATTTACTATTTCTGGTAAAATTAAACAGTTTCACTAAAAACCGTATTAAACCGTATACAAACTTTTAAATTTGGATGCTTATTAAGTTAAGCTTCCTGCTCATTCGGAATTGGATCATTTTGATTTTATTTATAATATGACTCTAAATCATTGTCTGAACATTTTAGCCAATGTTGGACGTTGAACACACATATTTTTTATTTAATTGAGTAATAATATATATCCATTTTTAAATTTTGAATCACAATATATGCAGAAAAATGGTATTTTTCTTAATTTTATGTATTATATGATGATTTAAAACATTTAAAAAAATTAAACAAAGATGATAGGAGAATCATAAGTTTAAATCTTAACCAAATCTTCTAGATATCTATATTGTTAAATATGAAATATCCGGTTTAAGAGTTCGGTTTCTTATAACCCGATCGAAAGAAAATATGGAATATCTGGTGTAAGAGTTTGAAGTAAATTTTGTACCGGGTCGGTAACCAAAAATCTCGGATAAATTTTTAACCCACATGGTATAAAATGGACTTCTAAAATACTAATATAGATGATAATATTTGTTTGATAAAAGATTTAGACATTTTTACATTTTTCTTGGAACCTTTCTCTATTTTTCACTTTGATGTGATAAAAGATTTAGCTGTTTTAGTTGCATATATAGACATTTAACTTTCTCGAATAACCAAAAAATAGAAAAAGAAGGAAAACATAAGAAAAATGCAAAAGATAAGCAAAACATAAGCAACAAAATGTGAAATAGATAAAAACAATTTTAGTCAAATCAAATCCTAATAACAATGATGTTTTGAACACACTAATTGTTATTTCATATATTAACAATAACTTTTGTATATTGTTGGGAATATAGTATGCTATCAGATATATGAATAGCACAACACAAATTTATGGAACAAAAGCCATAGTGAATGTGTGGCACCCAAAGTAGAACGAGTCGACGAATTCAGCTTAAGGCCAAACTTGGCTCGTCTCCGGTTCTTATAACAACAGTGATATGAATACCATTGAAGTTGGATGGCATGTTAGTTTTTTTATTAATCAAAACAAATATTATTTACAAAATATATCCAGTAACTATATGTTATGTAATTTGTTTTTAAAACTTATTTATTAAAACTACAAATTTGAATTATTTGGCAACTTAGGTTTTTCCCAAACTATATTCTGGGATTACAAAGCGAGACTCTTCATTTCCTCGACGGTATATGTATGATTTTCTAAAAACAAACTAATAATGCATTTCTATTGTAGAAGGAATTACAAAACAAGCTTCCATAAGTATTTTATTATATTTTTATATACCATTATATTTCAGAGAACATGGATAGATGTTTCTATCATTTTCAAGTTTAGTAGTGGATGTATATATATGACATTTAAATTTTGAAAGATATTGGTTCACTTTCAATAATTTTGATGTCCATTTCGGTCCAGTTTTGGAAATTTCACTCCAAACTTGTATCAAATCTACTTTAACTCGAGGATGCAACTACTCAAAGACTATCCAAACCAGAATCACTTCTTGGTTTACACTTCCATCCTTAACATCATTCGACAAAATGTTCCAGAGACTTATCCTCTTGGTAATTTTGTAACCTTCAATCTCATATTCCGATATAAATGTAGATACTAAACTTATTAGTTGTTTTAATGAATATTGTTTCTTTGTAATATACTAATATGTAATAATATAATTGATTAAAAGTAATTTTTTATATTTGACATATATGTTACTTGACAATTTTTTTCTTGATTAGATCCTTTCATTGTTAAAAGATTATAAACAAACATGAAAATATAAACGGAAAGTACGGAAACTTCGTACGCCTTAAGAATTTCGAACATGATTAGGAAAAATCAATCTATTTAAGGTTTAATTTTACATCAAACAAAATGATGGTACTAACTTGGTCTTTGATGTCACAGGCCTAACTATATTAATTTTCATTTTCTAAGTCACGATAAATGTTGGTTCTTAATCGAACTGGAACTACTTTGAAGTTTAGAAACTCCTATATGCTATCTTAAT
Organism: Arabidopsis arenosa; assembly: GCA_905216605.1. Taxonomy (NCBI): domain Eukaryota; kingdom Viridiplantae; phylum Streptophyta; class Magnoliopsida; order Brassicales; family Brassicaceae; genus Arabidopsis; species Arabidopsis arenosa. Next base: position 14,029,071 of record LR999453.1, on the reverse strand, counting down.
TAAACATAAACTCCAAACATAATAATTACTTGCCAAAATGTTTAATTTTATTAGTGTATTGTCTCAAAATACAAAATAAAAGTTTTCAGTCTTCTTTCTAAAAAGTATTTTGTACTTCTTTTAGTTGGCACAAAGTGATAAGATGATTTCTATTTGCTAGAGAAACTTCAAGAATTTAAATTTCCACGGCTCTTCCAACATAAAGAAACCATTTTGAATTACAATCATCGACATCTTTTTTTAAGATCATAAAAAATCATCATTGCAACTTTACCAAGTTCATTAAAATCAATAGATATTTGGGAATTTATAGTAACTAGCCATGGATTCAAAAAGAATTAAGTAACTAGCCATGAGCTACAGTTACTTGTCAGAAGGGTAGATGAAATTACCCAAAAACCTTTGTTTTTCTCATTTTTTTTCTTTTTGATTTCTCTCTCCTTCTCTACCTCCATTGTTGCATCCACAACCATCCTCCGACAAATATTATGCCACCATTCTTTCTCTCTTTCGATAAATTTAGGCTACCAAACGCTTTCCATATTGATGGGTTATCTCTTCCTCAATTTGCAGAAGATCTTTCTCTTTATTTCGTCAAATTTCAATCTTTCTTGGAATCTCCGTCGTCATGTTTTTGTTTTAAATTGTATGTCATTCTCTTTTGTAACATGCTACTTTCTCGAATTAAACGTGATAGCATAAAATCTCTCTCTTCAACATGCTATATTTTCGTATTACACATTATTTATTATGATCACATATGATTTCTTTCAAAAGCATGATTTTAATGTTAAAAACACATTATTTTTCTAAACGACACATAATATTTTTTCAGTATAACATGCTATTTACTTCAATATAACACGTTATTTTTATATATTACACGCTATTCAGTTCATTTGTTTCAAAAACATGCTTTTTTAGAAAACAACATTATGTTTTTGTAAATAACAGGTTATTCGGTTTAATATATCATGTTAAATTTAAATGTTAAATGCTATTTTCTAAAATTTCACGAAAATTATCTTCTTTTCGTTTTCGGCACTGAATCTTTCTTTCCTTCTATTCAACTCCAAAACAAAAAAGGTTAATTTTGTCAATTCACTCACTCTAAATTGTGGGACCATAGTTACCTTCTAACAAAAAATAGATCGATGACTATTTTCTTAATAACTTTTCGGTCAAAAGTTACTTTCTAATATTTCCCTAGATATTTTCACTTCAAAAGAAGAAAACTATTAATTTTTCATTTAATATGTATTATTTTCAGAAAGTTAAGTTGATCGTATGGCAATGAAAACAAATTAACAATATCACAAAATAATCCATAAGACCCACACACACATGGATTATCTCGTCTCTGAATTCTTTTCCAATGTCCTTATTTATAATATTTCACTTTTGATATTTTAAGAATATTCTATTCTTATTTTCAAGTTTTTTTTTTTTGTCGGCCATGGTTCATTCATTTGAAAAACATAAGAGTACAACAGTTTGAGACATACATCTAGGTAACCCAAAATACAACATAAAGAGAATTCATAGTCCTAGCCTCCTTTGCTAATTTATCAGCCAATGCATTTGCCTCCCGACAGATATATTTGAAGTGATACAGCCCATGGTTCAGGAACAGAATATCTTCCAAGTAACTTTGAATTTCTTCTAAGCATCCAAAGGGGGGGGGGGGGGGGGGGGGGGTAATATTGTTGCACAACTTTCTCCAAGTAATTCTTATTTTCATGTTTAATTAGTATTCATCTCTATAAAAGAGAATCCCTATAAATACCAAAATCTTGTACTTCAAATATGTGAGCAAGTCATCAACAAATAAAACAGAGCAACTAAACCAAAGGAAAGACAAGGCCAGCTCAAATTCAATTATCAATCCAAGCCCACAATCGAAATCCAACACTAAACCTCAGAAAACGGCAAAGGCAAAACCCTTTGAAGCGTGTGTATATGAAAATGACGTTATAGAGGAGAAGACGACACTCCTTAATTCAAATCGATATCAAGCCTTATCCTCTTTAGTCTATGACTAGTCAATTTTACAGCTGTCCAAGTTGATAAGAATTCTAAAATGTTCTCTAGTCTAAATTGTTCTATCAATTTTAAGAGTCTATAAAGAGAAGTGTATATTGTTCTATCAATGTATTGAGAAACATAGTAATAAGATTCAAAATCAATACTTTTCTAAACTTCTTCATGGTATTAGAGCCGTAAACTCTCACATGCACAACAATGACGGGTCCCTATCATTTTTCTGATAACTTTCATGATTCTAGCTCTGTTACTCTAAAACTCAATGACACTAATTATTTTCTCTGGAAAACACAGTTCGAGTCCTTTTTGTCCTGTCAGAAACTAATCGGTTTTGTCAATGGTGCTATCCAACCTCCACCACGGAGTCACACAGTCGTCAACGGTGACACAACATTTGACGTTCCCAATCCGCAGTACGGTAGTTGGTTTTACACAGACCAAATCATCCGCTCCTGGCTGTTTGGTACACAAACTCAAAACCTCTCGTGATGTCTGGATCTCCTTAGCTAAGAATTTAAACAAGAGTAGTGTTGCTCGTGAGTTCACACTCCGACGTAATCTCCAACTCTTATCGAAGAAGGAGAAACCTTTAACTACTTACTACCGTGATTTTGTTGCAATTTGTGGTGCTTTGAGCTCTATTGGAAAACCTATTGATGAATCAATGAAAATATTTGGTTTCCTTAATGGCTTGGGTCATGAGTATGACCCCATCACCACCGTTATTCAGAGCTCTCTGAGCAAGGTTTCTCCATCGACATTCAATAATGTGTTTTTTAAAGTCAAAGCTTTTGACACCAAGCTTCGCTCTTATGAAGAATCTGAGACAGTCATATGGCGTTCAATACTCAACGAAGTGATTATACTGATGATTACAAGAGTGGTAACAGAGGTAGAAGAAGGGGAGGCTATGGTCAAAATCGAGGACGAGGTGGCTACTCTAATCGAGAGAGAGGTTTTTTGCAGTATCAATCTAACGCGTCACACTCAGAAGAACGACCAGTGTGTCAAATTAGTGGCAGGATTGGACACACTGCTTTGAAGTGTTACGATAGGTTTGATAATAAAAACCAAAGTCCACACACCTCTCAAGCCTTATAATCTCTGCGCATATCATATAAATCCGGTAAAGAATGGCATCTTGACTCTGCTGCAACTGCTCATGTCACTCCCTCAAGCAATAAACTTTAGTCAGCCACATCTTATGCGGGTAATGACACGGTTTTCGTTGCTAATGGAGCCTTTTTGCCCATCACTCACATTGGCTCTACCACCATTTCTTCTGCTACAGGTACGATTCTATTGAATGAAGTCTTGATATGCCATGATATACAAAAGTCACTACTATCAGTCTCAAAACTCTATGAAGATTTCTCATGTGGAGTATATTTTGATGCTAATAAAGTCTGCATTATTGATCTCAATACTCAGAAAGTGGTGTCAAAGGGCCCTCGAAATAATGAAAAATATGTGTTGAAGAATCATGACTTGTGGCTTTATACTCTAATCGTCAGCGTGCTACAACATAAGAGAACTGACATCATCGCTTAGGACATTGCATCTCCAAGGTTCTTCAACAACTCAAGACCACCAAGGAAATAACATCGAATAAGAGCAGCAAATCTCCTATTTGTAAGCCTTGCCAGATGGAAAAAGTACTAGATTATAGTTTTTTACTTCAGAATCTTGTGTGTTGAATCCTTTACGTTGAATACATTGTGACCTTTGGGGGCCTTCACCAGTTGTATCAAATCAAGGGTTCAAATACTATGCACTTTTTATTGATGATTTTACAAGATTCTCTTGGTTCTATCCGTTAAAAACAAAATCAGAATTTTTCTCAGTATTTGTTGCTTTTCAAAAGTTGGTTGAGAATCAAGTTGATGCTAAGATCAAGGAGTTTCAGAGTGATGGAGGAGGTAAAATTACAAGCAATCAAAGGAAAACTCATTTAAATAACAATGGGGTACAACAGAGAATCTCATGTCCTAACACCTCTAAAAAAATGGGATTGTAGAAAGAAAACATCGCCATATTATTGAACTAGGCCTCTCCTTGATGTTTCACAGTCATATATCATTACATTATTGGGTACAAGCTTTCTTCAGAGCTAGCTTCATCAGGAATCGATGTGTGTGATATTTCGCTTTAATCTTTTACCTCAAAAGACCACTCGACTACTGCAAGTGCACACTGAATCGTATGTAGTATTTAAGGATCGAATCTCACAGAGATTGAGGTTGCAGCACAAGTCTATTAAAAGTAAGAATATGGCTAAGACGAAAAGATATTTGGTTGGTTTTGGAAACGGTTTTGAAACTGAAAAGCAAAGAAAGTAAACATTAGAGATCAAGGAGTTCGTATAAGGTTTAAGGATTGTTTCATTCAAGCATATTAAGAATCTTAGATATGTTACAATCGAATTCATAACTACGAAAGGCGAATAAACGAATTAGCCTAGGTCATAGGACTAACCGGCAAATCTCCTTATACTTCATTTCTCAACTTGTGAAGGCAACAACGCATAGTTCGACGCATTAAGATTGTATTCGCTAAGTACTCTAAGTCCTGTTACTCAACTTATGCAGGCAACAACACGAAGGATTGGTAACACTATGTCCGAAGTTAAGTTTACCCGGTTAGAGCTCCTAACCTCTTGGATCAGGAGCTAGGTAGCGAACCTAACTACGGTGCATTAAGTAAAAGATGTCCCAAAAGAATTACTAAGGGAAAGTAACCCTAGATAAAGCAACTAAACGAATCAATACGATAATCCCATCAACAAAACCCTAGATCTATAACAAAGCAACTAAACAAATAAGAAGAGATGAAAGCTAAGAGAAAACGAAATCATAAATATAAATAGAGAAGTAATAGGGTTCAGAAAGCTCATCTATGAGATACAAAGAGAAGGATCTATCTCCCTTGAAGCAATAGAAAAAGAACAACGAAGAAACTATGAAAGAAAAGTGTTTACATCTATGGTGAAAGCGAAAGAGAGAACTTGCGGCCAAGAGGCCGAGTTCTATGGAGAGAGGTAGGGCCACAGGCCGAATTGTGTCTTCTAGGGCTCCTCAAGGTGTATTTATAGGTTTTCAAGTCTTCCAAGTCGGTTTAGGTTTTTTTCTAAGTCGAAATAAGTGAAACTACGTCGTTTTGGTAAAACCGGGTAAGAGGATGATTTGGACCGGTCACGACACCTTATGACCGGTCCCATGAGTGCCTTGAAACCAGTCACGTGCTTGGTGACCGGTGGTGCTTGCCCCTATGCTCATATCTTCATTCTCCTCTTGCTTCATCTTCGAGCCTGCATGACATGTCTTCAGTGTATTGGCGATAACTCTCTACTAGCTCAATTTTTAGTCTCATTCTACTTGGAGGTGAAAGGTGACTATTTTATCTTTTCAACGACTCCAAGATCATCAATTTTGGTGAAGTGTAAGTCCCACAACGGTCGCCATACATTTGATGCTCTGAATCTGTCCAGAAACGGGGTTTGCTCCTCTTTCAGTCATTTTTACCCAAAAAATCATAAATCCTTCTAAAGCACAAATACTTGAAAACAGCCTTGAAGTATCCAATATCTCTTGATTTCTCCATTGTAAACCAATAAAAATATAGTGAAAGTGGGCGAAATTACGATGAAATCAAGAATCTTCTACCAAATCCAACCTTGAACAATATCGGTTCTTATGAAATTTTGTTCAAGCAAAAGCTGATCTACACCATGCTCCGTGTCTTTGAATCAGCCTGTTATCTATGTTTAAGACCCTTGGAAAGTCCCAAATTCGAACCAAGGTCTCTCCAATGTGTCTTTCTTGGTTAAATGTATATATCAAGACATGATGTCTTTGATGAAGATTTCTACCTTTTTCAACATAAGTATCAGTCATTTGTTCCAAGGTACCACTTTTCTATGTCATAGATGTCTACCATGGTTCAGGATGATATAGAAGCCACTGTGATCCCTCCGACTTCACAAAAGTCAAAGCAGACCGCTCATGTTATTCCTGTACCGGAGCCTGCAACATCAATGTTGCCAGATCAAGTTTCTCTTGACACTGAAAATGATTTAACAAGTGAAACAGAATCATCTAGTGTGACGATGCTATTGGAGAACAACCCACAGTTGCAAACACTTTTGTAGAAGACAAAAGGTCAAGTCAACGCTCATCCAATGAGAACAAGATCCAAAGATGAGATTCACAAACCAAACTCAAGATATGTTCTACTTACCTCTAAATTTGAAACAGAGGAACCTAAATACATTGTAGCTGCACTAAAACATCCTGGATGGAACAATGATGTCAATGATGAAATGAGGACAATTCATATGCTTCACACTGGGTCTTTGGTTCCACCAACTGAAGACATGAACAGTCTAAGCTGCAAATGGGTGTTTAAAACGAAGCTAAAACTAGATGGGTCTGTAGAAAAGTTGAAAGCCAGATTAGTGGCCAAAGAATTTGATCAAGAAAAGGGATTGGATTACTTAGAAATATTCAGTCCAGTTGTTCGAACCACTACTATTCAGATGGTTCTTGACACTGCTACAACAAAGGAATGGAGTATAAAACAACTTGTTTTGATATGTTTTCTTATTTCGCTTACCGTATTCCAAAGCAAGGTTGCAAAGCATCTGAAATCTCGAGTACGATGTTTTCTTTTATATGGTAGATCATACAGGTGGCCAAGAGTTGGCACAAGAATCTCCTCGGATTTACAGGTTTGTTATATCCCACCATCTCTAATATTCATAACTGTTAACATATTCCACCACTTCCACTACTGAATGTATTGCTTATTTCAGGCTGTCTATTAATGTCTTTCTTGGTTTCGATGTGTTTTTTTTTTTGCCTTCTGTATTGCGTTGGCCTTAGTGTTTTGTCATATGCAAATAAAAGATGATGCAAAAGAATGGTATTTATGTCGAGGACTTGACTTAGCAATACGTAGATAGCTACATGAATATAGCTAAAAGAATGGTAAATTTGTCACTCTAAAGGAGGTTCACCGAATCCACATTTTATTGGTAATTTCTTATTCATTTTGCTCTCCAATTTAGAACAGATTGAATTTTATTAAATTTAAAAGAATGAATTCGTTTTAAACATATAGAAGGAAATATATCCATCCAGCTAGAATAATTGCATCTTTCTATAATTATTTGTCCATTTAAACATATAATTATTTGTGCTCAAATCTTCATTCCACATTCACCTTTCTATACAGATGTATCTTTCTATACAGATGTATCTTTCTGTATAGATGTACCTTTCTGTGCAGATGTATCCTTCTGTACAGATGTATCCTGCTGTACAGATGTATCCTTCTGCACAGTTGTATCCGGTTGTACAGATGTATCCTTCTGTACAATTGTATCCTGCTGTACAGATGTATCATTCTGTACAGTGGTTTATATCTGTACAGTCAGTTTTTTTTATACTATGTACAGTGGTCTATAGTATAAATTTTTAAAAAATTATCAAACAAAATGCATATCAAATGATAGAGAAAAAAACATAGATTTTAATGTATCTGATAAATTTTAGAAAAACAAAATTTACTAACGAGCATTTTAATTACGAGACATTGAGGGAATAAGAGGTAATAAATAATAGAAAATAAATTAAAAAAAAATCATGATCCAAGTTTCTCTTTCTTACCCCAATAAAGAAGGGGCATTTTTGTCACTGCACCAGTCCTCTTTTTGCTTTATTAGAGGAGAGTATTTATTAGAGTAATAGTCAAAACGTACTACTTTTACTAATTGTAAATAGTAACCGTACTACTTTTATAATTATGTTTCCAAAACGTACTACTTTACAAACAAACCCTTAATTTATCCACTCATCTTCAACAAATCTACTTTCTTTTCACTAAAGTTTGTTACAACTATTCCCAAAATTTTAGTGATTAAAATGATCTAATATCTTAATGTCAAAAATGAAACACAAAAATTACCGTTCGATAATTGAATTTTTATTTAAAATATTCAAAAATATATGCTAAAATAAGTTTCCTATACGAAAAAGAATCGAATTGACTTATTCACTTAGCTCTTACTTGATTATTTTATTCAAAATAAATAATAAATTATATTATTGTTTGTGGTGCGTCGGAGATGATATTTGGTTTTAACACTGAACAAGGATCGAATCCAAGGAAGAGTAGAGACGCAACAACGGTCTTGTCAGAGGAGAGCATCCACTCGGATTGAGCTAAATCACCATCGAAAATTGTCTTCGACATCTTGTACATCTCACCAAAGTTAAAAGAGCAGAAAACAGAACTGAAAATTAGAGAGCAAGAGGACAATATCGAAAGCTGAGAAGCGTGAGACGAAGGTTTCTCGATGACGGCGAACCAAACCTTCACCAACCTCGGAGATAGTGAGCGATGGAGATGCTTCGGTAATTGGGAGCGCGCCTAGAGCAACCTCTTGCTACTTTCTTAGACATATGTAAATTGTTGTAGTTTATAGTTCAAATAGAATTTAACAGCAAAATCCCAAATTAATTAATTTTTTTAGCTAAATAGTATCTTTCATATAATATGTAGTCTTGGGCCTGAATTCTTATTCTAGTCAATACCCCATATAGTCACCTTTTGGATAATTTTGGTAATACATGATTTAATCCTATCTAAAAACTTGCATTTACACTTGATAAGAATGAAAAAATAATTAAATTAAATTTATGCATTCTTTTTCTAAATTAATTGAAAAAGGTGTTATTTTTTAGAATGTTGTGAATTTAGATTTTATTGTAATAAAAGATATATAAATATCTTTATGATTTCCAAGGCCAAAAATACTTTGAGATCCTTGGTCTTAGGTCAAACATAACTGTCAACTACTTAATCTGATATGTTCTGTTTCACGCCCTTCCAGAATCAGACAACAAAAAAAGTTCGTTGTTCTGTGTTTTCCGAATTTTTTTTAAGAAATTCAACATTAAAAAGAAAACAAATAAAAATCTTTTATTAGCTGAAACCGCGTATGTATCGTAGATTTAGATACAGGCTATAATTATCACACAGTTTCACCTATTTATTTCCGACCATTACTTAACCGTTACTACAACAATTCTTTGCATCATCATTCATCATGGATTCTCCTTACCTTAGAATCTCTCTTTCTTTTGTCTTCTGGGCTTTGCTACTCTCACCGGCTGTGTCACAGTCCTCTTCTTGTTCGTCACAGACATTTTCCGGCGTCAGATCTTACCCTCACTGCCTTGACCTACCTGATCTTAAAGCTTTTCTCCATTACTCTTATGACGCATCTAACACCACTCTCGCCGTTGTTTTCTCTGCTCCACCGTCAAAACCTGGTGGCTGGATCGCTTGGGCTATTAACCCTAAATCCACCGGCATGGCTGGATCTCAAGCCCTTGTTGCCTCTAAGGACCCTAAAACCGGCGTTGCCTCTGTCACGACCCTTAATATCGTCTCTTACAGCTCTCTTGTTCCCTCGAAGCTTTCCTTTGACGTGTGGGATGTTAAGGCGGAGGAGGCGGCTAATGACGGTGGAGCTTTGCGAATCTTTGCGAAGGTGAAGGTTCCGGCGGATTTGGCGGCGAATGGGAAGGTTAACCAGGTTTGGCAGGTCGGTCCGGGAGTGTCCAATGGGAGGATACAGCCTCATGATTTCAGTGGTCCCAATCTCAACTCATTGGGACCGCTCGATTTAACCGGGACCACCCCCGGAGTCCCTGTCTCCGGAGGCGGCGGTGCCGGTAACTCTAGAATTCACAAGAGAAACGTGAGTTTGATTTTTGATTTTTGTTTTTGTTTTTGAAATCATTTTCTCTCAAAATTCAAGAAGAATCAACCATTAGAATGTGTAAATTTGTAGATCCATGGGATATTGAACGCTGTGAGTTGGGGACTTCTATTTCCGATAGGAGCAATGATAGCTAGGTACATGAGAATCTTTGAATCAGCAGATCCTGCTTGGTTTTACCTCCACGTCTCATGCCAATTCTCTGCTTACGCTATCGGTGTTGCCGGATGGGCCACCGGACTCAAGCTTGGTTCTGAATCTAAAGGTATTCAGTACAACACTCACCGGAACATAGGCATCAGTCTCTTCTCTTTGGCCACTCTTCAGGTAAACTAATGCTAATCCTCATTAGGACCAAAGAGTGTTATTTGTTATATTAGTGGATATTGCAAGTTGGCCAATTAAAAAGTTATGTTTTGTTCTGTTATTGAATTATGCTTTGTGTCTTTTTGCGCGTGTTTAAAGATGTTTGCGATGCTGTTGCGGCCAAGGAAGGACCACAAATTTAGATACGTTTGGAATATTTACCACCACGGAGTTGGATACTCTATCCTCATCCTTGGAATCATCAATGTTTTCAAAGGTCTTAGCATCTTGAACCCGAAGCATACTTACAAGACCGCTTATATCGCGGTGATTGGGACCTTAGGAGGCATCACTTTACTCTTGGAAGTTGTTACTTGGGTCATTGTCCTCAAGAGAAAATCTGCCAATTCTACAAAGCCTCTTAAGGCCTAATGGTGTTGGTAATTCAAAGGATTTTTATTGTTTTATTTTCTTTAAGTTAGAAATTGCATTGTATTTCTCCACAAATCATGATTCATCTCTAGACGTTACTTGTTTTGATGATGATGATTATGACTTTTGAGGTTTATTGTATAGTAGAAGAAACACATGTATTAGTGTTTGTTTTTTTGTAACTCTGCCTCTTGTTTCGTGTGTTTTTGTGATTCAGAGTACTTGTAGGGAATTTAAAAACTTTTATTCAATCCTTTTTAGATGTCGTAAATTACCCAACTACTAATATTCTTTGAGATTAGGACAAAACGAAATATGACGAAATGACCAACAAACAGTAATAATCTACGTTGGGGTAAAACACTTGTCATAAGATTCTTATATTTGAACATTTGGAATGATGATATCGTTTATAACTTTAATGTGTCCACCTACTACCGAATCACCTTTAATTACATTACCTTTTTTTTTTATTTTTTATTATGAAATTCAAATTCTAGTTTCGAAACTTTTTCAACGTCTGTTTCCACTTTTCTTTCCTAAAAGGTCGTTTACATTGTCTATCTGAGATTTGACTCATATATACACCGAAATTTGGGGTCACGGTCAAACAAATTAGGAGCAATTGTACAAAATTAATTTAAAATAATATTCATACACCACTTACAAAATAAAACCAATATTTTTTTATTTTTTGGATAGTTTACTTTGCAAAGTTGCGTCGTAAATCAACTGTTTTTTTGTAGTGCGCGACGTAAACCAATATTTTTCTGGTTAAGTTACTGAAGTATTCATATATTGTAATTGATGATAGCTTTAATTTAGACCAGGTATACGTTTTTCGACAAAAAAAAAGGAAAGGAAGAAAAATTTCAAAGATAAGGAAGATATCACAAAACACATAATATTATGTCTATAATTAGTAATACTTTCTCTATTTCATAAAAAATATCGTTTAAGATTTAGCTTTTGTTTTATAAAAAGTGTTGTTCTTAATTTTCCATACATATTAGGAGGATTAGTGGGAGAGGTAATCAATGATAGCTAAACTTTTTTTTTTTTGAATGTAACGTTAAATTATATTCAAAAGAAAAATAACATTTTTACAACTAGTACAACAATGTGTTGGAAAAAAAAAGACAAAATGTATGTGTTAGAAAAAAAAAAGACAAAATTACATTTTGACTAACGCATAAAAAAAAATCTTAACTCCGTGTTTTAGCCAAATTTGAAAGCCCTCCACATACTGCTTGTCGCCCATACTTCTAATTGTTGTAAGCACCGATTTCGAACTTGCTTGTCTATCCACTTGGTGATTTGAGTTCCTGAGTTATACTTTTCGCCATGTCTTCGACCATTTCACTCCCTCCAGATTGCATAGACCGTAGTTTGGAGGACATATCGAACCAAAAACCCTTTAACTCGATTCTGTTGAGGCGCTGAAACATAGGTTATAAGAGTAGACCAATCAGTGGAAAATCTTGCTTTGTGTAGACCCTTGGTGAGAGCAGCCCATATTTCTGAAGTGGATCTGCAGGAGAAGAATAAGTGATCCCAGGTTTATATGGTATTTTGACATAAAAGCACAGTTTCGTAGTGGCGTGTGCAAACAAGACCCACTTGTGCCACGCTACCTTATATAAAGTGAGATAGCTAAACTTTCTGAATAACAAGATATTTAGAATGCTATTTTTATAAGTTCTCAAACCAATAACACTGGATTTTTCTAAGATTTTGAGAATCCATTAACAAGCAAAATGATGTGAGTCAAATTAGACCTAAGACTACTCTCTCAAATAAGAGATCAATTGCAGTACTTTAGGGTCGAAATCCACAAAGCTCTCGTGTTCACACAATAGACTAACAAGTTTTGAATTAAGCTAAACAGAAAATATAAATATTAAAAATAAAAGAAAGCAATTAAATTCGGGTTTTAAAACAGATGAGAAAAACGTCAGGCTTAGAGATTTCTCAGGAAATAAACTAGTAGTAAATCTAGCAAATTAATTAGGATTATTAACGAACCGTTCTAGAACTCAAATCACTAATTTATAGCCAACGAATGAATTGACTAACTAAACCTAATATCAGGAAGTTCCACCTCTCGAATGTTAACTCCTAGAATTAGACTAGCATTAATAACAGGTTTGATTTGTTCAAAGATATTCCTAGACCAACTCTCGAATGAATCTAGTAATTTCTGCCCACCTAAGATAGTTCCAGTAATAGATGACCTCTCGAATCTACCTATTATCCTATGATCAAATTCTAGTTAATTACTCTAGAATTAGCATTAAGAACAATCAAAGATGAAGAACTCTATAGATTTTATCCTAACAGGTTATCGATCTACTAATTCATCTAAATCCCTATTGAGAATCCCTAAACCTAACAAGCAAACTACTCAGACATGGAGATTGAAACAAACAACATGTTATGAATAGAAAGCATAAAGAAATTAAAGAAGAGATTAGAGTTTAGAAAGATCTTCTCTGGAGGAGCTCTCTCCAATTATCTCCCAAAGGTTTCAAGCTCCCAAGAATTACAATAGAATAAAAGTATGAGAGATCTAGAGATCTCAAAGATAGGTCTAAAGAAAAACCCTAAAAACTATTTATAAAGTCTCCAAAACGTGCAGGGACTAAAGTTGCAAATAGGGAAGTCTTCTGGGTTGATTCTTCGGGTTTTAAAACTCTAAACCGTCGAGACTTCTTGTTGGGTCGTGTGTGGTGTCGAGCGACACCAATGGGTGTCGGTCGACACTCAAGCCTTGATCTGATACCAAAATCGTTCCTTAAGCTCTAAATCTCCGGTTTAGCTCCAGAATGGTTCCTTTTCTCCAAATTTGTCCCGAACGTGTAAAAACCTGAAAAGACTCAAAACACTCTAGAAACAACGAAAAGACTCTAAAACTGACACATATATCACGGCTAAAATCGGTAAATTAATCCGTGATATATCACAAAACATCGGACGAGTAAGAGTAAGCTAGATGAGTTGACCAAGATCACTCGTCGATATATTTTTGGCAGCCCCGGCTCTAGGCATGTGCTAGGAGTGCCATGGCACAGGGTCTATTACTTTTTTTTTTTTCTAAATAAAATAGGGTCCAAAATTTGTTTTTTTTCCAAAAACTATAGAGAAAAAAGCCCATTTTTTTTTCCAGCTCAGGGACTTTAATATAATTGAGCCGGCCCTGATTTTTGGATTGGAATAAGCGGCGGTAGTGATACGAGCAAGGTGATGATCTTGTTCAATAGGAAGTAGGAACAATATCCGTTAGTGATACTAGCGCGAAGGCCACACTCAGAATAATCTATGTCAAGAAAGTGTTTTTGTTGACATTATAAGCAACTTCATTGTCAAGAACATAATAAAGAGGCCCAAATTGATATGCTGAAAGAATCGTTGCCACCAAAGACAAGATCATCTACATATACAAACCCACATTACCTAATCGAATCGCACACAAGAAAGGAAATGGAATAATAAAAAACAAACTTTCGGAATCGTACTCTAGAAAATCCATTTTTAAGTGTTGAGAACCAACACGGAGATGCCTAACCAAAGCCATATAGAGACTTACGCATCTTGCACACTAGCTATGGTTATGACAAAGGTGAAAAAACATTGCGGTGGTCGCATATTAATTTCCTCATCCAAAGAACCATAGAAAAATGCATAGTGAACATTCGTTAATGAACTTCCCAGTTGCGAGATGCATCAACATTCAAAAAAAAAAAGCAATCGTTGAAGAGAAGAGTTTTCTGTATATTCATGAGTTACGATTACAAGCATTTAAATAGATTACAAAGGAGAATCTTAGAGAATCTATCTAAATTATATCTATGTATGAACAAACTTAAACCGAAAGATATGGAACAACTTCTTGTTCCGTTTATTGTGGAACAGATCGCATAATCCGCTAATACTCTCCCTCAAGTTGGAGCATGCAGGTCTTCTATGCCCAACTTGCCACAAAACTGTTCGAACTCTCTTTTTCCTAACGGTTTAGTGAATATGTCCGCAAGCTGAGAGTGAGTGTTGACATGTAGCAGCTTAATGTTTTTGGAAAGTACCTCATCTCGCACAAAATGGCAGTCGACCTCTACATGTTTAGTGCGTTCTTGTTCCGTTTATTGTGGAACGGATCGCATAATCCGCTAATAATTGTGGTCATAGAAATGCTCAGAGCAATGTTCTCATCATAATAAATACTCTCCTTTTGACGATTGCCAAAAACAATGAGACTTGCTTTACAACGCTTCTCTGTACATCTGTACCATCATATTTAAAGTTAGCCTAGTTAACCAATTGCTAGCAATAACCTTCTTATCCGGTGGTAAGTCAGTAAGGAACATGTCTTCGAAATTAATTCCAAAAACTAAACCCAACCGTTGTAGATGTTATTGATCAGCAACATGTCACTAAATTAGTTTTAAAACCTAAAGCTAGTCAATATATATCTCACGTATCATAAAAACACATGGTAAAGGTCAAACTAACATCTCACCACAAAACAAAAGACAAAGCAAAGTAGTTCCAATGTAGCTTTCTAAATCACTTCCCCGACTTATGTAGTGAAATCATACAGACTAACATAGTAGATTCAAATCTAACATACGAACACACAACAAACTTAATGAAGTTATTAACCTAACCTAATTAAAACTCGGCAAACATAACATCTCCTCTTTAAATAAAAGACATCAATATTTCAGGAATTGTGGTCATAAAGTAGTTGAACATCTTCCTGAAGCAATATTAATTAGTCTTTGAAAATAATTAAAGAGACACAATCTCCGTCTAAGTATATGTTTCAATCAACTAACTAACCCACTACATTTTGGGTATAGTATCAAGTATAGTAGAAACAGAAAGAACCATGCTCATGATAACAAAGGTTCCCAATACCATTTTTTTATAATCAGAAGTTATGGGCCGATATCCGTACATCTCCAGATCCGATATAAGAGCGGGTTTTAATCTCTTCCCAATTGGACTAGAACTAGATTTTTTTTATTCTTCTCTTTAGGAACCACTAGACCAAGTAGTTTTCCAATACTTACAAAAAATAATTTTGTGACTTAAAGAGATCATGAGATCTTCAACGTTACATAATATAAGAAGAGTAGAAGACCCTTAACATATGACCAATCTTTATCATTAGGCAACCCATTTTTACATTTAGTAGATCAACTTCGTAGACTTTTTATATCCAGTAAATAAAATAAAATAAACTTTTCATACCTCAAGAGCAGAATCCAACATAAAATAATGAGTTCCTCCAAGCAAACACCCGAGTTGGTAGAGATCTTCAATTATTCCAAACATTTGCAACAAGAGTTTGGTCAGATTCTTATTTGGCTGTTTTGCAAACCTTTTAAATAGTTTTGTATGCATGCAAACGAAACCCCACGCCCATATATATATATAGTATTTTATCATCATATTGGTTTCCCATCATGTTTTAGAACTCCGTCTAGAAAAACGTAGTTTATTTCCGCTTCTATATATAAGCGACGACGACTGCACACATACATTAGAGAAAATAAGTTTCACCTCTTTTATGTGGATGTACTTCTGTTACTCTTAATCAAGAACATAGTATGTTCTCTACATAAGCCTATAGCGGAATATCAATTAGCGGCCCGTTCTCGCCTTCCACAACTGCTTTTGTGCATCTTTGGCCATTGAGGCTTACCTAATTTGTAATACCAGATTGTTAATTATTTACATAAAGTATAATATTGACAGCATATTATTCCAATGAACATTATTAAAAACAGAGACATTGCACTACCGAATAACAACATATGTAAAGCTCATTAATATACGTTGTTGGTATATATACTATGAATTATGAAACTAAAAAAAAAATTTTGATAGACGTTCTTCCACAGGCGCTCTAGACGTATATGTTGTAACAGCTTACTCTAGACGTATATATACTTTATCCCAGGCTTCAACATAACAATTTTCATACTAACCATAGTATATTTATTTCCGATTACTATCAGTCTAAAACAAAAGAGAAATATTAAAGAGTGTTAAAAACTCCATGCCTATTGTTGATTGTGTATCTTGTAAAAATTAACCCGCATGCCCAAGAAGAAGAAGTCATATGCATTTGTGGTCTTCCTTGTTGAAAACAAGAGAAAATGTAAATATTTTGGAGTAATATCTAGTATCTACTGTCAAGCTCATGTGGTGAGAAGTGCAACAAAAACTTACTAATCATGCTACATTTACAATTTGACTCCTTTCTAATTAATTTTTTTAACACCCTTTAACTAAAAACTTGAGCATAAAACAACACATAAGAAGCTTAAACTAATATTTTTTGAAGCTTCTCAAGTCTTAAATTAAACAGATGGTAATGCATACTTTCCTTCTTCTTTATGGTTTTCTTGAAGAGATTTTCTGGTGCTGCTGTTATCCACATGTGAGATAGTGCATGCCAAAAAAAAAAAACGAGATCTATATCTTATTTCCACACAAATGTCACAAAAGGTAAATCCAAAGTGAAAGGCTAACATTACTACACTAATCACCGTGTTATCGATCATGTTTTTGATATGGTGGACTGTTGACGTCATAAGAAAGAGTTCTACATTCTCAACAACTTAATCGCTCAACGTATATACATTGAAGATTTGATAAAAATATTGAGAATTAAACATAGTGGACATGGTATTGCATAGATACGCCAAATTGTTGAAATTTGGGTTATGTAAACAATGCCAAAGGGTACCGTGTATGACTAAAAATTGAGTGTATAAGAATACATAAATATCATGCTTTTTACATCAATGGTCAAACAATTAGTTCATAAATTTAATATAACATGAAACATCCCAAGCGTAACGAAAACGTACATTGGAATACACTTTAACTATGATCCCTACACTTTAATTAGATGCAAAATAGAGTAATACACTTATTTGTCATGGAGATTCAGATCCCGAACAAGGCTTGACTAGTTCAAGCAATCTCTTACTACTTACTTTATCTTTTATTTTTTTGCTGCTCAAAATGCAAATGTAGAATAGAAGATACAAATAATGCTTACATAATTTAACAAAAGTATAAATCTCTACTTAATTAAAGTTCTGGAGTCGTTTGATAAACTAAATAACCTGTCTTAGATTCGCTTCGTTAGGACTTTAATGATATATATATACAGTATATATATAGTATATAAAGAAAAAAAATGAGTTTGAATAACCAACTTCGTTATGTTTCCATCAACAAATATCAAATCATACGAGATCTTGAAAGAAAGGACAAACCAATAAATGTTCACAAAATGAGCAACCCCAAAACTGATCTTCATCAAAGTGTCGTACCAATTTAAGTACACAGGTTTAGGGCATGATTATCAAGGGTTTCTTAACAATGGCTCTTAGGAATAATGACTGTTAACTAAGGCACTTTTCTTAGTATTTTACATGCTTTATCTTTAATTTTTGATCTAAGATTTTGTTAATAACTCTTTAGGAGCCCACCATTAATGGTGGTCTTAGATTCCAAACAAAAAAAAATACTCTTTCTGTATCATAAAGATTGATTTGTTCAGTTTTTCACCAAAATTAAGAAAACAGTAAATGATGTACAATGATTAATTACTTTTGTGTTATATCTTTTAAAAAGTTATATTATAGAAAATCAATCTTTTTGATACAAGAATAAAACCTTTTTTATACATAGGGAGTATTAAGTACATCTGTTTTTGAATATTAAAATAGTTATTTTCCCTAAAATTTATTGTCTTTGTACGTAATAGCCAGCTATGTACATCTGTCAGAATTCTTACAGAGGCATTCGTCGAAATTTCTTCTACATATTCACGAAAGGTAGATAAGATATTAGATAGAATTTAAATTATTAATTTATATTTATTGATTTTTCTGGACGTGAGAAGGGTTGGGGACGTCAGGCGTGCAACCCAAATTGCAGACTCTCAATAAATAGAGATGCCAAAAACGTGAATATTATCACACTCTACGAAAAAAAAAAAAAAGTTTTCTGTAATAACTCTTTAATCATTTTGATCGAACAAGATGGAAAAGCAATCAAGCTATGAGCAAATTTCATCTGATGTTTACGTAAGAAGGAGTTCCGAGAAGCCGGGAGGATCCCTTTCGATATCTCTATGTCGTGATGGT
Source organism: Arabidopsis arenosa (assembly GCA_905216605.1). Taxonomy (NCBI): domain Eukaryota; kingdom Viridiplantae; phylum Streptophyta; class Magnoliopsida; order Brassicales; family Brassicaceae; genus Arabidopsis; species Arabidopsis arenosa. The sequence goes on along the minus strand of LR999453.1, from coordinate 14,010,336 downwards.
TTGGTTTGGTCGCCACCGGTTGATTTATTTGATAAAGCTTTACCTTCCGACAGATCAGAATCATATTGTCAGGTTACTCAATCCATGCCTCGTATGCCATCGATAGGAACTGTGTTTCCTTCGGACAGGTCGCCTAAAGCGCCTGGGTAAGGTCTGTACCATCGATTCCCTCCAGCACTCGTTATTAGAGTTACTTCTTCTACGGTTCTTAAGCGGATGTTGTGTATATATTTTTTATCTTCCTAATTGTATATATGTATCTATGCAAGTATCCGTACTTTACGAAAATTGTTCTTTAGATTTAGGATTCTTCCACGGTACATAATTGTACATATTGAAATTCATTTTCTTGTATACTTGTAATTCGCTTCAATGTATTAAAGGTGTTTTTAGATTTTCTTGTTCTGCTCCCATAATATATATATACAATTTGTGTTTATTTGAAAATAATCTAAAAAATCTTGTTTCAATTCAGCGCTAGTTGATGAAATTTACAATATAATTGTGTACGAGAGGGGAAAATTTGTTTATGATTACGACCGATGGATGACCTTTACAAGAACTAAAACCAAATGTATACGTTTATGACTATAATTAATAATAAAATTTGTGCTGCAAGACCATTGTAAACGTGAGATGGTTTAGTTTACGGTTTAGGGTTTACTTTATAATGTTCATGTAGAATATATGGTTTATATTATACATTACTAAATTTAATATTATCATTGACATAATTTAATATTATCATCCACATGATCTTAAGGTTTTATTATTTAAGATTTATAATTTAGGGTTTAGAGTTAAGTTTCTAATGTTAATAGTTTAGTGTTTAGGATCTAAAGCTTATATATAACGTATATTACTAAATGTGCCGTATATTATCTGTTCTTCTACCACCGTAAAAGTGGGTTTATGATTAATTAGTTGTACAAAATACTGAAAATTACCCAGATTGACTCAAAACTGGGCAATAATAACTAAAATGACTCCCATTAGTTATGGGTAACTAGACTAACACAAATTTTGTGTAAAAATACCAATTAATCTTAATCAAGAATTCTACAACATTTCTAACCTTAATAAAAAAACATTATTTGATTTCCGAATATTAAAAAAAAACAGAAAAACTAAGAAACAAAACAACTAAAGCAAACACAAACTCGATTTAGGTCATCTTATTTCCCCCAAATCAGACTTTGCTCTCATGAGGCCACGTTTTTTTCGTAGTAACTCATTAGTTATGTTTTATGGTTTTTAATGATATTTCGTGCCATGTGACATTAAGAATGTTTGATCCGGGAATTCGTAAGTGGATTCTTCATCTACGGCATTGTTCTTATTTCTCACCTAGATTATGATTCTTAGGTAAGGTTCTTGTATGTGTTTTAGGGAAGCTTAAGGTAGAGCTTAAGAGATAGTAACAGAAGTTTCTTGAGTTCCTTTAGTTGTTGAATAAATTGTTTATCTCCAGGGTGTGGTGTTGTAACTGAGTCTGAGTGAGTTATCTCCATTTGTAAACCAAAAGTTGCACCTTTTCGTGGATATGAAGTTGTTAGGCTCTGAGCTACTGACTCTTGGAGGGACTTAGTAGAGTGAGTAAGCATTTCCTGCCTCTTTAAGCTCGGTGGTTCCGCAGTCACTTGCTTGTCCCGGGCTATTCGTTGAACGGACTGCTTCCTCGCTACTTGATCAACCGCTTTGCTTCTTTGTTTTTTTCCACTGTTGTCTTGGTTTCTAGATTCATTTTAGGGATTCGTTTTTATCTTGCATCAAATTGTCTTCTACTATTATCATTATGCTAATGGTTTGAATTTGATTATTTGGTGCAAGAATGTGGTATATGCTTCCATGTTTTTTGTCCTTGTTTTTGGTATGGGACAATTTAATTGGTTATGCTTAATTGTGTAACTCAAACTTTCATTGGGCAATGAATATTTACACTCTTATATAAAAAAGTTGCACCGTACCTTGACACATTTCATAGTGGATGTTTGAGGGCAAGAGTCCCTGACGAAATGTACCTACCTATCACGAGGAACTTATTTTGTGTCTGGTGTCTCTCTTTTATGCTAATGTTCTTTGTTGATCCATGAAATGTGAATCACAAGTTAAGATTGAGAATTTGAGAGTGTAAGCGGGCATCTGTTCACCAACACTCGAAATCCCTAGCTAGTATCCGATTTGTGACTTATGTTGAGTAGAATTTATCCACGAAACCCCGGGTATTGGCTCTATGTCTAACCTTAATTATGAATATTGATCTTGTGTGTTTTTTTCAAAAATGAAATATGCCTCATCTTGTTTACAAGCGCCTTAGTATTTCTACTGAGAGAGTTTTTCAATAATCATTTTTATGCAATAATTGGTTTCTCTTCCGTGAAATCTGGTTCGGCGATGTTCATCATGTTCTTTTATCTAAACCTTTAGCTAAAATGTACGTTTTGTATAGTTTTTACTCTAATGACAACACGGTACTGATGAAGAGATCATGGTTGTTATGTTTTAGTCTAGAACTCAAAAGGAATATTGCTAATGTTGGCATCAAAGTTCTTTTTGAAACGAATGGTTGACTTAAGTTCATCGCAATGTCAATTCAAGTTTTTTTATTTGTTCGATTTATGATCATTAAATGATATTTTAAATTTATCTTGAAAATTTCCAGAAGTTTTCTATAACATATAAACTAAACTGTTTAATTTATCATAGTACCAAAATTTAAAATGATGACTCATTTATAACGTACCGTTTAGTTACAATGAGGGAACCTCTATTCTCGTTATAAGTTCATTTTTTTTTTTTTTTTTTTTTTTTTTTTTTTTTTGATAATCCAGGTATCCAAAGCCCAGTGGGCCCTGACTAGCCCACTAACCCGAAGGCTTGACGTGCGTCCCGAAGGCGGCAAGAGTGGTTCCTGGAGGCCGCATAGCCCAATGTTAAATTTTTCTGCGGTGGCCACTTAAGGTGTTTGCAGCCGTGGGGATTCGAACCCGGGAGTATTGGAAATCTCACCCTCAACCCGAAATCCTTCCTACCACTGGCCCACCTATGAGTGGTTTATAAGTTCATTTTTTACTTTCTAGTCTTGCATCAAATATTCAGTTTGATAGAATGTGAAAATTATTTTGACGAAACTAGGAGGAACTCGTCTAAGTTTCGTCATTTTTGGCTTAAAAAAAAGAATAATGATTGTTATGATTTCTAATAGTTTTGATGATTACCTCGTCCAATCATCTATGCCTTTGCTGCATCATTTCCACCCTTCCACCCATCTTTGGTGTTCGTGTTCATCGGGTTGTTACCATCATTCATATTCAAAGCCAAAGTAGCGAACTAGACATAGATTTTCGTTTTCTCCTTCATATTTGTCGCCTCTATCGAATGAGATTTTCAAATATGATAGTGGGAACTTAAGAGCGAAAGAGGTGCTAGCTGCAAAAAAGGAAATTTATAGAAGAAAAGGATCAAACGGGTAACAATGTCTTTTCATTTTGTTAATTTCTTATAAAAAGATAAAATTGTACATAGATCGTGAGAAGATGTCAGATAAAAGTAATAAGATTTTTACGTTTTTAATATTAGATTATTGATTAACTTATTGATTAAATGACGTATAAAATTTATAAGGGAAAAAAACTAGTTTGACCCAGAAATAAGGTTTAATTACTAAAATAACTCATAAAATATATGGGTTAATCTAGTTATTTTCCTGACCAAAATACCCTTTGTCTCTTTGTTAGGAAAAAAAATAAAGTCAATATTACCCTCTGATTTTTCTGGAAATGTGGGTGAAATTTTTTCGAAAAAAAAAATCTGCCGTTAAAAGTCTGTGGGCGTCGTTGTGACAGATTTATTTTCCCCGACAGATTTAATAGTCTACGACAGATTTTCTATGGCAGTTTTTTTCCTCCCACAGACTTATTTGAATATGGTTACGACAGATATTTAATTTGTAGCAGATTTTTTTCCTTTGCCAGACTTATTTTATGATGACGCCTCAGACTTTCGTAATTTTGACAGTTTTATTATAATATGTAGCAGATTTTTGTTTCTAGTGGCGTCAGACTTATATTTTTTGGAAAAAAACTGTCATAATACAGCAGATTTGTTAATAAAAAATAATTACTAATTTGACTTTTTAGTGCTCACAGATTTGTTTTACGTTATGACAGATTTTTTAATGTTAACAAAAAATATGGAATGTTATAGCAGATTTGTTTAAAAAAATTAAAATTGCTAGAATGACATATAGTCGCAACCGATATGTTTAACGTTATGACAGATTTTTTTTATGTTATGCCAGATTTATGTTTAATTTACAAAAATCTGTTGTTTCATAGCAGATTTCTTGAATTAAAAATAAATTATTGGAATGACTTATTTAGTGACAACAGATTTTTTCATGTTATGACAGATTTTTATTTTATCATGACAGATTTGTCGTATTTTATCACGACAAGATTATGTTTGGCAATTTTTAAAAATATCTGTAAAATTAGGATACGACAGACTTAATTTTAAAGTAACATACTTGTTAAAATTAACTGCTACATTTGATTTTTAATTTTAAAAAAAACGAATTTAATTTTTTTTTTTTAAGGAAATGGCATAATGAAAGGTTAAATAGTCTTTTTATATAAAATTTGGGTTAGTCTAGTTATCCATTTGGATTGAGAGTCATTCTAGTTATTTTTGTTAAGTTTTGAGTCAAACTGGGTAAATTTAACAATTTATAATATACGTTTTATCTTTAACAAGATTAAGACGGGGTCTTTGCCAAATTAAAAATCGAGCAATATGCTTGGACTTTTCTTTTAACAGTTAGAAAATGATCCGTATCAAACGCAAAATCAAAAGATCATAAAGACTGATTGGTGGATATGAAAATGTATAAATTTTATTTTTTAAAAAATACATAGAGGCGATATCTTCCTACAACTTTTCTTGTGTATTTTATGACTTTTTCTAGTTTTCGACCAAGTCGTATCAATGAAATTAAGTGAGAAAGAAAGGATCTCTAATTCAACAACTTGCTTCCAAGATAGAGCCAAACCTTCACAAAGGTAAATTGGTGGAACTGTTAGCTTTTAACCATAATAATCATAACCCATCCACTAGAACATAGGAAACACAAGATCTACTTAATTCTTATTTTCCCGGAATCTTCCATGCGAAATACGATGTCCAGGAAGATATCTAACTGTACGGGTGTTTCCGATCCCTAAAGCGTCAAACTGTAAGGGTGGTTTTCAGCCCTTGACAGTTTCAAATGGTTATGATCATTGATGAGAACTATCAAACCCTTAACGTATGCAAGTTTTAGAACCTTAAAGATGGCTGCCACATGAGCGAAATGAAAAACAAAACCATCCTCATTTAGAGTGCAAACATCGACCCAACAGAAACCTTAAGGCTCGAGGTAGCTTGCTTGTACATAAAGTAATTTGACCTTGTACAATAGCCATTACTTGTAGTCTTCTACTACAGAGCATAACAATTGACTACTTCCTTTGTTTTAGAGAAAGGATAAAGAGGAAACAATTTTTGTTGGGTTTATAATAAATATGTTTGTATTTAGCTTTAACTTGAATATAGGAACATGGATGAGATAAAAGAAAACATAGTATAAAATGTTGGACCTGAATATTTCAACAGGGGCACAATCTAATTTTTGTAAAGTAACTAACACAGAACAAGTATCGAAAATCAACAATACCAAAAAGATGATTGAGAAATGGAGATTGACGGTGGTAAACAGAGTCGAGAACTTTGATGATCTACATTCTTAACTCAAAAAATTCGTTTATTGCTTTTTGCACTAACGACCGATCTGATATTTGTAAAAGTTTTGTAAGAGCAGGTGTTCGTTGATCGGAGAAAACCAGTTTCTGTTTGGTTATGTGATTAATCTACTTTGGATTGCTGGTTTATTGTTTCGGTCGTGATTTGCTATAATTTTGCTAATTTTTTATGAAGTGAATAACTATGTTTCTTATTTGATATAGAGTTGCTGTTGCTTTTTTCCCACTCGTTTAGCTTGTGAGGAAGAAGAAGGATTATTATATTCACTTTCATCATTGAGCAAATTATTGTGTTGCGTTGTTACGTTCATTCCATGTTCCGTAACTGATGTGTTTGAATTGGTTCAAAAGCATGTGTCGTTAGTTTCGTCTTGCTGAGGTCCTGTTCGTTTGCTTGTCACTGGCGACTGAAACCAGCGACAACGACTAAAAATTGTTCGTTTATTTGTCGCTGGTTTAACGACCAATTGCAGCGACAGTCGCCAGTGACCAGCGACCGCAATTTCAGTCGCTGAAATTTTCAGCGATCAATCGCTGGTTTCAGCAATCAGTCGCTGGTTTCGATCGCTGAATCCAGCGACAGGCAAACGAACAACTTAGCGATCAAAAAATATAAATTAAAAAAATAATCAAAAATAAATTAAATTAAACTAAACTAAATTAAATATAATCAAAACTAAACTTAACTAAATAAATTTATACAAAATCAAAATAAGTTAAATTCAATTATATTCAAATAAATCAAATTATATATAATCTAAATTAAAATAAATTCAGCGACAGACAAACGAACAGGGCCTGAGTCGCTTTGGTTTTTTGCTCTGGTTTGGTTTTTGTTTGTTACCAAACGTTTGGAGCATTTTCAATTATATATTGAATTGCATTGTTAAATTCTTTATTCCTTGATATGGTCGTTTTGTTAATGAGTTAACAAAAGAAATCAAAAAGTGATTTGTGACTGAATTTGTTTAATCGTTTGGTGGAAAACGTGTTACTACTCTTGCCTAAGACCTCGATATTTTTACTGATTCGTAAATGGTTTAGGTTGCTTTTGATTTTGCATTCATAATCTGGAAAAGTTTCATTTTTTCCTACAATTTATTCTCATCGTCTAAATTGTGTTGGTTATAGTCTCTGGTTTATAATTAAATTGTTAATTTCTGGTTTATTGAATCCTAGAAATTTTGTATTTATAATTGATTGCAATTTTTTCATATTTGTTTAAATTGCTTAGTTTATAATCCATTGAACTTTGAAATTCTGGTTTTTGTTTTGTATACTAATTCGTGTTTTTTTATCCGTGAACAGAAACAATATTAAGTATGTCTAACAACAACTACCAAGCTTTGATCGACGGTCACAACATTGGTGCTCTGTTTGATGATGGAATAGTTGGAGGTGATGCTTTTGGAAACAGGTTATGTGAGTCGACGCCCCAAATTCAGTTTGGGAGTGGTCCACCACATGTGAACCCGTTAGTGTCTAGCTGTAAGCGTAGGAATGATGCCGAAAAAGTTTGATGGGAACGGGTTTAAGGAGTGGCGACATAAGATGTATTTCTTTCTGACCACCTTAACATGGTGGATTCAAAACCCATCATGGAACAAGTGGAAGCGCTGCAATTGCTTAAGGATGAGATATCATCTGGAGGGATATTGATTAGTGACATTTTTATGGTCAACTATCTTATTGAGAAACTCCCTCCAAGTTGGTTGGTTTTCGTAAACAATCTATCCTTTAAGAAAAAAGCAATTTCCCTCGATGACTTAATTGTCAAGGTGCAGGTTGAATCTCAATGTCGTCACATTCGTGAGACAAATGAGAACATGGCCAAGCATAAGAGCAAGGGAAAGAATAACAATCTTCCCAAAGCCTCCTCAAGCTTCAAAAAGCATACGGTTCCTTCGAATTTCTTTGGAAAGTTTTACAAGTGTGTGAAGTTGGGCTGCAAGGCTAACGTTTGTCGTGGCAAGTATGATCAGACCCGAGGAAGAATTTGATTTCCGGTACGCTTATGAGCAAGGACGATTTGCTGTTATTTTCCGAGTCTAACAAGCTTGTGTTCAAGAAACATGAGGTGTATCCGTGTATGTGGGCAAGGGTTATGTTAAGGATGGACTGGTCAAGATTATTGTAATGACAGTCATCCCAAAATAAGTTATAACCATTGTTTCGTTGTTTCAATTAATAAGAAAAATTCAGTTTTTATTATTATTTAAATGGGTCTTTTGACATTTGGTATTTATTTTTAGGCATGTGAATTATAAATCTTTTTTGAGATTGATTAATTTGAACCTAATTCTGAAATACAAATCGAGCAAAGACAATTGTGAAGTATGCGTAGAGGCAAACTCACTAAATCACCTCATGTTGAAAGAACAACGTACCTCTAGTTAGATTTAATTCATACATTTTTTGTATGATTTAAAAGTTCTTGAAATTAGAGGTGGTAAAATATTTTGTGACTTTCATTGATGATTGTACAATATATTTGTATATAGTTTTTGCTACATAGCAAAGATGAAAAAACCAATGTGAGAAAACTATTTTAATAGTTTTAAGTAATAAGAGAGAGTTTTTGATCCTTATTTGTGGTCTTTGGTGTACCTCATATTATTCATCGGAAAAGCTTCTCTATATTAACTGACTCTAATGGAGTAGTTGAACAAAAATTCTGAATTCTTAAAGAGATGATGAATATAATGTTGCAATGCTCTAAGGTGTCTCGTGAAATGTGGGGGAAGCGTTGCTTACCACATAAAGTCATTGGCAAGATGCTATATAAACTTTGGAAAGGTAAAGTACATTTGTATAAATACCTTAAAGTGTGGGGGTGCCTAGCAAAAGTTGCAATAACACCTCCTAAGGGTTACATATAAACCATAAAATGTGAATTGTATTCTCATTGGATATGGATATAGCGATAGTGTTTATCTGTTTATGGTTCATACATAGATGTTCCAGATATCCATGTAAATACAATATTTCCATGGAAAAAAAAACTAGTGCCGACATAACGTGTAAACGGGGATAGTCGATCGACTATAGTTCGGGTACTGAGTTTTGTGTGTAATGGTTAATCATGTCTTTTAAGAAGATATAAAACCATTAGACAACTGATCTCAATTTGTATGATCTCGATAGATTATATCAAATAGGATGACAACTTAGGATCCATTTACTAGAGGTTTGTCACGAGATCAAGTTGTAAAATCATCAAGAGGAATGCGTTTAAAACCTATGACTTGAGAGGAGGCTTGATGGCAACCCCACCTACGTGACTTGAGATTCCAAGATGTAGGTTGAAGGGAAAAACTAAATCAAGCTGAATCTGTTAAGAGCACTGTGAGACTAGTCTCTTCCCAGTTCCTAGGATGATAAACAGTGCTTCTTGTTGAAGAGAATGCTTTTGTTTCTTATGTTTTTACTAGTGAATTGTTATTGTTGTAATTGCATGTCTTTACAAGAGAAGAAAACTAGTACCTCATATAATTTTGGAGAAAACGGTCTTTTTCAACCTCAACTATTTGCTGGCGGGTTTTTCCAACCCAAACTATGACCCCCAGTCGATTTCAATCCAAACCCAAAAATAATTCAAAATCAAAACATAAACTAATGTAAATGAGCAGATTTCAACACGACGCGAAACAATGTTAGTTCAGAAGTTAACAGTTCTCAAGGTTATTTGATTTTATTTTCAAGGTTTGATGAATGTTGTAGAGAGAGAATTACCGAAGGTTGAGCAACCGTTAACTTTCGAACTAACACCGTTTCGCGTCGTGTTGAAATCGGCTCATTTGCATTAGTTTCAGGTTTCGATTTTGAATTATTTTTGGGTTTGGGTTGAAATCGACTAGGGGTCATAGTTTGGATTGGAAAAACCCGCCAGCAAATAGTTGAGGTTGAAAAAGACCGTTTTCCCTATAATTTTGCTACCATAATGATGCTACCTGAAGTCATGCTATATTTTTCTTTCTTTCTTTTCAACCACAAAAGTGATGTTATTTCTTGAGCGTGTTATTTATGATAGACATTAACTCTTAAATATGTATCACTTCCTCTTGGATGCTATTACTTTGTTTCTTGTTGTTATCTTATCATAAATAAACAAGAAACATCCACCCATATTACTCTCCTCAAGAAGTAAGGCAATACATCCAAGTTGCACGACAAATTCAAATCATATGTACCATAATTCACAAAGTTGAAGTAAATAGAGCTTTAAAAATAACTTTTTGTATTTTATGTCATCATCAAACAAAGTTGTTAAAAGTTCTTCATGGGAAGAGAGATTGTTCATTCCTCGAATATATTGTGAAATTGACTTACTAATCACAAGTAACATTTTCACGACTTTGACATTACTAATCACAGTTCACAACCAATTTTTTTGTTCTTTCATTCGTAAACTAGGGAGTTCCAGGTCGAATCTCAAACATATCCCTAGGTCCGGGCCAGTCTTTAGTATTTTTATCCGTACCAACTGCCACTCGATCCTGTGATCTCTTGGAATTTTTCAGAATAAATTTCGAGTCGAGTTATCGACCTCTGGTTCCTAAATATGACTCAAACTTAGTTGACTACAACCAATATAGTCACGACTTTGGCATTCCTAATCATGTCTGAAACTCAGAGTTCCCACTAAAAAAGTAATTGATTAACAATTGCATACAAAAGAACATCGCTTTAAGAAAATTATGGGATCAAAACAGAAAATACAAAACTTTAACAACCTTTCATAGCTTTTACATATCACATTAATATGGTTTTAGGAGTATATGCCACTTTTACGTTGCTTGAAGAGAAACTTGAACAAACATGAGCGTAGAGTGTCTACCCAGAGATGAATATGCAACGTAACAAAGGAGAGGGCCGTGAGCAAAGCAAGGGAAATGATGAGGATTAAGCTATACTTAGGTTCCTGGTAGCGGATTAGGATCATTGTTGAGGTGAAGGCAAGAACCATGGAGATAATGGATACAAACAATGCTAGAAGTCCTAACATAAGTTTTAATGGTAAGGCTGTACAAAAATCATCTTCTGCATACCGAGAAGTTAGGATCGACAAGAATATCACAATAGATGTCACAGATGAAAAAAGGGCAACCGAATTTGATAAGATAAACATGTCAAACCATAACTTTTTTCCAAATTTAGGGAAGCCGTTTGCTTCATTGTTTCCACCTGGTACGGTAAAGGCTGCTGCAAAGACTACAGTCGCTATCAGCGTTGCTACAAGCATACATGATGTCGCAGTTTCTTTCATCCATTTCTCTCCTTCTTTGCGTAAGTTATCGTGTTCTTTTGTAAATAGATCATGTGCAATCTCACCATCATTGTTTTTTGTTTTGATATATGAACGGGGAACTATCTTCTTAACTGCCTAAAATGTGATTAGAAGGTTTGTAAGGGCATCTCCCAGATAGAATTGGAAAAGCGATTATATTACCGCTAATGTTGAAGTGTGTTATTCTTACCTTGAACCAAAGGAGCTCTCTTTGCATCTGAAGTGCTGCTCCTGAAACAACTTGTAGTCGATTTGGAGGAGGTAAACGTGCCACAAGATGTAACAAGTTATTTTTTGATGTATCTTCTTTATATGCTACTATCAAATCCTTGATGGCCCCAAGTTCATAGACAATATCAAATATGCTTTCATGACGATTTAAAGCAGCAACGTGGAATAAGCTTCGATTCCTATCATCGACCTTCCATATAAGATCTGGATAAGAGCGAATAAGAATAACCAAAAACTCAACATTTCCCGATTTTGCAGCTTCAAAGAGTAGCCTTGAAGGTGACCCCAAAAATTCCCAAAGCTTTCCCACTGGTAATTGTACAACCGATTTCCATAATTCATGGACAAGTTGATGAGCTAAAGTTTGCATTTTGGCTCCATGAAAGAATCCCTTGAAAACTAAAGAGAAAATGTTTTTGTCAGTTGACATGTTAGATTTTAATTGAATCAAGTTTCATCCACTGTGATTCCACACTAAAAAATGCCTTGATATTAGTTTGAGTTTAGGCTAAAGACATGTGCATATAAAATGTTTGCCAACTTACTAGAATTTGCTATACTTTTAAAAAAGTTTAGCTGTCTTTTATGGGCAATTGCTGAAGGCTTGCGAGCCATCAAATGCAAAGCTGTCTCCCCTGCACCATTTCGAGAAAAGGCGAGTGCTTCCTTCTCCTTTAACATTGTTAGAGCAACATCTACAATTGCGTCTGATGAGAACATGGCAAAATTTTACATAAAAGAATAACAAAAATTTAGATATATACCATATATATCAGCTGATATGATGGAGTGAAATAGGTTTATACACTCCAATTGACTTAGATTGCTGAAGTCTGTTTTGCAGTAAAGGTATTTGACCATATCTCCATGCCCGAACAAAGAAGCCATGTGGATTGGAATCATTTCTCCACCACCACGAATCATCGGAAGATTTGGATTCTTGTCTATCAACATTTCAGCAATCTCAATAACTCCTGATGCAGCAGCAAAACATAAGGCTGTGTTGCCATGCTTGTTTTGCAAGGCCAAGTCATGGGAGTTCATCCTCTCAAGTAGATGTCTCACAAAAACTTTGTGTTTTGCTGCAACAGCAATGTGAAGAGCAATCTCTAAATTATTTGTAATGGTTGCAATGACAATATCTTCTTGAATATCGATTATAGGTTTGGCTGCTTTCCAGTCTCCTTTCATAGCAGCTTGATATAGCGGAACACATGTAGTTAGGTACTGGAGTCTTCGTCTATCTGAAAAACAAAACAATGAGAACCCACACAAGATCTAACAAACAAACACAAAAGCTGGAACCAATCAAGAGAGTTTATATGGAGTGTTTCATACCATCACATGAAATTTGATCCCGGGCATTACGCAGTGGGATAAGCTTAGGATCTTGTTTAGGTAACCTGCTTGGCCCTACAATATCTACTCTTGTATCTTCCTTGCAAGGTTGCTTCCCTTTGTCCAAGATTTCCACAATTTCTGATGGAGATCCCATTGTTGCAGCTTCACACAGAGTTTTAGTCTCCAGATTGCTTTTCTTTGTTGGATCGAGAAGGTTCCAACGACACAGGTTAGTAATTTATTTATAGTTTACAGTTCAAAGATTATGAGACAAACTCTATAACCGTACCTTCAATATGTTTTGTCGTTGGACAAGACAACAAATGAATAGATAATGTTGTTGAATTAAGCACGTCCATGGTTGTGCCATAGCAATTAATATTGATGCTTATAAACAACTCCGTTAATAAAAATAATGAGGATGAGACATAATGGAATGTTCGTGAATCAATTTCCAATTACAAACTGGTTAGGAAAAACTGAAAAATCCATTGACTTCGTCCCTTTTTTCTTTAAAAAAGTCTTAATGGTGTTAATTTATACCATTTATATTTTTGATGCAGCCCAGCAAAGGCTACAAGAGCCACCATTTTTATATATCCTAGACTCCTAGTGGCTAAGATTTTTCAGGCTGGCATTTCTATATATCATCGGGAGTTTGGCTCCACCTTTTCACATAAAATAAGGTATATTAGAGCATGCACATAGTTAGTATTCATAGAGTATCATTAACAATTTTTTAGTATTAATTTTAACATTTGTTTATTGTTTGAGATTTTTTATGATACTGATAATAAATATGTTTCCAGTGGTGAAACCGGTATCGGTATCATTAATAAAAAAAAATGATTTGCAAAATCAAAAAATAAATATATAAAAACATAGGATTACAAAGTGGGATCCACAAAATTATACTATATAAATGTACTAGGCGGTCTGCATGGTATAAGCGGGGACATGAAGTTTATGAAAAATACTAAAATTACATTATGTATTGTTAAACCACAATAAAACGTAAACAATGGAGAAATATTTAAGAAAATTGTAATGACTTTGAATATTATTAGATTATTAAATATGAGCATATACAATTTGAAAAATTTAGTTTGTTTATTTATAAATTGAAAACACAAATACCAATCTACTCTATATAATATATATGAATATATCCTGCATGCAAACATATTTTACATATGTGTTGTAAATATCACAATATTGCTAACTTATAAATTTTTAATACATGCAGTAGTGTAAAACTGTAAATATGGAGCCCAATATAAACACATTTTGCAGACAAAGGTCAAAGTTTTAAATTTAAGCCTATACTAATCATATATATGAAAGTTGGACAACTCTCTTCATATGAGTGTCACATCATCACACACAAAAATGACATGTGTCATTCACCATTATTTAAATTTAAAAAATCAGAAAATTAGTTGAGGAAAATTAAAAGTCTCATATTGTGTTAAATCCTCCATTAATCCCATTTTTAAATGATTTCTTCAAAATAAAAATAAAATTATAAAATTATTTTAATAAATCAATCACTTTTCATTTTACTTTTATTATTTTTCTAATTTTTTAAATTAATGGTCAATTATCATCACTCGATCATGACTAAATAATTATTTGTGTTACAGTTTAGTTGTTTGCTACCTAATATCTTATTAGTTTAGTAATTTTACCTTGAATATTTTCTTATTATTACGTTATAGTTCATATCTTATCATATGACATTCTCTCTTTTCATTTCTGTGTCTTATGGTAAGTTCGTAAAATTGACATGCAATTTTTTTCAAGTAATGAGTTTTTAAGACGTTAGACATACCAAAAAAATTCAAGACAAATTCATTTCTCTTATATGGCTATATGCAATAGCATAAAATTTTAAAGTGTTACTTAAATAACTCTTTAATTTTGTCTTTCTTTTTCTTTTTTTTCATACGAAAACTCTTGAGAACAAAATATCTTATATTTTGTTGTATGTATTCATGATAGTGAACTAATATTAAAATCTTAGATATAAAAATAATCAGATTATACATGAAAGTGTATAAATTGATAGTTAGAGTCAAAAACGAATCTAACCATAAAAATTGTAAGTTCATAAGATGAGTCTAATTTTATTTAACTATACAATAACAAACAAAAAAATAAACAACGACAAAAACAATTAACATATTTTTATCTTAACAATTTTAAAACAACCGTCAGAATTCATATAGTTGTATAAAAAGATCCAAGTCTTCTGTCGTTGTGTTGTCAAGCCTCTCTCAAAACTTTTCAGCGGGTTCCTCTCTCTAGACTGCCAAAGATATCATGAATCCTCAAATTTATCTTCAGCAGAATCGGCCCAAAAGAAGTGGGCAAGAATACGATGACCCAAGACAGAGGCGGAGGCAGTGCACAGTTGTAGGGGTCCCAAGAGCCATGATCGACTAACTCTTCCAAATAAAATTACAATAAATTCAAAATGTAGGGCTAGAAGAGCCCAAGTTTTACTTTTTTTTTTGAAAACGCCCAAAATTTAGAAAATTATAATTTCAAAATAAAAACCACAACTTATAAAAAAAGTTAATTTAAAAAATATTTTTTTATTGAGAAAAGGCCACAACCTTATTTTCCCCAAGGGCTTTAGTTTTTTTTTGGGTCGGAACTGGTCCCAGGGACAATTTAAAAAACATTTTCTACTTCGGATAGCGTTTTCAATCAACCATTTTTTGCGCTACAGAAACGAGCGAAGACCTAAGCAACCAAACTTATGTGTCGCAAAAATCAATCCACTCGTTAAGATGCAAGGATCTCTTCTCCCCACCACCTCCTTATGCAAGACTGGTTCAAGAAAAAACCTTTGTAGCTGCTCCCACGAGAGCTTCTTATTCGTTTATATCACGGTGATTGGGACATTAGGAGGCATCACTTTACTCTTGGAAGTTGTTTACTTGGGTCATTGTCCTCAAGAGAAAATTTGCCAATTCTACAAAGCCTCTTAAGGCCTAATGGTGTTAGTAATTGTAAGGATTTTAATTGTTTTATTTTCTTTAAGTTAGAAATTGCATTGTATTTCTCCACAAATCATGATTCATCTCTAGACGTTGCCTGTTTTGATGATGATGATTATGACTTTTGAGGTTTATTGTATAGTAGAAGAAACACATATGTAATAGTGTTTGTTTTTTGTAACTCTGCCTCTTGTTTCGAGTGTTTTTGTGATTCAGAGTACTTGTAGGGAATTTAAATTTTTTTATTTCAATCCTTTTTAGTGTTTCGAGTGTTTTTGTGATTAAGATTCTTATATTTGAACATTTGGAATGATGATATCTTTTGAAACTTTAATGTGTCCACCTACTACCGAATCACCTTTAATTACAATGCCTTCTAATTTTTTTTACTCTTTTCTATATGAAATTCAAATTCTAGTTTTGAAACTTTTTCAACGTTTGTTTCCACTTTTCTTTCCTAAAAGGTGGTTTACATTGTCTCTCCGGAATTAGACTGATATGTACACCAGAATTTGGGTCACGGTCAAACAAATTAGGAGCAATTTCAGAAAATAATTTAAAGTATTATTCATTTTTAAAATATACACAATTTATAATACATTATTCAAATATTTAATATTATAATTGGTAATAACTTTAATATTTAACGGAGTATATATTATTTTTATATATAACAAAAGAAATGAATAGATGAAAATTTAATTAAATTAATGTTATTTGTGTGACCAGATAGTTTTACTATTGTATGTAATTAGATGATATTTCGTATATTATTGCACCAAAAATTACTAGAAAACTATCTTAGACACAATTCACTATATTCGAAAAACTAATAATTTGTGTTGAAAAAATAGATCTCACTCACCTTTTCACACCAAAAGTATAATTTTTTTCTTCCTCCAACTTTAGTTATCCAAAATAGCTTTTCCAGTGAAAGCATTTGTTTCTTGCAACTTCTTCGGTGTTCATAGGTGAATCCAGCGTAGGAGACGCTCTTCATCCTGCGGACTAGTGACATGAAAAACTGAAATAAACGAAACTTCCAAAGAGTTAGTCCAATCAACCATATCACACTCATTAAGCAAGGAGATAGACTTTCGACCATATGTTGATACAATCTCAAGTAGCTTCCATCAGTTGTACATACCACACTTTTGGTACCTCTGTGCTCTCTTCATTCTTAAGTACTAACTCTTTTCTCACATTTGTGATGGATTTAAACCTTTCATGAAAGAAAAAAATTGTATATTTTTTTGATGGAAGTGAAGTCCTAGTTATCTTGAAATACAAAAACCTAAAGAATCACTGCGACCACTTCCTTTAGCTTTCCCATGAGGAAAAGTAGTAAGACCAATCGTCACAAATTCATTGCTACGGATTCACAACCATTCATCACAAATTAATTTTTCATGAAAAAATGCAAGACATAACTTTCTGTCAACATATACTAATATTTTTTTATCATCATATATTCATACTAGTAGAAATGTGATGCTAAATATGTGAACAAATCGATTCGCATCTGTACATCCATTTGTTTGGAACTAACTTAATCGTAAAGTACAATTATAAAGGTTCTCTATCTCCATGAATTTGTATAATTATCGTTCTTCTCATGAGTAAGTTAGTGATTGAGTTCATACGATAAGAAGTTACTTAATATTTTTCGTTAGTACCATCAAAAACTTATGCATTCAACACCACTGAGTTGCAAAACAAGGAAAATGATACAAAAAAATGACGGAAAATAATTTTTTTTTGAAATCAAAGTCAATATGATTCTGGAGATGTGTGTATTAAAGAGTTGATTAATTCAAAAAATTAAATAATATCACACTAGAGAGAGCTTATGATCTCATTACAAGAAATTAACTGATATCACATTAGAGAGAGTTTAAAAGTTTTTAGATTTTGAATGTCTTATGTGTAGCTATTTTTTTTTTCAAGTCATAAGGTAGATGCATGAAAAAAATAAAAATACCAAACCATCCTAAATATTATAATTTTGATGGCTATGAAGAGGCTTTCGAAAACACGTTACTATGTTCCAAGAACTTTTTAGTAGCTAAAATTATTGTGTTTCACTGAGGGAGATTGTGATTCTGTACACACAATCGTATATTAGTTACTAATAGTCGCCCTTTCAATCTCTTTGAATTTGTATAATTATTGTTTTTTTTTAGCGAGTCTCGAATTAGGTTCGCAAAAATTTAGTAACTGTTTTATTCTCCGTCTTAGTGAATTTATAAAATCCATATGGAGAGTACAACATCTAAGTTCATCTTTCCGCTATCAAGCATGTATTAATTGACGTAAAATATTGTGAATTATATCACATACTCACTCAAAATAAGAGCAATAATTTACAGAACATGTAAGTTGAGAAAAAATATTATCAACTAATATACAATATTATGTATAGTTACTTACTGAAAGAAAACACAATAATTAAACACAATATTATCTTTCCTATAAATGATTGAATCAAATATAGTGTATTTTAGTTTGTAATTGTCGTTTTTCTTTTAAGCAAAAAAATATATTTATTAACGTATAATATTATGAAATTTATTAGAAACTCAATTCAAAAAATTTCTATAAAATTATAGAGACGGAGATGACATAAATTATCAACTAACTTACAATCTTGTCTTTCTAACCATTAACCATTTAAAATAAAAATAGTTACAAAATCATTGAGATAGAGAAACTAAAATCATCAGTGACACAAATATCTTACAGATGCAATCACTAATTCATTAAAAGAAAGAAAGTGATTGTATACATTTTAGAAACAAAAAACGTCTATAATAATAATATAATTGATAATTAAGTCGAACACAAATAAATGGTTGTGGTTATTCGACGCGTTTTTCAAAAACTTTACTACACCAGTTCTATCATTCCAAGTAAGATGAAAAACATGTTATGTATCTACGAAAGATTTTCAAAGTTCCATCGCAAATTATACGAAATTTAAAAAATGCAAAGAAATTTTACTATGAACTCAACCTAGTAAAATTTTAACTTCAAATATATGACAAAATTGTACTGGATCTCTACATCTTTTCAATTGGAAGTAACTTAACATAATATATAATTACAAGTTTTTGTATATCTACAAATTTGTGTAATCATTATTTCTTTCTTTTGAGTATTTTAGTGATTGTTGTTATTTCCATCTTCATAATTTTGTACAATTATTATCATTTTCATCTCATGATTGTTATAATTATTGTCTTCCAAGTGACTACGTAATAAAATTCATAAAATTATACGTCAAATAATAAATTTTTACTTTCTATCTTCAAGATAATATTTTACAACATCACATCAGATCTCTACATTCATTTGATTTTATGTGATTTAATAAAAACAAATATTCACAACATCAGAATAAAACTCCTTAATTTTGTATATTTATTATTTGTCTTTTAATTATAATGTTAGTCATTGTTGTCATTATCATCTTTGTATAATCATTTGTCATTTTCATCTTTGTTATTTGATATACTTATTGTATATTGAGTGAAACATAAAAGAGTTCACACAATTATGCGTCATTTCATAATTTGTTTTCTCCATTTTTTTTTATTTCGCTCCGTATAGTGGTGAGATTGGTGAAATCATGCACCATGTCATGAACATCGGCAGCTTGGAATGATTCATCTTTCTTTCGAAATAAAAATTTCAAAACCATATGAAATTTAACACACCATAAGATTTGACGACGATGAGAGATTCTTACCTAATTTCTAAAATCCAATAAGCCTTATAATATTATCATGTGTCCACCAAGGCTAAGGAGCGAATGATATTAACGAATGCTTCATTACTGTTCTTTGTACAATTTATTTCTTTTAATAATTAAGAGATTGATGTCATTTTCATTTCCAAGATTTTGAATATTTGTAGTCACTTCTTTTGAGTGAGTAAGTACTATAATTCACATGATTGTGTCTTAACTAGTTGTTATTTTTCTTTACATCTTCATGATTTTTAAAATATTAATATGAGATAAAATTTGTGACTAGTAATAATTGTTATACTAAATATGTGACCATTTTGTGTTGAAATTCTATTCATTTGATTTGATGTGATTTAATAAAAATTTATAATTAAAAATTTTATCTAACACCATAATTGTTTTTAGGTATTGTTCTTTCTCTAAGTGAGTTAGTAATTGAGTTCATAAGATTTTATGTTACTTACTAATAGTAGTTTTTCCGTTACTATGATATTTTTACAATTATTAGTGATTGTGTCTACAAAAAATGTATGTTAGTGATTTAGTATTTTAATCTCAGTTATTTGTTACAGTTGTTATATTTCGTTTGAGTGGATTAGTAATTTGATACACAAGATTGTATGTTAGTTAATAATCGTTGTCTTTTCCATTTTTATGATTAGTATAATTATTGTTGCTCATTAAGATCCTTAATAGATTTTTAAAATTTCCAACATTGGTTATAACTATTTAAAACTTGAACTTTTACTAATTTAAGTTATAAATTAATTAAAAATTACAATTAATTAAGAGTTATAAAAATTATTAAGATTTGATTTTAATATTAGATTTAAATTATAAATATATAAATTTGTTTCATATTCACTTAACATTACATAAATTTACATGGAGTTAGAATCATAATCTTCACATAACTTTTCTATATCAATTTCTTATATATACGCATCATTGGGATCACATATAAATCATCATAATCAAAAACTTTTTGGACAACATGAGTTTCAACCCATAGCATTTAACTAGGCATCATTTATTGTTTATTATCTTGTAATGTTATTTGAGCAACATTTATTGTTTTGCAAATTAATTCCTTAAGAAATAAATTTAGTACAAACCCATCTATAGTCTACTTTTATACAACACACATGCATAAGATATGAAATAAACTTAATCACATTGTTTAGATATAACCAAAGAATCGTGTTTCTCATATCGTCTTTGTCGCATGACATCAACTATATAAGGCAGATGTATTCACATCCTACAAATTCTATCATTTCAAAATACCTCCATTTAAGAATTAAAGGACCCAAATGATAATAGCGTATTTGATTGTGCGAGAAAAGCGATTTGACACTGCGGTACAGTTCAACTATGGTATGTGTGGGAAAAATATATTTGCATGAAAAGTACGGTTAAGAACAAGTAGTGCAAAACAATATTTGATCAGTGAAAAAAATACTTGCATTACACAATAAAATGTATAATATTAGACTACATATTCCGTACGGTAGCATGAAAATCTTATTAATAGATTTGAAAGACTACTTAATATTCTGGATTTGGAAGCATCAAATTTATTGGTTTAATTATTTAAAATTATATATTCCATAAATTTATTGGTTCAACTAAAGAACCAGATTATACCGAATAAATTTTTTAAGTTTGTACGTTTGATAAGTCAAGTTTCATACTCATTCAATCTCAAATCATTTGGTATTTATATCGATGACTCTGAGCCATTGTCAATAACTTTTAGCGATGTGGGACATTGAAAACATACTTTTTTGCATTGATTAAATAATATATTTTTGTTTTCAAAAACTCGAATCACAATATATGCAGAAAAACTACATTTTCGTTAACTATATGTATTATATGATAGTTCAATATAATTTGAAAATAAAATCAAACAAAGATGATAGAAGAATAATAATTTTAAATCTTAAGAACTAAAAATAAATGCATATGTTTGTTTTGGAAATCGCCTTTATTGATTTGAAAAAAATAGTTAGTTTTCACTTTTTGATTAAAAATCGAATAATATATAAGAGTATCTCACCAACGTTATTTAGTTTCCTTTTTTGATAATATTTTTTTAATAATCCAATTACGGTAACCAATTAGATGTGAACAATCTTCAATTCGATTTAATAGATGTTATTAAATGACTCATTTTTTATGAAATATTGTTAAAACTTATTTTAAGAACAATTGGTTAGTCTTATTTTTTTAGTTGCACTTAAATATAATCTATTATTCTCTATGATTTGCGGTTATAGACCAAATATCAAACAACGATCCACGTGGCTCCATTTTTGGAGTAGATAGATATATCATTTTTTGTATTCTTTATTTCTTTCTCAAAATACTAAAATAACAATAGCAATTTCTCTTTTATGTATTTGCTTACACCATTAAAGTCTTTTGATTTATTGTGCTTCCAATTAGTAATATATCTATTTTTAATTTTTTATCAACCTTAAATATTAATAATATTATAAAAATTTATAGAGTTTAAATATTCGTAATATTTTAAATTTTTATAAACCCTAAATAGTATATTTTATTTTAAAATTTTTATAAACATTAAATATTAATAAGATTGAAACCTTTTATAGATTTTAAATATTATTAAAATTTAATGTTTATAAATTTTTAATATTATTGATATTTTAAACTTTGCATAAAAGTTTAACTATTATTAACGTTGTAAACTTTTATTAAGTTTAAATATTATTCATATTTTAAACTTTTATTAAGTTTCAATATTATTAATATTTTAAAATTTTATTAAGTTTACATATATTATTAATATTTTAAAGTTTTTCAAGTTTAAATATTATTAATATTTTAAAATCTTGTAAAGTTTCAATATTTATAAATTTTGTAACCTTTTAAAAGTTTAAATATTTTATAAATTTTTATATATATTCGATAAAATCACTGGTTCAACTAAAAAACTGAATTATACCGAACAATACTTTTAAATTTGGACGCCTGATAAGTCAAGGTTTCTGCTCATTCAAATCTGAGATCATTTTGGTATTTATATAGATGATTCCGAGACATTACCCAAAATTCTTAGCGATGTGAGATATTTTGTTATATATATTTTTTTGGATTGTTATTTTAGAAATTTAATTAATTTATTTTAATTGGTCACGATTTTATGTTTGGTAATTTTGTAGATTTTTAAATCGCATTAATCACGTTTTTTAAAAACAGAATTTCAAATTCAATTTTTTTTTTAATTATATTAGTTATGGCAAGTACTAATTATTAGGGAGATATATTTTATTCTGATTTTCATATTAGATATGTTTAATTGATTATTTCTTTATTTTTTTGGCAGAAGAAAACGATAGCCAATCAGTGAAGTACATGTGGCAATTCTTGATCCGGATATGTAAACCGCGATCCGAACAGACTGTATCCGGTTCGATTTTTTTTTTTTTTTAATTTTGTTTGGATAGACCTTCTATAGTAATGGCATTTGTAGAATTTTTTTTAAAAACCATATGTTAAAATCTCATTTGTGTTGCCGCTTTAATATAATAGATATAATCGCTTTGCTAAGAAAGAATCTTATAATATCTTATGTATATTTTGTTATGCTATTTGTGAGAGTAGGGAAATTTTTCTTTAATATGAAGAATTGTTACGTGAAATAGGAGATTTAGTGGATGATTGGTTGAGCTGTAGCGGTAGAATTTTTGCTGTAGAGTTTCTGCTGTATTTGTGTTGGCTGTAGTTGTAGTTTTTTATCTGTAGGATATTATAATAGTAAAGCTAAAGCGTGATTGGTAAAGTTAGTTCAATATTATAGATTGAAATTTGAAGTATATGAATTTAAAAAATTTGCAATATATTACATACGATAACAGATGAACATATAATAAATAGTAAGTTTCATATATA
Organism: Arabidopsis arenosa; assembly: GCA_905216605.1. Taxonomy (NCBI): domain Eukaryota; kingdom Viridiplantae; phylum Streptophyta; class Magnoliopsida; order Brassicales; family Brassicaceae; genus Arabidopsis; species Arabidopsis arenosa. The sequence goes on along the minus strand of LR999453.1, from coordinate 13,987,005 downwards.
AATTTTTGGTGAAAATATATATTATAATATATAATTTATAATAATGAAATGAAATATGTATATATATAATTTATATAATTTTCTGTCACTTGAGTAAAAATATTGTAAATAGATTATTTTTTTATTCTTAAAGTTTTTTGTACTAATATGCAGTAAAAAATAATAATAATTAAATATATGAGAAAAAAATGTCTACAGCTTTTAAAGCACACAAAAATATGCTGTAGAAATTTTAAGAGTTACAGCAAAAAATCTAAAAAAAAGTTGTTTTGGGCTGTGAGATTTTTTAGGAAAGCTAAAGCTTGATTGGTTCAATATTAAGGCTTTAAGTTTTTTTTGAGCTGTACCATAAAGATACAGCCCAACCAATCACACCCTTAATGTAACTATAAGGAAAATCCAAAATATAGTTACTAACGTAATCGATTATAATTTTGTTTTTTTTTTTGAAAAAGTGTTTTGATTAATTTTAAAAAAAAGAAACGTAAAGTAGTCTAACCGCCAAGGCAAGTCCCATGGAGATTAATTTTGTCTATGATTATATTTTTCTAATGTCATTCTAATGTAATTTGTTACTAGATCCGGACCCGCACGTACGTGCGGGGTTTTGTTTATATTTATATTTTTATATATAGCATTTAGACATGTTATCCGTATTCAATATGTTACATGTCTCGAACAAAAGGTAGCTCTGACTTTAGGATGGGGTAAAAGGTATTGTAATTTTATTACCCATCGGTAAGGGTCGGAGTATCGAGTGTTTATATAATTTTAATACATGTCTCAATCCGTTTTCCATTTTACTATCCGACCCGTAAATACTCGTTTTATTAGTATTTTATAATATTACTAAAATTTTGTAAATATATCTTATAGTAAAAGATAAAGCCTAAATTTGTAATTTTATACTTTTTGGAAATATATGTTGTATATGCTTATAAATTATTATTTTTTAAACAGATATTTATGTTTTGGAATATGAAATTATTATGCACTTACTAATCTTTTTTACACATGTATTATCAATAAATATTTATATACGGGTAAAGGTCCCGTATCTAGTGGATCAACTATTTTTATCGGGTATCCGTTTTTCCAAATTTCACATCTGTGCAGAGGTTTGTTTGGTTGGTTTATAAAATTTACCTACCTTAAGTTTGTAAAAATTCGCTAATTCTTTTTTAAATAATTATCTGTTTGAGAATAGTTATTTTTAGATTCAGAAATGCTCGTATTTTCTGTTTAAAAATTTAAATTTTACAAAATCAATAAAAATTATCCAAATTACATGTTCTCATGTCGTATCCTTTATATCCACTATTTCTAGAATATAATGTTGATGAGTTTGTTAGTAGAGTGAGTTAATTGAGGAAGAATCACTCTATTATTATTAGTTTAAAATACCCATTTATGTTGGGTCTATTTTGCATATAGGCCCAAAAGCCTTTTTCTTGTTAAGTGACTAACGTCAAGTTTCCTCTCCTTGCAGCTCCTCTTCTTCATCGAAGTAGAAGAACACAGATACCTAACAGATTACAGATACCCAAAAAAAAAAAAATTGGTACTACAATTAGTTCTCTTTCCCAAAACACACAAATCTTCTCTTTTTGTTCTTTCATGCTTAGGGTTCTTTCGATTAATTGAATAATTCATTTTCTCCATCAACGATCAGAGAATCTAGTAGATTAGTAATCTAGGGTTTTTATTTCTCGTTTCTGGTTTACTCACCACCGATGACCTATTGCGAGGAGGACGATGTGGATTCTGAACTGCAAGTTAGAGTGGAAGATGATGTAGTTCAGAAATTAGGCCATTATATTAAACTTTGCGAGGACTTCGAAGTATTTCTCAAGAAGCAGAGCATGAAGAGGAAGAAGATTCATTATCACTGTCTTTTTCTTCTTCTTGTGGACGGGAAAGATCTGTGTGGTTATGTTCAAGCTTGGTCTTTTCTTCGTGATTCTAACTTCTTCGGGTCTCGATGGTTACAAATGGCTCGCCCCTTCAATCATGGATAAGGTTTAAAATTTCCTCCATTAAAGATAATTCAATGCATGTTCCATTACAATGATTCCTTGTTCTCAAAATCCAATGTTGAATTGATGTTCAATTTCTTCTGTTTTTTTCGAAATTTTAGATCTTTATCAATTGGGTTTAATTAGGATTTCATCAATTAATCATCATTCTTGAATAAGATCTTAAGTACTGACCACAAGTCTCTATGATGTAATTGTTTGTCTATTGTAGAAAAAAAGTTCATATATAAGATTGGTTCATGTTTCATGTGAATTTGTACCTACCATTACCTTAAGATACGATTAGCCCAAATAAGGTTTTTATATTTATATTTTACTGTAATACTGTCATCTCTTAATCTTACGGTTGAAGAAATAGTAAAACATTGAGTAGAAAGAAATATTGTCTATTATTTCAAATATGATAGTTCATAATTTTTAAGATTACATAGTCACTGCTTTGAGTTCTTATTTTTTCTTGAATATACAGAAACCGTTACAATGTTAAGAGAACATATGATGAAGAGTGCTATATTTTGGCATTAGAAATTCGATAGCAATCGATTTTGAGAAGTATCAACAACAAAGGTAAGTTCTCTTCTTGAATCATATTGAATGTTTGTTTAGAGCAATGACAATAGAGACATCATAATACATGAAAATAAAAATTTACAACCAATTAAAAAATTTAAGAAACAAAAAAATAGAAAAGTTTGTTCCATGATGTTTTCCCATTAAGAAGTTTGCAGCATAGTTTACATTTGTGGATGGATAATTTATAAAGGAAGAACAAATAATAATTGAGACTACTTACAATTGAAAACTCTGTTGATGGTTTTTAAAATATTTCAAGATGCGAGAACCATGTGCCATCTCAATAACTCTATCTTCTCCAACTTTAAGAAATCTCAGAAAGATCGGCGAGCTATTTTTTTTTGTGAATAGCAACAGCAACAGCAAAGTTTTCGTTTGAAAGGTTAGTGAGTAAATACAATGGTATTTGACATTTTATATATATAGGAAGAAAGGTCGGCGGCAGTCGGCTAGCTAATTTTAGGGTTTAAAGTTATCATATATTGGAATAATATATTTGCGAATCCTTTTGAAGAAAGATTTAAGGTATATACTTGATTAGTTAGGTTATGAATATATAGTAATTATTATTTTTGGTAAATATATTAACTGAATTCGTATTATATCGGAAACAACCATCAAATTTGGATAATTTTGAAACTAAATCTTATTACTTTTACTATCTATCTTTATTTTCTATTTAAAATTAAAGAGATACGTTTGTTTTGGGTATATCTTTAATGATATAATGTCATTTTTGGTTTCGAATTAATTTTGAGTGTATTGCAGGGAATATCTAATAACAATATTGCCAAATCTCAACCTCTACTGATTGTCACAAGATCTGGTCCCAAAATTGCCAAATTCCAACCGCTCGGGTCGAGCCCATGATCCGCGTGTTTATCCGATTCAGTAACCCAAGATCCGCAAATTTTTTTTGTTTCAAATTATTGTTTTGCCCTTTAACGAATTTTTTTTTATACTCTTTAAATGTAATTATCCTAATGGCAATCTTTGTAAATTTTTATACTTTATAAGGTTATTTAAGTTAGAGTGATTCCCAATTAATAGTATAGATATTTCTCAATGTTACAACTTGTTATGTACTTCCCAAATAATAGTATAGGATATGTACAAGGAGATGTTTCGTAATGTCAAAGAATTATTTCGCATTATCTTTTCAAGATTGCAAAGCTTCATTGCGATATTTACTTTCAATGTCTCCGCTGATATATATCGAAAGAATATTACATAAAAGTTGTCCACCGCTGCCTTTTAATTGCCTTGATGCAGCCTCATCTTTGCCTCACCGTCGCCATGTGTGTGAGAAGAGAGATCCAAAATTCTTTAGTAAGAGAAAGGTAACCGTAATCTAGATCAAAACCCTAAGTTTCTTAAAAGCCCTAGATCTTTAAAACCCTAGTTGTCTATCGCTCAAGATCTATAAGGAAGGATTCATTATGCTTGTTTGGGAAGTTAAGATGCCTAACCACGTTGTTGAGGAGAACGTGGACCCGCCCTCAGCTGTTGAGATTCCTCTTGTGACGTTCAATCCAAACCAGAGGTCTATGGACCTTCTACATGCTTATAGAACTAGTACGCTGTAATACTAAGACTGTGATTAGATATCTAGTTTGGTTGTTGCATAGGTTGTTGGATGCTGAGGCATGGTTGTTTGAGAATGATTGATGATTAAATGAGATTATAAAAAGTTGGATCGATTGACCATGAGTTAGTGGTAAGTGAACGACTGGTTGCTTGGTCTGAGTTGAATGTAGCACATCATGAATGATTGAGAGCAGGGCCGGCTCAATTAATTTGGAGTCCTTGTACAAATTTTAAAAATTGGCCATTTTTTCATACAAAAAAAAATGGACCTTTTTCATGTTAAAAAAAATCTTAAAAATTGGCTTTTTTCATACTAAAAAAAATATTTGGCCTTTTTCATACTAAAAATATCTTAAAATCTTTAAAATACCTTTTTCTTACTAAAAAAAAAAAAATTTGGACCTTTAAATTTACCCAAAATGTTTTTAGCCCGGTACATTTGCTCCCCTTGATCACCCCTAACGCCGGCCCTGATTGAGAGTAAGTATACATGATTGCTTATTTTTAGGCCGATGCATGATAGATTCTATGATATCTATAGGTTGTTAGAATCTCTGTTGCATCTTGTTTTCTTTATTTTGGACTTGTGTCATGGAACATTGGGACTAAATGAATGCTTAGGGTCATGTGGGCAGATAGGATCATTCTTACTTAGTAAACTCGTTTACCACGTATCCCAAAATTGGATGCATGTACCTTTTACAAAGAGTTATATATATAACTATATCAAGGTAGTTGAGTATTAGTGAGCATTTACTGAGAGAAAACACGTGTCACGCCTTATTCGTGCGACGACGGAAAAAGTTTTACACTTTGTTATCTCAGAGGAACATCTCAACTTGGTATCTCCTTTTTTGCTTTAATGACTTCACTTTAAGACGATATACCCATAGTGATGGGGAAACTTGCAAAGACACAAAAAGATCTATATGAGATTTCCACACTTTTTTGAGAAAATCAGAAAAAGTATAGATCAGCTAAAAAGTAGCCAATTGTTTTATGTACCTATTTTTTCTGAAACTGATAAGTGATCTTTGTGTATTACATATATTGAACTCGCATGGCTATACTTTGTGATATTATTATATCTCAAACATATTTTCTTGAACTATGTGAAATTCTATTAGTTGTTTACCTCTCTAAAAATTCAACTCTGCTTGTTCATCATGCTGCTTAATACCATTTAGCAGATATATGCACCAAGTCTTTAACAATTTTAATTAAGCTTATGTGATTTTGTGATTTGCGGTAACACAAAATATTTTTTGGCAAGAGGGAGGGATGTAAAGTCTAAGTCTCTTAATCAGAAAGAGGATCTCATCATCAACATCTCAGCCCAACCCAAAAGAGAAGATATGGGCCTACATCACAATCTCAAGCCCATAGAGAAAACTTCTCCAGCTAAAGCTCACCTTTACATCAAAAACAGAGTATCATGCCAAAGTGATGACCTTGCCAGCTCAGCAAATGCATGTTGATGCACTAGAAGGTTGTGCCATCACGTGTGGCTAGACACATATCTCTCTCTAATTCGTTTGTATTCTCTTTACTAGAATACTCAAAGAAGAAATACATAACCTAATAATTCCCAATGAAGATCTTGTTCAGCTACTTAACCAAATTCCCTGCAACTATCATGGAAGCTCTTGACAAAGTTAAATCAGTGCTGCTTTGTTGATGTGTCTATAACTATACATACTATTTGGCAGCTACAAAGAATCGCAAGGATTATAGACATCAGATTGTCACTCATTTTATCCATGACATTCTCTGTCTTTGTAATCATACTTGTTCATTTAATAATGTAGCCGACACTAGAGCTGCTCGAATAAAATCCCTATAAAGTAGTAAAACAGTTTGTACATGTTTTACTTTCTAATATGACATTCAGTTGCCGACAAAAAAAAGTAATAGTAATTTTTAATAATTAGATGTAAGACAGGAAAATGAGATAGGCAGACAAGAAGAGTGTAGGGAACATACTAGAAGAGTTGGATATATGTTGACAAACAAAAAAAAGTTATAATATGTTGACCTAAAAAAAGAGTTAAATGTATATGTTATGCTGAAAAGAGAAGATTATTTCTAATATAACATTCTTTTACAATATTTGTTTTGTTTTGTTAAACTCTTTTACAATCTTGTGGGTTAAAAGTGAAAACTCATCCTCTGTATTTTCAAACTCTTATCTCTACGTGTGCACAAACCTCACCATTAGATGATAAGTAGAAGACAAAACTTACAGCCAAATATACAAACTTATCTCTCTCCAAAACATTTGGTCCATACGATAAAGCAAGAAGAAGAATTAAGAATCAGAGGAAGAAGAAGAAGTAAAGGATGAAGCATGAAATGATGAATTTCAAGCTACGATGCATAACCATCTTTTTTCTTCTCTTTGCTTTGGTTCTTGGAAATTATGTAGTTCAAGGTCTCTTTCTTCACCCATCTCCTTCTTATTCAATCTTCTTATTTTCAGTATCAATACCACTAACAATGATTTGTTTTCCAATTCTCTCGTTTTTGTGTCTTTTTGTTTTCTTGAATCAGCCTCAAGACCTCGTTCTATCGAAAATACGGTCTCACTTCTCTCACAAGTACATCTCCTGGTAAATTCTCATTTGCAAGTAATTACTACAAGGAACCAATCCATTTATAGCTAAATTGGCTATATAGTAAAGGTTTTAGTATATACGTATGTTTAATTTGAAAATATTTCAAAGCAGAATTCAAGGAGGAGGCATATGATAGGGTCGACGGCACCAACTTGTACGTACAACGAGTGCAGAGGATGTAGATACAAATGCAGAGCAGAGCAAGTTCCAGTCGAAGGAAATGACCCAATCAACAGTGCTTATCATTATAGATGTGTTTGTCATAGATAATAAATAATGATAAATCTCTTATTTTTGCCCTTTCATAATTTATTGCAATTTTTGTATGACTTGATTGCATTTTGTTTTTTGAATGAGATGTTTTGGTCAAGATTATTTTTTATTAGTTTTTTTTTTTCTTCTACTGTTGAAATTATTAAAATACTAGTTCATTAGCCAATAGATTTTATCAAGCTTCATAATCTTATGTGCATGGGATGATATATGGTAGGCTCTTGTGGTACGTGTTGGTATTGGTATTGGTAATTTGGTATTGATGATGATGGTGGAAATGATGAAGATTAGTTTTTATTATTTTTTTATTATTTTTTATTTTCTTTTAATGTTAAAATTGTTATATATATAAAATAAAAAAAATCTAGTTCATTAGCAAATAGATTTATCAAGCTTCCTAATCTTGTGTGCATGGGATAATATATGGTAGGCTCTTGTTGGTACATGTTGGTATTGGTAACGATGATGATGGTGCAGATGATGATAAAATTTGGGTGGGTGGTTGTATAAACATATAAGTGTGTTTAAAATCCGCAGGGAAAAATCACATGGTCCTGTGGTCCAATTTTGAGACATAAGTTAAGAAAGGATCACATGAAGGAACTAGAGTTGTTATGTTTGTAATTGTAGCCCTCCCTCTTTTGTTCTGTTACGTACACATTATGACAATAGACATTAAAGACATTTGTTCCATTAGGATCATTGCAGTGTGTTCTAGAATGTTATATATGCTCCTCCTTCTCATTTGTTTTTTTTCTACATCTCATGGGTATCCATTTTTTTCTTTCTTTTTAGTAACAAAATGTAATATATAGATATATATATAATGTTATAGAATCATTGCAGTGTGTTCTAGAATGTTATATACATTAAAGACATTTGTTCCATTAGGATCATTGCAGTGTGTTCTAGAATGTTATATATGTTCCTTCTTCTCTTTTTTTTTTTCTACATCTCATTAGTGTCCATTTTTTTTTCTTAGTAACCAAAAAGTTCTTAATCTTATTAAAAGTTCTCGGCACGGCTATGCATAAAACAATATATATATATATATACATATATATATATATATATATATATATATATAGACTTATTGTATATGTATAAATTCTAGTATATGAAATATCATGATTCATAGATAATAAAATCACATATTATGAACAATAAAAATAGACAGAAAGCTCAAAGTGTATAGATATATACATAAAATTAGAAAATTCTTTTTCTATGTAGGGTGTCTACCTATGCATCCACCTAAGCAAAACTATTTTTTTTATATGAAAATGTATTTTAAATGTTCATTTAGTTGTTACTAATTAATAGAAATTTTAATTAAATAAAAAACGAATTATACTAAATATAATTAGAGAGTTCTCTTTCCATATAGGATGTTCACCTAAACATCCACCTAAGCAAATTTATATTAAAATATAGTTTAAATGTTCATTTAGTGCATATTAATGTTATTTATAATTAAGAGAAATTATAATTAATTAAAAAATGAATTAAGTAAAATAAATGATATTTTAAAATATGAAAAAATACTATGAAAATTTATCCAAACAAAAATGTTAAATTTAAATTTGAATTTATTTGTTTTAGACAAAAAAGTTAAAGAATATAGTTGTTAGAACACTATAAATGTTAAATTCTATTTATTTAAATCTTTGAAATTAATTTTTTATTTATTTATTTATGATTAGGAGGTTCTCGACCCAAACATCCCCATGACGAGGCTTAGACCATGTAATATAAATTTCATTTGGAGAGCAAACCCCTCCAAATGTGAATTAAACTCGTGACGTCCAAGATCCTTACGTTTTTGGTAATCAAGGGGATAATTATTAGGTCAACTCATCGTTGGTCAATTAGTTATTTTTGCTGAAAAGTAAAGATATTTTTTTGAATAGCATGCATATTAGAAGTTTATATGTAAGTTACACATCGACAACACTATCATAAACTTTTAGTCTACAATTGTGATAAAAAAAACAAAAAAAGTAAACAGTTAAAAATTTGAAAACAAAATAGTAACTAAATCATAATAAAGTTCTCAACCCATGCAACGCGTGGATCATTTTCTAGTATAAAAAAATATTACTCGAATAATAAATATATGATTTTTAGTGAAATCTCGTCAGTTTTTATAAAGTGCATAGAATATAATATTAGCATTTTATATATAGACTGATATTTATGCTATTGTTGTTATCTTAACCAGAATTTCTACATAAATAAAATATAAAATAATAAGTCCTACACCCAAAAACTTAAATCCTAAACCCAAAAAAAAAAAAACCATATAAATTAACTCAATTCCGGGGAATGGTGAATTTCTTAATTTTGAAATATTACTATACTTTATTGTTTCTATGTAAAGGATGTGGAAATCTATGTGTTGTACAACAATGGTGTGAATGCTATTTTTATTATTTTAACAAAACTTTAACATAAATAAAATAGAAATAAATATTAAAAACCTTAAACCCAAAAGACTCTAACCAAAAAGTAAGTTTTAAGACCTACAATAAACTAAAATCTCCAAAAATATACTTTAGATAGAATTACTATATTCTATGATTTATATGTGATATATGTGTCGGTCTATGTCTTCTATATAGAATGACACGTTTTTATTAAGTCACACATACATCTTTAGTTATATTTTTTAAAAATCAAATCATAGCTTGAGCGAAGTTTTAAAAGGAATTTCGAGATTTAATTAATTTTTGCAAAAACTTGATAGCAAATAAGTTCAGAGAGATGAAAACATGTATTATAAAAAATGAAAAAAGATAAAGAGAGAAGGAAAAATTGATGTTGAAAAATAAAGAAAGAGGAAAAGAAAACAAGAATAAAGAAAATATGCAGGCAAGAGCAATACAGTCCCATTAATAACTTATACATAGAATATCATAATATTTTATGTTTTCGTTGACCAATTATAGATGCTTTTATGGTTATTTTTGTCAATATCTCTACAAATATTTTGTAAATATTTTTCTAAATTACACTAAAATTTAAGAATTCCATATAAATATAAACCAATTAGTTTATTCTAATTATATATATCATTTTGTTAGAGTGTTGATTTTCCAATATATAGCCAGATTCATTTCTAAATGTGATCTTGTAATCTTCTAATAACATCACAAGTTGGCTACAAATTTTTTCTCATCATGTCGCTTCTAAATTTTATTCTTAAACTTAGAACCCTCAATTATATTTTTTTTTCATTTAAGAAAAATGTAGTCTAGTTGTATATGTCTTTATTTATGAAGTATTTATACTTCTATGGGTATTGTAAATTTGCTAACCAATATATATATAAACTAGGATTTAACCCGCGGTATCCCGCGGGCGTAGATTTTGTGCGGTTTTCTTATTAAGTAGTTGATTATGTTTTATATACATAATTTATAAAATTGGTTGGTTTTTATTTAGTAATTAGAAGAATGTGATTTAATGTATTTAAATAGGTGTATTAATTATAAAATGGGTTTGTAATGTTAATATAAGTAAAGTAGATATTATAATGTGAAATAGTAAAAGTGGTGTAATTGTTTTTGTGATTATAAGTGTTCTTTTACTATATAGTTTTGAAGAGAATTTGTTTTTAGCATAACAAAGATTCTAACATTTATAATTATTTTAAAAAAAATTGAAGATAAAGTAAACAAATAAAATTAAAATTGTATTTTTAAAAAATTAAAGAAACATAAGTTGTGTATTAAAAAAAAAAAAAAAAAAAAAAAAAAAAAAAAAAAAAAAAAAAAAAAAAAACATATGAGAACGATGATTCTCGTTCTCCACCGAAAGTTAACATCCATTGACATGCTTAAGCTTTACCGATGATACCGAAGAAGCTGATTATCAGATCATAAGCTCACATCAATCGACATGTTCTCTGCGCCAATTCTTCTAAATTTGTAAGCTTCATTCTAATTCAATTGAATTGTTTCAAGAAAATTTAGCATCTGTAATAATATGAGACACTAATTAGTATCTCGATTCTGTGATCAATTACCTTTTTCAGATTTCATATAGGATTCGGATAAAGCACTTGAGATGATGAATTGGTTTCTGTTAGAAATCTGGGAGAGGGGATCAGTGAAGAACAGAACCTGAATGAAACCATTTGCAGATCAAATTTCCCAAATCGACGACACTTAAAGCAATAATCATGTCTATAAGGTTAGTTTTGGATCTGTTTTTTCAGTTGTAGACACAAATTGAAGTTGTTGTTTGTCTCAATCGGAGTTATAATTGAACTAAGGTTTCTTGATTTTGTCGTAAATGTTAAAAGACGACATATGTTGTCTAGAAATGAACTCTTAAACTTACACTAATGTAGTTGAAGAGAGTCTGATTATGTTTGGATTAAAATGACTATGGAAAGGAACTTGCTGTTCTAAAAAACACTACAAAACATCTGCAAAGTTAAATAACAGAAGCAAAAAAACTAAAACTATCATAATTCCTTAGGTTCTGAAAGATCTCTTTGAAGACGACATTCATTGTTTGACTCTGAGTTTTTCCTTCTTTATCCACAATAAGAACTTTCAAACCATTTTTGGAAGTGACTCTTGATAAGGCAACATACAGCTGGCCATGAGAAAATACTGGTCTAGGAAGATAAATCCCTACCTCTTTAAGTGATTGTCCCTGGCTTTTGTTTATTGTCATTGCAAAAGCCACATATATTGGAAACTGTCTTCTCCTCATGCGAAAAGGCAATTTGGTATCTGAAGGTGATATCTGAGATTTAGGGATTATCACTTTGTCTCCGATTCTATCTCCAGTAATCACTTTGGCTTCAAGTATATGATTACCCATCTGCGTTATCTGCAATCTAGTACCATTACATAGCCCATTTTTTGGATCAATATTTCTCAGTAACATAACCGGTGCACCAATCTTGAGACTGAGACTGTGATTTGGCAAACCAGAAAGCTTGATACTATTGAGGAAATCAGGTGTGAAGACAGGATTGTTCAATGAAGCGCCATCCTGAGGATCAATACTATCTACACTTAAATAAGTCATTGCTTCACCTGTTTAGAGAAAATTTGTTAGATAAGTTTCTTATACATATACAGTTAAAGATTATAGTATTAATACGTAATGCTTACCATTAAGTTTCTCAAGCATGATGTCATTGATGGTGTTGACATCACTATTTCTTGGACACAATATAGCTCTCTCTTGAAAGAATTTAGGATCATTATTAGGCTGCAACAAATCCAATTCTCCGTAAACTGCTTTGATAATAGCTTCAATAGGATCATTTACATCTTTAATCAGTAAATCTTCTGGAATATCTATGAGAACTTCACCATCATTAGGCTCTGAAACTCTACCATCACCAACGGCCAGGAGCCAATCAGAAAACTCTTTAATTTTCTCTGCCTCATCTTTGTCCAAATCATTAGCCATAAGACGCATGTTCTTTGTCAAAGTAAGGACCTTGCAGTGTTCCCAGAGATAAGATGAATTTAATGCAGCTAAAACAATCTCTGCCCTACCAGCACCATGTATTACAGGGAGTACTTGTCTGAAATCACCTCCGAAAACAACAACTTTACCACCAAATGGCTTTCCATCGACATATCCAATAACATCATTTAGACTTCTATCCAATGACTCAAAACAATAACGACTCATCATAGGAGCTTCATCCCATATGATAAGAGATGCTTCCTTAAACATATTAGCAAGGTCTGAGTTAGGCACGATATGACATGTTGTGAAATCATCAGGATGAATAGGGATACCAAACCTAGAATGTGCAGTTCTACCGCCTTCTAACAACAAAGAAGCAATCCCGCTAGACGCGACATTGACAGAAATCAAACCCCTCATTCGAACTGCGGCAGATAGAGTTTTCCACATAAAAGTTTTACCGGTTCCCCCAAATCCATAAACAAAAAAGACACCTCCAGTGTTTTCTAAAACAGCACCAATGATCTCATCATAAATGCCTTTTTGCCCAGAAGTCATCTTATTAACCCACTCATCATGGTCTTCTCGCAACTTATCACGGTTATAGTTTTTCTCTTCTGTAATGAAACGGTTTGAATGATCTATACCTTCTTGAGTAGGTTTAGGCATGTCTTTGAAGTCTGTCAGAGTGCTCCCATTACACAACAGCATATCTTCTATCTCTTGAAGAGCATAATTTCTTTTCTCAGCATCAGTTAATACTAAATCTGGAGTAAAAAAGAAAAACACTATTTCATTATAACAGAAACGGAAAGCAAGCAAACTGTTTTTTTATCAAAATTGTATCTCAACAAACCTGGATTGTTGTACTGATTTCTTTTCTTTGTTTCGATGTCTTCCGTTAAAATTCCACAACACATTTCCCACACATACTCCGGTCTTGCAAGACATTTATCCAAAAGCATCATAGAAAAGAAATTACGAAGATGATCTCCAAAGAAAAATAAGCTTGCTTCCACTATACTATCAATATAAGCTTGATCGTCTGTTAGAATACCACGTGCCAAACATGCCTCCTTGTATGTCTCATACACAACATCTTTGTATGTTCTGATATCTTCATCACTCTTTGGACCAGTTACTATCCCAAGAAGGATCCTCATGTAATATTCTGGTTCCATTTTAATGGAGGTATAGTTTATTCTCCCTATACAGAAACCTCTTTCCCTAAGCTTCCACTGCTTATTCTGTCCATCCCAAGTGAAATATTGAGGAATCTCTGCGTAAGTGAACTGTCGAGCAAACTCATTCTCCTTATTCAGATTAAGATAAGCCATAAACATAGAATCTTCGTTTGCTTTTCTATCCAATAGTTCATCAATATTCTCGGTGCCATCGAAAAATAATGGCTGTTTTCCAGGTAGATGGTAAGAAAGCTTCATCACAGGTGTAGTCCTAAACTGGATGGGAAATTTGAATATCTTCCAAACAGCTTCAGAAGCTGAAACATACCTATTTAGTAAGGGAATAGACAGTTAATTATTGCAAACTGAAAATATAGAACTGATATAGTAGATATATTCAGTAAGGAATATTATATCATACCTGCAATCGAAGTAATCTTTGATTTCATCTTTACTTTTTTCTTTACTGCCATTTGCTGATCCACTATCTGTATCAGTATTCTTGTCCTTAGGTTCAACAACGATAGCTACACGATCTTGCCCTTTGTTAATATACTTAAATAAGTATTTGATAGAACCGGATTGGTTACACCACTCAACGTTGATGTGAGCTCTATAACGCAATGATAAAAGACGATTATACAGGACAACATAACTGTTGTCACACTTAATACCACCTTTTTCAACAAAGTGCTGAGATTCCCGCCTTTTATATATTGGGTATCCGTCTTTACCAACTGTTGTTTGCTCAACCAATTTCTTAGGAAAAAACTTAGAACACTTGCCATCAACCATACATGGTGAATCTTTGTTGGCCGCACCACATGGACCATATATCATACACTCCTTTACAACCTCATATAACTTAGGATCCTTAGCTTTATCTGGAATCTCAGCAGAGATGATATTGTCAATATCATCAGATGTTGGGAATTTGCAACTTTTATCCATGAATAAGAGTATATGAGCATGTGGTAGTCCTCTTTTCTGAAACTCCACTGTGTACATAGCTGCAATTAGCAATAACCATTGTAAACTCATATTCTTATAGTAACATGCAATAAAATAAACAAACATAAAACATATATAGAAGACAAAACAATTCATTACCAGAGACAGTTTTTCCTAGAAGATGGTCTTCTGTTAAATCTTTCATAAGAGAGTCAAGCTTCATCTTGAATATCCGACACGCAACATCTGGTCTATCATCCGCATTAAGTTTACGCTCTTTACAATATCTAGTTGTTTCTGGCCACTTGGGGTTACATGTAAATGTTATAAACAGGTCTAGGAAACCATACATTTTACACGTAGCCATAGCATCATAATAACTATTCAACATATAGCGAGGTCCACCAGTAAAAGAAGATGGAATACGTATTGATTTACCTTGTTCACCCATGTTGGTGTTTCCAGCTTCTGAGGCAGCCTTAAGAGTAGAATAATTCTCACATCTCAGATTAGACTGGTTAAATTTAATATAGGACAGCCTGTTGGATTCCAGTGTTGTGTATCCATCTACCAAGAATTGTTGGAACAAACGCTTTGAACGTAGTAGCGTCTGTGCTTCATGAAATCTCTCTTGTATTCTGAAAGCATACCACTGCCTCATACTTATACACTTGTTTGATTGTTTTTCTGTCTTGCCTGTATATCCCTTTTCTATTCCTGGTCTAAATCCATCTTCACCATAAGTAAATATGATAGGATATTGCATTGGGACATAAGAAGGATGAACTTTGCTTATTCGTGAAAGCTGTCCTGTTTTCTTATCTTGAACAATAATATCACTTGTAGGCATTTCAGGACGAAAATCTCCGGGAATCAATGCTGCAACTTCAGACGCTGTAGGGTTGGAATAAGTTCTTCCATCTTTTCCTACCCTATCACTAACAATCTTCATGTAGAACGGTTCACCATCATTACTATCCAACTTATCTTTTGCCATCCTGAAATTTTCAACGTAGGGATTGCAATCATCTAACAATTTGATGAGCTTTGCAATGAGGTCCTTTCTGACTTGATTCTTGACTGTTGTTTTCTTTGGATTCTTTCCCTTGCTACACTCACAGAAATTGAATGGATGCTAAATTAGTGAAAATACCATAAAAGTTAATATAATACACAACTAAAAATTATTAATAAATAATATTAAATATATATGGTACCTCATGACAGTAGATCTGTTATCAACTTCATTCTCAGTATCAACAATATAAAGCTGTGAGAATTTAGCATAATCTCCTTCACCAGGAATCATACTACCAATCAAATGATAATTGGCTCCATGTAGTTGGAAATGGTTAGGACCTTTTCCCTGTGGATTAGATCTATCAACTTTACCGCCAAAGGAAGTCATATTGAATAACATGTTGTAAGCTCTGATATTCTCACGGAAATGCCTGCTTAATTAGTGCATCATCCTTACTCAGCAATTCTCTAATTAACTCAGGTGCTTCTTTAAGAAATGGCAATTTAACTGCTCTCTGAAGACAGCAAAGAGAGAATTTTGGTTTCTTGCTTTTTCTTCTTTTGTTAACACGCTCATCATACCACATCATAGCACCACAGTATTGACATTTCCAATTTGGATCACCGTGATCTAAATAAGGAATGTCAATGAGGGCTTCTGAAAAAGAAATCAAATAAAAACAAATTAATAATTTTTTCATATGTAAACACTGAAATTATGGACATATGAGTTTGGTTAATAGTAACATGTTTTTCTTTTTATGTGGTTAGATGCTCCTTTAGTATATTTCCTTCGCTTAAGACTAATTCCTTTTCTCCCTTTACTACATGTTCCCCTCTTACTCTGAACATGTATTACTTCATCTGTTTCAACTGATAATTCTGTTTCATATCCAGAACTGCTATCAGAACCCATATCTTCTTGACTACTCACATCATATTCCTGTTCTAGATCAGAAATTTCTTCTTCTGTTTGACAACAAACTTTTATTAGTAAACATTAAAAATCCAAAGCCAAATATAAACTATATAGAAGATGATTATTACCTTCAAAAGGTGTGGAGTCAAATAAATTTACACGACAATCTTCCAAATTTGGAGTCTTCTTAGATTTTCTTTGTTTTGGTTGCTGTTCTGAATATTCAACTGTTGAAATTGCATAAAATGGTAAATTTATGTCTAATGTCATATAAAGATTTTGTAATTAATATTAATATTTGCAAATGAAATCAAATATATACTCACAGTTTGGTGTATAATTTTCTTTGTTTTGTGCAGAATATAATACACTGCTCCCAAGTGGTTCATGTCGTCTTCTTCTATCAGGTTGGTTTGATATGTCTCCTAACACCCTATTAGCAGTTCTCTTCTTAGCTGAATAGATTTAGGAAATAAATATTATGTGAAATAAGCTGAATATTAAAATACAATATCAAAAACCAAACTTTAATAAAAACTTACTTTTTGTAGCTTCTCTTCTTATGTCGGATAAAAAGGTATCTGCTCCAAGTTGAGCATAAGATTGGCTTATTCTGACTGATGAAAGGTTTTGAACATTTTCATCTGCCAATGTTGCTGAAAATTGTGTATGAGTAATTATATGAGTATGATAAAAAAAGAGTATCTAACCAAAGCTGTAAAAAAATGAAGCTATGTTGATAAAAACTGCTCACATTTGATTGCTTCGGATCTAATAGAACTTAGGAAATCCTTGCTGCCCAGTGATGAGGTTGATTGTTTAATTGGTATATCAGCTAAATTTGATCATTTATCAAACATTCACTAAGTTCTGCAGTATATTATAGGATACATTTAATACATAAGTCAGATTTATATATATAAAAAAAAACACCAATATGTTAGAATGTACTATCAATATACCAGTTGAATTTATATAGTCCTGGCATTGAGAGTAGTGAATGGATGCAGTAATTGGAACCGAGCATAAAGAGTATGGTTCTTGAGAAGACAATGATTGTCTAACACAAACAGGTGTTAGATATGAGTTCTCATCTAGTGAACCTAAAAAACAATTATAAAGAAGCAAATTGTACATTTAGAAAAACATAAAGGCAAAACTGTAAACATCAAAAAATTAGCAGAATGATTAATATAATGATTTACCTGTATCAGTTACTGATAAATTTTTCCCTCTAGGACAAAGAGACTCTTCTAACACCACATGAGTCAAATTTGTTATGTCTGTAAATACCCTACCAAATATTGACTTCACAGGAACTGATGTCTGCTTTTCAGATGAATTAGGTTGTTGCAAATTACGTATAACTCTGGATTTAGGTGTAGAACACTTCCTCTTAGAAGATGGAGTTGCGTCAGTTAAACCTTTATCAACCAATGAATTTCTTTTCTTCATTTAGAAAATGTTTCTGTAATCAAATAATCAATATTTTTTCAAGGATTAGACGATTAAACATGTATGGTCTATTATCTTGCTAACAATAAAGTCTGTTTTGTTTAGAATCAATTAGATATTCTTGATATATTTTAATACCAAAAAAGAATATTATCTCGTTGTTATATACCTTTAAAAAAGGAATCTATAATTAATTAGTTAAAGAAATCTTAATATTTTATTTCTCATTAACAGGTTATGATCAATAAGATGAGTAAGTCCCATTACGCAAGGAACAGATCACTTATCATACGGAAATGTTAGTTATTCTCAATGTGACAAACTTTTAATTGTATGTAGTAGTTGTAGTAAGTTACCATATAATGGTTAATGATACTTTAGATAAATAAAGCTTCGTAACAATGCATTTTGTTCTAGAATAGTAAAATTAAAAGTTTTAGAAAATAGCTTGAATCTATCATGATATAGATAGAAGTTTTAAATAAAATAGAGTTTTACTTATTACATATGAACCCGGTTCATCAATTAGTGACCAAATGTTTGCATAAACAAAAACAAAAGAGTTCAATACTGAAACTGCAATAGGAAAACATAAAACAGAACATAAGTAAACATAGGTCCTCCACCAAACAGCAATGAACATCTACTGGTTCTCTGCAACCACCTCCATCATGACATTGTCATCGTCAGCTCTTTGGTTCTCTATGAAATCATGACTGTGTAAATTTAAACAAAGAGTGACTGTAGAAACAGAACAAAAGAATGTAGTTTTTTGAATCATAAGCTAGAATTGAATCTTACATGTATCTTGGGACATCTACATCCGGAAACCTTGGGTTTAGGTAGAGATGGGAACAACCATGTTCACTCATTAAAACATTTGCACCTAAATTCATGGATGAAAGTGCTGTATAGTTAATAACAAATATAGACAGAAGTACTCTGTTTAGACTGATCAATACTCTTTTAGACTGACTACTCATGCAACTTGATACCTTTATATAAAAACACAAACACAAACAATAGATATGAACTGTAAGGAAAACCAAAACAAAAACCAATAGAACCAAATAACATTGTCATTTTAAAAAACAGAAGCAAATGTGGAAACTGCTAACATAAACCACTTATTGAAAACACAACTCCAAAAAGACAAAACATTGTTGGATGTCAACTACTTCATATTCTTGTTCTTCTGCTTAACATCAGAACCCTTGAGCTATAGACAAAACAAATTTTCATTTTGAAAGTTCTATAGAAAAACTTACCAAAAACCTCTTTGATTCTCCACCCTCGGAGAACAACGACTATAGGTTGGTAGTTGTAAGTAATCTTACTGATTTGTTGAGCATATTTGTTTACAAACAACTCACAGCACCTACCAACAGCACAGCACTTGATCTCCTTACCCCTATAGTATGTTTGAACAAAACTTTTATGTAAAAAAGTAATTTCAGATGATAGGAAAATAACAACACTGGATTTTACAAACTTAATTAAAGTCAAACTTACTCATAGTCCACTAACTTGAAAGCCACATATCTTGACTCATAATATGTCCCTCCATTCTGACAGACATAAGGAAACCGTTTGATGGTTGTCACAGCCTTGACAACACCAATAGCATCAAAGAAAATGATATAAAGAGAAAAAAAAAACAGTTCAGTAAGGTTTCTATAATCTAAAACTGTCTAACATTACAAAATCTCTTACCAGTCACAAACTCTTTGTCCTCTTCCTGTGCAAATTCAACAGTTTGTGGAAAAACAAAATAAAAAAAACTGTAAGGACATTCAAGAGTAATAGGCCACATGGTAGTGTCTGCGATGCATTTGATTTCGATTGGGAAGCAAGAATATTTGGTTTTCTTCTCATCAGGACGCAGAACCTCAAAGTCAGACATGCGATACCATAACCCTGGTTTCAGTACAGCCTGGAAATTCCAGTTGTAATGGCGATTTGGAATGGTTGCATCGATCCTGTTTCCCTTTTGAAATCAAAAAGTTTGGCATGAGTTTTTGCAAAACAAAGAAACATTCTATAAAAAAGAGCAAGAAACGTATAAGTCATAGAATTTTATACCTTCTCGTCAGCCAATATCATTCTGATCTCTGTCCTCCAAGAAGAAGTAGGTTCTTTCCATAAACTTAATATCTTCACATGCACCAACCATCTAGTTGCATGAACATTCAAATCAGAAAGATAATGATGAGGTTCCATTTTTAACAGAAACTTTTAGAATTGAGGAAAATGTTTTTAGATTTAGGGTTTCCCTGTGTTAACTTCTGTGGAGATCTTGTAATATATTTATGAAGAGAAGTTGCAGTTATAAGATATATGAAACGTTTAAGACTAAAAAAACAATAAAAGTTCAATATTATCTATAAGTGATGATTACATATGGACTGACATTAGCATTGAAATTGGAAAAGTAATTATAACAATGATTTGATATATTTAGAGTTTCCATATTTCTCTCACCGTTAAGATTTTTATAATCTTAACCGTATATTTGTTATTATTTTTCTGAAATATTAATATATTTACAGTTGTGTATTTAGTAAGAGGAGAATATTTGTATGTTACCTTAATCTCCTTGAAAATAATCCGTAATAATTTAATGACTGATTCATTTTGACAGGATTAGGTGCATTAAGCTTATGGTGAAGTTGGAAAATAAATGCTGAAGAATACCATAAAAGTAAGTCTATTCTTACTATGTTATTTAATTTAGGCCAAAGGAACATAACTTAAGCATCATATATTGAATTAAGATGAAGGATTCAACTTTTAAACATAAAGAACCAATAGGAAAAAAAACAAATGAAAAAACTTATAAAGATTAAGCAAAAGTTCTTAGAGAAATATCAAACCAACAGAATAAGAACACTGATTTATGTTTTTCAGTGATTAAAAAAACATTTAAAGAAGCATTACATAGCCATGGAAAGATACGTTCTAATGAGATTTGTAAGAAAAGTAATTCCATGCTTCATATTGATCTAGAAGTTGGAATCAACAACCTCTTCCTTCAGTTCTTCTTCTTCGCAAATAGAGAATGCAGAACTGTATTGAATAGAAATAAGAATGTAACATTAAAAATAGTATGAAGAGAATAACTATATACGCATCTAAAACATATTTAAGCTTACATATAGTGAGCTAGGTCAAAATCCGGGAAATTTAGGTCAATAAATGTCCTAGAACAACCCTCTTCTGCGAGCAAGCAAGGGTTACCTAAAACAAAACAACTTCAGGTTAGCATTCAGTGTTGGAAACTAGCTTAAAATGTCTTATCACAGTGGTATAAAATTACCTTTATACTCAGATATCCTCCAAAATCGAATTGATGCAATTATCTTCTCATGAGTGTATTGCACACGACTTACCCTTTCTTCCCACTGCAAAAGAAAATCCTCACAAGCTTTCCCTAATGCAACACAATTCATAAACCGTCCCCTACAATTTTTCAATATACAGTAGAGAATTAGTCTAAAATGCTTCATATTGACCTAGACCTATTTCCTTTTCTGATTTTAAAATAATTAACAAAAACTTGTTTATGAAAATACTCTTACAATATATCCTTGATGGTGAATGTTATGTATCTCTTCTCTTCATCTAATTCCCCAGGTCTACTAACCCAAGGCAGAATTTCCACAGGCTCAACACTGTGAATCAATCCAATGGTATCTAAATTGTTTGTTAATTCAATTAGTATGTTAGATGTTTGATATACATTGGAAAATGAATACAGACATAATGCATAAAATTAAATACACTAAAATATGTAATAATAACTTACCAACAACAAATTTTTTTTCCTCAGGCTTTGCAATTTTGATCATATGAAAATCATATTCTTGGAAGAAATTCCATCTGGATCTAGACCTAACATGGTCCATTGATGTTTTGCAGGTAAACTCAATCTCATATGGATGCTGTGAGTACCTTACACTCCTTGTAGGAAGTACAACCTTATAGTCTAACAAAAGGTACCATTTTCCTTCTCTAAGTCTTGTTCTAAAATTTTCATTGTATACTCTTGTTGGAATTGTAGCATCCATTCGTTTTCCCTAAATCAGAGATTTCGTAATAGCAACAGTTTAGATCTGTTAAGAAGTAAGATAATAACGAAATAATTAAGTGGTTAGATCTTCAATACCTTAACATCAGCCAGGATCATGGTTGTAATTTCATCTCTATTCTTTGGAGGATGATTCCATATGGACATTATCTTAACATAAATCATGCAATACGTCATCCTACGTTGCAAATCAGACAAAGAACTAACCAAAACCATTCTGTCTTTGAGATGTGTTTTTTTTTTACTTTGTTTTTTTTGGTGGTTCTGTAACTAACTGGTGAAGCACTTATCTATATATGCATCAAGGGTTTTTTAAAAGAGGCACAATATCATTAAATTCTTTTATTATTTTTTTAAAATTTCAAAATCTTGGAAAACAATTTGACCATTGATTGATTTTGTTGACAGAGT
The DNA here is from genome assembly GCA_905216605.1 of Arabidopsis arenosa. Taxonomy (NCBI): domain Eukaryota; kingdom Viridiplantae; phylum Streptophyta; class Magnoliopsida; order Brassicales; family Brassicaceae; genus Arabidopsis; species Arabidopsis arenosa. The sequence goes on along the minus strand of LR999453.1, from coordinate 13,964,452 downwards.
TATTTCATCTTGGTTTTTGTTTTCAAGATGCCTCTGATTGGTTTTGGGAAGTTTTACAGGGTATTGTTATTTCAAAAGAAACTTATTTGTCGTTTAGTTGCTTTTGAAAATATGAACCAAATTAAAATATAAAGGAAAAACAATAGATATGAACTGTAAGAAAAACCAATAGAACCAAATAACATTGTCATTTTAGAAAACAGAAGCAAATGTGGAAACTGCTAACATAAACCACTTATTGAAAACACAACTCCAAAAAGAAAAAACATTGTTGGATGTCAACTACTTCATATTCTTGTTCTTCTGCTTAACATCAGAACCCTTGAGCTTGTCCAAATTGACTTTGTCTTCATCAGTGTTCTCTTCCTTCTGCTTCACAGCAACACCCTCGAGCTTGTCACCATCGACTTTATCTTCATTAGTCTTCACACCCTTCTCTTGCTTTATCTTCACAACGTTGATTGACTCAAGACAAAGCTTCTTAGTTGTTGAAGAATTATCAGCTGGTGACAGGGAACTGTCACTACTCCTCTTAGAAGATGGAGTAGTAGTCTCTGAAGGCTCTCCAGAGTAGGTAAGCATTAGGCTCCCCTGAGTCTAAACCATAATAAGATTAGGATTATTGATATATCGAATTCTTCTCAAATAATAGGGGGTAGGACCTCAGAGAAACTTTAGAATAATCCATACCTGATCAATTGAATCATCTGGTAGATCTTCCTCTCCAACACCATCATTAGCAAGAACTCTGGATACCTTATAAGTATCCAGTCCATTCCACACATTTTCATTCTCAACACAGACCAGATACTGGTAGGTCTTACCAGTCAAATGTCTGATCGCATCAGGTAGGTTCTCTGGGTCCTCAACCTCATCGAAAGATCCATCAAGGAGACTGTTTGCTGGGCAGCCAACAATCTCAGAAGCCATACTATCAAAAAGCATCAGCTTCATCTCACCAGTTGAATCCATTACTTTAACATGTAGCTTGTACCTGTTGAGTTACAGAAACAATTAGATATTTCAGTAACAAATAAATCATTAATATATCATTAGATTATGAACCATACCTTGCAACCACATTGCACACAGGTGATCGGCAAGAGTCACACCAGAATTGTGGCTTGAGAGAAGTTGTGACAACCTTAGACACTTTGTTATTGCACTTCCTACAGGCAATATAATACCACGACCAATCTCTGTCAATATCATATATTGTACATAGCACCTTAACCCTCCCAGTCTGAAAATAGGAACATTTAAAAGTTGGTTAGAATAAACTATGCAATCAAATTAGAATGTAAAAGAAAAAAAGAACTATTACATCAAACATCTCAGCGACTTCTTTGACAGTCTTCTTAGGAAACTGAAGATAGAAATCCCTTGTAGGAAGCTCGATCATTTCCTGCTTTGGTTTAGACTCCAGAAGAGTAAGATCAAGCCCATCTTTTGGTAAACTTTCTTTGAAGGCAACAATCTCAGGGATGTCTGGATTGATCAAGATCTGAGATGTATTGAAAGCATTGGAGATACTCCTTACATCTAGAAAGCAAACCATAAAGAAAGTGTCATCAGTTCAATTTTTAAAAGATTTAAAAAAACAAAATGTATGATATTAATACCAAAACAAAATACCTTTGTAAGTCTTGATCTTAGCATATCTCACCAAACATGACCATCTCACCAGCAGAAGCTTCACAGGCAGTGAAAACTTGTTCTGCAAATGAACCCCACAGAGTACAGGGTAGCCTTTCATCCCTAAATATGTTAATAGCAATATTAGATAAAAAAATAAGGCTCTTTAATTTGAATGCAGTCAGAACTAATGAATGAAACTTACGTATGATCCCTCAGTTCAAAATCAATCTTCTTAGTAGGTTTATTTTGGACGTCGATAGTCTCCATTTCACCAACATTCACGATTTGACCAACAACATCTTGAACCAAAAGAGAATAACAAAACGTCAATATATATTGCATAAAGGATTAGGTAAAAATGAAAATATAGGAAATATGAAAATGTACCAATCAAGTAGTTTTGGTTGAGACCACCAGTTAAAACATCATTGAAAGGAGTCAATGACAGGTAATAAGAATCAGACAATGGGTCCATCCTCACAACTCTTGTTTGAGCCATGAAGCCCATTTTGTAACGATGATCAGTTGCTTTGAACTGATCAGTTGCTTTGAACTGACCAGTTGCATAAGTCAATCCAATATTTTCAATAGCCTTCCACTCTCCTGGAACCATGAGCCTCTCAAAACGGTTGAGATGCTCTCTCTTCACAGACGCATGGATCTTCTTGCCCTACCATAGAAATAGAAATATATTAGTATATCATTAGACAACTTATTTTAATATATTGAACTAATATAGACATGACAAAGAATTCTTACTTTGACATCAGACAGAACCATGTCGAAAGTCTCACCAAACTTTGTGGTAAATGTCTTCCAGGTATGAAGGACACAGACCTGAACTCTCCAAGTGGTTTTGTATGTTTTGATGTCATCGAGGTAAGCAATTGCTTGAGCCATTTGTGATATCTAAATAAGAAGGATGCTAAGCTTAGAGGAATTTGAGTGATGGATTGGAAATGAGAATGACGTTGATATTTATAGCATTCTAGAATGCTAGGGTTTTTGGCTCCAATAATTTTAAAATCTAGGAGAATATCTTGGAGACAAAGCATAAAATCAAAGATACTAAATCCAAAATATATTCGAATTAGGAATAGAATTGAATGATTGGCTATATTTAGATAAATGATGAATATTGTAGAGTTGGTTATGGTTAGGATTATATTTATGAGAGATAGTAATTACGATTTTTTTGGGATTAGGCAATATATGATCGAATTTGCAGTTTTTAGGGATCGAATATATATTTATTAGGGATCGAATATGCTCATATTTAGATACCAAAAATGAGCTAAATTTACAAAATACTTTGAATGGCTAAGATTGAATTATTTGGATGCTAATTAAACCCGATTAAGAACTTGACTACGTGCTTAAGAGTAAATTACTCCTAACCCACCCGAGTATTAAGACGCGGATCTACTAAGGTTTAATGATTTTTTTTGACCAAATTACCCTCGTCGATTTTGATTAGCAAAGAACAAAATCCAAAATTGAAATTGAAATTGAGGCTAAATTTGACTATTTTTCAATTTGTACTTCCCTTTTAATAATAAGTGGATAAAGCACCAATCAATATTTATATATATATAGCACCAGATTTATGAAACAAAATTTTAAGAATATGCTTATTTCATGATATATTCACAAGTCAATAACCCAGATTCAATGTCTCCAATATGGAAAATAATCAAAAAAGTTTATTGAAAAGGAATCTTTGACTAATTTATAATACCAAATCTTATCAATTATCACCATATTTGAAATTATATTCTCAAATAATTATACTAATTGCATCTTGATTAAAATAACATTACAATATTGATATTTCTTGATTTTTGTTGTTAAAAATTAAATTTGCTAGCTAAACATTATTATCCTATTTTATTATTTGATGTTATCATTATCGTATTATTTTCATATAATATTTGTCTATGACTTTTTGGACTATAGTTCTTCATATGTCAAATCAGTTGTGATAATACATGTAAAAATGAAAAACGGTTCTCATCTTTAACTTCAATCCTTTCAGATTTTTTTTATAATGGTCATGCATTAAGCTTGATTTGGATGTTTAGATTTTCTTGAAATAAAAGAAAAATACCATAAACACAATTTTAATAGCTATAAATATATTTTATTTTTTTGTCTAGCTGTAATCTAAAATTCATTGTCACTTACTAAATGAAACAAATTTTTGTACTTTTTTAGTACTATATAATACTATCTATTCACAATCTCAAAACAAAAGACACAAACAAAGAAGAACTACTTTTTAATGACGAGAAAAAAGTGAAACTTGCTTACATTTCCAACGATTCTTTAAGGAAAGCAACTTTCAATAAAAGAAAGAAGGGTTTGATGAAGAAAGTACATGAACTCTCAACTCTATGTGGCATCACCGCATGCACGATCATCTACAGTCCGTACGATACCAGCCCTGAAGTGTGGCCATCCAATTCCGGTGTGCAAAAAGTGGTTTCAGAATTTAAGACACTCCCAAAGATGGATCAACACAAAAAGATGGTAGATCAAGAGGGTTTTCTTAAACAAAGGATCGCTAAAGGGACTGATAATTTGAGGAGACAAAGAAAGGACAATAGGGAGCTCGAGATGTCTGAAGTCATGTTCCAATGTTTGATCGGAAACATGGAGATGATTCATTTGAATCTTGTGGATCTTAATGATTTGGGTTATATGATTGAACAATATCTTAAAGATGTTAATCGCAGGATCGAGATTTTACGAAATTCTAGAATAGAGATTGGCGAATATTCTTCTGTTGCAGCGACTATTTCTGAAGGGAATAGATTAATGGCGGATTTTGTGGTTACAACCGCTCCCACCACTACAATTTATGAGGTGGGTTCTTCTTCCTCATTCGCGGCTATCGCGAATTTTTTTAATCCTATTGAGCATCAACAATTTCGTCATCCGGCAGCTCAACATGTTGGATTTAATGAGCAACCTCGAAATCTGAATCTGAATTTAAACCAGAATCACAATGAGAACCAACAACAATGGTTTATGGAAATGATGAACCATCCTGAGCAAATAAGGTATACGGTGGAGCAAATGACGTTTCAATGCATGGATGATAACCATCACAACCACATCCACCGTCAGCAACATAAGCACCAACATCATATCCCTAGAGAATCCTCCACCACTCTTGATGCCGCCAACTCAAGCGATATCATACATGTTACTTGTTCAAAGTATTACCAATAATAAATGGTTTTGTTAGGTTTTTGTTTAATGTGGTTATAATAATTCCGAGAGTTGACTGATAAGTAAAATTATAATTTGCTTTAAAACTTGTGTTTTGTAATGGATTGCACTACAATTTATTTTTTTAATTTTGTCAGTTTGATGATGGTGATATTTTTATTCTATTTTCACAATGATATGTTGTTTTTAAAGTAAAAGATTTGTGATACTCTTATTCCTATTATTTCACTTTTTGGTCTTATATGTGTTTTTTCACATATATGTCTTATCTTTTAAAATTCTTTAATAATGTTTATGTGCTCATTATATTTAAGCTTTCTTTTAAGCTTTAGTTATGAAATAGAACCGTTGAGATTTTATATATTTTCTTTGAAATAGAAAAACATGACAGCTCACATCTTCAAAAAATCTTTTAGTTTTAAATGTTAAGTATAAATATTATATAATATTTAATTATAATCAATAATAGATACAGAAATGTTAATTCACATTTACCTAACATATTAAATTGGTTTCATAAATTTACTCACAACTCTGTTTCATATATGAGTTTAAACATCCAATCACAATTAATTATTTCAATAATGAATATTTTGAAATTTTTAATTTTCAGTATCAAAATACTTATAGAAAAAAAAAACATAGATGAAAGCAATAGAAATTTGGAAGAAATAAAATTAAAAAAATCTATTATTATAATACAAAATTTATAAATATATGAAAGCAATAGATATATGGCAGAAAGAAAATTAAAACAAATTCTATTATTAAAAATATATAGATATGAAAGCAATAGAAATTTATGAAACATCTAATCACAATTAGTTGTCTCACTAATTAATATTCTGTTTTATTAAATTTTAATACTAAATTACTTTTTAAAAAATTATACAAGAGCAAGAGCGGTAAAAAAAGTTTTACTCGAATATATAATAATAATCGATTATTTATAGTTTCAATAAATTTTTAATATTCCATTTTATATTCTTGCTGACATCTATAAGTAAATTTTTATTAATATTTACAATCAAGGAAGAGGTAGGTGAGAAACTTAAATATATATATATATATATATATATTTTATATATATAAATATATTATATATATATATATATATATATAAAATTATATAGAAGGTCATTAAAAAATTTTCCATATAACATTTCTATATATATATATATATATATTTATATGTTTGAAGAATTTAAATGTCGTTTGGTAGTATTTATGTTTCAAATTTGACATTATGATACTATATTAGTTTATTGAACAAATTTGGAACATTTTTACAAACTTAAATAAAAATAAATTAGATATATGAAAGATGAGTGAGTCAATTAATTGGTAAAATATGAAACAACAACCAATGGAAAACTCCATACGCATTATCAAATTAGTATTTTTATTATTATAATGTTTTAGGCAGAAAAACATAAACTTGAGACATATTTGTTATGCACTTTGAGGTGTACCGAACCGCTATACTCTACTTATGTAAACAATATTCCCGACGTGGCTCTTTGAGCTAGATCAATTAAGTTGTTGCAAAAAACAAAGACATATTTGTTTTTACTTATCATAAATATTTTAAAGAGGATTAAGTACTGAAGTATATGCATGGAAGAGTAACCACAATACATTTAGTGTTTACATATATTGATATATACAATTGACAAGGGATTATCAAAGAAATCAATGCACTTTGTTATGGTTGCAATTATTTAAACTGTTGAGATGACACTAACTTGACCTGAAAGTAAAATATTATATAAGAGTCAAAATGTAAAATTTTCCCGATTAAGATATTGGAAAGATTTCAAATTAAATAAATAAATACTAAGAAGATGACAAACTAATTTATTTGTGTAGGATCTTTAATGACTAGATTATGATTTATTAATTTTTCATATTGTCTTATAATAAGGCTAGGTTTGTGAGAATAATACATATTCAAACAGAAATATTAATATAATTTTTTCTAAAAAGCGGGAATATATGTTGACTCTAATAAACATGCTAAAATTGATACGTTGATTCCTTATAAAGTTAAAAAAAAAGGCATGTCGATAATGATAGTTAAAATCGTTTATCAAAATATATAGAATACACTTACGCTAATCTAATTTGAAAACTAATAATTAAAATGCCTATTAAAACCCCCAATTAGCTGGATTCTAGTAATTAATGTTTTTTTTTCTTGAGCGACTGATTAACGAGCCTAAGCTAAAGGAAATTAGCATACCAAATGAGTGAAATTTTTTTCTTATGGTTTTAACTTTTTAATTATATATCGATCTCATGATTCAATTTTATATTTTTCTTGAAAATTCTAACATAATCAATACCAGACTTTGGGCGATACAAAAACATAACTAGTTGTTTCTTCTAGTTTCAAAGATCAAACCTTGCTATAGAAAATCCAATATCTTTTCTTTCATCGTAATTAATAAATGTGAACATATATGTTTAATGAATATATTTAGTTTGAACTTATATTTGTATGATTAAAAATTTGTAAACTTTTAAGTGTGAATGATCATTAAAAGTATTAAAATAAACAGAACTGACAACACATATCCACTTCATCTTTACGGATCACAATCTTGGTAAAAAATAAACGGGTTTTGGTTTGAGGTCGTAGTCCAAGTCATAGCTATAACCACAGCGATGATTTGTGAAAAAGATTCCTTGTTATTCATGATCGCCAAACAACGAATTCCAAGGAACCATTATGGTATGAATATACTATGGTCATTTACGCTCAACTCCGCTATACCAATACAAAGCCGATATCCATTTCCTCCAACCATTATATAGCATCCATTTTTTAGATCATATGATATAGGTCTACCTATAAGATCGAACTCATACACAAATTTGCAGTACAAATCTATTGAAAGTGAGATAATTTGGAACCCTCGGTTGGAGTGGGTGACGAGATAAGAGTGGCAATGACTTTGTTGTCGTAAAACTTTGCACCATTTGTGTACATATATATATATATATATATATATATATATATATGTATATGTATATATATATAGAGTGTGGTTCTTATCCATTTAATGTTTATTAAGAAAGGGAGTAATAGAAGAACAAGATAATCTCATTGTGATTTTCACTTTGACTGATTTATGGAGTGATTTTGGATGTGATTAAGGATGTGATTTGAGAACATGTAATGCTAATTTTTACAAAATGATGTGATTTTCTAATAATAAATCTTATACTATTATTTGAGGAGTGCATAATAGAAAGTAACCTTACCTTTAATAAATATTTACTTAAAACTACTATTAGAGATAAAATTTCAAAAAGTAAATTAATTCATTTTATTAAGGATATATAAGTCAAATACTAATTTATGCAAAAGTCTCATTAAAATACTAGTTTCTTCTAGTTTCAAAGATCAAACCTTCACAAGTCTCATTAAATTTGTTAATATTTCATCTTAAAATTAGTCTTATCATTGACTTAAATTTAATCTCAGTTAATACTAACAAAAAATGAGAATATATGGAAGGAGAATAAATATATATTTTTTTGTTATTAGAATATACAAAATAATTCATATCTATACTAGTAATTTTGAAGCACATTTTTAGTGGGTGGGGCAAAATGTATTTAGGTACAATGGATATCCGACCCGTCTATAAATTTTGGTCATAAAAAGTTTGTTGGCTCGGGTTATATTTAACCCAACTCATACACCAGATATTCCATATTTAATAGTTTAGATTTTTAGAAGATTTGATTAAGATTTAGAATTACGATTTTTTCTATCTTATTTGTTTGATTTGTTTTTAACTGTTTTGAATCATAATAAAGTACATGAAGTAAAAAAAATCAATTTTTTTTTCTGCATATACTATTCGAAATTTTTAAAACGGACATATATTATCCAACTGACGAAAAAATGTGTGTTCAACGTTCCACATCGACTAAAATATTTAGACAATGATTCATAATCATATCATAAATATAAGATCAATATTAATAAAATAAATAGGTTTTTTGACGGGACGGGTTTGGCGGGACAGGTTTCTGAATCAACAATAATAAAAAAAATTAAAATATCATTAATCCGCCGCTTCAATACAGATTAAATCCTTAATTTTTTTTAATACCACCAATATTAGACATATCAAATCAGTTTCATTAAGAAAAGATTGTATAAAACCAAAAGTTCTACCGTGGTATAATGTTACTTAATAACAATTGTAAACTATAAAATATAAATGTCTTAAAATATAAATGCCTTATAGAATGATACAATTTGCAAACTTTTATATATAATAAATAATCTTTAAATTATTAAAATTACTACTTTTAGAAAACAAATCACGGGACGGGTTAAAAAATTACAGGACGGTTTATATTTCGGAACGGGGTTATATTGTGGACGAGTTTGAATCAATATTTATAAAATTTTAAAATATCATTGCCGCTAAAATGCATATTAAATCCTCAGTTTATTAAAATATAAATGTCTTAGAGAATGATACAATTTGTAAACTTTTATATATAATAAATAATCATTAAATTTTAAAATCACTACTTTTAGAAAATAAATCACTGGACGGGTTAAGAAATTACGGGACGAGTTATATTTCAGAACGGGTTTATATGGCGGACGGGTTTGGATCAATATTTATAAAATTTTAAAATATCTTTAACATGCCTCTTTAATACGGGTTAAATCCTCAGTTTATTAACAAATTGTCTCGTGGACTCGTAGTATACCGTTACTTAATAATAATTATAAACTATAAAATATAAATATCTTATAAAGAGATATAATTTGCAAAATTTTATATATACTAACTTTAAAAAATAAATTATCCCGCGGAACACCGCGGGTTAAAATCTAGTTAGTTTCACTAAATTTGTAAATATTTGATTTTATAAATTTACTTACAACTGTCTATTCATGTATACGTAGGACATCCAACCACAGTTAACTATTTCAATAATGAATATTTTAAATTTTATTAATTTTGATCATTAAAATACTTGATTGAAAAAGAAAACAATATATGAAAGCAAGAGAGATATATGGAAGAAAGAAAATTAAAATTCTATTATATTGGAATATATTAAATAACTATATTAGTTGTAACACCTGCCTGCCATATAGGCTGAAACATCATTTTATTCATCTGGTCTCGTCAAAATATTTTTTTTCATAAAAATCTACTAACGAAAACCTCTCGACCTTACTAACTTAAAAGGAAAAAAAAGGCAGAGTACAAGTTTTACTCGGTGAGGGCGATCCCGCATACCCACACGATCCTTAAGGCAAAACTAAGCACACCAACAAACACATACAAAGTCTATGAACAAGACATCATCAAACAACCTATTATCTCTAACAACTAAAGCATGCTTTGTCAAATAACAATAACCTAATACATTTACTGATATAGTTCACATATCAAATTCAACTTCATGTTTTATTTAAACATCAAATCATACTATAAAATGATATATGCGAACACCATTAGCCTTACATCCACTTCACACATGCATAAACTATTAGCTATACATGTCATCACTCATGCAGACACCATTGGTCATGCATCTCACATCACTCATGAAGGCACCATTAAACATACATCCATTTTACACGTGTAGAAAGCACTGGCCATACATCCACATATCAATATCATTCAACCATCACACACCGTATTCCTAGAATTAAGCATAATACGGTTAGGATCAGAATAGTCCGGTGTTCAAGATCCACAGATCACTTCCTCGCCACTTGATTATGTAAAACATGTTCTCCAAGTGCCTTATAAGTGCATTCATTTAAGGGTAAATCGCCGTGTAAGGAACGATCAAGGGAGATCAAAAGAACTTAGATAGAAGATGGAAAACAACTAAAGGTGGAAAATAAGAAGGATTGGGCGAGACAAAATCAATTTAGGTCGAGAAAAGTTTGGAGTTGAGCGACGGAACCTTACCGCTATCGACGATTCTCTGTACCGTAAGGTCACCATCGATCACCGGATAATTCCATGAAGAAATTGTAGAGCAAGAATAAATTTTATTCAACGAAATCATGTTTAAAGATGTTTGGGCGGAAGTTGAACGAGGAAATATTGATCCGGGAGAGATGTGGATGTAGGATTCACACTCGATTGTCTTTAAGTATTTTTGTGGAGAAAAACTCTAAAATCGACAAATGAAAATAAGGATTCGAAAGGGAAAGTAACCAAGAAACCAAATAAAGTGAAAGAATTTGATAAGAATAAAAATAGTAAAAAGCTTTGCGAAATTGTGAAAGAAAAAGTATGTTGTATTGCTTGATAGTAAGAGGTAAAAGATTGTCCCCCCCAAACACATGCGTTTGAGGTTGTTTTTATAGAGAAAAACATGATTAATGCGGCTATTTACTACTCGTAATCATATTGATCCGCATTAATCACATAAGTTACATTTTGACCGAAACGGCTTGAATTTGAATCTTGTCTTGGGCTTCGCGTGGGCCTTCCGAACTCTTTCTTGCTGACTCCGAACTCCCGTGCCTTGATGCTACCGCGAACCTTGAACAATATTCTCCTTGCTTCGGTCTTTCTCTATGTGAACTGTATGTTGAATAAGAGCGAACTCCATACTGGTTTAGATCGAACTCCTTTAGTAAACTGAATCGAACTCCCAACCGGTCAAGTTCAATAAAGTATTTAGAAATCCAGGAGGATTATTGTGTAATAATGACGTGGACAGATCCAAGTGGATCCTACCGAAAGTGTGTGGGATCCGACCCCAACATTTAGCCCCCCAAGTCTTTCGAGCTGAGTGCTCGGCTTGGAAGACTTAAGTAAATAGTAATTAATGACTCGAGATCTTTAACATTCTGGAATTTCTCCATGTTTTACGCTGTTACGCCGATCTCGGATAATCAGATGATTTGATTTCCCTGACAATCGTCATCATTAATTTCCTAATTTTATATTAATACCATGGGAAAAACTGTCCCACTTCCCAATACTTTCGAGGCGGTTTCCACTAAATAGGGTTAAATGGAACGACGGCTTTTACAGCGTACATTCACTCCTGATAGCTTTTACCAAACCAGAGAAAGAAAAACCCCTTAGTGAAAAATGTCTTCCCCGGCCATCTACGTTTCAGACAACGAAGACGACAGTCAAGGAATCCCTGTTCCCAGAGGGGACGAAGTTTTTACCCAAGTGGGAGATAGATTCGGTCCGCATTTCAGGTCTCAATCGACCCATGCTTCCCTTGGCGCCCTTCGTCGCCTTTGTAACATTCCCCAGGAAATAGAAATCTCTCTTCCTGGACCAAATGAGTCCCCAGAAATGGTGCGAGAGGGTTTCTGTTGCGCGTACGAAGTCTATTTCAAGGGTTGTGGTTTATTTTTTCCTATCCCGGAAGTTCTCATTTTGTATCTCCTACATCTAGGGATCCCTTTTCCCCAAATGGCTCCCAACTTCCTTAGGTACGTCCTGAGCACCCTGACCGTCTCGGCGGAGGCAGGGTTTTCTCTCACCACCAGCGAACTCTTAGGGCTATTTCGAGCCCGTGATTCTGCGGCAGCGGGTATTTTTTCCATGAATCCTATTTTTGACCGTAACCTCATCGACGGAATGCCCCTAAATGACGGGCCTTGGAGGAAATACTGGTTCTTTTTCCGAGTTAATCCTCATTCCGTTCAAGGGCTTTCCGGTTTTCATCTCCCAAATTTGTTGGTGTCGGATCCCGCACCAGTAGACCGGGACCAACCAAAGATCGCCACGTAGTCAGGATGAAGGTCCGCAAAGAATAAGGCCCATTAAAACCCAAGGTGTACAGGATATAGTCGAAGTGGGCATTATCACTAAGGGAACTCGAAGTGGTCCATTTCGGGATATGACTCGGAGTCAAAATCAGGATGGTTCAAAGTAAGTTGGGCCAAAAGGCGAAGCCCATGAAGATCGGAATCAATTCAAATTCAAACGTTGAGCATTAAACTCGAAGACCAAAACGGACACATTTAAGAGAGAATAATTGTGTTTAATTGAGAGTTAAATGTCGTTTGTCAATATAAATAAGAGGGCTAATAGCCATGTAAAGGATACGCAATTTTTCTAGCAAATACACTATAGTTATTCCCATCACAATTCATAGCTTTTTTATCATATTTTTGTCCTCAAGAGTAGTCATTCCCACTAAATAAACAAATATTCAAGTGTGCGAATCCGACATCCACAAAATTGGTCGCCCAAACTTGGTCAGAATCATTCTTTATTATCTTTCTACTACATTGTGTGAAAGAAACGGAATTCTTAACTCAACGTTTTATTTCAGGGAACCAAACTATCCCCCGTCCGACTGCTGACTTCTTATCTTTCTTCCGAATCGTTTCCGAGGGTGACACGAACTGGAATTCTTTCACCCTTCAACGCATTCATGGAGCGGGGCTCGCTATTAAGGATGGTAAAACTCACCCTCTTGACCCTCCTCCTGAAGAGAAAGATGTCTCGAGCCTGAATGCTCGAGATAAAAGAAAAATCCATGCTGAGATTAAGGCTCTTAAGGATCAATTATCCGAAATTGGGAAAAAGAAGCGGATAGCTGCAATCTCCAAGGTTGGTAGCTTCCACAGGAAGACCCTCTTGGTTGATGATGGTTCCTTAGAAGCGGCTTTGTCAAGTGCGGTGGATTCTTATGGAGCCGATATCCCTAACGACCCCCCAGTCGCCACCGCCATTTGCTCTTCCGTACGAGAGAGAGAGAGAGAGAAGAAACTCCTCCTCTTTGCACAAAGAGGAAGGCTCCAGACTAGGACACTTTATCAAACGAGAGACTCAAAACCGTTAGATTAAGTTCTCCGCTGCGAGCCCCTAGCTTTCTGCCTTCTGTTTTCCCCTCTGTTGAATCTTCAGACTCTGAGCTTCCTTCTTCGGGAGACAGAGCAATTCCAGAAGAAACCGATGAGCCGAGACCCGAGACTTACTTGTCCCAAGGACTGAGTGTTAGGACTCAAAGCCCTTTAGCCATTTCAATTTCTGGTGAGTTTTTTTTTAGAAAGCAAGCCTTTAACAAGACTTGTTCCAGATTGCGGCTACTTATTAACCTACTATTCTCCTCTGTTTTGTAGATGGAGAAGAGATTGGAGACATCTTCCGAGGTTTTCAAACCAGGGAAGGAACGTCCCTTCCTCCTTTTTCGGTTTGGAGGCCGGAAATCCGTCAGATGTTCGTCAGTCGAGCCTGTTACCTATCCCAGGTTCAAAATTTTTCGGATTTTGATTTTGTCCACCCCTTTTTTCTTAAGTAAAAACTGTTTGCCTTGATGACATGTTTTTTTTTTTTTACTTCAAAGGCGTTTACGGAGACTAATGGAATGATCTTCCATTATGAGAACCTGCTTCACCAAGCGACGAGAGAGGTCGCAAAAGCTAAAAAGGAGGTTGATGAACTCAGATTAGCAAATCAATCTGAGCGATCCGAGCAAGCAAGAGCCCTTGAATCATCCTTTGAGAATATGAAGAAAATTCTAGCAGCTAACGAGGAACGCATCAGAATTGCGGACGCTGAAAGAGATTCTGCGAGATCTGATGCTCTTCGCTTAGAATCCGAGCTAGAAGAGGCTACGGCTTTGCTCGAAGAAACAAATCAAAAGACCGAGCTTTTAATTAGGAACAGAGCTCGTGATATTGCTGAAGCCGAGCATAATGCTCGAGAAGAGATGAGGGGCTTTGGTAGGCAACTCATTCAATCTATCATGAAGTTCGTCAAAGACGAGGAGGTCTGGACTAAACTTCAGTCCGACCGAGCCGAGCTGAAGAGTAATCTAGATCTGATTGGGGGAATAGAGAGTGGAAGAATTTTGCTAGAGGATGAGAGGAGGGAAGTTTCTGCTGAGCTTGCTACAGTCGAATCCGAGTTATCTTCGGCTTCCCGCCCTTCTCTTGATTTGGGACCATTTTCTTTGGTATTTGGCGATTCCCCCTCCCAATTTGAGGTTGGTGAAGGTTCTCGGCCATACGAAGGTTCTCCAGAGGTATAGGAACGTTATTTAAAAAGTTGTTTTGTTGAGTCCATGAGGACTATTCCGTTTGACGGAAACATTTTGTTCAATTAGTGTGACTGAACACAACCATGTACATGCCCCTGCATATGATATATATTTTTTTCCTTTAAGCAAAACGTTTGGACGCGATTCTAGGTTTGCAAGTCCTAGCCCACCAAAGAGGTTTTATGAATTGTGAGAGATGAGCTAATCAGGCTCACTTGCCTTTTTTAAAGAAAAAATCTTAATAAGTATTTTTCCTCGGTCTCTCGAAGGCGAGGATGGAGCTCGGCTTAAGTTTTTTGTTTTATCGAGGGATAAGATTTATAATTCATGAGAATTTTGTCATAAGTATGATCAGGCAAAGGTTTCGATCGTTGCCTGTAATGGCTTCGGAATTGTTGGGCCATGTTTTAATTGGATCTGAAGCCTGCTCTAATAGGCCCGCAATATATGATTATTTTTAGAAATCTGGACCTCTCTCCCCTTTAAAAGGAATTCCGAGGGATCACCATAGTTCATCATAAGAAAAACTTGAAAAATGCCGCTGTCTTCTTTCAGAACAAGCTCAAGAATAACAACTTCAGGTGGGAACCCATTGTTTGAATCCGAAGATGGATTCTCTCCAAAGGGAGTTATTCACCCAACGTTTTTTTATTTTCGAACAGGGAAGGAAAGGGTCAAATGTTATGACTTCCTGGAAAAGGTTCCTTTTCTAACTCTTAGTCTTTTCAGAAAATTATAACTCCCTTTCTCTTGACAAAATGTTTGTTCAAACAGATCGTCGGGAGACACAAAGCTTTATGTGATACAAGACAAAGAATCGGAAGGAGGCGCCGCGCTCTTGATGAGCGCATAAAGAGGATGGAAAGAGAGATCTTTCGCCTGGAATCCGAACCACATGAATGGGAGAGGAATGGTTTAGACATGTCTTCGAAGATTCCTCCGCATGCTGGATAAATTTCATCGTTTATCCTTGGCGACCAATAATGGGTCCTCTTTTGTTTCATGTTCTTCAGAGTTTCGGAGACTTCCGATGTGAAGAACTGAAGAAAAAGAGGAGCCGGAGACGACAACTACTGATGACTTCTCCGGTCCTTTTGATTTATCTTCTGACGAGGGATTATCCTCGGAAAGCTGTTCGGGATCTTCCACCTCGCTGGAATCGGGCGAAGACTTTTGATTGAACACTTTCTTATTTATGTTTGTATAACGTCACCGGACTTGAAACCCAGCAACATTAATTATATTTCTCCTTTCGCTTTAAATTCGCCGATTATTCAGATCTCATTTAATGCGTTTAATCTAGGGAATATAATTAGCAATTAACCCGATTACATTTTCCACGAAAGTAGTAATTTCAGATTCGGGAAATCGTCAATAAATCCTCTTAAATGTAATCGAATAAATTTTCGAGTATAAAGTGGGTGTAGTTTGTCATTGAATTTCAACAACGATTCTACAAAAATGTTTTAGGAAGGAAATTCTTCAGAGAAATCTTCTGATTCATTCAAATTGATAAGTGACGATCTTCCGGGAGCACCAGACATCGAGCTTGCAAAAACTGGAAGAGCTGGCGAACCGGAAGGGTCACGAATATTGAGGAAGGGAACCAGCATTCAGGTTCCAATCGTATTAATCGAGAGACTGTCAGCCCAAGATCGTGTCAAGGCCGAGGAGTTTATCAACAAGGTATTTTCCATCCTAGTGATTTTACTCTTTTTTGTTATTGCTAACTGTGGCATCTTATTTTCTTCAGCTTATCACTCGGCATGACGAGCTCGAGGACGAGAAAAAGGAGATTAGGAAGAAGAGAAGGGATCTAGGGAAGTGTTGCCTTGACATTGCTCGCGAGCTTCATTGCCTCGAAGCCCATCCTTCCGATTGGATCGAACTAGGACTTCAAGAGTACGGAAACATGCCAGGTTGCATTATGAGCATCGTTGACCTCGCAGGTCAAGGAGCAGAGTTATTCCGTAATTCAAGACCCTTCTGAATCTGAGTTTAGCTAGAAATATTTATTTATACATTGTTTGCAATGTACTCTATATTCAAGCCCAAGGATAAGAATAAGATTCCATGATTTGAAATAATATTTTTATTTTTATATTATAGCTGGACTTGTATTTAGCAAGGTGCCTACGTACCCAAAATAGGATCAAGCCAAATCGTAGTTCGAATGTGTTTGCTTTAGCAATAGAACTTTTTCAAGTTGATTATGTTCCAAGGCCTTTGAACGGGGTTTCCGTCAAGGTCTTGTAAACGGTATACACCGTTTCGGATTTTTTCAGTGATTTGATAAGGGCCTTCCCAGTTAATACCGAGTTTTCCAGCGCCTTCTTCTTTTGTGTTATCGAATACTCGCCTTAAAACAAAGTCTCCTACATTTAAAGGTCTGTTTTTCAACTTTGAGTTATAGTATCGAGCGGTCAACTGTTGATAATTCTGAAGTCGAATAAGGGATTGGTCTCTCCTTTCATCGATTGTATCGAGAACGTCTTCTAATAATTTAGAATTCGATTCCTCGTTAAGTGGAGCTTCGCTCCGGCGCAAACCTGGAACATTCAGCTCGGCTGGGACTACGGCTTCCATCCCATAAACTAATGAGAATGGAGTTTCACCTGTTGCTCGCCTCGGGGTTGTTCGATAAGCCCACAACACAGGTTGCAGCTCGTCATACCATCCACCTTTTCGAGCGTTCAAGCGTTTTTTAAGATTGCTGAGAATGGTTTCGTTGGAAGCTTCCGCTTGTCCATTTCCTTGAGGATACCTCGGCGTTGAGTAGCTAAGTTTTATTCCCCAAGCGGAAAAAAAAATCTTCAAAGTCATTTGAAATGAATTGAGGACCATTGTCCGTTACTATTTCGTAGGGAACTCCATAGCGACAAATAATGTGTTTCCACAAAAATGTCTTTACTACGGAATCCTGTATGCTTATATAAGCTTCAGCTTCAATCCATTTGGAAAAATAGTCTGTTAGAACTAATAAGTACTGGACGCCTCGTGTTGAACGATGCATCGGACCGACTATATCCATTGACCACCTCATGAAGGGGTATGGAGCGGATATAGATGATAGAATTTCAGATGGCTGGTGAATAAGGGGAGCGTGCATCTGACATTTTTTACACCGTTTGGCGTAATCGATGCAGTCTGAAATCATAGTTGGCCAGAAATATCCTAACCAGGTTGCATTATGAGCATCGTTGACCTCGCAGGTCAAGGAGCAGAGTTATTCCGTAATTCAAGACCCTTCTGAATCTGAGTTTAGGTAGAAATATTTATTTATACATTGTTTGCAATGTACTCTATATTCAAGCCCAAGGATAAGAATAAGATTCCATGATTTGAAATAATATTTTTATTTTTATATTATAGCTGGACTCGTATTTAGCGAGGTGCCTACGTACCCAAAATAGGATCAAGCCAAATCGTAGTTCGAATGTGTTTGCTTTAGCAATATAACTTTTTCAAGTTGATTATGTTCCAAGGCCTTTGAACGGGGTTTCCGTCAAGGTCTTGTAAACGGTATACACCGTTTCGGATTTTTTCAGTGATTTGATAAGGGCCTTCCCAGTTAATACCGAGTTTTCCAGTGCCTTCTTCTTTTGTGTTATCGAATACTCGCCTTAAAACAAAGTCTCCTACATTTAAAGGTCTGTTTTTCAACTTTGAGTTATAGTATCGAGCGGTCAACTGTTGATAATTTTGAAGTCGAATAAGGGATTGGTCTCGCCTTTCATCGATTGTATCGAGAACGTCTTCTAATAATTTAGAATTCGATTCCTCGTTAATTGGAGCTTCGCTCCGGCGCAAACCTGGAACATTCAGCTCGGCTGGGACTACGGCTTCCATCCCATAAACTAATGAGAATGGAGTTTCACCTGTTGCTCGCCTCGGGGTTGTTCGATAAGCCCACAACACAGGTTGCAGCTCGTCATACCATCCACCTTTTCGAGCGTTCAAGCGTTTTTTAAGATTGCTGAGAATGGTTTTGTTGGAAGCTTCCACTTGTCCGTTTCTTTGAGGATACCTCGGCGTTGAGTAGCTAAGTTTTATTCCCCAAGCGGAAAAAAAATCTTCAAAGTCATTTGAAATGAATTGAGGACCATTGTCCGTTACTATTTCGTAGGGAACTCCATAACGACAAATAATGTGTTTCCACAAAAATGTCTTTACTACGGAATCCTGTATACTTATATAAGCTTCAGCTTCAATCCATTTGGAAAAATAGTCTGTTAGAACTAATAAGTACTGGACGCCTCGTGTTGAACGATGCATCGGACCGACTATTTCCATTGACCACCTCATGAAGGGGTATGGAGCGGATATAGATGATAGAATTTCAGATGGCTGGTGAATAAGGGGAGCGTGCATCTGACATTTTTTACACCGTTTGGCGTAATCGATGCAGTCTGAAATCATAGTTGGCCAGAAATATCCTAACCGCTTGATTTTGAAAGCCATTGCCCGTCCCGAGGAATGACTACCACAAAGCCCTTCGTGGACCTCGCTTGTCACTATCTCAACTTCGGGTCCGAATATACATAAAAGATACGGATCACTGACGCCTCGCTTGTATAATGACTCTTTAATTATACAATACTTAGCGCTGATGATTTTTAATTTGCGAGCTTGCCATTTGTTCGATGGTAGTTCTCCATTAAGAATGAAATTTTTGATGGGTACCCTCCAGTCAGCCCCCCAATCATTAGCGGAAGTATTATCTTTGAGTATAAACTTCCTTGGTTTGGGTTCGGAGGGAATATCAGGATCTTCGATTGTCTCCTGAACCTTCACATCCACTGGAAGTAACTGCTCGGTTTGAGACGGTTCTTTAATGGGAACCTCTTGATCCTTTGATTTTCTTCTTGGCTTTCTTTTAGGAAGTTCCAGTGGTGGAGTAAGTTCGTCATCTTGAGACTTTATTCGTGATCTGGTGACGACAAGCGAACTACTTTCATTTCCAGAACTTGGTTTTGGAGTTTCGATGTGTTCGGCCTCCAAACTGTTATCGTTTTCTGTTTCTTCAACCGAAATACTTCGCGAAGAAATACATTCAACTGGGATAACTCGTTTGAGTTCAGGATCTGAGGTAGAAGCTAGGGCAGCCAAAGCGTCTGCCGAAGTGTTTTCTCCTCTAGGTATTCGAACTAATTCGAATTCTTTGAATTTTTCGGCTAATTTTTTGGCAGCCGAAAGATAAGCTTCCATTCGAGGAGCCTTAGCTTCGTAATCTCCAGCGAACTGGTTTACAACTAGCTGAGAATCGCAATAAGCTATTATTTTTTCTGCTCCAATTGCAAGAGCAAGCCGAAGTCCTGCTAAAAGAGCTTCGTATTCTGCTTCATTGTTCGAAGCTGGAAACATTAATCGAAATGATTGCACGATTATTTCCTTTGTCGGAGTTTCGAGCCTAATACCGATTCCGGATCCTTGTTTAGAAGAAGAGCCATCTACATGTAATTTCCATGTGGAGTCCGTTTCAACAAAGATTCCATCATCTAATGGTAGTTCGGTTAGAAAATCAGCCAGAACTTGTGCTTTTGCGCTAGTTCTGCTTTTGTATTCTATATCGTACTCACTAAGTTCGATTGCCCATTTTGCCAATCTTCCGGACTGACTTGGACCGTGAAGAATTGAGCGAAGTGGATGAGAAGTTAAAACTTCTATCGGATGAGATTGGAAATAAGGTCGGAGTTTTCTAGCAGATATGACTATTGCTAAAGCTAATTTTTCCATCATGGTATATCTCGTTTCTGGACTAGTAAGAGATTTACTTATGTAAAAAATTGGCTTTTGTTCACCTCGGTCCTCTCGAACTAACACCCCACTCACGGAATGGTTAGAGACTGAAATGTAGAGATATAGTTTTTCATCTGATTCAGGTTTTGAGAGAATCGGCGGTGTCGTTAGATAAGTTTTGAGTTGACCAAATGCTGCTTCGCATTGATCATCCCACCGAAATTTTTTGTTCCCTTTCAAAATTTGATAAAAGGGGAGACATTTATCGGTAGATTTTGATATGAAACGATTTAATGCAGCAATTCTGCCTGTCAATCGTTGGACTTCCTTAATGTTTCTTGGCGAAGGCATAGTGAGGAAAGCGTTAATCTGATTAGGATTTGCTTCTATTCCTCGTTCCGTGACTATGTACCCCAGGAATTCTCCGGAAGGCACGCCAAAGGAACACTTAGCTGGGTTTAATTTCATTCTGAACTCGTTCAGAATTTTGAAACACTGCTCGAGATGTGTGATGTGCTCCGATTTCTTAAGAGATTTTACGAGCATGTCATCTATATAAACTTCCATCGTTTTGCCCAAATGTTCTGCAAACATTTTGTTAACTAAACGTTGGTATGTTGCCCCGACATTTTTTAAACCGAATGGCATAACTTTATAACAGTAGATTCCTCTATCTGTTATGAAAGATGTTTTCTCTTCATCTTCGGGATTCATCATGATCTGATTATATCCAGAAAATGCATCCATAAATGTTAAGAGTTCGTTTCCGGCCGTTGATTCTACGAGCCGATCGATATGAGGGAGAGGAAAGCTGTCTTTTGGACATGCTTTGTTAATGTCAGTGAAATCGACACATACTCTCCACTTTCCATTTTTCTTTTTGACTACCACGGGGTTTGCTAACCAGTCCGGATATTTCACTTCTCTGATAGAACCAATTTCTAAAAGTTTATCAACTTCGTCATTGACCGCTTGTGCTCGGTCAGGACCAAGTTTTCTTCTTTTTTGCTTTATTGGTTTAAAACTGGGATCGACGTTTAAATCATGGGTGATAATACTTTTGTCGATTCCAGGCATATCTTTTGCCGACCATGCGAAAGTATGTTTATTTTCTTTTAGAAAAGTTACCAATTGATCTTTGATTTCTGAATCCAAAGTAGTACCGATTTTTACTTTTCGATCTGGAAATTTGGAATCAATTTCAATCTCTGTGGTAACTTCATTCGAGCTAAGACCACTTGGGTAACGCGAGGTGCTCTCTTGCTTCGTGTTTATCATTAATTGCTATTTGAGCTTTAAACGATGTCCCATGAGGTAGCAAGATCACGACGTTTCCTGATCTCCTCGAATGGTTCTGATTCCTGCAGGAGTAGGAAATTTCACGCATTGGTGATAAGTTGAAGGTATAGCCTTCATTTGGTAAATCCACGGAGTTCCGAGAATTATGTTGTAAGCGGTCGGTCGGTCGAAAACAATAAATTCTACAATCTTAGGAACCCCTGCAGCAAGCACTGGTAGTTTTATGTTCCCCAAGGACATAGATGTGTCACTCGTGAAAGCTACTAATGGTGCCGGTGGACCGATAATGTCAGCTTTACTGATTCCCATTCTTTGCAAAGTGCTTAGAAATATGAGATCTACTGAGCTTCCAGTATCAATTAGACACCTAGTTACTTCGAAGTTCGCAACATCTAAAGTTATCACAAGAGCATCGTCATGAGGTCCCGTTAATCCTTGAGTATCCGAATTATCGAAAGAGATAGAAGGTGTTTGATAATAAGTTTTTAAGATCAATTAATCCTAAAACACTATCGTGTCGTTGTAGTATTTTAGGTGTCAATCCAATCAGGTGTGATGCAAACAAATGAGATATGATCAGAAAGCACTAAGTCAAGCCAAGCAGGAATTGGTTGTTGTTCTAACAGTCCTAGTGATTGATTGCAGAAAACAGTAAATTTGCAGAAATGGACTGCTATACTCTATCACAAGGCTCACTGCCAGAAGGAGGATGTGATAGAGTAAAAGGGTCCGAAAACAGACAGTTATCAAAATTCAATAGCAAGTAACAGAGAAGGTGAATGAAGCAGGTAAGCAAACAGATAAATCAATTGGATAAGAAATTCCTAAGGATGGGGTAATCGAATAGTGTGGACTCCATAATCAATTCCGATGGTTAACAATTCTCAATGAAGCTATCCCTAGACAACAGGTTCAACAACAGACTTATTCACTCCCGTGCAACAAATCCTCAAGCAAAGCTAGCCCAGACTAATTCCCATTAACGGAATCTAACTATGCAGGCAATAAGAACCGACTGTTAAAGCCAATAACCGCTCTAAACGGCCAATCCCTTGGGATAGAGACGATTATCACTGGAATTAGTGGATCCAACAATCCATTAAACGCCTCATGAGCGCTGGAATGTTTGGGATCGAATTCCAGTTGATCAGAAAGGAATAAGCAATAAGCACAACTAATCCAGAAGGGATTCAATATAACTACACTTAACCATCAGATTCGACCATGGGTCTCACAAACTACTCTATCCCATCCTCAGAAATCCTAGTTACTACTCAGACAACATGCTCAAAGACACAGAAACGATTGATGATTGCATAACTTCAAAGATTCAAGGAAATGAAACAGAAATCAACAAGAGGATGAAAGCAGAATCTCAATAACTTAGAAAAACGAAAAATACAAAGTTGCAGAAGCAAAAGCGGCTACTAAAACAATACTAGGGTTCGAGACTAAAACGTAAGTGAAAAACCGAGTCCCCCAGGGAAAACCCTTAAAGACTTATTTATAGTAAAAACGACATAGATAGGTAAGTGGGCTTCGAGTCCGCTTAACAGGCCCATGGAACGTTGTGGTCGAGTAGATGGGCTCAAAGTGGGCTTCATGGTCGAGCGTGAATCGAAGCCGCGATCAAGTGGTTCCTTCTCTCCTCTTCTCTTTCCTTTGCTCAGGTTGTCTGGTTGAGTGCGGATTGATCAGAGGGTCGAGGTGGTGATCGAGTAGAATGGGTAGTGGCGTGGTCTGGACTGCTTCTTCTCTCTTGTGATCGAGTATGTGGGTAGACTGTCAGGACGGACCGCTTCTTCAACCTTGCGATCGAGTATAACAGTGAACTGGCAGGATGGACTGCTCCTCTCCCTCTGCGATCGAGTAGGTTGGTTGATGGCGTGATCTGGACTGCTTCTTCAACCCTGCGATCGAGTAGAACAGTCAACTGGCAGGATGGACTGCTCTCCTCCTCTGTGATCGAGTAGAACAGTCTGGCTGGACTGCTCTGTGATCGAGTATAAGGGTCCTGATGGTCTGCTGAGCTGACTGCTTCCCTTTCTGCTACTGGTGATCGAGTAGAATGGTCCAAATGTGACTTTCAGCTCTGTTTTTGCTCTTTCTGAACACCAATAGCTCCGAAGTACCTGAAACAACTCCAGAATGCAAAATGCATGCAAGACTAATGCTAGACACACTTAATCATGCAAAATGTACAAAATGATGATGAATGCTATGGAAGATGAATGAAACTAGACTCAAAGTGGTGATAAATGGATGTGTAAAACATGCAAATTATAGACATATCAACTCCCCCAAACTTAGTCTTTGCTTGCCCTCAAGCAAACAAGTAAACATAAGATGAAGGAGAGGTTTGAAGGTGGGGATTCAGAACCAAAGCATCAGATAGGATAGATAAAATCAAGGTCCAAGTTGATAGTTCTAGGATGCGATATGATCGATCTCTACTCAAAAACGTTAGCCATGCCTTGTTATAATTCAATCCGACTCTTATACTCGACCTACACATGCTTTCAAATCGACCAATCCCTTTAACATTCATTAGTATCAGAACGTGAATCAAGCAATGCACCATCAATGAACTCATTTGGCTTAAGGTGAAGGTTAGGAGACAAAGGCAGTCCCTTTAAGGTGGTTCAAGTTTAGTAACAGGGGACTCTCAAAAGAAATGGACTGAGCTTTAGGAGAATGCTAAAGGTAAGACCCAACTTATGCATACAAGAACAGTATCTCATCTACCCAATAACATAAACCGTGTTTACACCAGCAGATGGTACTACCCTCAAGCCCAGAAGATGATCCTAGTTCTACCCTTTGCACTCAAGGCATTTTTTTCTCATTTTTATCTTTGATCAAATCACTCTTTCTTTTTCTCTGACTCTGTTTTAAGGAGAAGTTTTCTTTTACTCGATGGATCTAGTGGGTTTTGGTTTTCTTTGACAATGGTGGCTCTTGTTATCTTCTTATGATCAAGACTTTTCTAGATTTTTTTTTCTTTTATTACAGAGCCTATCTATTCGAATTTCAGTTCCTCAAAACCCATTACTAGACTAACTTGTTTCTCAACTTCCTTCTCCTAAAAACATCAACCTTTACCTTCTTTTACTCATATACTCGATCCCCACCCAAAAATAGACTCCCACCTAGTCCTATCTAGTCCAGAAAACATGGACTAGAACTACATGAGACACTACTCTTGTCGGTTCAAACCTAACACTTTCTACCAAGCTCAATCCTGAAACAGGCCTCACAGTCACACACGAGATATTACAGGGCTTTTAAAAGAAAGGTTTGGTTAAGGTCTAGGGAAACTGCTCCTATGATGGAAGCAGCTACTTGGGTTAGCAAGGATGGTGAAAAGTTGAAAGAAAACCCAAGTATGTATATGGTATCCATGAGTTCAAATTTGATGCTAAGACATGATAATTGTAAATCAGATTCAGGTTCAAATTGATAGGGAATGGTATCAAATCATGACAGTGTGATCGAGTAGAGCATTCAAGACATGGTGCAGTTTTACTTCAATTTCATTGACTACGCATCAGACAACTAGCAACGAGGGCACTGAGTCTATCTACTGAACCAACATGCTTACAAGGCTAATTCATCATAATCCCCTATGCATATGCAACAATACTATATGAAACATACTAGACTCAATCCTAAATGTGATGCAACTAGATGAACACTCTGTTTTTGTGGAATACATTTTCAGAAAATTTTCAAATTTTTTGGTTTTTTTCTATGCCTTAGATGAATGCAGACTCAAGAGTATATACAATGCAAAAATTTGAAAACAAGACTCAAAGAAAACATGTTAAATACGTCTTGAATCCTCCCCCAAACTTAAACTACACAGTCTCTTGTGTAGTAAAAATCTGAAGGAGATTTCAAGAGAGACACTATAAAAACAAAAACAGAAAATGGTATTTACAATGATGGTTGGGTGTGGTACCTCAGTTGAAGGTCCTGGAGATGTAGTCGTCCATCTCCTCTCTGGTGTATTCCCATGGAATGCTGGGTCCTTGTTGTTGCTCTTCCTCCTCTGGTGCAGGATGCTCGATCACAGGGTCGGCTTGGCGGTCAGTGCGGCGGTTTGGTGGTCGCCTGGCGTTGAGGAGCCTCGCCTTGCTACCTGAGTGAACCGGTGCTTGCTTCCTTCTTCTCCTATGCTCTCTAGGTTCGTGAGAGGAATGTCTTGCTGGTGCCTGGGAAGTGTCTGCTTCCCTTTGTTCATAGGCGGATTGCCTGGGCACTTCGTAGACGTCTTGAACTGGTTCATAGGTTGAGTCCCTTGGTGCCTCCGAATCATAGCGTCTGGAGGGTATCTCTTCAGGAGGGTCTACTCTTGGAGCAGAAGTGCTAGTAGAGGAGCGGTTCACCTTCTTCTGCATGGATTTGTACATCTTGAAGCACTTTCCAATGAACTTGTCCTGGAACTTGCACCAGGCTTGGAGCTTGCTGATCTTCTCATGACCCTCAGTGACGCTCTTGCTCTGTCTTGATGGCGGCTTGTGCTCAGCGAAGTGGAACCTCCTGGTGTTATATTCTTCTATATCAAGGTCCTCTTCTTCTTCCTCGGCTTCGTCTCCTTCAGCATTGGCTCCTTCTTCTTCAGCAGGTTGAACAACTTCACTCACGCCATAGAGCATTTGAACAGGTGGTTTGAAGTCGATATTGCTTCTGTCCGTGATCGTGGTGTATGCCTGGTGAGGGAGGAGAAACTTCGCCCCTTCTGCTTCTGGAAGATCAAATATCCAGGCATACCTTTCATCTATCATTCCCCAAGCCAAAGAGGTAATTTTCCTCAAGTGCTCGATGTCAACCCACTTAGGAAGGACTTCTTGTGACTCTAAAGGTACTCCACATGCTAACAATATGGGTGTTATCAGCCCACCCATACACAATTTTCCTTTAGCAGTCTTCGTGGCATTCGTCACTGCCCATGATTTGTAGCTCCACAGGTGGCCAAGTAAGAAGAAAGCAGCAGAAGTGTTTGACTTGTCACCCATTAACGCTGTATTGTCATTGGTTACGCCCAGGGTTTCCTGCAGTGCCATCACCAACACTTCCATCTCTCCGTTGATGATCGTGCCAGTTATCTCCCTTGCAAAGAGAACGCTGGCAAGGCTGCGGTGGAAGTAGCGGAGGACTGGGCTCCTGATGGTGTTGCTCTTGGAGCGGGAAGAGTAGAACTTGACATCATCTCCAATCGTCTCCCAGAGTCCAACTATCTCTTTTCTGTCAATACGGTGGCCAGTGCCAACCCCGCTCTGAAACTCAAAGAGAGATTCCAGCTGCTTCATGGTGAGGATGTAATCTTGGCCATGGATAGTGAAGGTCAAGTAGCCGAGCCCGTAATCTCTTTCTCTCTTCTTCTTCTTCTCAGCAAAGATCTCAACTTGGAAGGAGGAGAGAAACTGGATTGTTTCCTCCTTGTAGGCGCTGTAGGGGCGGTTCATAAGGGTGAATAGACTGGTTTGCTCACAGAGATACTCGATATCTTCATAGATACCGAGCTCCACCATCGTCCCTGGATGCGGGTACCTAGTCCCGACGAAGTGATGACGCCTGAAGAGCTCACAGTACTCTTCCATTGAGATGTTCCTTTTGTCCGTCTTCCAAGGCTTCGTTGCAATATCCTTCAACGAACTGGATATCTCTTCCATGGTTTTCTTGCCTCTGGTGATGTCGTCTCTGAGCCGAGAGTACTCTTGACCTTCTCTTTCTGGAAGAGATGTAGACCATGACTCGTTCTCATTAACGTTGTAGTCTTGATCTTGGCTAGAGGCGTAGCTCACCTGGTCATTGTATGAACTCATTTTTCGAACTTAGAGGTAGCTGATGGAGGCTGTAATAGGATGGCGTGGTCGAGTATACTGGTCTGAGAATCGGACTTCACTGTAGCCTTGGTGATCGAGTAAACAGAGTGAAAGGCGAAGGGTTGATTCAGTTCGGTGATCGAGTAAGTATGGCGAATGGCGACTCGGCTTGGGTTGCCTTGGTGATCGAGTAAACGGATGGGAAACGGGCGTGATGAAACTGGTGGTCGAGTAGAGGAGTGGTGGTGGTGCTGAAGGCTGCGATGTTGGCGATTTTAGAGAGAGAAGTGAGCTGAGAGTGGTGGAGCTTTGTAGTGAGAGAGATGAGTTGGTGTGTTTAGTTCTCCTTGGAAGTGTTGGATTTATAGGGGAATGGTGTGAGTGGTGTGCCCTTGAAGATGTGGAGGAGAATGAATGAGACTTTAGGCTTGAAATCATGTGGAGGGGAGTGGAGCACTCATTAGAAACATGTGGGAAAAGAGGTGGGTAAGTTGGTGGCTTTAGCTTGGTGGGAGACATGATGGGATGTAGGAGACATGATGGGATGCCTCCATTGACTCAAGTGGAGAATCTCCTTAACCACCATTAGCAAAATCGCAACTCATTAGAGTTGATTACTGTACCTCCGAGCTTGTTTAACTCTTGATCCTCCTTCTAAATTTCAGCTCCAAAACAATTAAATTGCACCACACTGACCATTATACTCGATCTCCACGTTGGTAGGGTGCTCTGTTGCACACTCTCACTGTCTTGTTCCCATTGTGATCGAGTATGTGGTGTTGAATTGGAAAAATTTTTTTAGCAAAACCACACATACTCGACCCTCCTACTCGATGGCGGAGTCTCCGGGTGTAACCAAAATTTTTCAAATTTTGGACTCCACTGGGCTGATATACTCGATCACAGGGTCCTTGGTAGAGTAAAATTTTTGAATTTTTACTCTATCTCCAGATTGTTTCTCCATTCCTGAGAACCACAAACACAACCAAAACAAATCAAAAATAACAAGAAATGAAAAATTATTTACAGAGATAGTCATGGGACTTCCTCCCAAGTGAGCTTGTTTTAAGTCTCTAGCTTGACTCCTCACACTTATTACGCAGAGAAAGTGTGACAGAGAAGACTTAAGAAGTCTTCTTCTTCACTGAGCTTATCATCATACTCAGCATCCTCTCTTGAAGCAATGTGAACGTTGGGCTGAGGTTGAACTTCCCTTTGAACCCGACTCAATATGTTTCTAAACTCTTTGGCGGTGTAGGCTAGCTCCTGTATGGTTCTTTCTTGGAGATCAGACTTCTTTTTGATCTCTCGCCAATTAAGCACTGAAGGTATACTCGATCGAGCGATTGAATTCGAAGGTTGAGTTTGGACTAGAACTGGTTCTTTCACATTTGCGGCCTCAAATCCTTCTCCTAGAACTGCTCTATGAATCTCTAAGGTCTTTTTCTCTGTTGTTGCCTTCGTTGGAGTTTTGTTGATGTCAAACTGCAACCTGACGTGCTTCCCAAGGTTGAGATCAATCTTACCATATCTGACATCTATTACCGCTCCCACTGAGGCCAAGAAAGGTCGTCCCAAGATCAGAGGATCCTTAGATTCTTCATCCATCTCAAGCACAACAAAATCAGTAGGCACCTCTACTCCATTAATCATCACTGGCACATCCTCTAGCAGGCTAAAAGGTCTCCTTGAAGTCCTATCAGCAAGAATCAAGGTAATGTCACAAGGCTTGTACTGGACGAATCCTAACTTCCTTGCCACAGAGAGTGGCATTAGGCTGACTGAGGCTCCTAGATCACATAGACAATTGCTGAAAGTTAATTGCCTAATGGAGCATGGTAGAGTGAAAGATCCAGGATCTTCCAGCTTTTCTTGAATAATCCTCTCATCAGTGGCTCGAATTGGATTGGTATCATATTCATCACCTGAATCTTGATATATGTTGAGCCTTTCCAATATCAAGTTTCTCACATCTCTGTGAGGGTCCGGAATCAGCTTGAGGACTTCTATTAACGGCATCACTGCTTCCATCTCGTCAATCTGTTTCTCTGCAAGAGATTCATATTTGTCTTTCCAAGTTTTCCTGAACGTCCATGGGAGAGCAAGTGAAGGTGAAGGACTTGGCTTGAATCTCTTTACCATTCTCTCGATTATAGCAGCTTTCTCTTCCAAGGCAGACTGAGTTTGATGGCGGGATTCAGCTGAATGGTTTAGTTCAATAACTGAGACTTCAATCCGTTTAGAAGCCTCCCCTTCCTGAACTTCACTGTCCTCAGTGATTGAGTGCTGGTCATGTCGAGTGGGTTGCTTCATAGCATCATTAATGTCAAACTCCATCTTGAAATCGTTGCCAAGATTAAGATCAATCTTCCCCTTCTTGACATCTATGACTGCTCCGGCTGTAGCTAAGAAGGGCCTTCCGAAGATTAAAGGGTTTATTGAATCTTCATCCATTTCGAGCACTATGAAGTCTGTAGGGACTTCAACATTTCCGATCTTAACAGGCAAATCTTCTAATAGCCCATGAGGTAGCCGAGTAGACCCATCAGCTAGGATCAAGTAGTTGTTGCAAGATTTGTAATCGCTGAAACCTAGTCTCTTGGCCACAGAGAGAGGCATGAGACTTATGTAACCACCTAGATCACATAGGCAGTTACTGAAGGCTATAGGACCTATTGAGCAAGGTAAGGTGAACGAACCAGGATCGCCCAATTTCTTGGGAGGTGGCACAAAGACTGTATCCTTGGTCTTTGCAGCAGCTGGTTTTTCAACAGTGGAAGCGACTGGGGAAGCTTGTGATCGAGTAGACTTTTTGTCAAGTATGGGCTCCTCTAGTGTTTGGTCAGCCACAACGTCATCCTGATAGAAATCCTCCCCCTCTTGGACCACAATGCCTTCAGTGATGGATTTAAGGTCATATCGAGTTGGCAGCTCTCGATCATAGCGGATAGTGATGGCGTTAGCAGTGGCATACTCCTTGGGATTCTGAATTGACTTCCCTGGAAGTCCAGTAATCTTGGGAGCAGAGGTTGACCCAGTTTGGCCTTCCATGTATCTGACCTTTGAGGTAAGTGCTTCTACCTTGATGTTTAGATCGTTATAACTGCAGTCTATCTTGTTGTTCATTTCTGCCAGCTTCTTAGCGATTTCCATTGAGCCTGTTGCTTGTCCTTGAAGAAGCTGTTGGAGCATTTGCTTCAGGTCTGAGTCAGGAGTGCTAGAGGTTTGTTGTTGCTGTAGTACAAATCCTGGTGGTGGATGCTGTGTCTGATAACCTCCCTGAAACTGTTGCTTAGGAACAAACCCTTGACCTTGGTTGTATGGGACGAATGGTTTGGGTTGGGTCTGCTGTTGTTGAGGGTAGACTTGATCCTGCGGGTTTGCAACATTGGTACTCCTGTAAGACAGATTGGGATTGTTCTGCTTATAGTAGTTGTAGCCCTTGTTGTAGCCTCCTTGGTTTTGCACATAGCTTACTTCTTCTGACTGGAGAGTCTCCCCATCCTGGACTTGGAACGTCTCATCTTCACAGAGAAAATGGACTTGCTTCTGTTGCACAAGGAGTAGCTTGTCCAGCTTGTCATTCATGGCCTTCATGTCCTTGCGGTGCTTCTCCTCTAAGTCTGAACTTCCTCTGATGGTTCTGTCATAATCTTCATTGTAGTTTCCATCAGACTGAGCTAAATTCTCTACCAGCTCCCATCCTTCTTCAACTTCCTTGTTCAGGAAATTCCCGTTGGATAATGTATCCAGGAGCATCCGGATCTTAGGGAGAACTCCTCTGTAGAGAGTGCTCAGGAGTGAGGCTTTAGAGAAACCGTGGTGAGGACATTGATTCTGATATCCTCTGAAACGCTCCCATGCTTCACAGAAAGTCTCAGCATTCTTCTGAGTGAAGCCGGAAATCTCATTCCGGAGTCTTGCTGTCCTGGAGTTGGAGAAGAATTTAGTCAGGAAGGCTTTCTTGCAGTCATTCCAGGAGGTGATGGAGCCTTGTGGAAGTGATTTTTCCCACTGGTGGGCTTTGTCTCCAAGAGAAAATGGAAACAAACGCAACTTGAAGCCATCCTCACTGACTCCATTGATCTTAGTTAGGCTACAGAGCCTATCAAACTCGTCCAGATGATCGAGTGGATCCTCCATGGGGAGGCCGTGAAACTTGTTGCCCTGAACCATGGCAATGAGACCACTCTTGATCTCGAAGTTGTTGTTCTGCACTGGTGGAGGCACAATGCCATTGCGATGATTGTCATTGCGTGGAGCATCGCCTGCACCAATGTTGTTTGGCAAATCTGGGTTCTGATCGTCGGCCATAACGTCTGTGCCTGTCTGTTCTCTTAACTCACGAGCAATACGGTCGATGTTCTCGTTGAAAAGCAGGTTCTGATGTCCTTTTGATCTAGTATGCATGCAACAGGTATCAGCTCAGCTTGAGCAGAGTAATCAGAGATAGTACCTGAAACAAACAAACAAAGAGAAAGCCACAGCGTTAGTAACCTTGTAAAAAAAAAAACGAACTTGATCTTAACGTTTCTAATGATCTCAAATATAGCAAACAAACACCCAAACGGCAACGGCGCCAAATTGATAATAGATATTTTACGATCAATTATCCTAAAACACTATCGTGTCGTTGTAGTATTTTAGGTGTCAATCCAATCAGATGTGATGCAAACAAATGAGATATGATCAGAAAGCACTAAGTCAAGCCAAGCAGGAATTGGTTGTTGTTCTAACAGTCCTAGTGATTGATTGCAGAAAACAGTAAATTTGCAGAAATGGACTGCTATACTCTATCACAAGGCTCACTGCCAGAAGGAGGATGTGATAGAGTAAAAGGGTCCGAAAACAGACAGTTATCAAAATTCAATAGCAAGTAACAGAGAAGGTGAATGAAGCAGGTAAGCAAACATATAAATCAATTGGATAAGAAATTCCTAAGGATGGGGTAATCGAATAGTGTGGACTCCATAATCAATTCCGATGGTTAACAATTCTCAATGAAGCTATCCCTAGACAACAGGTTCAACAACAGACTTATTCACTCCCGTGCAACAAATCCTCAAGCAAAGCTAGCCCAGACTAATTCCCATTAACGGAATCTAACTATGCAGGCAATAAGAACCGACTGTTAAAGCCAATAACCGCTCTAAACGGCCAATCCCTTGGGATAGAGACGATTATCACTGGAATTAGTGGATCCAACAATCCATTAAACGCCTCATGAGCGCTGGAATGTTTGGGATCGAATTCCAGTTGATCAGAAAGGAATAAGCAATAAGCACAACTAATCCAGAAGGGATTCAATATAACTACACTTAACCATCAGATTCGACCATGGGTCTCACAAACTACTCTATCCCATCCTCAGAAATCCTAGTTACTACTCAGACAACATGCTCAAAGACACAGAAACGATTGATGATTGCATAACTTCAAAGATTCAAGGAAATGAAACAGAAATCAACAAGAGGATGAAAGCAGAATCTCAATAACTTAGAAAAACGAAAAATACAAAGTTGCAGAAGCAAAAGCGGCTACTAAAACAATACTAGGGTTCGAGACTAAAACG
Source organism: Arabidopsis arenosa (assembly GCA_905216605.1). Lineage (NCBI taxonomy): Eukaryota > Viridiplantae > Streptophyta > Magnoliopsida > Brassicales > Brassicaceae > Arabidopsis > Arabidopsis arenosa. The sequence continues at coordinate 13,931,119 of LR999453.1, read as the reverse complement.
TAAGTGAAAAACCGAGTCCCCAGGGAAAACCCTTAGAGACTTATTTATAGTAAAAACGACATAGATAGGTAAGTGGGCTTCGAGTCCGCTTAACAGGCCCATGGAACGTTGTGGTCGAGTAGATGGGCTCAAAGTGGGCTTCATGGTCGAGCGTGAATCGAAGCCGCGATCAAGTGGTTCCTTCTCTCCTCTTCTCTTTCCTTTGCTCAGGTTGTCTGGTTGAGTGCGGATTGATCAGAGGGTCGAGGTGGTGATCGAGTAGAATGGGTAGTGGCGTGGTCTGGACTGCTTCTTCTCTCTTGTGATCGAGTATGTGGGTAGACTGTCAGGACGGACCGCTTCTTCAACCTTGCGATCGAGTAGAACAGTGAACTGGCAGGATGGACTGCTCCTCTCCCTCTGCGATCGAGTAGGTTGGTTGATGGCGTGATCTGGACTGCTTCTTCAACCCTGCGATCGAGTAGAACAGTCAACTGGCAGGATGGACTGCTCTCCTCCTCTGTGATCGAGTAGAACAGTCTGGCTGGACTGCTCTGTGATCGAGTATAAGGGTCCTGATGGTCTGCTGAGCTGACTGCTTCCCTTTCTGCTACTGGTGATCGAGTAGAATGGTCCAAATGTGACTTTCAGCTCTGTTTTTGCTCTTTCTGAACACCAATAGCTCCGAAGTACCTGAAACAACTCCAGAATGCAAAATGCATGCAAGACTAATGCTAGACACACTTAATCATGCAAAATGTACAAAATGATGATGAATGCTATGGAAGATGAATGAAACTAGACTCAAAGTGGTGATAAATGGATGTGTAAAACATGCAAATTATAGACATATCAGTGTTTGTTCACTTGACTGGAAACCCACAGCGGTTTGAATTGCTGCTGATTTCTTGTGCCTTTTGATTGATCTGATCGAATCTCGGCATAATTTGGATCCTCCCATTATAACATCGATCCTTTTCTTAGGAGTGTTTGGAGTTCCGGGCCCATTGGGCTTATGTTTCTTTTCAGGAGGATTAGACGCTTCGGAATCTTCTTTTTCTTTATGATAAGATTCCACAAACTCCTCGATATAAAAATTAGCGAGCTCTCCAGCCGCCCACAGTTCGGTGAGGTGCTTTTTGAGTACGCTGCAATCTTTGGTGGAATGCCCATTTACTCTATGAATATCGCAATAGGCACTCTCATCTCTAACCCAGGTATTAGGAGAATTATATCTTCCTTTGTTTGGAGAGGGTTTTCCTAGGGCATTAGTACCAGGATTAACTCCGAACCGTTTTTGATCTTTTGGTTCGAACTTTTTAGTTGGATTTCCAGCGACCAATTTTGCTGGCCGATGCTTTTTAGCGAGGCTAAGCTTTTCTTCTTCTGCCTCCATCCAATTAGCAGCTCTGAATAAAGCGTCTTGGATGGTGCTCGGACGATTGACAATGATTTCTTCCCGGAATCGAGATTCATGCCAGAGTCCGTTTCTTAAAGCAGAAAGGGCAGCAGCGTGCGATACCCCAGGAATTTTGGCTATCACTTCTTTGAATTTAGCGATATATTTGCGAAGTGATTTGTTCTGACCTTCGGTTAAATTCCATAGATCTGCATCAGAGGTTGCCTTTTCCATGAACATGGAATACTGTTTTAGGAATGCGGAGGACAATTCCTTAAAACTGTCAATCGATTCAGGCTCCAACTGAGTGAACCATAACAGAGCCGGTCCGGAAAGATTCTCGGAGAATAGTTTGCAATATCCGGCATCTTCCTCGTCTGGTTCTAGATCAATTCTGCCAGCAGCGATCTGAAAAGCAGCGAGGTGATTTTTAGGATCACCTTTACCATCGTAAGTTGGTAATTTGACCTTTCGAGAATCTTTGATCCAAAGGTTCGAGATTCTCGAAGTGAAGGGTGTTTGTCGAGTTTCTTCGATTACTCGATCGATCTCAGGTGCCGAACTGGTCGCCTGATGAAACTTTGACTTCATCTCATCAAGCTCTTGACGAAGTTTTACGAAATCATCTGAAAGGATGACATCAGGTTCTTCCATAAGGAGTCCTTCGTCAATAGCAGGATTTCCCTGATTTTGGGGATTTTCATCCCCGGTTGGGATGGATCCATCTCCTACGGTTGTCTGATTGCTAGTACTAGCAGGACGGCCTGTAGGAGGAGTTTGAGTGCTCCCGGATCTGTTTTGCGCGGGAGTCTGGAATAGCCTGCGCGGATACGTTGTTGTTCGCGCTGAGGACAAATTATCTAAACGGCTTGAAATAGTATTCTGCGCGTTTGACAAATTCGTCTGGGTGGTTTGAACACTCGTCAAAGTTTGCTCGATTGAGTTTAACCTTTCACCAAAAGTGGCGTTGGTATTAGCGAGTGTACCCATCTGATTGGTCAGATCGGTGGTTGACTGAGTAAGCAAGGCAATTGCATTGTTCAAAGCTTGCTGATCAGCCATAGTTTCTTGGTTTGAGAAAGAGAGATTTTGAGATTAAAGAGTTTTGCGGTAACTCCCCACAGACGGCGCCAAAATGTGGATGTAGGATTCACACTCGATTGTCTTTAAGTATTTTTGTTGAGAAAAACTCTAAAATCGACAAATGAAAATAAGGATTCCAAAGGGAAAGTAACCAAGAAACCAAATAAAGTGAAAGAATTTGATAAGAATAAAAATAGTAAAAAGCTTTGCGAAATTGTGAAAGAAAAAGTATGTTGTATTGCTTGATAGTAAGAGGTAAAAGATTGTCCCCCCCAAACACATGCGTTTGAGGTTGTTTTTATAGAGAAAAACATGATTAATGCGGCTATTTACTACTCGTAATCATATTGATCCGCATTAATCACATAAGTTACATTTTGACCGAAACGGCTTGAATTTGAATCTTGTCTTGGGCTTCGCGTGGGCCTTCCGAACTCTTTCTTGCTGACTCCGAACTCCCGTGCCTTGATGCTACCGCGAACCTTGAACAATATTCTCCTCGCTTCGGTCTTTCTCTATGTGAACTGTATGTTGAATAAGAGCGAACTCTGTACTGGTTTAGATCGAACTCCTTTAGTAAACTGAATCGAACTCCCAACCGGTCAAGTTCAATAAAGAATTTAGAAATCCAGGAGGATTATTTTGTAATAATGACGTGGACAGATCCAAGTGGATCCTACCAAAAGTGTGTGGGATCCGACCCCAACAAGAGAGATGATCGAGAAGCCTGTACCGCGACTGTACCGCGAGACAACCTATCGAACATCGGATGTTTTTGTAATGAATTTGTCGTGCAAGCTTGTGTTTTGTCTGACCAAAATATCATTTAAGGTTGATCGGACGAGGGTTGATCGAGAAAATATTTATCCAGGTGAAAAATGACTGAGAAAATCATGTTCGACCGTACCGCAGTACGTGACCCGTCAGACAGACTGACCCTTGACCGAATGAGCATCCCGTTGACCGTTGACCAAGCCGTAGACAGAGTGACTTGGCGCCCAAGTTTCGTAGCTTGGAGCTGAAGACTTGTCCCTTGGAGCCGAAGTTTCTCCGGACACGTGTCGTTTTCACGTCCGCAGTACCGTACGTATCTGTCTGAATGGCTGACGTGTGTACGTGCTGACTCGACCACCTGCAGCCTATAAATACTTGGAGTCTCGCGTCATTTTAAAGGAAAAGAGGAGGGAATCGCCGAAACGCTGTATGATCTCGTATAAAAAACTGTCGCGAGAAATCTGTGATCGAGAATTCCGTCGGGAGCAGCTGCGGTGATCGAGAAATAGAGAAAATCTGTCCGATCAAATGGAGAATCCGAGAAATCTGATCTCACGGCAACGTCTGTTTTCTCCGAATCATTCCCATGATCTAGTTATCATCTTGAAACTATTTCTAAGGGTTAATTTTGAGTTGAGATAGAAGAATCAAGGCTGTGGTTATCAAGAGGTATTGAATTAAGTTAAAGGGAGTTGAGTTAAGTCAAGAACAAGATGGAGAAGCCGTGGAATATCCAAGATCCTTGAAGCAAACCTTAAACCTTCAGCCGAATCTCTGTGAGTCTCGTATCTTGTGATATGGCGCATGATAGGTTTGGGTGTTTGTTAGGTTGTTGTTTTGTTGATTATTTGATTGCTAAGTCTCGGTGTGATGTGCTTAGGCGTATCATCGAGAAATTGCTTGATTGTGTGCGTTTAGGTGTGATGTTGCATGGTAGATTCTCGTTTATCTTTAATTGATTATTAACTTGAATCTCTATGTATGGTTGGTGGTGTTGTTGTACCGAATCACGAACGTGGTCATATAAATCCGTTCATATATGATTCTGTACATGTGTTGCGTTTTTAGTATGCGGTACTCGTGACTTAATGTCTTATGCCTAAAGCATATTAAGTTAGGGATATGTCTGTTCTTCTTCGGCGGCTTGTCAAGTAAGTCTTGACCCTTAGCTGGTCACTTACATAAATTGACAAAAGACCCGGGACCTAGGCCGGGTAATGCATGACGATGCATGTGTGGTGTCTCTTATTGGTATCCTTTGTGGGTTCAACTTGAGAGGAAGTGATGTTCTGGTTATATACCTTTATGGTTATAGCACGGGTGTTCACATGTGGTTATGAAAGGCACATTTCAGGGCTCATAAGAGGAGTCTAGATAGTTGGTGTTGCATGTATAATTTATTATCTTGTTACACGGACAAGTTCTGTGTAAGCATGCATTTTGGTTGATTGAGTGTTGTTTGCTTCCGCGTGCATTCTCTGATATACTTGTATATCGTTTATGCTTGATGTTATTATTGTTGGGATGGGTTAAGCTAATGATTATTGCAGGGAATCCGAGCTCACTAAGTAATTTTAGATTACTTATGACTCCATTTTGTTTTTTGCAGGAAAACCTTAGTGGGAACCAATAGAGGTATGTTCAGGACGTAGGAAAGCCGGTATAGAGTTATTGCTTTTGTAAAACTAAGTGAGTTTTATTGTTGTGTTGATTTGAGCGAGTAGGCTCACTGCGCCAATCCTTATTGTTGTTTTGGATATTTATTGTACAAAAGTTTATATGACATAAAAGGAGTATTTTCTTATAAAGTGTGTTCATTCGATATTAGTCTTGTCCGGACTAACACAACTCGCGAACACTGTAAGGGTTGAAAAGCCTAAACTATGGTCGTGAGGGATGGCTCGTGCGGATGGTCCGGCTAAGGATCTGAATTCGTTTGGAACCTCTGTTGGATCGTCTGTGTGAGCTGTCTACGTGACGTTTCTGGGTCGCCCGTGGCTTGTCCGGTCATAGAGCGGTTCGGGGGTGTTACAAGCGTGGTATCAGAGCATGGTTCATGATGCTCACGGGATACACGTTTTTCAAAGGTTTTTATCGAGTAAATTGAGTCGCAAAAGCAACTAGGTAAACCGGTATGTCCTGAGTTAGTGGGGAATGGGTTAAGTTTTACCCTTGTTGTTGTTGCAGTTGTTGCGTTGGATTTGGATCAAGAATGGATGGCCACGGGGAACCGCAACCAAGATTATCAAAGTGGAAAGATTGTGGCCGAGCTCAGTAACGTGGGCTTGTAACTCAAGTGAAGGCAAGTGGAGGAGTGGGTGAGTAGAAGAAATCGAAGAATCATAAAGGAGGAATTATGAAGATAATCGGAGAAGGAAGAAACCAAAGTTGGTGAAAGAGTGAGAATTGGTAAAGGGCGAAGCGCCAAGGTGTAAGGATTAATATCAGACGATGGTAAGAAAAAGAAGCAGAGTTAGATCATTGGAAGAGTAACGAGGAGGAGTTATAAGTGGAGTTGGATGAAGTTTGAGATGAGATCATGGTTTTGAAATGGTGAAGTCCGAGAGAAGAGTGATGAGAATTATACCAAGGCAAGTAAAGGAGACGGAGATGATGATCATGGACCAGTGATAGTGTGTTCTAATGAAGTCCAAGAGAGGAGATCGAGTGGGTTTCCAGGATTAATTTAAAGTAAGAAGGATGCATAGCGAGCAAGGCGGAATTGATAATCGGGAAAGGAAAGTCAAAGATGATACGTATATATGGAAAATGGCATTACAAGGAAATCAGAGAAGAATGAAATGTTTGAAGGAAGAAAATAGAGCTTAAGGATCAAAGGACATGAAAGATCCAAGACATAAGGGAAAGAAGTTAGCAACGAAGGTGTGGTAAGGTAAAGTGGGAGTCAAGTTAGAGATGTTGGGAAGAAAAGTATAAGATCGAAAGGAGGACCATTATCAAGATGTTGTTGGGCAAGCACGAAATCAAATCATGAAGGTCCAGGACTTGAGGGGAAAGTCGTTGGCAAAGTGTGACAAATTTAAGAAAGGTTAAGGTGAAGCCTTTGGGAGGAGAGGAAAAAGAACCGAAGGTAGTGGTCGCAACAGAGAAGAATGATCGGATTCTACTCATCCAGAGAATTGGTGAAGACAATGATCAATAAGATGAGGTAGTGAAGCTAGTGTCGAAGGAGAGGAGGAGTGAAATGACAATGCGCATATCCAAGAAAATGAAATGCATACTTAGTTGGGACGAGACGGGCATTAAGTAAGGAGGAATTGGGTAGTGGCGATGTTGTGAAGTTGATATCGGAGAAGGGTGCGATGTGATGGAAGATTAAAGATAAATCTATCCAAGTGAAGATTGACGAAGTGGAGTCAGTGGAACGACTCGGGATACCAAAAGAAAGAACCAAAGAAGAAGTTGGTTATCGGAAAAGGAGTTGGAATGGAGGAAAGTACTCGAAAAATTATGAAGCGGTTAAGCCATTGCAAGGAGTAAGTTGAAGGAGCAAACAGCGGTCTGTCTACCCCGGCCAGTCCAAAGATCGAGAAGTGGTGAAGGTATCAAGTAAGTGAGTGTGTTAAACCTTAGAAATATAATTACCCTAAGCCTTCTTGACCTTTAAGGTCTCATATGAGGTACGTATGGGTTCTATCTATTCTCTTGAATATGGTTGCGTGATTGATTGACTGCTTGCTTGCTTAATTTTATTATTATGCATGCATTTGCATTTGGGTTATTAGTGGTAAACTCCGGAGTGTCAAGTGATCTTCCACTCCCGAGCTAGTGTGTAGTGTTTAAAGGTGTCTTCGTAGTTGAAATAGTCAATTAGTAAATTGAATTATTCCCCGAAGCCAATCCCTTAGAATAGAGAAGTAAGTTGTTCAAGTATCAGTGGTCAACAAAGAACAATCTTCTCACCCGATCATCTAATGATACTCAAGAAGCGTGAAATTCACTTAGTCAAGGTTCAATGTTCAAGAAGAGTCTGTTGAGACGAAGGAGTAGTTGTAGTATACTTTGGAAGCAGCCCTAGTATACTTTTGTAAGTGTGATGGATATGAAAAAGTGCCGGAGATGAAGAAGCTTTCCTAATCACTCCAACTTTTATGTTGCCATTGATTCAAGGATCGCCAAGGATGGAGGAGTTTCATGGTATAAGACGTTGCAGAAGTAAAAAGATTGTGAAAGGATTAATTCCAATTTGGAATAATCCATTACCGTCAAAGTTGAGTAAGAAAGTTGTTGTTAGTTGAGATAAAACAAGAAGCGATCCGGCCGAACGAAAAACTGAAGATGGGAACTAAAGAAGGCGAATGAAGTTTGTTGAGACAAATTCAAGAGGACGTGGAGTGATGAGTAATAAACGATATAGAAGATGATCAAATTATCCAACGAATTGGACAAGAAAGGCAAAGTACAAGGGTTTATCAAGTCGTTATATTCGGGAAATGAAGTAGGTGTACAAGATAAGCGATTGAACGAAGGTGAAGAATCATCTATGTTAAGGTATATGAACCTTAAAAAGGGTACAAATAAAGATGAAGAAGGGAAGAAGGAGAAGAGGAAGTTTATCGGAGTGGATCATTGAGGCACATAAGAATTCGAGGACGAATTCTTATAAGGTGGTAGAATGTAGTGACCCTCATTTAAGGGTGAATGGCCATGCAAGGAACGATCAAGAGAGATCAAAAGAACTTAGATAGAAGATGGAAAACAACTAAAGGTGGAAAATAAGAAGGATTGGGTGAGACAAAATCAGTTTAGGTCGAGAAAAATTTGGAGTTGAGCGACGGAACCTTACCGCGATCGACGATTCTCTGTACCGTAAGGTCACCATCGATCACCGGATAATTCCATGAAGAAATTGTCAAGCAAGAATAAATTTTATCCAACGAAATCATGTTTAAAGATGTTTGGGCAAAAGTTGAACGAGTAAATATTGATCTGGGTGAGAGATGATCGAGAAGCCCGTACCGCGACTGTACTGCGAGACAACCTATCGAACATCGAATGTTTCTATAATGAATTTGTCGAGCAAGCTTGTGTTTTGTCCGACCAAAATATCATTTAAGGTTGATCGGACAAGGGTTGATCGAGAAAATATTTATCCAGGTGAAAATGACCGAGAAAATCATGTTCGAGCGTACCGCGGTACGTGACCCGTCGGACAGACTGACCCTTGACCGAATGAGCGTCCCGTTGACCGTTGACAAAGCCGTTGACTGAGTGACTTGGCGCCCAAGTTTCGTAGCTTGGAGCTGAAGACTTGTCCCTTGGAGCCGAAGTTTCTCCGGACACTTGTCGTTTTTACGTCCGCAGTACCGTACGTGTCTGTCCAAACGGCTGAGGCGTGTACGTGCTGACTCGACCACTTGCAGCCTATAAATACTTGGAGTCTCGCGTCATTTTAAAGGAAAAGAGGAGGGAATCGCCGAAACGCTGTCTGATCTTATATAAAAACCTGTCGCGAGAAGTCTGTGATCGAGAAATAGAGGAAATCTGTCCGATCAAATGGAGAATCCGAGAAATCTGATCTCACGGCAAAGTCTGTTTTCTCCGAATCATTCCCATGATCTAGTTATCATCTTGAAACTATTTCTAAGGGTTGATTTTGAGTTGAGATAGAAGAATCAAGGTTGTGGTTATCAAGAGGTGTTGAATCAAGTTGAAGGGAGTTGAGTTAAGTCAAGAACAAGATGGAGAAGCCGTGGAATGGCCAAGATCGTTGAAGCAAACCTTAAACCTTCAGCCGAGTCTCTGTGAGTCTCGTAGCATGTGATATGGCACATGATAGGTTTGGGTGTTTGTTAGGGTGTTGTTTGGTTGATTATTTGATTGCTAAGTCTTGGTGTGATGTGCTTAGGCGTATCATCGAGAAATTGCTTGATTGTGTGCGTATAGGTGTGAGGTTGCATGGTAGATTCTCGTTTATCTTTAATTGATTAACTTGAATCTCTATGTATGGTTGGTGGTGTTGTTGTACCGAATTATGAACGTGGTCATATAAATCCATTCATATATGATTCTGTACATGTGTTGCATTCTTAGTATGCGGTACTCGTGACTTAATGTACGATGCCTAAAGCATATTAAGTTAGGGATATGTATGTTCTTCTTCGGAGGCTTGTCAAGTAAGTCTTGACCCTTAGATGGTCACTTACATAAATTGATAAAAGACCCGGGACCTAGGCCGGGTAATGCATTACGATGTATGTGTGGTGTCTCTTGTTGGTATCCTTTGTGGGTTCAACTTGAGAGGAAGTAATGTTCCGGTTATATACCTTTATGGTTATAGCACGGGTGTTCACGTGTGGTTATGGAAGGCAGCATGTCAGAGCCCATAAGAGAAGTTTAGATAGTTGGTGTCACATGTATAATTTATTATCTTGTTACACGGACAAGTTCTGTATAAGCATGCATTTTGGTTGATTGAGTGTTGTTTGCTTCCGCGTGCATTCTCTTATATACTTGTATATCGTTTATGCTTGATGTTATTATTGTTGGGATGGGTTAAACTAATGATTATTGCATGGAATCCGAGCTCACTAAGTAATCTTAGATTACTTATGACTCCATTTTGTTTTTTGCAGGAAAACCTTAGTAGGAACCAATAGAGGGATGCTCAGGACGTAGGAAAGCCGGTATAGAGTTGTTGCTTTTGTAAAACTAGCTAAGTGAGTTTTATTGTTGTGTCGATTTGAGCGAGTAGGCTCACGGCGCCAATCCTTATTGTTGTTTTGGATACTTATTGTTCAAAAGTTTATGTGACGTAAAAGTAGTATTTTCTTACAAAGTGTGTGTTCAGTCGATATTAGTCTTGTCCGGACTAACACAGCTCGCGATCACTGTAAGGGTTGAAAAGCCTAAAGCGCTGTCGTGCGGGATGGCTCGCGCGGATGGTCCAACTAAGGGTCTGAATTCATTTAGAACCTCTGTTGGAACGTTTGTGTGAGCTGTCTACGTGACGTTTTCGGGTCGCCCGTGGCTTGTCCGGTCATAGAACAGTTCGAGGGCGTTACAAGGTACCACCAAAATCTCCACCATATTGCATCCATATCAAACTTTGGTTCAATCTCCAAACACTTCCTTAAAGACGCCACCTCGAATCTGTTTTCTAGTGTTTTAAATTTAATCAGTATCAGCTGTTCCTTGCGCAAGAAGAAAGACTCACCACAGCCAGAGCTTAAATCGGATTAACAAGCCATTAGTTGATGTAAATGTATTGGCTTTCTATAGGTGTAAACATTTAGGTGTAACCTACTGTCTTATGTAAACATTTATATATGGTTTTTTACCGTTCGTGTAAATGCGTTTTTGACTAGCTTGTAACATTTCTCACGTGGAGTCTCTCTTTAATTTCTCGTAGTGCTAATGTTAAAGCGGATAATCTGGCACGAAAAGTTCGTACAGAGCCGTCTCACATCACTTATGTAAACAACATTCCTCAAGAATGGCTCTTTTGAGCTTATAATTAATTTCGGATGACAAAAAAAGGTAACTAAAGATGCCAATATCTTACGCATTTGTCATTTCCAAATGTGTAGTGAGTAGGCTGGTTAACAGAAAAATCGTTTTTATTTACCATTCGTGTATATATTAAAATATCTTTAGTATATAGTTTAGAAGATGTTCTTTGTGGATTTTTTTTTTTTTTTTGCAAACGTTCTTTGTGGACTAATATATAAAATCTTACAGTGAATCACAATTCACACAGCTATAGGTTTTGATGCATTTTCAAATTGGTTAACTAAAAGAAGATTTTGGGGTCCGTTCTTCACCGAAGGTGCTGAGGTTGTATGATGATTACAGTTATTCATTTTTATTTCTATATTTAAAATTTAAAATTTAAAATTCCAAATAAAATAAAATTTGAAAAATAATAGAAAATAACTAAAACATTATAGTATATATGGTATTAGATCGATTTCTAGTATATAAAATCTTATAGTGAATCACAATTCATACAACTATAGGTTTTGATGCATTTTCAAATTGGTAAACTCTAATAGTTTTGGAAAACATTTCAACGTCAATAAGCTAAAGTGGATGTCTAGTTTGAACCATGTAGAGGTATAGTTTTCCACTTTAATTCATGCCATTAAGTTTTTTTCATTAATTTTGTAAAGTGAGATCAAGATGTTCTTTATGGGCTAGAATATAAATTAAAGTAAATTACACAGCTGTAGTTTCTAGTTTTATCTGTGTGAGGTAAGTCTTGATGCATCTTTCAAATTACTATACTTAAATAGTTTTGGAAAACAATTTAGCGTCAATAAGCTAGTTTTAAACCATATAGTCATAATGTCATATAGAGATAGTTTTCCACTTAAATTAGTGCCCCATTAATTTTGAATGAACTCAACTTTCCGTTTCATCAGAATACTCGCAAAACAAAATAGAAAAAAAAAGTTCACAATGTAGTACATAAATTTGAATTTTAAATCAGGATTAAAAACATTAGAGAGCAAATCATCAGTTTGGTAGCAGAAGCGGTACATGATCTTCAATGGAATGTCCGCAGCTGCCGTAGCCAAAACTTGCGCAACATAGTATCCACCCTGCAAATGACAACAATTCCACATCTTGACAAGGGTCCTGGTGTTCCGCATTGGCGTTGCAACCCCAGCGAGTATAAGTCATCGTTCTCGACATGACAAACTTGGAACAAAACAGTTTGGTTCCCCCAGAGAGTTCCGAAATTCTCATTCATAGTCTGGCTCGCCGTAAAGGACCGACTCACCACAGGTATAAGTATGCAAGCTTGGGGAGTGGAACAACCGTGCTGCTTCTGCAAGGAAGGGGATGAGTCAAGGGACCATCTCTTTTTCGCCTGCCCATTCACCTTCACGGTCTGGTCCGACTTGACAAACTGTCTCTTGCGACGAAAACTCAATCCGGACTGGTCAAGAACTTTAGCTTCTCTCCGATCAACTCAGTTCTCCCTGCAGGACAAGACTCTACTTCGCATGGTTTTTCAAACTTCCATATTCATGAGACATGATATGGAGAGAGAGGAATGGGAGAAATCACATTCAAGGTTTTAAGTCAGTGACTGTTCTAACTAATATGATTGACAAGGCGGTGAGAGACCGCATATCCTCACTGCATTGGCCGAGACATCGAAACTTGGAGATCTGCAGTCACGTTGGTTGGAGTTGAGACGCAGCCGAGTGTCGCTCTTCCCCTCCCATGCATTCTGCTCTGTTTTGTATTAAGTCTCTGTTTTTTAGTTTAAAAAGCTACGAGTCTCTAGTCTATTTATTTGTCATCATACTAGGATATTACACCGCGGGTTAAATATTTTTGTTATTTTTTTTAATAAATGGAGAATTAGTTGTGTATAGTTTTAGTTGTTGTTTGTGTTGATAGATAATTATTTGGAGAATTTATTGTGTGTTTTAAAATGAAATTAAGTTTATGATACCGTCAAGTATAATAGTATTTTCTCTTTTATTTATATGGTTGATATCCTAATTATTTGGTTTATGTTAACAGTATTTATGTTTACAGTATAATAAGTTGTATTTATGTTAACAGTATAATTTGTCTTATAATTATTTGTATTATGAAATTTTAATCTAGTTAAGATAAACTTAATATACAAAGCCCAATAAGTAAAATAGAAACCCAAATATTAGAAACCCAACAAAATTGTTTTAAAAAAAAACAACATCTATCGTGACAAAAAAAAAACGCAGAGAAAAAAAAAATTAATGAACCTGAGGAATTGAGAACGGGCTCCATCTTCATCCTCTCCTCGAATTGACAGCTATGTGAAGACGATTTCCATTTTACACCGGATATTCCTTCTATGCAAGAGCGAAAAGACGAAGCTATGCGTGGTCAGTTTGATATAGCTTTCTTCACCGATCGATCAATCAACACTTCAATTCCAAAGTTAACCAAAACAACGTTCATGAAACGCAGCTTCGATCATCATCTCTAGGTCTCTAGATGAGAACCTAACAAAAGAAGAGATTCAAGGAGAAGATAACAAACTTTTACAATTTTCATCAATGAATCCGTAAGAGACCTTCAGCTTCTCTTTAACCCCAAAACACTTCTGCTTATTTAATCTTGACCGTTGCTTCTTCTTTAGATCTCCACGATCCACGTGTCTTCCCACTTAAATCCTCATTTACTGTATCAAATCATCCCCTCTTAGACAACCATGACCTCATGGTTGTGAAATAGAGAAACTTCATCCACTGTGCAAACCAGAATTCCCAACTTGTAACCCACCTGTTGTAGCAAAACAATCTCTCCAACAGACATTGTTAACTCATCATTGCTGTAATAGCTATTCTCATCTCCCATTATTGTTCCAACATATCTTCTTTGAAAAAACTTGCTTCAACAATGTCACTAAGAACGTTGAAAACACAACCACTTCACTCTGTCCAGTTTATAGCCCCTCAAGTTCCTGTTTTTAAACTTAAATTTCCATGATTTGGGACACTTCAGTTTCTTCACCTTCCACTGTAAGTTTATACCTCTTTGAACCTCTTGTGAATCAATTCTAAACAGTACACACATTGTCATTATTCTCCAGCGTTTAAACCCCTCTCCAATGTGATCATGTAGTGTTTCCTCATGATGAACAAACCTCATGTCAATGCCAAAATCCGAGACATAGAAAACCTGATTATGATGGTGCTTTGTGTCCTCTTTTTCAGGTTTGAACTTAAACTTCCAACTCTTCAAAACTTTGTCCTTCAGCTTTTGCTCTACCATTGGCACTGTAGGCCATTTATCAATTGATTTTGTGCTACAAATCTCTTCTTGTTGCTGCAACAGTTTCCTCATACCCACAAAAGACTCTTGCTGCATCAACTGCTTCCCAACTGAGGAGTCATTATCCTTATGTACAGCAGCTTCATGAAGCAAATCCATGTTAACAAGTTTCTGAGGATGTGCCTGCTCACAAACCAATTCTTATTCCTGCAACAAGCTCTCCGCTTCAACAGAATTCTCTCGCTCAATCAATTGTTTGCCCTCAGAATCCTTATGTGAGGAATTGTGCATTTGAATGTCACTCAAAGAAGGTTCTGTAGCTTCACTTGGAACATTTAAAGATTCAGCTCCTTTTTGATATTCATCACCATCTGTTTCGGTACTAACCCTTTTCCAATGATTTTGAGCTTTCTCATACATTCTGCCCAACATTAAGCATTGTTCAACAGATTGAGGTTGAAACATCTTGACATTTATTTGCATATCAGTTCTCAACCCTGCCAAGAAAAGACTAACCAAGTACGCTTCAGACAGATTCACACGAGACTTAATCAGCTCAAATTTGTGATGATAATCCGCAATTCCGTCAGTTTCTTGTAACTGTTTTAGCTCTGCAATAGGATCACCCAAGAATTCAGCAAAATGTTTCTGCAACAGAAGCTTATACACTTTCCAATCACGCAACAAATTAACCCCAAAACCAGATTGAAACCACGATTGGTGCCACGTTGCTGCAGCTCCTTCAAAATGACTCGATGCAACACTTACTTTCAACTCCTCCGGAGTAAAATCAAGAGAGAAGAACTGTTCCACCTTAAACAACCATTCCCTTACTCGATCTCCACTAAATCTATGCAATTCCAGTTTCGATAAACGAGTAACAGTTGAGTAATTCGAATTCATACCAGATCTATGACCACGAACCACTTCCGATGACGAATACACCGTTTCTGGAGTTCTCGAAACCGCCGGATATGATTGTGGCTGTTGTAAATGTCGAGTGTGTGCCATTGATTCCGAGAATCGGTGAGCTTTGATACCTTTGATATAGCTTTCTTCACCGATCGATCAATCAACACTTCAATTCCAAAGTTAACCAAAACAACGTTCATGAAACGCAGCTTCGATCATCATCTCTAGGTCTCTAGATGAGAACCTAACAAAAGAAGAGATTCAAGGAGAAGATAACAAACTTTTACAATTTTCATCAATGAATCCGTAAGAGACCTTCAGCTTCTCTTTAACCCCAAAACACTTCTGCTTATTTAATCTTGACCGTTGCTTCTTCTTTAGATCTCCACGATCCACGTGTCTTCCCACTTAAATCCTCATTTACTGTATCAAATCATCCCCTCTTAGACAACCATGACCTCATGGTTGTGAAATAGAGAAACTTCATCCACTGTGCAAACCAGAATTCCCAACTTGTAACCCACCTGTTGTAGCAAAACAATCTCTCCAACAGACATTGTTAACTCATCATTGCTGTAATAGCTATTCTCATCTCCCATTATTGTTCCAACATATCTTCTTTGAAAAAACTTGCTTCAACAATGTCACTAAGAACGTTGAAAACACAACCACTTCACTCTGTCCAGTTTATAGCCCCTCAAGTTCCTGTTTTTAAACTTAAATTTCCATGATTTGGGACACTTCAGTTTCTTCACCTTCCACTGTAAGTTTATACCTCTTTGAACCTCTTGTGAATCAATTCTAAACAGTACACACATTGTCATTATTCTCCAGCGTTTAAACCCCTCTCCAATGTGATCATGTAGTGTTTCCTCATGATGAACAAACCTCATGTCAATGCCAAAATCCGAGACATAGAAAACCTGATTATGATGGTGCTTTGTGTCCTCTTTTTCAGGTTTGAACTTAAACTTCCAACTCTTCAAAACTTTGTCCTTCAGCTTTTGCTCTACCATTGGCACTGTAGGCCATTTATCAATTGATTTTGTGCTACAAATCTCTTCTTGTTGCTGCAACAGTTTCCTCATACCCACAAAAGACTCTTGCTGCATCAACTGCTTCCCAACTGAGGAGTCATTATCCTTATGTACAGCAGCTTCATGAAGCAAATCCATGTTAACAAGTTTCTGAGGATGTGCCTGCTCACAAACCAATTCTTATTCCTGCAACAAGCTCTCCGCTTCAACAGAATTCTCTCGCTCAATCAATTGTTTGCCCTCAGAATCCTTATGTGAGGAATTGTGCATTTGAATGTCACTCAAAGAAGGTTCTGTAGCTTCACTTGGAACATTTAAAGATTCAGCTCCTTTTTGATATTGATCACCATCTGTTTCGGTACTAACCCTTTTCCAATGATTTTGAGCTTTCTCATACATTCTGCCCAACATTAAGCATTGTTCAACAGATTGAGGTTGAAACATCTTGACATTTATTTGCATATCAGTTCTCAACCCTGCCAAGAAAAGACTAACCAAGTACGCTTCAGACAGATTCACACGAGACTTAATCAGCTCAAATTTGTGATGATAATCCGCAATTCCGTCAGTTTCTTGTAACTGTTTTAGCTCTGCAATAGGATCACCCAAGAATTCAGCAAAATGTTTCTGCAACAGAAGCTTATACACTTTCCAATCACGCAACAAATTAACCCCAAAACCAGATTGAAACCACGATTGGTGCCACGTTGCTGCAGCTCCTTCAAAATGACTCGATGCAACACTTACTTTCAACTCCTCCGGAGTAAAATCAAGAGAGAAGAACTGTTCCACCTTAAACAACCATTCCCTTACTCGATCTCCACTAAATCTATGCAATTCCAGTTTCGATAAACGAGTAACAGTTGAGTAATTCGAATTCATACCAGATCTATGACCACGAACCACTTCCGATGACGAATACACCGTTTCTGGAGTTCTCGAAACCGCCGGATATGATTGTGGCTGTTGTAAATGTCGAGTGTGTGCCATTGATTCCGAGAATCGGTGAGCTTTGATACCTTTGATATAGCTTTCTTCACCGATCGATCAATCAACACTTCAATTCCAAAGTTAACCAAAACAACGTTCATGAAACGCAGCTTCGATCATCATCTCTAGGTCTCTAGATGAGAACCTAACAAAAGAAGAGATTCAAGGAGAAGATAACAAACTTTTACAATTTTCATCAATGAATCCGTAAGAGACCTTCAGCTTCTCTTTAACCCCAAAACACTTCTGCTTATTTAATCTTGACCGTTGCTTCTTCTTTAGATCTCCACGATCCACGTGTCTTCCCACTTAAATCCTCATTTACTGTATCAAATCATCCCCTCTTAGACAACCATGACCTCATGGTTGTGAAATAGAGAAACTTCATCCACTGTGCAAACCAGAATTCCCAACTTGTAACCCACCTGTTGTAGCAAAACAATCTCTCCAACAGACATTGTTAACTCATCATTGCTGTAATAGCTATTCTCATCTCCCATTATTGTTCCAACATATCTTCTTTGAAAAAACTTGCTTCAACAATGTCACTAAGAACGTTGAAAACACAACCACTTCACTCTGTCCAGTTTATAGCCCCTCAAGTTCCTGTTTTTAAACTTAAATTTCCATGATTTGGGACACTTCAGTTTCTTCACCTTCCACTGTAAGTTTATACCTCTTTGAACCTCTTGTGAATCAATTCTAAACAGTACACACATTGTCATTATTCTCCAGCGTTTAAACCCCTCTCCAATGTGATCATGTAGTGTTTCCTCATGATGAACAAACCTCATGTCAATGCCAAAATCCGAGACATAGAAAACCTGATTATGATGGTGCTTTGTGTCCTCTTTTTCAGGTTTGAACTTAAACTTCCAACTCTTCAAAACTTTGTCCTTCAGCTTTTGCTCTACCATTGGCACTGTAGGCCATTTATCAATTGATTTTGTGCTACAAATCTCTTCTTGTTGCTGCAACAGTTTCCTCATACCCACAAAAGACTCTTGCTGCATCAACTGCTTCCCAACTGAGGAGTCATTATCCTTATGTACAGCAGCTTCATGAAGCAAATCCATGTTAACAAGTTTCTGAGGATGTGCCTGCTCACAAACCAATTCTTATTCCTGCAACAAGCTCTCCGCTTCAACAGAATTCTCTCGCTCAATCAATTGTTTGCCCTCAGAATCCTTATGTGAGGAATTGTGCATTTGAATGTCACTCAAAGAAGGTTCTGTAGCTTCACTTGGAACATTTAAAGATTCAGCTCCTTTTTGATATTGATCACCATCTGTTTCGGTACTAACCCTTTTCCAATGATTTTGAGCTTTCTCATACATTCTGCCCAACATTAAGCATTGTTCAACAGATTGAGGTTGAAACATCTTGACATTTATTTGCATATCAGTTCTCAACCCTGCCAAGAAAAGACTAACCAAGTACGCTTCAGACAGATTCACACGAGACTTAATCAGCTCAAATTTGTGATGATAATCCGCAATTCCGTCAGTTTCTTGTAACTGTTTTAGCTCTGCAATAGGATCACCCAAGAATTCAGCAAAATGTTTCTGCAACAGAAGCTTATACACTTTCCAATCACGCAACAAATTAACCCCAAAACCAGATTGAAACCACGATTGGTGCCACGTTGCTGCAGCTCCTTCAAAATGACTCGATGCAACACTTACTTTCAACTCCTCCGGAGTAAAATCAAGAGAGAAGAACTGTTCCACCTTAAACAACCATTCCCTTACTCGATCTCCACTAAATCTATGCAATTCCAGTTTCGATAAACGAGTAACAGTTGAGTAATTCGAATTCATACCAGATCTATGACCACGAACCACTTCCGATGACGAATACACCGTTTCTGGAGTTCTCGAAACCGCCGGATATGATTGTGGCTGTTGTAAATGTCGAGTGTGTGCCATTGATTCCGAGAATCGGTGAGCTTTGATACCTTTGATATAGCTTTCTTCACCGATCGATCAATCAACACTTCAATTCCAAAGTTAACCAAAACAACGTTCATGAAACGCAGCTTCGATCATCATCTCTAGGTCTCTAGATGAGAACCTAACAAAAGAAGAGATTCAAGGAGAAGATAACAAACTTTTACAATTTTCATCAATGAATCCGTAAGAGACCTTCAGCTTCTCTTTAACCCCAAAACACTTCTGCTTATTTAATCTTGACCGTTGCTTCTTCTTTAGATCTCCACGATCCACGTGTCTTCCCACTTAAATCCTCATTTACTGTATCAAATCATCCCCTCTTAGACAACCATGACCTCATGGTTGTGAAATAGAGAAACTTCATCCACTGTGCAAACCAGAATTCCCAACTTGTAACCCACCTGTTGTAGCAAAACAATCTCTCCAACAGACATTGTTAACTCATCATTGCTGTAATAGCTATTCTCATCTCCCATTATTGTTCCAACATATCTTCTTTGAAAAAACTTGCTTCAACAATGTCACTAAGAACGTTGAAAACACAACCACTTCACTCTGTCCAGTTTATAGCCCCTCAAGTTCCTGTTTTTAAACTTAAATTTCCATGATTTGGGACACTTCAGTTTCTTCACCTTCCACTGTAAGTTTATACCTCTTTGAACCTCTTGTGAATCAATTCTAAACAGTACACACATTGTCATTATTCTCCAGCGTTTAAACCCCTCTCCAATGTGATCATGTAGTGTTTCCTCATGATGAACAAACCTCATGTCAATGCCAAAATCCGAGACATAGAAAACCTGATTATGATGGTGCTTTGTGTCCTCTTTTTCAGGTTTGAACTTAAACTTCCAACTCTTCAAAACTTTGTCCTTCAGCTTTTGCTCTACCATTGGCACTGTAGGCCATTTATCAATTGATTTTGTGCTACAAATCTCTTCTTGTTGCTGCAACAGTTTCCTCATACCCACAAAAGACTCTTGCTGCATCAACTGCTTCCCAACTGAGGAGTCATTATCCTTATGTACAGCAGCTTCATGAAGCAAATCCATGTTAACAAGTTTCTGAGGATGTGCCTGCTCACAAACCAATTCTTATTCCTGCAACAAGCTCTCCGCTTCAACAGAATTCTCTCGCTCAATCAATTGTTTGCCCTCAGAATCCTTATGTGAGGAATTGTGCATTTGAATGTCACTCAAAGAAGGTTCTGTAGCTTCACTTGGAACATTTAAAGATTCAGCTCCTTTTTGATATTCATCACCATCTGTTTCGGTACTAACCCTTTTCCAATGATTTTGAGCTTTCTCATACATTCTGCCCAACATTAAGCATTGTTCAACAGATTGAGGTTGAAACATCTTGACATTTATTTGCATATCAGTTCTCAACCCTGCCAAGAAAAGACTAACCAAGTACGCTTCAGACAGATTCACACGAGACTTAATCAGCTCAAATTTGTGATGATAATCCGCAATTCCGTCAGTTTCTTGTAACTGTTTTAGCTCTGCAATAGGATCACCCAAGAATTCAGCAAAATGTTTCTGCAACAGAAGCTTATACACTTTCCAATCACGCAACAAATTAACCCCAAAACCAGATTGAAACCACGATTGGTGCCACGTTGCTGCAGCTCCTTCAAAATGACTCGATGCAACACTTACTTTCAACTCCTCCGGAGTAAAATCAAGAGAGAAGAACTGTTCCACCTTAAACAACCATTCCCTTACTCGATCTCCACTAAATCTATGCAATTCCAGTTTCGATAAACGAGTAACAGTTGAGTAATTCGAATTCATACCAGATCTATGACCACGAACCACTTCCGATGACGAATACACCGTTTCTGGAGTTCTCGAAACCGCCGGATATGATTGTGGCTGTTGTAAATGTCGAGTGTGTGCCATTGATTCCGAGAATCGGTGAGCTTTGATACCTTTGATATAGCTTTCTTCACCGATCGATCAATCAACACTTCAATTCCAAAGTTAACCAAAACAACGTTCATGAAACGCAGCTTCGATCATCATCTCTAGGTCTCTAGATGAGAACCTAACAAAAGAAGAGATTCAAGGAGAAGATAACAAACTTTTACAATTTTCATCAATGAATCCGTAAGAGACCTTCAGCTTCTCTTTAACCCCAAAACACTTCTGCTTATTTAATCTTGACCGTTGCTTCTTCTTTAGATCTCCACGATCCACGTGTCTTCCCACTTAAATCCTCATTTACTGTATCAAATCATCCCCTCTTAGACAACCATGACCTCATGGTTGTGAAATAGAGAAACTTCATCCACTGTGCAAACCAGAATTCCCAACTTGTAACCCACCTGTTGTAGCAAAACAATCTCTCCAACAGACATTGTTAACTCATCATTGCTGTAATAGCTATTCTCATCTCCCATTATTGTTCCAACATATCTTCTTTGAAAAAACTTGCTTCAACAATGTCACTAAGAACGTTGAAAACACAACCACTTCACTCTGTCCAGTTTATAGCCCCTCAAGTTCCTGTTTTTAAACTTAAATTTCCATGATTTGGGACACTTCAGTTTCTTCACCTTCCACTGTAAGTTTATACCTCTTTGAACCTCTTGTGAATCAATTCTAAACAGTACACACATTGTCATTATTCTCCAGCGTTTAAACCCCTCTCCAATGTGATCATGTAGTGTTTCCTCATGATGAACAAACCTCATGTCAATGCCAAAATCCGAGACATAGAAAACCTGATTATGATGGTGCTTTGTGTCCTCTTTTTCAGGTTTGAACTTAAACTTCCAACTCTTCAAAACTTTGTCCTTCAGCTTTTGCTCTACCATTGGCACTGTAGGCCATTTATCAATTGATTTTGTGCTACAAATCTCTTCTTGTTGCTGCAACAGTTTCCTCATACCCACAAAAGACTCTTGCTGCATCAACTGCTTCCCAACTGAGGAGTCATTATCCTTATGTACAGCAGCTTCATGAAGCAAATCCATGTTAACAAGTTTCTGAGGATGTGCCTGCTCACAAACCAATTCTTATTCCTGCAACAAGCTCTCCGCTTCAACAGAATTCTCTCGCTCAATCAATTGTTTGCCCTCAGAATCCTTATGTGAGGAATTGTGCATTTGAATGTCACTCAAAGAAGGTTCTGTAGCTTCACTTGGAACATTTAAAGATTCAGCTCCTTTTTGATATTCATCACCATCTGTTTCGGTACTAACCCTTTTCCAATGATTTTGAGCTTTCTCATACATTCTGCCCAACATTAAGCATTGTTCAACAGATTGAGGTTGAAACATCTTGACATTTATTTGCATATCAGTTCTCAACCCTGCCAAGAAAAGACTAACCAAGTACGCTTCAGACAGATTCACACGAGACTTAATCAGCTCAAATTTGTGATGATAATCCGCAATTCCGTCAGTTTCTTGTAACTGTTTTAGCTCTGCAATAGGATCACCCAAGAATTCAGCAAAATGTTTCTGCAACAGAAGCTTATACACTTTCCAATCACGCAACAAATTAACCCCAAAACCAGATTGAAACCACGATTGGTGCCACGTTGCTGCAGCTCCTTCAAAATGACTCGATGCAACACTTACTTTCAACTCCTCCGGAGTAAAATCAAGAGAGAAGAACTGTTCCACCTTAAACAACCATTCCCTTACTCGATCTCCACTAAATCTATGCAATTCCAGTTTCGATAAACGAGTAACAGTTGAGTAATTCGAATTCATACCAGATCTATGACCACGAACCACTTCCGATGACGAATACACCGTTTCTGGAGTTCTCGAAACCGCCGGATATGATTGTGGCTGTTGTAAATGTCGAGTGTGTGCCATTGATTCCGAGAATCGGTGAGCTTTGATACCTTTGATATAGCTTTCTTCACCGATCGATCAATCAACACTTCAATTCCAAAGTTAACCAAAACAACGTTCATGAAACGCAGCTTCGATCATCATCTCTAGGTCTCTAGATGAGAACCTAACAAAAGAAGAGATTCAAGGAGAAGATAACAAACTTTTACAATTTTCATCAATGAATCCGTAAGAGACCTTCAGCTTCTCTTTAACCCCAAAACACTTCTGCTTATTTAATCTTGACCGTTGCTTCTTCTTTAGATCTCCACGATCCACGTGTCTTCCCACTTAAATCCTCATTTACTGTATCAAATCATCCCCTCTTAGACAACCATGACCTCATGGTTGTGAAATAGAGAAACTTCATCCACTGTGCAAACCAGAATTCCCAACTTGTAACCCACCTGTTGTAGCAAAACAATCTCTCCAACAGACATTGTTAACTCATCATTGCTGTAATAGCTATTCTCATCTCCCATTATTGTTCCAACATATCTTCTTTGAAAAAACTTGCTTCAACAATGTCACTAAGAACGTTGAAAACACAACCACTTCACTCTGTCCAGTTTATAGCCCCTCAAGTTCCTGTTTTTAAACTTAAATTTCCATGATTTGGGACACTTCAGTTTCTTCACCTTCCACTGTAAGTTTATACCTCTTTGAACCTCTTGTGAATCAATTCTAAACAGTACACACATTGTCATTATTCTCCAGCGTTTAAACCCCTCTCCAATGTGATCATGTAGTGTTTCCTCATGATGAACAAACCTCATGTCAATGCCAAAATCCGAGACATAGAAAACCTGATTATGATGGTGCTTTGTGTCCTCTTTTTCAGGTTTGAACTTAAACTTCCAACTCTTCAAAACTTTGTCCTTCAGCTTTTGCTCTACCATTGGCACTGTAGGCCATTTATCAATTGATTTTGTGCTACAAATCTCTTCTTGTTGCTGCAACAGTTTCCTCATACCCACAAAAGACTCTTGCTGCATCAACTGCTTCCCAACTGAGGAGTCATTATCCTTATGTACAGCAGCTTCATGAAGCAAATCCATGTTAACAAGTTTCTGAGGATGTGCCTGCTCACAAACCAATTCTTATTCCTGCAACAAGCTCTCCGCTTCAACAGAATTCTCTCGCTCAATCAATTGTTTGCCCTCAGAATCCTTATGTGAGGAATTGTGCATTTGAATGTCACTCAAAGAAGGTTCTGTAGCTTCACTTGGAACATTTAAAGATTCAGCTCCTTTTTGATATTCATCACCATCTGTTTCGGTACTAACCCTTTTCCAATGATTTTGAGCTTTCTCATACATTCTGCCCAACATTAAGCATTGTTCAACAGATTGAGGTTGAAACATCTTGACATTTATTTGCATATCAGTTCTCAACCCTGCCAAGAAAAGACTAACCAAGTACGCTTCAGACAGATTCACACGAGACTTAATCAGCTCAAATTTGTGATGATAATCCGCAATTCCGTCAGTTTCTTGTAACTGTTTTAGCTCTGCAATAGGATCACCCAAGAATTCAGCAAAATGTTTCTGCAACAGAAGCTTATACACTTTCCAATCACGCAACAAATTAACCCCAAAACCAGATTGAAACCACGATTGGTGCCACGTTGCTGCAGCTCCTTCAAAATGACTCGATGCAACACTTACTTTCAACTCCTCCGGAGTAAAATCAAGAGAGAAGAACTGTTCCACCTTAAACAACCATTCCCTTACTCGATCTCCACTAAATCTATGCAATACCAGTTTCGATAAACGAGTAACAGTTGAGTAATTCGAATTCATACCAGATCTATGACCACGAACCACTTCCGATGACGAATACACCGTTTCTGGAGTTCTCGAAACCGCCAGATATGATTGTGGCTGTTGTAAATGTCGAGTGTGTGCCATTGATTCCGAGAATCGGTGAGCTTTGATACCTTTGATATAGCTTTCTTCACCGATCGATCAATCAACACTTCAATTCCAAAGTTAACCAAAACAACGTTCATGAAACGCAGCTTCGATCATCATCTCTAGGTCTCTAGATGAGAACCTAACAAAAGAAGAGATTCAAGGAGAAGATAACAAACTTTTACAATTTTCATCAATGAATCCGTAAGAGACCTTCAGCTTCTCTTTAACCCCAAAACACTTCTGCTTATTTAATCTTGACCGTTGCTTCTTCTTTAGATCTCCACGATCCACGTGTCTTCCCACTTAAATCCTCATTTACTGTATCAAATCATCCCCTCTTAGACAACCATGACCTCATGGTTGTGAAATAGAGAAACTTCATCCACTGTGCAAACCAGAATTCCCAACTTGTAACCCACCTGTTGTAGCAAAACAATCTCTCCAACAGACATTGTTAACTCATCATTGCTGTAATAGCTATTCTCATCTCCCATTATTGTTCCAACATATCTTCTTTGAAAAAACTTGCTTCAACAATGTCACTAAGAACGTTGAAAACACAACCACTTCACTCTGTCCAGTTTATAGCCCCTCAAGTTCCTGTTTTTAAACTTAAATTTCCATGATTTGGGACACTTCAGTTTCTTCACCTTCCACTGTAAGTTTATACCTCTTTGAACCTCTTGTGAATCAATTCTAAACAGTACACACATTGTCATTATTCTCCAGCGTTTAAACCCCTCTCCAATGTGATCATGTAGTGTTTCCTCATGATGAACAAACCTCATGTCAATGCCAAAATCCGAGACATAGAAAACCTGATTATGATGGTGCTTTGTGTCCTCTTTTTCAGGTTTGAACTTAAACTTCCAACTCTTCAAAACTTTGTCCTTCAGCTTTTGCTCTACCATTGGCACTGTAGGCCATTTATCAATTGATTTTGTGCTACAAATCTCTTCTTGTTGCTGCAACAGTTTCCTCATACCCACAAAAGACTCTTGCTGCATCAACTGCTTCCCAACTGAGGAGTCATTATCCTTATGTACAGCAGCTTCATGAAGCAAATCCATGTTAACAAGTTTCTGAGGATGTGCCTGCTCACAAACCAATTCTTATTCCTGCAACAAGCTCTCCGCTTCAACAGAATTCTCTCGCTCAATCAATTGTTTGCCCTCAGAATCCTTATGTGAGGAATTGTGCATTTGAATGTCACTCAAAGAAGGTTCTGTAGCTTCACTTGGAACATTTAAAGATTCAGCTCCTTTTTGATATTCATCACCATCTGTTTCGGTACTAACCCTTTTCCAATGATTTTGAGCTTTCTCATACATTCTGCCCAACATTAAGCATTGTTCAACAGATTGAGGTTGAAACATCTTGACATTTATTTGCATATCAGTTCTCAACCCTGCCAAGAAAAGACTAACCAAGTACGCTTCAGACAGATTCACACGAGACTTAATCAGCTCAAATTTGTGATGATAATCCGCAATTCCGTCAGTTTCTTGTAACTGTTTTAGCTCTGCAATAGGATCACCCAAGAATTCAGCAAAATGTTTCTGCAACAGAAGCTTATACACTTTCCAATCACGCAACAAATTAACCCCAAAACCAGATTGAAACCACGATTGGTGCCACGTTGCTGCAGCTCCTTCAAAATGACTCGATGCAACACTTACTTTCAACTCCTCCGGAGTAAAATCAAGAGAGAAGAACTGTTCCACCTTAAACAACCATTCCCTTACTCGATCTCCACTAAATCTATGCAATTCCAGTTTCGATAAACGAGTAACAGTTGAGTAATTCGAATTCATACCAGATCTATGACCACGAACCACTTCCGATGACGAATACACCGTTTCTGGAGTTCTCGAAACCGCCGGATATGATTGTGGCTGTTGTAAATGTCGAGTGTGTGCCATTGATTCCGAGAATCGGTGAGCTTTGATACCTTTGATATAGCTTTCTTCACCGATCGATCAATCAACACTTCAATTCCAAAGTTAACCAAAACAACGTTCATGAAACGCAGCTTCGATCATCATCTCTAGGTCTCTAGATGAGAACCTAACAAAAGAAGAGATTCAAGGAGAAGATAACAAACTTTTACAATTTTCATCAATGAATCCGTAAGAGACCTTCAGCTTCTCTTTAACCCCAAAACACTTCTGCTTATTTAATCTTGACCGTTGCTTCTTTTTTAGATCTCCACGATCCACGTGTCTTCCCACTTAAATCCTCATTTACTGTATCACAGTTCTTACTCTTTCCCCTTTTCGTTTCATGATTTCGAATCTTAGGGTTTCCAATCCTCGCTAAATTAGAGAATTACTGTAACAATTGGTAATCGAATTTCTCAGTGATTAGACATTTGAGTATCAAATCTCCAGATT
This sequence comes from Arabidopsis arenosa, assembly GCA_905216605.1. Lineage (NCBI taxonomy): Eukaryota > Viridiplantae > Streptophyta > Magnoliopsida > Brassicales > Brassicaceae > Arabidopsis > Arabidopsis arenosa. The sequence continues at coordinate 13,904,094 of LR999453.1, read as the reverse complement.
TAGGGTTTTCGATACTAAGTATGTGTCTCAGTGTCAAAAGGTTGCTATGTGGAAATCAGAAATCTCAATTTTATAGTTGTTCTTTGAAATTGTTTTCGTGTATTGATATGTTGATGTGACTGTGACTTCATTAGCTGATTAGTATTGCTAATTAATTGCTTAGAAATAATTAGGGATATGAGTAGATTAAGAAATAACTTTGCGTTCAATTGTTTGTTTGAGAAAGATCATGTAATGGAATTGTTTTTTATTTTATTTTTTATGATGGTGTAGTTTTGAAAGCTGATTTGATGGCTAAACTTGATAAAGAGGTTAAATCTTTGGAAGAAGATAGTATACGTGCTTGCCCTCTCCAAGTAAGCTTACTTGATGCTTCTTTTAGAATAAAGTGTTTAGTTTAATTGGTCTTGATGTTTGACCAAAAAAAAAAAGATTGGTCCTGATGTTTGTTTTGATGATTGACATAGGTTGATGAGTCCATTCTATTTGCTGATTGAAAACGTACTTGAGAGAGTTATCATTGGTTTGGCGTTGTTTATACGTTGTTGCAATCCTATCAACCTGACAATTCAAATATACAAAATAGAGAAGAAACAATTCAGAAAAACAAAACCGAGAAGTCAAATTTTTTTGAGAAATAGCAGATAAAGAATTATAGTAAAAGAGTTAGTTAGAGATCGATTGAACCACCTTTCATCCGCTAAAACTAATTCTATAGTATCTCTCTGAATTCTTTTTTGCTTTCAGATTCTAAGACTTTTGAGACGGCATCGCCAGTCAAATCTTTGTTGATGTTACAAAGAACCATACAAATGGAAAATGAAAAAGAGGTAATTTTAGGATGAAAAGAATTGAAGGTATTTGGAAAATTATTTTGATCGTGTTTAGAAGTGATGTTTTCTCTTGGATATGAAATGGATATATATAGAGGACATATACGATTAGGTTTAGCTGTGATACATTTGCGTAAAATCTTTTGTGAGCAAGCAAAATCTCTTTGAATTAATTATAATTGCCTAGAATTAGAAAACTAAATGAATAATAATTAAGGTTGTTATGGAATTAATTTCAAAAATCAATGAAATTAAGATATCTACGAAAATTAATTTCAGTTGTAAATGGAAATATGCTTTTAAAAATCTTTAAAATCGAAAATCTATGGAATATGCTACATAGATGCTATAGAAAATAAGAGTAAAATCGTTTAGTTATGCAACATTTCCAATTGTTCTCGTTGCTATTGAATGTAAATGTTATATTGTTCAGTTTTATTAGGAAACAAAAGATATTTGCTGAATATATTTAGCATTTAAATTGGATGTGATTAACAAATCTGTTTTATTATCAGAATATGTATTATTGATTGCGACCCATAATAATAGGAAAGATATTGAATGTACAATTGTTAGCATAATAATAATAAGAAGTATATCTAACGAATCTGTTAGCATCTATATAGGAAAGATGTTGAATCCGGTAAATACATTTGTTATAACTAAATATTCTTAGTAATAACTGTAGGAATATACTATATACTCCGAAATCTTTGGTAATGTTTTAGGAAAGTCTAATAAGTATAGATCTAACGTTTAATGCGGGTCATTTAGATATGGTTAGGATTTGGTAGATTAGGATAGTAACTAAGCGAATATTGAGTCTAATTACTTGAATTTTTTTTGGCAAGTCTTATTTAAAAGGATCCGAGAGCTGTGATTGGCCAATGAGTCGGGTCAAAATAAAAAATTCTGGGTCAAATCTTTAAAAAAACCCGACCCGATTAGGGTCCCCAAAAAGTGTTGCAAAAATGTATAGTAGATTCTTTTGTATAACCTTTTCCAAAAATAAATAAATTTCACATTTAAACCAAAAAAAAAAAAAAAATCATCAGTTTCATTTTTTTCTGTACTTTTCTTTTCTCCTGATTAATTTAAGTTATGCACTTCTACTCTGTTCTACAAAACAATAGTTTTGTGAACTTAAATAATAGTTTTATGTAGCACACTAATTCTAAAATATGATCAACTAAGACGAATGATTAGTTCTCACAACATAATTTTCGGTTTGTGCCATATTAAGAGTGAGAAATGTATTATTCTTGGACTTTTCTAGATTTTTCTCGTCGGATCCTAGATCTACTACACAAAATTCATAAGATTATAATAAATGATATATATAGGTTACTAATAATATAGCAAAGTTGTAGATGAAAACAATAGCAGTGCTTCAATGTAAAAAAATGAGACATTGGCATCTAAATTTTTGGAAAATTTTAAGGGCATCTGTTTTTTAGTTTAATTTATATGTACTCAAATCAAGCAAGAGTTGAAGACGTCGTAACCACTCACCGAAGCAGGAGACATCGAGTGGAGATCCTCAAAAAAATTGAAGCAAAGATTGTTGAGCTGAAAACGAGCAGAAAGTAAGGACTTGATGATGTGAACTTGTGGAAAAGTAGAACAGGTTTCAAAGTTAGGTTTCACAACACGTGAGACATGGAAACTCCTTAGAATCGGAAGACCAACTTGTGATTCGGCAAACGGAGTGTGGTTCTCCCAAGGCACACCAAAATTTGCTTTTATCACTTGGCTTGCTATGCACCAGTAGGTTTTCAACGGGAGACATAATGGAGAAATGGAATACCCGAGTCAACATCTTATGCGTTTTGTCCCTATACTGGACAAGTTTAGGAAAACCTCACCTAAGGTCTACTAAACAATCACTACACTTCAGACTGGGCACTAATTCAAACAATCATCTTAGGTACAACGCTAGCTCAACAACCCCTTCTGCTCTTAAGATACACTCTTCAAGTCATAGTTCATTCGATATGGAGAGAAAAGAACAACCGTAGATATGTTGAAAACCCTTCACCAGCCACTCATCTTCAAAAGTTCATCAATAAAACAATCTGAAACCGCATAAGCAATCTTCGAAACATGGGGACAGGAAAGTATGATGACCTCCTCATACTATGGTTCTATACTCGAATTTAATGTGTACATCACAAACACTTAATTTCTTTTCAGCTAAGTTACACTTGTTGTAGCAAAGGTTTTTTGATGAATAAAATTAAACAAAATGATTGAATGGCTGGGAAACAAAACTGTGTGCTTTGTAACTCATTTGGCATAGCACCATCTAAATGACCTTAGCACGCACAACGTGTCAACGTCTAAGCTATCAAAATGGGCTACGATCAAAATAAAAGAATATGGGCTTTGGAGTTTGAAACTGATCTCACGTAAACATTGATTTAAAAAAAAAAAAAAAAAAAAAAAAAAAAAGTTATGGGGGCAGTTTTTTTATTTTTATATGGGGCCATAATTTAAACCATATAAAAATTACATCAAACACCTAAAAATTACAAAGTTAGTGGTGGTAGCTGCCACTCCCTTGACCAATGTAGATCTGCCCTAAATTAATATTGGATAAAATTTAGTTCATTGGCAAAAAATAGGATAAAAAACAAGGAAGTAAACAGAGAAGAAACCAATCTTCAAGGTAGAAACTGTTAAAGCCTCATCACCAAATGGGCCAGTCCACAACAACAAAGCCCAAGAGCGGCCCAAGGTTCAGTCAGTCAAAGTTCCAACGGTAACACTGACTGAAAGCAAAGCAAGCTCACACCAAAGCCATGGGAAGAAGACGACAGAAACAGCTCATCAAATCCAACTCTCAAATAGATTCGCATCTCTATTGGATCTAGAGCTCAAACCACAGCTTCCTCAATGTTGAAGTATGTATATTCTTGTGTTGTATGTATAGAGAAGTCAACATTGTTTAATGGGAATAAATAGAGATTAGAGAACATATATATTCATGGTTAAACCCCTCGAAGAAGTTGTCGTTTGTATAAATGACTAAGTAAGATTCAATAAAAAAAGTTGAAGTGTTCATTTAATTAGAGACTTTCATATTGTAGATTAGGGACTTCAATCCTTTCATATCACTAAGATTAAATGAACCACATAACCGTAAAAAGCATAAAGGTAAAGAGTGGCCATTTCGATATAAGCTTAGAGCCGCCACCGTAAGTTGTGTAATCAAGCGGAGTTGCAATACGATGGATGGCCATGAAGGAATCCACGTAGATGTCAAGTTCTATGATGAGAACACCGTCGACAGTAAAAGAAGAAGCAGAATTGTTGGTTACCAGAATGGAGGAGCCGTTGAGAAGAGTCGGTAGTCTCGATTGACTTGCCTTCAAGAGAAGATCCGCAAACTCAAGCCTCTCAGGCACAACGTGGTATGCAGCCACCTTGTGTCTATCATCGCTCACGTTGGCGGAAGAGTTTGGGATGAAGAGGGTAGATGGGATAACCTCGGCACGGATCCGGTCATTGGTTTCTAAGAAAACCGATGACCATTCTTCAAAAGGGGCATGAGCCAATGCATCAATAATCTCACGGGCCGTCTCCTCCACTGTGCCGGAGACAACGGCTAAAACCGAAACGGCGGAGAGAAGAAGAAATTGTAGGAGATTCATCGCTCCAAGAGTGAGAGAAAAAGTCCAAGAATGGAAGAAAGGAGTTTTCTTTTGTTCTTGGGAGTTAGGAAATTGTGATTTGACTAGTTGCATCAAGTTAGTATTATATAAGCCTCAGCAATGATAATTACGTGTAGAAACAAGGGGTGAGTGAAACTGTGAAGAGAGAGTGCACACAAATTTTGAGACTTCTTTAGGAGCTTGAACCGTAGAAAAAAAAGGTTTGATTTCGAATTAATATTTCTTTTTTTTTTTTGTCAACGAATTAATATTTCCTATATACCATAATAGCTTAATATTATGATTTTTATTTGATTAGATAGAGAAAAATGTAGCTCAAATAATAATTGGTTATAGAATAACTTTGGAATATTTGTAATTTTGGTTAAATATCAATGCTATCACTAACACTCAAAAAAATAAAAATCTTAACCAAGAGTAGATATAACATGATTCATATATAATACACTATTAGATATCGTACTAGTCAGAGGCATTCCATTCTCATTTTTTGTTTCATGCTATTTTGAACAAAGCCAGTACGCAAGATTCCTTATGAGTTATGAAACAATCTGTTATCACTCAAGTGAACAAAATATTTAATAACTATAAATAATAACATTGAGAATCACCCAACGATTTTGCAATGCTTGAAAAAAACCTTTAAAACTTTTATTAGACATAAATTTAACTAGCATGCATTTCTAGAAAACTTTACTTTTAAATAGAAAAATTAATCTTATCTTCTTATTTTATTATATAAAAATATTGTTTTCAAAGTTAGTAACTCATAGGATCGTGCCACGTGTCGAATTTATCGATCTCAGATTTTAATACGTGTTAAACAAAAATTCCTTTTATTTATTTTAAAAAATAAGGAAACTATACGCACATGTCAAATTTATCGATCTCAGATTTTAGCACGTGTAAAACAAACTTATTTTATTAAGAAAAAAATTATAAGGAAATTATATGTATATATCTTATATAAAACAATTCTAAAAATCTAAAGAATATAATTATAAGGAAACTAGATGTATCTTATTAAATAAAAATAGAAATCTAAGAAAAAAATTATAAGAGAACTATACGGATTTATCTTATATAATTTTTTTTTTAAAGTAAAAAATATAAATATAAGGAAACGATATGTATCTTATTAAATAAAAATAAAAATTAAAAAATAATTTACTAATCCTAATTTAAAGCTACTAAAAATTGATTTTCAAGGGTGTTAAATTTAAATTTTTAGGTTTGGGTTAATTATTTTAGATTGAAAGTATATTTTTAGGAGGAAGGGTTTAGTATTTAAGGTTTAGTTTTGAATGTTGAAAAATTAATTTTAGGTTTGTGGTATTTTTGGAAAAACCAGAAATTAAGTGGAGTTTGAAATATTAAACTAATAATGATTGTTTTGGAAAACCAAAACTTAAGTGTGTTATTTTTTTTTTTGGATTCTCCTATATTTTTTCATTCAAAATATTATATTTTAGCTAAACAATTTTAATTGTTAAAGAAACTAGTTAAAAGTGAGAGTAAAGAAACTCGACAAAAAAACATATACTTTGTCTTATACTATGCTCATAGAGATATTTTTAGGTGGTAATAAATAGCAGATTTCAACAATATAATATGATTGAGTGTAAAAAAAAAAACATTTGATTGGTAAACTATTAAATTGTAAATAGATGTAAATAAGATGACGGTTTGACCGGTGGTTTATAAGTAAATATTTTCTAAAAAAGTTTTGGAATCATATTCTAGGCGAAACTTCAAATCATATTTTTTGAGATTTGACATAAATAATAATAATAATGATGAATATCTTCGCTATCACTAACACTTAAAAAAAAAAAAACTTAACCAAGAGAGTAGATATAACATAATTCATATATAATAATACACTATTAGATATCAGTCAGAGCATTTCATTCCCATTTTTTGTTTCATGCTATTTTGAATAAAGCCGTTACCGCAAGATGCCTTGTGAGTTATGACACAATCTGTTTCACTCAACTGAACAAAATATTTATTAAATATAAATAATAACATTGAGAATCACCAAACGATTTTGCAATGCTTTAAAAAAACCTTTAAAATTTTTATTAGAGATAAAATTAATTAGAAATTCTAGAAAACTTAGCTTTAAAATAGTAGATTGTAACTTAACGTGCGGGTCCATATCTAATAATTTGCAAACCACGATGTATAATCGAAGACGAATGAAGTGAATAAGATCTATAATGAAACACCAAAAAATCAATTGTAGAAACTCAATAGACAGATTTTAAAACAGTACAAACAAAAATCTAAGACAAGAGAAGCTTACCTCTTTGTAAATCTAATAATTTGTCATGATGTCTAAGCGAAGATGAATTATGAGGATTTTGAATCGATTTCGATATAGATTCGTCGATCGACCGACAACGATAATTTTCTTAGATTGTAATTTTTTTTTTCCGTTTCAGACAACAAATCTTGAACAATTATCTGTTCAGATAATAAACATCATAATTTTTAATGTTATGGACCAAGATTTATTGAAAATTATACGGCCCATTAAAATTATTTTGTTTGAGATTTTGGCCCACGGATTAAAAGTCTCGGTGTTCATGTTTGTGACAAAAATGTTTTTCATTTAAAACATTTGCCAATTATAGTATAGATTTGAATTTTTTTCCTTACTATACTAAACACAGTAATTATGTTACAAAAAAAAAACACAGTAATGTGTTATATTATCCGATTATATTTTTTACAAAATATACCGAAATACATATTTTCGAACAATTTGCTCTGTTCCCCATACCAATATATTCAATCCTGTAATTTGTTACATAAATCTATTTTAAATATCATACCAATTTCAAACTGATACACACACATTCAAAACCTATATGACATAAGTTTTATACTCAGAAAATCGTATGCTACCAAAATCCCGCACGTACGTGCGGGTCCGGATCTAGTATATAATAAAAGCCAATTATATATGGGTTTTCGTAAAAAAAAGTTTTGTTTTTTAAACACCTTAAACATATTACATAAGTACATAACTATAACTATGGCACATAATCTTTATATACATTTTTGAAGTACATTTTACAAAATGCTTTTGATTTTCTAGCATATTTATAACAATGCCATTACTTTTATCATTTACCCAAACAATTTAATCATTATTTCTCTACAATCCATATAACCAAACACAGTTAATAGTTTTAATATTAACTAGATTTTAGTCTGTGGTATACCACAAAATAATTTTTTTTCTAAAAAGTTGTGAATTTTAAAATTTTAATGATTCTTTATTATATATAAAAGGTTGCAAATTGTACCATTTTATAAGATATTTATATTTTATAGTTTACAATTTTTATTAAGTAATGGTATACCCCAGGACATTTTGTTTTATACAATCTTTTCTAAAACAGACTGATTTAATATGTCTAATATTGGTGGTGTTAAAAAATAATTAATTAAAGATTTAACTCGTATTGAAGCGGTGGATTAATGATATTTTAATTTTTTGTTAATGTTGATTTAAAAACCCGTCCTCCTATATAACTCCGTCTCGCAATATAATCTGTCTCGTATTATTAAATTTTTTTATTATTTTTGATTGTTAATAATATTATAAACCTGTTATTGATTGTTAATATATCAATTATAATATTTAAAAAGTTTTAAAATTTTAAAATTAATAATTTCCGAAAAAATTAAATAGTTAAACTAACGAAAGAATTAGTCCGTATACAAAATTTTAAATTTGGATGCTTGTTACGTTAAGCTTCATGTTTATTCGGATTTGGATTCATTTCGATCTTATTTATAATATGATTCTGAATTATTGTCTAAAACTTTTAGCTGATGTGGGACGTTGAACACACACCTTTTTCACCAATTAATAATATATGTTCGTTTTTAAAACTTCGAATCATAATATATCCATAAATGTTTTGAGATTTTTCTTAATTTTATGTATTATATGATGATTCAAACAGTTACAAAAAAATAAAACAAAGATGATAGGAGAATCATAATTTTAAATCTTAACCCTTCTAAATATCTATATTGTTAAATATGGAATATCCGGTGTAAGAATTTGATTTTTTATACCCCGATCCAAATTAAATATGGAATATCCTAGTCGGTTACCAAATTTGTCAGATCACAATTTAACCAACCCGCTAACAAATCTATACTAGTATTTTTGCAACATTTTGGTGACGGGTGGGTAAAAATGCTTTCGGGTATATCGGATACCCGACCTGTTTTTAAAATTCCTTCACAAAAAAATCTGTTGGGTCGGGTTATATTTAACCCAACTCATACACCAGATATTCCATATTTAATAATTTAGATATTTAGAAGATTTGATTAAGATTTATAATTATGATTCTCCTATCATCTTTGTTTGTTTTTTAACTGTTTTGAATCATCATATAATACATAAAGTAAAAAAAAAAATCAATTTTTTTCTGCATATACTGTCATTCGAAATTTTAAAAACGGACATATATTATCCAATTGACGAAAATGTGTATTCAACGTTCTACATCGATTAAAATATTTTGACAATGATTCAGAATCATATCATAAATAAAAACATTAATAAAATAAATGAGTTTTTTTGGCCGGACGGATTTGGCGGGACGGATTTTTAAATCAACAATAATAAAAAGATTCAAATATCATTAATCCGCCGCTTCAATACGGATTAAATCCTTATTTTTTTAATACCACAAATATTAGAAATATTAAATCAGTCTCATTTAGAAAAGATTGTATAAAACCAAAAATTGTTCCATGGTATAATGTTACTTAATAACAATATTTATAAAACTTTAAAATATCATTAACATGCCGCTTTAATACATATTAAATCTTTAGTTCATTAAAATATAAATGTCTTAGAGAATGATATGATTTGTAAACTTTTATATATAATAAATAATCATTAAATTTTAAAATAAAAACAAATCACGGGACGGGTTATATTTCGGAAAGGATTTATATGGCGGACGAATTTGAATCAATATTTATATACCGCTTTAATACGGGTTAAATCCTCAGTTTATTAATAATTGTCTCGTGGACTCGTGGTATACCGTTACTTAATAACAATTGTAAACTATAATATAAATAAGTATGTTATAAGGATATACAATTTACAAAATATTTTTATACTAACTTTAAAATTAAATCATCCCGCGGTGTACCGCGGGTTAAAATCTAGTCTATACAATATAAAAGTCGAGGCCATAAGCTCCTTATGCCGTCCACCTAGGATTTTAAATGACTAATCGGGATTAGACACTTCGTCAGTTAACATTTTTACACACTTAACATTTTTAAATTCTAATAGTTTCTATACTTAGATATTAATAAAAAGAAAAAGAAAAACAATATATGGAAAGAAGAAAAATATGAATTTTTGAAATAAGCTATTAGCTTCTGAAGCTGTCCACGTGAGATTTAAAACGACCAACCGCGAATAGCCACTTCGTCGGTTAACATTTTTATATACCATATTAATAAACCTTTTTAAATTCTAATATTTTCTATACTTAAATATTAATAAAAAGGAAAAAAATAATATATGGAAAGAAAAAAAATGTGAACTTTTGAAATAACAAAATATAGAAATAAGAAAACTGAAAAGCATAGATTTCAATATTATTATGCAGCGAATATATTTTTATTTTGAAAATTTCTAAATTAAAAATGTAAAATTACAAAAGGTAATTATGACGGTTTCCCTAGACAATAAACTTTAAATACTGAACCTTGACAACACAATTAGTATTCAGTTTCAAAAGAATTTACTATTATGTGGCTTTGATTTTTTTTTCTCGTGCTACATATTTTTTTATTTATTTCTCTATGAAATATAAACAAATATTGTTTAATTTTGCTGATTTTAGACGGTTTGATTTGTATTTCAGGTTACACTAATGAATCGAGTGTAGGTTCATTCAATTGTGACTTTTAAAGCAATTACAAGGTACTATTGATCCTAAGATTTATGTAGCTTTCAAATTGTTTCCTTATGTGGATATTGTTAATTACTTTATGTTAAATATATGCATGAAAAGCAAAGAAATCAAATAAAAAGGTAAAAAAAAATTATATATTGAAGAAGAAGAACATGAGAAGCAAAAGGGTAATTAAAAAAAAAGTAATTATATATAGGATTCTATATATTATAATCGTTTAATTAATTTTTGAATTCTCTGTTTTTGAATTATCTTTTTAACCATGCAAAACTTCTTCAGAAACCAAAGTTTAAAGGTGGCTGTTTTTTTTTTGGTAATTGTCCGTATTATTTTCGAGTATTTTTTTATCATCAATAAGAGGAAAAGTATGAAGGAGTAGATTTAAATATTATGAAGATTCTATTGTTATTCAATTTAAGATTTTTATAACTCTATCGAAGTTTGATGTTATTTGTTTATGTATTTTGTAAATACTAATCTAAAATCTTCATAAATTTGGAGTCATTGGAGGCCATGATTTGATAAATTTGAAGCTCTAAAAGCTATAAAATTTTTATTGCTTAAGTCGAAACCACTAGATTCTATACTACATAAAAGTCGAAGCTATAAACTTCTCAAACTGTCCACAAAATTTTAAAAGACTAATCACGATTAGCCATCTCAGTTATTTGCAATTTTATATTCCAATAATTTTCTATATTAATATCTACTTATAAAAAGGAAAAAAATAATATATATATATATATATATATATATATATATATATATAGAGAGAGAGAGAGAGAGAGAGAGAGAGAGAGAGAGAGAGAGAGAGAGAGAGAGAGAGAGAGAGAGAGAGAGAGAGAGAGAGAGAGACGCAAGAAAAATGAAAACTTAAAAAAACACCTAGGAAAACAAAAAAATGTAAAATTTTGTTATTAGAATCTATATATAATAGCAATCTAATAAATACCATTTGCACATCTGAACGGTTGCGTCTTTTTATCGCAACTTTTCGTTTAAATCGGTTATTTTTTACGGTTATTTTGGTTGCGTCTTTTTATCGTAATTTTCGTTTTAGTCGGTTATTTTTTTACGGCTAAATACCATTTGCACATCTGAACGGTTGCGTCTTTTTATCGTAACTTTTCGTTTATATCGGTTATTTTTTTACGGTTATTTTGGTTGCGTCTTTTTTTCGTAATTTTCGTTTAATCGGTTATTTTTTTACGGCTATGTCGTTTCCAATAAATACCATTTGTACATCTAAACGGTTGTGTATTTTTATTGCAATCTTTCGTTTAAATATTTATGGTTGTTTTTCAGTTATTTTTGTACGGTTGTTTTATTGAATTTTTTTTTACGTAAACCAATAAACTACATATAAAATTGGTTTATTTCATAGTTTACATATGGATATATTTTTAATTTTTAAACTAAAATTTATATTTTACGGGTATGTTTTTTAGAAAATTGCAATCCGAATATCTTCTGCTGTTGCTTCTTTTTATTGTACCTCTTCATAAACAGTTGCAACCTTTTATTTGAATTATTGCAATATTTAGTTTATTTCACGAACAATTGAAACCTTTAGTTTATATCACAAACAATTGTAACATTTGATTTATATATTTAGTTTATTTCACGAACGATTGCAACATTTGATTTATATATATTTTTTTGTATTTCACGAAAAATTGCAACCTTTGGTTTATTTTACAAATTGCTATAACATCTAATTATCTACCGTCGCGTCTCTCGGTATAATTTTCATAAACTAATATTTTAAATTTTTAATTACCAAAATGCATTTAAATGAGATTGTAATCGTTTAATTGAACCGTTGAAACATTTGGTTTATTTGACCAATCATTTCAATTTTTGGTTTTGTTTTACAAACCATTGTAATCTTTAGTTTATTTGACGAACTTGACGAACCGCTACAACTTTTGATATATCGCAACATTTCATTTACTTCTTTTAAAACTAAAAAAATTATTTTACGTTATGTTTTTTGAGAAAGTTGCAATCCGAGTAAATATTTTTTACGGTTGCATCTTTTTATCGTAATTTTTCATAAAATGATTGCAGCCGTTTAGTTGAACCATTGCAACATTTAGTTTATTTCACGAAAAAATGCAACTTTAAGTTTATTTTATAAATCGTTATAACATTTAATCATCTACCATCGTTATTATTAATTTTTGTTTGATATTTTTTTTAACGATTTTTGAAATAATATCAGACCTGAAGCCGATCCGAATCCAAAATCTAAAAATACCCGAATTGGTTTTATTCCTCTAAACCCAAAATCCGAAATACCCAATCCGAACTCGAACGGATATCTGACCGCCAAATGATTGCAGCCGTTTAGTTGAACCATTGCAACATTTAGTTTATTTCACGAAAAATTGCAACTTTAAGTTTATTTTATAAATCGTTATAACATTTAATCATCTACCATCGTTATTATTAATTTTCGTTTGATATTTTTTTTTAACGATTTTTGAAATATTTTCCCCCGCGACATCGCGGGGGTCCGGAGTCCTAGTATATAAAATAATATCAATAGAAAATTAAGATACATATAAAAAGTAAAAAAAAAAACAATATCTATGGAAACGAAAAAATGTAAATTTAAAAAGAAAACATATGCAAAAAAGAAAAATGTAAAAACAAATTTTATTAGAATATATAAAATAATATCATTATTAGTCTCACCAAATTTGCCAATATCTCTTCTTAATCGCAATTAGGGGTTAACATTTTAGTTTGATGTCGATTTAAATTTGATTCGGTTATTTTGATTTTAATAAAACATTAAGTATCTAATCAAACTCATTTTGGTTCATTTTAATTCGGTTTGGATTCATTTGGTTTGCCTTGATTCAGTTTGTTATTTAAAATAAATTATTTATAAAATTGAAAGAATGGCAATAAATTGAAGCAAGAAGAATACAAATTTTATTTGAGATAAATAAATAAAAAATTTGAATAGAATAATCAATCAAGAGGTATGTGAAAAAATAAAAACAAAAGGTACACAATATATACATGTAATGTGTAAGTATTCATTTATTTCTTTTCATTTAAATGTTGATTGGTAATTTTCATGTTTCAAGTTTGATGTTCGGATATTAGATCATTTGAAGTCTTTTTTATATATTTGAGTAAAATATGACACATCATATTTGTAATATGTTTTATACCAATTTTTATCCTATAAGCTTTTTTTTATTAAAAAAATTTTTAACCAATATAAATAAAACAACATTTATGCTAAAAAGAATTTAAAATTGAATTATTATTGTAATTAATTGATTACTAAGCTCAAAAATATATGAAAACAATCAATAAAAGTAAACCTCCACGTAGCGGGGGTTATAACCTAGTATACTTCAAAAATATTAGTATAGATTATAAAATAAAAACTATTCATATAATGTTCCACATTATATAGGTATTTAGAATATTTGGTTAAGATTTAAAATTATGATTCTCTTATTATTTTTATTTCATTTTTAATTGTTTTGAATCATCATATAATACATAAAGTTTTTTTTTAATTATTTTTTCTGCATAACTTGTGATTCGAAATTTGAAAACTTTTTTTAAAAGATCTGAAATTCTCAGAGATTATATTAGAAATAAAGAAATCAAATTTGGAATTGATAATTTTCCAATGAATTTACCGGTGTAATACAAGAGATGGTGAAGATTTGTTTCTTCCTCGTGATGACTGCTCAGACCTGGTGAAGATGGTGTCTTCCCCGACGGAGTGGCCAGCTTTTTCTACATATCTAGAGACTATTCAGAGCGACAAGGATGAGTTTGATTTTTTCTCTTTATCTTTGATTTCTCGACGTGCAAATTCAAAAGCTGATAATTTGGCACGAAATGTTTGTACCCAACCGCATCTAATTACCTATATAAACAATATCCCCAAATTTGGCTTGTATAAGCTAATCTAATAAAGTTGTTGAAAAAAAAAAAAATGATGCATCTGAATATGCCAAAACAGAATTATGGATTCTCAATTGCCTTACACGTGGGTTGTTGGTGATGATGATGTTGGTCGTGTTGTGGGATCAAATACATCATAAGTTGGTTCTTTAAGAGAAGTAACCATGAACTTGTTATTGTGTCTAAGGTCAATGGTCATCTCCGATAAGATTTAGGGATTTGTCGAAATCTAGTTAGGCGATCTATTCAAATAATGCTATAGTCAGAAACTAGTACAATGGTAGATTTAGTTGTGATTTTATTATAAAAAATTACAAAGTCGAGAGTTCTTTCAGAAAAAATTTGGTATGGACGTTTTGTAGGTACCACCGTGTCTACATTTCAGAGTTCTTTGTGGACACATCAGATTTAAAACTACGATTGCAAAAATAAAGATCAGCTACAAGTTGTTGCTTGCCAATCATAACATGGAGAAATCAAATAAGAAGTTGGACAATAATGGATCTTATGGTCGGTTAGCGAGTAAGACTACTCTTCGGAAAGAATCGTCAATCTCTCTTCTGCTATATTTTTCTTAGTGTATGAAACCTATTTCTCTGTGTAATAATTGTTCTCCATTAATTATGTAAATGACTTTGTAATAACTCTTTTAAATCAATGAAAGTCTGATTTTTTCCGGAAAAAATGCGGACATATATTACTCAATTTATGAAAATGTGTGTGTTCAATGTCTCACATTGGCTAAAATGCTTAGATAATGATTATGCGTCATATTATAAATAAGATTAAAATGAATCCAAATCCGAATGAGCAGAAAACTTAACTTAACAAGCATTAAAATTTAAATATTTTTATACAATTTAATCCGATCTTTTAGTTAAACTGTTTAATTTTACCGGATATAGTAAATTTTAAACTTTTAAAAGGGTTTAAATATTATAATTAAAATATTTCAAATCAATAAAAAGTTTATAATATTATGAATATTTGAACATATAAAAATTAAAAAATAAAAATAACACGGGATGGGTTACATTGCGGGACAGAGTTAAATGGCAAGACAGATTTTAATCAACATTAATAAAAATTTAAAATATTATTAACCCGACGCTTCAATACGGATTAAATCTTTATTTTATATTTTTAACACCACCGATATTAGACATATCAAATCAGCATGATTTAGTTAAAATTGTATAAGACAAAAACTTTTCCGAAGTATAGTGTTATTTAATGATAATTGTAAACTATAAAATATAAATGTCATAAAAATATACAATTTGCAAAATTTTATATATGATACATACTCTTAAAAATATTAAAAATCATATATTTTAAATAATAAATTGTCATGCGGTGTACCGCGGATCAATTTCTAGTTATAATTATTTTTAAAACAAAACTTAACCGAACTTAAAAACAAAGCAAAGTGCGTAATTTTTTAGGATATTGATTGTTTATTTTGAGGTTGCCTTGCCTTGATTGTGTATCGATTAACATGTAAAAGCAAAGTACGTAAACAGAGTATAGCATGTCCGTGGAATGCTCTCCAAGCCAAATAACATAATTTGGACATAAGCAGAACTAAGGTCTTAAACACTTTCTTGAATTGTTTCGGGTACTCGTTTGTTTTCGGATATTTCGGGTACCCATTCGTTTTTCCTTTTGGTTCGGTTCGGTTAGGGAATACTAGGATCCATTTTCTTAAAATTACGGTTTGGATTCAGTTCGTTTTTTTTATTGTTAGGTTAAGTATTTTGGTTCCGGTTATTTTGCTTAGATTTGAGGATGCCTTGACTGATCGATTGTGGGACAAGGAAAGGAGAAAATAATGTATCGACTTTCACATATAACATGTAAAAGTAAACAGGGGATAGCTTGTACGCAGAACTAAGGTCTTAAACACTTCTCGGTATAGATCTTGAACTATTTTGGTACGCTAACTCGAAATATAATTCTTTCAGAATAGAATCTCTGTATAAAAAAACTTAAGTGTTCTTTATTAACCTTCCAAAATAAAAAATAAAAAAGCAAAGATAAAATAATAGTAATCAACTAAACAAAAATCAACCAAAACCCCTAGACGACAAACTAATTAGAAAATTAGATTAAAAAAAAAAACAATTTACTTAATTAAAGGAAGGATGTTGTATCGACGACTCAGGCCATGTATCATGTAGGTCAGGAGATTCATAGCTTCAATTTGAGGACAATCATCATCTTGAGTTGGCCACAACACACCTATCTTGTTCCCCAAGTCACGGTATGGCTTCCAGTTGTTCCACTCACGAACATAAGCTTGGGCCTTGCCTTGAAGAAAGAAAGATCTGTTGACATAAGCTTGGTCTTGGCTTTGTAGGAAAGAAGAACTGTCATAATTTTTGAAATCTGGCCTAAAAGGGTACTTCTCGCTTGCTTCACGTTGCCATCCTTCAATCATCTGTTTGAAAAAACTGGAATAGTCAATCTCTGACATATCTACGTTTACCTGATCTACATCAGCTGGTTTATGTTCTGCAATGGAAGATTCAATCAATAAGAACATGATGAAGAGTTTTATGGCGAGAGACATCGGCAGAGACATCAATTAGGATTTTGTGTATTGCTTCTAGTTTCTGATCGGTGTCGTGATATATAATCGGGACAGAAGTTTCTCCACTCCTTTTTCTCTTGGGATTAGATTAGGGTTACATATAAGCCTAATTAAACTAATTTATTTATAGGATATATATAAAATAGAGAAAAAGCGATTTAGCCAAAGAATAGTTTTCTTGTTTCCTAAAAATCTGGAATCTCATATTTGATATTTATCATGGTTATTTTCCATTAAAAAAAAACGTAGATATTCTTAAAATATGACTAAGATCATCAAAATAAAAATAAATAAATAAACAAGTATGTTGTAGAAACAAAACGATATATATATAACAAAACGATAAACATTAAAATTAACATATCCTACCAGAAAAAGAAAAAAAAAAAGGCAAACAGAATCAAGAAATTTCATTGGTCAAAAGTTAAAAAAAAAAAACTAATCCCAATTGAAAAAAAGAAGTCGAGAAGCTTGTATATATATTATAAACAAAGTTCCATCCATCATCACAACTTCAAAAAAACAAAACACACTAATTGATATCTTCAACAATGTCTCTGGCCATAAAATTCTTCATCCTCTTCCTATTAGTTGAATCATCGATCGCATTATATAGGCCAGATCCCAATAAAAAAGAAAAACAATATCTAGATCAATCGGAGATTGACTATATCAGGATTTTGAGAGAGACAATTGGAGGATGGCAACAAGAAGCAGACAAGAAATACGGTATATACTCACTTTCGACATCTACCAATTACATGAACCGATCATTGTTCCTACAAGACAAAGTTCGAAGTTATGTTCAGCTTTGGGGCGAGTGGAAGAATCATAATGGATATCCATACGGTGACTTGCGGAACAAGATTCACGGTAAACTATGGCCAATGCAGTATGATTCTTGTCGTCAATCTGAGGGTACAAATCTCTTGACGTTTCTTATGTATGGCCTTAGTGCAGAAGCTGGCATGGTTTAATTCCTCAGTTTGTTTTTTTTTTTTCGGTTTTGGAATTGTTTTTATTTTCCGTTCGTTCATGTCTATCGTTTTTGATTTTATTCTTGTGTGGGACTTTTTTCTGTTCTTTAAATAATTTTGTTTTGAATTCATATCTCTAAGGAAGATTATCTCAGGGGCGAAAAAAAAAAAAGATTATATCAGAAACAATTGCTACATGGACGGATGCACCTAGGTATAGGTAAAATACGCGGATCCGAAAATCAAACTGAACCAAATCTACTTAACATTTTTGAAGTACAAATTTGCTCAAAGCCAATCGGGTCGGGTTTTTAGTGAGATTTTGACCCGATTAGATTTTTTGACCCGACTCACTGGCCAATCGAAACTCTCGGATTCTTTTAAATGCGACTTTCCAAAAAAAAAATCAACTAATTCGACTAAATATCCTCTTAATTACATTCCTAATCTATAAAATCCTAACAATGTGTAAATGACCCGCAATAATCGTTACAATTGGATCCTTATTTGAAACTTTCCTACATAAAATCAAAAAGCCAATCGGATCTTGCTAATCCTACCAAAAAACAAATTAAAACGACATTAGTTATTTGATTATGGGTCGCAATCAATAATACAGATTCTGATAATAAAACAGATTTGTTAATCACAACCTATTTAATTGCTAAATATATTCGGCAAATATCTTTTGTTTCCTAATAAAATTGAACAATATAACATCTACATTCAATAGCAACAAGAACAATTGGAAAATTTGCATAAATAAACGATTTTACTCTTATTTTCTATAGCATCTATGTGGTATATTCTATAACTTTCCAATTTTAAAGATTTTTAATAGCATATTTCCATTTACAACTAAAATTAATATTCATAGATATCTTAATTTCATTGATTTTTGGAACTAATTCCATAACAACCTTAATTATTATTCATTTAGTTTTCTAATTCTAGGCAATTTATAATTAACTCAAGAGATTTTGCTTGCTCACAAAGATTTTGCGCAAATGTATCATATCTAAACCTAATCGTATATGTCCTCTATATATATCCATTTCATTTCTAAGAGAAAACATCACTTCTAAACAAAGTCAAATTTTTTTTCCAAAACACCTTCAATTCTTTTCATCCTAAAGTTACCTCTTTTTCATTTTCCATTCGTATGGTTCTTTGTGACATGAACAAAGATTTGACTGGCGATTCTGTCTCAGAATCCTTATAATCTGAAAGCAAAAAGGAATTCAGAGAGATACTACATAATTAGTTTTAGCGGATGAAAGGTGGTTCAATCGATCTCTATCTAACTCTTTTACTATCATTCTTTTTCTACTATTTCTAAAAAAATTTGACATCTTGGTTTTGTTTTCTGATTTGTTTCTTCTCTATTTGTATCTTTGAATTGTTAGGTTGATAGGATTGCAACAACCTATAAACAACGGTAAACCAATGATAACTCCCTCAGGTTTTCAATCAGCAAAACAAATGGACTCATCAACCTATGTCAATCATCAAAACAAACATCAGGACCAATCAAACTAAACAAAAGAAGCATCAAGTAAGCCTACCTGGAGAGGGCAAGCACGTAGATAATTCTCATCGACATATTAAATAACCAATATGAACTATCACATCACGAAAAGCTTTATAGATATTTCCTATTGACAAAGTTAATGAATATCACCAACGATCAACAACCATTTCTTAATATATCACAAAAATGACATCAATAAAATCAGAGTCAATGACTAACCAAATCATTCCAAATTTCCTCTACTATGCATTTGACCCATGACTGCAACGGAGAAGTGATCTTCCTCTCACTGAGATTGTTCTTCCTCGGTTGGTTTCTCCCGGCTGCGACTCCGCTTAAGAGTATAAAAAAAACTGAAGATTAGTAATCAGAAGCATTATTCCCG
Organism: Arabidopsis arenosa; assembly: GCA_905216605.1. Taxonomy (NCBI): domain Eukaryota; kingdom Viridiplantae; phylum Streptophyta; class Magnoliopsida; order Brassicales; family Brassicaceae; genus Arabidopsis; species Arabidopsis arenosa. The sequence goes on along the minus strand of LR999453.1, from coordinate 13,884,181 downwards.
ATTCATTTCCACAACGATTACAAAAACCTACAGGAGATTTTTTTTTGACCAAGCAAAATCGAAGATTAGAAATCAGAAGCATTATTTCCGATTACATTGATTGACGTATTATACAAATATATTTCCGATTACATTGTTATTCACAATCAATTTTCGCTATTGATGAAATTAATTCGATTATTACTAAGCAATAACGATGAAATTCTCTTACCTTTGAATCGAGACAAAATGAACATTTAGATCGGATAGGTTGTTTTCGGGTCTTCATGGGATAAATTGGATCTTCGTTCTCGCCTAGATTGTCTTCAATTGAATTGTTCTTCATCATTTTGCAATCACATCTTCGAATCAAAACCTCAGCGTGTAGTTGGAGTCGAACTAAGATATCGGGAAATTTGGGTTTGGATTTGGAGTTGTTGAACAGGTTCTTCGCTAATTTTCAATACACATGTCTAATCGAACCAGATTCTTGAAGGTTTTCAAAAGAGATTGAAAAAGACAGAAGAAGATGAAAGAGATTTGTTCGGTTCTTTGTTTTCATTGTTTTCTCAGGTAAAAAAAAAAACATTATCTATACCCTTTATTCGATATAATTAATTGAAAAATATAGAAATTTAATTTGTCTTAGTATTTTTTATCCTTTCTATTTATTTATTTTGTTACACTTAAGGACACACATATAAATTAAATAAATAAGTAAATTTCCTACAAAAAATTACATTTACCACATTTATTTTCGTTTGTCCAATAAATCAGTTTATATCAAGTGTGAAATATTAATTTAAATAATTAATTGAGCTATTATATAGGAAACAAAAACAAAATTTCTAACCAACCAATAATAAACTATATACTTAAAAGAATATTATTTTAAACTGATAAATAATACATATGTAAATTTATACCCGCGGTACATTGTGACTTAATAAAATATGTGTGTTTTATATCTAATTGTTTATAAATGAAACCTACAACATACTTACCGTAACCTATAAATATAAATCTTTTTAAATAAAAGTAACTAGGTCCGGACCCGCACGTACGTGCGGAATTTTATATTATAAGATATGTATTGTATAACATATAGTCAATACATTTGTGTTAATATAGTATGTAAGTAAATGTTTTTTTGTTGTTGTTTCTTGTGTCAATTAGTCAATAGAATAGATACAATAATATTAGAAACTTAAAGTGAAGATGTTTTTCTGTGTTTAAAATAAAATTTGGTACATAACTTTGTTTTTTTTTTATAGGTTTTAAAGTTTGAAAATTTCAGATTAGTAAGAATGTAGTAATTTGTGTTTGGTGAATGATTGGATAGCTTTGTTTGGTTTTGTTGAATTATTTTGAAAGTTGCAAAATTGGTGTGTTTTATTTTGTAAGATTGAATTTTGATTATGCTTTTTACTGAATATTTTTTTCTTAAATTATAAAATTATTTATTTTGTGAAACAAAATTATTGTTTGTAATTTGTTGCAATGTTAATTTATGTAAACGACTGACCCAAAGCAAAACTTTTCATGAATGAATAACGAATCTATTGTATTTGGGCTGGAATTATTGTAGGCCCATTTAAAATAGTATTGAAATCGATCCACGGTTTCGTTTATTTGTTTATATTTAATATATTGATTCGCTTTTTCTTTTTTTTTTGGAAAAATTATTGTCGAACGAACAATATGTGTCTTATCGCAGAACATTTAACGAAAACCTACAAATCAGAAGATGATACGATCTTTGAATCAATGACAAAAATTGTCGACAATCAACCTATTACGTCTCCGTTTATCAAATTTCCATCTCAGATTCGGAGTTCTACAAAGAGGTAAGGTTTTTAAAGATTCTTCTTCAATCAATCTATTTCTAAAATTTTCCGATTCGATTTACAATCTTTGAAATTCTGTGTTATAACAGAATCTTGGACAATGACTGTGAATAACCCAAACTTGCATGAGTGAGTATTGTCAATTATATTTTTTGTTTAGATCCGAATTTGATTTTCTAATTTTTTTGTGTTCAACCGGGTAACTCAATCTATCTACATGAATCTTGAAAGCGTTGAAGTTAATAGAGTTTAAAATTGGATTGCGTATAGATTTTGACAATTGATTTTGTTTCCTGATAAGTGTTAACATTTAATTTGTTCCTAAATTGATTTCAGATAATTAGAAAGATGATGATTTTGCCCAATGAAGACGATGTACAAAGATTAGTTTTCTGTTACGGCTCTATTCAAACAAATAATGTTTTTAATATATATGGTGCTGATGATACAAAGTTCCATGTTTACAGAGAAGTAAAAAATTTCGAGTTTTAGTCTTTTAAAGGAGGCGTTTAGAAGCCATAACAGAATCTGGAAGCAATGTTAAAGGTTAGTGAGTTGTTAAGGATTCAAATTTGGTTTAATCCATAATAATATTTAGCTATTGTCACTGTTTCTGAATTAGTAGAATTGTTGAAGATATCATTTCTTTTGTCATTGTATGTTTTAAAACTTGACAAAACTTTCCTTTTTGTTTGTTCAATGTATAGTGAGATCTCAATTGATAGAATTTTTTTTTGTTTATTAGATTTACCTACTTTTTTTGAGTTTAAGTTAAGGTAGATCATATATAGCACATAGTTTTGCCCTAGTATGTTAAAATCAAAGTAGTAATTTAGAAATTAGAGGTAGTAAAATTTATTGTATTGTTTCATAAGTATTTTTAAATTTAAACTTGTTTATAACAAAATTAATGTGTTAAGGTGAAGCATCATTTGCAAGTAACATAAGAATATGGAGAAGGGAAGAGAAATGTTGTCATTGGACCTATCCAGAAATCTATATGTAAAAAGGTTAGTGGGAACATTATTTTTACATTAGTGTTTCTATTCATATTTTCTTGGTATGTTAAATTGAAAGTAGTATATAATAGATTCAAACTACTTAACTTTCTGAAAAGTTGCTTGGTATTCAGTTTTCACCTTTACAGCTACTGATTATGAAATAGTTGACATAATATTACTTACGAAAATGAGAAAGAAGATGGTATACTCGAATTGTATTATTTACGTACTTATTGCTTGCCAAAGATAAAACCTGTTACTTTTGTTATACAAAGTTATTCTGTTTTAAATATAACGTTTGAGATTCTGGAGAAAGAAAATAAATGAGTAAAAATTTACTGTAAAATAACACTTAGTTCATGATGTTGTAACGTTTCTTGAATGTAGGCAAGAAAAAGGAAAAAACATTGCTTCTCTTCAAATCTATGATTTGGATAATTCTTTGTTTTTCTGAAAAACATTGCTTCCCATGTTTTAACTGTAAATCATAAAAAAAAAAAATAGTTAGAGTAGAAGTGAATTAGTAAAGAACCAAAATTAGATTAGAGAGGAAATATTTATTGATACCTATTACATAAAATTTGTGCTAAACAGCATAGACATTTTGTTTAAACTATAAAAGAAGATGAAAAATGCAAAAAAGCTTTGAATGATTGTGAGTTCTGAAATGTTAATCTATACTATTAATTGGGAAGCATTTTGTGAACTACAACATTGTGAGGGTAGTTTAAGACTAACTAAATGAATTTTTACATGGGTATTTTAGTAAATAAACAACTACTACAACTAAATAAATATATTTAATTCGGATCCTTCATTAATTTTTTGCAAAACAAATAACGAGATTAAATGATCCAATATATTCTGAGATTTGCTTCGTCAATATTTTTGGTATGATTTGTCTACAAAAACAAAAAAGGAAACATCATTAAATATTAAATAATAACTGAATATACCGCGGGTCATATCCTAGTATTCATTAAAACTCGAACAAGTCATAAACGTTCCTATCTGAATTAATTACTAGAACCGGAGAAGAACCAAAAAAAAAAAAAGGTGACCGAAATATCCAAAATAAAATTATATATAAAATACTAGTTATATTTAGTTATAATTATATACTTAAAATACTAAATATCAAAAATACAGGATATAACTGAAATATTTGAAAATTGTTAGTTATATATTTGCCAAATTAAAAAAAATGCAAATCTAAACTGATTTTATTAAAATTGAACAAGTTTTTTAATTATTTTTTTGGGAAAAAATCCGGTTCGAGCACATAAGCAAACCGCACCGAATTGTCATAAAACCCAAACGGATCCTAAGCCTCTCTACATGAGTAACTCGTATCCGAAAAAACTCGTCCCAAAACCGATCCGGAAAACCGAATGCTCAGACCTACATGCACCAATTGAAAACTTTGGTAAATACACAAGTTACACAAGACCAAAGACAAAAAAAGAAAGAAAAGAAGAAACAAAAAAATATAAAAGTAGAAACACCAAGGCTACCTTGCTTATTTGGAAACAGAAAAAGAAAAAAAAAAAAAAGTTTTATGATGCATAATTGAAAGGAATCGAACCTTTCAACAACCTTTGTTCTAACTCAAACTTAACCACCCGAGCTACCAAGATTTTTGTATTTCTAGATACGACATTGGTAAACTTATTATATTAACTGAATTAAAAGGTAATTTAAAAAGCATGTAACTAGTGTTTTCTCTCCGAGAAAGGTAACCTACCTAAGGATTTCCCAATTCTTATGTCCAGATATCCTTTGCATGAGAGTATATTTTTCTTAAAATTTAATACATATTCAAAACCTAACACTAAACTTACAAAAGCATGCACTAGAAGTAGTTTCAAAGATCAAACTTGCCCTGGAAAATCTAATACTTTTTCTTCATCATAATTAATGTGAACATATACGTATAACAAATATATTTAGTTTAAACTTATATTTTTAAGATGTAAGTTCTTACAATAAGCTTGAATGATTATTATAATTGTTAAAATAAAAAGAAACGACAACACAATTGCACTACATTTCCATATCACAATATTGTTTACTAAAATAAGCAGTTTTTGCTTTGAGGTCGTAGCCCACGTTGTATCCTTGCATGGCTATAACCCCAATGATGACATGTGTAAACGATTCCTTGTTGTTCAAGATCCCCAAACATCGAATTCCAGAGGAACCTTGCGGTAGGAATATGTTGTGGATATTGACGCTCAACTCTGCTCCTCCCGCAAATGCAAAGCCAATATCCATATCTTCTAGCCTTTCTATGGCATCCGCTTTGTAGCACAACCTTGGTTCATAGGAAAGAGGTCTGCCTATCAGATCGTCGAACTCATCCACAAATTTGTAGTACAAATCTGTGGACAAGTGAGACATCGACGAGCCCGTGTCAACAAATACTTGGATTGGGTCGTCCAAGGTTATTTCCTCGCCAACAATGATGGATTTCAATAAAAACATAGTGTGACCTCCTGTAATGTTTATTACCGTGGGATGTCCTTGTATGTTTGCACCATCGCCAAGGATTAGGTTGTGAGAAGCTTTAGGTTCGCTTATCAGACCAAGGCAAAAAGAGAACGTTGAGCCAAACTCCCCTATGATGGAGTACTTTCCAACCCCGAGGCCCAATATGCCCGTTCCGGTAAAATCTGAACCGTCGCTAAACTCGTTGCATCCAAAAAACACTCCGTGCACCCTTTTGAACCCACCATCAAGGGTATCTACTGTAATCATTTCTTGCGCAAGTGTTCCTTTGATGTTGCTTTCGTCTAGATAATGTTGTTGGTAGGTGCATTTTCTCGTCAAAGGATCAAATGTGAGATGCGGATTTGACTTTGGATTGGGATCTTCACTACACATCGCATCGCGGTACGTCATTGAAGCTGCTGGCTGGTATTTAGGATAGATCTTCTGCTCATAACAGTGGGAGCAAGGAAAGCACTGAGTCCACGTGAGGCTGCTCCCCGTGTCCATATGAAGAAGTTGCCGCTTTTGAGGGGACCCGAAATGAACTTCGGCCATAAATGCTAGCCCTCGGTGGGAGTGGGGTGACGAGACAGGAGGGAAAACGACTTTGTTGTCGTAAAAATGTGCACCATTGTGCACAAGAGGGATATGTAGGGTGGCTCTTTTTGATTTTGCATCAATTAAGAGAGGGAAGAAAAGAAGAACAAAAAAGGTCATTGTGGTTTTCATTTTAGAGTGATTTTTGGAGTGATTAATTAAGGATGTGTTTTTTAGTAAAATGTGATGATTTTATAATAGTGAATGAAAGATTTTTAAGAGTCTAGAAGTGAAAATATAAAGTATGTGACACCAAAGTTAGAGATAAGTTGGTTAATGGTTAAAGAGTGAGGGAAGAAAGAAGAAGTGGGTTAGTTAGTAGAAATTCTTGTTGGGAATGTATGTTGGGATATAGTTTGGTTTAATGTGGGGATATGAATGTATGTAATAATAAAATATGTAGATCATCTAATATCATATGAAATAAGGTTACAAGTTGGTTTAGTGGTTCTTCATAATAAAAAGTTAGTTTAATGGTAAAAGTAAGAGATATGTTGGTTTAATGGTTAAATAGTTAGGAAAGATAGATCAGAAGTGTGTTAGTTAATAGAATATAGAGATAAAATATATGTCTTGTTGGTAATGTATATAGGATATAGTTTGGTATGATGTAGGAGATATGAATGTATGTAACACCAATAAAATATATAGATCATCTAAAGTCAAATGGAAGAAGGTTACAAATTGGTTTAATGGTTTTTCTTGATAAAAAGTTAGCTTAATGGTCAAATCTCTAAATAATAAAAGAGAGATAGTTTGAGGCCTCTCAACCTATCCATATCAGCTTTCTAACAAATACTTCTCCATATGCCACGTGACAAATCAGCTTAGAATTGTTTCCTTAAACCTTAGAGACAAAAGATGTCAGCCAACAAAACGGGACCTTCCAATAAAAAAAATTCATAAAGCGCCTCTTCACATAATCAATCATTCGAAACGTTCCCTTAAAACAGTCTTAACCCTAAACCTATTGTCTCCCATGATCTCTTCTGTTTCAAGCTTATCATCTCCTATGGCTTCCCAGTTTCTCATTTTTAACTCCAATCACGTATCTTATAGATTCAGTTCCATAAAAGGGTTTCAAGCTCCTCTCATAGGTAAGATATTATATTGGCCTTCTTCTTCAATCACTTCAATTTATGGGTATTTCGAAATTGCATCTTTCCCATATATTGAATTCATGTTGTTTTGCTCATGTAGGGACTTTTTTTGGTTTTGTGTAGTCATGAAGAAACACAGAGTTTATGGCTAATCAAATCATCACAAGAAAAAGTGAATGCAGGAGAATATCGGCAAGGGTGGGTGCATCTCGAAATAAATGAGAAACCAGAACAACAGAATGGGGTATGTTTTGATGGAGAGTTTATATAGCCTATCTCCATCCTTAGTTTGTTCATCTACTAGAAATTCATTGTCTCTGTTTTCGCATGAAAAAAGGGCACGAAAATGACAGTGATGATGAAGGTAGTGAATGGGTGTTTGCACAGCCAAAAGACTGAGGTATGATCTCATTTACGGTACGGTTCTTTTGAGAATAGTGTGCGTATTACAGGTTCCATGCCTAAATCATCAAAGAATCTATAGGCCTTAGTGCATGCCTTAAGTCTAGGTTCTTACTTTTTACTTTCTTATAGTCTCTTTATAGGTGTCCAAGAGACCCGAGCTGGCAGCTCAAACAGGTGAAAATTAGGACTGTTAATGTTCCTACACTTGGTAAAAGGTAAGCACACATAAAGAACAAGTAACTCTCGCCAATACTTATAAAGCTTCTTTACGTTGTTTAGTCTTACCTACATTTTATTTTGGAAAAATGAGTTTGTGGCGTAGCATCGAATTAATAATGTTTAGATAATTAACATAAATTTCCCACATGATTTCTAATCGTGATTTTGTCTCACCGCTTCATTTAATAGAGACTTTCACACTGTCAATGTAGTATAGATAACATAATTCGACGTTAACCCCAAAAAAAGTGTATTATTACTTAAAAAGTGTAGCACAGCAAAACACATGAATTAGTTATAGGATTGACACCATTTACGTCTGAGTGAACGTTGTGAATAAAAGATTGAGCTACCGGTTGAAGTTTGTCACTAATTAAGAACGTCGTTAGAAAGGTACATATACAAGTTCGAGTCTTGAATGATATTGCTGGTAATGCTGCTTTTCACCAAGCTTAGTTCTAATGTCTAATTTTCCAAATTATTACAAATCATTCACTGGATTGAGGTTTCTATATTCACAAAATTGAGAAACAAGCTATGCAAACTTTTGTTAAAGTTCTAGAATGTTTGTTAAATTCATCGAAGAATTTAAACTTCTGAAAAGCGTTAGCATATATTTTATTCCATTTTTTGAGAAGCTTAAGGCATGGGACAGAAGACGTGTAGGGATCTAGAATGAGAGTTACGAGAACCTTAGGATGAGTGACTTTGTCGAGGCTGTTATATTTGGCTGCAAGTTCATTTGAGAAATTTGGAAATTTCAATACTGCTGGTCAAATCGTCTCTATATTTGTGTGGTTCAGCAAATTAGCTTCTAATTTTAAAAATATAATGTTGTTTGTTAGACATAACCGCCCGGATTTTCCACTAGTTAAGTGATAAGTTTGTTAAATGTTTAAAGAGTGAGGAAAGATCAATTCCAAAAAAACCAAAAAAAAAGAGTGAGGAAAGGATAGTAGAAATTATTATTGGTATGTATGTAGTACTAGGATATAACACCGCGGGATAATATTTTTTAATTAAAAAATAAGTTAAAACTTAAAATTTGTATTATTTATACTTAATTTTTATTTTGCAACGTATATAGATTTTTAAATTTATTTGGTTTTGCAGAATAATTTATAGAATTTAGAAAGTCCGTGTATTTTTGTTTGTTTATTTATATACAAATTAATTGTTTTTGTTTGGACGTTGATCAGTTACACATTGTTATGTGAAATTAAGAAGGTTGGAGTATTTTTGTTTGTTTTATATATATTATATATATACACCTTTTTTTGTGATATTTGTCTTGTTATTATGTGAGATATTTTCAAGTATTATCGGGTAGATATAGGCATACACATACTGATAAATGTTACCCGTATTCGATTCCTTATCCGACTTGTACCCGTCTCGAAAAAAGCGTATCCATGACCTTAGAGTCGGGTAAAGGGTGTAATTCTGTTACATGTGCGTAAAGATCGAGCATCGGATATTTTTTTCAATACCAGTCATGTTATCCGATATGTTTCCCATTTTACTACCCGACCCGTAAATCTTCGCTTTATTAGTGTTTTATAATTTTTTTGTATTTAACCCGCGGTACACCGCGGGGCAAAATTTTTTTTTATTTTTTTCCTTATGTTACAGTTCTTATACATTTTCAATTTATTATCACAATTACGTAATTCCAAGTTGTAGTGTTTTTTTAGCAGTGTTTTCATGTTCGATCCGAACCGCCCGGTCCGACCGGTTAACCCACGACCAGACAATTTTTGGGTTTGGGTTTAGTTCTAATACCCGACAATTTCAAAACCGGAAAAACTCACAAAAACCAACCATTAACCCGTAATCCGGTGAACTGGTTGAACCAGCCAGACATGGATTTAAATAAATTCATTTGATTTTGGTCTTTTGAAATAAAATATAAAGTTTTAGGCTTTAAATGTATTAACTACTAGATCATGACCCGCACGTACGTGCGGAGTTTCATATTTTAAAAAATTTCTAACAAAATTGAATTCAATATAGATTATTTTGTTGTTTTTATGATATATATTTTAGTGTATTAGATCTGGATCCACGTACGTGTAGAAATATTTTTATAGAAATTGTTATATAGATTTTAAAAATATAAAATATTTTGTTGTATTAGTAAACTTTGTAATAATATAAATATTATAAAGTTAGAGTAATGAACAAAAAATTCAGTTGCGTTAATGCATAATTATATTTTAAGATCGGGACTAATTTAGTTGCAAAAGTTAAATGGTGTTACATTTTTATTTTCTTAACTAATCAAAACAGTTCTAACAGTTTGATTACATATGTTAAATAGGATATGAGTTCGTTTTAGTTTGTGTTATTTCATGTATATTAGCAAGGCGTAACTATTTTGGAACAGGAAACATATCCCGTCCGGTATATGTCATAAATTATTTGTCCCATAACCTGTCAGATATATGTAAAATAGATATATTACGGTCCCATATGTCATAAATAGAGTATGTGTAACTGAAAACGTATGTACAGATGTGTGTAAACAAAGTTATTTTATATAGTGCTCATAACCCGAACTCATACCAGTTGAGTATTTAGTTTGATTTTTAATATATGTTCCCCTCCCACCTCGTCTCGTAATTTCTATTTCCATTTTATTCTATTAAAATTATGTTCCAAATTCTTGTTTGCTTACCTTTAAATACCATACAATATTACAATATATACAGTGAGTTTTGCGGATTAATATGTATGCTGTTAAAGTTACAAATATATTTTAACAAATTTATTAATGTTTCTAGCTAAATTTTGCGTATTTTTCTTTTCATTGTTTAATCATAATTAATTCGATTTTTTGGACTAAAATTAAAATTTGAGATACGTCTATAAAAGGGATATGTTATTGCTGCATAAATTGTTTTGAATGCAAATATATATAATTAGTTCACATTATTTCGAAAACTGTGTGCAATATATTATGGAGTGGTTTAAGGAAGATCCAGTTGAGAAGAAAAAAAAAAAGAAAACACAAAATATTTCTAAATTAATATGTACAATCTATTGTTTAGATATTTCCGAAACTTGCTCTAAACGAATGCCCAATATCGTTTTTTTAGAAATTGTGAAATAAAATTTTGTTTTATATTTCAAAATTTGTGAAAATATTATAACAAAACTGAGTCTTTTGTATTTAATTTTTTTAACGAAATTTCAAATTCAATCTTAAAATCCTCCATTGATAAAAAATTTTAAACTTAGTGTTTTTAATTTTGAATTAAAATGGTATTATTTTTCTTTTTATTTTTGATATAGAATAGTTTATTAGGATTGGTAAAATTTTAGTTGGATATCAAATCTTAGTTTTTTAATTCTCATTGGTTAACAACTTTTTAGAAAAAAAAATTAAATTTTTGTCCATAATTAATAAGAGAGAGAAAGTGAGTTTAATTTTTTGGAAACTAATAATTACTTTAAAGAATTTTATTATTTTTTATTTAACTATATTATTTTGTGATTACTATTGTATCTTTAATGAATTTATTTAAAAACAAAAACCAATGGCATTTTTGTAATACTTTACACTTTATAAGGTTATTTATGTTTGAGTGCTTCCCAATTAATAGTATAGATTCAAGTATTTTTGGAACTTTTTCAGTTCTTCGGTTATTTTCAACGGTTTTAATTAAATTTAAAAAATTTAATCACTTTATTATTATTTTAAAACTTCATATTTTGTTAAACATGTATTGATTATTTTTATTTTTATATTTAAATGTTTTTAGGAATAAAGCCAATTAATAATGAAAGATCCTATTGTAGATTTTCATTTAATTATTTTCAATTAGCATTAATGTCTCAAATTTGTTATCGCAATCTTAGGAAATATTGTTGTAAATCATCTATAACTAATTAATGTTATTTACTATTAAGATTGATTTGTAAATTTCCTTAAGAGAAATATTTTGTCCGATTTTATTTGTAGGGACTAAATGTACAATATTAAAATTGTAAAAAGATTTTTGAGGCCAAATCTTCTCTAAAAATGTATATATAGATATAGTTTGATGTTGAAAATATGATATTATGTGACAAACCGATAGTAATTAAAAATACTTTCGTTAGAGAAATATAAATGCTTTTGTTGCTATTTAAAAAGCTTATTTCAATATTTGCAAAGAAGAATGATCTCAGTTTTGTATTTTAATTTGAAATCTTGTTGCGAGACTAAAAACATTATAAAGAAAATCATGTGTTAGTTTCATTTTCTTCCCTTCTAAGTTCTAATCTTTTTCTCAGCCATGACTTGAACCCATATTTTCTTTCTATATTTTTTCGTTTAAAATTATGTCTTTAAAACTTTTGAACTTTACGCAAGTTCTTTATTTGTATTCAAATCAAATTAAATGCATGTTGATTAAAAAAATACTATGCGTTTGTTATTCAAGTTAAAAAAAAAGAAAAAGAAAATTTAAAGTGTGGCTTACAAAATAATATGATCATTTTGTGTTACAAAATTTGAGAAGTTGACAACGGGATAACCGATGCTAATGTAAATTAAACAAAAACATTGTAGACATATATATTTGGTCATCTTATTACACTATAAATTCTTTTACAAAATCACTATCTACCATGATGTTCAAGAAAAATGTCTAAAACATTAGAATGTATTATTGATGAAACTTGCAAACTGTTATTCTGGTTGTTGTGGTTGTCTTTGGAAATGCTATTACATCTCTTATGAAACTCGCACCTCCCAGCATCATCACCATCTTACTTCTTTTTCAGAAAAAAAAAAACAAAAAAAAAAAAACAAATTTTTACTTCAAAATTTTGAAATCATAATACAACGAACACTATTTATTTATTACCTTTTTCAAATTCTTCTCTTCCCAAAGTTTCTGATTTTATATTTTTCTTACATATAGTTTTATAATATGAGAACAATTCCACAAAAGACCACATAAAAAGAAGAAAAATTAACTAAACATAAAAAGTAGGACGGACGAGGATCTATTCTTCTATGAAAATTTACTTTTTACTAGATCTTAGATTTATAGGTTTAAAAGCTATGGTTAGCTTTTATCCTCATAAATTCAAAATGCTTTCCGAAAAACGGACAATAATTGAATAATCAGTTTGTTTTCTACATAATTTAACAAACCAAAACTTTTTAATCATTTTGTTGGGAATCTTTTTCCAACAAAACACCTAAAACTTAACAAAAAAAATTCTCAGACATCAGCCACGTGTCATCATTTGTTAAGCCAGTCGTCACTTTAAGTAACCGCTTGTTACTTTAATAAGCGGTCCCAAGTCAACTCGCGCCACTCAATCATGCTTATGTAAATCAAAACTAAACGCAGACGCAATCACCATTTTTTTTTTATAGAAATGCTCAATATCGTACCTTTTAAGGAAACTTTTGCTTTTCAGAATCACATAATCTATATACCAATCATAAGTTTCCAAATTTTGTTCTAAAAATATCATCTTTTTTGTCTTTTTTAACCAGAATTTCATCCTTAATTCGTGCTAAATCATTTTCCAAAACATTCATAGTTTTTGTTGGTTTATGACCAACTAACAAAATATCCTCAAGATTTTTTTCTGTGTTGTTCTATATAAAGCAATACCACAGAGATCAATTTTTTATTCATTCTTAGTTTATGTTAATAATCACAATGGTTTGGTTAATGAAAGTTTTTGTCTTTGTGACATTAGTCTCTTTAGTGTTTGTAATAACAGAATCAGCTCCTGAATCTGCTCTTATTACCAAACTTCCTGGCTTCGAAGGCACTTTTCCTTCAAAACATTACTCCGGGTAAAATATTGAATTTTCTGTTCTTGAAATTTTAAATTTTCAAAATATTGAATTCTTGATTTTGGTTTTGGATATAAGGTATGTGACTATTGATAAGGATCATGGAAAGAATCTGTGGTATTACTTTGTTGAATCGGAGAAGGATCCATCGAAAGATCCGGTCGTACTTTGGCTCAATGGTGGTCCAGGTTGTTCAAGCATGGATGGATTCGTGTATGAGCATGGTCCATTCAATTTTGAACTACCAAAGAAAAACAATAGTCTCCCACTCTTGCATCTTAATCCTTATAGTTGGTCCAAGGTGATTTTAAAGAACAGTATTGATTTTTTTTTTTTTCTGGTTTTACTTTGTGTAATGTTTTGATGTATGATTTGTTTACTTTTGCAGGTCTCTAACATCATATACCTTGATTCTCCTGTTGGTGTGGGATTCTCTTACTCAAACAACATTTCTGATTACATAACTGGTGATACTAAAACCGCGGTTGACTCTCACGCGTTCCTTCTCAAGGTGAATCATAGCAAATGTTTTTAGATTTTTGGTTGTAATTCTGATCACTAAATGCGTTGTTCCTTAAAATGTTATTCCCCAGTGGTTCCAAATGTTTCCTGAGTTTCAATCAAATCCATTTTTCATCTCTGGAGAATCTTACGCCGGAGTTTATGTCCCAACTCTTGCTTCAGAAGTTGTCAAAGGTATCTTCTCCATTCATAGTCTATGATGCATCTTGTCAAGCTTTTTTATCCATCTTTTGGTTTATGTTTACCTTGCAGGGAACAAAAATGGGGTAAAGCCGTCTCTCAACTTCAAGGTAACGAGATTTAACGACTAAATCTCGGTTTCTTGAGTTCTCGTTTAGTTTCAGAAAATGATTGGATGATCTGGACAGGGATATTTGGTTGGCAATGGAGTTGCGGATCCAAAGTTTGATGGAAATGCTTTTGTGCCGTTTGCACACGGGATGGGACTAATCTCTGATGAACTCTTTGAGGTTTGTTTAGTTTCTCAATCGATGCTTACTCTTCCACTTTCTTTCTTCTTATATTATCTAACACATCGAAAAGAAAATCGCAGAACGTTACAAAAGCTTGCCATGGAAATTTCTATGAAATAGAGGGACTTGAGTGCGAGGAACAGTATACGAAAGTTTCTGATGTATGAATAATGTTTTTATGTTAATTTATAGACAATAAGAATGTTTGTAAGATGGTAGTTTTAATATTATTCTTACATGTTAGGATACTGAAAGGTTGAACATATACAACATTCTTGAGCCTTGTTACCACGGAACATCGCTATCTGCTTTCGACATTAGATCACTACCTTCAAGTCTCCTTGAGCTAGGTAAAACCGAACGACCGTTAGCTATAAGAAAAAGAATGTTTGGTCGAGCGTGGCCAGTTCGTGCTCCTGTTCGTCCAGGCATTGTTCCTAGCTGGTCTCAACTTCTTGCTGACGTCTCTGTTCCTTGCATTGTAAGTAAACCAAAACCACATGCCTCTCTGTTTCACCACTTTGAGATTATAAGCTGAAAAAAAGAACGTTTATTTACAGGATGATAGAGTTGCAACAGCGTGGCTGAACGATCCAGCGATTAGGAAAGCTATTCATACTAAAGAGGTCTCAAACTCGGTTTTTGATTACTACTATATATCATGAAAACAGATGATTGATGTGTTGGGAATCTTTACAGGAGAAGGAGATTGGAAGGTGGGAACTTTGCAGTGGAAAACTCTCGTTCGATCACGATGCAGGAAGCATGATCAAATTCCATAGAAACCTTACTCTAAGTGGATATAGAGCTCTTATTTACAGGTACTTAAACAAGAACATATAAAATGAATCTGAAGCCATAGGCTATAGTTTAGAGAATGATGAAATAAGTTTTCATTTGTAGCGGGGATCACGATATGTGTGTTCCGTTTACTGGCTCTGAAGCTTGGACAAAATCTCTTGGATACAAAGTGATTGATGAATGGAGGGCATGGATATCAAACGACCAAGTCGCGGGGTAATCTTTCTTGGCCTAGTCGAAAATATAATTTCTTTCTGGAGCTGCCAATGTTTCTACAATAATGTATTCACATATTTGCAGGTATACGCAAGGATATGCAAACAATCTCACATTTTTAACCATCAAGGCAAATATTGAATCTCAACTCAAATAACCATCTCATTTAATTTTGAAAAAAATGTTTGTTATAATTTTTATTATTGTGGTAATTTGCAGGGTGCAGGACATACGGTTCCTGAGTACAAACCGCGGGAGGCTTTAGACTTCTATAGCCGATTTCTAGCAGGAAGCAAGATTTAAGAGACCTGTGTCATGAATTTCATATTCTGTGTTGTATTTAAAAGTGATCATCTTATAGTATCTTGATTAATTTGAATAAGAAAGATATGTTCTTTAGCTCATTCTTTATCATAAAACTTCATGTATTCCTCTATACTTATAGCAGAATGCTTGCTGTTTCTACTTCCTACGTTTGAGCTGTGTGCCGTTCACCACATTAAAAGAAGTTTGAAAATATGTTCATAATGCCTTTGTGGTCCATTTCCACTAAACCAAACTACAAACTGAGATGATTTCAATTTCTAAAACAGTCCTATGGAAAAAAAAAAAAAGCTGCTTCACATTATTTCCTTGTAGAAATGGTCAGACTTAAATCTTAATATAGTTCAATACAGGTTTTTAATAAAAAGGTTTAGAAAAAGGTCTTTATTTATTTTTTCCACTAATGTAAGCTTAAATCCATCTTAGTAGTTATATATTAACTTAGTGAATTATAGCTTCATCAACATAGGAGAATGCAAGTTTCAACATTGTCCTCTGTGACAAGACAGAGGAATAACAGAGTTGTGGGAGCGCAGCCTTTCCTTTATAAGCTTTGCAGACTAAGTCCACAAAATCACCAATATTCTGCCAAAAAATATAACACAATCAGTATGTGATTTTTCACCAAAAAACACAATTAGCCAAAGTTATAAAGAAGTTATGTATACTTCGTAGAGTGGTTCGCCGTTGAGTGTCATCCATGGTACGTATTTATGCTCCGGTTTTAAACTTAATGTCTGGTTTGCATACCCAAGTATCAGCTGTGCAATAACAACCAGAACAAAAATTAGAGAATCATATTGTAAAATGTGTATAATAAGTGTTTTGTTTATGTGTACACCTACTTCTTTAGAGAGATCACCATTGTAACAATCATTAATCGCTTTCTCGCCTCCATACTTCTTAACACATGATTCCCAAGCATTCGTGTTAGTTTCAACACACCGTATGAACTTATAGTGCAATCTCTGCGTTCCAAAACCATCACAATTTTCATACTCATTTTGTCACACAAAAAAAAAAGAGTAAATAAATGCATTAATCATTACGTTATGTACCTGATTAGGCCAAGTTCTTATGGCACAAGCTTCAAGGGCGTTTAATTTGCATTCTTCTTCACCATGCTTAATTCACAAATTTATCAAACATAATCATTTAGAATAAGATTATGAAATAATCATATAAATAGGACCATTTAAGAAAAGGGAAAATTGAAAAGAACCTGGCAAGTAACGGTAAGATCATCGGAAACATGAGCGTTACCGAATGGAATGAGCTTGAGATCGGTGATTGTGTGGAGATCGGTGTTAAAGATTTTGCCTAGATGATGGACGATGAAATTCTGACAAGAAGGACAAAGTGATTCATAGTAAAGATTGAGCTTAACTTTGTCGGATTGTCCAGCCACGAGGTTGTGTGAAAATGTGAATAGGAGGAGGCAAGCGAAGAAACAAAATTTGGTTGAAGAAGAAGAAGAAGACATTGTTCTTAATGAGAATTGGAGTTGAGTGCTCTTGACTAGTTGCTTTGTGTGTGTATCCCATTTATAGATAAGATATTTTTGATATTTTTTGTCCCTACTCCTTAGTAACCACTACCAGTCTACCGGTGGGGGATCCAAGTCTAAAGTTTATGGGTGATAATATATTTATCATTTAAATCAAAGCAATTTAAATTTTGTAAGAGTTAATTATGTGTAGATAGTCAAATTTAGGCTCAAAAATGGTAAACATGAGTGGTAAAATAATTATATGGGAAACGATGCGAGGTTCATTTTAATAAATAACGAGGATAATGTATAAATTGCATGTCATTTAGAAAGAAAAACAAAAATAGTGAAATATGGAAAAATCTCGTGCACATTTCACCTACGTAAAGATATTTTGCAAATTCACTTTTTCCAATAGTAATTTTGACAACTTGAATCAAAATTTTAGTCATTTAGTGAAAATACTAATTTTATAATGAGACTCCCAACAAATGAAATTATCTATACAACATTGAATATATATTTTTAGAATGATGGTAAGAAATAAAGGTGGTTATATTTTTCAAAGTTATGTTCTATTAGATTGTAGACAAAAGAAAACTGGAGTTGAAGCCCTTCATTCTTCATCATTAATAAAACATATAAAGTACTGAAACGCGGTTTTAGCTGCGGTTTTACCTCACAGGTTTGGAGAGCTGTAGCCAAAAACATTTTTAAAGCAAGGTATTCGACGAGCTGGTCCTCCCTAATCAACTCTGTTTCAAAGAAGTGGAATGATCGAATCGAAAACTTCATTGTGAGATACGTATTCCAAGCCACGATCCACACTATATGGCGAGAACGAAACGGGAGAAGACACGGTGACAACCCGAGCACGCCAAGTCAACTAATCACATGAATAGATAAACAACTTCGGAATCAATTTTCAGCAATAAGAGCCACTGGAGATAGACGATACGACAAAGGCCTTCAACGATGGTTTGAGTCGAGACTCTAAACTAAAAACATTTTGATTTTTTGTTTCGATTTCTGTTTTCTCATTTTAAGCCAAAAGTTGCACTAGTTGTAAAAACGTATATTTTTTTCTTTGAATTTAATTTAATATTACATTAAAAAAAAAAAAGAATGTATGCCTTCTTCTAATAGCAGAATGCATGCCTTCTTCTTAATTAAAATTTTCAACACACTATGGCTGAGATTTTGGCACTTGCATTGATTATTTGGACTACGTGTAGCCGCAAGCTTAATTAGGATGTCACACTACCTGCATCTATGGAGCTAAAATTGTTGTTGCATCATCAAGTTTCTCATTTCTTGCTTGATTTTTTTTGTTTTTTTTAAGTAACATGGCAGAATTTGGTATTAATAAACATTTCAACAAATTTTGGAGACAAATGCTATTAATTTTATTTTCTAGCTAAGGGTATTTAACAAATTTAATTATTTTCATTATACTAAATTTGCCACCAGTGATATTGCCTAAATTTTTGATGAGGCTGTCCTTTAACTAATTACTTGTAGTTGTAGATATGACATTCAGCGGTGAACCACTCTACGACGTATATTGATTGTGTTTTTGGTGAATACTCACTTACTGATTGTGGACTTCCCAAAACTCTGTTATTCCTCTGCCTTGTCTCAGTGGAAAATGTCGTAAGCCAAACTTGTTGTTGATGACAAAGAATTGGGCCTAAACGGTTCAGCCCAATTTTATATATGTGGCCCGTTTAAATATCTCTAGGTCTGAGCAAGTGAAAAACGACGTCGTTCAGTTTCTCACTTCTCAACTTCGAGCCTAAGGTTTTGCCGGCGAAGCTCCGACGAATCTTGTCGTCTTCAATTCTTCAATTTCTTCTCCATAGCTTATCGCATTCAACAGATTCAAGTGAGTTTGTCTTCGTGTTGTTTGTTTTTGTTTTGTTCTTGGTTTTAAGATCTTGGTTGGTTCTATTTTCGTTTCTAATTTATGGGTTTATTGGATTTGCCCTCAAATTATTTGCAGATTTCATGGGTTTTTTTAGATCATGTAATGTTGTTGAATTGGGTTTTGAAGTTATTATGTTCATGTAATCTCGTATAGGATACCAATTAGTTGTTATTTAATTTAATTAGTAAAGTTTTGATAGAAGATGTGGCTATGTTTCATTGAATTTTATGTTTTATTCATCACATCACTTCTTATGATTTAATAATCCAGTATAGTTGCACGTTTCATGTATTGTGAGCTGAAGTTTAAACTACTTTAGTTGTTTATTAATTTTGCAGAATGGACTTTGAGTCTCAACATACAATAGAAATGCTCAATGTCCAGAGTGAATATATTGATATGAATGAGGAAGATGTTCAAGATGAAGACATTGAGATGGATGAAAGAGAAACAGAAATTGAAGAACCAGAGCAAAGTGACACTCAAGCAACAACGCAAGAAACTCAAACTCTACGGAAGAGACGGTTAACTTCATGGTCCATGATCTAAGGTGAAACGTTGTGAACATGCGCTCGCTGGTATGTCTGATGAAGTTTTGCTTAACCTAGAGTAGCAACTGTGCTAATAAATGTAAATCATTTTTCCTTCGATGAGAAGTGATATGGTTCTTAAATCTTTTGACTTTAACTTTGAGAATGACTTGTTGAAAAGTCAATAATAAAGTTAAAGTCAACGGAAGAAGCCAACAAACGTGTTCCCTTCCCACAAGTAAGAGAACAAGTCATCTGAATTTTATCGTTCCTACTTCATAGATTTTCCTGCTACATTTTTCTCTTTCATCAGATCCGTCTTGTTGTTATTTTGCGATATCAGGGGTTCTGATTGTTGGGTACTCCCAAGAGGGAGATGTTTCACTAATTAATTTACCTACCAAGAAGAAGAGCTTTCAAGTAAGTAACTCTTGCTTTTTGTCAATTGTTTTCTTTCTGTTTCAGATTTATTTCACCGATTAAGAAGGTCTTCTAGGAACGAATACACTATTTAAATAGAAACATCCCGAATTTATTTGTAGGTATGGCTAAAGCCAGGGGGAAAATTCCTGAGCGATGGAGCTACGATGTATTCTTAAGTTTCCGTGGCGAAGATGTGCGGATGAACGTTATAAGCCATCTCTATGATAGTCTCAAGAGATCTGGGATTCACATATTCATGGACGACAAAGAACTAAAAATAGGAGAAAACCTTTCTCCAACCCTTTTGAAGGCGATTAAAAACTCCAAAGTTCACCTTGTCGTTTTGACAAAAAATTATTCTTCATCAATGTGGTGCCTTGATGAACTTATGCACATTATGGAATGTCGTAGAAACAACCCAGGACATGTGGTATTCCCAGTTTTCTACAACGTTGACCCATCCGATGTGCGTAGACAAAGAGGATCATATGGTGAATCTTTTTCTAGGCATGAAGCCCGCTACCCAGAGAAGTTGCAGAAGTGGAAGGAAGCTTTAACAGAAGTTGCAAATCTATCTGGGCTTGTCTGGGCAAACAACCAGTAAGTTCGTGTTTCTCTGCTGTTGGCTTGGATTTTTCATCTTCTTTTTAACAAGTAATGATATACATTATGCAGGGCTGAGGTAGAGTTAATCGACGAAATAACTAAAGAAATTAGGAAAATGTCGTCTATATCATACATGCAGTTACCAGCAAACGCTGTTGGTATCAGACCACGTGTACAAGAAATTTATAAGCTATTGTGCTTTGGTTCGGATGATGCACGAATTATCGGAATCTGCGGAATGGGTGGGATTGGTAAAACAACACTAGCGAAGGCAGTCTATAATCAATTCTCTGATCGTTTTGAAGGAACAAGTTTCTTAGAAAACGTTAAGGAATACTCCAAGAAACCTGAAGGGAAAATTCATCTTCAGCGAAAACTTCTTTCTGATATCACAAAAAACAATGACCAAGTGTTCAACATGGATCACGCAGTGAAACAAAGATTTTGCAATAGAAGAGTACTTGTTGTAATTGATGATGTTGAAGACGTTGATCAGCTAGCTTCAGTCGGAATAGATTTGAGCTGCTTTGGGCCAGGAAGCAGGATAATCATTACAAGCAGGGACATGCATTTGTTAGAGTTGCTCAGCGTTGAAAATATATATTTACCAAATGCGCTCAACAGTGAAGAATCTCTTAAGCTTATAAGGTTGCATGCGTTTCGAACAAGTGAACCTTCTGAAGAGTTTATCCTTCTCTCAAAAAAGTTGGCTAAATACTGCGGAGGACTACCCTTGGCTATGGAAGTCTTGGGTAGTTTTCTTTTCAAGAGAAGCATTTCCGAATGGAAAAGCACATTGAAATCGTTGAAAAGTTTACCCAATGATAACATTCAAGCCAAGCTTGAGATCAGCTTTGATGCTCTAAACGCATTCCAGAAAGATATATTTTTGGATATTTCTTGCTTCTTCATCGGTGTGGATAAAGACTATGTACGTTGCATATTGGATGGATGCGACTTATATCCCGACATAGGACTCAGTGTACTAAAGGAAAGGTGCCTCATTACAGTCCATGATAACAGGCTAATGATGCACGACTTATTACGAGATATGGGAAGACATATTGTCCGAGGAACATCTCCAAAAAACTGTGAAAGATGGAGTAGATTATGGGATCCTGTTGATGTTATGAATGGATTGGCAAACTATCATGTAAGTAACAAAAAAGTTCCTATGCATTCTCTTTCTCAACCAAAAATTATAAGGTAAACTTGGGATAACATTTCAATGAAAAAATTGCTTGTTCAATATTAGGGAACTCGTGCAATTGAAGGAATCAGCTTGAAGGCCGAAGTTACGTCTGTTGAGACTTTGGAGGTTAAAGCATTTTCAAAACTGAAGATGCTGAGACTGTTACAACTCAGTCATGTACATCTCAAGGGAAGCTATGCAAATTTTCCAAATCGTTTACGATGGATTTGCTGGTTAGGATTTCCTCTACACTCCATTCCAACAGACTTTCGTTTAGGAAGTTTAGTTGTCATGGACATGCAGTACAGCAACCTTAAACGACTTTGGGGTGATGGAAAGGTAAAAATTTTAGAATATATCTTGGTATAAGCATGATCATTTTAAGCTTATTTTGAAATTATATAACTAATTCTTCGTTGTTGTGGTGTGATTATTGCTTTCTTTTATTTTGTTCTATCTGCAGCAGCCTCAGTCCCTTAAGGAGTTAAAATACCTTGACCTCAGTCATTCTATCCAATTGACAGACACTCCAGACTTTTCAAATCTCCCCAATCTTGAGAAGTTGCTCTTGATTAATTGTAAAAGTTTGGTTCGGGTTCACAAGTCGATAGGGACTCTTCACGAAAAGCTGATACTATTAAATCTAAAAGACTGCACCAAGCTTCGTGACCTCCCTTTGGAACTTTATATGTTGAAATCGCTGGAAACTCTCATTGTCTCAGGCTGCTTTAAACTTGAGAGATTGGACAATACTTTGCATGACATGAAATCCTTAACAACTCTTAAGGCCGATTATACCGCTATAACGCAAATTCCATCTATGAGTAATCAACTGGAAGAGTTATCTCTTGATGGCTGCAAAGAGTTATGGAAAGTCAGAGACAACACTCATTCTGATGAAAGCCCTCAAGCTACTCTATCTCTTCTATTCCCATTAAATGTTATAAGCTGCCTGAAGATTTTACGTTTAGGTTCCTGCAATCTATCTGATGAATTGGTTCCCAATAATCTTGCGAGTTTGTCTTGTGTTGAGGAGCTTGATCTACAGGGCAACAACTTTCGCAATTTGCAAATGGATTTTGCGGGTCTTTCAAGTCTACAGATTCTGAAAGTGGATAGTTGCTCAGAACTTCAATCCATGTTTAGTTTACCAAAAACATTGAGATCCTTCTATGCGAGCAACTGTATCATGTTGGAAAGAACTCCAGACTTATCAGAATGCTCGGTGTTGCAATCGTTGCACCTCACAAATTGTTTCAACCTTGTTGAAACGCCGGGCCTGGATAAACTGAAAACAGTTGGAGTCATCCACATGGAAATGTGCAACCGCATATCAACTGATGACAGAGAAAGCATCATGCAGGTTTTTTTATATATCTCTCTTTTTATTTCCTAAACTATTGAACTGATTCCTGATTATTGAGCAACCTTCAACACTTTTTACTCTTAGTTTCTATCACTAGGAAAGTGTCATTGGTTATGATTTATATGATGTTGTTTTGTGTTACAGGGTTGGGCAGTGGGTGCCAATGGTGGAATTTTTATCCCGGGATCAAGCGTTCCAAACTGGGTTAGCTTCAAGAATGAGAGGCATTCGATCTCTTTTATTGTGCCTGAAAGTTTGAATGCTGATCTCGTCGGGTTTACCTTGTGGGTACCATACGTGAGTCAGCAAAATGATGTCATGTCTGGATACCCTCCAAAGATCATAGTGAACAATCACACCAAAGAAGATGTATGGATTCGCAGTCCAGCAACAGATCACATTCGTATGTACCATGAAAAACACATCTGGCAAGGACACTTTTCAAATGAAGATTTTTGTTTGGACACAGGGGATCAAGTGGAAGTTTCTGTTGATTTTGGAGATCAATTCACCATTCTTGAGATAGGACTAACTCTTTCTTACATAGAAAAAGACAGTAATTCATCAGACGAAGACGTTTCAGATAGTAGGCTTCATGAAATCATAGACGATGAAATCATTGATGATGAACTCGTTCTGACAGAAAGCCAAAGAAGACCTCGCAAGTAAGATATACAAAATAGAACCATCAGTAACTTTTGCTATTCATGATGTTTGTTTTTTTTTAACCCCGGTCTTATCTTCTCTTGTCGTGTGAATTCTAGGAAACAAAAGACGACACTTCTGGGGACGTTTGTTTTGTTGTCATTCATTATTATTGTGTTGTATTACCACCGTTGGTGATCCAAAACGTTTATTTCAAACTTGGAGTGGAAAGTAGCTATTCACTAAAGGAACTTCGCGGTGATCACAAATTGACAACTCTTCGTAAGTAAAATCTCCACTGTCTATCAGTTACTTTTAAAATTTTCGTGTGTCTCTGTGTGTGTATTTACAACTTTGGATTGATTTCAAATTTATATACAATGAGTAATTCTAAATTCGTTATTATATTTTTTGCCGTCGTCGAAGTCGCTATTGCTGTTGCAGTCATTAACAAACGAACATGCCCTAACTTAGTGATTATTAGCTTCATCGCATAGGAGACTTGAAGCTTCGACACTTTCCTCTAGTACATGCTTAGTGGAGTCATAATGAACATTTTACACTCACTGACTCACAATAAGCTCTTTGGTTACGTGAAACAATTATATTTATTTTTATCACCTACTAATCACTACAAGTATTCTTCATTTTTCTTTTTCTTTTTTGATGAAATGTAAAATTGATTAATCAAATTGAAACCTTTACAAAAAAAGTTTTATCAACATGAACAGAGAAATAAAACAGAACAAAAACTAGAAATCAGAAAGAGGGAATCTTCATTCTTCATCATTAATATATGATCATATAGTCCTCTTCTAATGAATATATTTTGGCACTTGCTTTGATTATTTGGACTACATACGTGTAGCCAATCTTTTGGCTAAAAATTTTAATCTTTTTGTTTTTTTTGGCAAAGAACACATATTAGGTCTTCCAATCTTTTGTAACACGGAAACTTTCATTATATGATATTAACTTTTTAGCAAACAAAAAAAAAACATTTACCCGCAAGCTTAATTAGGATGTCACTACCTGCATCTATGAAGCTAAAATTGTTGTTGCATCATCAATTTTCTCATTTCTTGCTTTATATTTTTTAAGTAATTTGGTAGACTTTGGTTTAATAAACATTTCAACAAATATTGGAGACAAATGCTATTAACTTTACTTTCTAGCTAAGGGTAATTAACAAATTTAATTCTTTTCATTATTCTAAATTTGCCACCCGTGATATTGCCTAAATTTTTGATGAGGCTGTCCTTCAACTAATTACTTGTAGTTGTAGATATGGTCTTAATATAGTTCAGTTTAGGCTTTTTCATTATAAAGAAAAAATAGATAAAGCAGAAGGTTCATAAACGCGTAAACATAAAAGTTTAGAAGAAACGTCTTTATTTATCATTCCACTTATAGCATAAAGCTTAAATCCATCTTATAATTAACCTAGTGATTGATAGCTTCATCGACATAGGAAACTTGAAGCTTCAACACTTTCCTTTCAAACAAGGCAGACGAACTGCATAATTTTGGTAGAGCCTTTCCTTTGTACGCTTTGCAGATTTGTGCAACCAAATTATGGTAATTCTGCATCCCCAATAACACAAGACATTTGAAATTAGTTAAAAATGTAAATAAACCAAAGGAAGTACTGTTTTTAAAGGATTAAAATATACATCATAGAGTGGTTTGCCGTTGAGTGTGACCCATGGAACGTATTCATGTTTCGGCTTCAAACTCGAGGTCTGTTTTGCATACCCAAGTATCAGCTGCAATTACATAAAAAAATGGTTATAATTAT
The DNA here is from genome assembly GCA_905216605.1 of Arabidopsis arenosa. NCBI lineage: Eukaryota > Viridiplantae > Streptophyta > Magnoliopsida > Brassicales > Brassicaceae > Arabidopsis > Arabidopsis arenosa. Next base: position 13,858,425 of record LR999453.1, on the reverse strand, counting down.
ATATGTGTATATTTTTTTTATGATTTTTGTATATAGACCTACCTTTTTAGAGAGATCACCATTGTAACAATCATTGATAGATTTCTCACGTCCAGATTTTTTAACACATGATTCCCAATCATTCGTATCCTTTTCAACGCAGCGTATGAACTTGTATTGCAATTTCTGCGTTCCAAAACCATCACAATTTTTGTATTAAGCTTCTAACACATCCACACATACAAAATAGTATAAACATAGTAAATAAATGTATTCGTCCTATACCGGATTGGGCAAAGTTCTTATACCGCAAGCTTCGAGGGAGTTTAGTTTGCATTCCTCTTCTCCATGCTTCACAAAATTCCCAAATTTAGTTAACTAGAGTCTAGAGCGGAGTCAAAGTAATTTATCAACAAAAAGTGAGAAAATTGAAACTAACCTGGCAAGTAATAGTCAGATTATTGGAGACATGAGCGTTACCGAATGGAACGAGCTTGAGGTCAGTGATTTTGAGGAGATCAGACTCAAAGATTTTACCAAGATCATCGACGATGAAATTCTGACAATAGGGACAAAGTGATTCATAGTAAAGATTGAGCTTCACTTTGTCGGATTTTTCAGCCACGACGAGGTTGTTTGAGAATGTGACCAGAAAGAGGCAAGCTAAGAAAAGACATGGGAACAGAACAAACTTGGTTGAAGAAGAAGAAGCCATTTTTAAGAGCATTAGTAAAGAGTTTGTGTTGAGTGCTTATGACTACTACTGCCTTGTGTAAACATTTAATAGATACTTTTACCGTACTGTAAATGCTTTTTTTACTAGTTGGTAGTATTTTTCACTTGGGTCTCTTTTTGACTTTTGGGTCCATGGTAACTCAAGATGCAAATAATCTACTCATTTCCAGAGTGATCAACTAGCTAGGCTGGTAGTGTAACAGACTAATTGTTTTTATCTTCCATTTGAGTATATATTAAGACATATAGTATTATATATCTTGATTATTTAGGTTATAAGATTGTTTTGTTTTTATGTTTAAAAATAGAATCACACCAGCTGTAGTTTCTACTTTTAGTTTTACCTGTCTGAGTAGGTGTTGATGCATCTTTCAAATTACTAAACTTTAATAGTTTTTTGGAATCATTTTAACGTCAATAAGCTAAAGAGGATGTCTAGTTTAAACCAATTAGAGGTATAGTTATCCAAGATAATTAACGACATTTAACTAAATAAACACAACTTATCGTTTCATCAAGAATAATAGCTAAACAAAATAGAAACAGTAGTACATGGAAAACTTGATACGAGATTAAAGAATTGGGAGAGCTAATCATTAGTTTAATTTTTGTTTTTTATGTATTAATCTTGTGTTAGTTATGTCTTTAGAACTTAAAAATTTTATAAGCAAGTAATTAACAAAGGTGAGGCGTTTTCGGTAATGGTAGATATGGGTGTCGATTGCTTGGCTAAAGAAGTAATTGACGGTTTCGATGTAGGGTTCTATTGAGCGTGACATCGCGTATCACCCGGGAGATTTGAGCGGGTCCGACTAGCGCTAAAAATTGAATCATAGACCGGGACATAGAGTCGAACTAACGAATTCCGAGCCCCTAATGTAATTTCCAAATAACATTATTCGTTTTTTTTCTTTGTAATAAATTTTTCTTTTCTTAAAATGGGAGCCCCATTGTAAATTTGTAATGTTTCATGTCTATGGATTCAAATCCGGCTCTACGGATAAATCGGATCTTCTGTTGCATAAACAGCAGCAAGGAAGTATGGTTCAACTTTTAACGGGTTGGCTGATTTTATAGCCATAAACTAGTTGCATTCTCAGCTTTTCCCCCCAACCTTTTCGCTCCAGCTAATTCCACCATTAACTTAGATAATTCTCGCAATTTCAACATGTACTTTCGGATTCATCCTTAAAACTACGCCTCCAATTGAACCGGTCATTAAACCGGTACCACATAACCCGGTTTGATTTAATTCAAATTTAACCAAATTTAAACCCGATTTTGACCAAAATTTTATAAAATCAGCCAACCCAACCGAATCTTATTCTTCTTCGGCGGCGATTGGTGGTCACGCGCTTGACGGTTGGGTTGGCTGATTTTATAAAATTTTATGGCTATAAAATCAGCCAACCCACTTTTAACCGCCGAAGTTAAATGGTGGAGTCAGAGTCACTCGTAGATAATTAATTTCTTTCCAACTCAGATCTCTATTCGGTGTACCCATATTTTTTTTTGGATTGATATCAATATCATATAATTTAATTTAATATGCATGTCGGTGGAATAGTTATGAATTCGTTTCATCATAAAGGACTGTGATTGACTAATGATTGTTCTTTTTTTTACTTAAGTTACTGTTTTGCAAAAAATAATAATTTCGTTGTAGTGACTGAACTACTATTTTTATGCTAGCAAATTAATTCTACAATCACATTTAAAGCGAGAAAGAGAGAGAGTTTTGCTAGAGAGAAATGGCGAGATCTACGGTGCTAATCGCGGCGGTTGTACTAGCTTTTCTGGTCGCGGCGTCGATACCAGAAGTAACAGCGAAGAAATATACAGTCGGCGACAAAAAGTTCTGGAACCCAAACATTAACTATACCTTATGGGCTCAAGGCAAACATTTCTACGTCGGAGACTGGCTCTGTACGTTCTCTCTATCTCTCCCACTCTCAGATCTGTTATATTTAGATCTGACGAGTTTAGCTTCAAATCTTGTAATAGTTTCAAAGTTGAACTTTAAGTCCAGATCTAGTTAAAACACAACTCTTTAAGTTGTCCTAAAGAAAGATCTTGGTTCTGTCTTTGGACTTATGTTTTTTATGGTTTCTTTCTTGTCAGATTTTGTGTTTTATAGAGACCAATACAACATTCTTGAGGTAAACAAGGCTGACTATGAAAGATGTATCTCCACCCACCCAATACGCAATTATACACGTGGAGCTGGGAGAGACATTGTTCCACTCTATGAGACTAGACGTTACTATCTACTTGATGGAAGAGGTGGTTGCTTTCACGGCATGAAGCTAGATGTTTTAGTTGAGACTCCTCCTCCTCCTCCTCCTTTTACTTCTCCTCCACCACAATAAGAAATCAATTTTATGTTATCTCTATAAGTTGTTTTGGATTTTTCCGGCAAGTTCACCCACTTGATAAGGCAAATTAAATGTTGTTTTGTACTAAAGAGAACTGATTATGTCGTTAAATTTCATAAGATGTTTTTATGTATATATACTTTTATAATCAGATCTTCTTTAAATAAGTATTGATTATGGTTTGATGACTTGATGATGATAATGTAGTAGTGTAGAGTGTTTATCACATTAGTTACTTGTCCAAATGGTGCTAATATAGTTCAACTCTGGCGGTTTTAATTAACGAATAAACATAAAATTTAGAAATAAGGTCTTTATTTAATTATTTCACACTGACATAAGCTTAAATCCATCTTAGTGGTTTGATAATTAACTTAGTGATTGATAGTTTCATCGACATAGGAGAATTCAAGCTTCGACATTTTCCACTCCGACAAGGCAGAGGAACTACAGATTTTTGGGAGTGGAGTCTTTCCTTTGTAAGCTTTGCAGACTTGGCCCACCAGATCGTCTAGATTCTGCATCCCCAACCAATAACACACACAAAAAACAAAATTAGATGACATTTAAACTTGGTTGGAAAATGTAAATAATGAAATTAAGTGTTAATAAAGGATTTATATATACAGTATAGAGTGGTTTGCTGTTGAGTGTGACCCATGGGACGAATTCATGTTCCGGCTTAAGACTCGAGGTTTGTTTTGCATACCCAAGTATGAGCTGGTAAATTACAACAAAAATAATGGTTATATAATTTATGCAATATATATGTATGTTCTTTTGATGTTTTAATAATTATGCAACCTTTTTAGAGAGATCACTGTTGTAACAAGCATTGATGGCTTTCTCATCTCCATAGCCATTTAAACATGATGATTCCCAGTTTTTGGTATAGTTTTCAACGCACCGTATGAAATTGTACTGCAATTTCTGCGGTCCAAAAAGAAATCACATATTTCATATTAAAATTGTAACAATTATTTTCCCTGAATTCACAAAATATATTAGAGATAAATGCATTACCGGGTTAGGCAAAGTATTAATGACGCAAGCTTCAAGAGCGTTTAGTTTGCATTCCTCTTCACCATGCTTCACAAATTTCCCAAACAATAAGTTACTTAGAAATAGAGTTTAAAATAAACATATACAAGTGATCTTTTATCATATAGACAAGAACAAGAAGGGTGAGAAATTGGTAAGAACCTGGCAAATAACGGTTAGATTATCGGAGACTTTGGCGTTACCGAATGGAACGAGCTTGACATCGGTGATTGTATCGAGATCGGAGTCAAAGATTTTGACTAGTTCATCAACGATGAATCTCTGACAACCGGGACAAAGTGATTCGTAGTAAAGATTGAGCTGAACTTTGTCGGATTCTCCAGCCACGAGTGTGTCTGAGAATGTGAAGAGAACAAAGCAAGCAAAGAAGACAAGCTTTGTTGAAGAAGAAGTAACCATTGTTGAAAATATTTGTACTTAAGAGTGAGTTAGTGAATTGAGTGCTCATTCATGACTACGGCCTTGCTGTTTATTTATAGACAAGATATTTATTTTTTACCGTTAAGTGTTTTTTTTTTACTTTGGGTCCTTTTTGACATTTCTGTCCCACTCTCTCATAATATGTGGAAAGAATTTAAGGGTCATAATTTATTCATCATTTAAATCAAAGTTGATAAAATTTTATAAAGGTTTTATTACGTAGAAAGCCAAACTTTTGTTCAAAAACGGTAAAGAAAATATTGGTAGAATTATAATTAAGAGAGAATGTTCTGTTGATTTTTTTTACAAAATAGCATAGATACAGTAGTATATAAATTTTTTGTCATATTGAAGAAATATCAGATTAACAAAAAGAAAATAGTGTCATTGAAAAAAAAACATGAATTAGAATGACAAAAAAACTTTATCAAAGAAAAAACATGAAATTACGAAGTAAAAATCTCACACACATTTTCATACAGTACTTGTTGAAGGTATGTTATGAATAAAGATTTTTCTATAATCATCATATTTGGCAATTCGAGTAAATTATTTTATCATCTAGTGAAATTGGTCATTTTATAATGAGACTCCCAACAAAAAAAGAACTATACATACAACAAAAAAATAGAATTAAGAAAAAAATATGATAACAAATAAAAGTGGGTATATTTTCTATTAGTCGACTCCATTGTTTAGTGGAGTCATAATGAACATTTTTACCGTTTTATCTAACACACACTGACTGACATAAGCTATTTGGTCTCTGGTCACATTGTGTTTATCAGATGTTCTTTATGTCTAATTAGTGAAGATAAGATTCTACGCCTACTTTATAAAAAATCTGACAGTGAATCATAATTCTATTTTAAATAATGGTATAGCTAGCATGTAACAAATAAAATATAAAATAAAGTGATTAGAAGTTAAGTTACTCCAGCTTCTACCTAACTAGCTAAGTAGGTCTTAATGCATCTTTCAAATTGCAATATTTAGTAACCACTTTATTAGTTTTGGAAAACAATTAATGACAATATGCGCAAGTGGGTGTCTAGCTTGAACCTAATAGAGTCTAGTTTTTCCCTTTTATCTAATGTCATCAAACTAAGATTGAATAAACTCAACTTTCCATTTCATCAAGAATTTTCCCTAAACAAAATTAATAATTGATTTTTACTTAAGTACACAGTTTGATTTATAATAAGATTTGAAACCCTGTTACAAGATTTTAAACCTAAGACTGCAAGATAGCAAATCATCGATTAGTTTCATTTTTAAATATATTTCTGCATGAAACTATTTATTTTGAGTCATCTCTTTAAAATTTTATAAGGTTATACGCCTTTTTAAGTGATTTACTTTATGTGAAATGTCTATACAATTATGAGTTTGCTTTACTAATTTTAGTGCATCTGTACTTAATTTAGGTAGCAAACTAATTCTTAAAAAATGAGATCAACAAATGCCGAATGATTAGTTGTCACGAGCATATTCCAACGTTTGGATTTAGCCAACGAACTAAGAAAACATATTGACTTGTTTATTTAAAAATAAATTAAAAGCATACCGTTGGAGAAATCAGCTAGCCGTTGAAAATATGTAAGTAGCATTAAATTAGTTTTTGTAAGTTTGTGTATATGTTATCAGAACCAATTAAATATTTCGCATTGTATATGTTATGGAACTATGAGTGAAAATTCAATACAATTTTAATATGGTATCAGAACCAAAACATGAGATGTGTTTTAGTCCGTTAAAATATGTTGTCGCCATCACTTCCAAGGGTTTGTAGAACTAATGGTCAATGAGGCATTGAGGCTCGACAAAAAATAAACCCCAAACATACATTAATCCAACCTGAACGAAATCGATTTGAACCGGAATTATTATGACTGATCTGATCCGATCTAAGAAATTTTGTTTATATGAATGTTGCCACACAAAAAACTCGTCAGACAACGCTTTCGCTTATGCTCGGTGTTTAAAGATCTTCTTACTGTTGGACGGATACGAGAACTCAGCCTTAGAATGTCATCTCGGATATAAAAATTCTAATCTCTATTTCATCATCTTTGTTTACATTTCTCTTTGTACTCTATTATAATGCTCCCATCAAGAATTTGTAGATGTGTTGTGTTTGTGTCATTTTACATATTATAAGCATCATAAAACTAGTTTGGAACTATGTGTAGTTCGATGTCTCTTTCTTGGTTAAGAGTTATAAGCGTTATGAGATCAAATCGGACACGTATATACTACGATGGATGTTACAATCTCTAAAAATGGAAATTTTGTACCTAACTGATAAGGTTCGTCAGAGCTATTTGAGAAGAAGAAAAAGGTCATTGCTGAGCTGGAGAAGTCAACAAGTGTGGAAGCAGAGCCTTGGGTCAAAACAGAGGGTTTGATGTTCAGGAGAAGTCTATAAAAAGGAGTTGTTGCTTCTCCTTTCTCTTCTATGCGTTTTATGTTGAATGTTTTGTTGAGCCTGCGTGCTTATGGAGGCGATCGTCATGAGATCGACCTGTTGATTCGTTTGGTAACTTGTTGTTACCAAACGTTCGTTATCCTTTCTTTGTTTATCGATTTGTAAACGCTAGTTATCAATCGATTGAAGTTTCCTATTGATTTTCTGGGGTTGGATTGTTTATATTGATTCTCTGGGTTTGTGCTCGTTGAGGATAGCTAAACTCTATCAATGGTGCGGTGATACTGGTTCGGATCAAACGCAACCATGGGTTTTGTTGAGGTTACGATTTTCACAGGGGATAACGATCTACGGCAATGGATTTTGTGTATGGAGATGAAGTTTCTGCTGGATAATTTCTCAGATCTCCAGAAATTGGCTTTTGCACAACGTTTTATTAAAGGCAAAGCTGAATCGTTTGTCCATTGGAGACAATCGATAATTCCTCTTGAAAGCTGGGACGAATTGAAGCGGAATCTGTTGTTGAGGTTTGGACGCAGTGACGATCCGGAGAGGATCAAAGTGAGCATGGCGAGTAACCAAAATTTGCAGAAAATCATAGAGAATCTTCAAAGCGTTCGTCCATGGAAGGAACAGAGAAAATCTCGAAATCTTCAAGAGGCAAAATCAAGTTGCGTAACAGAATCAGTGGAGACGAAAGTGACTGATGTTGCTCTTGTGCAGAATCAGGTACTAGTCTCTTCTTTGGAACCTAACCTTAGATTTTGCAGTAAGTCAGTAGATGTTTCTGCAGCATGGCCGTTTGAAGTTGTGAGGAACAATCGGGTACATTTACAATCTGGTTTTGAATGTGTCATGAACAAGAATATCGCACACCAAGTGTTTGATGAATTGTCTCTTAGCCGACACAGATTTAAGCAAAGAAGGAAACTGAGTTTGTATCTTAAGTCGTGGAAATTCAAATTCAAACATCAACTCTTTGTCCGAGAGAAATACAAGGGCGTCAATTCTTGTTCTAGAGTTAAAGATGGATTTAAGTGGCATGAGGACGAGCGACCTTCAGATATTGGAGAAGGATGAGAAATACACATATGTCAAGGTTGCTGCGTAACTTGCGGTGGAGACATGATCTTAGGGAATATGGACAGCTTATTCTTGATGATTTGAAGTCCCCCATGGGGCACAAGTGGAAATCTAAACGACTACAAGCAGTTTTTCACCTCAGGCCAAATCCTTCATATGCATTGGATGTTGTTTACAAGCCTGCCGTTGAGCATCAAGATGCTGAGGAGAGGTTTCAGTTTGTCCAAGACTTTCCAAGGAAGTTGCAGGTTCCTACTTTTCCAAGGAAGTCCAGCATACATGCCTCTCATGTTGGTTTGCTACCTACCAGGTCACCTATCCAATTTATGGCGCTGAATGGATTGGATAAGAATACTAATGGGATATCTAAGGGGAGTGCACCAGATTCTATTATTCCATTTGAACTTAGTAGGCTGAACAAACACTACATTAGCTCTTGTGTCAGTTTTCATGCTAACACAAGTGTAAAAAGGACCATGTTTCAGTCCGTGAGAATGATGAGACATCACCAAGACCTGCAACAGTTTACACTTGGTGATGTCAAGTTTCACATGAAGCATAAATGGAGATCTAAGATACTACATTCAACCTCAAGGTCTGCATTTAGATACAAGGGTGCAGCAACGGCGTTTCCGGTGGGATTGCTATGGTTTCAAGTTGTAAATGAAAAAAGAGTGGCTTCGATTATAGTACCATCAAGGTATGTCAGGGCCTACTTCTCTGTATATCCTTTGTGGAATATAAAGCTCCAGCAAGGACACGGGCTACGACAACTATTCAAGACACGGAAATTGTCCAAATCATGGGGAATTAAATTCAAGATCATGGTGCTCTGGTGGGAGGTTGCCTCAGTTCTTCATCACAGGTTGGGAATTGGCAATGAGGTTGTTATTAGGCTGTATACAAGACAGAATGTCCAAGTATGGGATCATTTAGGGCTGCCAGCAAATGCCGGTTTATTGATTTACATTCTAGAAAATCAGATACAAGTTCCATCCCAGCACAAATATATAGATGGGCCAAACAAGAAGCAGCACCTATTGTTGTGGATACAAGTATCCAAGCTTGAGGACAAGCTTGTCCTCAACAGGGGAAGTAATGAGGGTGACACATGTCTGGGGAATGAGATATTGATGATTCACCACAGTTTACTAGTGTGTCTTTGGACAAGACCGGGACTGGAAATTCAGGAGCGTGAAGTTGGTTACACCAAGGATGTTGAGTTCACACTAACTTGGAGAGGTGGAGATAGATTCCGGATACCCATGGAGGATTGTTACAAGTTGTGTGTGTGTGATTACATGGTTCAAAGGGTGCTAGAACATAGCATAGAAAGAGATTCTGGTCCATTTAAAAGGCAGAGAAAGCTGGGCAAGAATTGGTGGTTCAAATACAAAATCAACACTCATATGCTAGCAGCGACAATATGTAGACCGTTGGTGAGATGGTTGGATATTATTTGGGTGCTTTTATTGTTGGGTTGCAGAGGGTTTGAATACTCATGGAAGAGGAAATGTGACAAGACATGGTGGTTTAAATATAAACTAAGACTATCTATTGAAGCTGTCATATGGAAGCAGCATCAAGTTGTTCTGCTTTTTCTTACTGACGTAGAAGACTCAGTCATATTGCCAATAGAGATTCTCGAAGCACTATCCAGACTTCAAGCTTGAGGACAAGCTTGTCTTTTAGGGGGATGTATTGATAAGGTTCGTCAGAGCTATTTGAGAAGAAGAAAAAGGTCATTGCTGAGCTGGAGAAGTCAACAAGTGTGGAAGCAGAGCCTTGGGTCAAAACAGAGGGTTTGATGTTCAGGAGAAGTCTATAAAAAGGAGTTGTTGCTTCTCCTTTCTCTTCTATGCGTTTTATGTTGAATGTTTTGTTGAGCCTGCGTGCTTATGGAGGCGATCGTCATGAGATCGACCTGTTGATTCGTTTGGTAACTTGTTGTTACCAAACGTTCGTTATCCTTTCTTTGTTTATCGATTTGTAAACGCTAGTTATCAATCGATTGAAGTTTCCTATTGATTTTCTGGGGTTGGATTGTTTATATTGATTCTCTGGGTTTGTGCTCGTTGAGGATAGCTAAACTCTATCACTAACCAACTAAATTATTTATGGGGGAGACTAGTAATGAAGATAAACTTGTGTTTGCTAAAATACAATTGGCCAACTTTTGAACAGGAACATGAATTTGATATTAACTCAAAGATAATTACTATGCAACAAGCAAATGTGGATGTAAATAAAGACTAGTAACGATGAAGATATAAGAAACAAATCAGGATTAGAGACTATGCTTGAAGAAAAGTCAAACTCAAACCCCTGTGACCTTGAGATGTGAGCAAAAGTTCATAAGTGGAGACCCACGCTTGAAGAAAATTCAACCGCAAAACACTCATGAACATGAAGACATAACAATTACTAAACGGGATAGAAAATGAAGTTGAGCAATACATTAGTAATTATGAAGACCATTTTTTTGGAAATTACTGATTCAGTAACAAGATAGACAAATAATTATTCACTGGAAATATCCAAAAAAATATAACTAATACCTATATCTTGCCTCTCATGTTATCTAAAAGAAAGCCAGCTCGAGCCGATAATCTCCAGATATATATTGCATGCCTCTACGGCATTTCGATCAAGCTGAAATATCAACTCCACATTTTGGGTGCATGCATTGTTTACCAAGGTTAATGAGCAACAAAAATGGTGTTTAATGCGCCAGAAATTTTGAGAAGTACGTCTTATGGATATCTTTGTCCTTGATTCTAGACTCATTCTAAGTGTTTGTACATTTTAAGCTCAAGGTTGCAAAAGAACAAGAATTAACAAATAACAAGAATAGATGCATTGAGTGTCCTTTACTCAAGGTGTTGTAAGAAGCATCATGCATTCAATAACTAGAACAAGGCTTGGTTCGCTTATCTATTGTGAAGAGTTATATGATATCGAACCTATCAAATGACTACTTCGGTACTTAAAACTACTCAAGGTTTATGAATGGTTTAAGGAAAGCTAGATTATTATGACGTCTCCTTTTTACAATTTTACGTGAAAGGTTGATTGCAAAAAAAAATTGATAGTTCAATTCTTTTGTATATAACCCGCAAATGAATACTCCATGTACCTCAACATGCTACTATTTCGTGTCTCCATTGCTCGGCGAGTAATTATCGTTAAACTAGAGGGGCTCTCCTTAATTGTGTCAGAATTAGATGATTCATATAGTCTATTTCAAGGCATGTATAACTATTTTTAGCCTGAAAAAATGAAAGATCCAAAAGTGTTGAATCTATCAACAGAATCCGTTAAGCTCTCTCTCATTGTCTTTTCTTTTTGTAAAATTTTCTGTCTTCTCACGACGTCCTTTTTGCATAAACGTTTTCTGTTACAAAATTTCACTTGCTTAGGCTTCCTTTTAGAATCTATGTGTTGATCTTGATTCTCTTCTCCATTAGTTTTTGGCATAAAGATCATCAAGATTTCAATAAAGAATGGATCGTGGAGAATTGAGTAGAGTGTTCCAAATGTTCGATAAGAATGGAGACGGGAAGATTGCGAAAAACGAGCTGAAAGACTTCTTTAGAAGCGTGGGAATCATGGTCCCTGAAAATGAAATCAATGAGATGATAGAAAAGATGGATGTGAATGGAGACGGGGTCATGGATATCGATGAGTTTGGATCATTGTATCAAGAAATGGTGGAAGAGAAAGAGGAAGAAGAGGACATGAGAGAAGCCTTTAGAGTATTTGATCAGAATGGTGATGGTTTCATTACAGATGAAGAGCTGAGGTCGGTGCTTGCGTCAATGGGGTTGAAGCAAGGAAGAACACTTGAAGATTGCAAGAAGATGATAAGTAAGGTTGATGTTGATGGAGATGGTATGGTTAATTTTAAGGAGTTCAAGCAAATGATGAGAGGTGGTGGATTTGCTGCTCTTAGCTCCAATTAAATATTCCTAATTTCTTACAATAAATTTTGTATAGATAACCATCGAAGCTAAGACGTTTTTAATCAGGAATGTTTTCTTTTGAAGTATGTAAGATCTTTGTTTATTTTCTTCTAGCGCGATTTAAATAATACCGAACCAAAATTTAGATTGTTGTTGGTAATCAAGAACTTATGTGCAGTGCCGGCCCAAAGTTATTTGATGCCTAAAGCAAACCAAAAATTGTTGCCCCATATTTTTTTTTCGCATAACAAAACAACATAATTCTTTGAAACTTAATCTTTCAGATTTCTAACTAAGTAACAAGTGAGAGAGCTTGGAAATGATTCATACATGAAAAAAACCCCAAAAAAGACAGAGATTGAAGATAGAAGGAGAATCTGGTTTCATAGATTAAAGGGAAATAGAAGAACACAAATCGTCACTTAGTAAATTAGGTTTTGAAAACAAATCAAATTGTTTAATAAATAATTTAAAGTTAATCAAGCCAATATAAATAAGGACAAATCTTGGGTTCACCCCTAGGGGTGAACCCCTTTGTTCACCTCTTTTTTTATTAGCCAATAAGATTATGCCATATAAGATTGTATTTAAACAAAAATAGTTAACTAAAATTTAATTCAGAAAAAACAAAATATGGAAACAAAACCTTACACGTAGTTAACGTCGTTGAACGTCGTCTTCTCTTCTTTTTCTTTTAATAAAATATTTTATAAAGAGATTAGATTAGGGTTTGAAGTTATCTCTTTCTTTTATTTTTTTCAAACCAAACACACCATTAAAAAGATCGACAACCTCTTATATCAGAACCTATTATTTATTATTAAATTTGTAGAAGATGATGCATAAGAAGATGGAGCCAATATCGATCTAAACTCTTAGAGGAAGGAAAATATATTGTTTTTAAAACATCAATTCGTCAGGTAAAGTTTCAGATTCTCTTAATACTAGTAAAAAAATATTTTTTAGTGGTGAACAAATAGAGACAACTAGCTATAATTGGTACATGTGTGAGTTTTTGTGTTAAATTCTTTTATGGATTATATTTTCCAGACCATCGATTTCCCTATTATTGGACTTGTTGATACACATTGAAGTCTCTGGATTTGGTTGAAGTCTCTGAATTAGCGACCTTTAGACGCAAGGTAAAACACAAATATCAATTAAAAAGTATATATATGTGTATAATAATATTAAATGGTTAATGCAGATTGCAATGGAGAGTAGTCATATAAGTGATGACTTTTTAGTCGAGGAAGAAGACGACTCAATAAGTGAAGACGAAGCTTCGGTTAATGAATTTGAAGAAGAAGATGAAATAGCCAACAACGAGGATGACGTTCAAACTGAAGAGGCTGCTACTTTAGAAGCAAATAATGATAATGAGAAGAAAGATGAAATATATGTTGGTATGGAGTTCAGTTCTGATGAGATTGCACATACAACTTATAAAAAGTATGGAGGCAATCATGGTTTCAATGTAAGGAAACAACGGAGGATGAAAAAAAAAGGGAAGGTAGTAAGGCTTCTTTATGTTTGCTCAAAACAGGGGTACATGAAAGAACCTAAGATCATAAAATCTTATTCACAACCAATCACACGGTGTGGTTGTAATGCTCATATGACTTGCTATCTTCAGAAGACCGGAAAATATAAGGTTGTGTCTTTCGAGCCGAACCATAACCATGATTTAGTGAGGACACCTATGAAACATTTGTTGAAGGGAAATCGGGTATTATCTATCTCTCAAAAACAACATGCAGATGATGCCGAGATGTCAGGGATTTCAGCAAAAGCAACCGTTGAAATGATGAGTAGAGAAGTAGGAGGGCGAGTAAATCTGGGTTTTTTGAAGAAAGATTATCAAAATTACATATACCGAAAGCGAATGGCAAAAATGGAAAAATGAGATGCTGGAGCTGTTTTGGAATACTTTCAGAAAAAAAAAGAGGGTAATGCATCTTTTTTCTATTCAATGCAACTTGATGAGGATGATATGATCACTAATATCTTCTCGGCAGATGATCGGTCTATAAGTGATTACAATCTTTTTGGAGATGTCGTTTGCTTTGACACAACTTATAAGACCAATGACTATGATAGACCATTTGCTCCATTTGTTGGGGTCAATCATCATAAGCAAACTGTTGTGTTTGGTGCTGCTCTCTTATATGATGAAACCACTGAGTCATATAAGTGGCTTTTCGAGACTTTTCTTGGAGCAATGTCTGGTAAACAACCAAAAACAATTCTTACAGACCAATGTGCAGCAATGGCGAATGCAATAGTGAACGTATTTCCTGATACAAAGCATAGATTATGTGTTTGGCATATTTACCAAAATGCTGCAAAGAAGTTGAGTCATGTATTTCATGGAGCAGAACAATTTGTCATGGACTTTAGTAAGTGTGTATATGACCATGAGGAAGAAGAAGAATGGTTATTGGCATGGAGTAATATGCTCGAGAAGCATAAATTGACGGAGGATAAATGGTTGAAGAATTTATTTGAGCTGAGAGAAAAATGGGCAATGGTATATGGCCGTCATACGTTTACAGCAGATATGGTTAGCACACAGCGTAGTGAAAGTATGAACAATATTTTGAAAAAATACTTGAAGCATAGTTATAACTTGTTGTGCTTCTTTGAACACTATGAGAGAGTGTTGGAGGATCGACGATATAAAGAATTAGTTGCTGACTTCAATATGATGCATACTTCGCCGGTATTATGTGCTACTGTAGAGATGTTGCAACATGCAGAGGAAGTGTATACACCAGAAGTTTTTAGCTTGTTCCAAAAGCAATACATAGTTATCGGTGATTATGTTGCCAAAAAGGTTAGTAAGTCTGAGATGGTGTATGAATACAATGTATCTTATCGTGGTGTAGCACGAGAGCATTTGGTTAATTATGATGCTGCAAACGAGACAATACATTGTGGTTGCATGAAGTTTTCTTTTGCTGGGATTTTATGTCGTCATGCATTGAAAGTGTTGGACAAGAAGAATGTTAGAAGAATTCCATCTACCTACATTCTAAATCGATGGAGTAAAGAGGCAAAAGCACGAAACATATCTTATTATCATTCAGAGCCACCTAATGAAACAGTCAAGCAATCGATTGGAAAGCGATATAGCCATATATGTCGTACTTTCCGTGAGATTGCATCTGTTGCTGCTGATCATATAGAATTGACGTTGTGTGCAAATAAAGATGCCATCCAGTTGCTTAAAAAATTGGAGGAAAAAAAAAAGAACTTCTGAAAGCTAATGCATGGATGCTCCAAACTTCAGATGTTGAACTTGTGGAAGAAGAAGAAGAAGAAGACAAGGATGTTCCAAATGCACGTGGGGTAAAAAGAAAAGCTCCTGTTGGACGACCAAAAAACAAAAAAGTCGGACCTCATGGTCGATTTTTTAGTGTTCTTGAAACGAAAAATCGGCGTACCACAAAACCATAAAGTAATGCTGCTGCAAAGAAAAAATTATCATTTCAGGTATTTGATATAACATTTTTCTTTTTAGTTTATATCTATTTTTTATCGAAATGTGACTTAATCTATATATACTAATTCTTATTTAAAATTGATAAATGCTTCAGGACTCCACTCCTACTCCAGATACTCAATTATTTGGTGCTACCACCAGCTCGACCTTACATAATGGGTCATTTATTTCACAAGTGTTCCAGGTAAATACTTCATTCTTGCTTTTAATATTTGAGCTATCTATTATTGTTTTTAATAATTTGAAATCTTATATTTTGTAGGAATTTGACAAGAGTTATGGTGGTTCATCATAAAGCTCTGTTATTTTGCTTTGTTTTGTTTTTTTTTCAAAATCATATTCGAACACCAAGTCCCTTTTGCTAGATTGATTTTTTTTCTTCTCTTGTAGAATCACAAATTCAGATTCTTATCATTTTATTATTTTCTTCTAGATTGATCTTTTTTGTTTTTTCTTATTATTTTATTGTTTGAGGCAACTCCAAAGAATCCATGATGAAAACTCTCATCAAGTTCTCTTTGTATGCTCACGAAGAAGACGACTATTCTCGTAACATCTTTTTTTTTTGTTAAAATTCTCGTAACATCTTTTTATATCATTCCTTTAGAAGACTATGAATCTCTTAAGTAAAAAACGCACCGTTTATGGATTTGTATCACGTGACTTTTAGCTCACAAAAAAAACTTGAGATCTTTTATTTCTAGTAACAACTTCTTATTGTCATGCTTTCAAATTTGCTCACATTTAAATAATTCTATTAAAAATAAATAAAGAGACGTTAACGTCAAGTATTGACGTCCAACGTTAATACGTATAAAGAATTTGTTTCCATATTTTGTTTTTCTGAATTAAATTTTAGTTAATTATTTTTGTTTAAATATAATAATACATGGCATAATCTTATTGGCTTATAAAAAAGGAGGTGAACAGGGGTGAACCCAAGATTTGTCCTATAAATAAAATATAAAAGGAAACTGAAGTTAGAAACTTCAAATAATCGATTAGATTTAAAAAAATAAGAAAAATATTCGTTTTTGAAAAAAAAAAAGAGAGAGATTGGACTCGAACCTGTGTTATGGAGGTTGTGCAAAACATGATTTACCACTACACTACTGGATACTTAAGAAAATGATGCCCCTAAAATAATTTATAAACTTTGCTACCTAAAGCATTTGCTTGTTGGGCTTTACCCATGGGCCGGCCCTGCTTATGTGCCTTACCATCATTATCTTCTCTTGTCGAGGACAGAGCCAAGTTAATTACTAGTTCCTTCGTTTTTTGTTGGTACTCGAACTTGTGATCTTGAAAACATGTCATTTTTATTGTCTAGCTGATGTACCGTTTTAGCTAAAACCGACCCTATATTATACTGTTTCAAGAGCTTAGGAATGAATTTGTGCAGATGATATGATATGTTGATGAACGAAGGAACAAATTCAAGAAACTCAAAAAAAGCAGAGTGATCAGAAAGAAAGAATGCATGCAATGATCAATCTTCGGTTTTTTGGATAAATGCATAGATGAATCAAGCTCTTGTTTGTATTTGACATTCAAGTTTCTTAATATTCTCTACAATATCCCTCACTTTAAGTGACAATTCTTCCGTATAATGTTCAAAATTATCGATAAAACTCACCAATCGATTCTGATACGCATCGCATAATCGGTCCTGACACTCTATCTCCTCTGCAAGCTCTTTAATCTTCCTATCCTTATCAGCCTACAAAACAGTAACACAAATCTCTGTTATTCAACCATAGTGTGTAGTAGTAGCAAAGCAAAAAAGACCCAAATATGTGAAATGGAAGACATACAAAGGGATTTCAAGTGTTTGTAATATAGCAAATCAAGTATCCAACCAAGTCTTGTATTAGCAAATTAAGACCCAAAGATGCAAAAAACAATAACATAAATCTCTGTTTCATCAAGCATCTAAGTCTTGTAATAGCAAATCAAGACGACCCAAAGATGCAAAATTTGAAGACCCAAAGACTTAAAGCATCCAAATCTTGTAATAGCTAATCAAGACCTAAAGATGCAAACTTTGAAGACCCAAAGATGCAAAAAATACAGTAACACAAATCTCTCTTTCATCAACCAACCAAGTGTCTAGTAATAACAAATCAAAAAGATGCAAACTTTGAAAACGTACAAAGGAATTATAAGAAGACCCAATGAATTGAAGTGAGTGATTGTGTTCTTTGACGAATCTAGTAACAACCCATTTCCCAGATTTCTCCATCTTCACCAAAATCGTAGCTTTGCAACCTTCACGTGAACTAGAACAACTAGATCGTGGATCATTAGCAGAAAAGCCTTGCTTGTTACATCCTAATCTTCTCGCAAGTGTTCTTCCATCGATACCTGATCGTCGTCTCTGCATCATACGTACAACGAACCCTAATCCTTTGGAGTATTCTACATAGAAATCTTTAGACTTCTTCTGACTCGAATTTCATACCTACGTCAGGTTCATGAGGTTTCAGATCTCCGGCCGTCATCGGAATAATCAAGATCCAAGTGACAAGACCCTTTATTGATCGAGTTCGTTAAGTTTCAGAGCACGTTCTGTTAATGGTGATCAAAGAGAGATGCGAGTAAATGAAGGAGAGGGAGATGTTCCCGGTATAAAAGTCACCGGAGTACGAAACTACGCTTTTTTCGGTATGTTTGTTTCAGAGTCCACATTCGTCCGGTTCGATTTTCCTAAACCTAAGTCTGGTTCGATTGGCCTAAACCTTAATCCGGCAACCTACAGAAAAGGGTTTTGTGAAAAAAAACTGATAAAATCAACCTTGCAACTTTACCTCTACGGTTCTACCTCCAAAAATATAGAATAATCCAATAAAGTAAAAAAAAAAAACATAATATATCAAATTTTTGCTATTGTCAAATTCTTAAAATTTTGATAAATAATATATTAAATCGAAACCGTCGAGACGAGAAGTTTAACTCTATCTTTAAAATTTTAAAAATCAAATGTATGTAATCGTTAAAATATTTACAATATACTAGATCATGACCCGTGCTATACAGCACGGGATTTAATATTTTTCATGAATTAAATTGTATATTTTGTTCGAAAAAATAAGAAATAATATAGTATAATAGTATAATATAAAGGGAGACTCACAAAAATGCCCCTTTTTTAATACCCCTTTTCAAAAATGCCCCCTTTGGCTGTCCATTTTTAAAAATACCCCTTTTTATGTACAAAATGACTAAATTACCCTTCTTTTAATAAAAGATATCACAAATATATAAGGAAAATAACAAAATTAGGTCCACAAAATACAAAATATTTTTTGGCGGGAAAAGTGATCCCGCAATTTTTCCCGCCAAAACACTTGTAAAAACTTGTAAAAAACCTTGTAAAATTTTCCCGTAAAATTTTTTCCCGCCAAAAAATTTTTTTTGCGGGAAAAGTGATTCCGCAATTTTTTTGGCGTTAAATTTTTGGCGGGAAAATTTTTCCCGCCAAAAATTTACAAGGTATTTTAAAGGTTTTTTACAAGGTATTTATAAGGTTTTACAATGTATTTTAAAAGGTTTTACAACGTATTTACAAGGTATTTATAAGATATTATAAGATTTTACAAGCTATTTTATAAGGTTTTTACAAGTTATAAGGTTTTACAAGTTATAAATACCTTATTAAACCTTATAAGTACCTTGTAAAACCTTTTAAAATACATTGTAAAACCTTACAAAACACTTGTAAATACTCTGTAAAACCTTTAAAATACCTTGTAAATTTTTCCCGCCAAAAATTTTCCCGCCAAAAAAAAAAAATTGCGGAATCACTTTTCCCGCAAAAAAAAAATTTTGGCGGGAAAAAATTTTACGGGAAAATTTTACAAGGTATTTTAAAGGTTTTTTACAAGTGTTTTGGCGGGAAAATTGCGGGATCACTTTTCCCGCCAAAAAATATTTTGTATTTTGTGGACCTAATTTTGTTTCAAATAAGGGTAAAATGGTCATTAAAAATTAAAAGAGGGCAAACTTAAAAATGGACTCTCAAAGGGGGCATTTTTGAAAAGGGGTATTGAAAAAGGGGCATTTTTAACAATTTCTCTAATATAAAAGGGAATATATCATAATATTTTATATTTATTACTATTTGGATATAATGTTATATATTTTATTTGACTAAAGAGGGAGAGAATATTGTATTTTAGAATTTAATATATTTAGCAGCATTATATTTGTATTTTTTATATGAGATTAACAATTTATTTGGTTCAATTAGGTATTGATAATTTTATTGTGTGATTGTGAATAAACAAAAAAAATAGTTGTATTGGGTCTAAGTTTTTTAGTGGATTATATTGAGTTTGTGGGGCCCAGTTTCATGGTTTTAAAAAAAAAAAAAAAAAAACGGTTTAACATACCTTTGAAATTTGCTGATGTGTTCCTTTTTTATGTCTACTTGAATTTTGTTACCCTGTAATTAAAATAAGATGACTTAAAACTTACGGCACATATATTACAAAGAGAATTGTATAAAATTTCAATGGTACTTACAGCCTCATCTGTCAAAATCATTTCCAAAGACATGCCAGAACCTTTTGTAAAATGATTCCACGAATGAAGTATACTAACTTGAATACACCAAAAAGTCTTGACAGGCTTCAAGTTGTTAATAGGAGTGTAGCGACTAACCATAACCATTTCTGCTGTATTTTTAATTGTAGGATATGAGAATGGTGCTGAGATGATTTCTGTGAGAAAGCTACGTCAAATCTAAATGAATATTTATAGTTGTAGATTGTTTGTGATAATTAGGAGATTCAAAAATATATTAATTAACATAAAATAGTTAGATAATATTTTAGAAAGGTATATTCTAGATTATTTGGAATATAGGATCAAAATTATATAACAAAGAGATTTGACAATCTTTAGAAAAGATTTTAAGGAAACTGAATAGCTGATTATATTGATGCGTGATTAACCTAAACAAAAAACGTAAAACCAAACAAAAAAACGATTTAGAATATAACAACTATTATAACTTAGTTTTTTTTATAAAGGGTTTTAAGGAAATTGAATATATTCTCAAAGATTTTAGGGAAACTGAATATATTCTCAAAGATTACGAATTGCTTGAATACGAATTTATATCTAAACAAAATATAACAACCTAATATCTTTAAGATCTTTAAACCCGTTTTTCATTATTTGACCCGTTTTTTAATTAATTTGTTAATGTTAATGACATGGAATTAAAATGATTATGATTAGAGATCTCTAATGGCATATATTATAATTTCTTACAAAATTAACGTTACGACTTATAGGATGTACCTCCCAAATAATAGTATAGGATTTAACATTTTGAATAACATTTTCAATAACATTTTCGAACTATATGAGTATTATAATTCAAAATAGCATGTTTTATAAATTGGATTGATAAAATATGTTTTCAATGATGTATTATTTTCATTAACATTTTCAATAACATTTTTTTATAACATGTTCGAATAATGGATTACTATATAACATTTTGAATAACATTTCCGAATAATATATTAGTATATTAGTATAGGATTTTTAATAATTGTGTTACATTTTCGAATTGATTAGTATATAACATTCTCGAATTATATTAATTATGTATTATATAAACAAAATCTTTTAATATCTTTAAACCCGTTTGACCCGTTGACCCGTTAATATATATTAGTGAAATGGAATAAAATGATTATAATTAGAAATCTCTAATGGCATATATTGTAATTTCTTACAAAATCTAAGTTATGACTCTTAGGATGTACTTCCCAAATATTAGTATAGATGTATAATAGCTATTATTTTTTATTTTATATGATTATTCTGCATTTTTATAAAAATATAGAGAAAAATTATAAAAATTGGCGACTTCTAAGATTTTAGTTCACAAAACCTTATAGAAAATGAAGAAAAAATATTTGTTATTCACCCTAATTTTCCTAAATCTCTTGTGAAAAATCGAAGCAAAGCTGGTCACATGGACATCGCATCACAGTGACGCAGTATACGTTACTTATATAAAGTGGAGAAATGCATAACAAACAATACACGTGCGACCTTTAATGACATTTGGTCGCTCATTTTAAGCCATAAATCTTGATTTTCGGCGATGCCTACACGCAAATTTCGATTTTAGTAAACTATAACAGTTTTTTTTGTTTAAAACGGTTGACTTTATTGACCGTCTACTTACAGTAATTGCTTTCATACCCATTAAAGTGGTTTACAATTTGTAAAATAACCAATTTTGACGGAAAGCATTTAAATTTTCTGACAAAAATAAGGTATTATAACACTAGACTCACACTTTACTTATTTGATTTTAAAGAAAGAGCTTAGCTTTATTAGACCACTGTTCTTGAAAGATGAACAAGAAACCCAAGATTTTGAGCTCTGTAAGCTTTTTTTGTTTGCTCTTCATTCTTTTCTTCTTGCCTTGTTTAGTTCTTTTGGTTTGTTCTTCCCATTTTGCCATTTCTGGGTTTGGCTGGGTTTCAACGGTTTTCAAAATGTGAAATTTCATTAGCTCAACAATCCAATTGAAGTCTTTGGATCATGAAATTTCAAGTCTTTTATCTTCTTTCTGTGTTGGTGTTCTACTTATATGACCATTTTCTACGAAAGTGTGGATCTTTATGATTCTACACATTTAAAACTCATAAGTCTTCACAATCTTGAATCTTTATTGTTGTTCAATGAGATCATAGTAGTGATTGCAGATTTGAGTTATGGATCTTCTTACTCGTTGCTTTTGCAGGGATCATTAAATATGAATCAAAAACGAAAGAGCTCGTCTCTTCGTCGCTTGTTCTCTTTAGTGTTTTTTCTTGCAATGATCTTCCTTATAGGAAATGCTTTTATTACAGTGGATTATAAAGAGGTATGAATTCTTGGACTGCAATTTTAAGCATTATCTTGAATCTGAATATGTTATAGAACAGTTTGAGTATAATACTTGGCAGGGCATTGCGGGATGGAGTTCGATAATAAGACTAAATCTTGCAAAACTGAAGATGTGTAAGGTCTGTTGAATAAGCTGCTCAGTTTCTATGCTTAATACCAAGTTCATTGTCTATCTGAATATTGACATTTTTTCATGTTGTTTTGCTTCATTAGACACAACTTAGGCCTCCTGGTAGTGAGACGTTACCGAGAGGTATTGTTGCAAGTACATCTGACTTGGAAATGCGACCGTTATGGGGCGCAAAGCGCGATAAGGTATTTACCTGTTGCCAACCGTTCTCAAGTTTCTTTGTAGTCATTCTTTAACGCTACATTTTCTGTTTTTGTTTGCTTAGAAACCGAAGCCGAACTTATTGGCTATGGCAGCCGGAATAAAACAGAAGGAAAGTGTCAACAAGATTGTCAAGAAGGTAAATCTTGGACAACACCTTCTCGCCTCTCGGTAATGAAACAGTTTTGATGTGATATCTCCATTTTTCCATTTTACCATGTCGCAGTTTCCATCAAGTGAATTCGTTGTGATGCTGTTTCATTATGATGGTTCCGTGGATGAATGGAAGGAGTTTGAGTGGAGTGAAACTGCTATTCATATTTCTGTAGTAAACCAAACCAAATGGTAACTGTTTTTTTTTTTAAGATCGTAAACCGGAAGCGGATATATAGCATTTGGCTTGTACAGTTTCAATATGTTTATGACTCTTTTAGGTGGTTTGCAAAGCGTTTTCTACACCCGGATATTGTCTCAGCATATTCGTACATATTTCTTTGGGATGAAGATCTCGGTGTTGACCATTTTGATGCTAGAAGGTAAAATGCTATCCAAAGAATATATTGTTTGTGATTTGATAAAGATGTGAAACTTATATTTGTGGTATCTAATGAAGGTATGTTTCAATAATTAAAGAAGAAGGGCTTCAAATATCACAACCTGCTCTTGATCCCAATTTCTCTGAAGTGCATCATCAACTTACCTCACGGGACAAGAAATCGAGAGTACATAGGTACTTCTCTCAAGCTCCAATAGATAAAGTTTTAGCAAAGAGAAGAAAAAAGATTGGAGGAATGACTAAATGATTCGTATTGTAATGTTTTGATGTTCACCAGGAGAACATACAAAGTCATTGGTCGGGCTAGGTGCAACGAGAATAGCACTGGACCTCCTTGCACAGGGTAAAAGAACTGAATCTCCATTTCCTTCTTCTTCAGTGAAACAATAACTTATTCTTAAACTCATTAAAAAACTCTCTACCTACAGATTTGTCGAAATGATGGCTCCTGTGTTTTCCAGAGCAGCTTGGAGGTGTACATGGCATATGATTCAGGTATTGCACAAGTTTTAACTAATCATGTCACAGACTAATGAATACCATCAACTTCTAGATACTTGACTTTGTTTTATTCTACAGAATGACTTAAACCACGGATGGGGTATAGATTTTCAGCTTGGATATTGTGCACAGGTAAATTGTACTGAGCTAACCTCAATACACACTTTTATTTGTTGGTTTTGTTTTTCCTCAGTGTTGTGTTGATGCTTTGAATAGGGTGATCGAACCAAAAATATCGGCATTGTTGATTCCGAGTATATACTTCATATGGGTCTTCCTACATTAGGAGGTTCAGCTGAAAACAAGGTTTGAAACTGGTTCTCTTGCCATTTCTTCATCTTAGCCTTCATGGCTTTTATTTAGGAAGTAACTATAGTTACTGCGTATAAACAGACAGATTCAGGACAACTCAATAAGACCAAGACTCAGCATGATTCAGCATCCCAAATATCATCTGGTAGATCTGAGGTAAGCTTCTAACCAGTTTGGTATTTGAAAAGTTGATATCAGTTTTCCTTTTTATAATGTCCATACAGTGCTTTGTATGGCTAAACTCTTTATTCACAAAGATTAGCATTACGTAGGTTAAGAAGCAAACTTACGCCGAGTTAGAGACTTTTAAACATAGATGGAAAAATGCAGTGAAGAACGATGAGTGCTGGATAGACCGATTCCAAACATGAAAGATTGCTTGCTGTGGACAAAATTATACATATATAGAAAAGCACAAGAATACCCTGAAGACCGCAAGGAAGCAAAAGAGAAGGAGAGATGATTATGGTAAGATGACAGCATTCTGAGGATCTTCATATCAGTGATGTACTGAATTTAACCAATTAATGAAGGTATACATGTAGATCAAGTTAGATTCTTTTTAGGATGTTACACATTTGTACTAGAATACCGGAGATTCTTGACGATTCTTCTATCTCTTATTTTATAGAGCCTCAAAGTTTTAGCACAAAAATATTACTGGTGACTTATATGTACCTCTGGCACTACAGAAGGTTTTGAATAAAGTTGAGTTTTTACAAATGGTTGGTTCATTTAGTAGCTCTAGTTAGAATAGAGCAGATTTGCTTATGATTCTTGAGATTATTCCTCCAAGTTCCTCTCCACAATCTTCTTGTACATGATGGCCAGCCTGAAAAGGGAAAAATGGGTTCAAGTTAGCTTTGTTAGTTAGCAATGCCTTGCGGATATAAAGAAATAGCCGGTTACATTTGGCAGTTCGACGAGGTTATGTCCCGAACTCTTGCAGAACTCTTCAACTCCCTCATAGCTTAGCCACCTGTCTCGTTGTCCCCAGCACACGGTGATCGGGATTTTCCAGTTTTTATCCATCAGTGATGTCCTCATCTCTTCTGCATATTTCTGTCAGGTAAAAGTTCTAATGAAATGGCAATCTTTTTCCAGATATCAACTTGAAATCTTGATTTTTACAGGATATGTTATAAGATGAATGAAGAAAGGAGATGCTTTATGAACCTTGAGCTCCTTCTTCATGGCCCTGCTGATGGCGTTAAGTGCAAAACCAGAAGAACCTGAGGTGAGATAAGGTCTTCGGTAAACCATTGCATCGTCTTCTTTCATTTTGTAAGGACCGCAACTTGTCAAAGGCTTGTCACTTGCTCTTAGAGGATCCTATTGGTTATATAAATCAGGAATTTGTTGTACAGGAGCAAACAAAAAGAAGCAACTTTGATGAAACTGACCTGAGAGAAAATCTCCCCAAGCAAAAAGTTGCTGAATACAGACAATGTTGATGGAAGTTTAGCATGTTCGGGTGTGAGCTGAAACCGCATATACAAGTTCTAAGTTAGTTTTTAACAAAAAGAAGAAAGTGGTAGGCTTTGTTTTAGGTTCCTTTCTTACAGGAGGATTCAAGAGTATAAGATTCTTGATCTTGTCAGGTCGGTTTCTTGCATATTTTACGACAGCAGTTGAGAAGTAGCCCTGAGAAAAACACCAAAGCAGAGAAGTTAACACTGCCAAATCTGAAAAAAACTTGTTTCTTCGGTAAGAAATGAAGTGATGCTACCTACCTGCACCACAAGTGACACCTTACTGGTAGTTACTTCATCAATGAATGACTCAAGGGACGAAACAAACTCTGCAAAGCCACACATTATTCTTATAAATCTGGACACTCTCTCGGTCTCAGGTTAAGGTCTGTTGATAAGCGGGGTTTAAGATCATGTTACCGTCCATTGTATAGTTAAATCCATATCCAGCCTGAGGCTTGTCAGAAAATCCAAATCCTGACATAAAAAAAAATCAGCTAGAGAACTTCAACAAAAGAAAAAAATTTCAAGAAAAGGAGTTACCTAGCCAATCAAAAGCAATGGCGCGGTAATTCTTTGAGAGAACGGGAAGAGTTTTCCGGTAAGAGTAAGCCTAGTCACAAAAAATATCCTCAAAGTCTGTAAGTTATTCGCGGTAAGAAGATGTGTTTGACGGAATATATAATACCTGGGATGGGAATCCATGAATGAGTATAACAGGAGGACTATCTACACTCCCGGATTCTACACAAAACCATCTATAGAAACAGAATCATAGACACCCTAAAGCCATTACTGCAATAACACGACTAGAAGTTTTAACTCAAAATGTGTTTTACCGGAAAAGATCTTTAGAAGCTTGAGAGCTAGCTCCCATTGTTAGCCCGAAAATCGGATCTTTTGCTTCTACACCAGAGCCACCAACTCTATGAGCTTTAACCTGAAAGTTGTATAATCAAAATATTCAGTCAAAACTATGTATTATAGCTAAGTAGAAAGAATCTTTTTCCTACCCATTTCCCTTGCTTCAACCACTCATCTGATGGACTCGGTTGATCCGAATACTTCCCTGTGAAACAAAAAGAAGATTTTAGTCTTCACAATTATAAACACAAAAAAGGGTAATCTTTTGAGTACCTCCACTAAAAGAGAATCCATCTCCAACAGAAACAGGAGCATCAATGAGATAGTCCTGTTAGTCAAAGAAACCATTCAGTTATAGCTCTCAAGATTTTTTGTAAGAAGTTGTAAGAAGAAAGGATACATCTTTGTTATTGGATTTGCAGAGGAAGTTTGGATATTTTGAAGCAGAGTGTCTATGAAAGAGATATGAGGAAGGTGATGCAGAAGCAGAAGTAAGAGATGATCGGAGACGATGAGTGTGGAAAAAGTTAGGGTTGTGAATATGAACCGCCATTTTCTTTGTTACGGATGAGAGAATTGGTGGTTTAAACGGTTGTTTCGCGGCAGGAGATAGGCTTTATGTGGTTTTGCCTTGACGGAGGAATCAAGATTTTTCTCTAGCTTATGTCATTGCATGAGACAATGACGTAGGTTAGTAATAAACGCTGCGTTTAAATGCTTATCCATTAGAGACAAATGAGTTGTTATTTTTTTAAAAAGTGTTATAACAGCCTCACAAACCACAATCACAATGATGATTAACATAAATCATCTTTTATGTTGGGTTTAATTTAAACATCGTGTCACGTCTAATATAAAATCCAAAATCTTGTAAAGTTATATCTATTTAGTAACGAAAAGAAGAAATGAAAGATCAAAATTTTTGTTTTTTAAGGTTAAGAAATCAAATCCTTGTTAATATGAGAGAAATCTGAAGAGGAAGAGATGAGTAGTTATTGAATTTTGAGCATGGATAAAAACGAACTCTTTATTGAATCAGGTTAATAACCTTGACATGATTAACATTATCAAATATAATTTTGATAATTATAACATTTATAGATTATGTAATAACTATTTGAAACTTTAATTACAACTAGGAAACGGTATACCACAAGCCGCTAAGATCTGTTTGGCAGCTGAAATATAGTGACTAACCCTTGGATCTTTTAAGTAATCACAAAAACACGTTTGTTGTTCTTTCAGTTTATCGCAACATTCTGTCGAAGGTGGCTTTCCGGTTGTTACCGCTGTTTTGCATATTTGAAGATCTTCCAAAATGCATGATGCGTTCTCCTCTTTCCCTTTGGTCAGAACCAGAGACGATAGAAAGAAAGCGATGAATACTAATGTGATGAATTTCATATGTAGTAACCTTAGTGATTTTTGTATATATAATTATATTTCAATTGCTTGACAATGTTTGAGATTTTGATTATGAAATGTTCAATGGATGGTGAAGCTATATATATAAGGTATGGTCTATGGAGATATGGAGTAATGTTTTGCAATAGCCAAGGGTACTTTACTTTTTCTTTTCTTCTTTATAAAATCTAGTGTCTTTTGTCTTTTTTATTTATTTATTTAACTTTAGTGCCTTTTGTATATATGTGACATAATTATTAATGAAAATGTGTAAAAGCATTAATAGTAAATATTTAATTTTTTATTTTGGATTTGTACAATACTAATCTATACAGAAATTTTATATGAAAAAGTGTTTTAAAAATCTTCAAACATTAATTGTAAATTTGTAAATAAAGAAACAAAAAGATAAAGTTTATGTCAAAGATGTTGGTGTATATGTTAACAAGGTTATGGATTTACATTGAATAAACCGGAACTAAAAATCTAGGTCATCATGACAAGAACCAGCAACTAGTGATGTTTCTTTTCCAATTCTAAAATTCACATTTGGGCAGTGAGATGTAAAAATGGTGCCTCTCAAGCATCTGGAGAAGAAGAATATAATCATCGATGTTGGTTTCCAAGATTTATGCACCTCTCAAGTGATTCTAATATGTTTTGTTCTACACCATTCTTTTTTTTTTTAATGTAATGTTAAATTATATTCAAAAAAAAAATATCGTTTTTACAACTCGTGCAACGTTTGTCTGAAGTTTAAATGATCAAAATCTGAACTCAAAAACTTAAAGTCTTGATTCAAACCACTTTTGTAGCCCTTTGTCATATCTTCCAACTCCCAAAAGTTTGATGGCTAAAAGTGTGTTCCGAGTGTGCTTGTCTATCCAAGCAACTAGTTGACCTACCGAGTTATGAGGTTTCCCATGTCGTCTACCATTCCGCTCTCGCCAGATTGTGTATACTGAGGCTTGGAGAATGTAACGAGCCAAGAAACTCTTTGTTCGTTTTTGCTGTATATTGGAGATATAAGTAATGAGGGAGTGCCAATCTGTTGAGTACCTTGTTTTGAAAATGTTCTTAGCTAATGCAGCCCAAATCTCTGATCCGTAGCCACATTGAAAGAACAGATGGTCCCGGGTTTCTAAGTCGTTATTGCAAAGCACACATCCCACTGGAGAACCCGTGTTCCATTTGTCAATTTTATCCCATGTTGCTAGTCTGTTCAGAACTGCGAGCCAGACACAGAAAGAGTATTTAGGAGTCGCATGGGGAAACCAAACTCCCTTGTGCCATGCAACTTCATTGGATGTGGTTCTGATTCTGTTCCATGTTTCTTTGGTTGAGAAACAGTTTTTGAATGTGTCGTTCTTGCCTCGCCAGAGTACTACATCTTGGTCCTCTGTCCATTGTTCTCTTGCTACCTTAAGAGCCTCTTCAATTTGGTTTAGAGTTGCTATCCGATGCCTTCTTCTTCGGCGTGTATACCACGCCTCCGCGACAAAGAGACTTCGATTTATTACCAGATCAATTACTCCTCTATCTCCTGTCACGTCCATTATTTTACCTAACTCCGACCAGTTATCATACCAAAAAGAAGTGGCTTCTCCATTTCTGACATCCACCTTACAGAATGTTTGTGCCACCGCTCTGCACTTGAGCAGTTTTCGCCAAATCCACGACCCCAAAACAGAGCTCTCTTTCACTGACCAAAATGAGTGATGTCGTAGAAGATTTGCTTCAGTCCACTTAACCCATAGAGAGTTGCTGCGAGAGACTATACGCCAGATCAACTTCAGACAACAAACCTCATTAGCTTCACGTAATGAGCGGAGCCCCAGACCTCCCTCGTTTTTTGGCTTACAAACCATATCCCAAGATACTTTTGCTTTCTTTGAGCTTAACTCTATACCCGACCACCGAAACGATGAACATATTTTTTCGATTTCCCGTATACATGCTCGAGGAGCCTAAAAGCTGCAAGCCAAAAGTTACATATACTCCAAAGAACTGAGCTGATCAAGTTTAGCCTTCCAGCAAATGAGAGAAAGCGTGATGTCCCTGTTCTACACCATTTTCTTCTTCTAGCTACTCACTTTTCTAATTAATAAAAAGATATTTGATTTCGTGCTTCCTATAGTTCTTTGAATACTCTTTTTTGCATGAGCACTATACACATGACATTTTTGTTTTATCTTATATTACATTATTACTTTTAGATGACACCGATTATCTTCTAGCATCATCACTCATATATGCACTAAATGCATGACACAGTCTAATTTCAAGATCTTTTAGCACTAGAACTCATATATGCACTAAATGCGTGACACAATATAATTTAAAAATAATTTTATTACAACATTATCTAATGTATTTCAGTTAAAATATTATAAAAATAATTCTCAGCTATATATCGATTATGATCAGAGATTTATGTTAGAGATGTTTTTAGTATCAACATCCTGAACTCAATGTAGAGCATTTTCAAGGCAAATATAAAACTGATGTCAATAAATAAAGAAATTAAAGAGTAATATACATTAAGAACCTACGATTTAAGATTCTTGATCAAGACGAATCTATACTATATAAAAGTCGAGGCTATAAGCTTCTGAGGCCGTCCACCTAAGCTTTTAAACGACGAATCGCGACGAGACACTTCATCGGTTAACATTTTTATACACCATGTTAATTAACATTTTTTTCAAACTGTTTATATTAAAATATTGTTAATAAAAGAAGAAAGAAAACAAGGTATATGGAAATAAAATATAAACTTAAAATAAAAATATGGAATCTATGTAATTATAATTATGTAATATTAAGCTCAATCCCATAAAATATTTAAAAATATATATATGGAATCTAATATTAAAAATATTAAGCCGAATCCCCTAAAATAAATAAATTAAATCTCATAAAATAAATAAATTAACTGTTGGATTATTTTAAAAAATGGTCCAAACTATTCCCAACGTTTACCACATGGGATTTAAACGACCAATCATCGTTAGCCATCTCATTAGTTAACATTTTTGGAAATGTTAATTTTTCTATTTTAGATTTTTTTTAAATAGAAAAATTACAAAAAAACAAAATATATGTAAAATTTTCTTTTCTTTTTGGTTGTACATGCATATCATCGTACAATAGAAAACTTAGATCTTACACCGTCTTTTAATTTTATATAAATACCTTGGTACTCACTTTCAGATTATATATTTTTTTTTTTTTTCAGATTATAATTAATTATTGCTTTTTTTGCTTCATAGTTTTTTTCGGCTATACATATTAATGAATGGTGTTTACCTGCGATTACAGGTTTTGTGTATGGAAGCAACGAATGGCAATTTGATTGGTGTTTCTGAACAAACGACTGGTGGGTTTAATTCGTTTCATCTGATCATTAGGTAATCTCTAATCTATATATAATATGTGCTTTTTATTCATACGTTTTATAATTTTTTGGGTGTACAATACTGTTTTCATATATATTTTTTTAACGAACGATTGGATGTATTTCAAGGTTAATGCCATATGTGAATAAGTGATCAGTTTTATATTTCTTTATTTGGGCCATCACTCTTAACGAGGTGAATTTCTTCTGTAAATCAGAAATTTATTATCAGTTTAATTTAATAGTTTTTAAATTATCGTAAGGTGGATATAATTATGAAAATTTAGAGAATTGATGCATGGAAATTTGGATCCTATGTCAACCGATAAAACATGTGATCATCTTATAGCTTTATATGTACCCATTTAATATTTTTAATTTCTTACATGGTTTCCCTGTTTTTTCTCCACTAACCAATTTGTTTTATTGGAAAGTTCAGTTTCAATTATTGAGAAGCTAATCTATCATCGATGGTTTGGTATGTTACAGTTTGTTGGGAAGAAAACTTTTTTAGTAATTTATTGTTCTGGTTAATAGAATTGGATTCATCCGATGGATATGTGATGATGTACAAGCTTTTATTTCTTATATATACAATATTACAATATTTTCAGAGAAAACAAATGTTTTCATGATGGACGCAAGTGCACGAGTAATTTCTAGAAATTTTTAGTAAAACTTCTTTTAGTAAAACTTTTATGGGACTAAGAATATTTTTGAAGCTGTACACGAAAGCTTTTAAACGACTAATCGCGATTAGCCATCTTGCTATAAGCTTCTAAAAACGTCCACGTGGGATTTAAAACGACGAATCACGGTTAATCATCTCATTAATTAATATTTTTAGCCATCATATTAATTAATATTTTAAAAATTTAATTTTTTCTATATCAAGATATGTATGAATAGGATATATACATATATATATATATATAATAGAAATGTAAAATTTTTTAAAAAAGATATAAAAATAAGAAAAATGTAAAATTAGTTATTAAATTATATTTAGAAAAATATCATTATTAGTTTCACTATGTAAGCTTCCAAATAAATTAGGAGAATATCCTAATTCTAAAATTATGTAGTTAATAGGAATTGGAAAAAAATTTAAAAAATAAAACAAATTATTACATAATTTATATTAAAAACACATTAACTTAATCTTAGACTAAAAAAAATTCGTAATTCTAAGTTAGTAGTCTCATCCCCAACTACACATAATCATCAATAACTAAAATATTATCATTCCAAAAACATGGTAACATATGGTTAATAGTATGAAAATTTGCTATGAGATTATATGTTAAAAAAAGAAGAGAGATTATATGTTAAATTCCAAATACAATTAAATGTTAAATTGTCCATATATGTTAAATTGTTCAAATATTTTTTAAAGGAAACTTTTCAAATATTCAAAAACCTAAAAACATGTTAATGTTAGTATAAGAATTTTTAAGTTTTAGTTTAAACAGAAAGGGAAAATAATGCTAAAAGATTAAGAAAAATATGACTATAACAACAAAATGGAAAAATATTCAATTAACAACACAACGAAAAATAAGTTAATGATGGTCGAAAAAACTTTTAGTTTAAAACAAAAGTTTCTAAATTCTAAAGTAGTGATTAATTTTATCTAGAAATAGCCATCTAAAATTGATTATAGAACATAGATACTTGAAAGATCAAAACGTATAGTTTTTGAGAGATCAAACAAAGAGCTCACTAAATTACGAGGGCACCTTGCTGTCAGGATCACCCATTTATGGGCAGCACAGAACTTTTAATCTCATGTATAATTTTTGAATCAATAAATCAAATCGAAAATCAATAACAAAGAGGTGACATACGGTACTGAGGAAGAGATTCGATCAAGAGATTTGCAGATGAAGATTTGGAACAAGAGATTGGCAAGAGAGAAGAGATGGATTGGATGCTTGAGATTTCAGCAATAGTATGGCAATACGAGTCTGAAATTGGCGGATTCGAGCTGAGAGAACGATAAGGAATTATGCCTCTAATCAACAGCTACATTTCTCTCTGTATACGTCACTAAATTTTTTTTGAGTTCTACATGGACACCATGTTCACGACCAAGCGGGAGAGAAGATGGTATCATAGTCGTTGATGAAGTGGAGAGCTGATCAAGAAGATGCCACCTAGGAAGATGAAGAGCAGTTGCTTGCTAGCTTTCCAGATTATGTCCAACACCTTGAAGACAATGCTGTTGTTCGAGGATGGGGTATTGATGGGCCAAAAATATCAAGCCGGCCCGTGTGTGTGAGAAGGCCGAATTCTCAGCACGAAAACTAGACTGTTTATGTTTTACAATTTTGATTTTATAATTCTATTTAGATTTGGATATTATTGTTTCCATGTATATTTTCCAGTGTTAGTCATAACTACTTATTTTTAAATCGTTTGTCATTGTTCTTATTGCTCTTGATTGGGATATATCAGTCTTGGATATATATTACATGTCACGATTTGATTTTTGCAACAGCTAACATAGACGTCTTTTGGGATGTAGTAATTTTTCCAAACCCAAAAAATCTTTCAAATTATGACAAAAATCAAATCAGTTCTTGCGATTAAGGGTAAAAAAAGAAGAGGTGTCAACCCAGTTTTTTAGCCAAAAATATATGGGTACTCTATAATTACTTGATTAATAGTAAAAACTTTTATTAATAGATAAGAGAAATATAGGTACGCCCAAATGTGTACATATTTAGTAGATTAATTTCTAATATTTTGTGAAAATATTTTCTTAATTGCTTTACTAATAGCAAAATCTTTAATAATGTAAAACAAGTAAGAGATAATGACACATCATATTTATAATTTGTTTCATACCAAATTTTATCCTATAAACTTTTTCTTTCTAATTACAACAAAATTTGAAATAACGTAAATGATACTAAAAATAGAAATAAAAAAACATTTCCATTAAAAATATAAATAAAATAACATTTCCGTTAAAAATATTAAAAAAATTATAGTACTTTTGTATTACTAAATATATAGCTACTTAAATGATAATAAAGCCTAAAAATATATTAAAACAATCAATAACAACAAACCCCCGCTACGCGGGGGTTAATAACCTAGTAGTAAAAATAATGATGCAAGAGATTTGAAGGTACACACTCATATGTAAAAAAAAAAAAAAAAGTAAAGTTTGAATACGAATTGAAAAAAGAAAATGTTTCTATAAATAATTCATTCTCATAGTTTAAAAAGGAAAATAAGATAATTAGTAAATTCTGTAGATAATTGTTGATTATGAATAGACGAAGGGGAAGCGTCCTTATGTAACTAGGGTTTTTGACTTGGCCGTGATACAGAAGAAACAAAAGAAGGAGATGAGCGATTCCGAGGAAAAAACATGCAACGAGGATTCAAAGCAACCGGTACTTGTCTTGGACCTGCTTAGATCGATCTTGGAGCGCTTAAGCTTTGTTGATTTTCATCGAGCCAGATGCATTTCTTCAGAATGGTACTCCACTTCAGAATCATGCCTCGGTGTAAAAAATCCAACAAGTCCATGGATCATCCTCTTTCCAAGAGAACATGTGGAAAACAAAAACGATTCATGTAAGTTGTACAATCCTCGTGACCATAGTTCCTACATAGTAAGAGATCTCGGGTTTGATTTAGCTAGAAGTCGTTGTTTGGCTAATTCTGGTAGTTGGTTCCTTATGTTAGACCGTAGAACAGATTTTCATCTTTTGAATCCGTTTACTCGAGTGAGGATCCCTCTTCCGTCTCTAGAATCAACCGGTGAAGGAAATATTATCAGAAAGGTTTGTGAAAATGTT
Organism: Arabidopsis arenosa; assembly: GCA_905216605.1. NCBI lineage: Eukaryota > Viridiplantae > Streptophyta > Magnoliopsida > Brassicales > Brassicaceae > Arabidopsis > Arabidopsis arenosa. Next base: position 13,823,306 of record LR999453.1, on the reverse strand, counting down.
TCTGATGGCAGCGGTATTAAAATAGACAATGCGGTTTTGTGGGTTGATGAAGAGAGTAGAGATTATTTGGTTGTTTGGAATGTTGCTAGCCTTTTTGGATATCACAAGAAAGGAGATGAAAACAATAGCTGGAAAGTGTTTAAACCTTTAGAGAAAAATGAACGTTGCATCGATATGACGTTTAAAGAAAACAAGCTTTACGTGCTTACTGTAACTCGAAAGGTCACTGTTTTTGATTTCTCTGGTGATGATTCTCCAGTGGAATGTGCAAATTTCCCATATTTCCCGTTGCAAAATGGTTATATTTATAATCCTCCAGGGTCTCATTACAAGGTTGTTGTCACTTTGTCTGGAGAGGTTTTGATCATTGTAGCTAAAGTGGAACCAGATCCGAGGACAAGAAGCTTCTTCACCGTTTACAAGATGGATCCTAAATCATTAGAATGGAAAATGACTAAGTCTCTAGGAGGTGAGATATTGCTTTTAGATCTAGGAGTAACGGTTGAGGCGAAAGTGATGAAAAATTGCATATATTATAGTAATGATCAGTTTCATAGATACAATGGGAATAGTCTATGCAATGATTCTAACAATAACGGTATTTGCGTCTACCATAGTCGAACCAATAATGTGGTCCAAGTGTTTGAACATCTTACTGCTTCCTCGACGATACTTTTCAAGGATGCTCGTTGGTTTTTCCCCATCTTTGGTGGAAAATGGTTGCTTTAAAATTATCAAGTTTTGTGTTTTTGGTAAAGGTTGATTAGTTTCTTTTATATTTTGGAACAAGAGTGTTGCTAGTACAAGTAACAAGTATGATATTTCATTATCTAACGTTATCTCAACGTTTGATTGATGATAACTTGTTTTTGTTTTCAGTTCAAAAAATAAAAAGTGTTTGTTAGAGATGTTTTTAGTATCAACATCCTGAACTCAATTAGGGCATTTTCAAAGCAAGGCAAATATAAATTAATGTCAATAAGATGAAGAAAGAGTAATATACATTCAAAATCATGAGATTCAAGATTCTTGATCAAGACAATAGTAAAAACAATGATGCAAGAGATTTGACGTAGTAAGGAAGGTCAAGAACGTACAAGGAAGTAAGACCAAGTCACCCCAGAGATTCCTCCAAAGAAGAACCCTCCTGTGAACTTAGCTCATCCCTCATCCGTTTGAAGCTGGTCAGGCTGCTTCTTTCGCCCGGTCAAAGTCAAATTTGGTGCAATCGACGGTTTCCCTTCCTTGAAGGAAGAGATACCATGATGGAGAGGCACATGCTGAGGTAGCTGGTTCCTTATGTTAGACCATAGAACTGAATTTCATCTTTTGAATCTGTTTACTCGAGTGACGAGATTCCTCTTCCGTCTCTAGAATCAACCCGTGGTAGCGATATTGAAATAGGCAACGCGGTTTTGTGGGTAGATGAAAAAAGAAAGATTACTTGGTTGTTTGAAATATCTCTAGCCTTTTTGGTAATTACAAGAAAGGAGATGAAAACAATATATAGCTGGAAAGTGTTTGAACCTTTAAAGAATGAACGTTGCATCAAAATGGTGTTTAAAGAAAGCAAGCTTTACATGCTTGGTGTAACTCGAAAGGTCACTGTTTTTTATTTCTCCGGTAAAAGGGTAATCTTTTGATTAGCTCCACTAAAAGAGAATCCATCTCCAACAGAAACAGGAGAATCAATGAGATAGTCCTGTTAGTAGAAAAAGAATTAGCTCTCAAGGTTTTTGTTTAACTGATTTGGTTTAGGAGTTGTATAATGAAAAAAAAGGATACATCTTTGTTATAGGATTTGCAGATGAAGCTGTGATACTTTGAAGCAGAGTGTCTATGAAAGAGATATGAGGAAGGTGATGCAGAAGCAGAAGTAAGAGATGATCGGAGACGATGAGTGTGGAAAAAGTTAGGGTTGTGAATATGAACCGCCATTTTTTTTTTCTTTGGTACGGATGAGAGAATTGGTGGTTTAAACGGTTGTTTCGCGGCAGGAGATAGGCTTTATGTGGTTTTGCCTTGATGGAGGAATCAAGATTTTTCTCTAGCTTATGTCATTGCATGAGACAATGACGTAGGTTGGTAATAAAACGCTGCGTTTAAATGCTTCTCCAGTAGAGACAAATACTAATAATGTAAAGTTCTTATTTTTTAAAAAAGGTTAACTCTATTGAAAATGAATTATATTATAACAGCCTCACAAACCACAATCACAATGATGAACAACATAACTCATCTTATAAGTTGGTTTTAATTTAATCATTGTGTCACGTCTGATATAAATTCCAAAATCTTTTTTTTTTAGGGTAAAGAACCGGGAGAAATCTCCCAGAATTTATTAAAAAATAGAAATTAAATTACATTGGAACTAGTCGTGGATGTAAGGGTCCATCGGCGTCTTTCCTCAAAATTAGAGCAATCTTCACTGGAATCAATTAAAAACATAAAAACTTAAAGGTAGCGAGAACGCATAGTTAGTTAATCCGTCTGTAAGACGATTAATCTCCTATAAAATCTAAAATCTAGTAAAATGGTATCTATTTAAACATAAACAAGAAATGAATGATCAAAATTCTATTTTTCACGGGACTATGGTTAAGAAATAAAATCCGATACTTGTTAATAATATGAAGAAATCAGACAAGAAAATCATACTTTAATAAAGAGGAAGAGACGAGTAGTTATTGAATTTTTAGGAGGGATAATAACGATATATATATATAGAAAAGAAAACGAACACTTTATTGAATCATGTTAATAACCATGATAAACATTTTCAAATATGATTTATAGAATTATAAATGTTTAAAACTTCAACAGCTAGGAATAGGTATGCCGCAAGTCGCTAAGATTTTTTTTGCAGCTGTAATATATTGACCAATTGATGGATCTTTCAAGTAATCACAAAAACACGATTGTTTTTCTTTCAGCTTTTCACAACATTCTTTCGATGGTGGGCTTCCGGTTGTTACCGCCGATTTGCATATTTGAAGATCTGCCACAACGCATGTCGCGTTCTCTTCTTCCCCCGAAATTGTTGTTTTTGTCAGAATCAGAGACGACAAAGCAAAAGTGATGAATACTAATGTAATGAACTTCATGTTTTATAACCTTAGTGACTCCGTCTATATAATGATATTTCAATTACTTGATAATGTTTGAGATTTTGATTATGAATTGTCCAAAGGATAGTGAAGCTATATATAGAGGGTATAGTCGTATGGAGAGATGGGGTAATGTTTTGGGGTAATGTTTTGCAATAGGCAAGAGTACTTTTTTTCTTTTTTCTTTTTTTTTTTCCTTTTTGTAAAAGCCAATGTCTTTTGTCTTTTTTTATTTATTTAATTTTAGTGCATTTCATATCTATACACAATTATTATTGAAAATGTGTAAAATTATTGAATTTCAAATATTTTGGATTTATACAATATTAATCTGTGTAGAAATCTGATATGAAAAAAGTGTTTTAAAAGTCTTCAAACATTAATTGTAAATAATAAAATATTTTGTAAAGTAAATATACAAAAAGAAAAAATATATATATCTCAAAGCCGTTTGTTTATGTTTACAGGATTACAAATTTAGATTAACTAAACCGGAGTTAAAAATCTAGGTCATGACAATGGTCCAGAAACCAGTGGCGTTTCTTTTCCAAGTCTTAAGTTCACATTTGGGCAGTGATATGTAAAAATGTCGCCTCTCAAGCATCCTCAAAAAAAATCCAATCATGGATGCATGTTGTCAAAATTTATGCGCCTCTCATGTGATTCATCTAACAGGTTATGTTTTACACTAATCTCTTCTTCTACATGGTTTTCTAATGAAAAAAAGGTCGAAAAATGCGCAAATATCAAATTTGGGACGATTAAAGCATGAACTTCAAAGTGTAATTTTAATTACAAAGTTTCTGTTGACTCTTTTTGGGAAATAGCTAAGTTATGTTGACTAGGCCAAATTAGGCATCGCGTTAAGTCCCTGTTAGAACGACGCTTACGCTGTTAGCTTGCCGTTTACAGTCACCGTTTAACCAAAACGACGACGTTTTCCTCAGAGACTGAATAAGAAAAGCCCCAAATCGATTTTTATTCCTAAATCTCCCTAACCCTAGAAAACAAATCTCAAATTCTCTCGATCTCTTCTACGATGAGTTCAAGCCCTATCACATCAGGAGTCAATGGAGAGCGTGGTGTGCCGTCGAAGTGTGTGTATGGATTAGGGGTCACGATCTTTACATCTAAGACGCAAGAGAACCTGGGATGACCATTCTTCCGCTGTGTTAGCAAAAGAGATGCGAAATCGTGGACAAGCAAAAAAGATGTAAGTTGAGTAGGAGTAATCAATTTGGATTTGATCTTCTTGATAAAAATTTAAACAAGCTAAATTGTGGTTGTGCATTAGAATCACTTGTTTAAGTGGGTAGAGGACGTCATGTTTGAAGAAGTCGAAGATGCTTTACCAAGACTAGCCATCATTGAAAATGAGATTAGCAAAGCCAAATCGGAGACAAATGTGTTAAAAGATCACTACAAGAATGGATATTCTTAACACACCGAAAACGCTACAATATCGTTTACATGGCGGACTCATAAACACTGTGTTTGACGGAGCTATCTTAGAGGGGTCACATATAATAACGCTTTTTGGACATGCTATTAAATATACCTATATAATAGTGTATCGTTACTGTTATTGAAATTATCATTGTAGCACAAAATTTTGCTATATATTATTAATGTATAGTACTATTTGTTTGCTATAATATATAATATAATAGCGAATTGTTTTCATTATAATTTTTTCTTTTGTAACTATATAGTCTTGCTATAATTTATTTACCGGTAAGCTCTATATACGATTTATTTTTTTGCCGCTTATTATGCTATATATTCTCTGATTTCAGCTGCTTTTGATTCCATATTTGCTATTCAAAAAAATTCAATTTTTAAGAAGAACTCAATAACATATCATCAAACCATTACAACAAGTATCAAACCATTACATTGATCCATCCGTTCAGTAACACTTACTATATCTACATAACATAAGTCTCCATCCAATAGTTAAACTAATATCCTTATTTCTATAGACTACTTTTGTAATTGGAGAACTTGGAAACGATTGATGAGATCATGCAAAATCTTTACTTCATTTTCTAGATACTGGACTCGATTCCTCAAGGAATTTAGCTCCGCTTCATAAGTTATTGTTGTAGTCTCTTTCTTTTTCATAGGTTTTCTCCAAATACTGATGTACTTTCTCTTAGGTTTTCCCCAAATACTGCTGCTATTTTCTTCTTCTATTTCACTGCCCTAAACAACTTCTGTATTCTCTGTTAGAACATGAAACAAAAAAAGATAGATTCAAGCTTCTCGACTACAAACTTATTGAGTCGCTTTATTAGCAAACAAATCTCTTTACTCACCTAAAAACGCAACTTGCGACTCAGACTTATCTTTAACCTGAGAAGAGACTAATTCCATATCCTTTATACCTTTACTTTCTTCAGGAAAAGAAAACTCAAGCCCATCACTTGTATCCAGCATCGGCGATTCATAGACATAACTCGAAAACCACTTGCTTAGTTCATGAACTTCTGAGAGTTCTGAAAACAGAAGTAAAGAACCACATAAGTGAAATCAATGGAGTTAAAACATAAACATATACAGATCTTTCCAACTAGCCAAGCAAATTCAGAAAACAAATTCCAAGAAAATGAGTTACCTTCACTATCATCCATCTTTTAATTATCTATATTCGCTCTTCCTTCACCTCAAAATCTTTTGTATAATCCTACGAATAATCAAATGCAAAAACTTGTAATGTACTAATTAGTATGCAAGAAGCAAAACCAAGAATCCCTCACAACCACAAAAACAGAACATGTCTACTAAGTAAGACTACGTGGAGAATATGAGTTGATAATTGTACCTAGAGACCAATCTCAAACTCGTAACCATGCTAATCAAAATTGAGTTCCTTAAACAAAGATCAGATTCATAACACAATCCAAAGCAAAAGAAGATCCAAAGAAACCAAAGAAGGAAACATCTTTAAACGCTTATCGAGTGATATCAATCAAGCAAAAAGTAAAAGAAGAAGAGAAGAAAGAACGAAACTAACCTAGAAGATTAGAAAGCTTGAAAGAGTTCTTGGCCATGGCAATTTGATTAGTATCTGCGATGATTAAAAAAAAATCAAAACTTTATCTGTTAGGCTAAATTGAAATAAAAACCTAGAACACAAAAACTTTTCTGGTTTCTCTCTTTTCAATAGTGGGTTTTTAAAAGCTTCTCAATGCCATAAAAAACCAAATCACATCAAGAGGAAGACAAATAAAAAACAAACTCAAAGTCTTCAAGTAATACCTTCAAAAATTAACCAAGTAAGCACCAAAACAATATATAGGAACGAAAGAAAATCTTTTTCTGCAATTAGGTTTATGAATCATAGTGATTTGAGATAGACCACAACCTTGGAAAAGAGAGAAACGAAACCAGAGAAAGAGATGTTGAGTCGTTTCTTGGTTTTTGTCTCACAGTCAATTCGTCGAACACCTTGTGTGCAAAAAAACACAACCCCTTAGAAATGCCGATTCATAGAAAAAGAGAGACAAACCCAACAAACACAGATTAGAAACTGCAGATTCAAAGGAAAAAGAGAGACAAAACCAACAAACACGGATTAGAAGCTGCAGATTCAATGGAAAAAAAGAGACAAAACCAACAAACCTTCTCCGACTAAAAAAATCTTTGTGAGAGTATGAGTGAAAGAAGAGAGAAAGAAAGAGAGAAAAGGAAGCTTCCAAGGGTAAAAGGTGCTTGAATGTTTGTTTTGTGTCGCTTCGTGTTATCACAGTTGTGGTTGTCTATGCAGCACCTTCGTCTTCAAGACATTCTTCATCATCACTGTGTGACAGAGGATCTGGAATCCTCTCATCGTCCCAGATTTAATCTCTAATGTCTGCATCAGTATCGCTAGCATGGTCATCTTCTCTTGCACCAACTCCAAACTCTGCTTCGAAGTCTTCACAATGTTCTTCCTCTATACCTCCAAGGCCATTGTCTTCCTCTATACCTCCATCGCCATTGTCTGCATCTACCCCTCCATGGTCATTGTCTGCATCTACACCTCCATCGTCATTGTCTTCCTCTATACCTCCATCGCAATTTTCGTCCACATTACCTTCGTGTTCACCTATAGGTGGTTCGCAATATCGTTCCAGAACAGCTGCAATGGTCCATTCATCAACTTCACGACCTTCTGCGTCATCTGCATACTGTAGCGTCCCGTCCCGGACATCTCGGCGTCCGGCGACCATGGACCCACGTTCGTGCCTCTTCCCGGCCGAACCTCTATATTTTTCGCGATTTAACATAGAATTGCCTTTACGAGGCTTAATTCTATAATCGCTTTCTTATTACCCAGCGGAAGTCTTTCTACCCTTGGTTTAATTCCAACCAACCCTTGTACCGGTTTTTATCGTCCTTGTCCCTAAGACTTAGATCGATCCTTTACTCGGTCAAGACATGCAATTTATTCGCTAACCATTCTAAGTCTAACGAACGCATATTCCTTTAGCATTAATTCATCGGCCAATTCCTAAACGTCTATCTTAACTAATAAGTTAGATTCGTTTACATACCTTGGCCAACATGCGGATTCGATTCCTCTTCGATCCGTCCATTGATCCTTTACTTAGCCCGTTGGTTGCCTTCTTCTATTCGTACAATGATTCTTAACCAATCGTGTATTGAAGGACCAATCTCCATCGTTACTTAGCCATACATCCAACCAACCCCACTGGTCTAAGTCCCACGATAGAGATTGGGGATCGTACGTTTCCCTTGGTTCACGGTGGCCGAATCAAGCTCTTGGCTCATTGGTCCATCCGTCCTCCAAACGTACGCCCCTTCGGTTTCATGGTGGACGATCAAGCCCTCGGCTTATCGAACCATCCATGTTTCTGATCCGGTCGTTTATCACTACGACCGCCCACGGTTTACTAACCGTTTACCCGTCCGATCCATGGTGGTCGGTAAAGCCTTCGGCTTATCGATCCATCCATCTGATCCGAACGATACCATTATCACACCCAAGGGTCCGTGGATTCATCCATCGGATTATCGTAGGCTAGCCCATGAAATCATTCGTCTGTCGGCCATTGGTTTGCTCGCGGGTCCAACATCCGTTTTGTCCATCGGTTCTCACCGTGGACTTTCCCGTTGGTTATCCGTCGAGTCACCATTGGTCTTACCGATTTCCGATCGGTTTCACCAAGGCTGCGACGTTTGATTCATAAAGGCGGCCGCGATATTTGATCCTTACATGGAGAACCACGTGCCTTACCCATTCACGGTGCTTTCTCCCTTTCTCGGTGAGATTGCATCCATGGGCGACCCTTTGGTGTGTTCGGTTGCACTTATCCTCGTGCTTCCTCGAACACCTTTCCCTTATACACCTTCCCGATTAACTTCCCATTAACCATATCATTCTATCGGTCTATCTTTGGATTCGTCAATACTTCCATATTGACAATCTTAGATTTACCGATCCATTTCCTTTTTGTGTCCTTCCTTCGACGATCTAATTTATAAAACGGACGATCCATCGATCCCATAATCGAACTATCGATCCGAATTATCAATCGAACCGTCGAACTCTCCGGCGGTTCCCATCGAATCCTCGAGCAACTACCCGGCGGTTCCCATCGAATCCTCGAGCAAGTACTCCGCCATGTTCCCTCGACCAGATCTCCGATACGTACCGTCGGTCATCCCGCCGATCTGTACGATCGACCAATCCGATCCGTCTTCTCGCCATATCTGATCCGTCAATCTGACGACCGGTCTGTCCGATCGGATCCGTCTGACGATCGGTCTGTCCGATCCGATCCGTCCGACGATCGGTCTGTCCTATCCGATCCGTCCGACGATCGGTCTGTCCGATCTGATCTGTGTCTACGACGATTGGTTCGACCCATCCATCCGACCAATACATTCCCTCGAACCGTTGGATCGGGAGGTAGCATGCGCATAAGTTCGGTCGAGGCTCCGAGAATCCATTCCGATTCTGGAGGTACTCGCCGAGCCGCACCGCCTTTCCGACCAACACTTCGTAGAGTGTTTTGGGACTTATTTTTGGATTGTGGTGGTGATTCCAATTGCCTTGGGCGTCCTCCCTTATTTAGGGGACGAATGGGTTCCTTCCGAAACAACACATCCGTTCGTTGCACCCTTCCGAATGGTTGCGTCTTTCCGATCGTAACCGTTCGGCCTTATCCACCCTTTGACCAACGGTAACCGTTCGTCGGTAACCGCTCGACCTTACACCTCTTCATCCCGAGTTACCACAGTCCACCAGCTCGAGTGTCAGCTGACCGGACCACCCAGCTGGGTCAGTACTCGATCAGTTCACGGAGCTCGGTTGAGCTGTCGGTCAGCTCACCTAGCTGAGCTAGCTAGTCCTCCAGCTGGTTTAGCTCACCTAGCTGAGCTAGCTAGTTCATCTAGTTCGTCCAGCTCACTTAGCTGGATTAGCTCGGACAGTTTTGTCCGATCTTTTCGGCTATGTCTTTCGGTCCGTTTCTCGGCCTTGACTACGCCATTCCTAATCTTTCCATGATCATTTCCCCATGATCACTAGATTATCCCAAAACCGTCTACTTCAACTACCTTTTCATGACATAAACGTTTCATTCCTTCCTTGGGTTAACTTATTCATAAGTCTTTCTCGACCATGATCTAGTTTTCCCTAAAACAAACCGGCCCCCTTTAGGATCGCGGGACGCGGACGTTACAAGTCTACCCCCCTTAAAATGAATTCGTCCTCGAATTCGGCGGGTGTTAGAGTTTGTTTACTCCTTAACGTTTTCCCATCTTTAGTCTTCCCAAGACTTTAGATTCCAAAGTTGATCAAATATCTATTTCCGAGTTTGATCAAGTTTCCCGATCTTGGTCCTCTCTCGGACTCGATCCATTTTCCCGATCTTGGTCCTTTTCCGGACTTGATCTATTTTCCCGATCTTGGTCCATTTACCGGACTTGATCAAATATCTCCCGTCCTACTCCAATCCTGACTAGAACAAATTTTTCGACCTTGGTCCAAACCAGACTCGGTCAATGTTTCCAACCTTGGTCCACACCGGACTCGGTCTATAATTTCCGACCTTGGTCCACACCGGACTCGGTCAATACCCCTTGATCTTTTCAATTCTCGAATAAATCAAGTGTTTCCCGATCTGCGTCAAATTCCGACGAGATTTAATTTCCATTGATCTTGGTCATTCTCCGAACAAATCAATACCTTTCTCCTCGTTATGTTAAGTCATTTGACTACAAGGCTCGTATCTTGGTGTCGATCATGCCTTGGGTAACTTCCCTCAAGCACATCAATCTCATTCACCTCAACTTCCTTATCCGCCAAACACTTAACTTAACTTTTTCAACTTTTATAATCAGCCACTCTCTCCGAATAATTATTTACTTGCTACACGTGTAGTTCTTGCCCCTTGGGTAATAATTATGGCTTAACCAATTCATTTTGGCAAACTCTCTTGGTTTCCAAGCATGTAATCGCATTCTTGCCTCAATTCCCTTCCGGCTCACCAACACTAATGTTCAAGTTCATCATTCGGTTCCCCGAGGACTCAATTATTTAAGTTACACCTTAGTAGTCATTTACCATGACATTTTCCCGAGCACTTATCCATCCTAGGATCAAGCATGCTCTGATACCAACTTGTAGCATCCCGTCCCGGACGTCTCGGCGTCCGGCGACCATGGACCCACGTTCGTGCCTCTTCCCGACCGAACCTCTATATTTTTCGCGATTTAACATAGAATTACCTTTACGAGGCTTAATTCTATAATCGCTTTCTTATTACCCAGCGGAAGTCTTTCTACCCTTGGTTTAATTCCAACCAACCCTTGTACCGGTTTTTATCGTCCTTGTCCCTAAGACTTAGATCGATCCTTTACTCGGTCAAGACATGCAATTTATTCGCTAACCATTCTAAGTCTAACGAACGCATATTCCTTTAGCATTAATTCATCGGCCAATTCCTAAACGTCTATCTTAACTAATAAGTTAGATTCGTTTACATACCTTGGCCAACATGCGGATTCGATTCCTCTTCGATCCGTCCATTGATCCTTTACTTAGCCCGTTGGTTGCCTTCTTCTATTCGTACAATGATTCTTAACCAATCGTGTATTGATGGACCAATCTCCATTGTTACTTAGCCATACATCCAACCAACCCCACTGGTCTAAGTCCCACGATAGAGATTGGGGATCGTACGTTTCCCTTGGTTCACGGTGGCCGAATCAAGCTCTTGGCTCATTGGTCCATCCGTCCTCCAAACGTACGCCCCTTCGGTTTCATGGTGGACGATCAAGCCCTCGGCTTATCGAACCATCCATGTTTCCGATCCGGTCGTTTATCACTACGACCGCCCACGGTTTACTAACCGTTTACCCGTCCAATCCATGGTGGTCGGTAAAGCCTTCGGCTTATCGATCCATCCATGTGATCCGAACGATACCATTATCACACCCAAGGGTCAGTGGATTCATCCATCGGATTATCGTAGGCTAGCCCATGAAATCATTCGTCCGTCGGCCATTGGTTTGCTCGCGGGTCCAACATCCGTTTTGTCCATCGGTTCTCACCGTGGACTTTCCCGTTGGTTATCCGTCGAGTCACCATTGGTCTTACCGATTTCCGATCGGTTTCATCAAGGCTGCGACGTTTGATTCATAAAGGCGGCCGCGATATTTGATCCTTACATGGAGAACCACGTGCCTTACCCATTCACGGTGCTTTCTCCCTTTCTCGGTGAGATTGCATCCATGGGTGACCCTTGGGTGTGTTCGGTTGCACTTATCCTCGTGCTTCCTCGAACACCTTTCCCTTATACACCTTCCCGATTAACTTCCCGTTAACCATATCATTCTATCGGTCTATCTTTGGATTCGTCAATACTTCCATATTGACAATCTTAGATTTGCCGATCCATTTCCTTTTCGTGTCCTTCCTTCGACGATCTAATTTATAAAACGGACGACCCATCGATCCCATAATCGAGCTATCGATCCGAATTATCAATCGAATCGTCGAACTCTCCGGCGGTTCCCATCGAATCCTCGAGCAACTACCCGGCGGTTCCCATCGAATCCTCGAGCAAGTACTCCGCCATGTTCCCTCGACCAGATCTCCGATACGTACCGTCGGTCATCCCGCCGATCTGTACGATCGACCAATCCGATCCGTCTTCTCGCCATATCCGATCCGTCAATCTGACGACCGGTCTGTCCGATCGGATCCGTCTGACGATCGGTATCCGATCGGTCTGTCCGATCCGATCCGTCCGACGATCGGTCTGTCCTATCCGATCCGTCCGACGATCAGTCTATCCGATCCGATCTGTCTCTACGACGATTGGTCCGACCCATCCATCCGACCAATACATTCCCTCGAACCGTTGGATCGGGAGGTAGCATGCGCATCAGTTCGGTCGAAGCTCCGAGAATCCATTCCGATTCTGGAGGTACTCGCCGAGCCGCACCCCCTTTCCGACCAACACTTCGTAGAGTGTTTTGGGACTTATTTTTGGATTGTGTTGGTGATTCCAATTGCCTTGGGCGTCCTCCCTTATATAGGGGACGAATGGATTCCTTCCGAAACAACACATCCGTTCGTTGCACCCTTCCGAAAGGTTGCGTCTTTCCGATCATAACCGTTCGGCCTTATCCACCCTTTGGCCAACGGTAACCGTTCGTCGGTAACCGCTCGACCTTACACCTCTTCATCCCGAGCTACCACAGTCCACCAGCTCGAGTGTCAGCTGACCGGACCACCCAGCTGGGTCAGTACTCGATCAGTTCACCGAGCTCGGTTGAGCTGTCGGTCAGCTCACCTAGCTGAGCTAGCTAGTCCTCCAGTTGGTTTAGCTCACCTAGCTGAGCTAGCTAGTTCATCTAGTTTGTCCAGCTCACTTAGCTGGATTAGCTCGGACAGTTTTGTCCGATCTTTTCGGCTAAGTCTTTCGGTCCGTTTCTCGGCCTTGACTACGCCATTCCTAATCTTTCCATAATCATTTCCCCATGATCACTAGATTATCCCAAAACCGTCTACGTCAACTACCTTTTCATGACATAAACGTTTCATTCCTTCCTTGGGTTAACTTATTCATAAGTCTTTCTCGACCATGATCTAGTTTTCCCTAAAACAAACCGGCCCCCTTTAGGATCGCGGGACGCGGACGTTACAAGTCTACCCCCCTTAAAATGAATTCGTCCTCGAATTCGGCGGGTGTTAGAGTTTGTTTACTCCTTAACGTTTTCCCATCTTTAGTCTTCCCAAGACTTTAGATTCCAAAGTTGATCAAATATCTATTTCCGAGTTTGATCAAGTTTCCCGATCTTGGTCCTCTCTCGGACTCGATCCATTTTCCCGATCTTGGTCCTTTTCCGGACTTGATCTATTTTCCCGATCTTGGTCCATTTACCGGACTTGATCAAATATTTCCCGTCCTAGTCCAATCCTGACTAGAACAAATTTTTCGACCTTGGTCCAAACCAGACTCGGTCAATGTTTCCAACCTTGGTCCACACCGGACTCGGTCTATAATTTCCGACCTTGGTCCACACCGGACTCGGTCAATACCCCTTGATCTTTTCAATCTCCGAATAAATCAAGTGTTTCCCGATCTGCGTCAAATTCCGACGAGATCTAATTTCCATTGATCTTGGTCATTCTCCGAACAAATCAATACCTTTCTCCTCGTTATGTTAAGTCATTTGACTACAAGGCTCGTATCTTGGTGCCGATCATGCCTTGGGTAACTTCCCTCAAGCACATCAATCTCATTCACCTCAACTTCCTTATCCGCCAAACACTTAACTTAACTTTTTCAACTTTTATAATCAGCCACTCTCTCCGAATAATTATTTACTTGCTACACGTGTAGTTCTTGCCCCTTGGGTAATAATTATAGCTTAACCAATTCATTTTGGCAAACTCTCTTGGTTTCCAAGCATGTAATCGCATTCTTGCCTCAATTCCCTTCCGGCTCACCAACACTAATGTTCAAGTTCATCATTCGGTTCCCCGAGGACTCAATTATTTAAGTTACACCTTAGTAGTCATTTACCATGATATTTTCCCGAGCACTTATCCATCCTAGGATCAAGCATGCTCTGATACCAACTTGTAGCATCCCGTCCCGGACGTCTCGGCGTCCGGCGACCATGGACCCACGTTCGTGCCTCTTCCCGGCCGAACCTCTATATTTTTCGCGATTTAACATAGAATTGCCTTTACGAGGCTTAATTCTATAATCGCTTTCTTATTACCCAGCGGAAGTCTTTCTACCCTTGGTTTAATTCCAACCAACCCTTGTACCGGTTTTTATCGTCCTTGTCCCTAAGACTTAGATCGATCCTTTACTCGGTCAAGACATGCAATTTATTCGCTAACCATTCTAAGTCTAACGAACGCATATTCCTTTAGCATTAATTCATCGGCCAATTCCTAAACGTCTATCTTAACTAATAAGTTAGATTCGTTTACATACCTTGGCTAACATGCGGATTCGATTCCTCTTCGATCCGTCCATTGATCCTTTACTTAGCCCGTTGGTTGCCTTCTTCTATTCGTACAATGATTCTTAACCAATCGTGTATTGATGGACCAATCTCCATCGTTACTTAGCCATACATCCAACCAACCCCACTGGTCTAAGTCCCACGATAGAGATTGGGGATCGTACGTTTCCCTTGGTTCACGGTGGCCGAATCAAGCTCTTGGCTCATTGGTCCATCCGTCCTCCAAACGTACGCCCCTTCGGTTTCATGGTGGACGATCAAGCCCTCGGCTTATCGAACCATCCATGTTTCTGATCCGGTCGTTTATCACTACGACCGCCTACGGTTTACTAACCGTTTACCCGTCCGATCCATGGTGGTCGGTAAAGCCTTTGGCTTATCGATCCATCCATGTGATCCGAACGATACCATTATCACACCCAAGAGTCCGTGGATTCATCCATCGGATTATCTTAGGCTAGCCCATAAAATCATTCGTCCGTCGGCCATTGGTTTGCTCGCGGGTCCAACATCCGTTTTGTCCATCGGTTCTCACCGTGGACTTTCCCGTTGGTTATCCGTCGAGTCACCATTGGTCTTACCGATTTCCGATCGGTTTCACCAAGGCTGCGACGTTTGATTCATAAAGGCGGCCGCGATATTTGATCCTTACATGGAGAACCACGTGCCTTACCCATCCACGGTGCTTTCTCCCTTTCTCGGTGAGATTGCATCCATGGGCGACCCTTGGGTGTGTTTGGTTGCACTTATCCTCGTGCTTCCTCGAACACCTTTCCCTTATACACCTTCCCGATTAACTTCCCGTTAACCATATCATTCTATCGGTCTATCTTTGGATTCGTCAATACTTCCATATTGACAATCTTAGATTTGCCGATCCATTTCCTTTTCGTGTCCTTCCTTCGACGATCTAATTTATAAAACGGACGATCCATCGATCCCATAATCGAGCTATCGATCCGAATTATCAATCGAATCGTCGAACTCTCCGGCGGTTCCCATCGAATCCTCGAGCAACTACCTGGCGGTTCCCATCGAATCCTCGAGCAAGTACTCCGCCATGTTCCCTCGACCAGATCTCCGATACGTACCGTCGGTCATCCCGCCGATCTGTACGATCGACCAATCCGATCCGTCTTCTCGCCAGATCCGATCCGTCAATCTGACGATCGGTCTGTCCGATCGGATCCGTCTGACGATCGGTCTGTCCGATCCGATCCGTCCGACGATCGGTCTGTCCTATCCGATCCGTCCGACGATCGGTCTGTCCAATCCGATCCGTCTCTACGACGATTGGTCTGACCCATCCATCCGACCAATACATTCCCTCGAACCGTTGGATCGGGAGGTAGCATGCGCATCAGTTCGGTCGAGGCTCCGAGAATCCATTCCGATTCCGGAGGTACTCGCCGAGCCGCACCCCCTTTCCGACCAACACTTCGTAGAGTGTTTTGGGACTTATTTTTGGATTGTGGTGGTGATTCCAATTGCCTTGGGCGTCCTCCTATATATAGGGGACGAATGGGTTCCTTCCGAAACAACACATCCGTTCGTTGCACCCCTCCGAAAGGTTGCGTCTTTCCGATCGTAACCGTTCGGCCTTATCCACCCTTTGGCCAACGGTAACCGTTCGTCGGTAACCGCTCGACCTTACACCTCTTCATCCCGAGCTACCACAGTCCACCAGCTCGAGTGTCAGCTGACCGGACCACCCAGCTGGGTCAGTACTCGATCAGTTCACCGAGCTCGGTTGAGCTGCCGGTCATCTCACCTAGCTGAGCTAGCTAGTTCATCCAGTTTGTCCAGCTCACTTAGCTGGATTAGCTCGGAAAGTTTTGTCCGATCTTTTCGGCTAAGTCTTTCGGTCCGTTTCTCGGCCTTGACTACGCCATTCCTAATCTTTCCATGATCATTTCCCCATGATCACTAGATTATCCCGAAACCATCTACGTCATCTACCTTTTCATGACATAAACGTTTCATTCCTTCCTTGGGTTAACTTATTCATAAGTCTTTCTCGACCATGATCTAGTTTTCCCTAAAACAAACCGGCCCCCTTTAGGATCGCGGGACGCGGACGTTACACATACCATACCTCCTCACAGTCTTCATCGCCGATAACCTCACAATCATCCCCACTCACACCATCGCGATCTTCTTCTATATCTTCTGGGTCACGAGTCTTCCTTTTTCTTTTCTTCCCTTTTTGTTTCTGTTGAGGAACCGTCTCATTGTCTACTTCTGGTGGGGTCTTCTGCGATGGTATTGACACCGGTGGTGTCAACACCGTCTCATTGTTTGCTTCTGCTGGGCTATTCTTTGATGGGTCTTGAATTGTATCCGTTTTTTCTAGGACTCAATCGTCTAAGGTTTTGGATCGTTTGCTCTGCCTTCTTTCTCTACCATAGCCAGCAGCCTCCGCGACCGACGAGGGGTCCAATTTCCTCCATGTTTCTGTTTATGTTGAGGAACCGTCTCATTCTTTGCTTCTACTGGGATCTTTTCCGATGGTATCGACAATGCTTCAATCTTCGATGGTGTCGAAACTGCCTCACTCTCCAACGGGTCTTGAATTGTCTCCGTTTTTTCTGGGATCTCAATCGTCTCAGGTTTTCGATCGTTTGCTTTGCCTTCTTCCTCTACCATAACCAGCAGCCTCCGCGACTGACAAAGATTCCAATTCCCTCCACGCGTCTTCGCCATCTGGATCAATAAGCAAGAGATTCGAGAGAATTTGAGGTCTTTTTTCTAGGGTTAGGGATCGATTTTGGAATTGAAATCGATTTGGAGGATTTGATATTCAGTCTCTGACTAAAACGGCGACGTTTACCTTTTAGTGAGACGATGTCGTTTTAGTTAAACGGTGACTATAAACGGCAAGTTAACAGCATAAGCGTCGTTCTGATGGGGACTTAACGCGATGCCTAATTTGGCCTGGTCAACATAACTTAGCTATATTTTAGAAAAGTCAACAAAAACTTTGTGATTAAAGTGACATTTTGAAAGTTCATGCTTTATCCTCCCAAATTTGAAAGTTGGCGCATTTTTCGACATTTTTCCCATTTTCTAGTTAATAAAAATTATAATTTATTTGTGCTTTCCTTAATTCTTCGAATACTTTTTTTTGCAAGAGCACTATACATATGAAATTTTTGTTTTACATTATACTATTTTTTTTCATAATCCTTCTATGTTCTTTGGTTTAGTTTTTAGTGTCTTTTTAATTTTTCTATAGGACACTGAGCTGCAAACTTCAGTGTGGAGGTTATTATTAGGCTCATAGATTCTACTATTCGTTTCATGCCTGCAAACGTCAATGAGATGTATGAGACTAACACAAATGATCATACGCATGATCTATATTTTCATGAGTTAAGGTCATAAATTCTAGGTTGATGTGGTTATATTTTCTGTCTAGGGAGAAAACTTAGACAGAAAAATCATACTTTCCTAAAGTGCAAAAGATGAGTAGTTATTGAATTTAGAGCATCGATAATAACGAGATATCTATATAAGGAAACACATATATTTTTATTAATATCTGGTTAATAACCTTGACATGATAAACATTATCAAATATGATTTTGATAATTATAACATTTATAGATTATGTTATTAATGTTTGAAGCTTCAACAATTAGGAAAAGGTATACCACAAGATGCTAAGATTATTTTGGCAACTGTAATATATGGACCAACCAATGGATCTTTCAAGTACGCACACAAACACGACTCTTGTTCTTTCAGTTTTTCGCAACATTCCTTCGAACGTGGGTTTCCGGTTGTTACCTCCGACTTGCATATTTGAAGATCTGCCACAACGCATGTCACGTTTTCTTCTTCCCCCGAAATCATTGTTTTAGTCAGAATCAAAGATAGCATAGTGAAAGCGATGAATACTAATATAATGAATTTCATGTCTTGTAACCCTAGTGACTCCCGTCTATAGAATTATATTTCAATTACTTGATAATGTTTGAGATTTTGATTATGAATTGTTCAAGGTGAAACTATATATAGAGGGTATGGTCATAAATGGAGTAATGTTTTGCAATTGGGAAGGGTGCTTTTTTATATAGGTAAAGCTAATGTCTTTTGTCATTTTATTTAACTTTAGTTATAATTAAAACGCCAGTTATAATAATTGTAAATAATTAATTACATATGATTTGTACAATACTAATCTATGTAGAAATTTGATATGAAAAAGTGTTTTTAAAATCTTCAAACATTAATTGTAACTAATAAAATAATTTGTAAAGTAAATAAACACAAAGAAATAAAATCTGTCAAAGATGTTGGTTTATGTTAACTGGCTACATATTTAGATTGAATAAACAGAAACTAAGAATCTGGGTCATGACAATGAACCAGAAATTAGTGGTGTTTCGTTTCCAAGTCTAAAATTCACATTTGGACAAGGAGATGTAAAAATGGCGCCTCTCAAGCATTGGAGAAGAAGAATCTAATTATTGATGCCGGTTTCCAAGATTTATGCACCTCTCATGTGATTCTAACAGGTTCTGTTCTACACCATTCTCTTCTTCTATCTACTTAGTTTTCTAATTAATAAAAAGATATTTGATTTTGTGCTTCCCATAGTTCTTCAAATACTTTTTTTTGCATGAGCACTATACATATGGCATTTTTGTTTTACCTTATACTATTTTCAGATATCTTCTCTCGTCTTTGGTTTAGATTTTAGCGTCTTTTAATTTTTCTTAGCATGAGTCCTTAAATGATGAGACTAAAACTTTTCATACACCGATTATCTTTTCGCATCATAACTCATATCTTTTGTATTATAAAACACAAGTCTTTTGGCCAGTTATGTTCTGACATGTGGCAAATTTATCAAAAAGATAATAAATCATAAATTAGTATATCAATAAAAAACATTTACTGGAATAAATGTTAAAGGCAATTTACAGAAAGTTAAAATTTCCACGATCACTTTACACTCTTTAAGAAAATCAAAATCAAAATTAGAGCAGAAGTTATTCTCTCCTCCTCAATTCCACGATCTAGACAGTCAAGACAATCGCCAAAACTATATATACGTCATTGATCCTTTATTTTCCTTACATGGATCATCTTTTGGGCTTATTGGTAACGACTGTAAGTTTTGGCTTTAGAAGCTTTGACTTTAAAAATTTGAGCTGCAGAGAATTTGGTTGTAAAGACTTTAGTTTTAGAAACTTAGGCTGTTAAAGTCTGATTGGTAGCACAAAACTGTAGAAGTTGTGACTGTTATTTATTATTAATATATATTAATAATAAATATAAATTATTTTAGAAATAAATTCATATGCAAATATAGTTTTATTAATGATAAGAATTTAGAAAAAAACATAAAATGATAAATAAATAAAAATAAATAAATAGATAAATATTCTCTAGAAATAAAATAATATATATATTATTCATTTATTTTTAATAATCAAACATTGCAATTAGAAAAAAATCCATTATTTTTTTGTAGGAACTTAAAATTCATTATTAATAATAAAATATTTATATAAAAGAAGTGATAAAAGTTTAGAAAGAAATATTCTAAATGCATACATTTATTTATATTTATAATTTCATGCAGAAATTTAATACCCAACATATTAGTAAGAAGTGGGATAAACTTATATGGCTTTTGAAAAAATGCTAATTCTATATACTCTTTTAAACCAACATTAATGATGATGATGAAAATAAAATAATTTTTAGTGAAATGGATCTTAAAAAGATAGAAAAATGATAATAATTAATTTACAAGAAACAAATATGAAAAGATATATGTAAACATGTAGAGAGTTTTTAATTATCATGGGGATAAGAAAAAAAAAGCTTTTAATTGTTTATTTATTTGATAAATGTCTTTAGAAAACCAAAGCCACGTTTTTGAGACTTTAGAAAAAGAAGGGAAACAAAGAAGGAAAAAAAAAAAAAAAGGCTTTGAGAACTTTAAAAAGAATTAAAGTAAAAAAAGCCTAATTGGCAAAAATAAAACTGTGAAGACTTTAGAATGGCCTTAAAGTCTTTAAAGCCTTGTGCCAATCACCCTCTTTGTTGCTGTTTTTTTTTTGTTCTGAAATTTTCTTTTGGTTGATGTTGGTTTTTTCAAACCAAGTTGATAATTAAATCATTAGGTGCGAGACATGTTTCAACTTTTCCCAAGAACATGATCGAGAGAGATGAAACAGAATCTGGGAAAAGATAATTTCTTCATTCAAGTGTAAAATGAGGTACAAAGTAAAGTTAAATACAAGTAAAACTAAACCACTATGCTAACCAAACTATACAAGAGATTAAACCATAACTAAACCAGCTATATACACTCTAATACTCCCCCTCAAGATGAAAGTATCAAGGAACTTTCATCTTGGACTTGAACAACCATGAGAATTGTAGGCTTTGGACTGAAAACGTAAAGAACGTCAGGTGGTCTTGGTAATGAGCCATAAAGGAACTCAAGTAGGGATCCAAACCAACCGGAATGAATCACAATGGTCTGTCGAATAAAATCATAGTCTTGACTCTGTCTTTGTAACGAGAGTGGATGAAAACTCTGTTGCAACAGCACAAGGAAGACTAAGTTGTGCAATGTAAACGTCCTCGATTTTGTATCCTTAGTGGAAGAGTTCAGAAGTTTGCAGATTGGATATGAAGGTGAAAACTCCCCCTGTTTTGGTGTATAACCAAGTGGATAGCTGTGAACTGTGGAACATCTTGCAAATGTTTGACCAAGCAAAACACAGTTGGAACAAAAAAGAAACTCCTCTGCGATTAATTGCAGAATTAGTATAGCAACATCAGTGGCATAGAAGCCATAACCATCAGTATCTATCATTCTCAATCCTTGAGAAACCAACAACATCTTGGGAACAGCTTCACAACCCATGGATACCAAATGTATTAACCCATCAACGCAACATAATGCAGGAACAATCTCAGAGATCACGCCAACTCCATTTAATTCTAAGCATCGTGGAGCAATAACAAGCTGATGATTCTGCATAAGATTGTCTAACCAAATCTCCCCCTGTCTAGAAAGATTGGGATGCCTAAAGCTATCTTCTGAATCTATACAAGGTTCATGAGAGACACAACAATAGACTGTTCTAGAACTTAGTTGGTGGGAGATTGAGTGTATAATCCAAACACATACCATAGGAGATTGTAGATCTGGTGGCCGTGGAAGAGATCCGTATAGGAACACCGACTCGATCATCAATTTCAACCATGGATGTTCACCTAGTAGATTGTCATCGATAATAATCTCTACTGGTGGAGCAGCAAACTCAGTAAAACCAGGAAACGATGAATAGAGGTCCATCAAGAGAGCAATCAAAGATCAAGCGCAATTGACACACCGTGATAAATCGAAGCAGCACTTGAATCAACAATTCAGAGAATCTACACCATGAACATGAGGCAAAACAACTCTCATGAGGCGGAAGATCTGAAGCAATACGATATACCAATAAGCCATAAGACTTATCACGAGACGACCAAGATCTGATTACTAGTGAATCCGGTGAAACACCGCAAAATTCACTCCAATCTGGAAAACCAAAAAAAAAAAAACAATTCGAGGTGACAAAGAACCAGAAGGATCATCAACCTTCGGATAAAAATTCTTTTGCAAATCCGTTGTAGTCTGATACAATTGCAATCCGTTTCACCGTTGAGAATCGATTAAGCTCAATTTGGACATATAGAAGCTCAAATCGCACAGGAAATTGAAACACAAAACGACTACAGGAAAGGATCGCGATGTGAAGAAATCCAAGCTTCAAAGAAGCAATTACAACAATCGATTTGATGAAAACCAAGCTTGATCGATGAAATTGAAGCTCGAATCAAGCCGGAGAAGAAGAAAGAACTCGATCGGAATGTAACGCGATCGGAATAACAACCGGAATCGAAACAAGATTTCGCCGGTGAAGAAACATAAAATCGAACACGATCAACGCGATCGGAATGTAACACGATCGGAAAAGCAAGAAAACGAAGAAGAAAGTAGAAAATCTCCGATGAAAATGTCGAGAATGAATCGTAAATCTGAACTAAAATCCGAAGAACACGATCGATTCCTTTGATGAATCGATGAAGATCAGCGGAAGTGGAATGAAGAATTTTGATTAAGCTCTGATACCATTTCAACTTTTCCCAAGAACATGATCGAGAGAGATGAAACAGAATCTGGGAAAAGATAATTTCTTCATTCAAGTGTAAAATGAGGTACAAAGTAAAGTTAAATACAAGTAAAACTAAACCACTATGCTAACCAAACTATACAAGAGATTAAACCATAACTAAACCAGCTATATACACTCTAATAACATGTTTTGGAACAGGAACGATGTACTAAACACTGAATTCCAAAGAGTTTTTTGTTGTAGCCAACAATCTCCGACGAGTTTGTATGAGGCATATCGCCACTCTTTGGTATACTATATTTCTTTTAGTTTATTTATTGTTATGTAATATTTTAATTGTTTTAAAATTTCTATTTTTCTTACACAGTGTGTATGTCTTACAAATTATAATATCTTTTTATTTCATAGATAGCACCACTCAGAAACAAGCAACCTTGATGGATAGATGAGAAATCAAAAAAGTAGAAGACGTGAGCAAAGAAAGCACCAGAGGCAAAGCGTTAAAGAGACTGAAAATACTGAAAAAAATTAGAATTTAGTAGAGGACGAAATAATAGAACATCGAGACACAGTGAGTCTATGTTGAATCAACTTCATTGTGGTAAATATTTTGTGGCTAAGACCTTGAATATTAATCTTTTTTTAAAAAAATTTGTCTTTGAATACATGTAGTATTTTTATTTTCTTACAGCCTTAGCCTCTGTATATATATTCTCTGAAATAATATTGAAGTCTACGCTTGATTCTATGAAGTCTACGCTTGATTATAAATCTTTGGAAGACTATTAATTTTGTGTTCATTCAAATACAGTTCTCTCACTATATCAAATGACAATACTAAATCAGCAAATACATGAAACATGGTTAATATATGTTTACATAAATATAGATATTGTAACATAATGTTGTTTTCCGGTGCAAGCACCGGGTATAATACTGGTATGTACTAAATGCGTGACACAATCCAATTTCAAAATAATTAATTGTGATACAAATAAAAATAAAAATATTTCATTATCTAATCTATAGAAAAAAATCAGTTAAAATATTAAAAAAAAAAACAGTCTCAGCTATATATCAATTATGATCAGAGATGTTTTTAGTATCAACATCATGAACTCAATATAGAGCATTTTCAAGGCAAATATAAAATTAATGTCAATAAAGTAAAGAGTAATATACATTAACAACCTGAGATTCAAGATTCTTGATCAAGACGTGACGAGTACAAATAATGATGCAAAAGAGTTGAAGGAATACGAATTGAAAAAAATATATTTTTATAAGAAAAAATCAAATAATTAGTAAATTCAATAGATAATATTGTTGATTATGAATAGACAAAAAGGAAGCGTCCTCATTTAACTAGGGTTTTTACTTGGCCGTGAAACAGAAAAAAAAGAAAAGAAAGGCCCACTACAAGAAAACACGCGTTTTGCGAGGAAAGAATTCCTTGCTAATCCCTCGCAAAACGACATTCGCAAGGGATTTGCGAGAAACAACAGTTCCTCGCAATTCGTGTCTCGCAAATCGGTCCCTCGCAATTCCCTCGCAAACTCTTGATTTAGGGTTTAGTTTTGCGAGGGAATTACTAGTATCCCTCGCAAAACCCTCGCAAAATAGAATCAATTTGAAAAAAAACAACAAAACACT
This sequence comes from Arabidopsis arenosa, assembly GCA_905216605.1. Classification (NCBI taxonomy): domain Eukaryota; kingdom Viridiplantae; phylum Streptophyta; class Magnoliopsida; order Brassicales; family Brassicaceae; genus Arabidopsis; species Arabidopsis arenosa. The sequence goes on along the minus strand of LR999453.1, from coordinate 13,798,891 downwards.
ACTAAAAATCATTCGGATTCATTTTTTTTAATCATTAGGAAGTTAATTATCTACATTAGAATCTACTTTCTTATCATATACTTCGAATTCGTCCGAATGTGCATTTTCCTCAAATACATCAATGATGATCTTATGTTTTTATATAATATGAATCAATGTTTATAACATTTTCAAAATAAAATGTTAATATTGAAACCTATACAACATTTTTTTATGCATCACCATATATTCAACTTGTCTGATTATATGGTCTCTTAGATTCATATTTATAAATAAAAATCAAAGATCGCAAAACACTTTTATGTATTTTAGGGTTTAGGGTAAAGATTTGCGAGGTATGTGCGGGAGATTTGCGACAGAGTATATTGTTCCTCGCAAAGTACTCGTAGGTCCCTCGCAATTTTGCGAGGAAACTTTCCCTCGCAAATTATGCGACGGAAGTGCGACGCGCGTCCTTTTCGTAGCAAATTACTTGCAATTCCCTCGCAAATTTGCGAGGGATGGTTTCCCTCGCAAAGTTGCCTCGCAAAACGACTGTTTTCTTGTAGTGAGGAGATGAGCGATTCCAACGAAGAGACATGCAACGACGATTCAAAGCAACCAGTACTTGTCTTAGACCTTCTTAGATCGATATTGGAGCGCTTAAGCTTTGTTGATTTTCATCGAGCCAGATGCATTTCTTCAGAATGGTACTCCACTTCAGAATCATGCCTCGGAGTAAAAAACTCAACAACTCCATGGATTATCCTTTTTCCAAGCGAACATGTGGAAAACAAGAATGATTCATGTAAGTTGTACAATCCTCGTGACCATAGTTCCTACATAGTAAGAGATCTCGGGTTTGATTTAGCTAGGAGTCTTTGTTTGGCTAGTTCCGGTAGCTGGTTCCTTATGTTAGACCGTAGTAGAATCGATTTTCATCTTTTGAATCCGTTTACTCAAGTGAGGATTCCTCTTCCGTCTCTAGAATCAATCGGTGACGGAAATATTTTCAGAAGGGCTTCTGATGGCAGGGGTATTGATTATATAGACAACGCGGTTTTGTGGGTTGATGAAAAAAGCAGAGATTACTTGGTTGTTTGGAAATTTGGTAGCATTTTTGGATATCACAAGAAAGGAGGTGACAACAATAATTGGAAGGTGTTTCTACCTTTTAAGCATGTAGTCTACATCGATATGGTCTTTAAAGAAAACAAGCTTTACGTGCTTAGTTTAACTCGAAAGGTCAGTGTTTATGATTTCTCCGGTGATGATTCTCCGGTGAATTGTGCAAATTTCCCATATTTGCCGTTGCGGGAGGATTTTATATATATTCCTCCAGGGTCTCATTACAAAGTTGCTGTCACTTTGTCTGGAGAGGTTTTGATCATTTTAGCTAGAGTGGAACCATATCCGAGGATGAGATGCTTCTTCGACGTCTACAAGATGGATCCTAAATCATCAAAATGGAAAATGATTAAGTCTATAGGAGGGGAAGCATTGGTTGTAGATCTTGGAATAACGGTTGAGGCGAAAGTTATGAAAAATTGCATATATTTTAGTAGTGATCAGTTTCATAGATACAATGGGAATAGTCTGTGCAATGATTTTAACAATAACGATATTCACGTCTACCATATTCGAACCGATCAAGTGGTCCAATTGTTTGAAGATCTTACTGCGTCCTCGACTACACTTTTCAAGGATGCTCGTTGGTTTTTCCCCACTTTTGGTGGAAACTGGTTGCTTTAAAACTATCAAGTTTTGTATTTTGTTAAGGGTGAATGAGTTTCTTTTATATTGTGGAACAAGAGTGTTGCTACTTCTAATAATATGTATGATATTTCATTATCTAACGTTTGATTGATGATAACTTTTTTATTCTTCAATTCGAAAAAGTGTCATCCAAGTATAAAAGATTTACAACTATGGATCTACATGTTTGTTAAAGATGTTTAATTAGTATGATCAACATCATAAACTAAGCAAGGCAAATATATATTAATGTCAAGAAGATGAAGAAAGAGTAATATACATTAACAATCCTGAGTTTCAAGATTCTTGATCAAGACAAGAGTAAAAACAATGATGCAAGAGAGTTGAAAGTACACTCATATTTTTGATCTACATTTACTTGACGTAGTAAGGAAGGTCAAGAACGTAGAGAAGGAAGTAAGCCCAAGTCACCCCAGATATCCCTCCAAAGAAGAACCCTCCTGTGAACTTAGCCCATCCCTCAGCCGTTTGAAGCTGGTCAGGCTGCTTCTTCCGCCCGGTCAAAGTCAAACTCGGTGCAATGGATGGCTCTCCTTCCTTGAATGAAGAGATACCATAGATGGTTAGGCACATGCTGAGGATGACTACTAGCCCAGCCGCGGCTAAAGACCCGGCTGACCCGGCGTAAGCAGTGTTCCTTAATGGACCAGCCTTGACGAATGGGCCCACTAAGAAGAAACCATGAGCCAGACCCACTTCCACACCACGGAGGAGAGGGTTGACAGCGGTACGGTAACCAGGGAGGTTGGAAAGGTACCACGCGATCAAGGGGCTAGATGTGACCGGAGTTTCCAAGCTTCCGATGAATGGATCGCCGTTGATTGGTTGAACCACTTGGAATGTTGGCTGCCAATTTACGTATTAATTGTTAGAGCACACTATACATAACTTTCCATTGCATATATCAAGAACCCAAATATTCATTCTTTTCACTCCTATAAGTTCCATAAAAGAGGTTCTACAGAATCATTAAAAACTTTGTATGTAATAACAAAACATAAACTATGAAACTAGTGGTACTTATTGTGGGCTTTTTATCAATTACATATCATTTTCCTAACTGTCCTAAAATATTAAACCACATGACTGTGCTTGAGTAAATTCACTTTGTGTCCGATGGTTAACAAAGAATTTACCTTGTCGGATTTAACAGCTCGGACGGTGAAGGAAGAGACTCTTTTGGTCGGAGAAACACCGAAAGGAGCGCCGGAGATGCCCTTGGGCACGGCGAGACGCCGGGAAAGAGAAGCGGAGGAGAAGCTGCTCCTTAGCTGGCTGGCCATTGGAGATGCACTCGTTGCCATTGTTCTTTCTGTCTTAGTTGTTCTCTTATGAAATTAAAATAAAAACGAGTTTGAAGTGTGTGATGAAGAAATAAGCAATCTACGAAACTTGAGATTGCATTTGCTGATGTGGCAAGACAGAGGATCTGGTTATTAGAGATTGTTGTGGCTCTTAGAGATTGTTGTGTTTGATGTATCTGATTCTCATTGGATGTTATCTTATCCACTTTGCCCCAATATTTTTTTTTTTTTTTTTTTTAAATATTGGTGTATCCTATACTAATATTTGGAAAGTACATCCTAAGAGTCATAACTTAGATTTTGTAAGAAATTACAATATATGCCATTAGAGATCTCTAATTATAATCATTTTATTCTATTTCACTAATATATATTAACGGGTCAACGGGTCAAACGGGTTTAAAGATATCAAAAGATTTTGTTTATATAATTCATATAATTCGAAAAATATTTCGAAAAAACAATACAATTCATATAATTCGAAATGTTATTGAAAATGTTATATAGTAATCCATTATTCAACATATTTTCGAAAATGTTATTAAAAATGTATTTATATATTGGCGAAAATTATTCTCACCCATATTAAGTTACCAAAATTGAAATTCATATTAATACTAAATCTAAGTAGTTTCTATAACGGCTTTGGATAATTTCGAGTAACTTAAATATTCAAATTCAAATTCCATATAATTTAACAAACAACAATCAAACAAGTTAACAAAATATATTTAGTTCCTAAAATATAGTATCATTAACTATTAAATCTTTATTTTGACGTAAATTCCTATCCACGTAATTTCATTAGTTAATATTATAATAAACGTTTTCTTAATTATTGATATGATTATCACACGATAACTTGGATTTAGGAAACAATAAATATTTTCTGAAATCTAATTGTTTTTTGAAATCGTAACATAAATATATTGCTTAGTTTACGCATATAGTACCAAAGCAATATAGATACTATCCAAATTATATCTTAACTATATATTCTCATCTTTTAAATTTTAGCATATTCCACAAATGTTAAATTAAAACTTTAATCTACATATACAATTTTAGAGGGGATTTTGGTTTTTAATTCAAATGGGTCGGGTTTTGACCCGGTTTTATTCTATTCGGATCCTGGATAAGAGATTTAAGGAAGTTTGTAATAAAAAACGATATTATCTCTTTAATTACCTTTTTAACTCTGTTTCCTTAATTTATTCCCACATTTAATTATTTTTTTTCATATTTAAAGATTAAGATTTGCCGTATAACAATATTGCGAAAATATCTCCATACTAACTCAAACTTTAGTTTCTAAAATCTTACCTACGAGATTTTTGAGAGCATTTAATTAAGAACTAATACCAATTATCATTTTCATATTCCTAATCTACATATCTCTAACAACTCGATAAGCATCAATTAAAATAGTCCTTCAAAAAAAATCAAATTCAGTTTCTTTATCTTACCTCCGAGATTTTAGAGTGCATTTAATTAAAATAGTCTTCTTCAAAAAATTCAATTCTGTTTCTTTATATTATAAGCCACAATTTAATTAGTCTTCTCTAGAAAAATCAATACGGTTTCTTTACAAAAATATATCCCGAGATTTCTTCTTCTACTATTAACTCACCACATTAAATTTGAAAGATTATTCCTTCTAATATCTATAGAAAAACGAATTATAAAAACATATTGGGAAATTACGTCAAATGGCTTAGAAAAGTCCACTAATTATTCTAAAGGCTTAGTCAAAATGATCTTTACTAGAATGACATTAAAAAATTTGAAAAAGACTTTAAAACCTTAATTATATTTTATATTTACAATTGGTGCCATTTTGAATTAAATTTTTAAATTTTAGAAAAAACAAACTTAAATATATAAGAAAACAATCCTAAAACCTAATAGCTATTTACATTAATACATAAAAAATAAAAAAAATAAAAAAAATAAAAACGCTCTCTCTTCTGAAAAGGCGATGACGGTGGAGACTCTAGGGAACTGATTCCCGACGATGAGCGGCTTTGCTCCGGTGGTATCTTTACGGTTCTTTCATGGTCTTTCGTTGGATGGTATGGTTGGTGCGATGGTTTCGGATGATTTAGCTTTTCAAAGCTCAATTGGATCTTGAGTCTCGGATTATCAGGTTCTGTTTTGGGGAAACTATGGTTTTATTGGATGAAGATTCATCAGATCTGGCGAGGAACAGGGGAAATTTGGGATTTTGAGTACATGGTTTTGAGTCTCGGTGGCTTGAAGGGTTTCAATCTTGCCTTGTTAGTGCTGGTATGTGAGGCTGTTTCAACTGGCGAAGGGGTTTTGGTAGTGAAACCAGTTTTTGTTCGGGTAAGAATGAGGGAGGAGAGTCCCGGGTATGTTTTGCTTTTTTCCTGTGAGAATTTGCAAGTTCTGGGATCCATGGAAAATGCAGGAATCTCATTATCGGAGTCAGAGAGAGATGATTTGGGGAATTTTCATTTGGGTTTGGCTATCGTGTTGATGGATTTTGGTAAATCGGATCTCGGATTGCTTGTTTTCGGTGGTCATTTGCAAGCTTTTGTTATGTGGGTTAGAGAGGAATCTCAAATTGCGGTGGTGATTAAGGATGTGATCCGATCTTGGTTTGTTTCTGGTTTACAGAGTAAGAGATCTGTGGTATCAAAGGATTGCTCTGTTTGATTCTCTGTTTCTGTTTCTATAAAGAGTAGATCTTGTTGACTCTTTCTCCAATCTTGTTTATAAGATTCTGAATTAGTGAAAATAGAACAAAGTTTGTTGTTTTCTTTGATTCAAGCTTTTGATTTTTCAGTGTTCTAAAAGACGTCCTAGGCGACGCCTAAAGCGCTCGGCGGAGGAGGACCGATTGGATTTTGCTATAGGCGTTGATATTGGGCGGAGCTGGAGATTTGGCGGATTCAGCGGCTTTATATCGGATTCGGCGGTCTAGACGTTTAAGTTTTAACGTTTCTTTTATGAAAAATTGGACTGAGTCACAAATTTTTTTCCTGGAAAACCCCCCAATTCTAATGGCCGCCGTACACAAACCCTAATCTTCGAAGAAGATGACACTGTGTATATGCGATTACTACCCACGTGAGCTAATTGAATCTCTAATGGGCTTCTTTGAGCCCAATAAATTACGTTTTTCTATACAGTTTTTTTTTTTTTTTTTCTTTTGACAACATACAGTTTCTTATTTACTCAATAAAAAATGACACTTAGACAAAATAATATTACAATTATAAGATTGTGCTATATTCTTTATTTTTATTTTAAAACTCTGAAATATGTATGATTAGTCCCCTATATGCATTCCATTGAAACCCAACCAAATGCAAGATTTCTTACATGTTGTTCGGTTTGCAGGAATCACGGTCATTCTCTGGTTGGTGAGGAGAAAACTCAGAGACTTGTGGAACTATGGGACTCAACAGCCTTCAGCTGCAGAAATATATAGAATCGGCTTACATAATTATACGTGAGTGTCGATGTGGCCTGGTGGTAGCGTGTGTGCTTTTGTAAACCATTGAGCCGAGTTCGAATCTCAGAACTGAGCTTTTTTTTTTTTTTTTTTGTTCTTCGTCTTCACAAAAAAGCAAAATCGATCGGAATCTGCTGTGTGAATTAACGATTCTCTAGATTTTGGAAACGTATCTTGATTCCCACAAGTAAAGACGACTTCTTCCTCTCAGATCTAATAGAATCAACAAATTATTTTTAACAATCACAATCACATGTGAAAATGAAATCATGTTCTTGTAGCTAATGATAAACAATTCGTTCTTCCATTTTTGCAGCTAATGATAAACAAGCTACTGATAACAATCGCCTACGATTCATCACTCTGCAACTTGAAAAAGAAACCATCTTTAGTCATATTGGTAAACAAACTTCAATCGGGAAAAAAGGAGAGATTTTTGGTATTAAAAATTGAAAATCTAACTTTCACCGATGAAGAAGATCCGAGTTCAAATATCTCTCATTTATGTTATCGGAGATGTGAGAGGAAGAAGTCAACCGGTGAAGAAGACGAAGAACACAAAAAAAAAATTAAAAAAAAAAAAACTACAAAGTGTAGTGTCGAACCCGGCTCTTGAAGTTTTCAAAACCCAAACGCTGCCACCAGACCACATCAACTATCATGTTCTGTATAGTAAATAGATGATATATATTTAAATGAAAACAGATGATATATATTTATATAAAAACGTGGGTTTATATTTCGTCGATGTGCTCAGATTCGGAACCACCGACAAAGTGTTTAACCTACAAACAACGAAGAAGATGCGTGTACATTGAAATTGTAATTACGGTTAAAGTGAGAGGGTATTTGTGGAATTGCCAATTTTTACGCTGTGACAGATTTAACATCATACATAACTCTATCAAAATAAATCTATCACGACTATCTAAAAAAACTTTTTTGCAGGATTGCGGTTTTAACGATTTTTAAGTCTACCCCCACATTGTCTCGCTAACTCTGTCACCAAACAGTCGTAAACCCACAACTCTATCGTCACATACATAAAGTCTTCCACCACTATTCTGACACACTGTGACACGCTAGTAATTAATTTGTTGGATAAGTCTGTCCGATTATATAATAACTCTATCATAATTAATTACTCTACTTTCACTAGTCACAGACTTTGTTCCTAAATTCAAACTCTACCACATTACTCTGTCTTTTCTTAACAACTCTATCATAACCTTTGTTAACTCTACCTAACAAATCTATTGCCTAAATTACTCTGTCATAACTACATGTTAGTCTGCCTAACAAATCAATTTTACATATTACTCTGTCACCACTGTATACAACTCTACCAAATAACTCAACCAAAACTACATAAATCTATCACTCTACTTCAATCTACTGTGTCTTAAACATAGATTTATCAAACATATCTGACAAATCTGTCATTATTTATTAAAACTATTATACAAATCTGTCACCTCCATAAATCTGTCGCCACTTCCAAATTATCCTCCCTTTTTCCCGCCGCTTACTTTTTCCCATCTCCCGCCTTTTTCATGGCATTTCTGTAAATAATTCTAATTACTTCTAATGGCATTTCTGTTATTTTTTTTTTCGCCAGACACATTTGTGAGGGCAAGATTGCCTTTAAAAAAAGATATTACTGTAGCTCCAAAACCATGCTATTTTAGTTTTTTTCCCTCTTCACTAAGCCTTTTGAGTAACTCTCCCAAACATATTAATCAAATTTATGTTCAATTATTTGCCATAAAATCTGGACAAAATATTGAATTCATTATCTCGACAATAGAAACTATTAGATTGTATTAAAAACGGATTTAGTTGCATATTGCTTAAAAAAATTCGATTAAAAAGATTTGATTCTAATTTAGTTGAGGTTGCAAATAAATTTTTATTGGCAACCAAAAGATTATTGACATAATCGGAACTCAGCCTATATATACACTCTAGCTTTACATCTCCTCACATTAACAAACACACAAAGCAACTACATTTTCAAAACACTTGAAACATTCTGCTTCAAATGACTACTACATTTGCATATGTTTGCATAAAAGCGCATATTTTCCTTTTGGTATTTGATGGATGAAATTAGATCTTGCTTTCTATTCATGAGTTTTGAGTTTTAATACATATTTCTAATTCTCTTTTCGTGTTTATTTCTTGATCTACAGAAGCACATCGAAGAATAAGACGATAGAAAAAGTTTAAGATTTGTGTTGGAATATATAGGATAAGAAGGAACGTCTCTTGATGATGGTTATTGCTGGAGAAAATACGGACTGATGACTTAGGATGTTGGCATTGATTGGTCATTAATTGATCATGAGATCAGTTACTTCGATATATTAATCTTAGACGATGAGGTATAATTCTTTCATGGTGGTGATAACATAATTAGCATCACACGTTGCAATTGTAAATGTGTCTCATTGTTATTTTTGTCTATGGAGATGCGATCAAGTATGAGTACACAGTACGTAACATTTTGTGCCGACTCGCTAATGTTCATCTTTTGTCTTCTCATGTTACTACTACAATGTTACATTGTTCATCTATATTGATACTTGGTTGCAGGAAAATGTACAGAAGGAACAAGCAGAAGCTGGAACTAAAGTTTTTCTTACATATAGGTTGGCATATATACGGTACTATTTTCATTGCACAAATAATAAATATATACTAAAGTGTTTTAATATTTTTTTATGAAATAAACAAAATTACAAAGCCAAATAATCTTTTATTGACATTTATAAAACTAAAAATATAATTTAAATATTATTATATTTAAATGCAAAAAAAAATTAAAACATATTTTCTTTCTCCACCATACATTGAACAAATTACAATTTGATTTTTTTATACATTACGAGTTAAAAAGTTAACAATATAATCAAAATACTATCATGTTTAGTTAAAAAAATTATAATATTAATAATATTTGAACTCTATAAAAATTAAATAAATAAATAAATTATATATATATATATATATATATATATATCTGGAAACCATTTAAAGCAAACTTTTAAATTGATTCGAATTATAAGTTTTTTAAATAAAATATTATGAAAAATGACAAAATGATGTTTCTTTCACGGGACATGGTTATATATGGTGGGACGGGTTTTGTTAAATATTAATATGGGACGGTATACTAGAGATGAAATTTTAGAATTAATAATCAAAATATAATAATACAATCTTAAATACTAAACAAAACAAATAATATTAACAAAACTAATACAACTTATAATTTAAATTTTTAGTTATAGAAATCGATCTGCGTTGTACCACGGGTCAATCTTAAAATGCACCATATTATAATAAAATGCAAACAGCAAAATGTATTTATATTCAAATCCGCTATATACCGTTTCTTAATGAACTGTATGTTTTCGTTTCTATATTTAAAAATTGAAACCTACAACATACTAAGCATACACTATATATATAATACATTTAAATCAAACAAAATAATAGGTTATATCTGTAGATAATTTTAAAAATTAAATTTTTAATTTTTATTGAACAAAAATATAGGCCCGCGGTGTACCGCGGGTTAATATCTAGTATATATGTATTTACCATTTAAAATGAACTTTGATAGATTATACATATATTAAGATGATTCGAACATGATATTTTAAATATGTAACCTATGTTTTAACTAAAAATTATCTAAAGCCTTTGACTGGTAACAGAATTTAAGGCGGTTAGAAATTTAACCGCTCATTTGGTTATCATTTGGACAAAAAATGAAACATAGGCTGTTGAAATACATAATTAAAATAGATGGTTAAAGGTGCTCAAAACTTATAAATACAACCGCTTTATTTTATCAAAAGACATTTCAATTTTCCTAATTCTTTTTTTTTTATAAAATTAAATCTTTTATTTATATATATTGTTTTTGAAATTGTAGGTAGAAATTTTATTTTTCATCGTTTAGAGTTGAAAGTTGAAGCATTTTGCTAGGCTTTGAGAAAGAGAATAACACCAAGGTTTGATACACATAACTACAACCTAAGAAACTGTATTGGTTCAAAAGATGTGGCACCGAAATATCATGTTCCAAATACTTAAGGGGGTGTTATTGGTTTATTAATTTGTAAATCCATATAGAATTTGAAAATTTCTATTAATTATGAAATCAAGATATATGGATTTTGAAATAACATGTGTTTACCCATGGATTTGAATCCTTCTATTTTTCTCTTTCAATTCCATTCAATTCCATTTAAAACATAATTTGGATTCTCAAATCCAAAAACAAATGACTAAACGAATAACATATGATTTTAACTAGTATTTATAAATCATAGAACCAATAACACATGAATTTAATTAGGATTTTAAAATCAATGATTGAATAACAAATGATTTTTGTTTAGATTTCTAATTCCATATAAATCCATGAACCAATAACCCCTCCTAAGTTTGCCGGAATAAACTGTCCTGGGTAAGTAAGAACTAAAAATCATAAAACATAATTCTTTGTTCCCACTTTTTATTCATAACATAAAAATCATAGGACAATGCATAATTACAAGTAGCGTTGGATTCATGATTAAATTGAAAAGAGCATTAGCGAAGTATAATCCTTATTTGATAAAGTTTTTTTTTTTTTTTGATCAAAAGTTATATGATAAAGTTTATATCCTATTAATGATAAAAATATGAAGGAATTTTTTTTTTTTAATTTGTGACATATTGCAGTGGCGAGGCTATGATTTTGAAGTTGTCATCATATAAAGAAGTTCTTTAGTTTGAACCTGAAAGGATTTGAATCTTTGTCGTTGTATTCTTTTATAGTTAGAGGCAATATTTAGATACATTAAAACCTCTATAAATTAAATAATAAATAGTACAATTAATAAATTTATTTGGTTCCAAGTTGGACTAATATAAAAATTAAGACAATTCAACAAAATAACAATATAATAATTTTCACAAAAACTATGTAAATATATGGTTTTAATAGTATCATAAATTAATAATATATAATTAAATTTACACAAACATAGCTAAGATAATTTGTTAAAATATAGATAAAATAATTCTAGTGTTGTTTTTCTTTCTTATATTTGAATTTTCATCTTTTCTAATTTTTTATTGTATTACAAATTTTCTATTATTGTATTAAAGAGTTGATCTGCCTAAGAAATTGTAATAGTTTTAATGCTATAATTCTTCTATAAGTCTTACGAGTTATAAATGTATTATACTATCATCTTTAGCTGCATAATCTAGTATTATAGATACTAACAAAAAAATAATAATTTTGAACATCTATCATTTTCATTTGGTTGGTATAAGAGATTATTAATATAAATTTTTGAGATCACTAATCACTACCACAAATGGATGAATGTCATTTTGATAACTGAACTCATCTAAGTAACATTGTGTATCGTAACGAATTTTGTACAGTCAAGTTCACTTTGTTATTTTCTCTTCTTGAATATTATTTTTCTAAGCTATTATGGGGTGTAAATTGTCCATATATATATTATTAAAATCCAACATTAAGATTTAAGTATAATAACAAAGTTATTTCTTTAAACTTCGGCGAGTAATTAAGAATTTTTTTTTTTGTATTTGTCCATTTCTTCTTTCTCTTTTTTTATCATAAGGTTTACCTCTCACTCAAAAAAATCTATGGCGAATAACAATTGTAATATATTGAATTTGTTCTCACCTGAGGGTGATGATCAACAGGAACAACTTAGACCATCTGCATTGGGGGATCACCCCCCCCTGATCTAAGCATTATTTAAATCCAAAAAAATGGGTTAGTGGGCTTAAGATCAGGAACTGGGCTCTTGACCTGGATCTGTTCTTGTGGGTGTTGCGGGGTGACGTGGCATTTGGGCATTGGTTGGAATATTCAACATATTTGGAATAAATTTGGATAATAAACTATGTATTAATTAGATAAAATGTTTTTGTGCTTTTATTAAGTAATATGTTTGTTTGTTTATTGTTATTTATATTTTTAATGTTTTTTTCATAAATATTTAGTATTGTATTTTCACTTTTATTTTCAGTTTTTCATAAATTTGGCATTTGCAATTTATATGTTATTTTTAAATGTTTTAATAATTGTAAAATCTTAATTTAATTTAGATTATTATATTATTAAGTCTTAAGATCTTACACATGTTCTCCCACTAATCAACTTTTAAACAAAAGATCTAAACACATGATCTTACATTATTTTAACATTATATTCTCTATAAGAACACCCTCACATGATCCCCCATTGATGATGCCCTTATAGATAAGATGATTGTCGTTTATGCTTTCAAAGCTCTATTTGCTTTAAAAAAAGAAAAGTTTTTAAAGTTTAATTTTTGCAATTCATACTCTTAACTGTTATAAAACCACCCATAATACCTAAAATATAGCATAGTCCCAGGTTTTTTATATACATTTATGTTTTTCTTTTCAAGCCCACTAAAAATGACTTTTATCTCTTTTAAAAGTAACAGTCGATTTTTTGAAGTAAAAGTATTTACAGTTTTTCTTTTAAAATATAAGTCTACAGTTAAAAAGTTTTTAAAAGGCCTTCCCATCACCCCCTAATCAATTAAATGGCTAAAGCCCTAATACATGTGATTTTTAAAGCATAAACATGTTTTGAAGATAGTTTAAAGCTTATCCCAATTTAAACATGTTTTTTTTTTTTTTTTTTCATTTTGTCTTGTAGTTTGAAACATGAATCCTCACTAGTAAATCATGTTTTTCCTTTATAATGATGAGATAAGGAAGATCCAAAAGAAAAAATCCATAAAAATTTAAAATTTTGAATTCTATGATTGATTGGATGGAACTATATTTGTTAAACATATAATTAACTGGATTGGTGTAACATAGTGGTAGAACAAATCCAGATATCCACAGCTTTTGGAATATCTAGATCTGACTTTTAACTATCAGGTTCTGTATATCTAAACTTCAGATATCCGTCCAAACATCAAGATATCCGCGGATATCTGGATCCGTTTAAAATAACTAAGAAGAAAAATATTAAAATAATGATAAAATAAAATTGGATAAAATGTATTTTTAGAAAAATAAAATATGATATTTTAAAAGTATTGCAAATTTATTTTGATCAAATTTTAAATATAAATATCAATATTTTCATATAATATAATTTAATATTGTTTAAACGATCCAGATCCGGATATCTGAACGTTAAAATCAAGGATATTCGGATTCGTTTTTTTCGGATCCATAAATCACTATCTCGGATCTCGAATAATAGTCACCATCCTAATGTAAAGACTATTGTTAACATGTAAAACTCAATTTATGAACCTAAAAATAACAAATAGAGAGATGATAAAATATTCACCTAGGAAACAATTTGAGTTTGGAACAAGGAATCAAGAACACAACATTTAAAAGAGCCTATAACAACGTCATCTACTGCCTCCGTTTATTGCAGGCTTTTCTTTTATAATGGGCCTATAAAAAGGCCCACAAGGGTTTTTGGAGCTAAAACGATTACATTCAAAGCAAATTAGGGTTTGGATTTATCTCTAACGCAATCGTAGCCGGAGGAAGAAGGAACTCAGAGAAGAGAAAGCTCCGTTCACCGTCGCCGTCATGGGTCGTATGTACAGTAGAGGGTTTGTTTCTTCCTCGTATCTGATTAAGAATTGATTTCAATTTCATACTAGTTCTCTCTTATATCTCTGTTTTTGTGTTTGTGTAGTAAGGGATTCTCAGCTTCTGCTTTGCTGTGTAAGGGAATATCACCGTCTTGGGTCACGAGACCACCTCAAGATGTAAGTAAGATTCGTCGAAATTTGATTCTTATGAGCATTTGCTTTAATCGTTGTTTAGGATAGAAGATGAGAATTATCTGCATTTAGGATTTAAGAACAAGTTTTAGGATTTTCTATAACCTTGTGATTATTTGTTGTTGAGATTCGCTGAATTTGTTAATGTGATAGTGTTTCTTTTGGAGATTTAATCTGTTGATTTAAGTAATGTAATTGTGTTTGATGGTCTCTTGATATTGCTTTGAGAGTAATTTGTGGTTTGTGTTGATGGTACTGCATAGGTTGGTGAGCCCATTTGCAAGTTTGCTAAGAAAGGATGGACACCATCGCATATCGGTGTTATTCTTCGTGACTCTCATGGAATCGTGCAAGTGAAAAGTGTTACCGGAAGCAAGATTCTTAGAATTCTCAAAGCTCATGGTATTTTTTTTATCCTGTCGTCGAGAGTTTTCTTTAGTGTCTGTTTGCTATAGACTAAGAGTTCTTGTAATTCTTGTTGAGGTTCTAAGTTTAGGTTGATTCTTGTTGAGAGTAGAATCCATCGCCTTGCTCGTTACTACAAGAAGACCAAGAAGCTCCCTCCCGTTTGGAAGTAGTTAGTACTTCAAACAACATTCAAAGAGTTTTCTTAAAGATGTCCATGATTGATCATATTACTTTTGAATATTGATCCTACTTTGTGTTCTTGCTTTTGCAGCGAGTCTACTACCGCAAGCACACTTGTGGCTTAAGAAGCATAATATAGAGATGGTTTAAGTCCTTGAAGAACAACCATTTTCATTGACTACATTGCAACTCAAGTTCTTCAACATTTGGATCATTTTATATTAATTGGCTTAGTTATAATTGGGTTACAAATTAACAACTTACAATGATCTTTGCATTTGAGAGGCGTAAAAACAAACTTCATAAATGAAAAGCTTCACACAGTACTTCCATGGTGTTTATTATTTTCAAGTATTTTGTTGCAACCATTATCGAGTTCTGTTTTAAAATAGAGTGAGAAAGATATTGATTTTAGTTAACAATTTGCAATAAAAAAAAAAAAAAATTTTGTTAATGTTATAGTAAATTTCGAGTACATTTAAATTCATTTTTAATGGAAAAAGAATAACTAAATTAGTCTCTTAATTTTGATCCACGTGAGACACGTTGTGGAGACTAGTTCTTTTGTGTGGTCAAATTCGTTTTGCTGTTTTTTTTTTTTTCGTCTGAAAGATTTTTATAGAAAACAAGGTGAAATACAAAGATGAAATACTAAGCCGGCGGTTAACAAATAACCCCAGAAACTTAAGCCTACGATTAAAGAGATAATCTCGGAAGCAAAGCCCAAAGAAAAGGGAATCAACAAGGCAAAACAAGCCTTAAACAAACAGGGAAACAATTCCGAAACTGAAACAAGGAAGCAGTACAATACAACCCGACATTTAACCACAACATCTCATCAATCACCTTACCAAACAAAATAAAGGAAGAGCTTTACGACGGGCCACTCCGTAGTGGGTAAGGAACTCCCAACCAAACGGACAGCGGTACCACCTATTACGATGAAGACTACCTCACATAGACGAGTTCTAAGGAATCCATACCGGCGAGAAGGGATCTAGGCCAAAGGCATCAATATCACACCAACACTCCCGGAAGCGGCGAAATCAAAGAATATGATTGTTTAACGCCTCGAAAGAAACCAACCAATGAACAGATGAGATCTCGATCAGATCTTTAGAGTAGAGACAAGGAGAACCAAATCAATCCGGACCACACCGAACAAGATAAACGGCAAGAGATCGAACCGGACAGAATCTAAAGCAACCACCACATCTGGTAAGAGGCTAAACGAGACGAAGGTTAAAACACAAGACCGGATCAAAAGACGCTACAAGCAACAGAGACGGCATACCCACAAAAGCGACAGAAGCCATCTATGAAACAAATCAAAGACAAGCCAATACAAGCACATTCCCGCAAAGAATGAAGCAGAAGAGAAACGAGATACCAAGACAACACAAAAACAGAGCCATTGAAACTCAGATCCAGCGAGGAATGAACACCATGAAAGCAGCCCAAAACCTCGCCACAACTAGAAACGCCATAGAACCTCACCAACAACAGGTCCACCACCCGATCTCAACCAAAACTCGGCCGAGAACAAAGCCGCCGTGAATCTCGCGAGCTACTCCTCCGACATCAACTTTGCGAGAGAAACCACTGTCGAAATACTCCACCAACCCTAACTTCAGCAAACTAACCAACAACTATACATGAGAGCAAGAGAGGCCTAGCTCCGGCGCTGTGGAAGCCACCGGAGCCAGCCAACGCAAACTGAGAACTAGATCTGCTTTTAGAGAGAAGGGAGAGGTTTTAGAGAGAGAATGACTTTGCTGTTTCAAAGAATTAAAAATATATATAAAAAATAAATAAAGAAGCCCTATGTCTATTTATTTTACGACTACTAAAAAAATGAATAATAAAAAAACAATTAAGAACCCTAAAAAAAAGACTTTAAACGCAAAACCCAAAAAGTGAAGCTCTTGAAATTCTTCTCTTCTTCTTTTGCTTGTGGTTTAGGTTTTGAGAGCAAAGAAAAACGAAGACGCGTCAAAGGTAAAGTCAATCATCATTCTGACTCCGTTTGTTCTTCTCCATGGATGCTTCTGATTATCTGTTTCTTCTGGGTTTCGTTTCAACCTTGCAAAAATTTTGGCGGCTGCTTCTAATTTCTTCAATTTCTCTCCCAAATTTCGTCTTTTTAGGTTTTCTATTTGATGGGTCTATAAAACCCTAAGTAAATCATGTATGTGAGTGTTAAAGTTTTGATCTTTTTGCCTTTTTGTTTTCAGGTACTGAAATGTGTCTATTGCTTCTTCTTGCTTCTGGTTTATGGGTTCCTGCGACATTTTGAGAGTGTTGTTTGGTTTAGGTGTTTGGTGCATTGCTTATATAACTGTTGCAATCTTTGCATCTTTTAGAATCTTTCACTCTATTTGTTAAAGTTCAAGAGTTTGTGTGGAGAGGTTTGCTTGCTTGCTACAATGGGTTACGCTCAGCTTGTTATCGGTCCAGCAGGCAGTGGAAAGGTTATGTTATAGTCTATGTCAAGTTTGTTCTGTAAACTAGTTTCATCAGTGAGATTTTACTAACTGTTTTGTTGTGTGTATTGGGTCTATCAGTCAACTTATTGCTCGTCTTTGTATGAACATTGCGAAACTATCGGTCGAACAATGCATGTTGTTAATCTTGATCCTGCTGCGGAGATCTTTAATTATCCTGTGGCTATGGGTGAGTGAAGTTTCCTCTTATTCAATCACCTTTTGGGGAGTTTTGAGTGCTTCTCACTTTCTTGATTTTCACTGAATGCAGATATCAGAGAACTTGTTTCTTTGGAAGATGTTATGGAGGAGTTAAAGCTTGGTCCTAATGGTGGCCTCATGTATTGCATGGAGTATCCTTTTTCTTGTTACATTGGCAACTTGTGAATGTTACTAGCTTTGTACAATCGGGTCTTTAAACATTGTTAGCTTTGTGTGTGAAAACAGAGAATTGGAGCATGATATGTTTTGGAAGAGCCTTAACTTTTAATCCATAGGTATCTTGAGGATAGCTTACACGATTGGGTGGATGAAGAATTGGAGAACTACAGGGACGACGATTACCTTATATTTGATTGTCCAGGTACATACATGATCAATGAGTTGATCTATGTTAAATAATGTGTTTGATAAAGTGTGTGGTTCCTATAAAGCTGTTAGTGTTGGCATACCAATACTGGATAGAAGTTGAATATGAAGCATCCCAACTGTGTTGCATCTCTGAATTCTCTGAATTTTATTCTGTTAATAGGCCAGATTGAGCTGTTTACACATGTTCCTGTGCTCAAGAACTTTGTGGAGCATTTGAAACAGAAGAACTTCAACGTCTGTGTTGTGTATCTGCTTGATTCACAGGTCTTATATAAGTTCTATTTCCCCTCCACTACTTACTCTTATTGTAGTGAACCATTTTGCCTGACTAAAGATGAATTTTGTGTGGATCAGTTCATAACAGATGTAACCAAGTTTATCAGTGGTTGCATGTCATCTCTCGCTGCAATGATCCAGCTTGAATTACCACATGTCAACATCCTCTCAAAGATGGACCTCTTGCAGGACAAAAGCAACATTGATGAGTATGTATTCCTATTCTTCGCTTCGTTTTTCTCTGTTGTTGTTTCGATATTATTAAATTGCTTTCGGTTTATCGTGACTCTAGTTACTTGAACCCGGAGCCTCGCACATTGCTGGCAGAGTTAAACGAAAGGATGGGTCCTCAATATGCAAAACTGAACAAAGCCTTGATTGAGATGGTATGGTATATGATTGTAATGGATTCTTGCTGATAATGTTGATTATAAAAACTAGTAATTCGATTTCATGATTGCATTTTGTTTCGGTTGTGGTTATTAGGTGGGAGAGTATGGGATGGTGAATTTCATACCCATTAACTTGAGGAAAGAAAAGAGGTAAACTATGTCCTCTCAGTTCATTCTTCTAATTTTATCAAATACGAAATTAACATCAACATTGCTTTCTATGGGCAGCATTCAATATGTTTTGTCGCAAATCGATGTCTGTATTCAGTTTGGAGAAGACGCTGATGTGAAGATCAGAGATGACGATGAAGATTTTGGTGACGATGGTCCTGACCTATAATGTTATATTCGGTTTCTATGACTTTCGTTAAAACTTTAAACAATCTTGGTCTCATTGTTCTTGTCAGAGACCAATATGAGTTTGTGAGAACTTTTGTTGAATATCAAAAGCCTTCAATGTGAGACGCATTCAAACTAGGTTGAAACTAGATCAATTTCGTTACATTGAATATTTTTCTTAGGCAACTTTTGAATCCATACAAAGTGCTAACGATTTGTAAGACAGCAATGTCTTACTAAATTGTCAAGTTCATACCACATATCTTTAGCACTTTCATAGTTTACATTCAACAATCAACCATGCCATTCAATGTATGCAATCCGACATACTAAAAGTCAATTCACCTCATCTGGAGACCATTCCATTCAATTTTGTGCCATGCACAGACCGTAGCAACATTCATTCAATCAAACCGCAATCAACAAGAAGTCGTGCCCGTTCAATCAAATTCCAATCAAGTAGCCAACCCACGACCTAAAATGGTTACTTACCTTCCCGAGAGATTCCCGTGAACCAAAATCTTACACTTGCATCACTCATCAGAACACATGAAGCAGTCCAGAAAAAGTACAATCAGGACAGACCAAATCCCTGGTGGTTCAAACTCATGTGGTTCTCATGTTGAAGAAAACAAGTATACCTAACCAAACCCGAAACAATCCAAACCATGACTCCAGATTAAGCATACTAAGTAGCTTTGATCACGATATAAACGAAACACCAACACTCACCAAAGGGGAATAAACTTAGATCTCAAGATACAATGGATCGAGAGAGCCATAGAGAATACCATAGATCACATTCGGAGTCGCCTCCATGCCACTAAAAAGAATATTCATATATGCAAATATATATAAATAGTTTGGAAACAACAATACACAGCTCTCAAGTATTGTGTTTTGATACAAAAATAACCATCAATACATTTTGACATCGTACTCTTAAAGGACAAGACTCAAGAAGGATAATGACAAGGAAAAATTAACAAAAAATGAATGCCCAATTGCTGCGATGTCTATAATGATGCAGTGATGGGTAATCGATCCTGGGAATACATACTCTATCCACAACTATATGCCTCCAACTTGGGCACCATTTTGGCTATTTAATGAATGCCAAATGACAACATCTCCAAACATAACCCCATGATTTTTTCAGAAGAGTTCTTCTGAGTTGAACTTGTTCCATGCTTCCTGTTTATTGCCATGACAAAAGAGATGATGAAGCCAGCAAATTTGGATTTATAAAATTGTGCGGTTATTCGTAAAATGCAAGGTGTTTTGTCGGTGGCATCTGAAGTAGCAGTGATGGATTTAGTTCAAGAGAGATGGTGAATTCACTTACCTTGAGCATGTCGAAAACTTTCTCAGCAATGTATTTCTGCTGGAGATTGGCACCTTTTTGTTGAACTTTGTCAGGGTGTATACAGAGAGTCGCCTTCCTATAAACTTTCTTGACAGATGCAGCCGTAATTAAATCAGTCAATGAAACAGGCTGCCAACCACATTCTGGCCAAAGAACCTGCTCATTTACAAAACGACATCAGAAGACACTATGGACTCATAACATCAAAGGTACAAATGAACTTCAGAGGTGCAAATAATAAGGAAAACAGACAATATGTCTTACATATTGTAATGTCGAAAGCAGAGCTCGCAGGTTTCCCTCTTTCCCTGCACCCCAACGTTTTATCTCAACATCCAAAGTCACCCCAATCCTCTGAAATCCAGGATAAGCATGATGATTGAACAAAAAAAATTACAGATCCTCTACACTCCAGAATTAAGTATGGTGTATAAACAGAAGAAAAAAAAAACAATGAGACAGCTCCGAAAGGTGCGCAATTTCTTATGCTAATGGCTGCAAGAGGCCCCAGACCTAAGTCTCTCAACAAAGCAACATGGTTTGAGATGGCACAACAGAGGAAGGAAAACGAGAAACCACATGTAAAAGTTTCAAGCTGAATCACGTGGTAAGGAAACTTACATCTTTCTCTACTTGTTCTCTTTGTACTTGAAGATCACGTTCATTTTTCTCAGCAAGTGCTTTCGCCTGATTGAGAAAAGAATTCATGTTATAAAATGTACCGCCAAATCTTGTGTCAATGTAAGATAACAAACCCATCAAATAAAAGCTCTAATGATACATACAGCCCGCTCCTGTGTCCTCTGGTGGCGTTCCAGCCTGGCACGTCGTCTCTCTTCAGTTTCTCCATCAACATCTTGAAACCCACCAGATTGGGTAGCTGAAGCTTTTTTACAACACAAAAGGTTTCAGTAGGTTACCAAGTTAAAGATATGAAAAAAAGTGCGTAGTGAAGGAATATTATGGATGAACCTCAGACATTGCACTACCTCCAAATATTGAACTGAGATCATCAACAATGTTTGTTACTGAAGAGGCCTTTCTCAAGTTCTCTGTTGGGCCAGAAGGCACTCGCGAAGATTCCCTGCTAGATTCGAAAGATCCTCCTTTGTTCCATGAATCCTGGAAAGGATCCTGACATACAACCAGAGTTATAGAAGGAGTTAAATCACCTGTAAAGTACTTAAAGCAGAACAGAAGTAGATAATCCCATCTCACCAGAGGGTTGGTTCTCTGTCGTGGAGCACTGTTTGGTCTAGAAATTGAGCTAAAGAAGGAGTCAAGATCATTGTTATTTTCTTGCTGCTGCTTAGCTTTAGCTTGGGCAGCTGCCCTTCCACGTGCCTCAGCAGCGGCCCTTTCCACAGCAGCTCGTTCTGCCCTAACCCTTGCTTCCTTCTCCCGCACTTCAGCATTCACCCTTTCTCTAGCTTCTGCTGCAGCTTTCTCAGCCTTTTCTCTAGCTTCTGCCGCAGCTTTCGCAGCCTTTTCTCTTGCCCCTGCAGCTGCCCTTTCACGTGCTTCAGCATGGGCTCTTTGAACTGCTGCTCTTTCGGCACGCTCTCGGGCATCAGTAGCCTTCCCAACCGCAGCTCTTTGAACTTTTGCATGAGCTTCAGTGGCTGCTCTTTCGCGTGCTTCCCTTGTAGCCCTCTCTACCGCCTGTCTAGCCAACAGTCTTTCCCTTTCTCTCTCAATTCTTTTCTGCTCTCTTTCTCTCTCCTCTCTCTCCCTCTCCTGCTCTTTTACCATCTCCGCCTCCCTCTCTGCCCTTTCACGGTCCAATCTCACTTGTTTTTCTCTAAGTTCCCTTTCACGAGAATCATAATTCTCTGTTTGATCTTCTTCTCTATTTCTACTTGCCTTCAAATTTTCTTTCACTCTCCTTTCCTTAGCATGCCTAAACTTTGCTTCTGCTTTATCCATGGCATCCTTCATGGCAGCAGCTGATGCAGCGGCAGTTGAAAAAACATCTGAATCTTCACCAGAGGGAGGATCAGGATATCCATTAGCAGCGGTCTGATTTCTGCCAATAGAAAAATCGTCGAGTTCATCCATTTGAGATGCTGTCGGGCTATTTACAGAAGCTCTAGCTGTGCTAGGAACGTGTGAGTGGTTAGTAGAGGTCGGTATAGAAGGCTCGTTAACCCTCTTTTTTATAGGACGTGTAGGTCTTGGTGGTGGAGGTCTCGTAGGTGGCGGAGCACTCGTAGGTTGCGTAAAGAGGGGGATCTCGGATACAGTAAGCCAAACATCATCAGATGACTCAAAACTTCCATTTGAACTGGTAGGTGGCGGAGCACTCGTATTCTGTGGCTCTAAAACATCATCAAATGAAACTTTCTTAGAACGGTAACTCCCAGGACTTTCTACTGGTGGTGACTGGGAGCCACTGATGTTTCCTGGTGGTCTTAAAATACTCTTGCCTCTACTATTCATATCTGGCCCTGGTTTTCCAAGACTGTTTAGAGGATCAGTGTCAACAAACACTCCTTCGTGGACAGATGAATCAGTTTTTCTGCTGTTGAATTTACCAATATCCTCCAATGGATCAGTGAACCCTCCCGTGGAAGGTTCTCTAGGGGTTGATGCAGACTCCTCCAAGACTACAAATGGTTCTTCTTCCACATTGGAAGATGTCTCGGCAGTCCGATACGGAGGTTTCTGGGATTGATTTGTTGTCTCTGAAGTTGTCCTGCGCAAAAAGAGTAGAGCATCAATCAATTAATAAACAAGTTATGCCTATACCAGCAAAATCAAAATGAAGTTTTGCATATAAAAAAGTTATGCTTCCAAGGATAAGCAAAAGGTTCAAGCTTTTAAAGATTTTCTAAGTTAAAAGAATGCACATAAGAGAACCTTGTATAGTATGCATTAATATAGTGTATGCTACATTGCATAAAGATTATGTAAGCGTGATGGCTCTAAGCTTTATACCCTAACTAGTAGAAACAAATTTGAAGAGCAATGGCAGGATATAAAGACGTTGAATATCGTTCATGCTACAAAGCACGATATAAAGGCACTACTGTTATGTTCATGCTACAAAGTCTCTGAAGGCACTTGAGTCATTTTACACAAGCAAGCTCTCAAATTTGAAGAGCAGGAGACAGGAGCAACCCCAACTAGTAATCACAGATCTAGGAGAACCAAATTAGAAAGGCAATGACCCTGGCCACAGAGAAATACTACATTTCATGCTCTAAGCTCAATACCCTCGAGTCATTTCACGCAAGCAAGTTCTCAAATTTGAATAGCAGCAGTGAGTGACCAAACCCGGGAATCAAGTCATCAGAAATGAATATTACCGTTTAGGAGGAGGAGAGCTATTGCGACCAAACCCGGGAATCAAGTCATCAAAAATGGAGCTAGCCTTGTCCTCTCGGTCACTCTCTGTCCCTCTCTTCCCCAAATTGTTGCCTATAAGATCATCAAAAGGAGAACTGTTCTGTTTCCTGTGCTTAGGAGGTGAAGAGAAAACATCATCAAACCTAGCAGATTGAGAAGAAGTGGATGGGATTTTGAGCTCAGGAATAGACTCAAACACATCCTCATCATCATACACAGGCTTGTCATAGACCGGCATGGACGACGCCGGTTTGGATTTGGGTTCCTTGAACATAGCATCGTAGTCAAAAGCAGGAGCAGGTGGAGAACGAGAATCACCAGAAGAGGATCCGTACTTTGGTGGTGGTCCGCTAAACACATCTTTGAAGAGAAGATCATCACCATCTCGACCAAGATCGTCAATCACCGGCAAAGATTCGGACTTTTTATCGGCGGCGTTGGCGAAGCTATAAGAAGAAGCGAAACTGTTGAAATCAGAAGCAGAAGAGTTCGATTGAGACGCCATGGGAGCTGATTTGCCTTGAGGTTTCAATCCGAAGTCTCTCGCTAACAATCCTGTGAAATCATCCATTGGATTCCTTCAATTCATCTACCTCCACAATCGAAAAGCTTTAGATTTGCCCACCAGAAATGAAGATGAGATTGTCCTCAGATCTGAGTCGCCATTAACGAATCGGATCAAAGCATTTGATTTCAAAAGAGCTCTATTTTTTTCTTCGTTTTTCCGACTTGTTAATGGTTTCTTCTCCGATTCGTACAACATGTTCACAGTCTTCATAATGTCTTCGTTTTTGCTAAATGGGTCCTAGATTTTCATAATTTACAATTTTGGTCCCCCAAGTCTTATAAAATCTTATACTTGGTCGTATACTTTCTGGTCTGCTGACGTTATCTGAAAAAAAAACATAATAATAAAAGGGAAAATTCCCAAAAAAACCCCAACTAATTAAAATTTGCCAGAAAAAAATCCGTACTTTTATCGATGGTCAAAAAAAACCTCAACTAATTTTCTGGTTCTGAATAAAACCCGAACTATTTTTGGATTCCAAATTCCTCTCGTCTCTATTACGGAGGTTAAAGTCGTTAACGAAAGTCGTAAACGCTGTTAGGTTTGCTAACACGTGGTTAGTAAAAGACGATTATACCCTCTCTTTGCAAACACATACTCGAAACTTTGAATCATTTCTCCCCCAAATCGAAAACAAATTAGGGTTAGGGTTCTTCAACGAAGTTGATGAGTGGTGATCCAGTCGATGAGGTAGAATTTGAGAGACAATGTGGCGATGAAGCTCATCCTAGGCCTGCCCTTGACACAGATGATGAGTGGGAAGCTTTCAACGAAGAGGAAAGATCAGTTTCCATAAGAAAATACGTGAAAGATAAGCCTCCATACTTGTGGATGAAACAGACATTTCAAAGTGGAGAAGCACTACAAGAAATATGGGTATTGATAGCAGAAATTCATAGCGCAAATTTCGTAAATGCTATAGTAGTTATTGTTCCGGATTAGAGACTATATAATAGCATTATATAAACGCTAATTCTGAAATTACACACGCGGGAATCTAAAATCACTCTATTCCGCCAACACTTAATGAAAATTGACTAATTAGTAAAATTAATAGCGCCATAGGGTTTGTCTTTCCCTCGACACTTAGTCAAAAAAAAAAAATTAGCTACAGTCGAAAAAACAAAACACACTGTCAGACCCTCGAGCTCTCCGACGAGAAGACGACCGTCGAGCTTCACCGGATTCATTCTCACCCTCGAGCTTCATCTGTTAATCGACTGTTCCTTCAAACTTATCGGTCTGTTTCGTTCTTCTTTGATTTCTTTTTCTGATTTGCCGCTTCAGTACCTTCTTAGGGTTCTTCCGATTTCAAGTTCACTTTCGTTTTGCATTTCGCTTATGTACCTTCTTAGGGTTCTTCTTAGGGCTCAAACTTCTTCGGCTTCTGCAGAATTTCAAGTTTAATTTTTCGATTTAGGGTTTTTCTGATTTCAAGTTTAATTTGTCGATTTAGGGTTCTTCTGATTGATGGTCTCAATTACTGTTTAAACTTGATGATACTTCTGATTCGATTTAAGACTTATGGTTCTTCTGAATTTCTAAAATACATATATCGATTTAGGGTTCTATGAAAAGTTAGTAATTTGAGATATTTTTTTCAGGTTTGGGTGTGGACTTCGCAAAATCAACACTCTCTTTCAGAAGATTTGAACAGTTAAGAGCTTTTCCAGTCTTATGATTAATTAGTTAAACAATTATGTATTGTTAATGTGAATCTTTTGCGTACTGCACATGTACTGTGTTGCTGCCTGAATCATGCTGTTTTGAATTACAATATGAACGGTTCTCAATAAGGGTAGCAGATACAATGTTGGACAAGACATGGGTTCATCTATGCAGGTAAGTTTATTTACAGAAATAAATTTCTGTTTAAGTGGTTATGTTTGTCTGAATTTGTTGCTTTCTTTCTTTTGGCATGTACTCAAGAACTGATCCTGCTTATGAGATTGGTGCTTTGAACTTTGTTCATGTGGTTACTGCTGCTTTAGGAGGAACTGATATGGTAATATGCCCATGTACTGACTGTCGCAATGTAGATCGTCATTTAGGCACAGTAGTAGTTGATCATCTAGTAAGAAAGGGTATGGATGAGGCTTACAAGACAAGGAGGGATTGGTATCATCATGGAGAAATGATTTCAGGGGATGCTGTAGACAGAAATGGTAATCAGTGGAATGAAGAGATTTTAGGGATATACAGAGCTGCTGATTACTTAGATGAAGAATTGGCTAATAGGGGTCAGTTATTGGATGATGTTGATGGTGAGGCTGAGGACAAGGAAGAAGATGAGTTTCTTGCAAAGCTAGCGGACGCTGAAACTCCTTTATATCCTAGTTCTGCAAACCATAGCAAGCTTTCAGCCATTGTTTCACTGTATAGAATAAAGACAAAGAATGGGTGGTCAGACAAAAGTTTCAATGATCTACTGGAGACTTTGTCAAATATGCTACCAGAAGGCAATGTTCTCCATACATCAATGTATGATGTGAAGAAGTTTCTGAAATCATTTGATATGGGATATGAGAAGATTCATGCTTGTATTAATGATTGTTGCCTTTTCAGGAAGAAATTCAAGAAGCTTGACGCATGTCCTAAATGCAAGGCTTCAAGATGGAAGATAAACCAGCACACTGGTCAGATTAAGAAAGGTGTCCCACAGAAAGTTCTGAGGTACTTTCCTATTATCCCACGCTTGAAGAGAATGTTCAGGGCTGAGCAACTTGCCAAGGACCTAAGGTGGCATTTTCATAATAAGAGTAGTGATGGAAAACTGCGACATCCTGTGGATTCTGTGACATGGGATCAAGTTAATGCCAAATATCCTGCTTTTGCTGCTGAACAAAGAAACATCCGTCTGGGTCTTTCTACTGATGGATTCAATCCTTTCAACATGAAGAACAGTAAGTATAGTTGTTGGCCTGTCTGCTTAGTTAATTATAATATGGCTCCAGATCTGTGTATGAAGAAGGAAAACATTATGCTTACTTTGTTGATTCCTGGCCCACATCAACCTCGTAATAACATTGATATTTACTTAGAGCCTCTTATAGATGATCTAATCCATTTGCGGAGCACAGGAGAGTTGACATATGATTCCTTCAGCAAGAGTACTTTCACACTTAAAGCAATGCTCCTTTGGACTATCAGTGATTTTCCTGCCTATGGAAATCTTGCTGGATGCAAAGTAAAAGGTAAGATGGGTTGTCCTTTATGTGGGAAGAACACTGATAGTATGTGGTTGAGTAACTGTAGGAAGCATGTCTATATGTGCCATCGCAAAGGTCTTTCACCAACTCACAGTTATAGGGGCAAGAAGACATGGTTTGATGGGAAAGCTGAACATGGAATCAGAGGTAGGATATTAACTGGTCATAATATATCTGTACTACTTAAAAATTTCAAAAATGATTTTGGGAATAGGAGAGAATCTGGGAAGAAGAGAGCTAGGCCTGCTACTGTAGAGTCAGATGAAGAGGAAGAAGTAGATAGTGAGTCAGATGAAGAAGAAGAAGTAGAAACAGATGAGGAGGAATTATCAAGATGGAAGAAAAGGTCAATCTTATTCAAGTTGCCTTATTGGGAGGTATGTTTCTAATATCCCTTAAAGTATAAATATTTACGATTAACTTATATTAACTTACTATGTAATGTATTTTGTAGGACCTGCCAGTAAGACACAATTTAGATGTGATGCATGTGGAGAGAAACGTCTGTGCAAGCATTATTGCTACTCTGTTGCACTGTGGTAAATCAAGGATGGTTTAAAGACTCGCAAAGATCTCCAACTACTAGGCATTAGAAAGGATTTGCACCCTACAGAAAGAGGTAAAAGAATCTACCTTCCACCTGCTCCTTGGTCCTTGTCAAAGCAAGAGAAGAAAGTTTTCTGTAAGCGGCTTTATGACTTCAGAGGTCCGGATGGCTATTGTTCTAACATATCTAGTTGCATATCATTAGATGATTGCAAAGTAATGGGACTCAAATCACATGATTACCATGTCTTGATGCAACAGCTTCTCCCAGTTGCAGTTAGAGGTTTACTACCAAAAGGTCCAAGGGTTGCTATCCTACGCTTATGCTCATTTTTTAACCTTCTCTGTCAAAGGGTCATTGATATGGAGCAGATTACTGTATTGGAAAAAGAAGTTGTTGAGACTCTGTGTATGTTTGAGAGGTTCTTTCCTCCTAGCTTTTTTGATATAATGGTGCACTTGTGTGTCCATCTTGGTAGAGAAGCCAGATTGGGTGGACCAGTCCATTTCAGATGGATGTATCCATTTGAGAGGTCAGGTTTCTCTGTTAAAAAGTTATTTCAATTTGGTTTCCATATTTTGTGTTTATTTGTTTCATAAGGTACTCAGATTTAGTGTTTATTTCTGTTAGGTACATGAAAGTCTTGAAAGATTATGTCAGAAATCCAGCAAGACCAGAGGGGTGCATAGCTGAGTCTTATCTAGCAGAAGAATGCATGGAGTTTTGCAATGCTTTCTTGAGGAAGACTACAAATGTAGAAGAGAAAGCTGACAGAAACACAGAGTATGAGAGTAGCTCAATCTTAGAGGGTCGTCCTATATCTGCAGCAACTGCATTCACTTTTACTGAAATGGAGAAGAAGATAGCCCATCTTGCTGTAATTCAAAATACAGCAATGGTTGATCCTTATGTGGAGTAAGTTGGTCAGTCAACTTTATATTTACTTTAATTTCTATTTACTTTAACCATTCTTATTGTATTCCTGTTTTTTATTCTAGCATGCATCTACAGTATCTACAAGACACTAATGCCAAATGCAAACGTGATGCTACTGTTTTGTGGAGTATGCATACACAAAATTTTGCAGAATGGTTAAAAAAACAGGCAAGTATTTATATATACTTACATTTTCATGTTTGGTGTCGTATATACAGAGTTTAACTTGTTGTCTGCTGCATATTAGATACCTATGGACTCAGATGTGCATGAAGATACATTAAAGTGGTTGGCATATGGTCCTAGAAGCATTGCAAGGTCTTACACTGGTTACATAGTGAATGGCCTGAGGTTTCACACAAACTCTGTTGATAGGCTAAGTCAGAATAGTGGAGTGTTTTATGAGGCCACAGCCATGTGTCGTTCTAGTGCTAAGGACACTTCTCAAGTTGTTGATTGGGTTTCATACTATGGGAGAGTCACTGACATTATTCTGGTAGATTACAATGTCTTCTATGTTCCCATCTTCAGATGTCAATGGGCAGTTAGAGGTAATGGAGTGAAGATTGAAAATGGATTCACACTAGTTAACTTGAATCAGAGTCAGACATCTTTTGCAAGGGATCCATTCATATTAGCGTCTCAAGCAAAGCAAGTATTTTATTCTAGGGAAAATGATTCATCTAATTGGTTTGTTGTGATGAAAGGTCCTTCTAGAAGATACAATGAGGAAACTGAAGAAGATACAGATGTTGGACCATTACCATCGATTATTGATATGAATACTGAAGACTTGAATGATGAGTCTCAGAATGCCCGGAGTGATTGTGAAGGGATATATGTGTGATCAGCATCTACAGGATTTATTGTGTAGTAATAGTTGTAGTATTAGTTGCAGAGAATTCTCTTGAGTTTTGTTTTGTTGGGAACTGATTCTTTTTCATATTTGGAATTTTCAATTGGTGTTTACATGATAATCTCACCAACTAATGAATTCTTTTTTTCATTATTTGTGTTCTTTTGAGCTTTTCAGGTGAACTAAGATGGCTCCAAAGAAAAAGGTTTCAAGAAAGAGGAAAACCCCTGTAGAAGATGTGGAGCCAGAGTATTTGGGTACTATTGAACCAGCTTTGGAGATGATGGAAGCTGAGACTCAACAATCACATGAGGAAGATAATGGAGGTGAGGGTGATGTCTTAGCAGATAATGAGAAGCATCCAACTTCTGAGACTGATATTGGAGTGAAAGAAGATGGTGAGGTACCTACAGCTGATGCAGAACAAGAAACAGAAGGACAGCACCAATCTGAAGAGGCTGCAATTCCAGTTCAGCAGCAGCCAAAGAGACGCAGAGGACCAACAAAGATGAAAGACATCGCCAAGGATCCAAACTCAAGAATAAAAGTTGATTTTACTGACCTAGCAGAACCTTGTGGACCATGGTCAGTTAAGTTATCATCATACATAGGTTCTTTAGTAAGAGAACATGTTCCTATTATAATTGAAGACTGGAGGAAGATTGGGGAAGAGCGCAAAACTGTTTTGTGGAAGTCTGTTCAGGTGATCACCTACTCTTCCTCTCTAACATGTAAATATTTCTGTTTTATCTGTTAACTAGCTTCTTTTGCAGGCAAGATTTGAACTTGATGGAGAGTATGAAAAGGCTGCTGTTATCAAACATATGGGTTGCCTGTGGAGAGCTTACAAATCAAGGATGGTACAGAATGTGATT
Source organism: Arabidopsis arenosa (assembly GCA_905216605.1). Lineage (NCBI taxonomy): Eukaryota > Viridiplantae > Streptophyta > Magnoliopsida > Brassicales > Brassicaceae > Arabidopsis > Arabidopsis arenosa. The sequence continues at coordinate 13,768,145 of LR999453.1, read as the reverse complement.
AAAGCAAACAACAACGCAGATAGGATGAAGCTACGACCAAAGAATGTTCCTATTGGGGAATGGCGAAAGTTTGTCAAGCTAAAAACTAGTCCTGAATTTCAGGTAGCTCATTAACACTAAAATTATTTTGATACATCTTATCTTTACTAACATTCATCTTTAGGCTGTGAGTGATGAATACAAGGAGAGAAGACGTAATCAGATTCCTCACACTTGCAGCCGTAAAGGAATGGTTAGGCTTGCAGAAGAATTGGTAAGTATTTTATATCTACAGTATGAGTCAATGTATTGAAGTATAATGTTCTTTTGATTTTATCTTATCTTTTTACATAGAAAAAAGAATGCTCAGAACCATCAGAAGTCACAAGACTGAAAGTTTGGGTGAAGTCTCGAACCAAAAAGGATGGTACAGCAGTCAATACTAAGGCAGCTGAGAAAATTGTAAGTTCTGAAGTTGTTTTGGAATGATTTCTGTTGCATATCATGTTTTATCTTGTTTTTACATATATAAATCTGCCATATAATCAGAGGAAGGCAAATGAGCTTGCTGCATCTGGAGATCCCTCATCCACATCATCAAATCCAAAAGACGACCTACTTTCTCAGGTATTAGGACCTGATAATCCAGGCAGACTGAGAGCTATGGGTAGAGGAATGAGTCTGAGTAAACTGGCTTGTTTCCAAGTCAAGAACAAGCATATGGCTGATATGCAACAAAACCAATCCCAACTACAGAATCAGGTTCAAGACTTGCAAGAAGCACTTGCTAAAATGAATTACCAGGTTAGAATTATTGAAGCTAAGTGTTAGTAGTACTACAAATATTTATTGAGTTTTTAGTATGCTCATTATATCTGTGGTTTTTTGTTTGTGTTTCACAGAGAGAAACTGAACCTGAAATAGGTGAAAACTCTGCTCCAACAGTAAGTATTTATGGTACATGAATTTACCAAATAGCTTAAATATGATGGATATAAGTATATAACTATTGACTTATATTTAATTAATTTTGTAGAGTGTGAAAAATAGATCTAAACCTAAGTGTGTGTTGCATGATTGGTCTGGTACTGATGACAAAGTTGCTGAGGGACTTATCATGTCTTCTGATCGTGGTGACTTCGTCGACGACACATGATATCTTGTATTTTTGTTAGTTTTATAGCTTTGTTTCTCTTAGTTTTCAACCATTTTGCATTCATGTTTAGGTTATTAGGTGCATATTTGCATTGCATTTCTTACTTCTAGGTTCATGGAGTGGATTTTAGAGTTTTGATGGCAATTGGAGCACTAATGGGGTAAAAAGAAGTAAATCAAGCAAAAAGGAACTAAAGGAGTATGAAGAGAAGGAGAAGAAGATGCATCAGGTTTCTACGTCGACATATGCACCCTGATGCGAGATGTCCTGAAGACTCCGAATTCATTCCGTTGATACATCAGCCATCTGCATCGACGTATGCACCCTGATGCGAGATGTCTTGAAGATGCAAGTTCATTCTGTTGATACATCAGCCATCTGCATCAGCATGTGTACCCTGTTGCGAGCCAATTTTTCCTATGACCCGAATTCGAAAACCGGATCCGACCTCCCTGTTATGGGTCGACCCGGTCCGTTTTAGGCTTCTATTTAAGTGATTTTAGACCTAATTTTATGGGGGATGCTTGTTTTGAATTTCTCTTTTCTCCTTTGAGATTTTGTATGAATCTTAAGTATTTTTATGCAATCTAGTCTTGTTTATTTTGAGATTTCTTCTTAATTTACTTTTGTCATTAAGATCATGCAAAGAAACAACATGGATCTTTGTGTTTTCACTATGATTAGTGAGTAGTATCTTTTGAGCCTTTGGGTTTAGTAGATTAGGGTGGTTGTTGATTGATTCAAGATGTTTAGGACTTAATCTTTATTGATCCTTACTCTCTAGGTGTTCTTAGTGCTAGATTAGTTTTTATTAAGCTAGTCTAGATCATAGGAAGTTTCATGCCCGGAAGGTGTTCGATGAAATTCCCGAAAGAACTTAGTGAGTGCTTAGCATTCCTAGCCAATGGAAATTGATGATTAGGGTGCTAGGTGGTTAGTTAGGCTTGAAATTAATGCATATTAGTCTTGTGATTGCCAATGGAAATTGATGTTAATTGCTTGATTAGTGTAGAGTTAGTACCATGTAAGTGGACTAGTTTACATTAGTGTTCTAAGACTAAAGGATTAGCATTGTTAGATTGATAGAGCATCTTGAATTGATTATTAATCACTCGAATCAATAATCTAAACCCGAAGACTCGTTTTCTATTTATAGACTTGAACCGCTTTGCTTATTTCTCGCGTGTTTGATTTTGAATCTTGTTAGTCTTTTGCATATTGATTTCTTTTGTCTTGTTTTGCATTGTTTAGTTTAAATTGCATTATTAGTCAAATTTAGAAAACCAAAATCATCTATTTTGCTTAGATTAAGTGAATGTGTGCATTCCTAGTGTGTTGGTTCATTGCTCCTTGAGGTTCGATAAGTAATTGGGTAAAAACACTACATCAATTTGGCGCCGTTGCCGGGGAGCAATAGCAATTAGCCATTAGGATTTCATTTTTGCTTGAGACTAAGCCATTTCATTTTTGCGCATATGATTAGATTCACGCATCTAGTTGAGATGATGAATTTTCTCTTGTTTATTGTTACTAATTTGTCTTCCTTGATTCTCTTATGCTTTCGAAGGTACTCAAATAAAAAAAAGAAAAATGGGAAGACAAGATCATTTAAGGTGTTGGATGTGGACAATCATACAAACATTATTCAAGCTCCACAACCTCAAGAATTGATAACAAATACGACTCATGCTCGAGAGAACACACCCACAATAGGAAGCTTTGATGCTCCTCATTATGAATCAAGATATGGAATTCGATCTCCTCTAATTGAAGTCAATGCTTATGAAATCAAGGCAAGTTTGATTAGATTGATTCAAGGCTCTAAGTTCTTGGGGCTAGCTATGGAGAATCCTTATGATCATTTGGACTCGTTTGAGAGGTTGTGTAGCACGTTTAGGATTAGAGGTGTGCCCGAAGATAGTATCAAGCTCATTTTGTTTCCATTTTCTCTTGGAGAAAAAGCAAGCCAATGGGAGAGAGCATTACCATCTCATTTGGTCAATTCTTGGGATGATTGTAAGAAGATCTTCCTTCTCAAGTTCTACTCTAAGCAAAAAACGGTCCAAATGAGAAATGACATAATGGGGTTTAAGCAAGTAGTCTATGAAAGTTTTCATGAAGCATGGGGAAGACTTAAGGGATATACTCGAGATTGCCCTCATCATGGATTCAACAAAGAAGCTATCCTTAGCATTTTATATTGGGGAGTTAATAAGGAGTTCAAATTGTCATTGGACATGGCTAGCAAAGGGCGTTTTGCAAACCTTACCGTAGAACAAGGAGAGTTACTTGTTGAGAATTTCGCCCAAAGTGATCAAATGTGCAATGAGATATGTGGGAAATCGCCTCTAGAAACACCAAATGATGACTACAAGTGGCAAAATAGGCAAGGTAAATTGGATGATGTGGAGAAGTTCATGATGATGCAACAAAGAAGTGTTAATATGGTTCATGATGAGAAACACCAACAAGGTGGACTATGCCAAGTTCTACAAGAACAAGGATTTCAACCAAGAACTCAATTCACGAACCAAGGACACTCTTCTATTCAACCTCCTCCTCAAGATAATGAAATGAATGCCAAGTTGAAACGAGTTTTAGAAGGCCAAACTAAGGATTATACGGATTTTGGTAAGAGGGTCGTTGAGATGCACAACAAGATAGATGGGATGTACAATGATCTTGATGCTAAGATCACTAGCTTGGCTTCTCATATGAAAACCATTAATCTTAAGGTCGCTCAAGTCTCTTCTAGTTCAAAGAGTTCAAGTGGAGTATTACCGAGTAAATCTGAAGCTAATCCCAAGGAGTGTTGTAATGCTATCTTCACAAATAATTTGGATATAGTTGATGAGAATATCGAAAAGGGCACTAGAGAGTATGATGTGGTAATTAAGCGGGTTCAAAAGGACGAAACCACAAACATTGATCTCTCAAACAAGAGAGAAACGTTTCTCCACGTGAAAAACAAGGTCTCTTATCCAATTACGCTTGCTAAGCTTGATGAGGAAATCTTGGATGGTGAATGTCTACACTTCTTATTTGATGAGTGTGAAGGAAGTAGTAAAGATAAGAAGATTGGAAAAGCTAAGAAGATTCTCAAAAAGAACAAGAGAGCAATGAAAGCAACCCACCCTCCCACCCTTGTTAATTCACCAATGCCTACCTCTTCAATGACCTTAACGCCTTGGAGATATAGTGATGGAATGATCGAGTATAAAGTACAGTTCAAGGGTCGATCCAATCCTTTTGCATCGGTTAAAGCGATCCTCCCAACGAATTTCAAAGAAAAATGCTCAAAAGGTATTGAAGAGTTGATGAAAGAGGTTCTCACACTTGCATTCAAGGATCCTCCAAGGAGTACTACTACTCCTCCTCTTAATCTTTTCCCTAAGATTTGCGACTAGGACCAAGGTATGGTTCTATCTATCCTTTGTATATACCATTTTATTTCATTTTCTCTTTGTTTTTCGTTAGTCTTTTTCTCGGAATTATTCTCACACCGAGACGGAGTGAAATAAGTTTGGGGGAGAGACTAACCATCTAATATTGTGTTTTGTTTTGATTTTATTTCCTTGAGTATTGCATTGTTAATAGTTATGTATTGAGAAAAATCAAAAAAATTTGAAAATTTTGAAAAATCCAAAAAGAATCATGTAGCTTTGCATATTCATTTTCTCTTTAGGATTGAGTCTAGTAGCATCTAGTTTGCATTTGCATATGCGTAGGGGATGATGAATTAATCACCTTGTAGAAATTCAAGCTTAGGATTGAACTTAAAGCCCTTAATCATAGTTAATCGTTGCTTGATCATCTTGGAAAAAATGGAAAATCCATGCTTAGACCTTTGCGTTTTTCAAATGCAATTTCTACTTGTGTGAAACTTACATGATTTTGAAACATCTCTATGAATTTGAACTTAATTTGATTTTAATCTTCTCGCTTATGGATCTACAGTATCTACAAGTAGATCCTGGCAAAATCATCCCACCAATCCCGAACCAGTTGAACCTCCTATTCTTCTAAATCCGGATTCAGAGATTCACGAACCAACGAGATCTGAATAACCACCTCACCACTGGGGTAGACTGGATAATATCCATTCATGAGTATATCCTTAATGGCGTACTTCCTTCAGAAAAGTGGGAAGCTCGGAAACTTAAGACCGTGAATGCTTGCTTAGCATCTCCAATGACATTCTATATGGGCGTAATGTCTCAAGCCTTTACAAAACTTGTATCTTCGGGAAACAGATTAGCACATGATCAAAGAAATTCGTGAAAGACTTTACGGGAATCACTCCAGGGGTCGGTCTGTGGCATTTAAGATTAAGAAGTATTGTCACTACTGACCAACCTTGATCGCATTGAATGCAAAATATACGCCTACAAGTGCGAGCAGTGTCATTTCAAACCAGTTTGAGTCCTTTTACGAGACGTGGAAGATAAGATTGAGCAAGTCCACACCTTGCTACCGGCAAGGAAACAGACATGTCGAAGCTATGAACAAACAATCCTTTCAAACCTGAAAAGAGGCTTAACGAGCATAAGGGAGCTTGGTTCAATGAGATACATGGTATCTTATGGGCAAATTGTACAACTCCTAGAAGAGCAACTAGCATGAGACCCAATTGTCACTTTTCTGCGGAATGGAAGCTGTCATACTAGCCGAAGCCTTTTTTCCTAGATCGAGACAAATATTAAATCCTCGAAGCAAAGAGGCGAACAACAAGTTAATGATCCACACTATCGATACAGTTGATGAATGTCGCGGTCAGCCAATGATTCGAATATAGAACTACCTAAACACCGCAGTTCGTTACTATAACTCAAAGGTTCACAATAGACGATTTGATGTCGGAATTCTCGTACTACATAGAGTCCTTAAAAATACTGATGAGCACGGAGCCGGAAATAGGGGTATCAACTGGGAGGGACCATATCGGGTCACACACATGGTTCAAAATGGTGTATACTGACTCGAGAACATGGAAGGCAAACTTGTCTGCAGGGGCGTGAAATTATATCCATCTTAAGAGATTTTATATTTAAAGTCGCTTTTAATGCTTTGTTAACTGAACTACGACTGACTTGATCACCACCTTTGGGTACGTAGGTAGCTCGCACCTCGAGTCCAGACTCTAAAAATAAAAATTCTTAATTTGAAACTTAATCTCGAGCATGATTTTTATTCTTAAACCAAGGTCATATGGTATGATTTTTCCAAAGTCGAATAATACTTCTTGAAAGTAGACTTTGTTTATCCAATTGCTTAAAACCTAGATCATTACGTAAAGCATTCCACAGTCGTAACGTTTTCACAACTTACTTCTCTTCACAATTAATCATAAGCCGAGTTCAGCGTAAATTCCCTGAAGTTAAACAACGCTTTTTACAACAGACTTTATTTAAGCGACCAATTTCCTTAAAACTAAGTTCATATCGGAGATTGTTGTCCAAACAGCTAATTTCACAACTAAATTTAAACCAAGATCATCTCGTATATTTTTTCCAAAGTCAAACAAAACTTCCATAGTCGATTTCGTTCGAACATTTGTTTCTTTGCAAGTTTTAATAATATGAAGCATACGAAATAATGGAATACCTTCCATAAGAGATAAATAGTACTTAGAAAAAGAAAAAAAGTCTTGAAATAATGTCTTAAACATAGAAGGAGGAGCCCTCTCGAACCAGTAAGACCTCTGGAATAGGTTAAGTTCAAAATAATACAAAAAGGGTTCCACGAACCAACATAACCCTAAACTTAGTTCAAAAAAGAGGAAAGGGGCGATTAGATCTTCAATTTAGCTCGTCACCGTTCCTCTCTACTTCATCCGGCCTTGTTGCAGAAAGCTCCTGTCCAGCAAGAGATGTGCAGTTAGTACCGAGTTCCTCGATGGCTAGCTCCTTTTAGGGAGGATAACTTCTTTTCTGATTCAAGATGCTTGAATTTGAGAGGATTGGGTTTTAGAGCACTCACCTCGGCAGGCTTTGCGGCCGCTGTCTTCTCGTTTTCTTTCACGCGTTAGAGCTCCTAGAAAAACTCTGTGATCTCTCCATCAATGATTTCTTCAGGCATTTCACGGTTCGATTTTGTCTCCGTAGCTCGGATAACAGTTGGCTCTAGCTCACTTACCGTTACAAGGAAGGTGTCATACTCATTTATGAAACCTCGCTAGTGTTCACGCAGCAGCACCATTTCCTCCAACTTTGCCGCTTCGATATCTCCTGCTCGCTTAGCCTCCATGTCTTAACAACAGGACTCGCATTCCTCCAACCTTTGCTTCATCTTCCCTATTCTTGTCTTTCCGGGCTCTTTCCCTTTCCAGCTTTTTCTCTTTACGGTACGAGAGCAGAGACATATCTACTTGATGAGAAGAAGGTTGGGGGATAGGGGAAAATACGTCTAGTTCTGTCTTGGAGCGTATTCGGAGCCTAGACTCCCGGATTTATTGGCAGGGTAAAGAATCACATGCAATCTATCTGTTATAGAGAGCAATGAAATGTTGGGCAAAAATTTGGGTAAACGGATCTCGTTTGAATTTCACAACAAAAGCAACAAAATTATTGTGAGCTCGCAGAAGGTTATCGTCAAAATGATAAAATATTTAGCATAACCTAGTGGTAGCTACCGGGACGAGCAATTCAGTCTGAAACGAAAAGATCTTTAAGATCACCGTAGGTGAACTCATTCAATGGAAAAAAGAAATATTGTTTTCTCCATTGCTTGTCTTTGTATTATCTGATTTATTTAATATTTCATCATCTAAATAATGAAAGAGTTTTGTGCAAAAAACACCTCCAAAAAACCTTTTTTTGCAAGTTAATCCTCCAGCTGAAAAAATGCATGTCAATATTGTCAACTCAAAAGTCACCCGCAATATAACCCTCAACTGTATATAGACTATACAAACCGTGTATCTCTGTATATAAGTTATCAAAACTACGTCGTTTCAAGTATTTAAAAATAACAAAATATGCATGCAGGGAGATTTTGAATTCACAACCTCTAGCACAAATTAAGGCACACACAACCAATTGTGACGAATAGCTTTTATTACTAATACAGACAAATAATTATATGTATCGTCTTTGTCTCCATTATGTCTTTGTCTATTCATCTTTATCAACAACATCCACAACGATTTTAGTCTAAGAACCAATTAACACAAGCTGGCAGTGGCGGACCCAGAAATTATTTTTACGGGGATCATAATTTTTTGTTAATTGTATCATATAATTTATTAAATAATATTATTATACAAACACTAAAAAAATGTGAAATGTTTTTTTTTTTAAAGTATAGAAGTTCCAATAAATGCTTTGATTTTTTTAACAAATAAGAAAAAAAACCATAAAAAGAAAACAAAAATACCTATTGTAGATGTACAAAAGAAAAAAAATTACATGAAAGTGTCAAAGAGTAGGGTCGAACCCAAGTTTAGGTGGGTCAAAGGTAAAGGATTTACCAACTTTGCTTCAAAGACTTTTAACATTCTAATGCATTAGTATGTTTTTTAACATTTAAGGTGGGTCAGTTGACCCCCCTTTTACCTTAATTGGTCCGCCACTACAAGCTCGCAGTGGATGGCCCTTCATCATCTCTAATGGAGAATTTTATTCGTGTTTAAATCTCGGGTCGGGTCAAAACCATTTCCCGATTCAATCAAATTCTCATCCCTTCTACGTTTCTCATCAATCTCTGATCATCACCATTATTCTCATCAAAAATATTTATTCGTTCCTGACTATTTAATTTCTTTTAGAAAGCGACTATTCAATGGTAGTTTCAACATGAGACGACTATATATGTTGGAAATATATTTATAGTTATTGTGGCACAAGTGGTGGTGTGTCTAGATTAGATGGAGAGGTCATGAGTTCGAAACTCAGATTCGTTATTTTTTCAGTTTCTTCTTTCAAAGAATGTATAGTGGCGTAGTTTTGATAACTTGTATATGGTGATACACGGTTTGCAAAATCTATATAAAGTTGCGGGTTACATTGCAGGTGACTTTTGAATTCGCGGTATTGACCTGTTTTTTTTTATAGTTGGAGGTTTAACTTGCAAACGAAAAAAAAATTTGGAGGATTTTTTTTGCACAAAGCCCATAATGAAAGTATGAGATTTAAAGTTACTTATAGATCGTAGTAAAAAACAAAACAACAAACAATGAATCATCATATTCACCGTTGTAAATTTAGACATTTAATTCAATAAAAGATATTCAAATGTGTTATATGGGTAAAAACAAAATTGTTCAAAATTATGTTGACATGTTTTGTAATATTAAGGACAATAAGTCATATATATAAAAAACATATATTAATAAATTTGATTACAAAGAAAAAAATAATACATAACTCATAAACAGATGTTTGATGAAAGGAGAGATGAATGACACTATCCAAGAAAACCTAATTTGTAAACCTTAAAAAATATAACAAAAATTATTAATAACACTGAGTCAAAACTCGAAACTACATTAGGAAAATCAACAATAACAATTATTAAATTTTGTATCCTCTTTTATTTTTATATAATTTCCAAAGATTAAGTTACTCAAGTACTTTTTCTTGTATTTATTACATGTTATTATTGATAAAATGTAATTAAAAACTAACAAAAATTATTAACAACACTGAGTCAAAAGTCGAAACTACATTAGAAAAAACCAACAAGAACAATTATTAAACTTTGTATTCTCTTCTATTTTTACATAATTTCCAAAGATTGAGTTACTCGAGTTCTTTTTCTTGTATTTATTACATGTTATTACAGTTAAAATCATGTTTATATATTAAAGTTAATCATTTTGCATGTCTTCCTACAAGTTCATGTTTACCACATTATCTGTTAATAAATATCTACCAACTGATAATTTTTTTAAGTTCAACACATATTGAATTATTTAGTTTCTATAGAATAGAAAATTAAGAAAAAATAAATATAGGAGAATATGTTATCATATAACTTTTATAATCCATGCGTTTAATCTTATCAGTAACAAATAACTCATAATCCTAAAGCATTAGCTTATCTCTTAAATAAAATAATTTTTTTCTAGAGAATCTTTTCAATGCATTATTGAAACATGTAACATCCATATCAATTTTAACCTCAAGAATATTTTGAACAATAACTTTAAGAAGATATTACTAAATGTTGAAGAGATAAATCAAGAAAATGAGTTAGTAAAGAGCATAAACATGTTTACAAAATAAAATTTATTGTATATCATTACTTGTTTTTTTTAAAACACAAGAGAGTTATGAAACATTTGTAACATTTTTACCCGCCACTAATAATCTCTTTAACATATATTTCATCAAAATGTTATAAAATATCTCCATAATCAAATATATATTTTTTCTTCTCAAGTAGATTTTTAATGCATTATTCAAACCATGTAACATCCATGTTCATTAATTACAACCGAACAAATATATTACTAAATGTTAAAAAGATCACTAGAGAAAATGAGTTAGTAAAGGGCATACATATGTTAATAAGATTTTTTTTTTGAGCAAACAAAATAAGATTTATGGTATAACATTACTTTTTTTTTTTTTTCTTAAAGCACTTATTTTTGGTATATCATTTCTTATTTTCTTAAAGTAAAAGATCAGTTTAAAAGCGGATAAATTGGCTCGACAAGTTCGTACCGAACCGCTTCATATCACATATGTAAACAACATTCCCCAAGAATGGCTCTTTTGAGCTCTAATTTAAGCTGTTGACAAAAAAAAAAAAAAAAGATCAGTTATCAATCATTTGTAACATTTTGACTCGCACCACTAATCTCTTTGATAGATTTATAAATATTAGATTGTTTTAAATTTTGAAAATTATGTAAGAGACATTATTAAATATTCAAGAAGACATCATTATTCAGTTAATGATGAAAATCATATTTATAATCCGAATCCAATTACTTTAAGTTCCAAGCAACTTTGTTTTTATTCATATTTATTGTTATGAAGATGTTAGGTTAATAAAAGTTATCTCGTGAATAAAATATTTATTAGATTTTCTCTTACAAAGTCTAAAAACTCTTTCATTTTAGAAAACTTTCTCAAAACCTTTGAAAAGATAAACCGCGGAGAAATAAAAAAAAACTTCAGAAAAGAATCAGAAATGATGCCCTTAAATGTATTGAAGAATGGATGTGAAGAAGATCTCTTTGAGCACACAAATTATGTCAATGTAAGTTTTTTTCTCCCTTTCTTTTTGTTTGTTTTAACTTTGGTCTGAAAGAAGTGTATCCACATCAACCTCGTATAGTGAAAAAAATCATGAAACATTAAAAGTTGACTTCGATGAAGTTCTCGAATTGACCGATGAAAGGAAAATGGAGGAAGATGAAATCTAATAGAAGAGGACGAAGCGAAAGAGAGAGAGAGAGAGTAACAGAAAAATGAAGAAGCTAGTGGTGATGATAATTATATGAATTAAATGAAATGATTTAGTATTATGTGATATTTTAATATAATGATAAAGATTCTATTGTGATATTTTATGTTGATGTTTGGTTGCATTGAGCGAAAACAATGTAGTTTTAATTGAAATTATTTAATATTATGTATATTATTTTGAATGTAGATGATGAAGTTTCTATTGTGAATAACTATGTTATTGGACTACAAGAAAACAATCATTTTGCTAGGGACTTTTTCGAGGGAGTTAATATCTCGTAAATTTGCAATGGAATTTCGAGATATTTGGTAAAATATCATATCTCTAATATAGGGAAACTTAACTTGGAGACATAGATAAATATCATATCTCATATTTTGAGAATAATATTGTATCGAAGCCACCATGTCCAATCTAATTAGCATCAAAGAAGCTCATTAGCATCAGAGAAGATCTATGTGGCTCTCAATTTCACTTTCATCAAAGACGATCTGGGTGGAAGTTGTAGAGTCTCTGTTTCCTCTCCTCCAAATATGTCTTCAATACTTTGCATTATATCTATTGCAATTTCACTTGTTATATTTTGTTTATTTTTCCAAATACAAACTAATAATAGAATTATAATGAAGATGACGACATAAGTGGTTCCAAGACTCAAACCTATTATATAAGTCGATTTTTTTTGTCCTAGAACCAAAATAAAAATAAACAAGTGAACAGAGAGTCTTTACTAGGCCTAGGCATTCAGTTTCGGTTCGATTGCACTCGGTTTCAGTTAGTGAACAGAGTTGACTCAATGTGTATGCTGCTTAATAGGGGTATCGATTACCTTTTCTTAATAATCAGAAACAATTTGAAAGAAGTGAGTCGACCCCTAGAACTACTAGCCTTATCCCGGAATGAAATGAGATAAAATAGAAAGAACGCGAAGCGCTAGGATATTATAATATAATAACCTTTCATATATTTTAGGAAATTCTTTTCAGATCGATTCAATATCTTTTTGGCTTGGTTTGGTTCAGATGTTTGAATAGGTAACCATAATTAACCAAAATTTTATCGGATTTTACCCAAAATAACTTAAATTAATTGAATATAACCGAAATTAACCGAAAGAATACAAAAAAAATATAAAAAATGAAAAAAATAGAAAGAAAAGAAAAATTTAGTTCAATTTTGTAAAACAAATATTTAACTTTGACAAATATAACTAACAACATTTGGATATGTCGATTATTTAAATTATTTGATTGTTTACTAAAAGTGTGAATAATTTAGAAAATAACTATGAGAAAGCGATATATATATATATATATATATATATATATATATATATATATATATATATATATATATATATATATATATATATATATATCTATCCTATTAATTGGGAATCACTAGATATAAAATAACCTTATAAAAGGTAAAATATTACATAAAATGCCATTAGTTTTTAGTGTTTTTAAATAAATTTATTAATGGTATAATAGTAATCACAAAATTAATATATTTAAATAAAATATAGTAAAATTCTTTTAAGTAACTATTAATTTCCAAAAATTATACTCACTTTCTCTCTCTTATTATTTATGGACGAAAATTTAAAATTATTTTCTTAAAATTTGTTAACCAATGAGAATTGAAAAACTAAGATTTTATATCCAACTAAGATTTTATCTAAACTAATCCTAATAGACTATTCTATATCAAAAATAAAAATAATATCATTTTAATTCAAAATTAAAAACACTATCATTTTAAAAAAATTTATCAATGGAGGATTTTAAGATTGAATTTGAAATTTCGTAAAAAAAAAATTAAATAAAAATATTTTAAGATTCAGTTTTGTTATAATATTTTCACAAATTTTGAACTATAAAACGAAATTTTATTTCACAATTCTAAAAGACGATATTAGATATTAACAAATATTTATATTTACTACGAAATAAACTCAAATAATAATAAATTTAAAATAATTATCATTATGATCTTCGTTTAGAGCAAGTTTCAGAAATATCTAAACAATAGATTGTACATATTAATTTTGAAATATTTTGTGTTTTATTTTTTTCCTTCTTAACCGGATATTTCTTAAATAAAATCCATAATATACTGCACACAATTTTTGAAATAATGTAAACTAATTATGCAGCAAAACAAATTATGCAGCAATAGCATATCTTTTTCACATATGTATCTCAAAGTTTTATTTTTAGTCTAAAAATTGAATTAATTATGATTTAACAATGAAAAGAAGAATATGCAAAATTTAGCTAAGGAAAGAAACATTAATAATTTTGTTAAAATATATTTATAACTTTAACAACATACATATTAATCCGTAAAACTCACAATATATATTGTATGGTATTTAAAGGTAGAGAAATTGTTAAAAATGCCCCTTTTGGGATACCCCTTTTGAGAGTCCATTTTTAAGTTTGCCCTCTTTTAATTTTTAATGACCATTTTACCCTTATTTGAAACAAAATTAGGTCCACAAAATACAAAATATTTTTTGGCGGGAAAAGTGATCCCGCAAATTTTTGGCGGGAAACGTGATCTCGCAATTTTCCCGCCAAAATTTTTTTTTTGGGAAAAGTGATTCCGCAATTTTTTTGGCGGAAAAAATTTACAAGGTGTTTTAAAGGTTTTACAGAGTATTTACAAGTGTTTTGTACGGTTTTACAATGTATTTTAAAAGGTTTTACAAGGTACTTATAACTTGTAAAACCTTATAAAAAACTTGTAAAACCTTATAACTTGTAAAACCTTATAAAATAGCTTGTAAAATCTGATAATATCTTATAAATACCTTATAAATACGTTGTAAAACCTTTTAAAATACATTGTAAAACCTTATAAATACCCTGTAAAAACCTTTAAAATACCTTGTAAATTTTTCCCGCCAAAAATTTAACGCCAAAAAAATTGCAGAATCACTTTTCCCGCAAAAAAAATTTTTGGCGGGAAAATTTTTTGGCGGGAAAAGTTTTTACGGTAAAATTTTACAAGGTATTTTAAAGGTTTTACAAGTTTTTACAAAATCAAATTTGTAATTTTGATGTGTGCACATTCTCATGTTTTCCTTATATATTTGTGATATCTTTTATTAAAAAAGGGTAATTTAGTCAATTTGTACATAAAAAAGGGTATTTTTAAAAATGGACAGCCAAAGGGGGCATTTTTGAAAAAGGGTATTGAAAAAGGGGCATTTTTGTGAGTCTCCCTTAAAGGTAAGCAAACAAGAATTTGGAACATGATTTTAATAGAATGAAATGAGAATAGGAATTACGAGACGGGGTGGGAGGGAAACATAATAAAAATCAAACTAAATACCCAACTGGTATGAGTTCGAGTTATGAGCACTATATAAAATAAATTTTTTACACACATAACCATGTACGTATGTTTTCAGTTATACATATTCTATTTATGATGGATACGGGACCGTAATATTTTTATTTCACCTATACGAGACGGGTTATGGGACGAATAATTTATTACTCTAACTTTATAATATCTATTTACGAAGTTCACTTACACAACAAAATATTTTATATTTTTAAAATCTATATAACAATTTTTATAAAAATATCTCCGCACGTATGTGTGGATCCAGATCTAATATATCATAAAAACAACAAAATAATCTATATTGAATTAAAAAATTTTAGAATTTGTATTAAAATATGAAACCCCGCACGTATGTGCGGGTCATGGTCTAGTATATATATATATATATACCATTGAGTCTGATGTACAAATCTTGACCTATTTTGGCATAACATTGAACATCGAGGAGGTCTCTGCTCCAAGTCATATTGTTCGATGATGAGGTGACATTTAGATAGATAATCATTGTATACGTCGTGTAGTGGCAGTCTATGATACATCTCTTGACAACTTTTCAATCAGTGTTGGGAGTACTGCTTGGCATCCATTGTATCCGACAACATTATTTTTGTGAGCCGAGAAAATCGATTGCTATTGCAAATCAGCGGTGTTTTTCTTATGTATCTACTTGTGACGTTTTTCGATGTCCTCTGCTCAAGCCTTGTGATGCCCTTACACGATGGCGACGACGTGTGCTTGTTGCAGTAATTGTTAATGTTGTAATAGTTGTACTGATCACATTGGGTAATTGGTGATGTTTGATCTCATGTTAACTAGTTCAATACTCCCATGTACGTCAATGTGACTCTCAAGTAATGGTCACTGTCTTGATACACATAAGTGGCACCACCTTCATTGGTTGAGTTGAAGACCACATGTAGATCAACAAATTCGATTCCATATCCAACCACCGCTCCTGTACACTTTGGTGTCCTTAAGGTGGAAAGAATAGTGAAATCTTGAGTTTCGAGACCATATTTTGATGGATCATCTCTTTCTTTCCATCTTAAAATTTTCACAGAGATTTCCACTTTGATATCATTGACTGGTCCATATTAGAGACAATAGAAGCTTTGACACCATTGTTTGTCGCAGTCAAGAGCTTGAAGAGAAACCATTGATTTGCATAACAATTTCTTCTTCTTTTTTTCTCCCATATGGACCTCCTGAGCGTCATTCTCGTTTACGATTTAACAGTCACAAGCTAAATAATGAGGTTCAAATCAACCTACTTACTATATTCAATGTTCTTGTATATAAATCATCCTATTGGAAGCTCAAGATGTGGTTCTAGAAAGAGAAAGAGAAAAATAAATAGACTGAGACGAAGAATGAGAAACTCAATAATGATAAGTTGTCAAAAATTGGAGAACACTTTCTTTAAACACCCTACACTCACTTCATATGAAAATACTATAGAGGAAATGGATTCAATTTCGTAGAAACCTAAGTACAAGAACATAATTTCAAAGAAGAAAAATCAAATCAGACATACCTTTCACGAAAACTGAAGGTATCAAATAGGAAGAAAATATATATTTCTGGTTCCATCGTCTCCGACTACGCAATTTATGGTCAAAAGAGGAGAACATGATTTGTTTTGTACCATGTGAAATAACGAAATCAAAAGATATCTCAGTCTTCATCATAGATAAAGAAGAAGATACGTGGGAGAGAAACAATTTTGTTACTTTGAAATCGAGTTACAAAGAAGAAGATGAAATCGAGTGACTCTAAAATATATTTAACATCGGAAAGAAAACAATTATGTCTCCACCTTGGCAAATTTTGAGCTGAGTTGTATTAATTCTTATATTTTTGTTGACTAAGTCATTTAAATTAGGTGTCTTCTCCGGATTACACGAAAATATTGATGTGTCAAGCTAAAGAGACATCATTTTGTTTTAGTTGTATTGATGAAATAAGGCACTACAAGTGCAATTTATTTGAACACAATATTCTTTTAGATTATGCAAAATCCATCTTAGCATATTCTTTAACTATTTTTCTTTGAGCACTTTGTCTTCTTTCCTTTTATCCATCTCACCTCCTCATAATTGTTTCCTTTGTACTCATTATCATTTCACTTCAAAAAACTATCACAAACATCATGAAGCGAGTTAGTTGTGGATAAATATTTTTCAATAAATTATGAATGAAAGCAAAATAAAATCAATTATGCTACCAACGATATCAAATTGCTATTTCATACGTTATGTTTTCGTTGAATCCAATTGTAACAAAATTGCTAACGATATCTATAGCTAGAACATAATTGTAACGTGAGTAAGATAAATCGCATTAAAATTATCTTAGGTCCATCATATCTCAAACTACTATTGTTGACTTTTAGTCACATATATTTAGTATTTAAAAAAAAATACATACAGTAAAATAGTATATTTTACCTTAACTATTAATGATATTTTACTTCAAATGATATAATAATCACCTTAATCATTTCGTTCTTTCCTTCTTACTTTATTTTCAAATAAAATAAATATAAGTCAAAAATTTAAATTTACATTTGAAATAACAAATAGAGAAATAACGTATATTGAAAAGATTTGATAAGTTTTTAATGGGTACTTGAGCTACTTGATATGAACCTTATTTTCTTTTCTAATACATTCAAAGCATGCAAAGAAGATTATGGGCGTGATTGGAAGGTGCTGTGAAGTCTGTCCACAGCCATATTTTTTTCTAAAGCACTAAATCTATAGCAATCATGCTTTATATATATATTTCAAATCTACAGCCATTTTTTTATGTTTTCATTTTTTGTGCTGTAGAAAGCTCAAAACCTACAGCACTAAAATTTTGTCTTTGAAATTTTTTAAGGAAAATTAACACTTTCTCTCTCCACTCTTAAATATTTTTTTATCTTTTGACATTTTTCTTTTACGTAAGAGATTTTTTTTCTTTTTATTTTGTGAAACTTACGTAAGAGATTTTCTTTTATTTTTATCATATATAGGTTCAGACTTAGACATATCTTAACTACATATACATATATACTTTATATATTAGTTATATGCATATAAGTATACAACTACCATTTAGATTCTACTAAAAAAATTCATGTAGTTGTTTAAAAATATAAAAAAATTAACGAAAAGATATATTAATTTTTTTATATTATACCATCTAAATATATATGTAATTTATTATTTATTTTAATTTACTTTTTATTTATATGAATAATAAGTTTATAGTTAACACAATAAATATATAAAACTATAAACTACAGCATACAGCTGAACCAATCAGACTTTCATTTTAAAATGTTACAGCTAAAGCTAAAATATCTACAGCCAAAAACCTAAATCTACAGCAGAAAAATCTACAGCTTAAATTCTACAGTTAAAAACATAAAGGTATAGTTGTAACCAATCAGGCCCTATATATTGAAAAAAGAAGTTAACAAATAACATATACTCACTCGTTGTTTTTATTCAGACAAAATAAAAGTTGACTCAAAATCAAACAAAATCTAAAGAGAGGCAATCATGGATAAAAAAAAAGTAGAGACAT
Organism: Arabidopsis arenosa; assembly: GCA_905216605.1. Lineage (NCBI taxonomy): Eukaryota > Viridiplantae > Streptophyta > Magnoliopsida > Brassicales > Brassicaceae > Arabidopsis > Arabidopsis arenosa. Next base: position 13,749,661 of record LR999453.1, on the reverse strand, counting down.
ATTAGAAAAATACATATTTAATAAATTACCAAAATAGAGAGTTTGTGTGTAGAAAGAAAATCTGATTCTCATGTCAAAACTAAAAACATAAAAAATTGAAATACGTCTCTGTCGTCGTTGATATTCTTGGAGGAAACACATACAATATCTTATTTAAGATTTAGTTCAATATCTTCTTCGGAGAAACAACTAATGCTTAAAACATCAAACAAGTCATTTACGGATAAATTACCGATTTAAATATCATCCATCATGCGGAGGTGACAGCGAAAAATTCTTCATAAACTGGCATAATCGTTTTCAAAGTATAAATTTATGATTTATAAAAATTAAATGAAAACCATTTAAAAATGACGTGTGTTGATGTTTTGAGGATAAAGATAGAATTTCTCTTATATGGGGTTCTCATAAATTTTGAATAATATAATAACATTATTACTATTATTTGTTTAATGAGAGTTTCTTATCTAAATATTCCCAATGAAGATACTCTAAACAAAACCATAAATAAGGACTGCTCGATTGTTAGTGTGTTACCACTAGTTTGGATAAAGATATGGCCCATGAACCGGATCCGGATAAAATTTGATCCCACATTAGCCTCCCTCATTAAGCTTTCTGGTTATTTGATTTCCTCTCCACACCACTATATATAAAAAAAATTTAATTTAATATTGCTGCTTTTGTTATTCCATGAGAATTAAAAATGGACGGAACCATAATTGATAATAAATTTTCGATCGAGAGAGAAATTTACCTATTTTAAACGACAATATTGATGGTTCAAATAAATAAATAAAAAAACCTCATCAAATCATAAAAGATAGAATAAATTAGGGTTAGAAGAAAGATCATCTATTCATAGATGGCATCCACCTTGAAATAAAACAAGTCGTAAGTAAAAATATTAAAACAATATTTGTTACCCAATAAATTATAAAACAGATGAATCAAAAAACATATTAGAGGTAGATAAAAGATTATCTATACATGAAACTAGATTCCCAAATTGTTTGTTCGGCTGAAATATCAATCAAATTGGCATGTTTTGTTTCACGATGTTGCTTCCATTCACGTAACTTATGATCGTAGGTAAAAACTATTAGTAAATATGTAAAGCTAAAAAAATTAAATAAAAATGAAGCAAAAAAAAAAGAGGGGTTAGTTATGATCCAAAAGTGAAAACCATGTAAGATATTTATATTAAACTAAGAGGCGGTGTATGATGTAGAATTTTTATGTTTCGATGATATCTACAACAAAAAAATGAAATAGTTATATATATTTTTAGATGCGAATCGTTATCTTAACAATTAATATTCATAAAACTACCATTTAAGAACTACTAAGGATGTTAATTTTAAAGAAATATTTGACATCCTCTATATGTTAAAAGAGGGTTTTTTGTTTTGATGATGTCGAAACCCACATTTATTCTCCTTTTTTTTTAAATGTTTTTATTGATGATGATGAAGAAGATTATTGTTGAATTATGTTAATTACTAATTAATTTTTTATTTTAATAGATCAATCTATTTAATCATATAACCTTCAAGTTAAATGAGATTATGGATTGATCTAGTTCATTTAATTCTAAAATCATTAGATAATGAGTTGAGTTGGATTGGGTTATCCATGTGACACCCTTATGCATGACACATACTCTATAGATATAGATATATATATATATATATATATATATATATATATATATATATATATTAAAACTTATAAATTTTTCACTAGTGAATAAAAAAAAAAAACCTTTTACTAGTATAACCGTATAGGGAAAAATGTCATTTAATCCCCCAACTTTCAAATTGTGGTCATTTGAGACATCAACTTCATATGTGGCCATTTAAAACATGAACTAAACGTTGACTAACGTTTGAAACATGAAAATTCGTTGACCAGGCCAAAATAGACATGCCGTTATCAGTCGTTAACGGAACCTCTAACGGCCGTTATCATCCCTAACGACTATGTTAGTCAACTTTCAAATTGTGGTCATTTTAAACATCAACTTCATATGTGGTCATTTAAAACATGAACTAAACGTTGACTAACGTTTGAGACATGGAAATTCGTTGACCAGGCCAAAATAGACATGCCGTTATCAGTCGTTAACGGAACCTCTAACGGCCGTTATCACCCCTAACGACTATGTTAGTCAACTTTCAAATTGTGGCCATTTTAAACATCAACTTCATATGTGGTCATTTAAAACATGAACTAAACGTTGACTAACATTTGAGACATGAGAATTCGTTGACTAGGCCAAAATAGACATGCTATCATAAGTCGCTAAAAGAACCTATAACATCCGTTAACGACTCTGTTAGTATGCCCAAAAGGACGTCGTTTTGAGGATACTCGAGAAGAAATCATGATTTTTCCCAAATGAAATCTTCAAATAAAAAAGTTTGTTTTAAAGCAGAACCCAAGAACATAGTTTGATATAGAGACAATCGCAGAGCCAGTAATTGGAAGCAAATATAGGTTTTTCGTTTATATATCTGTTTTTAATCTTAAAAGAAATCATGGAAGCAAACTTGTAGACCCATCATAGGGCTAAATGAAGCTTTTCCGAATTGGGAAATAAAAGGTCACTTTCTAGCTGCAGTTGAAAGAGATGGAGATTGTTCGTCTTGCTTGGGTTATTGTAGAAATAGATTTGAGGATTTGGGGTTTTCATTTGGAAAAAATCCTTATTTCCTTCTCGATTATCCTCAAAACAAAATCGTTTTGGGCATACTAACAGAGTCGTTAACGGATGTTATAGGTTCTTTTAGCGACTTATGATAGCATGTCTATTTTGGCCTAGTCAACGAATTCTCATGTCTCAAATGTTAGTCAACGTTTAGTTCATGTTTTAAATGACCACATATGAAGTTGATGTTTAAAATGGCCACAATTTGAAAGTTGACTAACATAGTCGTTAGGGGTGATAACGGCCGTTAGAGGTTCCGTTAACGACTGATAACGGCATGTCTATTTTGGCCTGGTCAACGAATTTCCATGTCTCAAACGTTAGTCAACGTTTAGTTCATGTTTTAAATGGCCACATATGAAGTTGATGTCTCAAATGACCATAATTTGAAAGTTAAGGGATTAAATGACATTTTTCCCTAACCGTATATGCTTAAAAGCTATAAACCTATATATATATTAAAACTTTTCACCAGGTTCGAAGCCTACTTAAGATAAAAAAAAATTTCGGTTTTTTTTTTTTGAGTCAATTGCCGCGTCAGCCGCACTACGTCACATCATCGCCGCTGTATATACTTAGTCATCAGAATTTAACGGTTGACTGACACCAATAAAGTTGATGTTGGTTTTGGCCTAATGTTGATAAGTTCATGTTGTAAATTTGAATATTTGTTCTGTTCGGATAGGAAACGATTGATTGTCCAAATGTAAAAACACCGCATGAAAATAGATCGGGTTGATTTTGGCCATTTCCCAACCGTGTTTATAAGATTTGGGGGACCAAAATTGTAAATTATGAAACCTTAGGACCCATTTAGCAAAAACGAAGAAATTATGAAGACTGGGGAAGAACATGTTCGAGTTGGAGAAGAAACCATAGACAAGTCGGGAAAACGAAGAAAGCAAAAAAAGAGAGCTTTTTTAAAAATCAAATGCTTTGATCCGATTCGTTAATGGCGACTCAGATCTGAAGATAATCTCGTCTTCATTTCTGGTGGGCAAATCTAAAGCTTTTCGATTTTGGAGGTAGAGAAATTGAAATCCAATGGATGATTTCACAGGATTGTTAGCGAGAGACTTCGGATTGAAACCTCAAGGCAAATCAGCTCCCATGGCGTCTCAATCGAACTCTTCTGCCGCTGATTTCAACAGTTTCGCTTCTTCTTATAGCTTCGCCAACGCCGCCGGTAAAAAGTCCGATTCTTTGCCGGTGTTTGACGATCTTGGTCGAGATGGTGATGATCTTCTCTTCAAAGATGTGTTTAGCGGACCACCACCAAAGTACGGATCCTCTTCTGGCGATTCTCGTTCTCCACCTGCTCCTGCTTTTGACTATGATGCTATGTTTAAGGAACCCAAATCCAAACCAGCGTCGTCCATGCCGGTCTATGACAAGCCTGTGTATGATGATGAGGATGTGTTTGAGTCTATTCCTGAGCTCAAAATCCCATCCACTTCTTCTCAATCTGCTAGGTTTGATGATGTTTTCTCTTCACCTCCTAAGCACAGGAAACAGAACAGTTCTCCTTTCGATGATCTCATGGGCAACAATTTGGGGAAGAAAGGGACAGAGAGTGACCGAGAGCACGAGGGTAGCTCCATTTTTGACGACTTGATTCCCGGGTTTGGTCGCAATAGCTCTCCTCCTCCTAAACGGTAATATTCACTCTTCTTCTTCTCTATCTGTGGTTGCTAGTTAGGGTCACTCACTGCTGCTATTCAAATTTGAGAACTTGCTTGCGTGAAATGACTCAAGGATATTGAGCTTAGAGCATGGAATGTAGCATTTGGTGCTTATGGAGAGCTGCTTACTTCAAATTTGAAAGCTTTCTTGCGTGATTTGAGTCAAGGGTATAATGTTTTGATATTGGTTTGCTTGAACTGTATAGTGCTTATGGATAGCTGTTTGCTTGCATACTACAAGTCTACAAGGTTCTTTTATATTACTCTCTGAAACTTTGAAAAGCTTCAACCTTTTGCTTGTCATTCATATGCAAACTTGAATGACATTGCTCTTCAAATTTGTTTCTCCTTAAAGCTGACTTGAGAGTTTACTCAAGGGTCTAGAGCTTGGAGCCATCACAGTTATATAATGACATGTAGCATGAACTATATTATGTCTTATTGAAGAGCTGTTTGCTAGCACACAAGGTTCTCTTATGTGTCGCTTTCTGGAACTTAGAAGAGAAATCTTCAACCTTTGATCTGTGGTTAGGGTCATTCATATGCAAAATTTCATTTGATCTGTGGTTAGAGTCATTGTTCTTTATATCCGGTCATTGCTCTTCAAATCTGAGAGCTTGCTTGTGTGAAAGGAGTTAAGGGTGTAGAGCTTAGAGCCATCACGTAATGAAATTTGATGTAGCATGGATGAAATCAATGTAGCATGAACTATATTAGTGCTTATGGAGGAGCTAGAGCTGACTTGATAGCTGTTACATCTGGCTTTGTAGCCTGAACTATATTTAATGTCTTTATATCCGTTCATTGCTCTTCAAATTTGTTTCTCCTAAACCTGTCTTGAGAGCTTGCTCAAGGGTATGTTTGCTTGCATACAATACAAGTTTCTCTTTAACTTAGAAGATAACTCCCACAAAGTCTCTGAAGCATAACTTGTTTATATGCAAAATTTCATTTTGATTTTTGATGGTATAGGCATAATCTGTTTATTAATTGATTGATGCTCCACTCTTTTTTTGCAGGACAACTTCAGAGACAACAGATCAATCCCAGAAACCTCTGTATCAGACTGCCGAGACATCTTCCAATGTGGAAGAAGACCCATTTGTAGTCTTGGAGGAGTCTGCATCAACCCCTAGAGAACCTTCCACGGGAGGGTTCACTGATCCATTGGAGGATATTGGTAAATTCAACAGCAGAAAAACTGATAATTCATCTGTCCACAGAGGTGTGTTTGTTGATATTGACCCTCTCGATAGTCTTGGAAAATCAGGGCCGGATATGAATAGTAGAGGCAAAAGTCATTTGAGACCACCAGGAAACATCAGTGGCTCCCAGTCACCACCAGTAGAAAGTCCTGGGAGTTACCATTCTAAGAAAGTTTCATTTGATGATGTTTTAGAGCCACAGAATACGAGTACTCCGCCACCTACCAATTCAAATGGAAGTTTTGAGTCATCTGATGATGTGTGGCTTACTGTTTCCGAGATCCCCCTCTTTACGCAACCTACGAGTGCTCCGCCACCTTCGAGACCTCCACCACCAAGACCTACACGTCCTATAAAAAAGAAGGTTAACGAGCCTTCTATACCGGCCTCTACTAACCACTCACACGTTCCTAGCTCAGGTAGAGCTTCTGTAAATAGCCCGACAGCATCTCAAATGGATGAACTCGACGATTTTTCTATTAGCAGAAATCAGACCGCTGCTAATGGATATCCTGATCCTCCCTCTGGTGAAGATTCAGATGTTTTTTCTGCTGCCGCTGCATCAGCTGCTGCCATGAAGGATGCCATGGATAAAGCAGAAGCAAAGTTTAGGCATGCTAAGGAAAGGAGAGTGAAAGAAAATTTGAAGGCAAGTAGAAATAGAGAAGAAGATCAAACAGAGAATTATGAATCTCGTGAAAGGGAACTTAGAGAAAAGCAAGTGAGATTGGACCGTGAAAGGGCAGAGAGGGAGGCAGAGATGGTAAAAGAGCAGGAGAGGGAGAGAGAGGAGAGAGAAAGAGAGCAGAAAAGAATTGAGAGAGAAAGGGAAAGACTGTTGGCTAGACAGGCTGTAGAGAGGGCTACAAGGGAAGCTCGCGAAAGAGCAGCCACTGAAGCTCATGCGAAAGTTCAAAGAGCTGCTGTTGGGAAGGCCACCGATGCCCGTGAGCGCGCCGAAAGAGCAGCAGTTCAAAGAGCCCATGCTGAAGCACGTGAAAGGGCAGCTGCAGGGGCAAGAGAAAAGGCAGCGAAAGCTGCGGCAGAAGCTAGAGAAAAGGCTGAGAAAGCTGCAGCAGAAGCTAGAGAAAGGGTGAATGCTGAAGCGCGGGAGAAGGAAGCAAGGGTTAGGGCAGAACGAGCTGCTGTGGAAAGGGCAGCTGCTGAAGCACGTGGAAGGGCAGCTGCCCAAGCTAAAGCTAAGCAGCAGCAAGAAAATAACAATGATCTTGACTCCTTCTTTAGCTCAATTTCTAGACCAAACAGTGTGCCACGACAGAGAACCAACCCTCTGGTGAGATGGGATTATCTACTTCTGTTCTGCTTTAAGTACTTTACAGGTGATTTGACTCCTCCTATAACTCTGGTTGTGTGTCAGGATCCTTTCCAGGATTCATGGAACAAAGGAGGATCTTTCGAATCTAGCAGGGGATCTTCGCGAGTGCCTTCTGGCCCAACAGAGAACTTGAGAAAGGCCTCTTCAGTAACAAACATTGTTGATGATCTCAGTTCAATATTTGGAGGTAGTGCAATTTCTGAGGTTCATCCATAATATTCCGTCGCTACGCACTTTATTTTCATATCTTTTAACTTGGTAACCTACTGAAACCTTTTGTGTTGTAAAAAAGCTTCAGCTACCCAATCTGGTGGGTTTCAAGATGTTGATGGAGAAACTGAAGAGAGACGACGTGCCAGGCTGGAACGCCACCAGAGGACACAGGAGCGGGCTGTATGTATCATTAGAGTTTTTATTTGATGGGTTTTTTATCTGACATTGACACAAGATTTGCCAGTATGTTTTATAACATGAATTCTTTTCTCAATCAGGCGAAAGCACTTGCTGAGAAAAATGAACGTGATCTTCAAGTACAAAGAGAACAAGCTGAGAAAGATGTAACTTTCATTACCACGTTTTCAGTTTGATATCTTTACATGTGGTTTTTTCTTTTTTCCCTCCTCAGTTGTGCCCATCTCAATCATATTTCTTTGTTGAGACACTTAAGTCTGGGCCCTCTTGCAGTCATTAGTGTAAATATATTGTGCCACCTTAGGAACTGTCTCAACAATGACCATCCTTGATCCTATCCGTCTTTTTTTTTGTTTAATCACCATACTTATCCTGGATTTCAGAGGATTGGTGAGACCCTGGATGTTGAGATAAGACGTTGGGGTGCAGGGAAGGAGGGAAACTTGCGTGCTCTGCTTTCGACATTACAATATGTATGTCTTATTGTCCGTTCTCTTTATTATTTGTAACTCTGATGTTTATTTGAACCTTTGATGTTATGACGCCACAATTTCTTCTGATGTTGTTATGTAAATGAGCAGGTTCTTTGGCCAGAATGCGGTTGGCAGCCTGTTTCATTGACCGATTTAATTACCGGAGCATCTGTCAAGAAAGTTTACAGGAAGGCTACTCTCTGTATACATCCTGACAAAGTTCAGCAAAAAGGAGCCAATCTCCAGCAGAAATACATTGCCGAGAAAGTTTTCGACATGCTCAAGGTAAGTGATTCACCATCTCTCTGGAACTAAATCCATCACTGCTACTTCAGGTGCCACCAAAAATATCCAATTAGACTGCGTCTTCTCATGGATGACTAGAACCGCACAATTGTACAAATCCATATTTGCTGGCTTCATCTATTTTCTCATGACAATAAACAGGAAGCATGGAACAAGTTCAACTCAGAAGAACTCTTTTGAAAAAAACTGGGATTATGTTTTTGAGAGTGTTGTTCATCTCTCGCGCAAAAGACAAAGCATGTGGCATTCATTCAAAAGCCAAAAATGGTGCCCAAGTTGGAAGCAGAGAGTTGTCGATAGAGTATGTATTCCCCAGATTGATTACCCATCACTGCATCATCATATACCACGCAGCAATTGGGCATTCCTTTTTTGTTGCTAATTTTTCCTTATCATTACCCTTCTTTAAGAGTATGATGCCAAATGTATTGATGTTAATTTCTGTATCAAAAGTCACAATACTTGAGAGCTGTGTACTGTTGTTTCCAAACTATTTATATATGCATATATGAACATTCTTTTAAGTGGCCTTGTGTTATTTTCTGTGGCTTTTTTGATTCATCGCACCTTGCGGTCTGGATTCAGTACCATCAGGCTAGATACATAGTCTTGTGTTTGCTTTTTTTGTCATTACCAGTCTCAACAAAGACCCCATCTATTTTACAACTTGTTTTCGGACCTAAATTGCATATTGATCATTTTGTTCGAGTTGCAGTCTTGCAGACACATTAGGAATATGTTTGACCGTACCAAATTGGATGTCCCTAGAATCATTCCCATTTTCGTATGGTCTAACAAAATAAACCATATGTATTTGCAGTTATACATCATGCCTAACCTATAATGATCTCGAGTGATATACAGGATAAATGATGTGTATCCTTCTTTATGTTAAGAGCTTTATACAACAACCTCAAACGTATTACAAGCCTCGCATGTTATGTACAACGCCTTCAAATTATACACACTCTGAACACTGAATTTGGGTTTTAATCTGCATCCTCTCTCGAGATGTTCAGCGTGCACTTCTGCTAACCTTTCTTGCAGAATATTCAGATTAACCTGATATGTAAGAATCAATGACAAGTTCAGTGGCTTATTAGAGTAACAAAGAGAGCTACAAGGACAAAGAATCTGCACCTCTTCGCCTTTATTAAGCTGCATTTCACACATGTTGCAATAGATGTGTCGGTTATTCTCCATAAGCTCTCCTTTCTTGCATATCGGACACCATATCTGGTTTTGCTCCTGACAAACATATCAGACCAGTTAACTGGTTTCTAAGGTTTTGAGAAGACAATTCTGCTCTGTGAAAGAGAACCTACCTGTTCACTGTTTAAACACATATTCTGAGAAACTAAGGCGGCCAAGTAATCATCTTCCTCGTCTTCCCATGTTTCGATCTGAACATCTGATCCTGGAAGAAGAAGAAGAAGTAAGTAAAATACCCACAAGGCATTCATTGGAAATCTCGTGGAGAAATCGTCAAAGCAAAGTAGAAAAATTTACCGTTGTCTGATAACAAATCCTTGTAGAATATCTGTTGCATTTCTAACAATATATCTTCACTATCACCTTCAAAAACACCTTTAAGACCCTCCTCATATTCCCATAATATATCATCACAATCTTCATTCACAGTCGGATTCCCCGAAAGGTTTCTCGACGAATCCTTGATCTTTTTCAATTCATCAGAAACAATATCCTGGAAAGCAGAATTGATAATCTCCTGAAACAAAAAAAAACCCCATTAACAAGGCTAAACAAAGCAAGCTTTTTTTTCTTCCATTGTGGAGATTGCAAGAAGAGAAAAAAAAAACAAACCTTTTGATCTGAAGATTGACAATCAGAGATCCTCAATTTCCACAGTAAACGAGTCCTATCTTCTCTAACTCTTCTGAAGCAATTTTCTCTGAACTGTGTATATATATCAATGCCATTTTCACATACTTTAGTCAACAAGCATAACACAACAAACCCATGAAAGCTATGTACACAATTCAAGACATAATTATCCAAAACCCAATTCAGAACACAGATTCAGGTAATCTAAAACAGAGATTGAAAGGAACCTTTTGTTTCCTTAAAGAGTAATCGAATTCGGGCTGGGATTTATTTGAGGTCCGCTTCGGAATTGTCGAAGCTGGTTTTTCCAATTTCTCCATTGATGATGACACAAAGACCTTTGAAGAAACGAGATTGCGAGGTTAAATTAATATATGTATCTCGAAACCAATGATGATCCGGTTCAATTTTGAAATAACCGGGTTCTAAACCGGTGGAATGATCCTTTCCCGAAAAACCCTAATTAGACTGACGTAAACGACGTCGTGTTATGAACAGAGATATTTTTAGCATTTTAAGAGAAGAGAAAAAAAAAAGAGTGTGAAAAAAAAAATATCCGTAAAACCCCAGAATCAGAGAAAGAAGGGAAGATGATAAAAAACCCAAAACCCTACTCTCTCCTCTTTCTAAAATCTTACTCTTCTTCTACCTTCTTTTTTCTTCCATTTCTCTGCACTTGATTCTCTCTCTGTAAGTTTCCATTCATTTTCTGGGTTTAGTTTTTTGTGTGTAGTGACTGTTCTTAGTTCAGTTATCACTTATCAGCATCATCATCGTCATTTCGTTGTGATTTAAATCAATTTCGCTGAAACTGAGACTTGGGTATCTTCAATTCTGATGGGCTTTGTGATTGACTTGGCTCTTTGCTTCTAATTTCACTTCTACTGTTGTGTATTGCTTCTTAGGGTCTTCATTTTAGTGTCTAAGCCACTATGGAAATTTTAGTTTCTGGGTGATTGTTTTTGATTTCGTGTGTTAATCATCTGATGCTATTATTTGGGTTGAATCCATTTTTTGATGAATTCATTTCTGGGAATTTTGGATTTGGTGTATTTAGAGTAGCGATTTAAGTGATCAGTGGTGATCGCTTCTTCTTATGCTCTTTGTTTTTTGATAATTGATTGATTGATGTTGTAGAATTGTTGGAGACGGCTTTGACTATCATGCCCTTGCTTTTGATACCTGAAGAGTAAGAGATTGTTCAAGTTATTTAAGTGAAAAAGCCACATCCAGAGAAATGAAGAGGAAATCGCCAGTTCAACTTGAAGCTCTTGAGAGTTTTTATTTGGGTATGAAATCTTTTTTATTATTTACATAAGATGATATGTTAGATTTTGTGGGTGTTGATCATTTTCTAAGAAATTTATCTAGAATTAGCCTCTTGTGCTACCTTTTTGAATATAATTTACCTTGGATCTATTTCTCTTATATTATATTTGGGTCTGCCTCTGATTGTTGACATATATGTGATAGCAGAGCAAATGTATCCGACTCCTAAGGAAATGGAGGACTTGGGCAAGTCTATAGGCTTAACAGTGAAGGAAGTACGTGGATGGTTCAAGAGAAGGAGGAGTAGAGGGAAAAGTGTAAAATCCATGGCGAATGATGGGTTGGGAGCAAAGAATCCTCAGACATACGATAGATCCATCATGAGGAGTTCCACATCTTCCAGATGCGTTGGACCAGCTGTTGAGGAAAGATGTAGTATGGGAACAAGGAAAGCCACTTGTCAAACGTTGTTGCCTTCATCACATATTTTGGCTAAGATTTTTCGAAAGGACGGTCCATCGCTTGGTTTTGAATTTGATCATCTCCCGTCGGGAGCTCGCAAAGGTATATTTACCTTTTTGGCTACATTGCAAAATAAAACCTGTATACCCTGTGAAGAAGGCTAAGGTTTCTGAAAAGTTGAATATCAACACCAAAGCATTTATACTGTGGCTATGAAGTTAGTGTTTTCATATTAGTTTTGATTTTTCTAACGAAAAATAGCCATTACTGGATAATTGGACTCTGAACGAGTGCAGACTTGATTTGTGCATGACTTAAAAAGTATGGTATATTTATGTTGATTCTAACGTGGACTTCTTTCTCTTGTGCTAGCTTCTTGGCTGGGCACTTCATCTGTCGATCAACAGAAACAGAGAGTGGCAAGAAAGAGAAAGGTAGTGGATATATCTTATGTGTTGTTTCATGAAGTATTTTTATCTGGATATGCTAAGTTACTTATTCCCTGATCTTAACTGTCTTTAGATTTCTGAGCTGATGGATCGCACCAGTCAGGATTGCATTAAAGAGAATGGTACTGTGATGAAACATGGTGTTGGAAAGGGTTTGATGACTGTATGGCGGGTAATGAATCCCAACAGGAGGGATGTATCTCCTTGCGTTGATTTATTGTACGAAAGAGCTACATTACCTCAAAGCTTAGCACGTAATCCCCCACATCAAAAGAAAAAGCAAAGACATTTAGCATCAATACTGGTATTTGTTACCTACTTTATCTTTCATAATTATGATTCATTTTCTTTCTGTTGCCTTTTTCTCTTAAATTTCTTGCTAACTGCAATTTTCTTTCTTCAGAAGCAGAAATTGTTGCAGAAGAAGTCGACAGAAAAGAAGAGGCGTTCTATAAATAGAGAGGTAGCTTGAGCTTTATTTGGAACTTGTGATTCATTATAGTCACATGCAAACAAAGATTTGACTCTTTGCTGCAGGCGGAATTAAACAAAGATGAAACTCAAAGGGCATTTAAAGAAAACTGTGAGCTTGCCGCGGACGGGGAGGTATTTAAAGAAACCTGCCAAACAATTTCGATACTAGTGGATGATGAAGAATTAGAGATGCGTGAGCGACAGGAGCGAGGAAATCCTTTGACATGTTCATGCCATCATCCTAGTAGTGGCTCTCATGGTTGTTTTCTTTGCAAAGGTGTGTATGTCAGTGTTACATGAAAGAGTCTTCGTTCATGTTCTTTTGTTACCAGTGCCATGCGGTCTTCTAACAGTTTTTTGTTGTTTCTAGATTTACTGCCCAAGTTTCCCCCAAATTCTGTTCAGATGAGGGTGCCTTTTGGTTTGCATCCATGGAATTCTTCCCCAGAGTCTGTGAAGAAACTGTTTAAGGTTTGTAAACTGTCAAAATTGGCACTTGAATTTCTTAGTGTGTTCATAAATTACCTCTCATTTCTGACTTTCTTGGAAGTGACTCAGTACTCTCTTGGCAGGTTGTCCATTTCCTTTATACTTATTCAGTAACTCTTGATATATGTCCTTTTACACTCGATAACTTCACGCGGGCATTTCACGATAAGGTGGTCGCTCTTCTCTGATAAGTGATAACAAATGCTCAATTTTATACAATTTTCTATTGTGGAAGGAAATTGTTTGTTCTATCGCATAACTTTCTCATTCTCGCTTTAACTTTCTGACAAACAATTTATATTGTATGTCTTCTTTATTTGTTTGAACCTCAGGATTCCTTGCTCCTTGGTAAAATTCATCTTTCCCTGCTGAAGTTACTTTTGCTTGATATTGAAACCGAGCTGCAAAGGGGATCTTTTTCAAACTTGAGTATATCATGCAAGTTTCTAGCCCTGCTTCAGTCGGTATGCACTAATGTTGAGCTATTTTTGAACTTGATAGTATAATGGAGTTTTAAGATCAACATTAGATAATTTATGGTAAAATGTTCCTGTCTCCATGGCCTGTCTTTCAGCGTGCTTCCTTTTCTAATTTGTTTTCATAAACGCATAAAAAAGGAGAAGAGCAGGACAGGTTTTGACATTTTCCATGATATTTTTCAGGTTGAGAGCCAAATTCTTATTCTTGATATGTGGAGGGATTCATTAAATTCTCTTACATGGACGGAAATATTGCGCCAGATATTGGTTGCCGCTGGTTATGGCTCAGTGAAGTGTGCTGTTCAATCAGAAGATTTAAGTAAGGTGCTGATATCTACTCTTGCTGACACGTTTGATCCATTGAAACATTGGTTGTTGACTTTATTTGCTTGGCTATATTTTATTCAAGACCATGATGATTCTCTTGTCCTTTTCTTTCCTATTGAAGTTCAGCAACTAGCATGTATTTGTTTTATTCTTGAAGGTAGATCAGTTACATGTGGGGAATTGAAGGCTCTTACTCGATTTTATTTTATTATTGAGATCCACATGTTTGTGTTGTTTAGTGCGTTGTTTTCTTTTCTAATGCATTGTTGGTTGATGTTACCTTTCTTCTTTCTCTAGGAAAGGAGACTCATGAAAAAGTATGGCCTTCGTCTTGGAACGTTAAAGGGTGAATTATTTAGAATGCTTAATGATAAAGGCAATAATGGCTTGAAAATATCCGAGTTAGCCAATGCTCCAGAGGTAAGTTTTGTAAATAAAGTGATAAATTTGGACTAAATTTGGTTGGTCGTTTACTTGTACTGTTTGGCTGCCTTCTGAAATTCCAGATGATATCTAATGGAATATGCTGATGGTGTGTGGTCTTGTAGGTTGCTGTGCTAAATTTTGCAACTGCGCCAGAAGAACGAGAGAATTCAATATGTTCAACTCTAGCAAGTGATATTACATTGTTCGAAAAGATATCAGAATCAACATATCGTGTACGTGTTAATTTTTTCTCTGAGGACCCTGACAAGAGCCAGTCTGATTCGGACAACTCTGGGAGTGTTGATGATGAATCTGATGATTGCTCAATTAGTTCTGGTGATGAAATTGAACATGTTCCAGAAAATCCTGCATTTCGAAAAGTTAAGTGTAGGAAAAGGCGGAAGCATAAAAGTAAAACGTGGGAAGTATGTAGTGAGATTGATGAAAGCCATCCCGGAGAACCATGGCTGTTGGGGCTAATGGAAGGGGAATATTCAGACCTAAGAATTGAAGAGAAGTTAGATGTTTTTGTGGCTTTGATTGATCTTCTTAGTTCTGGTTCCACTATCAGAATGGAGGTAATCCCCATACTATCTAGACCAAATATTTCAATTGGGTCTTGAGGTACTGAATAACTTTTAAAAACCTGAGTGATAGATCGCTCCATCATTGCATCTCTAACAAAAGCTTGGGCAGATGGACTTTTGATCCATGTGATTTTGACGGCTCCTTGACTAAAGATTGTGTCTGTTTATGACAGTTCTTTTTGGCAGTTATTGGAGAAAGCTTTTTTTGTTACAGCTATATATCTCTGGTGCATAGTGCTAACTTTTATTTTTCACCACAGGATCTACCGAGAGCTATGGTTGACTGTGCCCCTAGTATCTATAGTCATGGTTCTGGTGGAAAAATTAAGAGATCCTCCTCTAATCAGTACAGCTATCCACGTGGATCATGGGTCCATGGAGGAGAGCTTCATGGAATGAAAGCGCTATCTAAATTGTCTGATTCTCATCCAGTTGATTCTTCATCAATTGTGGGGGCCTTTGCAAAGCTGGCTGGAGATAAAGCTAATATTGTTCACCCTATGCAATCTGTGTACCTTGGGTCTGATCGTAGGTTCAACAGGTACTGGCTTTTCTTAGGCCCATGCAATGCAAATGACCCTGGTCATAGGTGTGTGTTCTTTGAATCTTCTGAAGATGGTCATTGGGAAGTTATCAACAACAAGGAGGTAATGTCATTGTGCTCTTCCTGAAATCTTAATCACTGTGCTGGTTAAATGGAAACCTGTATTGAAAGTTGTATAATTCTGTGCCTGATTTTTTGCTTGGTGTAGGCTTTGCGGGCGCTGTTGTCAGTTTTGGACGATAGGGGCAGACGGGAAGCTCGTCTTATTGAGTCGTTGGAGAAACGGGAAAGTTTTCTTTGTCAAGCCATGCTGAATAGACAGGTGACCCAGTCGGAGTCAGCCCATTTCACAGACATAGTCAGAGAGGATAGTTCTTCACCGGTTTCTGATATAGACAACAACCTATGTCTTAGTGATATTGCAAATGATCAATTCTCCTCGCAACATGCGGCTATAGTATTTGAGATTGGAAGTAAGCAGGAGAAAAGCCTATTGTGGAGCCTTCTTCAAGAGTTTGATGAATGGATATGGGCTAATTTTAATTTTAATCTAAATGCTGTTAAACACCGCCGAAGATCCTACCTTGATTCACTTACTAGGTGTAAGAGTTGCCATGATTTGTATTGGAGAGATGAGAAGCACTGTAAGATTTGTCATGCCACGTTTGAGGTTGATATAGATCTTGAAGAAAGATATGCAATTCATGCGGCCACATGTAGTAGGAAAGAAGAGTGTGATACATTTCCGGATCATAAAGTTCTATCTTCCCAGTTGCAATCACTAAAGGCTGCAGTATATGCCATTGAGGTATGTCAATAGTCTTTTGCTTGACTTTTTTCTTAAGTGCTCAAATTTTTACTTTCGTGGTTTGTATTAAGAAATGAATCTGTTATTTTGCGTGTGCTGAAACGTTTTGCAGTCTGCTATGCCTGAAGATGCCTTGATTGGTGCATGGAGAAAGTCAGCTCATAGGTTATGGGCCAAAAGACTTCGGCGAAGCTCATCTGTGTCTGAAATTACGCAGGTTTCATTCTATTATATAAGCTCCTTATTCTAGTTCAAATTGACTGTCCTCTAAGTGCATCTTAATTGATAAAAAATTGTGCAATTTATGAAGGTAATTGGTGACTTTGTTGGGGCAATCAATGAAGATTGGGTATGGCACTCTAGTGATCAAGGGCAGACTTTAATGGGAGAAATCATAAATTGCTTCCCTTCAATGCCTCAAACAACTTCTGCGATTGCTCTCTGGTTGGTAAAATTGGATACCTTGATTGCTCCCTATGTGGAAAAAGCTCAACCTGAGAGGAATCAACCATTATGCCGGACCAGAAATACAAGTATGATCATACTTTTCCAAAATCTATTATTACAACTCAAGTTTCTTGTCTTGCCTGTTCTTTGTTTCTTGGATGGTTTGAGTATCTCACTTGTGTGGATTACTCTATTGCAGGTAGGCGAGCGTCTAAGCGGTAGTTGTAGCTAATCATCTGGACATCAAGGACGGCGATAGAATAGAGGAAGAAGATTGTATAGAGGAAGAATGTTTAGTTCGTGCATTATCCAATAACATTGGAAAATTCTACAATCCAAGTGACTTGAGATAATATGTACAGACATTTTAGATAGTATCCACATTCAGTTTTGAGTTTGATTGCCAAAATCTTTTGTTTTTTTGTTGTTTTCGTGTATGGGCAAAGAAAGACTGTTTAATGGTGTGTGTCAACAAGTCCTTTAATATATAAATTACATTTTACCCCAAAAGTTATGTTATTTTGCATAGTTCGTCCCCCATAAATAGCAAAATTGCTAATTTCGCTAATTTTATAAGAAAGTGTCAATAAAGTCCATTCTTCCCTAATTGAATGGCTTGTCTTCTTCGCGTGGCTCTAAACCCTACATTTGAAAGATCAACGGTCGCTGAGAAAATGTCTCATAACTCCCCTTTTGTAAATCATAAACCTCTTATATCCCTTTTATGTCTACATATCCCCTTCTCAATTAATGAGATGTGATCTGACGATTTTACCCTTTCTTTTTTTTTCCCTCATTTTAATTAATTAATTTTTGAAATGAAAAAAAAATCGAAAACAGAAAAAAAAAAAAAAAAAACGTGAGAACGCTCGAGCTCGAGCTCTCCTCGCCGGAAAATTCGATTTGAGTCGCCATTGCAGTCGTATCCTCTCCTCCGGCGAGCTGCGTCGAGATAGAGAGAAAAGGTATGTTGTTCGAGCTGCATAGAGCTTCAAATTGAAGTTTTGGATTTAGAAATGTAGGAGATTCAATTCAATTAGATTTGGGTTATTGTGTTTGGGTATGCACATTGGAAGTTTATGCATAGTTTCTGGGTCGAATAGGTCTGTAAATGGGTAAGAAATGGATTACAGCAACTGAATCATAGTGAATTGTAGTTTTGAACCCGAAACCATTCAATTTGAGTTCTTGTCGCGAAAGTACAACTGGTATAACTGGGTAGAATTGTACCTGAATCTATTGAAAAATATATACGTAGTATTACTGGTTATACTAGTATTACCCAGATGTATGTAGTATGACTAGTTACACTAGTATTACCCATTTACATGTAGTCTGACTAGTTATACTAGTATTACCCAGAATTGTAGTACAACTAGTACAACTAGTATAACTGACAAAGTTTTTGTATTGTTTTTGCAGGATACAATGATGGAGAACGTGATCATATATTTTAAATGCAAAGGTCGCATGTATAGTTTGATGATGAATACATCAGGGGGAAAATAACTCTCTCCATGTTAGAAGGTAGGATATGCACGAAGCTTGGATTAGATGAAAGTAATGTTAAATTGCAAATGAGGTACAATGCTGTGCTGTTGGGATCAGAGGAAGAGCAACTGTGGAGAGTGGAGGTTATGTTTTGTTTTGTTTGTGGTTGTTATTTGGCAATCATAGTATTTGATTTTATCTGCACTTTATGATTTGTAAAACAATTTCGACTTGGACAACTATGTAACACTAGTTTTTTTCTGATGTAATACTATGTTTTTTTCTATGGCAAATGGGTAAAACTTGTATAAAAAGTAGTACTAATAACGAGATTTGGTAATACTAGTAAAACTAGTATAACTTATGAAGGAATTTGAATTTCGAATTTGTTTTTTCCAACATTAAATATTACACTGACTATTAAGTGATAATGAACTCTTATAACTGATATAAAATAAATTAAGTGAGAAAAAAAAATTATATCATATCGGATTGTTTTAATAGACTCCATACAACATAATCCTTAAACTTTTATGTTCACTTTTTATAAAAACACCAACTTAGGATGGAAAATTTACAATTTTATATATTTTTAACATATGATTACAAAAAACATTAAGAATTCTATAATTATAGAGTTCACTCAAGTGTACAACTAGATAAGCAATTTTTTAGAATATGTAATACTGGTTAAACTGAAAAACACCAAAAATACAACTATGTAGAAAATTGGTACAACCAATAACTTGGTACAACTATGTTTAAAAAAAGCTGCGCACTGGTGGAAAAAAACGGCGCACACGTGGATAAGATGGGGCCCACGTGTTCCAAAATTGAAATTCTCCCATTTTTTTGGGTTTTCCCCCAAATTTGACGGCGCACATGTGTAAATTTGACTTGCACATGTGTAAATTTGACGGTGCACATAGTTTTACCTAGTAATACCAGTAGTATAAATCAAAAAAACAAAACCAACATAGTTTTACCTAGTATTACCAATTGTACAAATCTAAACAACAACTATAAGACAAAGATATGTGAAGAAGGTATATTCTTCTTCACCTCCAGCTACCATGATACTATCAATTTCATGTGGGATGTAAACAATGAACAAAGATTAGAAACAGTGCAACCCAAAATAGTTCATATCATACAACGCTCTTAGAAAATATGACTCCATGGACGTAGCATCTTCTCCGGTCTTTGTGTGCCCAATAACAATGCTAGATAAGAAGTAGAAGACCGTGTGGAATAAATTAAAAAGTCGAAATTTTCTCCCAAATGGCTCTACGGACGTAGCATCTTCTCCAGTCATTTCGAACATTCGATTTTGGGTTTTCCTTACAACCCACCATTCGAAATGGCGTTGTGCGAAGAAGAAGCATCCACATCCCCATAAGTCGGTGGTTTGGGTCTCTTGGCATGTGGAAGACGTGTTGAAAACTCGGATGATTCTCAAAAAATGCCCTCTCAGACTTGCTCATCGGAGGCTCCAACTCATCGAATGTAGTCAACACTTCGTGAATATAGCACCGAGTTGATAGCTTGATTTTCTTCACATATTCTGAAGGCGGGAAATACATACTCAGCGGTGGTATTGCTCATGTTTCCTCGTCGATCTCCTACAACAGAACATACATTCATCCATATATCATTATTCTTCGAATAGTATTACCAGTATTACCAGTATTACCCTGAAAATATACACATAGTTGTACTCCAATAATACCAGTTTCACCAAGAATTCAAACACATAGTTATACCCAAGTAATACCAGTATTACCCAGAAATCAAACATATAGTAATGCCCTAGTATTACCAGTTATACCCAGAATTCAAACACATAGTATTCCCAGTTCTACCAGTTATACCAATACATAATAGTTTTATCCTGTTCTACCAGTAGTACCCAAATATACACATAGTTTTACCCTGTTCTACCAGTTTCACACCATTCAAATACTTACCATAGCATTTTCGGACGCATTTTCCGGCGCAATCTCATCCTCCTTACTCTCATCGGAGGAGGACTCTCTGTCCAAAGATCTACTACCATCATCGGAGGAGGACTCCTCTCCTTCCTCATTCCCTTCCTCATTCCCTTCTTCTTTCTCTTCTTCTTTGTCGTCTTCTTCTTCGCCACTCTCTTCTTCCTCATTCTTCTTAGAATTTTCTTCCTCATTCTTGTCAGACTCTTCTAAAACCGGACTTAAGGTCTCCGGGACTTGTTCTCCCTCAATTGCCGTCGGGGATGGCTCCTCCGTCGAGCCTGGCTCCACCGTCGTTGTGGTGGATGGCTCCACCGTCGGGGATGGCTCCTCCGTCGAGCCTGGCTCCACCGTCGTTGCCTTTGCTAATCTCTTCCTCTTTAACCCTTTCTTTGGAGGCATTATCGGAGAGGTTTCGAAACGGGATACAAGAAACGAGAAAAGGAATCAATAAAGTTGGAAGATGATTTCGCAATCTCTCAATTACAGTTTCTGGGAAGATTTGAAGAGGAGAGGAAGTCGGAGCAAGATTTGAAGATTTGAAGGTTAGGGTTTTCTCTTTGAATTGGGGATGAGAGGAAGTCGATTTCAAAAACAAAAGAGAGAAAACGTAAAGAATATGGGGATGGGTGGGTTGAGAATGGATCGGGTTTGGTTCGAATAGATCCAGGTTTTAGCAGTAATATTGAGGTTTCGGTTGGGGTATATCAGTAATATCCATAGTTTTCGATTTAATTTTAAATAAAAATAAAATTGTGTTTTATTAGGGGAGATATGAGACGATGCTTGGACAAAAGGGGACTCACGAGATAATTTCTCACGGTCGCTTCAGAGATACAAAATCCAAAGACAATTCTAAGTTTTCATTGCAAAGTTTGGAGCTTTACGACCAAAACGATGTCGCAATCTTCTGCTCCTCGCGAGAAACTCATGAGAAAGTGTCGAGAGAAAAAAGAAGCAGAACGAGTAGAAAAAGAAGCAGAAGAAGCAGAAGAAGAAGAAGAAGAAGAAGAAGAACCGCTTGGAGGAGATATAGAGGATCTCTTTAGCGAAAATGAAACTCAGGAAATCAGAATGGGTATGCTTGATTGGTACGATGTGAATCAGCGAGATCTTCCATGGAGGAAGAGAAGAAGTGAAAGTGAAAAGGAGAGAAGAGCTTATGAGGTTTGGGTATCGGAGATTATGCTCCAGCAAACTAGGGTTCAGACTGTAATGGACTATTATAAACGTTGGATGCAGAAATGGCCAACCATTTATGACCTTGCTCAAGCTTCTCTTGAGGTGATTCTTCTCTTATTCTTTCAATTTTGGGAGAACCAATTAGATCAAGAAATGGCTTTCTTTTACTCGGTTTTGGCAAATGTGCTCATTTGTGAAGAGTTTCTCTGTGTTTCAATGGTACCATGTGGGAAATTGGCTATAAAACTCTACATTTGAATCCTTGTGTGCATTAATTGGGAAGTAAAGACTTCATCTTTTTGGTATTGCTCTACATTTTTCTATCATTAGTAGATGAAGAAAGAGCTTCTTTCTTTTCTTGGGTTATGTATTTGTCATTGTTTTGGCAAATGGGCTCCTTTTTGAAGAGTGTGTGGCTGTGTTTTCAGTCTTTACTATGTGGGAAATTAGGATAAAATCTGCATTTGAATACTTATGTGCATTAACTGGGAAGTAAGGGATTAGTCTTTTTGGATTTCTGCTATTCATTTTGGTCTATCATTATTAGGGAAGAGAGAAATCTATTAGTCTATATTTTCTAGATGAGAGGTCTGTATATTAGTTAATGTCACACGATTGAATTTGGTTTCTTCAGGCCATGAGAAAAGATAAAGAGCTTGCTTATCTTTGTTTTGGCAAATTGGCTCATTTATAATCAGTGTCTGTGTTTTCGATCTTAAGATGTGGGAAATTGAGAATATACTCTACAAATGTCCCATTTGATTCCCTATGTGCTTGTGTCTTTGGTAAAGACTGTGCTAGAGAATCCTGTTTCATGTGTAATATCTGGGAAGTAAAGGCTTAATCTTCTTGAGTTTGCTCTGCATTTTCCCATCATTAGTAGGGAAATGAGTACTCTATTATTTTCTATTTTTCAAGTGCCACACCATTGTGATTTGTTTTTCTTCACGGGGAATGAGAAAAATAAAAGTGCTTATTGCTGCTAAACAAATTGACTTCTTCACGCTGCAGGAGGTAAACGAAATGTGGGCAGGTTTGGGATACTATCGGCGGGCACGTTTTCTTTTAGAGGTAAATACTCTTCTGCGATCCGGAGTTTGACACTAGTTGGAGCGTTCATTAAATATCGTAGTAATGCCTTCTTCTTGTCTTGATCATCGTAGGGAGCAAAGATGGTTGTTGCAGGGAAGGATGGTTTTCCTAATCAAGCATCTAGCTTGATGAAAGTTAAAGGAATAGGAGAGTATACAGCAGGAGCAATTGCCTCAATTGCTTTCAATGAGGTGAGTCAGTTTTATTTTTTCAGTCATATATGTAAGACATCTAAGTTATTAACTTTCCGTCTTTTTGCACTTATTGTTGTCCAGGCAGTACCTGTCGTTGATGGAAACGTGATAAGAGTGCTTGCCAGATTAAAGGCCATCTCAGCTAATCCAAAAGACCGGCTTACAGCCAGGAATTTCTGGTGAAAAAACTTTTTCATTTGCTCGGATGTTTCGCTATTGTGACAATAATAAAAGAGAGGATAAACAATGAATTTATCTTTGTCAGGAAACTAGCTGCCCAGCTAGTGGATCCTTCACGTCCGGGAGATTTCAACCAATCTCTAATGGAGCTTGGTGCGACTCTATGCTCTGTATCAAAGCCAAGTTGCTCTTCTTGTCCTGTTTCCAGCCAATGTCGTGCATTTTCACTTTCCGAGGAAAACAGAACGATTTCCGTGACAGATTATCCTACAAAAGTGATCAAGGCCAAGCCAAGGCGCGACTTTTGTTGCGTATGTGTTTTGGAGATACTGAATCGAGAGAGGAACCAATCAGGAGGTAAATTTGTTCTTGTAAAGAGACCCGAACAAGGTCTGCTTGCTGGTCTTTGGGAGTTCCCATCTGTTATATTGGATGAGGAAGCTGATTCACCAACAAGGAGGAGCGCGATCAACCTCTTCCTTAAGGAAGCATTTCATGTAGAACCCAAGAAAACATGCACTATAGTTTCAAGAGAAGAACTTGGAGAATTCGTCCACGTCTTCACGCACATACGCCGAAAAGTTTATGTGGAGCTATTAGTTGTACAACTTACAGGTTTGACCACTATCTATCTCTTTCTTTCTTGGTCTCTCTTTTACATATAGTTAGAGAAATTGACAAGAAGTTACAGGTGGAACCAAAGATCTGTTCAAAGGTCAGGCAAAGGACACTCTAACATGGAAGTGTGTGGGCAGTGATGTTCTTTCTACCATGGGACTGACATCGGCTGTTAGAAAGGTACCTCCTTTTCCGTCTTCAAATCATATATAATGATTATCCTTGGTTGTGATTGTTGAGAAGGAACATATTTTGGAGTGCAGGTGTATTCAATGGTTGAAGCACACAAGCAAGGCTTATCTGTTGCTCCTGTCTCATCAAATAGAACAGCCATATCGAGGAAACGAAGAATCTCATGATCTCCTCCTCACACTTTTGTACATGTTGCTTAGCTTCTATATTTTTGTCTAGCATTTGGTGATCTTGGTTTGAAATTGAACAACTTAGTTTCTACGGAGTAGAGTGAGTGGATCCCTCCAGGGGTTGATTTGGATTGTTAAGGCCCAAATTAAGCCCATAAATGAATTCTGCCGATAATCGCGTGGAGAAGAAGCATCATCAGCCGCTCGCATCCACCGAAACTTCAAACCAACCTTGACGAGGAGGGAGACGAGTAGCTTCGATGATGGTCGTTATGCGAAATTGTTTTGGGAAAAAGTGGCGGAATCCGAGGTTATTCTTTCATGTATCTGAATTTATCCATGATTTTAGGGTTTGTTAATCATCAAGACTAGTGTTCCTTCCAGTGGAATTGTCACAACCCTATTTCTTAATTCACACGTAACTGCTAGAGACAACTTAAAGAAACTTCTTCTAGGGTTCCGTATTCTGTTAATTCACACGTGATACCAGTATACGGTTTTAATGGACTGATACCTCACACCTTAAAAAATGTCCCTCCCACTGGCTTAGCCATCCTTTACGCTAAGCTAGGGCTTCATCGTTTTTTTTTTTTTTTTTTTTTTTTTTAGGGCTTCATCGTTACAATTTTCTGCGGGTAAATATCTTGTCTGTGCTTTTATTTTAACCCCTTTATCAACATGTTGTATCACATTCAATTCCATTTTTGTTTTGTACGTACATCAGGGGACAAAGTTACCGTTCAGTTTCGTAAAGAATTACAATAAGAGCATGGGTTCAGCTGCTTGCTCTTACTTCATAACTTTGATTGCAAATGATCCAACCACATCTGAAGATCTAACTTTTCAGACTAGTCTTTGTGAAAAATCTTTTGGCAAACTTGAATTGACATCCTGTGTTGCTAGACCTCAAGGTAAGTGTGTGATGACTTGTTGATTTTTTGTATACAAGTTCATTTGCTGATTTCAATCTTTTATTAGGAACTAAGGAGGTCATCAAAAGCGGCGAGATTACCGACAGTTGGATGATTTCTACATAGGTAGCTTGCCTGAGTGGCCGCCAGAGAATGCTTTTGATAATTAATACAAAGCGATTTTACGTGGTAAGATTCAGACACACTTTTCGGTTTTGATTTGCTGTCATGACCAAATCAAGTGGTGATATGTTTTGATATTTTTATTGTAGGTGAAGAAATTAGAGTTGCAAGACAATGATTGGATTCGTCTATATTTGGAACTTGCAGTTGCAACAACTGATAGGAGCACTCCCAACGTATGTTTTTTTTGTATATCAATGACGTACCATGCGTGACACTCTATTGTTTTGACACTCTATAATAACACTTGGGTTGTTTTCTAACTATTTGTTGCAGCATGATCTGTCTGAATTGAAGATTCTGGAAGTGGCCATAGAAACTAAGGAAGATGTTGAGCCTTCAAGTGAGAGGCTCAACGAAAAAAACGCAATCATCTACATAAGGTACCATGGCAAGCCTCGAGCAGGTAACCCTGCTGATTGCATTGCAATTATTAGAAGAATCTTTGATGAGCACAAGGGTGTCCTACGCTTCAGACTCGTGGGTAAGATTCAGAGCGCAGAAAATATACATAAAATGGGTAAGAATGAGAGTCTGCCACTTGCGCGTAGGCGTCGTTTAGGCATCCATAAGTATTAGGAATGTGGCCTAACTTAACCCAAAAGCTAGCTCAAGAGTTAAGGGTTGCCACATCCTTTATATATTACCCAAAGATCTTTGTCCTAAGCAATGTGGGACATTCTAATAGGCCTCCTCGAGATGTGAGTGGGAAACGGTCCAACGGGAAACAGCCCAAGCCCAACATCTCGGAAATACAACAAGACATGCCACTTATATGGGCCACATAGGTGGGAAACCATTTTTGTGGGAATTTGCTTGTTGGGCCAACCTTGGGCTCTGATACCATATTAGGAATGTGGCCTAACTTAACCCAAAAGCTAGCTCAAGAGTTAAGGGTTGCCACATCCTTTATATATTACCCAAAGATCTTTGTCCTAAGCAATGTGATACATTCTAATAATAAGCGACTGGCATTCACAAACCACAACCTCAGCTTGGCTCGTCATCTGAAGCGCCAAGCATACAAAAACTATGCAGTCCGCTTGGCTCGTCATGTGTAATTCACCTAGCGATCTA
Source organism: Arabidopsis arenosa (assembly GCA_905216605.1). Classification (NCBI taxonomy): domain Eukaryota; kingdom Viridiplantae; phylum Streptophyta; class Magnoliopsida; order Brassicales; family Brassicaceae; genus Arabidopsis; species Arabidopsis arenosa. Next base: position 13,723,654 of record LR999453.1, on the reverse strand, counting down.
TATGACAATGTGGATGGGATAATAATCAAATTACAGCGTTTGAAAAAAAAGAAGTTTACATCGTTTGGATTGGACTGGTTTACGTGCAATATGTGATAAATTGATGAGAGTAAAGAACACAAAAGTGTTGAAAAATTATGATAGACTCTCATAAGATTAATGTTACGAGATACATCGATATATAAAAAGATTAAAAATAAATTTAATTTTCTAAATTAAGATAAAGATAGATGTAAATTATACTTTTAAGATAAATGTAAATATTCCTAAACTAAGATATGATAATTTTTTAGATCCTTCTCGACTGTCGATCTCGGTCGATCTCCGGTTCTCCCAATAATATGTGAGTATGTGTGGCTTCTAAATGTGTTAGTCTTATAATCACGACACACGAGTGGGAAAATAGGGGAAGGACCGGAGACTTTTCTTGTTACTTTCGGACGTTTAAATTTTCATTTTCAGTATGTGGTTTCGGCGTAAACTCTCACAACGTTGTGTCATGCATGGATTCAAATACTATTGCGTGAATAACTTCAAAATAACTAATTACAACTCGCAAGGTGAAACGATCATTCAATGTTGTTTTAGCTACAAAATCCATTATAGTTATGAATAAATTATTATTACAAAATCCGCGAGAGTGATCGACATTGCTCGGGTATATAACAAAAAAATATTATAATTGGTTTCTTTATCACGTCAATATTTTTAAGAAAAATGGGTAGAAAAACTCTCACTTTTTCTTAAAATATATAAAAAAAACGTCAACTTTTTTTGTGAGTTTTTAAACCCTCATTTTTTCATAAATGGTAAAATAAACCCTATTACTAATAAACTCAATTTTAATTTAAAGAAATTGTTATATTAAAACAGCAACAAAAAAAAACAATTTATTTTATGATTTTTTTTTTCAAATTCGAGTTTGAGATTTTTTTTTCTAAAATTAAGGTTTTTGCAATATAAAAATTCATTCACCATTTAGTTGAAATTAAGCAAATCACCTTTTGGTTCACGTTGATGAATTTTTGTAACAAAACCGAATAAAAATTCATTAATTAATTTTTTTACATCATACCTTAAAAAATTTTAATTTAGAAAAAGATTGTCAACTAGAATTTTAGAAAATAAAAAAAACCAAATTAAACTATTTATATTTATTTATATTTTCATATAATGATTTGTTTATAAAATTAGTTTATTAATATTAGGGTTTATTTTACCATTTAAGTAAAGGTGAGGGTTTAAATACCCAAAAAAAAAAGTTGAGGGTTTTTAATATGTTTTTAGAAAAGGTGAGGGTTTTTTTACCCATTTTTCCACATTTTTACGTTTTTGATCATGTTAAAATATGTAAATAATTTTTATCTATCGGTAAATTATATGGTTCAACTAAAAACCCATATTAAGTTACAGCTCAATTACATCAAAAATACAATAAGGAATTGTCTTTGGTTGCAAGGGAGCCAGCTAGCAGTTCGCATCAAAATGTTATGGCGAATTGGATTTGACATCCGTTATTGCTAGACCTCAAGGTAAACGTGACTTGTGGGCCTTGTGGTCGCATTCTTCATATGTATATATACAAGTTAAATCTCAATTCCTCATTTTTTTTTTTTGATTAGGAATTGAGGAGCCCATCTTAAATTGTGATCATGGACTGGTGGATTATTTTTACATCAGTAAATTGCCTGAGTGGCCGCTGGATATTTCTTTCAGTGATAGAAAGCGATTTTACGTGGTAAGAGTAAGACACACTTTGCGGTGGCGAAATCGTTTTGCTTTGTTCATGACCAGGTTAAGTAGTGATAACCTCTTCTTTTTTTTTTGCGGGTGAAGGGCTCATAGTTGCGAGACAATGACTGGATTTGTCTATATCTTGAACTTGCAGTTGCCACTAATAACACGTCAGTTGTTAGCTAAGTGTTTATTGCAGATCTGTCCGACTTGAAGATTCTGAAAGTGGCCATAGAAACTAAGGAAGATATTGAGCCTTTGTGTGACGCCCCGACCACCATCTCTTTTAATGGACCCTACATCCTCCTCGGCCCGTGGGCCTACCATCTTCCGACGGCCGGTCCGCTACGTCTGGGAGGCTTTAAAGACTTGTTTACCGACCCTACAAATCAGCACATGATCTTTCTCTGTGTTTTGTCTTCACTCTCACAGTTCCGACAATCACTTTCCAGAAGGTCACCCACTCTAAAATTGCCCCAGTTCAAGCACGCTTAACTGTGGAGTTCTCTCAGGACGTTTGACCGAAAAGATAAGTGCACTTTGGTGACATAGGTGACCAAATCAATTCTTATAAACCTCTCCGCATGCACCACCATATTCCTGAAACCGAGGTGTTACAATTCACCTCCACTAACAGATCGCAACGTCCTCGTTGCGCACCAAGACCGTCACCCCCAACGGTGTGAGCCCTCTTGACTCCACACATGTCTGATGTAACACCCAGGTTTCAGGAATATGGTAGTGCATGCATAGAGGTTTAAAAGAATTGATTTGGCCACCTATGTCACCAAAGTACACTTATCTTTTCGGTCAACTGTCCAGAAAGAACTCCACAGTTAAGCGTGCTTGAGCTGCAATTTCAGGATAGGTGACCTTCCGGGAAGTGATTGTCGGAACTGTGTGAGTGAGGACAAAATACAGAGAAAGATCATGTGGTGATTTTTAGGGTCGGTAAACAAGTCTTTAAAGCCTTTCGGACGTAGCGGACCGGCCGTCGTACAGGGGTGGGCCTTTGGACCCGAGAGATGACGTAGGACCCACTGGTCGAGACGGTCGGAGAGTTACACTTTGAGTGAAAGACTCGTGTATATGTAGAAACTAAGGAAGATGTTGAGCCGTAACATAAGGTACCATGGCAAAGCTCGGGCAGGTAAGCCTGTTGATTGCATATATAGCTATAGTTAGAAGAACCTTTAGCGAGCGCAAGGGTAAGGTATACTTTTTTTTTTTTTTGCTAAATTGTAAATATCATATAAATGAAAAGTTAGGTATTATAGGGCATTACCTAAAAGTATAGTAATCTTGGCAAATATAATAAAAAGAAGATTACAATCCTTTAAAAAGAAGATAGGAAACCCATCTTAACGGATCCAAAGAAGCGTGAAGTATACTTCAAAAAAGGGTAAGGTATACTTCAGTCTCGAGGGTAGGATTCAAAACGCGTGAAGTATACCAAAAAAGGGTAAAATCGGAGTCTGCCACTTGTGCGCCGTTTAGACGTCCATAAGGGACATGTATTCAAAAACCAGGCTCGTCCTGCGTATCTATACTATTAATTGAGAATCTCTAGAAAATAAAGAACATTTTTGTTGTAGCATATTACTTGGAATGCCATTGATATTTTTGAATTTGAAAAAGGAAATAAAAATAATCGGAAAAAATATTTGTGTCCATTTGATATTTTTTTATATAAAAAAAATCCAATATTAAATCAACAAATTAATAACTACACGATATTTATGGAAATCGTTTGAAATAGTTTCCATAAAATCAACAAATTAATAACTACCAAATATTTATGGAAATATTTTAAAGTAGTTTCCATAAAAATCTAACTATTAATTTTAAAATTGTATATATATAAAATTAATTTTTAATATATTTTGAGATATTTTCGGAAACAAAAAAAATCAATTTAATATCATTATATATTTCAGATTTTTATCTATTTACTTAAGAAAATATATTAATAATATCTAATTTGTATAGATGGAACGAATAAAATTTGAAATTGTAAATATGTTAACTTATTTAATTTTTTTTATATGTTTGGATTGACAAGGCTCGGTCCATAGCCAATCTCTATTACGCGGGATAACGCGACTTAGGGAGTCGAACTCCGGTGAAGAAAGCGGAGTCAAATGGACTTAACCACTTGATTAAAAATACATCTCTTGTGTTAACTTATTTAATTTGGAAAAGTAATGTTAGGTATTTCCGATTAGCATATTCGAATGATTGAGATTTCAAAATTTAAGGATGCTTAAAAAATCATGATTGATTTCCGATTTCATGAGTTTTTATTAGAATTAAAAATAAAGGATTTAGTATTTAGATAAGGAATCTATACTATAATTAGAAATCACTAGAAAATAAAGAACATTTTTTGCTGTAGAATATTATATGGAATGCCATTGGTATTTTTGAATATGAAAAAGGAAAACAAATAATCGGAAAAAATATTTGTATCCATTTGATATTTTTATATAAAAAATCCAATCTTAAATAAACAAATTAATAACTACCCGATATTTATGGAAATCGTTTGAAATAGTTACCATAAAATCAACAAATTAATAACTACCCAATATTTATGGAAATCTTTTAAATTAGTTTCATAAAAATCTAACTATTAATTTTAAAATTGGATATATGTAAAATTATTTAATTTCGTAATATATTTTGAGATATTTTCGGGAACAAAAAAAATCAATTTAATATCATTAAATATTTTAGATTTTTATCTATTTCCTTAAGAAAATATATTAATAAATTCTAATTAGTATAGATGGAAGGAATAAAATTTGATATTGTATATATGTTAAATTATTTAATTTTTTTTATATATGTTTGGATCGACAAGACTCGATCCATAGTCAATCTCTATTACGCAGGATAGCGCAACTTATTCGAGAAGAACTCCGGTGGGGAAGGCGGAGTTAAATGGACTTAACCACTTGACTAAAAACACATCTCTTGTGTTAACTTATTTAATTTGGAAAGGTAATGTTAGATATTTCCGATTAGCATATTCGAATGATTGATATTTCAAAATTTAAGGATATTTAAGAAATCATGATTGATTTCCGATTTCATGAATTTTTATTAGAATTAAAAATAAAGGATTTAGTATTTAGATAAGGAATCTATACTATTAATTGGAAATCACTAGAAAATAAGGAAGATTTTTGAATATGAAAAAGGAAAAAAAAATAATCGGAAAAATATATTTGTGTCCATTTGATTTTTTTTTTTTTTTTAAATCCAATATTAAATCAACAAATTAATAACTACCCGATATTTATGGAAATCGTTTGAAGTAGTTTCCATAAAATTAACAAATTAATAACTACCCAATATTTATGGACAATTTTTAAAGTAGTTTCTATAAAAAATCTAACTATTAATTTTAAAATTGTATATATGTAAAATTATTTACTTTCGTAATATATTTTGAGATATTCCGGGAAAAAAAAATCAATTTAATATCATTATATATTTTAGATTTTTATCTATTTCCTTAAAAAAATATATTAATAAATTCTGATTAGTATAGATGAAGGAATAAAATTTGAAATTTTATATATGTTAACTTATTTAATTTTTTTTTATATGTTTGGATAGATAAGGTCCGATCCATAGCCAATCTCTATTACGCGGGATAAGGCGACTTAGTGGAGTCGAACTCCGGTGGAGAAGGTGGAGTCAAATGGACTTAACCACTTGACTAAAAACACATTTTCTGTGTTAACTTATTTAATTTGGAAAGGTAATGTTAGATATTTCCGGTAACGACAGTCTAATTTAATAGTATAGATAATAACGTCAAAAGATCAGTAAATATATATTAGGCTAATAAGGCTTTATTAGTGGTCCATAAAATGTTGCCCACTACATAAAAAAAAGCTTAGTGTCAGACCATATAATAATATAATCAGTTTAAAGATTAATTTAAAAAATTATTATTACAACAATTAAAAAAAAATATCATGGTTAACACACAATTCTTTTAAAATATTTACACACAATTCTTCACTAACCATAATTTTACCCATTTAAACCAAACTATTAATAAAACACATAAAATAAAATAAAAAATCTGTAACACTACTTTACATCAAACTTCACATTTCATATAATTTTTTTACTATTCTTCAATTTAAAACTTTTAAGATTTGTAGTATCATAAAATTTACCGCGCACAAACGTGCGGGTCTAGATCTAGTAAATAGATATATGAAGGATGATTTTTTGTTTATTACGTATTATATATAAGTCGATTAATGGGATGTATATAAATTAAACCAAATGTAAATGTAAATCAACGTTTACAAGTTTGATGATAAACATGATTTCTATTCAGCTGCTTTAGTATTAAATATCTTATATTGTAATTTAAACTCCAATAATCATTGTTTCTTGGCTGATATTCATTCTGAGAAGAATAACAAAATTAAGATAATAAACCCATATTATTATGGGAGATTGACACAAATAGCCCCAAAAAAATTGTTTTTTCCAAAAATAGCACCTCATTTGAAAAGTTCCACAAATAGCACCATAAACTTCAATTAAACTTAATGAAAATATAAGATAGAAAATAAAAAAAAGAGCAAACACTAATCTAATATTAAATTGAATCAAAATTGTTTTTAAATAGTGGAAATATATACCATAATTTGGAAATAGGGAACCCAAATATAATACCACAAACTAATATTAAAAAAAAAATCTCTTTTAAATGGTGGAAATATATACCCTAAATTGGAAATAGAGAACCCAAATATAATACCATAAACTAATATTAAAATGAATCAAAATCTCTTTTAAATGGTGGAAATATATACCCTAAATTGGAAATAGAGAACCCAAATATAATATTTTAAATTTATTTCTAATTTCTTTTGTTGAATAGCTTTTATATAAAAATTTTGGTATTATTGAAAAAAAAACTAGTGATAAAATTTTTAGAACAAAAACACTAATAGTAAGCTAACTAGTGCTATTTTTGGAAGTTTATGGAGTGTGTGCTATTATTGTCAATAAAACTTGTTTTAGGGCTATTTTTAGGAATTTCTCTATTATTATACATACAAAAATTGAGGATTCGATCTAGTTTTATATAAAGAATAATATGCTGATTGAAAAAAAAAAAAATTAGCTCAATCCAAATAGAGATAAAGAAAAAATATTTATCAATATCTTGGGAAAAGAAAATTACCAAAAAGGAAAGATGTAAATTAAAAAATCCACTTTAAATCCGAATAGACTAATTAATTCATTATGGAGTCTTCCTTCCAAATTATTTACACGGAGAGTCAAAAGTCCTTGAAGTTCACGTACGAAGACTTGTCAAATGACATAATTAAAACGGACAACGAAACTATTCACTTTTGAGCTTGGTCGCCAAGGTAGATGTCACTTTCCAAAAAGAAGACGTGTACAAAGAAGATTCAGTGACTTCATTCACCATCCCCTTATATATATACATTGTCTGACATGCATAGTAGTTCAAATTAACTTAAAACTCACACTTAAGTTTTAATACTTCAAAGATGTCTCTCTTCACACTCTTCTTCAATTGCTTTGTTTCAAAATCTGGTTCACGGATTAACACAACCGATAGTAACTTGGAAGTCTTGTCTTTGAAGAAACCGAAAAGCAAAACTAAGTCCCCGAGAACTCCCACGATCGTCGTCTCTTATTTTCCCGTAGGCACCAACCTTTCTCGTCTGTAGACTGTAGGAAGTAGGAAGGATGAAAAGGAGATTTTGTAGCGTGAGAACTGAGAAGGCAAATGACACACGCACAAAAAGATATGAGGGTGATACTATTGATGCAGTCCAATCTTGTTTTGTCCCTCTTATTCATTTGATTATGTAATAGACCAATCAAAGAATCTGCTTGTGGTCGACACATTGATTTTGTGTTGATGATTTTGTTTTAAGTAATTTAATTTGTCTATATACAAGTGACCGAGACAGAATAATTATTTATTGGTATCAAAATGAAAAATTGTATCTTGTAAAGGACCCTAATTTTTAGTCGAGCAAGATATTTGCGTACGTTTAAAGTCATATAATCCAAAAGCATCTCTAGTTCTCAACTAGTTGATTTCTATGCCAAGTTGCCAACAATACAAGCAACTTCAAATCCATTATATACATACTTATTCATTTTCTTAATATCTCTTTGCCCAGAAAATATAGTTGAGAAGATTAAGAGTATTAAGAACACATACAAGCACATAAAACAGATCAAGTCTGGATTTATTCAGATCTTCCCCACCTAACCATTGATGGCCAAGCCAGCCCGAGACCGCATTGGCGATCGCCACAAGAAGTGAGCTAAGGAAAAAAACCATTGCGATGGAGAACCACCCCAATGCTATGCTCATACTCTTCATACTCGCCGGAGCTTCTCTATAGAAAAACTCTTGCATCCCTCCCAAGGTCAATATATCCGAGAAACTTAGCATGAGATACTGAAACATTAGCCAGAAAAACAGAGATTCTAACGTCATTTTGAACCGCCTCGTGTTTCCTCTTGGCCTCAACAATGGCTGCAACCGCCATTGAAATAGAGGAGAGAGTCAAGCCGAGTCCAATTCGTTTCAAAGAGAAGCTTGATGTTCTGTTGATACTTTTGCCAAGGAGTTCATATAAGGATATGATCTCGATTGAAGAAGAGATTTTTTTCTGTTCATGGTCATGCCTTTTGTACGGTAAAGGTCAGTAATTGTGCCACAGAAGTATTCATGACAATCGTGCTAAAAAAGATTGGTAGGAGACCGATAAAGTAATTGATAAAGATTGGTTCAAAAAATCAATTAATGTAAAAGAAACAAAAAATTTCATTGCCTTTGAAGTTTGAACATTGAAATTGATAAAGTAATTAAATATCAAGTTTAAGTTGTAAGTTTAAATTGAATAATTCAAATTAACCATGAAAAGAAAAACCTAAAAAAACCCAACCATAGTAATTAGAAGAAAAGGAAAATGAAATCCAACAACGTAACATAGGCAATCTTCCATGAATCCTTCACGCAATGTCATCAAGAATAATCTGCAACAAGTCAATAACTTGCATATAAGTTTATAACTATACAAAAACAATAAAACCAATGATTACTCATCTCTTCAAATAAGAACCAGTCACTCCTTACACTGAAAACAAATATATATACATATGACTTTTCAGTGAATAATATTGGAAACCGAAACAGAGTACTATTAAGAACAGAGGAAAAAAAACCATAAACAATCAATTTCAAACTTCTCTAAAACAGAAAAGCACCAACACCATAAAACTAATATATATCTAATGGAAAGATCATTACGGCCTCTTTAAGGGATAGTGTTTTTCTTCTCCCACTAATCGTTTACTTAGACGTGTACCTATCGTTCTCAGTCTGAGATGGAGGATTAAACTCTAACAAAATTAAAAAAAAAAATTAGACACTAACATGAACAGAAAGTTAATCTATAAGTGATTGTCGTATATGATTATTATAAAGAGATAAAGTAAAATACCTTCTTCAAGTGAATCCAGAAACTTGTTTTTTTCCTCTAGATTATCAAGAGACTTCATTGCTTCCGAACGAAGTGAAGCACGTAACCAATCTTGAGTCAAAACCAACGCTTCAACCATTTCAGGATTCAAACAACTTCTATATTGATCTAGAATACGACCACCCGTGCTAAAAGCAGACTCCGATGCAACCGAAGATACTGGTACTGCAAGAATCTCTCTTGCCATTAAAGACATGATTGGGTATTTTGAGCTATTTGTCTTCCACCAATCTAGAAGATCAAACGGGAGCCCCAAACTATTTTCAGTAGTTACATGCAGTTCGTCTTTTAAATACTTTTCCAACTCATTTACCACTTCTAAAGAAGTCTTCTTAGCAACCATGAATTTTAGAAAAGGATCATCAATGTTGTCAACCTCCATACTCTCAGAGTCTTGGTGTACTTGGGTTAAATTCTCGCCGTCACGGGTAGCAGAAGATTGTAGATTTGAATTATCGTATGCCGCGTATCGAACACTATATATCTTAAACAGTTTCTCCAAAACATCCATCACCAGTTCCTTCATTTCAATGCATTTTGGATTACCTTTTCCATAGATTAGTTCAAAGCTGAGCATTGTAAATACCATTTTGCGACGAGGATCAAGTACACCAGCCACTATCAATATCTTATTGATTTTTTCTGTACCTTCCCAATATTTGTCAAACTTGACCTTCATTAAAGAAGCCATATCTCTCAAAGCAGAATCGTCGCTGAAAGCCATACTTTGCACACTTGACTGAATCTTGCAGATCTCATTGTAACAACCATTTGATGTCACTTTTATAGAAAAAGAGAATGCTAAAGTCGAATCATAGAAAGCTTTCAAGAACCTTACCATATGGCGAGCTTTGTCCCAATTAATTGCCATTGGAGGTCCTTTCCTCTTTTTGTCCATTAGAATCAAGCTCTTTGAACTGCAGCTTGCTCGTCGCTGTTTTCAACTAAATTAAGGCAAAGGTGAGGGTGAGATTTGCGGAAACATTGTGGTTACTTTCTAAGCATTTTCTTCATGTATTGCGTGTATAGGCTTAGAAACTATGTGCTTGGATGTATGTCTATTGATTGATATTGTGTGATTTTTGGATGTATGATAAATTAATTTGATATGGTTTAATATGAGTTGTTGGACAAACCTGAGATTGGTTTGTGCCAAGGGATTGGACGAGTCTGGGATTGGTTCATGCCAATTAATTGGACGAGCCTGAGATTAGTTTCGTGCCAAGTGAATTGATGAGCCTGAGATTGGTTTCGTCTTTATGATTGGACGATCTTGAGATTGGTTCGTACCATGCTAAGCTGATGAGATTTTGGTTTAGCGTTATTGTTGATGATTTTATATGTGTATGATTGGTTATTATATGAAAATGTAACGTTGTTGGACGTATGTTTGAGAATGTGGAATCTGAATCTATACTATGAAATGATTGTTGAATTTGAGTAAATTGTTGTCATTATGTTTCAGTGGGCATTGTTGACCCTCTCACTGAGTAATTAATTACTCACCCTCGTTTCTAATTATTTTTCTCAGGTTGGTTTTATTCATTACTTGAACTTTCAAGATTTCGTTTTTGAGGCAAACCGAGAAGTCAACACGTTGATCAGGTCGTGTGACGGTTCGGTTCCTTTCACATTTTATGCTGGTGATCTTGGAGGTAGTTTTCTTTTTGTCTTTGGCGACTCTGTTGGAGACACGGGTTCTTTTCTTTTGTTGCTAGTTGTGTTTCTTTTAGACATCTACAAATAAAACATTAAACATGTATGAAATTGTTAGTCAATTGAAAGAATACAGTTACGTTTTTATAAAAACATCTTTCATTATTAGTGTACTAAATAAACATGTATGATATGTTTTCTTGCACGAAAATCCATTGAAAATCCGTTACTTTGCGGTGTATAGATTGAAATAATCATCATATTTAACTAAAATTGAGATCGGCGTAATTGTATTACTTACTAGATTTAGAAGATTATGATTATGTTAAAAATCTCACGGTGGTTGTAGCCTTGTAGGGACTAGGGACTAGAGAGTCACTTACCATTTTATTGGAAAATGTTTATACCAAAATGGCAAAATGTAGTATGCAATCGAATATGAAGCGTTTTTAGTAAACAATCATGATTAACTCCGTTTTTACTTTTAATAGGATTCCCCAACCAATGATTAAACATAAAAATTAAGTTCAGTTTTTACTTTTATTTATATAAATTGTGGAGTTATAACCAGTGGCGGAGCCATGATTTTTGTTTATAGGGGTCATATATATTATTATTTTCATTTAATTACATATTAGTATTAAATAATATATTTATCTTGATTTATGATATTTTATAGAAATATATGTGAAAACAATTTTGAGAAAAAGGACAAAAAAAAAACAAGATATCCAATGATACAAAGAAAAAGAATCAATATGTAAAAAAATATTAGAGAATTGTAATCATTTTTTAGGAAAAAACAAAACAAACATAGAAAGAAAATTAATGTTGAATGAAAAATTAAATATGAATGGGGTCAAAGACATAAAATTATGGCATGACATAGGGGTCAACTAGGAAATTTTGTACCAAAATATCTAAAATCATTAGATAATTTACCTTATAATTTCAATACTTAAAATGTTATGGGGGTCAACTGACCCCCTCCCTCTTAATTGGCTCCGCCCCTGGATATAACTCCGTTTGACTTTTTAATGAAATCGTATTTTTATTAGAGTGTAGTTTATAGTATTTAGCAAATCTAAACTATAAAAAAGTAAATAAATTAGAGCCTCTAGCATATTTAGCGAATAATGATCTCGTCGTTACGTTGTTCACTACAATTTACACTAGATTAACCCGCGGTACACTACGGGGCTATATTTTTTTAAGAAAATAAAAATTAATTTTTTTGAAGATTATCGATAGATATAACCTATTATTTGTTTGATTTACATGTACATATATATATATATATATATAACTCCGCGGTACATTACTGGTCGATTTTTTATAACAAAAAAATAAATTTTAAGTTGTATTTGTTTTGTTGTATTATTTATTTTGTTTAGTGTTTAAAATTGTATAATTATATTTTGATTGTTAATTCTAGGATTTCACTCGTAATATACCGTCTCGTATTAATATCGACCTTAACCCGTTCCACCATATAACCCCGTGAAACTAAACATCATTTTGTTATTTTTCTTTTTGATAATACTTTTATTTAAAAACATATAATTTAGGTCAATTTAAAAGTTTGCTTTAAATAGATTCCATAATATATATAGATATTTTTAATTTTTATAGAGTTCAAATATTATTAATATTATTAACTTTTTATAGAGTTTAAATATTATAAATACTTTAAAAGTTTAAATACTTATAATGTTTAAACTTCTTATAAATTTTTATAAAGTTCAAATATTTATGATATTTGAAACTTCATAAAATTTAATATTATAAATAATAAAATTGTTTTATAAAGTTTAACTTTTTAAAAAGTTTAAACAATTATAATATTTAACTTTTAATTTATAAAGTTGAAATATTTATAATATTTTGAAACTTTAAAAAAGTTTCAATTATTTAAAATAAAAAAGCGGAGTAAACTGGATAACACTTTTAATTTAACGCCTAATAAATGAGAATGCCGGATAACAATTTGTTTTATTTTTGACTTTGAGAATTGATTTAAATGAGAAGCCAAAGTTCCAAACCATAATAAATCACATATCACGTTTGTTTAATTATTCACTGTAAACTCCTTTAAAAAACAAAATAAAAAAAATCGACAAAGCTATACCACGTAGAAAAGAAGCCATGAAAGATATAATTGTTTATGTCCTCATCATTTTTTAGCCACAAATGTATTGTGATCAACAATAAGTAGGAAAATAAAATTGCAAGCTGATTTCTTCTTCGTTGCAAATAAGAGAAGATGATAAGGCGTATTAAAACATATAAAAAAGGATTAAAACACTTACATTTTGGGATAAAAAATTGAATTTGACTAACACGCTTTTTCAAAAAAAAAAAAAAAAACTAATACATGGATGGAGGTTCTCACCATAACTTCGACAAACCGACTTTGAAGTTCTCGTAGGTGACATGTACAATGTTCACATGGTATGAAAAATATTTAGAAAACCAAAATTTTTTACTAATTAAATGTAAAGATACAAAAGCATAAATGTAAACCATTAAAAACAAAAGAACAACATTAGAAAGTACTCATAATTGTTTGATAGCTTTAGTTTGTTCTTGTGAGGAATATAGAACTGTTCTAAATTGTATGGTATTTATAGACTTAAGATCTAATTCTAGGGTTTATTATGGAGTCGCAAGACAAATCTTTTTATTTCTATACATGTTATTTGTTTATTAAATTTATAGAAAAAACAAATCTTTTAAATTAGATATTAACTAAAATGAATGTACATGAATTACTTATTTGTCTTTCTTAATGTAGATTTTCTTGGGCGAGATTTTTGGCAACAGTTAGTTGGGATTAATATATTTTGTAAAAGATTTGTTGGCAACGATTTTATAAGGTAATTTCGTAAATACCGATAGTTATGGGGCAATTTCGTAAATATCATAAGTCATAGGGCAAATTTGTAAATACCATAAAGTTATGGAGCAAATTCGTAAATATCATAAGTGGTGGGGCAATTTTGTAAATAGCGATAGTTATGGGGCAATTTCGTTAATATCGTAATTCATAGGGCAAATTTGTAAATCTGATAAAGTTGTGGGCAAATTCGTAAATATTTGTGGGGGCAATTTTGTAATTACCAACTATTCTGGGGTAATTTCGTAAATATCATAATTCATGTGGCAATTTTATAAATATTATAAAGTTATGGGACAAGAGCTCCGAATTAATGGATTTTGAAAAACAGGAAGCTCTTAGAAATCCAATCATACCAAACGAGATCTTATGTTTTCTGGACAACAAATCTGAATAAAAAGTATTGAGCCCATCTGTATATTTACGCTTTCATTAATCAGGTCTTGAAAGAAATGCATGCATGCTTCGTCATCCACAGGCCCGGCTCTAGGCATGTGCGGGAGGTGCTCATGCACAGGATCCATTTTTTTTTTTCAACTAAATTTATTAAAATTAGGGTCCAAAATTTTTTTTACAAAAAAAACATAGAAAATAAGGGCCAATTATATTTTTCAGTTCAGGGTCCTTAATTTTTTTGAGCCAGCCATCCATGTCAAGCCTAAACTTTTCCTGGAGCTGAATAAAAAAAAGACACCATTTACGAGATAATATGGAACAAAGCAACATCTAATCCGGTTGGAGAAGAATAGTGGGTTTCAAGTTGTTTAGGTGAAAAAGTGAAAGAAACTTACTTTGAGAATGCCCTTTTCCGGGTCTGAAGCTATATCGGGAATAGTTGAACCCGCCATGAGATGAAACAGATTCAAATAAGGTTGCTCGATTTCAGGAGAATGTTGTAGGCTTCGCAACAGTAGGATTTGAACCTTGTGTAGTATTGGCTGCAACAAAGAAATACAGAGTAGCCAACATTTCAAGTCTTATGCTGCTACTCTAAGAGCAAAATATTCATGGAATTATATCAAATCCGGGTACCTTTCTGCTCCGTTATATAATTAGTAGCTTGCCATCTCGTTATATAACTACTTGATTCGAGAAGCGTTGAGTGTATTCTGTGAAAACTACAAAGCAAATATTTTGAACTTATACTAGTTCAACGCAAGATCCTCGGAGAATGAATCATAATGTACTTCAGTCTACAAAGTTAATTTACCTAAAGATTAGGGTCAGTTTGTGTCCATCACTGAAATTTTGGGCAATTGATTCTCAAATATATTAAAGTCTAATAAGTTATACCTCCAAGTACACGTACCGGCCAATTCAAGGGTGAGTCATAGTAGTCTTGTACTAGGTCCATTGATGTCCTTGTAAACTCTTTGTTAAACTCAACCCTAAGAACTTCAATTCCATTTCCTCCATCTGCCTACATGATAGTTAAAAGACAATAGCATAGGTGATTTACGAAAGCATATTCTGGTAAACCGGATAAAGCAAAACTAACTGAGCAGTGAAAGATTTGCTTATCTTTTTAGCCAGAAATCTCCTCTGTTCTGTCCTGGATTATTAAAGCTCTACCACTTGTCTCGAGCTCAAACACATAAGCATCAAATGGCCAGGACGGTGATTTATTTGGCGGTAACACTTCGTTAAAACACCATGGTGGCCTCTATATCTCACAGCTATCCTTCTTCTTCTTTGTCCCTTCTTTTCTTCTTCATTTTTGTGCCAAGCATTAACAGAAAGCAAAATTCTGAGGAGCAACATAAATGTTCTCAAACCATTCACCAAATACAATAAAATTTATCAGATAAGTAGAGAAATGTAATAAAAGCATATAGAGACAGAAGCAATTATACATTGCTCAATACTTCTTAGGTTCAACTCTATTAAATAGTCCCATATGAGGTATTAGCCCAAGTAAAAAGAATAAGAAAAATACATATAGCAAAACCAGATTTGATCAGATAAATACTTAGCTGAAAAGTGTTCCTTGACAAATTGGTGTCCCTACATGGATATTTTGTGTCCACACGCTTAAAGGTTCATACCTAATAACATGTCCAACTCAAAAATGAAACCATAGCAGTTAGTTAATGTAAATCAGACTAAAGTAAAAATTTTATGGGAATTATATTGTCAGGAAAAAAAAACATCCTCACAACGCTATCTATACACAAGTACTGAAATCAGGGGAAGACTAGAAAATAACCATAAAGAAAGAAAGCAAATTAAGTAAGGAACCAAGGAAGCAAATTAAGAAAGAAAATAAGGAAAATCAACAAATCAAGGAAGCAAGTAATTAAGCACACAACTTATCAAGGAACAAGGAATCAAGGAAGAGAACAAGAAAAGCAAGCAAGCACCCAAGGAATCAAGGAATGAAGCAAGCACACACACGAACACACACACATGGAAACAAGGAAACAAAGAAATAAACAACAAATTAATAAGCAAGTAATGTAGGAAGATAGCAACTGAGCAATGAATTAAATAAAAAAATGAAGCAAGCAAGCAGGCACATTACGAATTAAGGAACAAGTAATAAAGCACAAAACTCAGCAAGGAACAAGAAATGAGTGAAGCAAAGGAAATCAGACAAAAAGAAATTGAGAAGCATGTAACTAAGGAAGCTCCCAATTGTAGTCATAAGCTGC
Source organism: Arabidopsis arenosa (assembly GCA_905216605.1). Classification (NCBI taxonomy): domain Eukaryota; kingdom Viridiplantae; phylum Streptophyta; class Magnoliopsida; order Brassicales; family Brassicaceae; genus Arabidopsis; species Arabidopsis arenosa. The sequence continues at coordinate 13,707,146 of LR999453.1, read as the reverse complement.
AAGCCATGACCAAAAAAGAAACAAAATGAGGAAGAAAGAAAGCAAGTACAAAGGAAGTTAGTAAGGTATCAAATAAGTACACAAAAAAGCATAACAAGAAAGAAAGTAGGTAAACAATGAAACATGGAAGTAAGATTGAATTGTCTAATTAAGTACGCTAACCGATCTACCATTCTCTGGTTTCTGAGATATGTCACCTAAGACTATAAAATCTGTTGTTCCAAAAGAAAAGAGACACAGTAGAAACAATCTCAAAAGACCAAGAAGAAGAAGCAGAAGAGAATTGATGAGGACATACCTTGAATAAATAAAAGAAAGACAAAAACTGACTTGACAAAGTTTGGTTCGAATCTGATAGGTCCATGACATGTCCACCGCCTGAATGATTTCTAAAAGCTTTGTGATCAACTTAGTAGCTTCCTTGGTACAACTACAAACCAAAATTCCCAATGAACAAATGATCTTGGAAGAAAAAGAAAAATTGTATGGGTAACATTCGGAGAGAAAGAAGCACAAAATTGTACCTTTTCATCATGGTAATTAGACATTTACTTATCGAAGGATGCATCCTTGAACTTTCCAAAGAAGCGAGAGTAGCGGAAATTTAGTATCAACAAAATTACAACTACGATCCCTTATTTAGTATCTCCCACTCACCTCTTTAACACCCTCTCCCTCTGTCGATTTCAAGGAAAATAACTTTTGTTCCATTTCCTCCATCTGCTCGCATGGCTGTTGAATGACTAACGAAACAAATTCTGGTAAATCAAAAATAAGGGATGAATGATTTCCCTGTCTTTTTAAGAAGTAGTATCTTCTGTTCTGTCCCGGCTTATTGAAGCTCTACCACATGTCTGAAGCTCAAACAAAAAAGTATCAGATGGTCGAACAAAGTTACTGGAAACCATATATATAAGCATGCGCTGTTTGAGTGTCACTCAAGCTTTTATCGAAAAAAGTTGTTCCCATATTTCTCCTGCTAAACTCATCCTGCAACAACCTCTTATTCTTGTTGTCACACATCACGAGGCATATAAATGATTATAAAAGATTGTGTGGAAAGAAATATATTGCAGAAAATATGGAGAGGAGCATAAACTTAGAAAGACCAACCTTAAAATATGGAGAGGAGCATGTCAAGCCAAGTCTTCCTGTTAACGGGATATCATTTTGGAAACTGATCAAGAAGCCAAGAAAAGGCAAACAAAAATATCTGAGATCAACCACAGGGCATTAGCATCTTAAACTGGATAAGTAGTATGATAAAGTAAGAAGACTCACAAAAGGATGAGTTGGAGAACTAACTATCACAATACGATAAGATGTCATGCGAGAGGATGGGAAAGGAACCACAACAATCATATGAAGCCGAGTATCACCAACCCTGTAAGTACAAGATCCATCAACAACCATAAGAAAATTGTGATTAGGGCATATTCTACAGTGTGGTGCTGAAGCCTTCCCTCGTCTATGGTATGTCATTGAAGTTAAAGCCTCTGCAATCAAATGGCATTGAACTGTCTAGAAAATCTTGGCTTTGGCCATATCACAGCCGGAGGAATGGACGAGATAAGAGTCTTTACACAAGAGATTTGTATTTGAGAGAAGGAAATTTCCACTTCTGTTTATCATGTTGTTCTTGAGAATTGCACTCTTCACTGGTTCTGACAAATAGTTGAGAAGGATAAACATTCAGTTTGTGATTCGTTAGTTTATTCAAAGTAAAAAAAAAAGGTAAAGAAGAAAAACTAACCTTTGCATTTGTTTGCGCTTCAAAGGATCTACTTTTGATACTCTTCCACCAGTTTTAAAGGCTTCCACTTACTTCATGTATGCGTCCATAAAGTCCCAGCTCTTCCATTATAAATTTGCCTCTCTTCTTCACCCAGTTCCTAAAAAGATTTTTACCCAACTAATCAATTTCACTAACAATGAATTAAATCTTAATTCTCTACTTTCCATTTTATTTGAATAAAATTTGGGCGGTAAGAGTTGAACTGTTGATCTCGTGATGCTCTTCTTGACAAACTCATTCTTGCGTTTTGCTACAAAATTGTATTCAAAACAGTTAGTTAGAAAATATTTGATATTGGATCTGATTTGTGAGTTTTCAATGTTTAAGTACCAGGATCGAAAGAATGATGAAACAAGGCTTTTTGGGTTCTTCATCTTTGTCTTTGCCGTCTCTTTCTTCTTCTGCAAGAAACACTCAAGTAACGAAATTATCACATTTTATCATTATCATCACCAAATTATGTTTTCTTTTTTGCTGGTGACAATATTACTTATCTTTTCCGAGCCAAGCTAGTCTGTAAGGTGCTTGTAAATTCCAATTAAGCATTCTCCAGAAGGCAACATAGTATAATAAACCTGAAAGAAAGAGCAATAGTCAGTATCTCAAACTTTACTTGAACTGTAATCATCATAATCATCATCAAATTCTTTTTATTTTCAGATGGTGACGAAATTACTTATCTTTCCTGAGTCAGATTCAAAGCCAGGCTAGTCCTCCAGAAGGCAACAGAGTAAAACAAAACAAAAAGAAAGAGCAATAGTCAATGTTCCGTCAAAGGAAATACATAATGCAAAGTATGCCTTAATCACTCAAAGGATAGATCCTCTCAACCTTATCACTTTTCCAGACTCTTATATAAGTTATCTTACCCTAGTAGCTTGCCGTATGACCGTCTTGTTATATAACTACTTGATTCAAGAAGATTTGAGTGTAATCTGCGAAAACGGCAAAGAAAATACTTTGAATTTATTTTAGTCCAATGCAAGACCTGCAGAGAATGAATCATAATTCTATAAAGTCAATTTACCTAAAGATTTTGGCAATAGATTCTTAAATGTATTAAAGTCTAATAAGTTCTACCTCCAAGTACACGTACCGGCCATTGCTCTGTCCTTAAAACACTTTGTTAAACTCAACGCCAAGATCTGCAATTCTATTTCCTCCACCTGCCTACATGACAGTAAATGACAAGGATTTAGGTGATTTACGAAAGCATTTTCTAGTGAAACTGGATAAAGCAAAACCAACTGAGCAGTGAATGATTTGCTTATCTTTTTAGCCAGAAATCTCCTCTGTTTTGTCTAGGCTTAATAAAGCTCTACAAGTTGTCTCGAGCCCAAAGACATCAAATGGCTATGACACTTCGTTACTAACACCATGATGGCCTCTTTATCGCACATCTATCCTTCTTCTTCTTTTCTTCTTCATTTTTGTGCCAAGCATTGACCGAAAGCAAAAATCTGAGGAGCAACATAAATGTTCTCAAACCAATCACCCAATACAATAAAATATATCAGATAAGTAGAGAAATGTAACAAAAGCATATAGAGACAGAAGCGATCATACAATGCTCAATACTTCTTAGGTTCAACTCTATTAAATAGTCCAATATGAGGTTATGCAATTAAAATAATTCGTTACCATGCATCAAATAAGGATCGGAATTGATTGCACATACACAGTAGAGGTTATTACAAGACAAGTTTTCAAGGTATATGTCAATTAGAAACACTGATGTCGCTAATGTGATGAAAAGTACACATACCTCAGAAACATACGGCTTGGTTTGAGGAGGCTTCCACTCCATCACATTCATCAAGCGATCAAACAGATTAAACATGTTTACGGGAATGATGTGAGACCTGTCCAACTTTTAACCATGAGTCTTTTTCTTAGTGTTATGAGCATCCTGCAAAGAACCCAAATATTAAGACATACTCTTAGTAAAACTTAGAACCCAGACTCAGCTATTAAGACATACTCTTAGTAAAACTTAGAACCCAAACTCAACATAGAAAAGACGCTACCCTTGAGAACAATATACTTCTGTTTCTCATTATAGCGTAAGTAAAGTAGATTTAAATAAATAAACAGAGATTTTGAAGAATCAAAACCTCAAAAAGGAATATAAACTAATTAAGCTGCAATACGTCTCTAGAACCTTTTCTGACTAATTAAGCTGGTGACGATATAACTTATCTTTTCTGAGCTTGAAAGCTATTCTTTTTCTCCAAGTCAGATTCAAAGCCAGGCTAGTCCTTAAGGTGCTTGTAAATTCCATATGACCATACTCCAGAAGGCAACATAGTATAATAAACCTGAAAGAAAGAGCAATAATCAGTATCTCAAACTAGACTAAATTCTGTTTTATTTCTTATGGTGACGAAATTACTTATCTTTCCTGAGCATGAGCTATTCCTGTTTCTCTAAGTCAGATTCAAAGCCACGCTAGTCCTCGAGAAGCCAACAGAGTAAGTGAAAACTAAAAGAAAGAGCAATACATAATGCAAGATATGCCTAAAGATTATCTAAATTTTAGGGTCAGTACGTGTCCATCATTGCAATTTTGGGTAATATATTCTCAAATGTATTAAAGTCTAATAATATCTACCTCCAAGTACACGTACCAGCCAATTCAAAGTAGTCTTGTATTGGGTCCACTGCTCCATCCTTGTAACTCTCTGTTAAACTCAACGCTAAGAACTTCAATTCCATTTGCTCCATCTGCCTACATGATAGTTAAAAGACAAGGATTTAGGTGATTAACGAAAGCATATTCTGGTAAACCCGATAAAGCAAAACTAACTAAGTAATGAATGATTTGCTTATCTTTTTAGCCATAAATCTCCTCTGTTCTGTCTTGGCTTATTAAAGCTCTACCACTTGTCTCGAGCTTAAACACATAAGCACCAAATGGTCGGGACGGTGATTTATTTGGCTATGAAACTTCGTTACTAACACCATGATGGCCTCTTGATCTCACAGCTATCCTTCTTCTTCTTTTTCCCTTCTTTTCTTCTTCATTTTTGTGCCAAGCATTGACCGAAAGCAAAAGTCTGAGGAGCAACATAAATGTTCTCAAACCAATCACCAAATACAATAGAATTTATCAGATATGTAGAGAAAATGTAACAAAAGCATATAGAGACAGAAGCGATCATACACTGCTCAATACTTCTTAGGTTCAACTCTATTAAATAGTCCAATATGAGGTCATTAGCCCAAGTAAAAGAATAAGAAACATACATATAGTAAAACCAGATTTGATCAGATAAATACTTAGCTGAAAAGTGTTCTTTGACACAAATTGGTGTCCCTACAGGGCTCTTTTGAGTCCACACGCTTAAAGGTTCATACCTAATAACATGTCCAACTCAAACATGAAACCATAGCAGTTAGTTAATATAATTATTTTAGTCCAATGCAAAAGACCTTCAGAGAATGAACATAATTCTACAAAGTTAATTTACCTGAAGATTAGGGTCAGTTTGTGTCCATCGTTGCAATTTTTGGCAATAGATTCTCAGATGTATTCAAGTCTAATAAGATTTACCTCCAAGTACAAGTACCGGCCAATTCAAGGGTGTGTCTTAGTAGTCTTGTATTGGGTCCATTGCTCCGTTCTTAAAACTCTTTGTTAAACTCAACGCCAAGAACTGCAATTCTATTTCCTTTATCTGCCTACATGACAGTAAATGACAGGGATTTAGGTGATTTACGAAAGCATTTTCTGGTTAAACTGGATAAAGCGAAACAAACTGAGCAGTGAATGATTTGCTTATCTTTTTAGCCAGAAATCTCCTCTGTTCTGTCTTGGCTTATTAAAGCTCTACCACTTATCACCACATACAATAGAATTTATCAGATATGTAGAGAAAATGTAACAAAAGCATATAGAGACAGAAGCGATCATACATTGCTCAATACTTCTTAGGTTCAACTCTATTAAATAGTCCAATATGAGGTCACTAGCCCAAGTAAGAGAATAAGAAAACATACATATAGCAAAACCAGATTTGATCAGATAAATACTTAGCTGAAAAGTGTTCTTTGACACAAATTGGTGTCCCTACAGGGATCTTTTGTGTCCACACGCTTAAAGGTTCATACCTAATAACATGTCCAACTCAAACATGAAACCATAGCAGTTAGTTAATATAAATCAGACTAAAGTAGAATTTTTATGGGAATTATACACACCACGCTATCTACACACAAATACTGAAATCAAGGGAAGACTAGAAAACAACCATAAAGAAAGTAAGAAAATTAAGCAAGGAACCAAGAAAGAAAATAAGGAAACAAGTAAGAAGATAATCAACAGATCAAGGAATCAAGGAAGCTAAGCAGACAACTCAGCTAGGAACGAGGAATAAAGGAAGAGAACAAGAAAAGCAAACATAGGAATGAAGCAAGCACACACACACACACACATTGAACCAAGGAATGAAGCAAGCACACACACACACATGGAACCAAAGAATGAAGCAAGCACACACACACACATGGAACCAAGGAAAAACGAAAATAAGTAAATAATGAAGGAAGATAGTATATTAAAAAACAATTTACCAAGGAACCGAATTAAAAAAAAAAAAAAAAAAAAAAAGGAAGCAAGTATATTACGAATCATGGAACAAGTAATAAAGCACACAATTTACCAAGGAAGAAGAAATCAAGGAAGAAAAAGAGAGCAGATAACCAATGAAGGAAACAAACAAATGCATGTAACCAAAGAAAAAAGAAATAAATTAATAGAAAATTTAGAGGTATGTAATTAAGGAAGCACGCAACTAAGCCATGACTAAAAAAACTAAGTACGCAAGTAAGAAAGTAAGGAAGAAAGAAAGCAAGTAAGAAGGAAGTTAGCAAGTAAACAAGAAAGCAAGTATACAAGGAAAAAACGAAAATAAGTAACCAACATATCAAGAAGCAAGTAATGAAGGAAGATAGCAATTCAGAACCAAAATAAAAAAAAAAACAAAAGCAAGCAAGTATATTACAAATCAAGGAATAAGTAATAAAGCACACAACTCACCAAGGAACAAGAAATCAAGGAAGAAAAAGAAAGCAGATAACCAATGAAGGAAACAAACAAATGCATGTAACCAAAGAAGAAGGGATATAAATTAACAGAAAATTTAGAGGCATGTAATTAAGGAAGCTCGCAACTAAGCGAAGACTAAAAAAACTAAGAACGCAAGAAAGAAAGTAAGAAGGAAGTTAGCAAGGTATCATATAAGTAAACAAAACAAGAGAGAAAGAATGAAGAAAGGAAGTAGGTAAAGAAGGAAACATGGAAGTGAGATTGAATTGTATAATCAAGTATGCAAACCTATATACCATTCTCTAGTTTCTGAGATATGTCACATAAGAGACTATGAAATCTGTTGCTGCAAAAGAAAAGAGACACAACATCAAACAGTAGAAACAAACTCAAAAGACCAAGAAGAAGAAGAAGAAGAGGATTGATGAGAACATACCTTAAATAAATAAAAGAAAGACAAAAAAACGACCTGAGAAAGTTTGGCTCGAATATGATAGGTCCATGTCCTGTCCACAGCGTGAATGATTTCTAAAAGCATTGTGATCAACTTAGTAGCTTCCTTGGTACAACTGAACAAATCAAGAATATGCACACAAGTTAGAACATATCTTTTAACTTTTCATTTGTTTAAATCATTGGTATGGGATCACACCTTTTCGTAAGGAGCCTTTTGTTCAGTGAACTAGTTCTTCCACTCTTCTCTAGTCTTCTTGACAACATGTACTCATCACCGTTCATAAGCATAGCTTAGCTTCACGATTTCAAATAACAGTAAAAAAGAGACTATAATAATTAAATTTTACTTGACTTACCACAGAAATACTCATGTTTTCTGCTCATAAAGAAGCTCTCCTCTTGTTTACAGGTGATTCTTTCGCTTCCAAAGAAAACAAGAATCCAGTCAGTTCAGATTTCAGCCAACAATTTCTATGCATTAAATTTCACTGCAACAACCCTAAACACAATCAATCTATTTGCTAGGCTAGCATCTAGAAAAAGGTAAACAGATCGACTAAGGTTGGATAAAGACAGGGATATACCTCTTTAAACACGGTGGAACATGACTGAAAAGAACATTTCTAGCATAGCTTTTCTCATTGTCTTTACCGAGAGTCAACTTTTGATTCTCAATGTTGACCAGATTTCTGTCGTAGCAGTTGAACCATATGATGTGTGACAAACTGATTAAAGTAGCTATCTGGTGTGATGATAAAACCGTTGCAATCAAGTCAAAACCTATTCAGTGAAGTCTGATGACAAAGACATAGTCAGACTGTTGCAAGAAACAACAGACCAGAAATATTAAAAGGAAACATGGAAGTAAGTAAACCAATCTACCATTCTCTGGTCTCTGAGATATGTCACCTAAGACTATAAAATCTGTTGTTGCAAAAGAAAAGAGACACAACATAAAACAGTAGAAACTAACTCAAAAGACCAAGAATAAGAAGAAGAAGAGGATTGATGAGAACATACCTTGAATAACTAAAAGAAAGACAAAAACTGACTTGACAAAGTTTGGTTCGAATCTGATAGGTCCATGACATGTCCACCGCCTGAATGATTTCTTAAAGCTTTGTGATCAACTTAGTATAAGAAACCTGAAAGAAAGATTAATAATCAGTATCTCAAACTTTACTAAATTCTGTTTTATTTCTTATGGTGAAGAAATTACTTATCTTTCCAAAAGCTTTGTGATCAACTTAGTAGCTTCCTTGGTACAACTAAAAACCAAAATTCCCAATGAACAAATGATCTTGGAAAAAAAAAGAAAAATTGGATGGGTAACTTTCGACGAGAAAGAAGCACAAAACCATATATAGAAGCATGCGCTGTTTGAGTGTCACTCAAGCTTTTATCGAAAAAAGTTGTTCCCATATTTCTCCTGCTAAACTCATCCTGCAACAACCTCTTATTCTTGTTGTCACATATCACGAGGCATATTAATGATTAAAAAGATTGTGTGGAAAGAAATATATTGCAGAAAATATGGAGAGGAGCATAAACTTAGAAAGACCAACCTTAAAATATGGAGAGGAGCATGTCAAGCCAAGTCTTCCTGTTAACGGGATATCATTTTGGAAACTGATCAAGAAGCCAAGAAAAGGCAAACAAAAATATCTGAGATCAACCACAGGGCATTAGCATCTTAAACTGGATAAGTAGTATGATAAAGTAAGAAGACTCACAAAAGGATGAGTTGGAGAACAAACTATCACAATACGATAAGATGTCATGCAAGAGGATGGGAAAGGAACCACAACAATCATATGAAGCCGACTATCACCAACCCTGTAAGTACAAGATCCATCAACAACCATAAGAAAATTGTGATTAGGACATATTCTACAGTGTGGTGCTGAAGCCTTCCCTCGTCTATGATATGTCATTGAAGTTAAAGCCTCTGCAATCAAATGGCATTGAACTGTCTAGAAAATCTTGGCTTTGGCCATATCACAGCCGGAGGAATGGACGAGATAAGAGTCTTTACACAAGAGATATGTATTTGAGAGAAGGAAATTTCCTCTTCTGTTTATCATGTTGTTCTTGAGAATTGTCCTCTTCACTGGTTCTGACCAATAGTTGAGAAGGATAAACATTCAGTTTGTGATTCGTTAGTTTATTCAAAGTAAAAAAAAAAGGTAAAGAAGAAAAACTAACCTTTGCATTGTTTGCGCTTCAAAGGATCTACTTTTGATACTCTTCCACCAGTTTTAAAGGCTTCCACTTACTTCATGTATGCGTCCATAAAGTCCCAGCTCTTCCATTATAAATTTGCCTCTCTTCTTCACCCAGTTCCTAAAAAGATTTTTACCCAACAAATCAATTTCACTAACAATGAATTAAATCTTAATTCTCTACTTTCCATTTTATTTGAATAAAATTTGGGCGGTAAGAGTTGAACTGTTGATCTCGTGATGCTCTTCTTGACAAACTCATTCTTGCGTTTTGCTACAAAATTGTATTCAAAACAGTTAGTTAGAAAATATTTGATATTGGATCTGATTTGTGAGTTTTCAATGTTTAAGTACCAGGATCGAAAGAATGATGAAACAAGGCTTTTTGGGTTCTTCTTCTTTGTCTTTGCCGTCTCTTTCTTCTTCTGCAAGAAACACTCAAGTAACGAAATTATCACATTTTATCATTATCATCACCAAATTATGTTTTCTTTTTTGCTGGTGACAATATTACTTATCTTTTCCGAGCCAAGCTAGTCTTTAAGGTGCTTGTAAATTCCAATTAAGCATACTCCAGAAGGCAACATAGTATAATAAACCTGAAAGAAAGAGCAATAGTCAGTATCTCAAACTTTACTTGAACTGTAATCATCATAATCATCATCAAATTCTTTTTTATTTTCAGATGGTGACGAAATTACTTATCTTTCCTGAGTCAGATTCAAAGCCAGGCTAGTCCTCCAGAAGGCAACAGAGTAAAACAAAACAAAAAGAAAGAGCAATAGTCAATGTTCCGTCAAAGGAAATACATAATGCAAAGTATGCCTAAATCACTCAAAGGATGGATCCTCTCAACCTTATCACTTTTCCAGACTCTTATATAAGTTATCTTACCTTAGTAGCTTGCCGTATGACCGTCTTGTTATATAACTACTTGATTCAAGAAGATTTGAGTGTAATCTGCGAAAACGGCAAAGAAAATACTTTGAATTTATTTTAGTCCAATGCAAGACCTGCAGAGAATGAATCATAATTCTATAAAGTCAATTTACCTAAAGATTTTGGCAATAGATTCTGAAATGTATTAAAGTCTAATAAGTTCTACCTCCAAGTACACGTACCGGCCATTGTTCTGTCCTTAAAACACTTTGTTAAACTCAACGCCAAGATCTGCAATTCTATTTCCTCCACCTGCCTACATGACAGTAAATGACAAGGATTTAGGTGATTTACGAAAGCATTTTCTAGTGAAACTGGATAAAGCAAAACCAACTGAGCAGTGAATGATTTGCTTATCTTTTTAGCCAGAAATCTCCTCTGTTTTGTCTAGGCTTAATAAAGCTCTACAAGTTGTCTCGAGCTCAAAGACATCAAATGGCTATGACACTTCGTTACTAACACCATGATGGCCTCTTTATCGCACATCTATCCTTCTTCTTCTTTTCTTCTTCATTTTTGTGCCAAGCATTGACCGAAAGCAAAAATCTGAGGAGCAACATAAATGTTCTCAAACCAATCACCCAATACAATAAAATATATCATATAAGTAGAGAAATGTAACAAAAGCATATAGAGACAGAAGCGATCATACAATGCTCAATACTTCTTACGTTCAACTCTATTAAATAGTCCAATATGAGGTCATTAGCCCAAGTAAAAGAATAAGAAACATACATATAGCAAAACCAGATTTGATCAGATAAATACTTAGCTGAAAAGTGTTCTTTGACACAATTTGTTTAAACTCCAATGATGAGGTTTTCACAGCTTGACATGATGAGGTGGTGACCAGAGAGAGTACTTCCAACTTTTCTCAGCAAAGCCGACTCCTCATGAAGCGTTGCAATAAGGTTACCAAAGTTTTGCTGCCATATCAACAGCTTAATACAGTGTTAGTGGAACAGAGGTTCGGTGCACATCATTCAAGTTAGAAAGTTGAAATACGTTCTAAGTAGCTAGCTATGGTTTCACCAATCCTAGCAAGTTACTACCTAGCGAACAGTCAAATCGTTTGACCTTCAGCCGAATCAAGAAAAAAAATTTAACCACCACCCCAAACAGCTCCACGGTGCTTTAATGCTTTTGAATTGCCTAAAGGAGACCCTGCAAATAAATTTTGTCCAATACCTGCATAAGAGTAGAGCATCGTTAGTTCAGCTGATGGTAACATTTACATATCACATTGCTCTAAACACTCAAGTAACGAATATGTAAGTGACTTCCAAGATGTTTATGACAGATTCAGGCTTCTTCTGTCTAGCAGGTGTGGCTAGAACACATTCCATACAACAATTGTATTAGGCCAAAACGAAAGACTATCTGATCCTGGCATTTTCATCAGTAAGCTACTTATGCAAAATCTCCTGAAAACGAGAAATAAGTAACGAGAATAAGCACCTCTAAAGGCTGCATTGGAATACACAAATGTACATCCAACAAGAGGTTATGCAATTAAAATAATTCGTTACCATGCATCAAATAAGGATCGGAATTGATTGCACATACACAGTAGAGGTTATTACAAGACAAGTTTTCAAGGTATATGTCAATTAGAAACACTGATGTCGCTAATGTGATGAAAAGAACACATACCTCAGAAACATACGGCTTGGTTTGAGGAGGCTTCCACTCCATCACATTAATCAAGCGATCAAACAGATTAAAATGTTTACGGGAATGATGTGAGACCTGTCCAACTTTTAACCATGAGTCTTTTTCTTAGTGTTATGAGCATCCTGCAAAGAACCCAAATATTGAGACATACTCTTAGTGAAACTTAGAACCCAGACTCAGCTATTAAGACATACTCTTAGTAAAACTTAGAACCCAAACTCAACATAGAAAAGACGCTACCCTTGAGAACAATATACTTCTGTTTCTCATTATAGCGTAAGTAAAGTAGATTTAAATAAATAAACAGAGATTTTGAAGAATCAAAACCTCAAAAAGGAATATAAACTAATTAAGCTGCAATACGTCTCTAGAACCTTTTCTGACTAATTAAGCTGGTGACGATATAACTTATCTTTTCTGAGCTTGAAAGCTATTCTTTTTCTCCAAGTCAGATTCAAAGCCAGGCTAGTCCTTAAGGTGCTTGTAAATTCCATATGACCATACTCCAGAAGGCAACATAGTATAATAAACCTGAAAGAAAGAGCAATAATCAGTATCTCAAACTAGACTAAATTCTGTTTTATTTCTTATGGTGACGAAATTACTTATCTTTCCTGAGCATGAGCTATTCCTGTTTCTCTAAGTCAGATTCAAAGCCACGCTAGTCCTCGAGAAGCCAACAGAGTAAGTGAAAACTAAAAGAAAGAGCAATACATAATGCAAGATATGCCTAAAGATTATCTAAATTTTAGGGTCAGTATGTGTCCATCATTGCAATTTTGGGCAATATATTCTCAAATGTATTAAAGTCTAATAATATCTACCTCCAAGTACACGTACCAGCCAATTCAAAGTAGTCTTGTATTGGGTCCACTGCTCCATCCTTGTAACTCTCTGTTAAACTCAACGCTAAGAACTTCAATTCCATTTGCTCCATCTGCCTACATGATAGTTAAAAGACAAGGATTTAGGTGATTAACGAAAGCATATTCTGGTAAACCCGATAAAGCAAAACTAACTAAGTAATGAATGATTTGCTTATCATTTTAGCCATAAATCTCCTCTGTTCTGTCTTGGCTTATTAAAGCTCTACCACTTGTCTCGAGCTTAAACACATAAGCACCAAATGGCCGGGACGGTGATTTATTTGGCTATGACACTTCGTTACTAACACCATGATGGCCTCTTGATCTCACAGCTATCCTTCTTCTTCTTTTTTCCCTTCTTTTCTTCTTCATTTTTGTGCCAAGCATTGACCGAAAGCAAAAGTCTGAGGAGCAACATAAATGTTCTCAAACCAATCACCAAATACAATAGAATTTATCAGATATGTAGAGAAAATGTAACAAAAGCATATAGAGACAGAAGCGATCATACACTGCTCAATACTTCTTAGGTTCAACTCTATTAAATAGTCCAATATGAGGTCATTAGCCCAAGTAAAAGAATAAGAAACATACATATAGTAAAACCAGATTTGATCAGATAAATACTTAGCTGAAAAGTGTTCTTTGACACAAATTGGTGTCCCTACAGGGCTCTTTTGAGTCCACACGCTTAAAGGTTCATACCTAATAACATGTCCAACTCAAACATGAAACCATAGCAGTTAGTTAATATAATTATTTTAGTCCAATGCAAAAGACCTTCAGAGAATGAACATAATTCTACAAAGTTAATTTACCTGAAGATTAGGGTCAGTTTGTGTCCATCGTTGCAATTTTTGGCAATAGATTCTCAGATGTATTCAAGTCTAATAAGATTTACCTCCAAGTACAAGTACCGGCCAATTCAAGGGTGTGTCTTAGTAGTATTGTATTGGGTCCATTGCTCCGTTCTTAAAACTCTTTGTTAAACTCAACGCCAAGAACTGCAATTCTATTTCCTTTATCTGCCTACATGACAGTAAATGACAGGGATTTAGGTGATTTACGAAAGCATTTTCTGGTTAAACTGGATAAAGCGAAACAAACTGAGCAGTGAATGATTTGCTTATCTTTTTAGCCAGAAATCTCCTCTGTTCTGTCTTGGCTTATTAAAGCTCTACCACTTATCACCACATACAATAGAATTTATCAGATATGTAGAGAAAATGTAACAAAAGCATATAGAGACAGAAGCGATCATACATTGCTCAATACTTCTTAGGTTCAACTCTATTAAATAGTCCAATATGAGGTCACTAGCCCAAGTAAGAGAATAAGAAAACATACATATAGCAAAACCAGATTTGATCAGATAAATACTTAGCTGAAAAGTGTTCTTTGACACAAATTGGTGTCCCTACAGGGATCTTTTGTGTCCACACGCTTAAAGGTTCATACCTAATAACATGTCCAACTCAAACATGAAACCATAGCAGTTAGTTAATATAAATCAGACTAAAGTAGAATTTTTATGGGAATTATACACACCACGCTATCTACACACAAATACTGAAATCAAGGGAAGACTAGAAAACAACCATAAAGAAAGTAAGAAAATTAAGCAAGGAACCAAGAAAGAAAATAAGGAAACAAGTAAGAAGATAATCAACAGATCAAGGAATCAAGGAAGCTAAGCAGACAACTCAGCTAGGAACGAGGAATAAAGGAAGAGAACAAGAAAAGCAAACATAGGAATGAAGCAAGCACACACACACACACACATTGAACCAAGGAATGAAGCAAGCACACACACACACACATGGAACCAAAGAATGAAGCAAGCACACACACACACATGGAACCAAGGAAAAACGAAAATAAGTAAATAATGAAGGAAGATAGTATATTAAAAAACAATTTACCAAGGAACCGAATTAAAAAAAAAAAAAAAAAAAAAAAAGGAAGCAAGTATATTACGAATCATGGAACAAGTAATAAAGCACACAATTTACCAAGGAAGAAGAAATCAAGGAAGAAAAAGAGAGCAGATAACCAATGAAGGAAACAAACAAATGCATGTAACCAAAGAAAAAAGAAATAAATTAATAGAAAATTTAGAGGTATGTAATTAAGGAAGCACGCAACTAAGCCATGACTAAAAAAACTAAGTACGCAAGTAAGAAAGTAAGGAAGAAAGAAAGCAAGTAAGAAGGAAGTTAGCAAGTAAACAAGAAAGCAAGTATACAAGGAAAAAACGAAAATAAGTAACCAACATATCAAGAAGCAAGTAATGAAGGAAGATAGCAATTCAGAACCAAAATAAAAAAAAAAACAAAAGCAAGCAAGTATATTACAAATCAAGGAATAAGTAATAAAGCACACAACTCACCAAGGAACAAGAAATCAAGGAAGAAAAAGAAAGCAGATAACCAATGAAGGAAACAAACAAATGCATGTAACCAAAGAAGAAGGGATATAAATTAACAGAAAATTTAGAGGCATGTAATTAAGGAAGCTCGCAACTAAGCGAAGACTAAAAAACTAAGAACGCAAGAAAGAAAGTAAGAAGGAAGTTAGCAAGGTATCATATAAGTAAACAAAACAAGAGAGAAAGAATGAAGAAAGGAAGTAGGTAAAGAAGGAAACATGGAAGTGAGATTGAATTGTATAATCAAGTATGCAAACCTATATACCATTCTCTAGTTTCTGAGATATGTCACATAAGAGACTATGAAATCTGTTGCTGCAAAAGAAAAGAGACACAACATCAAACAGTAGAAACAAACTCAAAAGACCAAGAAGAAGAAGAAGAAGAGGATTGATGAGAACATACCTTAAATAAATAAAAGAAAGACAAAAAAACGACCTGAGAAAGTTTGGCTCGAATATGATAGGTCCATGTCCTGTCCACAGCGTGAATGATTTCTAAAAGCATTGTGATCAACTTAGTAGCTTCCTTGGTACAACTGAACAAATCAAGAATATGCACACAAGTTAGAACATATCTTTTAACTTTTCATTTGTTTAAATCATTGGTATGGGATCACACCTTTTCGTAAGGAGCCTTTTGTTCAGTGAACTAGTTCTTCCACTCTTCTCTAGTCTTCTTGACAACATGTACTCATCACCGTTCATAAGCATAGCTTAGCTTCACGATTTCAAATAACAGTAAAAAAGAGACTATAATAATTAAATTTTACTTGACTTACCACAGAAATACTCATGTTTTCTGCTCATAAAGAAGCTCTCCTCTTGTTTACAGGTGATTCTTTCGCTTCCAAAGAAAACAAGAATCCAGTCAGTTCAGATTTCAGCCAACAATTTCTATGCATTAAATTTCACTGCAACAACCCTAAACACAATCAATCTATTTGCTAGGCTAGCATCTAGAAAAAGGTAAACAGATCGACTAAGGTTGGATAAAGACAGGGATATACCTCTTTAAACACGGTGGAACATGACTGAAAAGAACATTTCTAGCATAGCTTTTCTCATTGTCTTTACCGAGAGTCAACTTTTGATTCTCAATGTTGACCAGATTTCTGTCGTAGCAGTTGAACCATATGATGTGTGATAAACTGATTAAAGTAGCTATCTGGTGTGATGATAAAACCGTTGCAATCAAGTCAAAACCTATTCAGTGAAGTCTGATGACAAAGACATAGTCAGACTGTTGCAAGAAACAACAGACCAGAAATATTAAAAGGAAACATGGAAGTAAGTAAACCAATCTACCATTCTCTGGTCTCTGAGATATGTCACCTAAGACTATAAAATCTGTTGTTGCAAAAGAAAAGAGACACAACATAAAACAGTAGAAACAAACTCAAAAGACCAAGAATAAGAAGAAGAAGAGGATTGATGAGAACATACCTTGAATACCTTGAAGAAAGACAAAAACTGACTTGACAAAGTTTGGTTCGAATCTGATAGGTCCATGACATGTCCACCGCCTGAATGATTTCTAAAAGCTTTGTGATCAACTTAGTATAAGAAACCTGAAAGAAAGATTAATAATCAGTATCTCAAACTTTACTAAATTCTGTTTTATTACTTATCTTTTCCGAGCTCGGAAGCTATTCTTGTTTCTCCAACTCAGATTCAAAGCCAAGCTAGTCTTTAAGGTGCTTGTAAATTCCAATTAAGCATACTCCAGAAGGCAACATAGTATAATAAACCTGAAAGAAAGAGCAATAGTCAGTATCTCAAACTTTACTTGAACTGTAATCATCAAAATCATCATCAAATTCTTTTTTATTTTCAGATGGTGACGAAATTACTTATCTTTCCTGAGTCAGATTCAAAGCCAGGCTAGTCCTCCAGAAGGCAACAGAGTAAAACAAAACAAAAAGAAAGAGCAATAGTCAATGTTCCGACAAAGGAAATACATAATCTATTTGCTAGGCTAGCATCTAGAAAAAGGTAAACAGATCTACTAAGGTTGGATAAAGACAGAGATATACCTCTTTAAACACGGGGGAACATGACTGAAAAGAACATTTCTAGCATAGCTTTCCTCATTGTCTTTATTGAAAGTCAAACTTTGATTCTCAATGTTGATCAGATTTCTGTCATAGGAGTTGAACCATATGATGTGTGACAAACTTATTAAAGTAGCTATTTGGTGTGATGATAAAACCGTTGCAATCAAGTCGAAACCTATTCAGTGAAGTCTAATGACAAAGATATAGTCAGACTATTGCAAGAAACAACAGACCAGAAATATTAAAAGGAAGCCCAAGAATTATACCTTAGAAATTTGAGCGATGGGAATTAGCTTTTCTATCAAGCTGAGCAAACTCCAATGATGAGGTTTTCACAGCTTGACAGATGAGGTGGTGACCAGAGAGAGTACTTCCAACTTTTCTCAGCAACGCCGACTCCTCATGAAGCATTGCAGTAAGGTTACCAAAGTTTTGCTGCCATATCAACAGCTTATTACAGTGTTAGTGGTACAGAGGTTCGGTGCACATCATTCAAGTTAGAAAGTTGAAATACCTTCTAAGTAGCTAGCTATGGTTTCACCAATCCTAGCAAGTTACTACCTAGCGAACAATCAAATCGTTTGACCTTCAGCGGAATCAAGAAAAAAAATATAACCACCACCCCCAAACAGCTCCACGGTGCTTTTGAATTGCCTAAAGGAGACCCTGCAAATAATTTTTGTCCAATACCTGCATAAGAGTAGAGCATTGTTAGTACAGCTGATGGTAACATTTACATATCACATTGCTCTAAACACTCAAGTAATGAATATGTAAGTGACTTCCAAGATGTTTATGAACAAATTCAGGCTTCTTCTGTCTAGCAGGTGTGGCTAGAACACATTCCATACAAATATTGTATCAGGCCAGAACGAATGACTATCTGATCCTGGTATTTGCATCAGTAAGCTACTTTTGCAAATTCTCCTGAAAACGTAAAATAAGTAACGAGAATAAGCACCTCTAAAGGCTGCATTGGAATACACAAATGTACATCCAACAAGAGGTTATGCAATTAAAATAATTCGTTACCATACATCAAATAAGGAATTGATTGCACATACACAGTAGAGGTTATTGCAAGACAAGTTTTCAAGGTATATGTCAATTAGAAACACTGATGTCGCTAATGTGATGAAAAGTACACATACCTCAGAAACATACGGCTTGGTTTGAGGAGGCTTCCACTCCCTCACATTCATCAAGCGATCAAACAGATTAAACATGTTTACGGGAATGATGTGAGACCTGTCCAGCTTTTAACCATGAGTCTTTTTCTTAGTGTTATGAGCATCCTGCAAAGAACCCAAATATTGAGACATACTCTTAGTAAAACTTAGAACCCAGACTCAGCTATTAAGACATACTCTTAGTAAAACTTAGAACCCAAACTCAACATAGAAAAGACGCTACCCTTGAGAACAACATACTTCTGTTTCTCATTATAGCGTAAGTAAAGTAGATTTAGATAAATAAACAGAGATGAGAAGAAACAAAACCTCAAAAAGGAATATAAACTAATTAAGCTGCAATACGTCTCTAGAACCTTTTCTAACTAATTAAGCTGGTGACGATATAACTTATCTTTTCTGAGCTTGAAAGCTATTCTTTTTCTCCAAGTCAGATTCAAAGCCAGGCTAGTCCTTAAGGTGCTTGTAAATTCCATATGACCATACTCCAGAAGGCAACATAGTATAATAAACCTGAAAGAAAGAGCAATAATCAGTATCTCAAACTAGACTAAATTCTGTTTTATTTCTTATGGTGACGAAATTACTTATCTTTCCTGAGCATGAGCTATTCCTGTTTCTCTAAGTCAGATTCAAAGCCACGCTAGTCCTCGAGAAGCCAACAGAGTAAGTGAAAACTAAAAGAAAGAGCAATACATAATGCAAGATATGCCTAAAGATTATCTAAATTTTAGGGTCAGTATGTGTCCATCATTGCAATTTTGGGCAATATATTCTCAAATGTATTAAAGTCTAATAATATCTACCTCCAAGTACACGTACCAGCCAATTCAAAGTAGTCTTGTATTGGGTCCACTGCTCCATCCTTGTAACTCTCTGTTAAACTCAACGCTAAGAACTTCAATTCCATTTGCTCCATCTGCCTACATGATAGTTAAAAGACAAGGATTTAGGTGATTAACGAAAGCATATTCTGGTAAACCCGATAAAGCAAAACTAACTAAGTAATGAATGATTTGCTTATCTTTTTAGCCATAAATCTCCTCTGTTCTGTCTTGGCTTATTAAAGCTCTACCACTTGTCTCGAGCTTAAACACATAAGCACCAAATGGCCGGGACGGTGATTTATTTGGCTATGACACTTCGTTACTAACACCATGATGGCCTCTTGATCTCACAGCTATCCTTCTTCTTCTTTTTTCCCTTCTTTTCTTCTTCATTTTTGTGCCAAGCATTGACCGAAAGCAAAAGTCTGAGGAGCAACATAAATGTTCTCAAACCAATCACCAAATACAATAGAATTTATCAGATATGTAGAGAAAATGTAACAAAAGCATATAGAGACAGAAGCGATCATACATTGCTCAATACTTCTTAGGTTCAACTCTATTAAATAGTCCAATATGAGGTCACTAGCCCAAGTAAGAGAATAAGAAAACATACATATAGCAAAACCAGATTTGATCAGATAAATACTTAGCTGAAAAGTGTTCTTTGACACAAATTGGTGTCCCTACAGGGATCTTTTGTGTCCACACGCTTAAAGGTTCATACCTAATAACATGTCCAACTCAAACATGAAACCATAGCAGTTAGTTAATATAAATCAGACTAAAGTAGAATTTTTATGGGAATTATACACACCACGCTATCTACACACAAATACTGAAATCAAGGGAAGACTAGAAAACAACCATAAAGAAAGTAAGAAAATTAAGCAAGGAACCAAGAAAGAAAATAAGGAAACAAGTAAGAAGATAATCAACAGATCAAGGAATCAAGGAAGCTAAGCAGACAACTCAGCTAGGAACGAGGAATAAAGGAAGAGAACAAGAAAAGCAAACATAGGAATGAAGCAAGCACACACACACACACACATTGAACCAAGGAATGAAGCAAGCACACACACACACACATGGAACCAAAGAATGAAGCAAGCACACACACACACATGGAACCAAGGAAAAACGAAAATAAGTAAATAATGAAGGAAGATAGTATATTAAAAAACAATTTACCAAGGAACCGAATTAAAAAAAAAAAAAAAAAAAAAAAAAGGAAGCAAGTATATTACGAATCATGGAACAAGTAATAAAGCACACAATTTACCAAGGAAGAAGAAATCAAGGAAGAAAAAGAGAGCAGATAACCAATGAAGGAAACAAACAAATGCATGTAACCAAAGAAAAAAGAAATAAATTAATAGAAAATTTAGAGGTATGTAATTAAGGAAGCACGCAACTAAGCCATGACTAAAAAAACTAAGTACGCAAGTAAGAAAGTAAGGAAGAAAGAAAGCAAGTAAGAAGGAAGTTAGCAAGTAAACAAGAAAGCAAGTATACAAGGAAAAAACGAAAATAAGTAACCAACATATCAAGAAGCAAGTAATGAAGGAAGATAGCAATTCAGAACCAAAATAAAAAAAAAAACAAAAGCAAGCAAGTATATTACAAATCAAGGAATAAGTAATAAAGCACACAACTCACCAAGGAACAAGAAATCAAGGAAGAAAAAGAAAGCAGATAACCAATGAAGGAAACAAACAAATGCATGTAACCAAAGAAGAAGGGATATAAATTAACAGAAAATTTAGAGGCATGTAATTAAGGAAGCTCGCAACTAAGCGAAGACTAAAAAAACTAAGAACGCAAGAAAGAAAGTAAGAAGGAAGTTAGCAAGGTATCATATAAGTAAACAAAACAAGAGAGAAAGAATGAAGAAAGGAAGTAGGTAAAGAAGGAAACATGGAAGTGAGATTGAATTGTATAATCAAGTATGCAAACCTATATACCATTCTCTAGTTTCTGAGATATGTCACATAAGAGACTATGAAATCTGTTGCTGCAAAAGAAAAGAGACACAACATCAAACAATAGAAACATACTTAAAAGACCAAGAAGAAGAAGAAGAGGATTGATGAGAACATACCTAAAATAAATAAAAGAAAGCCAAAAAACGACCTGAGAAAGTTTGGTTCGAATCTGATAGGTCCATGTCCTGTCCACCTCCTGAATGATTTCTAAAAGCTTTGTGATCAACTTAGTAGCTTCCTTGGTACAACTACAAACCAAAATTCCCAATGAACAAACGATCTTGGAAAAAAAAAAAAATCATATGGGTAACACTCGGCGAGAAAGAAGCACATAATTGTACCTTTTTGTGATGGTGGTGATAAGACACGTACTTATCAGTCCTTGAGCCTTCCATAGAAGCGAGAGTAGCGGGAAATTAGGGTTTATCCCCAAACATCCGAATTACTTTATTCTGCACAGAATTTCAAGCCAATATCTGAAAATTAGATGGATTCAATCAAAAATTCAAAACCCAAGTTTGCATAACAATAGCGTTTCCAAATAGCCATAGATTTTAGAAATCACCATGAATCAATTCATATCTCGCTATGATTATGTGATATGACTAGAAACAATCAACAAATTACGATTACATGTCCCTAATCTATCAATCGTTAATCGGCACTAAAATAGAAAATCAAACCCTGAACAATAGATAAAAAGCGATTCAAAATCTTGAATCTAGTCACGAAAAAGCGAAATTACAGAGATAAATCACACGAAATTTGAGAGAAAGCCAAAAGAACTTGAATATTCTTCCGACTATATACTTATGACTACGATCAACGAAATTACAACTACGATCCCTAATTTATCATTCAATTGTTATCGGCACTAAAATCTCAAACAAAACCCAGATCAAGAGATAAAAAGCGATTCAAAATCTTAAAAACAGAGACGATAAATCACACGAAATTACAGAGACAATTCACACGAAATTGAAGAGAAAACCAAAAGACCTTTGATATTCTTCAGAAAAATCCTTCATACAAAGAAAAGCAAAAGAGAAATTGGATTCGAAACATACTGTCCATGAAGCGAGAGAAGATGTCCCAAGCGATCTTCTTCGAGAATTCGAACGGCTATTTTTCCGTTGTCTTCCTTTCTTCGACTCTTTATATAATGATTCAATTTTATGCCGTTAAGCTTAATAGATCATTGATATCTCACGATTTCAGATTTTTGAATAAGTAAAAAGCCCAAAACGACAAGGCCCATTCCAAGAATAAAAATCCACGAGGACGACTGGTCGGTGCGATATCTTATTTTTTATTTTTATTTTTTTTTTAATTTATCAATTTGTTACAACTTTGACAAGCAATTTTTCTTCTAAACAGACTCTTTTTTTTTAATTTTTTGGTCATTTTGGTCCAAATTTAATTAACATGGTTACTTGCTGAATTATGGATATTAGATGGGTATAAGTTTAATTTTGGGTACAAATTTTGTTATTGAACTAATTCACCATTTTCTTTAATAGCCTGCCCATTCTATTTTTTTCTTTTTAAAGTTTTTAATTTTTAATTGGTTTGAAATGCATAATGGACATATTTAAATTATATAAAAAAATTATCTTTCCATAATAGGCTTGACATGCATTATGGACATATCTTTTATTTAATTGACTAGCAACAGCTATAAGCGCAAAATAATCTCAATAGATTTGTGGAAATATTCTCAAAATGTCAAGTAAAAAGGTATTAGTAGCATTTGAGAACACATATCAAATAAAAGATAGAGAACACAAATCCAAATAAAACAAAGCTTAATTAAAAGAACCCACTTCTTTGTTTTTCTACAGTTTCTCCTTGTAATGAAAGATCTCGGTTTTAATGAGAAGTGGATATCATGGATTATGGGCTGTGTGACTTCTTTATCATATTCAATATTGATTAATGGGCAACTTTTTGGGCACATTATACCATAAAGAGGAATTAGACAGGGAGATCTTTTATCACCTTTCTTATCTGTGTTGTGTACTAAGAGCACCAGCAATGGTGTTTCTAATGAGGCTCTTAGATCAAAACTCTTAGAACAAAAGCCCAAGATTAAATCAAAACTCTTAATAATGCTAAGGATCATTCCTTATTTAAGAGATTTTAGAGTTACTAAGAGGTCCTGACGTGTCAGCTTACCATTGGTTGATTTAAATTTTAATTAAGTATCTTTTTTGGGCTGAAGATGAGTTTCATGTTCTTGTTTTCTCTCTGCTGATAATCTTCACGAGACCTAAATTGATCGCCGTTTATCACTTAAATACAAGAACTTTCCGCTTTATCCTTTGATTCCTCTATTTTATCCTTTGATTCCTCTACTAATTCAATTATTCTTCTATGTTCAAATATTAAGATGAGATTTTATTGTCCAGTTTAAAGGTAGCATTGCTTTGTCAAGCTAAAGTATTATAGTAGATTCATTAAGCCATTTGCATCCATCTTTTGTTTCTTCACCCCAAAATGTGTTTATCAACACTTAAACACCAAAATTTGGCACGAATCAAGCTAACAACTAATCGTTATTCCGATTTTTGATTTGTAATTTTTATATGCTTTTATGTCTTGTATGTTTAAAATTTTTAGGAAATTGTAATAATTATTAAGTTTTATCAAATAAAAATGTTTATAATTTTTCATTTTAAAAATAATATTTTTTTTAAGAAACCCACTTAAAGATTCTACCATTGGACACAATTTTTTTTAAGAATTCAACATAAACTCTTAATTTTGAAATTGTCATAATTTATAATTAAAAAAATATTTAAGAGTCCTTTTAAGGACTCTACCATTGGGCTTGCTCTAAGGCTTTGATTCATATTTTAAACAAGGCTGAAAGGAGAGGTAAAATTTATAGTATTAAGTTTAATAATGCAGGACCTACGGTGAACCACCTGCTCTTTGCTGATGATACTCTCCTCTTATGCAAAGCTAAGCAAGATGAATGTGAAGAACTTATGCAGTGCTTATCTACTTATGGTCATCTTTCAGGTTAAGTGATTAATTTCAAAAAGTCGGCAATCACTTTTGGGGCCAAGATTGAGGACGATACTAAAGATTAGGTTAAGTCAAAATCAGGTATTCATATCGAATGAGGATTTGATTGTGGGCGACACTTTTTTGTATTGATGATTTTGTTTTGGGTAATTTTATATAAATACAGTGGCGGGGACAGGATAATTATCTAATGGTATAAAATATTTTTTAATCAAAAATTTCAAGCTTATTAAAAACGAAGTAAAATATTATCATAAAATTATATCATAAAAACTCACATGCTTACTCATATCTTGTAATCTTTTTATCATTTGCTTTGTTTATGACATTGTTAATAACATGTGCAATGGCAAATCGTCTTTTGACAAAAACATGTATTGATTCTAAGGATTGTAGTACCAACAGGTAAGATTGCTTACTCAATTGCTACATCAGAGTCAATTGCTACGTCATTTGAATTATTTTCTTTGTTTAGATTTATACATTTTCACATAGTTTAAATATTATATAAGATAATATTTTTCTCTAAATATTTTCATGTTTTAGATATGTTAAACCATTTTTCTAAAATTTAAAGAATTAAATCGAGCTTCAGTTTTCTCTCTTTTTTTATTGTACTTTTTAAAATAGTACTTCCTAAATTTTTAGTTTAATTCAGTAATATGTGTACACACAGAAGTACTCCGTAAAACTAGAAAAAAAATAAGATGAACATAGAAGACCAAATTTTAATATAAAATAAAACTCAAGAAAAACGTACAAGTACAAATATCTATGAACAACTATGGAACTTAGAGATTGAACCCATTGTATATAAAACATTGTTATTTTAACTTGACACAAAATTTATAATTTTTTTGGATAGTCCATTGTTATTATTAAAATTTTGAAACATGAATAGGTTTTGTAGATCTAAAAACTTAGTGAAGTATCTAGCCACAACATAGATTATTTATGGATAAGCGTTATAATATTTTCTTAGAAAATCAGTAGTATACATGCTCACATATAATCAGTAATATACACAATGGAATGATGAAAAGAGGTTAGCAAACTAAGTTTTCAAAAGAGCATATTTAGTTAATCTATATATATATATAATGGGAGAGTTTTCTCTCCTCTTAAGGTGTCCATCTAAGCATCCACCTAAGCAACACTATTACTTTTACATTAAAGTATATTTAAAATACTCATTTAGTGCATAATTATGCTACTTATAATTAATATAAATTTTAATTCAATAAAAAACGAATTAGGAAAAATAAATGAAATTTCAAAATAGTAAAAACAATACTATGAAAATTGTATTATTAATAAAATTTAATTTAAGTTTTTTAAAAATTAAAATTTATCATATTTCAAAGTTTTGAATGTGTTAATCAGTTTTAGAATGAAATAAGATTAAATGCATGGTATATAAAAAAATAATGAGAAATTGTTAAAAATGCCTCTTTTTCAATACCCCTTTTCAAAAATGCCCCCTTTGAGAGTCCATTTTTAAGTTTGCCCTCTTTTAATTTTTAATGACCATTTTACCCTTATTTGAAACAAAATTAGGTCCACAAAATACAAAATATTTTTTGGCGGGAAAAGTGATCCCGCAATTTTCCCGCCAAAACACTTGTAAAAAACCTTTAAAATACCTTGTAAAATTTTCCCGTAAAATTTTTTCCCGCCAAAAAATTTTCCCGCCAAAAAATTTTTTTTGCGGGAAAAGTGATTCCGCAATTTTTTTTTTTGGCGGAAAAATTTTTGGCGGGAAAAATTTACAAGGTATTTTAAAGGTTTTACAGAGTATTTACAAGTGTTTTGTAAGGTTTTACAATGTATTTTAAAAGGTTTTACAAGGTACTTATAAGGTTTTATAAGGTATTTATAACTTGTAAAACCTTATAAAAAATTTGTAAAACCTTATAACTTGTAAAAACCTTATAAAATAGCTTGTAAAATCTTATAATATCTTATAAATACCTTGTAAATACGTTGTAAAACCTTTTAAAATACATTGTAAAACCTTATAAATACCTTGTAAAAAACCTTTAAAATACCTTGTAAATTTTTGGCGGGAAAAATTTTCCCGCCAAAAATTTAACGCCAAAAAAATTGCGGAATCACTTTTTCCGCAAAAAAAATTTTTTGGCGGGAAAATTTTTTGGCGGGAAAAATTTTACGGGAAAATTTTACAAGGTTTTTTAAAGGTTTTTTACAAGTGTTTTGGCGGAAAAATTGCGGGATCACTTTTCCCGCCAAAAAATATTTTGTATTTTGTGGACCTAATTTTGTTATTTTCCTTATATATTTGTGATATCTTTTATTAAAAGAAGGGTAATTTAGTCATTTTGTACATAAAAAGGGGTATTTTTAAAAATGGACAGCCAAAGGGGGCATTTTTGAAAAGGGGTATTAAAAAAGGGGCATTTTTGTGAGTCTCCCTAATTTTAAAGAGGAAATAAAATTTAAAGTTAAACATTAGTTTCTAAAAATAATATACTACAAAATTTTTTATTTATTATTAATAATAAAAAAAAAAATGAAATATTTAAAAATAATAAAAACAATACTATGAAAATTGTATTAGTAATAATAATATAATTCATTGTTTTGAATTTTGAATGTGTTGATGAGTTTTATAATAGAAGTAAGATTAAATGCATGGTATAGTAAAAAATAATTTATATAACTCTACTTATTAAATTTTAAACTGAAAACAAAATTTAAAGTCAAACATTAATTTCTAAAAACAATATACTAAAAATATTTTTATTTATTTAAAAAATTTTACTTAAGAAAAATTAAAAGTTTACTTAACTCAAAATAAAATTGAAATCTAAGACGAAGACATTTTAAGGCTCACACTTTTTTGTGAAATTATGAAGAAGAAAAAAATCTCAAACGTCTTAATATTATAATCCATCTTCTCAAAAAAAAAAAAAAATCAATGGTCATATTATTCATGAGTCTATAACAAAATATACAAAAAGTAATGTGTACACTGTTTAAAAAAGATGATACATAATTTGTGTAGCATATCTCGGAGAAAATTCTATTCTCAAGTGGAACTACAATTCTATAACATGATCAGTAGAAAAACAAGTTTGAGATTTCATCAATTGAATAAAATAATATTAAAATAAAATTAGTGGAAACAACATATTTAAAGTACACCAAGGTTTTTTTGATAAGAGTATAAGACGATATTTATTTTACATCACAAAATTAATATCTCAAAATAACAAAAAAAGGTGCACTAAGGAGTGAAGTCATGTTATTTAAGTGTTGGATGTGTACGTATTGTGAAAAGCAAAAACAATAACATTTTAATGAAGAAAATTTTAAGCGCAATTAGACTTTTTAAAATAGTCGACTATACAATCTTCAAAATAAATATTTTTCTCAAAAAAATATCAAAATGTATACTTGGAAATGAAATACAACATAGATGTTAGTCAAATCTTCTAAAATGTAGATTTATCTTCAAATGTTGTGATTATAAGAATTTGACCTCTATTATTTTTATAGAATGCAAATTTATAATTATTACCATTATACTAAGAGATTTATCGTCAATAATTCAATATACAACTTATGTATAATTAATCAAATGACAGTAAAAAGAGAGAGGCAAACAAATACTACATATATGAATGCGGTAAGTTTTAGATTATTTTTAATACTTACCGTCTTCGTATATTATTATTAATGCTAAGTTGTTTTTATATAATTATTTTATTATAAATATTTTAGGGAATTTAATATGTAAACCACTACGATATCAACAAATAAAGTATTTAATTTTTTGTCACTTATATTCTTTTAAAACGTTTGTCACTTATATTAAAGTCATCTTTAATTATTCTCAACATTCTCACTAATTTTACTGCTAACAATTTATTACTGACTAATGTGATTCATTGAATTTATATATTTTAGACAAAAAAGTTTAAGAATATATTTCTTAGAAGAATATAAATGGTAAATTTTATGTATTGAAATCTTTGAAAGCAATACATTCTTTATTTCTAATTAGGAGCCTTTGGGCCTGTAGGCTTATATATCCTCATGGCGAGGCCTACACCATTTAATATAACTTTACTTTCCTTTGGAGAATATATCATTTCCAACGCGAATCGCACATGTAACCACCAAAATCCCTATATTTTTGGTAATCAAGGAGCTTAACCAATAGGTCAACTCATCGTTTGGTCGATTCATTCTCTATACCTAAAAATAAACATATTTTTTCAATAACATGCATAATGCAAGTTTACATGTATGTAACACATTGACAACATTATCCTAAATTTGTAGACTAGAATTGTGATTAAAAAAAAAAAAAAAAAAAACAAAACACTTCAAAATATGAAACAAAATAGTAGCTAAAACATAATTTACATAATACTAAACCCACGGAACGCGTGTCATTGTCTAGTTTCCTTTAATGACATTGTCATGACTATAAGAAAACAATGCCATATCCTACCAATTTTCTTAAGAAAATGTGGTAGAAAATCCTTTCTACTATTTGCCTACGATTTTCCTACTAAAAATTATTTTCATAGGAAATTGGAAGTAAACTTTCAACGACTAGTAATCGTGAAAAAATCGTAGAAACTTTTCTACGAAAATCCTACAAAATATAGAGTGTAAGAAAATTCATAGGAAATCGAATGCAAATGTTGCGTTTAACAGCCAAGCATACATACAAACGCAATTTCCTTTTTGGTCAAAAATCATTCATAAATTTTAGACAAATATATAGTTTTTTTTTTTTTTTCAACTGTAAGGCACTTGCTATATTTGCTTTGTTTATTTGTTAACCGGAGAATTTTAGGTGAAACCCAGACTAATCTCTGAGTTTAGGAAGTTATGTGTTCTTACCACGTAAAACATTTACAATGATCAACCACGATTAATAATTGCATTGGGAGGGTGGTCTTCTTTTTTTTTTTTTATGCTAAAGCATTTCGTAGTAAGAAGACTTAACTTTCTCTCCACTAACATTAATTAACCACTAGATCACCATGCGTTGAGTTGGTTTATATATATTTTACTATTTTTCGTCTATGCTTTTTTTTAATAAAGAAACTTAATTTTGAATATTATTAAAGAAAGGAATACATTTCTTTCTCTTTTGGCGGCTTTAAAAGATAAGACATTTCCTTCTTGTATGTCCTAGAGTCTTCTTGCGCTAGTTAATATTTTGATCGAAGAATAGATTAATTGTGGGTCATATAATCTAATTGCTAAATAATTTTTGATGGAGACTCAAAGTATACACGTATATGTAGATTTGTTAAAAGCCATAATGAAGAAAGGACAAGGAAACTATTAAGCTTGGCCAACAAGGTAGATTTCACTTTCCGTAACAAAGACGTGTCCAAAGAAGATTCAGTGAATTCCTTCATCATTCCCTTATAAATACTAAAAAAATGACCTGATATGAAGACTCAAAATAACATTAAAACTCGACACTTAAGTTTCAGACCTCCTAAAACATGTCTCTCTTCACGTCCTTCTTTGCTTGTTTTGTCCCAAGATCTAGTGTACGGGTTAACACAACCAGAGCCGGCCATGAGTACAAGCCAACCAAGCTGGTGCTTGCGGCCTTTTTAAATATATGTATTTAATCGGCCCCAAATTTACGGAAAGATCCATTAGCTCTGCTGGAAACATTGTACTAACCTAGTGTTGAGGTCTTCGGTTCAATACCCCATGAGGGAGATATTTTTTAAATTTTTTTTTTAAAGGAAAAGTCAGCAAAAAAAATTATTTTTGCTTGGAGCCACCAAAATCTCTGGGACGGCTCTGAACACAACCGATACTAACTTGGAAGTCTTGTCTTTGAAGAAACCGAAAAGCAAAACTGAGTCTTCGAGAACTCCCACGATCGTCGTCTCTTATTTTCCAGTAGGATCCAACCTTTCCCGTATGTAGAAAACATAATGGATGAAAGGTTAGATCTTGTAGTGTGAGCACTGAGAAGACAGTGACACGACCAAGAAAGGATATGTGGATACTGATACTATTGATCTTGTCCAGTTTTATTCATGCCCCTTTTGTTCGTTTGATTACGTCCAATCAAAGAATCGGCTTATGATCGACAATTTTTGTATTGATTTTGTTTTGTGTAAATATGTATATATCGAACTAGTAAATAATATGTGCAATGGCACATTGGCACCACAAGTTGTTTTAAAGTTTTATCTTAATTACTATATAAAATAATTAGTTTCTCTAATTTTTTCAGGTTTTACATATGTTACTTAATAATTTTATCTTAAACTATTTTTTGCTTAAATGATTAAATGAAACTTTAATTTTTTTTCCTTTCTAAAAGTATACTTCTTCCAAAATAATATTTTTCCAGTTTAATGAAACAATATATTTACATAAATACTATGTATATAGAATAAGAAAAAATAAGATGAAAATAGAAAACCGTGTCTAGGATTTAACTCCCGGACAATACGATCTATTAACAAATATGCAGCTTAGTGGAGGCAAGTTTACATGAGATCTCCAGCGTTGTACAATTAGAGTCGTTCGCCATGAATCTACGCATTGAAGGTGTCCATCATAAGCATGGAGAAGGAAGTATCGTCTTTCGTGTGTCCATTATAAGCATGGAGAAAGAAGTGTCGTATGTCAGGAATCTAATAGGGTCGAAAGGATTTTTCCATAGTAGAATCGTCTATGAAACATTTCTCATAATTTGCAATAAATTATAAATCAAGACGTTAAAAAAACATTAAAAAAATCAAGTATAGAAAATCAAATTTATTTTCTTATAGAGACCCAAAAGTACAATATAAAAAAGCAGCTATGAAAAACTATGAAAGTTTAGAGGTTGAACACTTTTTATTTAAAACATTGTTATTTATTGTTTTATGTAAATTAACCTAAAATATTCTAATTCGAAATGCGTAATTTATAACTTTTTACGATACTCCTTTGTTGTTATTAAAACGTTGAAACATGAATAGTTTTTCTATAACCGTGAGAGAGCTCCCAAGGTGCTCCATTCTAAATTGGCTCTTTTCCGACATGCGATTTGACGAGAGTAGTTTTTAGAGCTTGGTGATGATTTCATTGGAGGCTCAATTTCGTGGGAGAAATAGCGTCGGCTTGTCTTAAATCTCGGCGATTACACCTTCCCAACGTTCTCACCCACTATGGGTTGCTTGAGGACGGTAAACTGAGCTTGAGTAAGGCTCCTATCGGTGTTTCTCGGCGGCTCTCTTTGAGTTCCATTTTCGGTGGTGCTTCTGCTTGTTTAGCTTTAAGCAGCGGAAAGGTTCTCCTATTGAAAGTGGTGGGTAGTTGCTTGGTATGACAAACCTTGCTTTGATTGTGGCTTCCTGGAATTTTCTTGCTAAATTAACCATAACGACTAAGTTTAACTAATAATAGTTGATATAAAAAAGATTCAATTGATCATCTTGACCTTTAGCTTTTAACATTTTTATTGATTTTTTTGAGTTTGAACTTTATGGTATTTGATTATATTTCTATGTTAAATTCAAATTTTAATTTGAAATAAGTGAATATATTGTTAGTTTTCTTTTTAAAATGAATGAAACTATACAATTAGTACTCCCTCAATTTCAAAATATAGGATGTTTTAGATAAAAGCACATATTTTTCTTTAAAATTATCATTTAATATTTGATTTAAAAAGAATCAACCAATTACGAAAAAGACTGCAAATTTAAATAGTCACAATATATCAAGTATATTTTAAATTTTCATTAAAAAAATTTCTAAAACAATTTATATTTTGAAATATATAAAAAAAAACTTAAAACATCCTATATTTTAAAAGGAAGTAAAATATAAAATTAATAATTGTTATCACCTATGCCCTGCCTAGGCTCCGATTAGTTGTTCTAAGCGATTGTCCCCTATTTAATGTCTAGTTACTACCTAGCAATTTTTTGAACCATTTAAGTATACGAAGATTAAAAAATAAAGTATATGAAGAACTGAAGATTGTAAGAAGATTAGGAAGGACCACGAAACTATTAAGCTTGCCAACCAAGGTTAATGTCAGTGTCCAAAAAGAGACGTGTCCAAAGTTGATTCAGTGACTTACTCCATCATTCCTTTATATATTACATTAGAGAAAGTCCCACGTGTTGCGTAGGTTATAATTTAATTAGTGAAATTTATTATAATATGTGGCTTAGTTTAAATTGAGATATGCTTAGATGAATTATTATTTTTTGGTAAGCAACGGGGAGACCTTGTCTCCCCGCAATTATTACAAAACTAAAAATAAAATAATTTCGGATGAGTCTTGGAAACTCAGTTTCTCGAGCATCATCCCGAACCAGCATCCCGAACCAGCCCCTCCACAGACATCGGGGCCGACTCTAATAAATAAAAGCCTAATGGCAAAGAAAAAGCATGGTTAGCTAACCCGTCCGCAAGACGGTTAGTCTCCCTATATACATGCTTAGATGAATTATGAAATAGATTATTTTTATTCGGTAGTATTTAAAGTAAATATCTTTATATAGCTTCTAAAAAAAAAAATTTGTTGTAAACTACTAATTGAATATGGTAGATCTTTTATAAATATATTATAAGATTAGGACAACAAATTTATTGGCTTTGGAATAACAATTCGATTTTATTAATTAAAATTAGTTATTTGAAAAAAGTCAAAATAGTTATCTAACAAAAAAAAAAGAATTGAAATCAGTTATAGAAATAATTTTTTTTCTACATGAAAAAGCTTGGAAAAATATATTGAAAAAGTATATATTCCATGTAGTGTGTGATAATAAATATCTTTTAAACTGGAAATTAGGTTTTGTATTAGGGTTGACCCAACAAATAAAACAACGGCATATGGAATGTTGTTGATTTAGTTGAACTGGTCTTATCATATTTTATGTATGGTTTTTAAACTATTGTATTTCTAGTCATCATAGATCCAATCATTTTAGGAATAGATCATATCCCCTTGGCTTAGGGCATATCTCTTGTTTAGAGGACCAAAAGAGAAATTTAGCTTTTTCTATATAAGAGGAGACACAATCTCATTATTATCACTTTAAATGTAAAGTATGATTAAGTTGTACTACAATGAAAACTGTTTAGTTATAATCTACAAACATTTTTCCTTTAAGATGTTTAATCACTTTTTATAAGAAAATTTTGAACATTTAAACCAGATATTAATGTCTAACTTGCTTTCACATAGGTCAAGAAGGATAATATATTTTGTCTTTGCAATATATACTTTTTGTTTTCATAAAATGCTAAATTTTTGAGAACTGAACATTTGCTAAAAGACATTATCATCATAAGTCATAGTAACCTTTTTTATTTGCGTCAAAACATTAATATTAATTTATCAAGCCATTACACAAGAGTTGATTTAGTCATCTAGGTGGATCGACAGAGGCTGAATAGAAATCAGAATGATTACAACCATATTTTGCTAGAGAATGGGATACTCTATTACAAGAGCGCTTTGCGAAATTAAACTGGACTGATGTGAACTTGGACTTCCAAAAGTAGATATCATGCATAAAGTTTGATATTTCGCAGCTTTGTGTATCCTTTGACCGCGCCAATTCGTACTTCACAATCTCCTTCAAATATTACTGATTGGAATCCTCGTATCCAAGACATATTAGACCATTTTAGTTAATATTCTGCTCAATTGATTTTGTACAAGTCAGTTTTGATTAAACAAAATAAAATAAAACATGACAATTTCTACAATGATGTTTCCCCCCACCAAAATAATAAATTTTTTCAGTAAAAATACATTTCTCAATCGAAATATATTCATCCCTAAAATCCAAAAACTTATTTGCATGCTTTTTCTCTGAACTGATTCTTTTTTATTCATGCATATGATTATATATTATTCTAATTGATTTTGTGATTACCTTTATTTTATTTTTACCAGGTAATGTTGCTATAAAGTTAATAAGTGAAATTGTTTAAGTGTAAATTAATATAAAAATCTAAAGGTTTTCTGACATTTAAGAAATATTTAAATATTAAATATTATTAGAAGACAATCCCAAAATAAGATTGTTATTGAAATATTTATTGTAAATAATTTAGTAAAAGTATGTATAAATGTTATACTATAAAATGAGAATATATTTGATTTTATTTTTTACTTTGAATAATGAAGAAAAAAATTCATAGGAATTTATTATAAAATTAAATCTAAAATGATGTATTTGAGTCTTAAAGAAAAACTTAAGACATTTTTAAGTCATTGATTAAAAAATTTATTAATTTCATTCATTAGAATTTTAAAAAGATGATACATGCCAAAATTTTGGGAGACACGTGTCTTCTTAGTTTTGTGGAAACTATAACACCCCGGTTTCAGGAATATGGTGGTGCATGCGGAGAGGTTTAAAAGAATCGATTTGGCCACCTATGTCACCAAAGTGCACTTATCTTTTCGGTCAATCGTCCTGAAAGAACTCCACAGTTAAGCGTGCTTGGGCTAGAGTAGTTTCACGATAGGTGACCTTCCGGGAAGTGATTGTCGGAACTGTGTGAGTGAGGACAAAACACAGGGAAAGATCATGTGGTGATTTGTAGGGTCGGTAAACAAGTCTTTAAAGCCTCTCGGACGTAGCGGACCGACCGTCGGACAGGGTGGGCCCATGGGCCCGAGAGAGAACGTGGAGCCCACTGGTAGGGACGGTCATGGCGTTACAAGTGGTATCAGAGCCGAATCCAAACGAGTGTGGAGTCAAGAGGGCTCCCACCGTAGGGGGTAACGGTCTTGGTGCGCAACGAGGACGTTGCGATCAGTTAGTGGGGGTGAATTGTAACACCCCGGTTTCAGGAATATGGTGATGCATGCGGAGAGGTTTAAAAGAATTGATTTGGCCACCTATGTCACCAAAGTGCACTTATCTTTTCGGTCAACTGTCCTGAGAGAACTCCACAGTTAAGCGTGCTTGGGCTGGAGTAGTTTCAGGATGGGTGACCTTCCGGGAAGTGATTGTCGGAACTGTGTGAGTGAGGACAAAACACTGGAAAAGATCATGTGGTAATTTGTAGGGTCGGTAAACAAGTCTTTAAAGCCTTCCGGACGTAGCGGACCGGCCGTCGGACAGGGGTGGGCCCATGGGGCCGAGAGAGAACGTGAGGCCCACTGATAGGGACGGTCGAGGCGTTACAGAAACATTACTTTATTATTTAAGAGAAAGTTAAAAAGTGAAATTGTTTAACTGTAAATTAATTATAAATGTAATGATTTTCTGGTATTTAATAAAAATTTAAATATTAAACACTATTGGAAGAAATTCCCAAAATAAGACAGGTATTAAAGTAATTTATTGTAAATAATGTAATAAAAGCATGCATAAATATTATACTATAAAATGCGGATATATTTGATGTTATTTTTTACTTTTTTTAATGAGAAAAAAGGTTACAAGAAAATCTTATATAATTAATTCTATAATTATGTATTTGAGTCTAAAAAAAAAGTAAATACATTTTTATGTTATTGATTAAGAAAGAAATAAATTTTATTCACTAGACTTTAAAGATGAAGAAATATGTCAAAATTTTGGAAGACACGTGTTATCTTCTTAGAACATGAATTTTGTTTGAAACTTTAATTTATTATATAAGATTATCTGGCATGTATTATGTACAGTAGCTCAAATTAACATAAAAACTCAACACTGTAGTTTTAAAACTCCAAACATGTCTTTCTTCACGCTCTTCTTTGCTTGCTCTGTCCCAAAATATAGTTCACGGGTTCACACAACCGATACTAACTTGAAAATCTTGTCTTTAAAGAAACCAACAAACAAAACCGAGTCCCCAAGAGCTCCTACGCTCGCTGTCTCTTATTTTCTACTAAACTCTAATCTTTCCCGTCTGTAGAAAATAGAAAGATGAAAAGTTAAATTTTGTAGTGTGAGAAAACAGTGACACACGAGCAAGAAAGGATATGTGGCTGCTGTTACTATTGATCCAATCCAATATTTATATTTTATTTTTGTTCGTTTGAATTTGTAATAGACTAAGACCACCAATCAAAGAATATTCTGCTTATGGTCAACAGTTTTGTGTATTGATTTTGTTTTGGATAATTATGTAAATGTCGAGTTAGTTTATTAATATCATGTGCAATGGAAAATTGTGCAAGTGGAGGGAGGGAAGTTGATCGAATATGATCCTTTATATTATAAAGCACAAGTCACTTGTGCAATCAAATGTTGACATTTGGCAATTCATTAAAAAAAATACAAATAAAAATAAAAATAAAGAAACATATTAAAGAAAAAAAATTAAACGGAAAAAGTAATTAACGGCCTAAATCCTCATTCTAATCCTCATTCTAAAAATCCCTAATTTTTCTCATCCTAAACTACCACGATTTCTGAAACCGTTTCCGGCTTCCTCTACCATAAAACTCAAGTGGAACTGTAATGCATCTTTACTTCTCTCCCTCGCATCTCTTGCATCGATTTATTTAATTCATCGATAGAGGCTTACAAACTTCTCTTAATCTCAATTCCATCAGCTCTATACTTTTCCACCTAAAATATATGTGATCTTCTTTGCTAGAAACCAAATGAAGATGTCATTGGATTATACTCAAGTTCCTAACTGAATCTATAGAAAAATATTGAATGGGAGAAAAGCTCTAACTTCCCGAAGTTGCGAAGTCATGTCAAAGATAAACGTGGAATAACTCTCAGCACTGAAGTTATTATTGTGGATGAAAAGGTAACAAAAATCTGTTGTTTGGTTACACTGATTAGTTTACAAGCACACTCGTGTACATGTGTTTAGATCTTATACAAATACACACATAAGCATTTCACAATTTATTTGTAATAGATGGATAAATTAAAACATTAGTGAAACGATAGTTGATTCTAAAAGTCATGAAATGTTCATGATCTACAGGAAGGAGAGTGTTACACACCACATTATCATGTTGCTGAAATTGCAGCAGTGAAACTACGGAGGTGACTTCTTCAGACCATCCGTCAAAACAGTAGGATAATTTAACTTATATATAGATCTCAGGTGAGTAATAGAAGCATGTTTAATTAGAACGTTGCATTAATAAAATTTTCATTGCTTGGCTATAATTCTTTAGATAATGGCATTATATGCATGGATCTCAAAGTTAAGTTTATTTAACAAAAAAAAATTGTGCTTGGTAATCTAAAGCCACGTTATAGTTTGATAAATCTATTTTTGTTAACATTGACTACATTGCTCTTAATTATACTATATGTAAATGTCTGTCACTTTTGTTTTAGATTTACTAGCTATTTTTGCCCCAAAAAAAAGAGGGTTTACTAGCTATCAAGCAGTATTGAGAAATGAATTGTTTTATATCAAAACTATGTGCAAGCCAAAAAAACACATATATCTATCTAGGGTGCTCTGCTCCACTCCAACTCTACAGTATGAAAAGTAAAATATGTTTTTTAGTCTCATGTTTAGCAGTTTAGGTATAACAACATTGTGAGGATTCAAACCAGAAGAAGAATCAAGGAGCAGTAGAGGGAAAAAAAAGACAAGTTGACTAAGAAAAAGAAAAGAAAAAAAAAAGAAGAAGAAGCAAAAGATGATTTACGAGCTCTTATTAAATAGCAGGAAAATATACTTTTACAGATTATTGAAATTCTGGTTATTGTGAAGTATAAATATTTTAGACTATATATTTCTTCTTCTTCTTTTCTTTTATTCTTTCAATTTTTCATATTCGTTTTCCAAAAAAAATTGATTTTTGCTCTAATAGAAACAAAAATGAACTCCCGTGCATCGCACGGGGCTAATACTAGTACTCAGATAAAGTACCACAAGTTGTGTCCACAATATCATATC
The DNA here is from genome assembly GCA_905216605.1 of Arabidopsis arenosa. NCBI lineage: Eukaryota > Viridiplantae > Streptophyta > Magnoliopsida > Brassicales > Brassicaceae > Arabidopsis > Arabidopsis arenosa. The sequence continues at coordinate 13,668,780 of LR999453.1, read as the reverse complement.
GTGCATGTGGTCAAGTTTTTTTTTTTGTCAACTGAGAATATATTTGATATTTCAAAGTTTCCAACAGGATTACAAGTATTGCACAAAGCCACACGGCTAGGGAATAAGTTAGCCTATTCTAGCACCATCTCCAGAAGCAACAGGAGCAGCCTACACAAAAAATGAGCTCACCAACGAGGAGCCATCACGAGATCACGACACCACAAAAAGGATCTCAAAACCCAACCCAGAATAAAGAACAGCAATCAAACAGAGGACAAACCCCTCTCATCTTCGAAAACACGAGAAAGCCAAACTGGATGACCAGAAGCAACGTACGATTGTCCTCTAAGGTCTCCCGTGACGCTTTGAGCAACAAGGTTTGCTCCTCTGTTTGCTGCTGCCACTTCAACTTCAAACTTCCACACCAAGAAAGGCAAAAGAAAACTCTTCAAAGCAAGGGATTGTGCTCTGAAAGAGGGCCACGCACTTGGTCTATTAACCGCACCCACCAAAGCCTTGTCCTGAAAAGCAAAGATCACATTGTCCTCCCTATGACTAGCCATGCTTTCCAAAGACCAAAGGACAACTCTGAGCATAGCATCCTCTTTGTTCAGAATCCTCCCAAAAGCTCTCCGACTATGGAGAATAACCATACCTTCAGCATCCCTGAGAATCCATGCGCCACCACAGTTCTGGTTTCTTCTAGACCAAGAGGATCCAATGTTACATTTCAACCATTGTGCATGTGGTCAAGTTACAATACGAACATTTTTTTTTTTTTAACACAATACGAACATTTAGTATATCGATGTGCCAATTCAAAAAATAATTTTATAACTAGACATTTAACATATGATTGTGTCGATTCATACATATATAAAATTATCTACTAATATATTTTAACTAAAAGTATATTAATTTTAACGGTGTTAGTCCAACCTCTAAGATTTGTCTTGTTATAGTCAATAGCATTACTTCAAAGAAAATTAAAGATTTTTATAATTACTTTTTTTTTTTGTTTAAATTGTATACATATTCGCATTTCTTAATTACTCTATAAAAAAGTAGTATTATACGTGCTCACATTATTTATGTCAGATCTTAGTATACATGCAAATGAAAAATAAAAAGAGGATATATGAATATTTTTGGTCAAAATTAATTGAATATTCATAAATTTTAAACACAAATATCGTTTCAGAAAACTAAACACACAAAACATTTTTTTCCGTTTATTTATTAAACGAGAGGATTCTAAATGAATCCCAAACTAATTTCAGGGTTTGTAATTAAAAAAGTTAGGTTTTCTTACCATTTATAGCATTTACAGTGATATCTCAAACATGATTAATATTGCAACGAAAGATTTTTTTTTTTTGTTTTGGTTTGTTGATAAAAAGTTTCGTAGTACGTAAGAAGACTTGAACCAACTAACTTGATGAATCCTTCGACTACAAAACTACCACTAAACCATCATGAGTTGGTTATCTCGTTATATATTTACATATCTTCGTCTATATATATTTTTTTGATAAAGGCTTTTGTAATATTTTTCTTCTATATATAAAGTTCTTCTATATATTTAACGAATAAATCTATCTATTTGTTCGTTCCTTTTTTTTTTGGGAAAAAACCCGAAAAAACCGCCATCTATTTTTCTTTTGGCCGTTTAATACCTGTGTTTTTAAATTTGGAATAAAAATACCTAATTTAATTTCGATTGCCTTTTAAAACTATCATTTTTTAAAACTTGGTAATTTTGAACCCGAGACTTAACAGTCGTTACCGGACGTAACGGAATTATTTAACAGCGTTAACTTTTAACCCCACGTGTTTATATAAATATATACCAACTTTTAACTTTTAACTTTTAACCCCACATGTCAATGTGGCCTGATGGTAGCATCTGTTGTTTTGTAAGCCACGAGACCAGGGTTCGAATCTCAATCGTGGTCGCCCTAAGGCTAATTTTTTTTTTTTTCTTCTTTATCTTCTTCCTCCTACCTCTTTAACGCAAAGCTCCATGGTCCTCGCCGTCGCCTCCTCTGTTGATAACTCCGTTCACCTAAAGAAAAGTTAAATTTATTGGTTTTTTCTTCTTCACCAACAAATGCAGAGATTAGTGAATTGTTTAGATTCAATGGACCAATTTTGCGGAAGAATCCAAAGCCAGCTTTGTCCACGAGTTTAATTGGTTCATCATTGAGTTTCCATTTATGAAGAAGTAATGAAGTGTGTTCTTGATAACGAAAAAGACGAACCCTAGATTCAAAGTTTGAAATTTCGAGGAAGAAGAAAAAGAATGAGGAAGTTTTGGGGGCGGCGGCTGATGGTCGCCCTAGGGTTTCCTGCAGAAAAAAAAAAAAAAATAGCCTCAGTGCGACCACAAAGTTTGAGATTCGAACCCGGGTCTCGTGGCTAACAAAACAACACAAGCTACCACCAGGCCACATTTATATTCTCATAATGTGTAGTGAGCAGATGGTATATATTTATACATACACGTGGGGTTAAAATTTAACACCGTTAAATAATTCCGTTACGTCCGGTAATGACTGTTAAGTTTCAGGTTCGAAATTACCAAGTTTAAAAAAATGATAGTTTTAAAAGGCAACAGAAATTAAATTAGGTATTTTTATTCCAAATTTAAAAACACAGGTATTAAACGACAAAAAAAAAAAAAGATAGCGATTTTTTCGGGTTTTTTCCCTTTCTTTTTTTTTGGCATTAAGACAAAAGATAAGACATTTTCAAATACTACAGTAGTTAAGATTTTAATCAAAGAATAGATCTTTGCACAAAAAAAAAATAAAAAAATCAAAGAATAGATCATTGTGGATCCCTGGAGTCTTCTAGCCAAATAATTTAGAGAACAATTCTTGGGTTCACCCCTAGGGGTGAACCACTTTCATTCACCCCCTCTTGATTATCCAATTAGAATTTGCCATGTCATCTAGTTAAAAAAATTCAAACAATTATTTTCTAAATAAAACAATAAGATTAAGTCATAACCACTCTTTTATAAACCCAAACCGATATATAATCTCGTTTAATTACAAAATCTAAACCCTAATTCTCTTTTGTAAAAACCCAAACTGTCATTTAAGCTCGTTTAATCGTAAAAAATCTAAACCCTAATCGTACTTTCTAAACCCAAACCGACACTTAACCTCGTTTAATTGTAAAATCTAAACCCGTTTATAAACCCAAACCGATAGTTAAACTCGTTTAATCATAAAATCTAAACTCTAATTCTCCTTTGTAAACCCAAACCGTCATTTAAACTCGTTTAATCGTAAAAATCTAAACCCTAATCGTACTTTCTAAACCCAAACCGACACTTAACCTCGTTTAATTGTAAAATTTAAATCCGTTTATAAATCCAAACCGATAGTTAAACTCGTTTAATCATAAATCTAAACCCTAACCCTTTCTAATAAATCTAAACCGATACATAATTTCGTTTTAGTGGCAAATTAAATTTTATAATTAAATAATTTTTTTATTATTAATAGGTGGCAGATTTTGATTGGATAAAATAAAGGGGGTGAACATAAGAGGTTCACCCCTAGGGGTGAACCCAAGTATTTTTCTAATTTAGATGGATAGTCAAAACTTCTTGAGTTTCACGTATACGAAGATTTGTTAAAAAACATAATTAACACGGACCAACTATATTAAGCTTGGCCACCAAGGTTGATGTCACTTAGCACTATACCATGGGGGTCAATTGACACCCATGGATTTTTAAAACTTAGTTTAATTTGATTAATCATTTATAAATTGACCCCATTACAAAATAAAATATGACCCCTATCAAATTTTAAATTAAGAGAAAACCACTAAATATTATATATCAAAAAGAATTAGTACAAATAAACTCATTACAAATAAACAAAAATAAAACTATATATCCATTAAAATGAGTTCAACCTAATTATCTCTATTCTTTTGCTACTTTATGATTTTCTTTTTCTTTTTTTCCTCTATTTCAATTAACATTATCCATTGAAAATCATATTGAAATAAAATTTTAAGTTTTTTTGTCAAAAAAATTTTAAGTTAGAATTTGTATACTTTAGTTTGACGTAAAATATTTTGATGATTTTGCTCATAAAATTGTTTATGTAACAAAGGAAATAATAATAAAACACTTACAAAATATGAATAATAATTAAAAAAAAATTCTTAAACGTATATTTTGATGCTACTGTATTTTTTCTAATGAACTTATGTATTTTCTATATAAAAAAATTTGACTCCTATAAACAATTTTTCTGGCTCCGCCACTGTGTACAAATAAGATTCAATGACTTCCTTCACCATCCCCTTATATATATACACATTATCTGACATGTATAGTAGCTCAAATTAACAGAAAAACTCACACTTAAGTTTTAAAACTCCAAACATGTCTCTCTTCACGTCCTTCTTCTGTTGTTTTGTCCCTAAATCTAATTCACGGGTTAACACAACCGACAGTTCCTTGAAAATCTTGTCTTTAAAGAAACCGAAAAACAAAACTGAGTCTCCAAGAGCTCCCACGATCGTCGTTTCTTATTTTCCAGTAGGCTCCAACCTTTCCCGTCTATAGAAAATACGAAGATGAAAGTTAGCTTTTCTAAAGTGAAAAGGCAATGACACGACCAAGAAAAGATATGAGGCTGATACTATTGATTCAGTCCAATTTTATTAATGTCTAATTCTTTTCGTTTAATTATGTAATCGATCAATCAGATAATCTGCTTGTGGTCGACACTTTTTATATTGATTTTTGTTTTGCGTAATTATGTATATATCGAATTAGTTGATTACTTATTTGCAACTTGTGCGTTGGCAAATGTACCTTTCTTTTTTTTTCCAGCAAAATATTAGAGGGAAACGGGTGAAGAATTACAAAATGAATGTGGAAGCCCTTGGCCCATTGGTTGACCAAGGGTTAATTAATGCTTCTACACCAAGAGGTCTGGGATTCGAGTCCCAGATATTGCGATTTATTAATAAATTTGCAGATTAAAGGAGGCAAGTGTGCATGAGATTTCCAGCGAAGTACAATTATAGCCGTTCGCCAGGATTCTACGCAGAGAGAGAAGTGTCGTCAGGTCGTGGATCATTGAAGGTGTCCGTCAAGAGCATGTAGAAGGAAGTGTCGTCTGTCGTGGATCTAATAAGGGTCGGAAGGAATTGTCCGTTGTAGAATCGTCTATGTAACAGTTCTCATAATTTGCAAAATAATAAATCTAGACGTCAAAAAAAAAGAATTACAAAATGAATATTTAGTTATATTGATGTGCCTGATTCAAACATAACTAGATTTTATACCCGCACATTGCGCGGAATTTTAATCTAAAATCTCTTCTATTAATATATTTTTTAAGCATAAAATATACTCATTAAAAAAATTTAAAAAAATTTGAGCATAAATGTAACAATTCAAAATTTAAAAGATAAATCTATATAAACACTAAACTTATTTTACGAAGCGATATACAACATATATATTATCGACGATAATGTTTCTTTGACAAATAAATGATTTGAGATAGATCACATGTTAACAAAAATCACTTAAGAAATTTGCGGGAAAATAAACGGTGCCGAAGACCGTCTAATGATCATTTATCTCTAAACGAGTTTCTTTCTTATTCATATTCCACGAAGATATGTCTGTAAAAGGTTTGACGTTAATTATCGATTGTTGCCCTAATTGTAGATATTATTTATGATTAAATGTTGATATGAACATAACATCATTCTATATGAAATGCGAATATACCGAATTTCATGAACATTATATAGTGTAAAAGTACATCTATAATACCATGTTGCTAGAACAGCTTTAGCGAAATTGTTTTACCCATCAAAGCAAGTGCAACGTACCATAAGAGAATTCTCGACTAAGTCATCAATATGCTTATCTTATCTCACTTTCCATGATTACATTGCCAAACGGTTAAGCCCAACTTTGAATCTAACAATATGTTCAATATATTTTTCTAAGAACTCATTCGTTTCACACAATGAATGAGATCTCAAAGAATTTACCTAAGTCATGTGCATTATCTCTCTAAAGTTTAGAAATTTATTTTCAAACACTTTTAACTACCAATTTTTTGTCATCTTCTATGATGCAATCGTTGCCTCTCAACATCTACTTTCTTTTCGCCTTTTGTTGACTCACATATCATATATTGGACTGTGAATTGATTTTCAAGACATATCATGACTATTTTTTCCTTAATTACTATCTTTCAATACTCAATTTTTTGGGTTAAAAGCATTTGACTCAATTGCTGAAATATATGCTATACAAATTACATATTACTTTTTCAATAGTTTACATATCATTTTTTTGTATATTTTGTTGTAGAACTCATAAATAATGTGATCATTGATTATTTATTTTGTAAAGATGGATGATAATGTTTTAAAATTTTCAAGATATTTTTTACAACTTCACAAGATAAAGTGTGACTCTTACAATATCTTCGTCTTAAATAATAAATTTAAGTTGAGTTTAATAATTTTTTATTTTTTATTAAGTAAAAATTTAATAAGAAATAAAAATATGTAGTATACTAGATGTTAACCCGCGGTACACCGCGGGCCTATATTTTTATTAAATAAACATTTAATTTTTTTTTTAGGATGATTATAGATATATTCTATTGTTTTATTTGATTAAATATATGGTACACCGCAAAAAAATATTTTATAACTAAAAATTTGAAATTTTAAAGTATATTGTTTTGTTAATATCGTTTTTAATTAATGTTTTTGACCAAAATCATCTGCAAAATATATATATATATATATATATATATATATATATATAAGCAAACCGTACATACGTGGTAACAAAAGGCTTCAACCCGTAAATACAAACGTAAAGATGAAAAAGAATGTAGAAGTGTTTTTGAAAATGTATTGAAGAAAAAATAAAAGCTTAGCTTACCTCTAAAATTCGAAGGGCTTGTTGCATTGGTCATGATACCAAAAAATAAAGGTTTTAGTTTACTTATCTCATATCAAAAATACGCATACATAAAAAATATACGAAGCATACAGATCTATAAAATGACTTTGTTTAGTAATCTGCAAAATGGTGGAATTGTGTTTGGTCATACAATTTTTAAGATGTTTTTCTTTAGAAGACTTTCACGAATATTTTAGTTGTGTTATTTAGTGAAATGTTTCATTGCACGAATATAATGTTTGGAAAAAGGAAAGAGATGTCGTCTAAATCACTATGTAGAAAACAAATTTGTATGATGCATAAACTTAAGAAAACAAATTTTGAATGATGCATAAACAAATTTTGTATGTTTTATTTATTAAAAGAATGTGTTATTTTGGTACCTAAGTTCATGTGACGTGAAGAGCGACGCATGAGAGTGGCGCAGAATTTATCACCGTCACTTACAGAGTTTGTGTCTAAAAATTCTCTCAACTCCATATACACCTCAGGATTATAACTCTGTCATTAATCAACATAAATTAGATTTATTATAATCTAAACACCTAAATTAAATAAATAAAGAAATCATCAAATCGATCGACCTCAAGCTGACCAGAAACTATTCTCACTGCAACGTATGTAAAAAAGTCATGAAGATGCCTCGCTGGCCTCTGGTGAAGCTTCTCCAAAGCCTAATTCAATTATACAAAAGTATTTAGAGAATATACAATTATCTATATAGAACAATTGTGTATGAATCAAAACAACATTTTGTGATTAAACATGACAATCATCATTGGTTTGTTTGTCTTGTTTAGGATCATCTGCACAAGACATCAAATGTTTAGTATGTTACAAATAATAAAACATGAAAGTTTATATAAACATAAACAAAAACGTAATCATTACCATTTGTATTGTTTCAAAAAAAAAAGAGAAATAATTATGTTGTCATGAGGAAAAATGATTGATAGCTAGATTAGCTTCAAATATATTGCTCAGAAACTTGTGTTGAAGGAAATGGATGTTCTCAAAAAAAAATTTATATAGTGATCGAATTAGTTAGGGCTTCCAAAATCAGTATAGATATAGCAGATGATGATATGGAGAAAATATAGGTGAGCAAGCATAAAATCCTTGCAAATATCTTAATTAAGAATTAATTAAAATGATTTAGCTTTTAAAAAAGGAATATGCGAATATTAAGGGGTACCATTATGTTATGTAATTTCTATTTTATAATTTGTTTCTATAAAATAGTGTACAAAACATAGTTTTTGTTAAACAATATATTCGGCGATTGATAAGGAGTATATTTAGATAAGGAATCTAAACTAAAATATAAGACTTGCGATTTCAATTAAATACCAAAACTAAAATGTATGATATAAAACGAAATTAATGCTATATATTTATGTGCAAAGATTTTTCCGATTTAAATAATGATAGCTTATAAAGATTAGAAAGATTTGTTTCGATATTTTTGGAAACAAATTAGGATCGTTTGTTTAATATTGTTTTTTAAGAAACTCAAATCTTTTGAATTAAATGCCAAATATGCATTAATTAGATCATTAATACAAATATGCGTATTTAGTAGTAATTAGTTTAGGAAAATTATATTTAGTAGATAAGGAAACAACAATATTTTGTAGTAATTAGTTAGATTTTTATATCAAAATGTTTAGATAATATTTCAATACCTTGATTTTTAGTAGTTTCCATCTCAAGTAATTAGTTTAGATATTGTAAAGATTCGAAAATCATCTAGAGAAAAAAAAGGAATAGAGCCGATTAATGTGGCAATTAGTTTAGGAAATAAGATTAAACCGAAATATAAGAGTAATTGTAGTCATAATTGGCGATTTTTTTTATTACAACATCCCTAAAATTGCTTATCCAAGATCCGAATAGGGTAAAACCGGGTAAAACCCGGATCCAAATGAATTAAAGCAAAAAAGTACTGTAAAAATGTATATGTAGATTTAAATTTATAAACGAAAATACACGATTTGTTATTAGTCTCACTAAATTTATTAGCACTTCATCTTTAATAACAATAACCACTAGATGTTAACCCGCGGTACACCGCGGGCCTAAATATTATTTGATTTTTAAAATTATTAATTTAAATATTTTATTTGACATATATTCATTTTTTTAATTTAAATGTATATATTGATATTTAGAGTTGTATATATCTATAAATGGTAGAATTAGTCAATTTTAATTTCATTTTAGTAAAAATAGATTTAGAATTTTTATTAAATAAAAACTTAAATTTTAATTTTAAAGATTATCTACAGATATAACCTATTGTTTTGTTTGACATAAATATATATTGTACCGTTAGTATGTTTTAGGTTTCAATTTCAAAATATATAAACAAAAACGTGAAGTGACCTTAGTCTAATGGCAGATGATAAGTCCACTGATGGACAGGCACCATCACACCAGGGATTGAGTCCCGCTCCTTACAATTTGTAGGGATTAGGCTAATGGGCCGGCCAGTTGTGGCCCAAGGTTGACAAAAAAAAAAATATATATATATAAACAAAAACATACAGTTCATTAAGCAACGCTATATAGCGGATTCGAATATGAATTTATTTTTGTTGTTGCATTTTATTATAATATTTTGTATTTTAGAGATTGACCCGTGGTACACCGCGGATCGATTTTTTATAATTAAAAGATTTAAATTGTAAGGTGTATTTGTTTTGTTAATATTATTTGTTTTGTTTTGTATTTAAGATTGTATTATTGTATTTTGATTGTTAATTCTAAAATTTCATCCGTAGTATACCGTCCCATATTAATATCTAACCAATCCCGTCCCACCATATAATCATGTCTCGTGAAATTAAACATCATTTTGTCATTTTTTAAATTTTATTTAAAAACATATAATTTGAATCAATTTAAAAGTTTACCTTAATTAGTTTACATAATATATAGATATATATATATATATATAATATATATATATATATATATTTAATTGTTATAGAGTTCAAATATTATTAATATTACAAACTTTTTATAGAATTTAAATATTTTAAATATTTATAATGTTTTAACTTCTTATAAATTTTTAAAAAGTTCAAATATTTATAATAATTGAAACTTCATAAAATTTCTAATATTATAAATATTTAAAACGTTTTATAAAGTTTAACTTTCAAAATTTTTTAAACAATTATCATATTTAACTTTTAATATTCAGATTTGGTTTCTTTCTCAATATTGTCTGTGCAACAAAGAAAAAATAGGGAGTATTTATAGTCGTGTAAGGTAGTTTTGGAAGATCTTGGTGAGCAAGGATAATATCTTTGGAACCATAAGGCATTTCAGATCAACCATTCCTTAAAATTGGATTGTTATTTCTTAAAATATCTATTAATATATTATCAAATTTAATTAGTTTACATATGTAAAATTTCGTTTTTTCTTCCATATATACTAATCTTAATTAATTAGTATAGTTTAGTTAAGGTAATATTTTAAAATCTAAACAAAATTTCGTTGTATGATTTTTTTTTTTTTTGCGAAATTTGTGTTGATAATATATGGAAATATTTGGAAAGCGATTTTCAAATTATATCTTAACTTAAATGGAATAGAAACGACCATTGTTGAGATATGGTGGAGGATTTTGTCTTTTTTTTTTTATATATAATTATTGGCTAATTATAGAGCCAATTAATGTAGGAATAAGTTAAGGAAACAGAGTTAAATATTTATATGAATAAGATTTTGACCCAATCCATAAAAATCACAGGGTTTTAACCCGCATGACAAATTTTTAGTTATCGTACTTTAAATTTACAAAATCAAAGTTAATATATTCTTATTATTTTTAGATCAGATTAATCAGATTTTAGATCAAAGTAAAACAAAGGTATTTTAGATTATGTTTTATCATCAAAGTTCCAGAAACAATTTGTCTTATGACTTACACAAACGATACAATCATTTTCTTTTTTTCTCTACTCTCTCTATATACAACCTTAATGTAATATTACAACCACACAACACATTTATACTACTTCTTATCTTAACCTATTTACTTACTCTAGATTATATTAACAACACAAAATAACCCACTTAACATTTGAGCCTTAAAATAAACACATTGGTCCAATGGCCTTTTTCTTCTTTCTTCTCCTTCCACCTACGACAAACTTCTTCTTCTCTTCTTCTTTTGCTTATGATTGTTCTTACTCTTCACCATCTTCTCACACCTTTCTCTTACAATCTCTTTTGCATATGGTTAATCAAAGATGAGATTACAACACAAATGAGCTATCTGATTAGAGGATAGTTTAGTAAAAGAGAAACAGATATTTCTAAACTTGGCTGTCTAGAAGTGAATATCTTTGCATAAGGCTTCAATAGCGAAGTCCACCGTAAGACCCTTGATGATGTTGATGTAAGACCCTTGATGATGTTGATGTATAGCCGTTGGACCACACTTGTTGCATTGACATTAGTAGAGCTTTAGCCTCAGCTTCCGGTGGTGTACGTGCAGGTAGTAATTTTGCGGCTCCCCATCTTTTCGATTCACCTTGACAATTATACGTTTGTTTAATTATTTACTAACATAAACTCCTTTATAAAAAACAGAATCCAAGAAACAACAAAATTAAAAATCAACAAAGCAAAACAAAATAAACATAATCATCAACAAAGCTATACCACGTAGAAAATTAAGAAGCCACAAGAGATGTAATTGTTTATGTCTTCATTTTCCTTTACCAAGTTTCAATGAAAAATTATATGAATAACATAATGATAGGGATCCACCACATTGCTTGCGTAGTAAAGACCCCAAGCCCAGAGCTAAAATTTTCAATTCCTGAATCCAAACACAAAAATGAAAATACAACATTACACAATGAAAACAGAAACTGAAATTTGAAAAGAGAATTAGCCTAACTTACTATCATCCTCTAAATCATAAGTATCCATGTCGAGTTCTTTCTTCTGCTATTGCTTTTGCATGTGAAACGTCACCATTCACCATTCTCTTCTTCGTATATGTCTCTGTGTCTTCTTCATTTTTACTGTTATTTATAGATGCATTACTCGTCTAGGGTTAAAGTTGAGTCGGTTTCAGAATATCTTGGAAAGCAATTAGAAAATCTTAGATTTCTTAAAAAAATTAGATAATGCGATCAAATAAAGAAAGGAATAATTTCGAAATATATATAGAGTAATTAGTTTCTTTAAAATCGAGATTTAAGCAAGCATTTAGGAACAATATATGAGATAAGGTATGTGATAGTAATTAGTTTAGATTGTGGAGATATTCGAAATCAATTAGAGATACAATTTATTACGGTATGATTAATGTGGCAATTAGTTTAGGTAATAATAAGAAACTGAATTGTGATATTGGCCAAATATGGGATTTTCTTTTATTACAAACCTCCTTAAATATCTTATCCATGATCCGAATAGAATAAAACCGGGTCAAAACCCGGATCCAAATGATTAAAAGCAAAAAAACCCTGTAAAAATGTATATGTAGATTGTTCTTAGAAACTAATGTTTTACTATCAAATTTTATTTTTTTGTTTAAAATTTTTCATATAGAATTACACAAATTTAGTTTTATTCTACCATGAGTTTAAAATTTACTTTCATTCTAAAACTCATTAACACATTTAAAATTTTGAAGTATGATCATTTTTAATTTTTATCTGTTAAAAATTACATTATTACCAGTAATAAAATTTTTATAGTATTCTTTATATTATTTTAACATTTCACTAGATATTAACCCGCGGTACACCGCGGGTCTATATTTTCTCTAAATAAAAAAATGATTTTTTTAGAATGATCTATAGATATATGGTAAACCGCATGTCAATATTTTATAACTAAAAATCAAAATTTAAGTTGTATTTGTTTTATTTAGTGTTTAAGATTGTATAATTGTATTTTGATCGCTAATTCTAGGATTTCACCCGTAATATACCATCTCGTATTAATATCGATCTAAATCCGTCCCACTATATAACCCCATCCCGTGAAATTAAACATCATTTTTGTAATTTTTTTTATAAAGTTCAAATATTTCTAATATTTGAAACTTCATAAAAGTTTTAATACGACCCAAACTTCATAATTGTATTTTGATTGTTATATCTAGGATTTCACCCGTAGTATACCGTCTCGTATTAATATCTTTTATAAATATTTATAATGTTTAAACTACTTATAAATTCTTATAAAATTCAAATATTTATAATATTTGAAACTTCATAAAAGTTATAATATTATAAATACTTAAAACGTTTAATAAAGTTAGACTTTTTTAAAAGTTTAAATAATTATAATATTTAATTTTTTAATAAATTTTAAATATTTGGATCCACATTTATACTATATACTATAGAAATTAGAGTTTATGAGTTTAATAAGTATACTTTAATAAGAATTATTAAAGTAATAAAATTTACAATCAATTATATATGTCTTACAATTTGGATGTATGAAATTGTTGATCTCAATTGTAAGCATGAGTGGAATTCAAAACATTTGGGTTATAGTTTGTATTTTCGTTTTTTATTTTTTTTTTAAGTTTTTTAAAAATCAATGCTATCAAACTGTAGTTATCTTATATATATATTAACATTATCATTAAACATGAAGATTTACCTAGAAAAAATAGGGTGAATAAAAAAAACTAACCATATGAAAGAATCTGATGTAAAATTAAAGCATATGCTCTTGATAATGGCAATCATCAATGGGTTGCTCATCTTGTATAGGATTATCTGCGCAAGACATCAAATGTTTATTAAATTCATGAATCAGAAAAATGAAAGTTCATATAACAAATAAAGATTGGAATGGGTAAGAAGAGGTATTTGTTTGATGAGTCTTCTAGTCGAGTAAAAGTGTGGTATTTATAGGGTAGGTAGGCATCTAGGTTTATTGTTAAGGTAGTTTGATAATATCTTGGAGAGAAAGTAGAAAATCAAAGATATTATATACAATGAAAGTTTAGGATATGTTTAAGGAAAGATTAGGAAATCGTTATATAACAAAATTTATTTGAAAAAGATTGTAAATGATTTGGTTTTGAAAAGAATCTTAAAAAAAGCTAAGCAACCATTTAAAAAGAATATAGCCGATTAATGTGGTAATTAGTTTAGGAAATCACATTAAACCGAATTAAAAAAAATAATTATAGTCATAACTTTGTTTCTTAAAATCAAATGTTAAGAAAAATATCGAAGAGTATATAATTATGGTATCATCGTTGAGATTTTCTTGGGCGGGAATTATGGATTCAATTAGGGAAGGGAACCATATAATGGAAAGAATTTAATTAGCCATAATTATGTTTTAAAAATATTTTATTGCATAATATAAAGAGAATATAGATGATATATGGTATGTGGATGTAATTAGTTAAGATGGCATAAATATTCGAAAATCATCTCGAGATAAAGAGTAATATAGCCTATTAATATGAGAAGAAGTTAAGGAATAAGGAAACATAAATATATGTGTAATTATCTATATTAATGACGTTTTTTTTTGGTTAGAGATATGTAGAATTAAATGATAATTTGGTATTAATTAAATGCTATCAAATATCTCGGAGATTTTATTTTAGAAACTAATCGTGGACTAAGCAGAGATTTTTGCAAGATTCGTAAACGGAAAATCTTTAATGCTACTATTGATAAAAAGGAATATAACCGATGACAAAAAAAAAAAAAAAGGAATAGAACCAATTAATGTGGGAAGTAGTTAAGGAAATAAGATTAAAACGAATTGTATGTTTAATTTAGTCTTAAATGCCGTTTTTATTACAATATTCCTTAAATCTCTTATTCTAGATCCGAATAGGTTTAAACCGGGTAAAACCCGGATCCAAATGATTAAAAGCAAAAAAAAACCTGTAAAAATGTATATGTAGATATGAGTTTAATACCATTAAATTAATCAAAGATTTGTAATCATAACTGGAAACGAATAATGCAGTAAATGCGATTTAGTAATGTTGTAAAGAATATTCCATTTATGTAGAATGATTGTTGTGATTAGTTTCTAATTAGTTTTATTTTTGGGATTATAGTATCTCAAATTTTAAACTAATTTAGATTTTATTGTTTTGTTTACATAAATACGAAAATAATTTGTTCACCCACATCATAAAATATTACCAAAATATATATATATATATATATATATATATTACGTAATATTAAATAAAAGATTATATAACTAACTATTTTCATTTGATGGTGTAGACAAATTATTATTAATATTTATGTAATTTAATTACAAAAATAATTTAGAAAAATAACAAATATTAATTGTTATTTTGATTTTAAATTTATTGCAATTTAAATGGGGAATTGCCTATATTTAATCTGTTATTGTAAAAGAAAAATGACGTAGCTTATTGTTGGAGTATTTACACAAATTTATTAACATAATATATATATATATATACTGTTAAAAAATAAATACTTTTTTCTTTATAATTTCATAATATATTTATTGTTAAAATCTGGACATTTATTATGAGCATAAATATGAAAAACGATTTTCCATTAAAATTGGCTATTTATTAGGGTCATTAATATGAAAGATTATTTACCATTAAAATAGGTAACTTTTTTTGTAATTAAAGAAACATTAAACGGAATAAGTAGATGAATTAAAGACAACATGGCTTCATTTATCAGTTTGAAATTAAGACAACATCCCTAAAATTGCTTATTCAAGATCCGAACAGACTAAAACCGGGTCAACCCGGATCCAAAAGAATTAAAGCAAAAAAGTACTGTAAAAATGTATATGTAGATTTATTTTATATAATTCGTTTTTTATTTATTATTTCTTTTTTATTAATTATATTAATATAAATATGCATTAAATAAATGTTTTAAATTTATTTTAATGTAAAATAAATAGTGTTGCTTAGGTGGATGCTTAGGTGGATATGTTAGATGGAGAGAAGACTCTTCTATTATATATATAGATTTTACAAATGGATATTTAATATATAGTTGTGCCGATTCATACATAAAATCATAAACTAATTCTCCCTCGGTTCGTAACTAGATTAATGTTTTAGGGTGTTTTTCTTGTTCTATTTTGTATCAATATCATTATTATTTACTTGTGACCAACAAAGAAGAGAGAAAAGTAAGGTCTTGTATGTTTAGTAATTTTTGTAATGGTTTGTGGTTTTTTTTTTTGTTTTTTAAAAACTCCTTTTTCACCCATTCAAGATTTTTAGAAATTGGTTTTCCTAAAAAATAAGAAATCTAGTTTTTGGAGGATGTAAACCATTTTAAAAGACAATCTAAAAACCATCTTATTTGAGTTTTTTTTTTTACTTTTCCTAAGAAATTCTTCACGTAAGATTTTTTTCCCATTTGTTTTATATTTTTTTTTTTTTTTTTGTCAACCACACATTTATTAAAAAGTTCCTTGGTTGGTTGCCCAACTAGGAGGAGAAATGTTTACAAAAGTAGCTTCTGAAAATAAAAGTCTAGAAGAGCGCGCTAAGCAGTCCGCTTTTAAATTACAAGAACGAGAAATAAGGGAAAGTGAGAAAGAGGGAAAGGAAACACGTAGCAAACCAAACTCGTCTAGAAGGTTGGAGAAAGCTGGCCATTCGTCAGGTGACTGTACCATCGAGACCAATTCTGAGCAATCTGATTCAAACGCCTGACAAGCAATCCTTCTTGAAAGGATATTCTTCATGGCCCAAATTAAAGCTTCCATTTCCGAATGAAGGGGTGAGGGCGATCTCCTAAGGCATTTTGCACCAAGCAGTATAGTTTGAGCAGTTCCCTGAAAACACCACCAACCTAAACTCATTGTTGGATCCGTAGCTTTCCATGAACCATCAAACCGACATCGTAATGATTGGTTTGGGGGTTCATAAAATTCCGTAAATGTAATATTGTCGATCGGTTCCATTTGAGCTTTTTCCCACAGTAATTTCTCACTCAAGGCGTGATTTAAACTATCTGTAGGATCTGATTGTATTCCTTTAAAAACTTTTTTATTCCTATCTTTCCATATGAACCACAAAATCCAGGCATAACAATTTGTTTTTTCCCCCCCATCTCGAGGAGGTGGTATCCTCCAATAAAGATAATCTAGATTTGAAAGTTCCGAACTTAGAGGAAAACAACCTGGAACCAAAGGCACCCCGGATAATTCCCATATTTTCAGAGAATGAGAACACACAAATAAAGCATGATTTATAGTTTCCTCTGCCAGCTCACACCTTTTACAAATAGTGTCACAGCTAATCCCTCGCTGTATTAATTTTGATGTAACTGCCAAAGATCCTGAAGCGATTTGCCATAAGAAATGTTTTATTTTCGGAGGAGCTTTGACTTTCCACGCTTGAGCTTGTAGGATTTTAAAATTTGGTCCCCATTCTACCGTCTCACACATCTGTCGAGCTAGTCGATAACCAGACTTTACTGTATATTTCCCGGAATTTGTATAATGCCAAATAAGCCTATCTGGCCTATAAATCTGACTAATAGTCATTCCTCTAATGATTTGTATATCCAGCGGATCCAAAACTTCTTGTAGAAGAGGAAGGTGCCATTCTTTAGTAACCGGATTAATTAAATGGTTAACCATCAGACTTGGGAGTAATAAATTTCCCCTCCCCCTTGCGGGCCTTGGATTATCGTCTGGAATCCAAGGATCTCGCCAAACCGATATGTTGAAACCTGAACCTAGTGACCATCTTGAACCCATTTCGACAATCCTTTTCGACGAAAAAATACTCTTCCATCCAAACGATGGAGAGTTCGGTTTTTTTGCATTTAAAGGATGAACATTCCTGAAATATCTACCTTTTAGCACTCGCGCTACTAAAGAATCTGGGTATTGGATTAATCTCCAATATTGTTTAGCCAACATGGCATCATTAAAGGTATCTAGAGAATGAAAACTTAGACCTCCTTTTTCTTTATCCATACACAATTTCTCCCATGCTATCCAATGGATACCACGGTCCTTCCCATTAGAACTCCACCAATAATTAGATATTGCACTTGTTAGCTTAGATGTTAGCTCTTGAGGGAGTTTAAAACAAGACATAACATAGGTTGGAAGCGCCAAGGCAACAGATTTGATCAGTGTCTCTTTCCCGCCTTTTGACAGATATTTAGCTGACCAGCCATTAATTCGTTCATTAAGTCTTTCCCGTATGTAATTAAAGATTTTGCTTTTTGAGCCGCCTAGGCTCTCTGGTATTCCTAGATAAGAACCCATTCCACCTTCTTTAGTAATGCGAAGGTGTTGTTTCAATTCCTCTTTTTTTTGGTTTGCTACACGCTTGCCAAATAAGACCGACGATTTATCATAATTTATTTCTTGTCCAGAAGCTTTACCATAATTTTCAATAATATCCATCACCGTTTTACACTCCTCAGATTCTGCTTTACAGAAAAAGAGACTATCATCCGCAAAAAGCAAATGAGAGATAGGAGGACTTCGTTTTGCAACCTTAATTCCAGTCAGTTTTTTTTCCCTTTCCGCTTTTTTAATATTAGCAATCAGGACCTCCGTACATAATATAAACAAATAAGGAGATAAGGGATCACCTTGTCGTAAACCTCTTTTTGGTATTATTTTTCCTTTAGGTTCTCCGTTCAATAAAACCTGATACGAAACTGAACTAACGGACCACATGATCCAAGAAATCCAACTAGCATTGAATCCCATACGTGACATAACCGCCTCCAAAAATTCCCATTCTATCCTATCATATGCTTTGCTCATATCTGTTTTAATTGCCAAGAAATCTGATTTACACATTCTATTCGTCCTTAAACCATGAAACATTTCCTGCGCTAGCAAAATATTATCGGTAATTAGTCTACCTGAAACGAAGGCCGATTGAGTTTCAGAAACTAGCCGAGGTAAAATTTTTTTGAGCCTTAAACAGAGAATCTTTGAGATAATCTTGTAACTCACATTACAAAGACTTATTGGCCTAAACTCAGCCATCCTCTGTGACCTTTCGGTCTTCGGGATTAAACAAATATTTGTTTCATTTATTCTCTTATCAAAACATCCTGTTCTGAAAAAATCCCTGACCAAAATAACTAAATCTTCCTTCAAAGAATGCCAATACCTTTGATAAAACAGAGCCGTCATGCCATCTGGACCTGGTGTCTTTTCAGGGTGCATAGAAAATAAAGCTTTCCTAACTTCTGCCTCTGTAACCTCTTTGGTTAGCTCCCTATTCATGCCTTCCGTAATCATCGGGGAAACTTCATTTACCATTTCGACAATACCATCTGTATTGGATCCCTTAAAAAGATCATTAAAATAATTTGTTGCTATTTCTTCCATTCCTCTTTCTGATTCATCCCAAATATCATTAGGTCCATATAGGCCTGAAATCTTATTTCGTGCCCTTCTTTTTTTTGTAGCGGCATGAAAATATTTGGTATTTTTATCTCCCACTTTTAGCCAAAAATTTCGACTTTTTTGTTTCCAGTAAATCTCCTCCTCGTGATATGCTTCCTTTAATTTATTTTCGATTCTCAAAATTTCCCCTTGAGGAATCGAATCATCTTTCTTTGCTTCCTCCAAAGCCATCTTAAGAGAAGAGATAGTTGCCTGACCCGGTGGAATATTATTCTTCCTCCACCACGAAATTGAATTTCGACAATTTTTAATTTTATCCACAAAAACGGGTATTCTGAAATTTTTTGTCCGATTCCACCCTGAATCTATATTTACAAAAACCAAAATCTAAAAACCAAAATCTAAAATCCAAAAACAAAAAACTATAATCTAAAAACTCCTTAAAACACACAACCATTCATAGCCTAAAATTGATATTATTAAAATAACAAAAATAATAATAAATGTACAATTTTTTTTAGTTAATTTATATGAAAAAACTAAAACATCATTTTTTTAGAAATAGATAGAGTTTTGAGTAAACATTTATATGTTGATTCTAACGATGTTAGTTAAATCGGTAAGATCTTGATTCATCTGTCACGTCAGAGTTATTTGTCACATGAGAGTTAGCTGCCACATCAATTAAATTTCTGTTTCTTTTAAATAATTTTTTTTTACTTTAGTCACCTCTTTTTGGTTCGATTTATAAAATTTCTTATGACATAAATACTATATAGAATAATTATTTTCGTCATATTGTTTTCATGTTTTAGATATGTGTATTTAGATTGATACTAACAATTCTTGTATTCTGATAGCAAAGTTATTAGAGGTGTTGTCATAAAATATCATATATGCTACGTAGATAGATATATGGAGTATTACGACTACAAGCCCAAACTCTGAAATTGGAACATGCTTTATGAACATCAAAAACATCTGCTGACTTCGTGAAAATATTGAAGAGAAATCAATAAGAAATAAGGATTAGACAATTCACTTTAGATGATTGTCAGATTAGGTCTCGAGAAGAATCGGTAGGAAAAAAGTTGACTCATTAAAATGTATATGAATATATATGTTTTTTTCCTCTGAAATCAATAAGTCAACAAAAATTAACAATATGAAGATATTTATAAGACCATTGGCATCATACTTTAAATTAGTTTCCAAAATTTATACTATAAATAAATCTAAAAATAAATTAGTAACTAATAGTTAAAATATTTTCAACAAAATGTTCAAATATTATAAATATTTTTAACTTGCTAAAAAATATTCACGGATCATGTGATCACATGGAGAAGGTTAGAGTTTACATATATACGATTATGTATATAGGTTTTTACGAGTTTATCTACTAAGACACACAAAATATATTAGTCCGATATAAAACGACTTAAATGAAAGGTATTACACTAATAATAATCCTCCTCATCACACTAATACTCAAAATTGAAAACTGTATTAATCTTTTTATAGTATGGTCAAAAAAAATTCTAAAATTACATTGTGCATAACAATTACAATTAGTAATTTATGATAATCAAATTTCATGCAATAGAAATTTCATTTTGACTACAACAAACAAACAATCATGTCTATATTCTGCATGTAAACCTTTATTTTATTCAATATAAAAAAAAAGAGAAATCTCCCAAAATAGCACTAAAACAAGTTTTATGGATAATTATAGCACACATTCAATAAACTTTCAAAAATAGCGTTAGTTGACTCACTATTAAGTTTTTGTTTCAAGAGCATTATCACTAGTTTACTTTTTTTCAATAATACCACAATTTTTATATAGAAACTATTCAACCAAAATAAATTCTAAATAATATATTTGGGTTCTCTATTTTCAATTTAGGGTAAATATTTCTACCATTTGAAAGAGATATTGATTCATTTTAATATTAAATTTGTGTTATTATGGTTGAGTTCCTTATTTCTAATGTAGGGTATATATTTCTACCAATTAAAAGAGATTTTGATTCATTTTAATATTAGTTTGTGGTATTATATTTGGGTTCCCTATTTCCAATTTAGGGTATATATTTTTACTATTTAAAAGAAATTTTAATTTAATTTAATATTAGATTATTGTTTTCTCTAATATTGATAAAGTTGTTGTAAAAGAAAACCCTCCCAGGCGATATTATCGAGGAATCACTTCGAGAATTTCTCTCCGGCGCCGGTGGAGCTCTAGCTCGCCGGCGTCGGGAACTCTCTTCCCGTTCTCGATTCATTTGCAATCTCTTTCGATCTCTTTGTAACCTTTTCATCCTTCTAGCTTTTCTTTTTCGAATTTGCTTTCCTCTCGAACTCTTTTTCTCCATGCCTACCTTCTACGGTACTTCAGAGTTCCTTGACAGAACATGGTGGTGGCTCCCGGCGAATCATCTCTTAGATCTGCTCAGGTCGTTGGTATTGAAGTTGGCAAAAGAGAAGCCTATCGAATCCAAATGTTCTCCAAAATTGAAACTCGAGCTTAGTCTCCAATCCTCATCTAAATCCATGGAGTTTAGATGCTTCGTGACCCTCGTCGTTCACTGTCCTCACCGGAGCTCTCTGACGGCCACGTCAGAACCGGCGATGAAGATGGCGGCGGAAGGGTTCTCCCTAAGCCTAATCCAGATGTTGTTCTCCTCTCATGGGCTTGACCCACGATTTGGAAGTCAACTTTCAGGCCCAAGAAGCCTCCAGTCTAGGCCCAACTTAAAAAATGAAGTTTCAGCTCCTCTACCAGACTGGGCCAGGTTTGCTTTTCTTAATTTTCCTACAAGCCCACAAAATTTAATTTGTCTGCAGTTTGAACGGATTGAAAGAGGACTTCAATCTGTCTCTGTTTTGACAAATCCTTTAGTCGGGTTCTGTACTCTTCTCAACGTTAACCTGGTTTTAAGCCCTCCTCGGCTTCTCGTGTTCGCAAATATATTCCGGCCACTGCCCGATGAAATATTTGCTATGAAGGAGAAAAAATTTGCAATCTCAGCCTCATCTCAATCGAGGTTGATAGTTTACTCCCGGTTTGGAATTCAAGAATACTTTATGCCGGTTAAAGCCTTCATCAAGACCATGATCAATCAGCTCACTTTCGCCCCTTCCCCCCAATCTCGGATCCAGCTCTCATATCAAGAGTCTTATCCAAGGGATACCGAATCTCAAGCTTCCCGACTCTTATCCGACCTTGAGGGTCACCCCAATCCTTGCTTTGTGAGTTTCTTGGAACATTTGGTTAAGGATTCGTTTTCAACGTCACAAGATCAAGTGATCGTGACTATTCATCAATTCCCCGAAGCATTCGCAGAAGTGATTTCAACTTACCTTTGGATCGCTTGTGGCAAGTCACTTGGTTGTTCTTGTCTCCAAGGCCTTATGGTTTTCATGTTGAATTATGGTTTTAAACCTATCTATCATTCTCTTGCAAATTTGATCTTTGTTATGTTTATTGTATCCAACCAAGAGGTTGAAGACTTTGTATGCTTTACTCCCTTTTGGGAATGAATGAAATCAACTATCTTTGCACAAAAAAAAAAAGATTATTGTTTTCTCTCATTTGCTATTTAGTTAAAGTTTAGAGTGCTATTTGTGGAATTTTAGAAATGTTATGCTAATTTAAAAAAAAAAAAAAAACTATTTTGGTGCTATTTTTGTCAATTGCCAAAAATAAATCTACAAATTGAAATCGTGTAATTTTAATAATAAACTTATAAAACACTAAATATATAACATCATTAAATATAAAATAAAAACTGTCTCGCTGGTTAAATCCTACTATCCTAGTACACTGTTAAAGTAAAACAGAATTTATTGTGCATGCTTCGATAGTTAAAAATACAATTCAGTTTCAATTATATTGGTTCAACTAGGGAATGACCCGCGGTACACCGCATGACGAATTGTTTTCCAAAATTTGTAATTTTTGAAAATTTTATGATTATGTATTATATATAAAAAATTCAAATTGTATCATTTTTAAGACATTTATATTTTATAGTTTATAATTGCTATTAAGTAAAAGTATACCACGAGACAATTTTTATTTTATACAATCTTAACTAAATCAACTTGATTCGATATGGCTAATATTGGTGGTGTTAAAAACAACAAAATGAGGATTTAATCCGTATTGAAACTGCATGTTAATGATATTTTATATTTCTATTAATGTTGATTCAAACCCGTCCTGTCATATAACCCCGTCCTGCAATATAATTCGTCCCGTGTTATTTTAATTTTTCTATGTTCAAATTTTATAATATTGTAATTTTTTATTGATTTGAATATATCAATTATAATATTTAAAACTTTTTAAAAGTTTCATATTTATTATATCTGGTAAAATTAAATATTTCAACTAAAAAACCCGAATTAAACGGTATACAACCCTTTAAAATTGGATGCTTGTTAAGTTAAGCTTCATGTTTATTCGGATTTAGATTCATTTTTTTTTTATAATATGAGACGTAATATTTTAAATATTTAAATATTTAAATATTTTAGCCAATGTGAGACGTTAAACATATATTTTTTTCATTAATTGAGTAATATATGTTCGTTTTTAAAATTTTGAATCACAATATATGCAGAGAACTATATATATTATATAATAATTTATAAAAGTTATAAAACAAGTAAACAAAGATGATAAGGGAATCATAATTTTAAATCTTAACCAAATCTTCAAGATATCTATATTATTAATCATGGAATATTATATGAATATTTAAGACAATATCCGACTGAAAGATTTCCGGGTTCTAGATATCAATTTTGATCTGACCTACCAGTAGCATTTCTTGTAATACATTCTAACACAAGGATTTATTTCAAAAATGTTTCCGAAAATTTATATATAGGCTATATTATAAGAATATAACATTTAGGCTGATTTAATAAGAAAGCGATAATACAAGGTCCTTTCATGAAAAAAAAAAAAACGGTTGCAAGAGAGAAACGAAGAGCAAAAGTTAATGAATTGAATTGGGGATTTATGTAGCCAAGCCCTAAATAAAAAATCTTCAACTGCAGTGAAAGTGAAGAAAACAGTGAAGAAGAAGAAGAAGATGGTGGTGATCTGAAAATCTCCGATTGATCTCACGATTTCAGATCTGATATGGTCTATACCATCTCCTCTCTCATTGTTTCTACTAGTTCCAAGTTGGTGTGCTGATCTTGTTTTGTGGCGGTGTGTATTTACAGTCATCTAGAGGCGGAGGAGGAAGGGAGAGGATGATGAAGGAAGACGCCAGAGGAAGGAATCCGCCGTCGCGGCATCTTTGGGTTGGTAACCTTCCTCATGGGATACCGGAACGAGAATTAGCCGACCGGTTCTTAAGGTTTGGTGAATTGGAGAGCTTAGCATTTCAGCCTGGACGAAGCTATGCATTCGTTAATTTTAAACACGACGAAGATGCGTTTGCGGCGATTGAGTCGCTTCAAGGCTTCCCACTCTCTGGAAACCCACTTAGGATCGAGTTTGCTAAGGCGGTTAGTGTTGAAACTCCTTACTTTCAATGCTTGCTTTGGTTGCTTTTGTATATGTAGTCTTGATTTCTCTGTTCTTGTTGACGTAATTTGGGTTAGTTTCGAGTCTTGAGGTTGATTGGAGATGACATGGTTTACTTAAGGCTTTATAGAATGAACTAACTTATTAGAATGCTTGAAAGTTATCAGTTAGTGTGTCTCCAACAGATGTCCAGTTATGCGATTACCTACACGCAATTTCGAATGTGTTGGAATTCCACAGTTACTGTTATAGTTCCATATGGTATTATTCTAAAACTGAATGATTGTTTAAGAAGAACTTTTATAGAAATTACTCAAAGAGTAAGGATGTTAGTTTTGATGTGTTTAGAAAGTCTCTTACCTTGTTCTGAATACATTGTTACTCGGAGGATACTTAATCGTTGTCTAAGTTCATAGAACTTAGCAGATGAGTAAAGCAAACAAAGCTCGTATCTCATTTGTGTCTCCACTTTATAGGCCTCACACTTTGCTATATTATAAATCAGGGAAACAAATATAGCAGGCTTTTTATTATTAAAGTAAGTTTCTTTCACATTAACTGTGAAAGTTCTGTAGTTACATTGATGATTATGTTTCGATATATGGAAACTTAGAATCATTCTCTATTTAACCATATTCGGGCCATCTTTATCATCAAAATATGCCTCCACATCAAAAGTATCCATTCCAGGCTTAACCGCACAAGCATTCACCTTTATCATTCACAACACAAGCATTAACCTTTATCATTTACAACACAAGCATCCGACCATTACGTTGTGAAGCATTCAGAATGTTATTGAGAAATAATATGAACTTGGTAGTCGATCCCATGTTGGAGTTCTTTGTACATTTGGTGAGAAATATGCTCTTAGCTCACTTGAGGTCAAGTGTGTTCCAGGAACATCAACATGTGTTGAAGGGAAGTGGACCAGTCTTCAACTAGATCGTACAACAAAGATAACAGAAAATTGTCATTAAGCTTTATGGCTCTTAGAGTTAATGTTTACATAACAACTTTGGATGATTTCATATGCTTCAGCTTCAGGTCCACATTCATTCAAAACTAATTGACCCTAGTGTATAGAATTATGTTGGCATTACTCCACATGATGTAAGTTTGATTGCGTTGTTGCCTGACTTCAGTTGCCTATCAATACTTATGAAGATGAGTCATGAGTGACTTGATCATCTATATTATTATGTCTCCGAGTAACTTTTCCTACCTTCTATTATGTCATTATGAACTTAAAAGTTACATAGGATAGAACTATTATTCAGCTAGCAGTTGTTACGTATTTCTCCATAATATGTCAGTAACCCACCATGCGTTCGACGCCTTCATTCCCATCTTTACCATGTTTCATGATATGCCTACTGTCCTATGCAACTTGTCAATGCCAAACAGACACATGCTTTTAAAATGGTTGCCTATTTATAGACATTGGATTAATTGATTAAAAGCAGAATTTACTCTGTATGTACCAATTCCAGCTTACTAGCCAATAAAATTGATCATTGCTGCCTTTGAGATTATACAAGAACTTGCAGGGCCAAATATCTTAAGTTGTGTTTATGACATGTTTAAGTTTTGCCATGATTGCATTGTGGTCATGTCTTAAATTCTCCATTGCTATTGATGATGTTTAAAATTGAGGAGCTAGATTCTCTTTTCTGTAATATGTTTAGGATTGGCCTATTGTCTGATACCTCAATATGTTACCTGCATATTGTAACTTACACATTGCAGGGATATTCTTTAGCTCAAATTACTTACCATATGCTGCTCTTCCTTCCTTAGAAAGACTTCTTGCTGATAACTAATACTCGAGAATTTATTATACTTTTTCAGTGGTTAATAGTTTAAAGACTTGATATCTCCTGTATATGGTAGATTATTAATGCATAGTAGCTTTTAGTAACTGTGACGCAGAAGTGTCTTATCTGTTGCACAGTGATTGTTGCCTGGTGATGAAATTTCCCTTTGATTAGCTTTTCATTTAGAGCCTATCGAATTTCCATCAACATTGTTAGCTTTTGTTAAATGTCTATTCTTATTGTTTGAACGATGCACTTCAATGTTTCTTTTAGCATCACATGCATTACAATGTTTTTCATTTTTTGTTCAATGTTTTGTTTGCTTGTTTAAATTGATATGAGTGATATGAAAGCTATCTTTTTAGCATAAAGTGTACTGGTAATTTCAGAAGACCATCAAACATCAATCCTATTTCAGGTTCTACCTTTAAACTTGCATTTCTTTCCATATTGCTAGTGGCAAAGGGTATTCTTCTTGTATGGGAAAAAGCTGTGTATCATGTCGGCTTTATCCTGGAGCATAATGGGTCGCTATAGAGAATAGTTTTACATAATTGCTTTACAACCAATGCTAGCTATTCCTCTCAGTTACCTCTTTAAATGACTCAAAAACGAGTTGGCACTGAAGCTGATCATTTTTTTTGGGGCCAATATGGCTATTCTAAAATTGAGAACCTTTTTATGCTTGATCATGCAGTGAAGTAGGCCGTTGGTTAATGCTTCTATCTTTGTGATACTGTATATCGCAGGAAAAGTCATCAACTGGATCACGCACAGAAGATATATTTCGCCATGATGAACAGCGGTCTGCAGCAAGAGGGTCTTCTTTTGTCCAAAAGGACTCCAGGATGCTTTATGAGAGCCCAGACACATATAGCAAATCAAAAATGAATGATAGAAATGCAGAACCCAGTGAGGTACTATATATAGGGTTTCCGGCTTCGTTGAAAGTAGATGATGCGCTCTTGAGGAACGTCTTTTCTTCGTTTGGAGAAATAACCAAGGTCACGGTATTCCCCGGCCGCAGTTATGCATTTGTTCAATTCCGAAATCTGATGGCAGCTTGTAAGGCGAAAGAAACTCTTCAGGGAAAGTTGTTTGGCAATCCTCGAGTGCATATTTGTTTTGCAAAGAGTGAACCTTCCTCATCTAGCAGTGGAAGGGGTCCATCGAGTAGATCACTCTCTCCGCCTTACAGATCTGTTGATCGACTGGGATCTTCAGAAGGTTATCTTCAGGATAGAAATTATGGAAGCATCAGCAGAATTCCCAGTGTGAGGGAACCACATTACATAGCAGATAGGGATTTGGAAGATTCTGAAGATTACATGTTTGACAGGAAACGAGTCTCAAGGAACGATGGAGGTCCTGCATATGGAAGGTCGAGATCTACACATAGATTTCCTCAGGATATGCATGAATATCATGGTAGTCCTAGGGAAATGGGTTCGGCATTCCGTGATGATCCTCACAGATTCCAGTCAAGGAGTTCAGTGTATGAAGAGCCATGGGATTTACCCGAAGATGACTACTACTACCAGGAAACCAAGAGACAGAAGTCAAGATCCGTGCAGCCTGAGAGGCAGCTCCCAGGGCATCAGCTATCTGGTATAGAGCAAGAAAGACGCCCTTTTTCAAGGGCATCTGCTGATTTTTCCCCAAAAGATGCATTCGAGCGGAACTATGAGGCTGGACAGCTACGATACAAGCAAACAGTTGAGCAGCCGTTAAACCTGGCTATAAGGAACGGGGACAAGAGTAGCTTACGAGAACCACATGACGAGTTAATGGGAGGTTATGCTCTGCCATCAATTGTCCCTGAAAGAAAAAGGCACACCCCTGAACTGAATCGACCATCACTAAAGGACTGGAACTGGGAAGGGACTATTGCAAAGGGAGGGAATCCCATTTGTCGAGCTAAATGCTTTCCTGTGGGCAAAGTGATGGACATGATGCTGTAAGTAGCTTTAAGCCTTTATTTTTCTGTATTTCTTGTTTCGATTGGCCCTCTATATTTGGCTTGAAATCATTCAACCAAGTACAAGTCAAATCCTTTTGTGTATTGGTTTAAGTCTGATGTGATCCATTGATTAAGTTTATGTTCTTTTTGTATGTTGTTTTTAGACTTCTGATGAAATTCATTTTTAATGCAGGCCTGAGTATGTAGATTGCACGGCAAGAACTGGTTTAGACATGCTGGCCAAGCATTACTACCAATCATCTAAAGCATGGGTGGTTTTCTTTGTTCCTGGAAGTGATGCTGATATTGTGTTTTATAATGAGTTTATGCATTATCTGGAGGAGAAGCAACGTGCAGCTGTTTCTAAATTGGATGACACAACAACATTGTTCCTCGTGCCTCCATCTGATTTCTCCGAGAAAGTACTTAAAGTTCCTGGGAAACTTAGCATCTCTGGAGTTATTCTACGTTTAGAATGTGGTGGTTCTGGATCTGGGCCTGTCCAACAGCAAGGTGAGAGAAAAGATCCAGACTTGTTAACCTATTATGCTGAAACATCATATGCAGAAGCTAGCGGAGCTTTTCCTGATGTTGGAAACCCACGTATTCCGGGTCCAACAGCATTTTTGCGTAGTGCGGGTCGTGATGGTCAAAGTGCATCTTTGGATCCATACATTGAGAGCAAGCATGATCAGTTGAGTCACAGGTATTCTGGATCGGACTGGCCGCCTCGTGATACCAACCCCAGAAGTTCACAGATGCAACCCTTCATAGATAAAAATACTGTTCAAGAACATAGCGGGTTTGTTCCTGGGAAGCAGCAAAATGCAGATCTTAGTCGTTATCATGATACGGATGCTCCAGCCCCATCGGGGTTTCAGCCTGAACAGCTGACACATTTAGCTTCCTCGCTGCCCAGACAGCAAAAGCATGTACAGAACACTCCAAATCAGCCTGAGAGATATGCACCAGAAGGCCGAGCAAGTTTCAGCCATTTGCAACACGCGCAGACACCAAGCATACCTCAATTAGTATCTCCAGGAAATCAAAATGTACAGATACAAGGTAGCAATAGCCAACAAGAAGAAGAAACAGAGGCTAATCCACAGAAGCGTCTCCAAGCAACATTGCAGCTAGCAGCTGCACTTCTCCAGCAGATTCAACAAGCTAAACCGAGTTAAAGATGGCTTCGTAAAGAGATCGTTTCATGTTTTTAACTGTATTAATTGGGATGAGCCCTGGCCTGATCTACAGATTAACAAGTATGAGATTATTACATTCTTTCTTGCTGGTCGATATAAAGAAGAAATAGCGCTGATGCAAGCGTTCACAATATCGAGATTCACATGCCGTAATACATATAGGCAAAATCTTTCCAGATTCAGATTTTAAAATGTAGCCTCCTCACTTATATCGTTTTACCTTTTGCATGAAACAAATATACTACGTTACGTTGAATAGTAATAATCAATTTTCTCACTTGCTCTGCTATTCATTATCGTATTATCGTTACAACATGACGCAATTCTGCTACTTCAGAACAGATTTGTACCCTAACTACCATATAAGCTCATCAGTGGACACAATAAAAAGGATGAAAACACAATCCAAAAGAAACCAAAAGCTGAAAGGCAAATTTGTTTATTTTCTACTCAAAAGTTCAAAACAAAAACATAGGAGGCGGAGATGTAAGAAAAAAAACATATAAGGAGAATATAGGTCCGAAAAAAAATAAAACATGTAAAATATAGTGAGACTCTACAAGTCTAGTACTGACAAAAAAATAACAACACCTGAAATTGCTTTAGAAAAGCAGAGATCAACGGCTGAGATTTTGTCGTCAAGGTATCAATCGATTTTGACAGAGGAAAAGAGATAGTGGACGAAGTAAAAGGAGGTGAGGAAGCCAATGGTTCCCGTGGCGAGCATGATTGCAATTGCCATAAGCAGAGAGTAGCCAATGTAAAGCATAGCTGAGACAGGTCCGCTCAGACTTTGTAGATCGAATACCAAATAGTTGATGGAGTAAGCGAAAACGTACAATGCGACTGAACCAGATGCATAGAAGGCTTTCCACCACCACCTCCAATCTTCAACGCAGAGGTGCATATAGGTCAAGACCACTGATACTTCTGCACACACGACTACCAAAAGAAGCAGAACGATGAGTAAGAACCCAAATACGTAGTAGAATCTCCCTAACCATATGCTGGAGAAGATGAAGAACAGTTCTATGAACAGTGTTCCAAACGGAAGTGTTCCTGCTCCAAGGACTAGAAGCCATGACGGGTATTTCCGTTCTGGGATTTCCCTTGGAATCTGGTTGGTTCTCACTGGAAACTGAATTGCTTCTGCTCGTGTGCCTAGGAATCCTCCAAACAGGGTGAGAGGAACCGAGATGCAGAACCAGAGAGCCAGGAGCTCAAAGTACAATGAGATTGGGATGGCTCCAGTGCTGTTGCTGCTCCAGAGAAGGAAGTTCAACACTGTTAGTATAACAAAAGCAATACCCGGGAAGAAGCATGCGATGGACCAAGAAAGCGATCTCCATCCTTCTGAAGTTCCCTTGACGGTTCTCCAGAGCCGAACACCAGCGTACCCAGCAGCAATACCCAAGAAAAGATAGAGAATAATCATCCCGGTTAGTAACATTCCTCTTGAAGCAGGCGACATGAATCCAAGTGCTGCAAAAACAATCGTGACAACAGCCATTCCTGTAATCCGAACCCCATCTCCCACCATAATGCATAGAAGCTTTGACATTTCTGGTTCTCTGAACACATCTCCAACAACAAGTTTCCATCCAGAGAGCTCCTCATTCATCTGTGCCTGTGCTTCCTTGTCCAGTTCCTCATACTTTGTCAAATCCCTTCTCACTGTCCTTAGGAATATGACGAAAACTATACCGGCGAGAAAGAAGATCACCATAAGAGAGTTCAGAATAGAGAACCAATGAACACGAGCACCTTCCATTTTCAAATAGGCATCCCATCTGGATGGCCATCTTGTCTCACTCTTAACAAATTCGACTTCATAAGTGAAGGTTATTCTTTCATGTTCTTTTATAATCTGAGCTTTGTCAAGCTCCAAGGGACAGTTAACTGAAGGAACAGGGTCATACATGTGAAGTTTCGTCATTTTTACAGGATCATACTTAACACTGCAGGGAACAACCTCAAATCCAAC
Organism: Arabidopsis arenosa; assembly: GCA_905216605.1. Classification (NCBI taxonomy): domain Eukaryota; kingdom Viridiplantae; phylum Streptophyta; class Magnoliopsida; order Brassicales; family Brassicaceae; genus Arabidopsis; species Arabidopsis arenosa. Next base: position 13,636,939 of record LR999453.1, on the reverse strand, counting down.
AATCTCATAGCCCAGTGCCTTCTTTTTATCAGCTTCAGAGATCACACCCATACCTTCTTCACCGGTACCAATCACCTCCATGACATTGCCTTCATATTCATGAACCAAGACCTTAAACTTGAGGTGATTAATGATGTAATCATCATTGCTGTTTGGTGGCGAATACCCAACAGGATATCCAGTCCACTGGATAGTAACCCCATTTTGCTTAGCGAATCTCAAAGCAGGCAAGTTATCCAGAATCATATTCACTTGATACAACTCACGGGTTCTCTGTTTCAAGAGCTTGACCTCATGCTCATTGAGAGGACTGGTGGTGCATAGGTAGAGCGACTCGTTCGTCCTCATCCGAAACCTATAAGCAGAGTTATCAATCTGATCCCCCATGAGAAGCTCCCCAAGATTCTCAGCACTTTTCTTGATACCCTCAAGTGGTTTGCAGTAAGGAAGACTATAGTAACTGAAAGGAAGCTCAGTTTCAATAGACGTCAAAGAATTGACTTTAGCAAAGATAGAGTCTCCATCTGAATATGTGTGCATATAACTCCCTGGTAAGTAAAACCCATTGCAAAGCTGACTAACAAACACCAGCAACACGAAAACTCGGTACACACCAAACATTGTCCCTTCCTGTATCAAATAAAATTCACATTAGTAAATCCTTCCTATTGTAACAGATTCAAGCACATTCTGACGAAGAAATTGAAATCCAAACAGAACCTAAGAATATGCATGTAGATCAGATTCGTAGTAACCAGATTCGGAATTAGTGAATCAGATCGGTGGATCAAAAGATCAGATCTCAATGGATCATAAACACAAAACTCAGAAGCTAATTTATATAATTGGAACAAAGATTATCGAATACGAAAACGATGAACACCAAATTAAAAAAACGCGAGAGAAAAAGCAGATCTCGGAGTTTAGAGAGCAAACCTGAGACAGATCCAGGTATGGAGATCTACGACGGAGTCAGATCTAGAAGAGGTAGGAGAGGGACTTTGTGTTTCGAAATCGCTCTCTTGGTGAAGAAGAAGGTCACGCTGATAATCTCTCTCACTGCTTTGGTTGCTTAATGCGTTCGCAAAGAGAGCGAATAACGATAATCAAGAAAATCGTGGGTGTGTTGGGTATTTATCCTCTGCGACGCGCTTACACAATATGTCGGTGCAGTGGTCACAATAAAGAATCTCTAGATTTATACTAATAGTTTTAGAAAACTTTAAAAGAAATTAAGGCTAACTGACTACTTTTTTGAAACAAAACAAAGTTTAGGACCATATAATAATTTGAGATTATTAACAAAACGAGCATTTATGAGAAAAAACTTTACGGGACCATACTACAATTCTTTTTTTCTTAAATTAATCTCATTAACTTGAATTGGAAATTACAGTGTTATTTATAAGATATACAAATATAATCAAATATATAATATTATCAATAATGTTTAGAAAACGTTAGATGCTAAGCATGCGGTGATACAAAGCCTATACCACTTAAAACGTCTAATCGTAATCTAGGTGACATCAAGGAATTTGGACGTTTATTACATAAACATTATAAATATGATTTTATACATAAAAATTTATATAAAATATCTATTAGAAAAAGAAAATATTAAATTATAAACAAAAATTAAACAAAAAAATTATTAATTTATATTAAACAATATATACAAGCTTATAACTATATGTATGGAGTGACGCGAAAAAAAACAACTCAACCCTAATTTGCTCTCTTCTCTCTCCTCTCTTTCTCAAAACCAACTCAGCCGCCGCTTAAGTACGGCCAACGTCTGGTGGCTCCTTTAGCACCGGCGTTGTGCCTCTTTAGTATATTTTGTTGTTTTTTCTTGTTTCTTATGTTTGGATGTTGGTGGAGATGATTTTCTCGAGTGATTGGGATCTCTTGTCGAGATCGGAGATGGTGTTGCTCTCGTCGCAAATCTGTTGATGTTCTTGACTTCTCAATGGCACGACTCGATCTTTTCTCTCCATCAATTTCTTCTGGCCTGTTACTCGTCTGGTGGGTTTCTTCTTTGCGATGGGTTTTGCTTGTTCGTTAGGAGGAGGGAGTAGTTTTTGTCTTTGGACCGGCTTCCTTGTTCGAGGTTCGCGGCTGCTTTCTCCCAGGTGGGTTTTGGAGTCGTTTCTGGTTTGGTTTGGCTGCTCAATTGCTTCTCTTGTGAGGCTCGGTGGTGACTCCGGTCAGTTCGTGGTGCGAGATGGATGTGAATTTCAGATCTGGTTCTCTCACCTTCTCGGGTATGTTGCTCTGGTTGGCGGATTCTTCTCCTGATTGTTTTTGAATTCTCAGAGTCTTCTTTTTGTGGGGTTTTTGTCTGTTCTGTGGTTGGATCTTGTTTGAGTAAAGTTTCGGTTCTGGCCATTGTTTCTCTGCCTTGGTGTTGTGTTTTGTATCGAATGTCCTGGAAAATCTCTCGTGTGGTGAGACGGACTCGATGCCTTTTTGCCATTGGCTCTTTGCTCATCTTCTTTGGTTGGTTCTTCTGTCTCATCAAGATCTGCTTCGTTTGGAGTTCGTGGGTCGCTATTTTGCCATCATATGCGGTATCTCTTCCACTTGAGATTATCGTCTTCTCGGAGTTGGTTTGGAACGTTTAATACTACCCAAAGCTCTATCAATTCTTTCAGCAGAGAGAGGAGCTATTTATGGGTTTTGATTCGGTTCCTCTCCACAAAACAAATAAGGCATTTGTGCGTCGATCCCTTAGCTTCAAGTTCAGGCCTTTTCCTTTGAGATTCTTGTGATTTCTAGTTATTTCACTCATTGGAGGTTTATCGGTATGTTTTCTAAGTTTAGCTTATGGTCTTGTATTTGGTTGTTTGTTAGCTTCCCTCTTTTGGGCTATTGTCTTCGGGGATATCACTATTTTCCGCCGACTTATCTTATCGGGGATATTAACTCTTTCCGCCGATCTTTGTATCTTTCGAAGGTTTAACATGATTATTCAGACGAAAAAAAAAAAAACTATATGTATGGAGAAAAGCTTAGTCGGAAATTGCAAAAAAAACAGTAAAACAAGACCTAATTATAACTCAAATACTGTAGATTATAATGTTTTGTTCATCTTATTCAGTTACCATGATTTCTCACGTTATTGAAAAATAAATATATCTAAGAGCAGTAGCTAGATGGACAATTAATCAACAAAAAATTAATACAAATTTAGATGGAGAACTAGAAACGAAGGAAACCTAACGAAACGAATGAACACATGATCTAACAAAACAAATCAAATCCAGAGATGTAAAAGAGAGTACCAAAGATATTCTCTGTCATACAAAGTTGATGGATCTTCTCAAATCAATTGAAACCGAGAACTAAAGCAAGTGAACGATCTATGATGATGGAGGTGAGAAATGAGCGTGAGTGATGATGGATAAAGGTTTGTGTGATGTGTGACATCTCGCTCTTTGTTTGAGGCATACAATCATGTATTTATAGTATTTGGAGTCTTCATAGTCAGCTTTATGGTTCCTCCAAGTTGCAGAAGAAGAGTGTTGCCGTTTTGATCAAATGAGATGAGGAAAAGGTTGGCTACGGTCAAGGGGTAGTACATGTGGTAAGAGGGTTGTTGGCCACGGTCATGTAGCTTTTCTTGGGGTCGATGATGCTTTGGTCGCATGTACATGTTTTCTGGTTGCGGTAGCATGATAACTTTTCTAGCTTCATTTTTACATAAAACTTGTTTTGCAACACTTTGTATGATTTTTGCTTTTAAGTTTTTGTAAAGAATCTAGATAAAGATAATTTGGTTATATGATTTTTACGTTTAATAATTACTATAACAAAATTTCTCTTAAAACTAACTATTATCTAATTTCAATAGTAGAAGTTGTTACTATAAAATTTGTGAACTAAAAAACAAAAATAATTTTGGCTATTTTAAAAATATAAAAAATTAATTTTAATAATTTAAGATATTATGTGATAATTATATTTGACAAGACTATTAAATAAATTAACTTAAGTTTCCATCAATTTTCACAAAAGCACCTATACTATCGCTTTCTTATCAAATCAGCCCAAATGTTATTTTTGTCTGCAATTTATCCAGCCATATCCAGCAATTTATGTTACTTCCGTAAATTACAATATAAACCTAAAGTTCTGATACCTAAAAGAAAGACCCTTTTTGAAATTTGAACAAGCTATAAACCTGATACCACCAATCTCGATCTCTTAGGTTTCCGTTGAAGTCGTGAGAATCGTTTTGGCTTTGATCGGATACAATAGCAAGTATGAGTACTGTTCGTAAGAAAAGGGCTCGAATTTTATCCTCTGATTCGGTAATCTTCTTGCGTTCCTTTGTATACTTGACAAAGAATCGAAAATTCTCATCTTTTTGTTGACAATTTTGATACTTTGGTTTGGTAATTGTTTGCTTTGATAACTTTAAGCAGGACGACGTTGATCAAGGAAACCCTAAAACTCACGAGAATGGTGAAATTGGAGGAAAGAGTCAAAATTTAGGGAAAAGTAAGGGAGGTGATATTGAGAATGTTGTAAAGTCTAATACTTGTTTGGTGTGTGATGGGAAAGACAATTGGGTGTTGGTATGTTACGGAGAGGAATGTCCTATAGCTATTCATCAGAGTTGTGCATCTGATGAACCTGATTTCGATGAATTCGGCAATTTTTATTGTCCTTACTGTTGGTATAAGCGTGTTTTGCAACTAGAAAAGAAGCTTATGGTGAGTGACAAGTCTAGGAAGGGATGTAGAGAGAGTCTAGGAGGAGTAGATTTGGGTTTTATGATGGAGAATGAAGCTGGAGGTGTCGAGAATTTAGTGGAGGTTAATGTTTCAGGAGGTAGAACTAGAACATTAGCAAGTGGTAATCTTAGTGGGAATATAGGAGAAGGTGATGGATTAAACAGTAAATGCATGGTAATGGAAAAAAATCAGATAATGCAAGAAGTTGCGGCTCAGACTCATTCTCGGGGAAATTCTAAGGGTGATGATGCTGATGTGGATGAGGGAAGACAGCAGCAAGGAAGATTGAGTGAGATAAATCATGATACTTTGGATGTGTGCAATGTTAATGTGGGTGAGGGAAGAAAGGGGAAGGCAAGAGGTAGTGAGAAGAAGCATGGAAAGGTACAAGCGCGCAATTCTGATGTAGGTGAGGAAAGAAAGAAGCATAGAAGATGTGATGATATAAATCATGAAACAGCACAAGCGCACAGTATTGATGTGGTTGCCGAAACAAGAAACCCGAGGAGATACAGCGGAAAGAACCAGCAAACCAAAAGAGTTGCAGGAACTCTTGAGCAGGGCGTCTTTATTAACGATCATGGAACACAAGTGAGGGATTCTGATTTGGGTGAGGGAAGAAGCGGGCAAGGATGTTGCCATGGGAATTACCTGCAAAAGAAAGCGTCATCTACTGAAAGTTATGAGCAGGAAGTCCCTAGGACTGATAATAGAGTATCCTGTGGTTCTGGATTAAGGGCGGTAAGATATCGGCAGGGAAGACATATTGAGAAGAACCGGCATAATGAAATTGTTGTAACTGAAACTCAGGAGAAGGAAGTTTCTAAGGATGTGGAGAGAAAGTCGGAACGAGGAGTGGAGAGAGGAAGAAGGATAACAAGTGTTAATTGTAGTGGTAATAGAAGGGAAGTTGATGAATCAAACAAGAAATGCATGGTGATGGAGAAGAGTCATAAAATAAAAGAAGTTGCTGCTGATACTCATTCTCTGGAAAATTCTAAGGCTGATGATACTGATTTAGATAAGGGAAGAAAGCAGCGAGGAAGGTTTAATGAGAAGAATCACGAAACATTAGATGCGTTTGTTTCTAATCCGGATGAGGCGCATGAGGAAAGAAAGGGAAGGGCCAGGGGTAGTGAGAAAACCCATGAAAAAGTACAAGTGTGTAATTCTGACGTAGGTGGGGAAAGAAAGCCACAGAGGAGATGTGATGATATAAACCATGAAACAGCACAAGCGCACAGTTTTGTTGTGGGTGTCAAAACACGAGAGACGAGGAGATACAGTGAGAAGAACCAGCAAAACAAAATAGTTGCAGGAACTCATGAGCAGGCCGTCTTTATCAACGATAAAGGAACACAAGCGTGTGATTCTGATTTGGGTGAGGGAAGAAGTGGGCAAGAATATTTCCATGAGAACAACCAGCAAAAGAAAGTGTCATCAACTGAAAGATGTGAGCTCCCTAGGACCGATAAAAGAGTGTCACACGGTTGTGGATTAGGGGAGGGGAGAGATTGTGAGGGGAGACAAATTAAAAAGAACCAGCATACCGAAACTATTGAAACTGAAGCTCTGGGGAAGGAAGTGTTTAAGGATAGGAAGAGAAAGCGGGAACGAGGAGTGGAGAGAGATGTAGATGAGTTTTATTTGGCGGAGAATCAAGACAGACAATACCAACCTGATATGAGAAACGATGATGTGGCCTTCAATAAGCAAGCGACTTGTTTCAGCACAGATGAACAAGAAGATCGAAAGTCTGTATCGTCTATCTCATCTCCGGAGTCTACAAACAATGTTAAGGACCCTAATGTAGCTTCTCAAGAGTTAGCTTTGCTCATCCACCCTAAGGCTGGTGTACAAGAACGACCTATCGAAGCACGACCTATTTGCTCTGTCTCTTCACAGAAACCATCTTTTCAACCGGAAAAATACGGACACAAAAGTTACCTGAAGAAGAATGGAACTGCGTCTAATGATCCCGGACAAAGGTTTCTTTTCATTTGGAACTTCATGGCATTTCAATTGTCTTAGCGTAATGGATGTTTTTTTGGGAAGAGTCCTAAGCAGCTTGTCACGGGCTTTCAGCTAACAATTTTGCTTCCTTTCTATGAGCAGGAAGTTTGTCATATGCAGTGCTAAAAAAAGGAAAAGACAATTTTGGACGCAGGCAGAAGAAGATATGCTTAGGGTATGAAACTTGCACATTCCTCTCTATCCTACGTATATTTCATGCTGGAGTCGTCTTGATCTTTTAGTAATTGGAACTTACTCATTCTACGGCTTTTTTCTGAAGGTTTACACCTGTTTTAGATGATCAGCTTTATAAAAACTGCCAGGATAGCTGGTTTCATCGTCACCTAAGAGGCTGTATTTCATTTTCAGTCGTAATTCATCTGTTTTGCAGACCAGATTTTAAAAGAAGAGAATATTTCATGGTGTACTCATATCTCATTGTTTGTGACTGTCCAAATTAGAGTCTTGTTATGTAGTGCACAATGGTGATAAATGTGGGTCTGTTTCTCTTCGTCCTGTCCTTTAGGTTGGTGTGCAGAAATTCCCCGGCGAGAGGAATATTCCATGGCGCAAAATCTTGGAATTTGGTCGGGATGTGTTTCACGATGAACGGGCTCCAAGCGACCTCAAGGACAAGTGGAAGACGTTGAGCAAAATGCCTTCTGACACGCGGAAATGGGTAAACCTTTCATCTGAAAGACAACCGAATTACTATGTGTCTGAAGTTAGTTCTGAATGAGTTATCGGATTTTGCAAGCATTAGAGCTTAGAGGAGTAGTAGATAGGACTTTGCAGTTTTTGTACAACCTTGTTCATAGTTTGTTAATTGTATATTGTAGCAAAACTAATCTTACCTTTCTAATTATATGTCCTCGCCAATGTAGAGAATTTATAAGAGTAAGATGATTTTTCATGACACTTGAACACAAGTTTATACTAAAATCATAAGCAATGCTATACTTCAATAACTATCAAACTTTTACATGTCTTTTGATATGAAATCTCTGCAATTTGCAAGACGAAGATGAAGTAAACATCAATTTTACACTTCGTGTTCGTGTAAACAAACAACTTTTTTCCAATGCAAAAAAAAGATCTTTTTAGACGGAAAATGATGACGGTTGAAATTCCCGCCAGTGAGTGGGTTCCACTATAAGCTCTTTAGCCGCCATGTGTCCTAGGGGAGTGCCACGTACAACCACCATCGTCTACTTTTTAGGCTTATTTCGGTCGGCTTATTCTCTTCTCACTGAGTGGCAAGAAAAAAAGAAATGGAAGTTCCCAAAGGTTTCTTTGAGAAACTATGGAGTTTTGTCTCTTTTCTTCCGTACTTCTTCCTCTTGCTGCTTCTCGGCCTCACCAAGGGTATGTAATGTAACCATTCTTTTAAATATCTACTTCTAATCTTCGTCCCTCTGTTCCAAAAGATTGCAGAAAAGTCTCAAGTTTTGTTAGGTCCAGGTTCAGATTAGATTTTGGTTAATGGAATACTTTAGGAAACAGAGGAGTTTATTTGTAGAAAACCAGAGGAGTTTTAAGCAGAACACTGTTCAGTTCTCACTCTTTTTTATTCTTTTGTTTCTCAGCCTTGATTGTTGGTCCAATTTCATCTGCGATAATTTTGGTTGGGAATTCAGCTATCATCATTGGCCTTTGGCCAGCACATTTCATTTGGACCTACTACTGTTTGGCAAGGTATATAAACAACAAATTCAATACCTTTCCTTTTGTATTTTATCTCTGTTTCCACTAAAAATCTTCTTTGTGTAGAACAAAGAGAATAGGGCTGGTTTTGAAGACCTTGGCATTGATATTGTTTCCACTGCCTTTACTCCTCTGGCCAGTTACTGGTATAGTAGGAAGTCTCTTCGGTGGAATCGCCTACGGGTTTTTCACTCCTCTTATGGCTACATTCGAGGCTGTAGGAGAGTCTGTTACTAGCAAATGCTACCATTGCTTTGTTGATGGTTCGTTCTCCACTATTAAATGGAGTTGTACTGTAGTTACAGACTTCACAGATTTCTGCTTCCATTCTTACTTCTCCTACATGGATGAGTTAAGAGAAATGGTTTCCGCCGATGTTGAACCTTTAGAGATTAGGTAATAATCTCTCTCTTCGTCTGTGGCCGTTAAAGAAGAACAAAAATTGTTACACTTTACAGTGATGGTGTAATCTCATTTTCTTACCAGGTTGTCTCGGCTACCTAGTTGTCTGCTTGCTAGTCTCATAGGTGTGGTGGTAGATGTTCTTCTCATAACAGCTGTTGCTCTTTACAAAAGCCCATATATGTTGCTCAAAGGATGGAAGAGGCTATTGGAAGACCTTGTTGGTAGAGAGGGCCCATTCCTAGAGACTGTCTGTGTTCCATTTGCAGGGCTTGCCATAATGCTTTGGCCACTAGCTGTCGTGGGAGCCGTAATAGCTTCAGTGTTATCCAGTTTCTTTCTTGGACTGTACAGTGGAGTCATCGTTCATCAGGTTCATAGCTAATACTTAAAGTCCATTCATATATCTTACAGAGTTGGTTATGGAGATGTCCTTTCGATTTAAGGCTTCATTGGATTCTTTGTCCAAAGGATTTGAAATTAAACTGAATACTTCTTGAGCTCCTCTGGTTGTGATTTTTTGCTATTTGTGACATACTTAATGTAGCTTCGACAATAGTTCTGGCTATTTTGGATACTTTATGTTAGTTAAATTGCGGCTTAGCCATATATTTTGTAATTTATGTATCTGCCATGAAATTTCTTAAGACATGTCATCACTTGGACATAAAAATATGTTGCTAGACACTGATAATATATGGTCGGTTAGGAGGTCTCTATCCTTTAATAGTTTGATTATTTTTTCAGGAGGACTCTTTCAGAATGGGGCTTAACTATATAATTGCTGCGGTCTCACTGTTTGATGAGTATGTAAATGATTTACTCTATTTGAGAGAAGGAACTCGCCTGCCAAGGTACATAGTGGGAGCTCTGTTCCATTAGTATTTGATCACCTTCACATAGACCTTCGGTTTCGTGATTCAGCATTTGTTGATTATAATAACTTATGACTGTAAAGTGTATATGCTTGTGACAGCCAGGCCTTGCTATAGAACGAAGACAGAGACTGGTCATGGGAAAAGAATATTAGGAGAGAGTAAGAACGTTGATCTCAAGAGCAAAAGAAGCTGCTCCCTGGGTTCAAAGCTTGTTTCAGAACAGTCGAGGACACTGAAAAAAGCAATAACACTATATAAACCAGTTCAGGTATATTAGACCTTTATTTTCTTCATTTATTTGACTTTACAACATAATCTCTGATGAGTGAATGAACATCTTGTGTTTCTCTTTAAAGGTATGGGAATGGTTGTTTAAGTCGTGTGAGGTGAACGGGAGGATACTTCTTCGCGATGGCTTGATAGATGTGAAGGATGTAGAGGAATGTCTTGTCAATGGTAATTCTAAGAAGCTCTATATTAGACTACCCGCTTGGACCGTGTTACAATGTCTCCTTGCATCGGCTAAATCGAACTCCTCTGGATTGGTGATCAGTACGTATACTCAATATCTCTACACAAATCTCGTCAAAACTTTTTTCCCCAGCACGCGAATATTTGATTTTCTGGTGAATGTCTGGCAGCTGATGGCGTGGAGCTCACAGAACTAAACAGCCCAAGAGACAAAGTATTTGTGTGGCTCGTTGGGCCTTTATTGATAATGAAGGAGCAGATAAAGAACCTGAAGCTGACTGCGGATGAAGAGTTTTGTCTAAGGAAATTGGTAATGGTATGCAAAAATGAAAGAACCGAGGACTGGGATAGCACGGGGTTCCCGTCAACTGATACAGTAAAAAAGGCACAATTGCAAGCCATAATCAGAAGGTATGTTATCAAACATCAGCAGAAGTATTATCTTCTCTGCATCATTAAGTTGACCACATCTTCTTGGAATACTTTTCTCATGTTGTGAATGGGTTCCCATATGTTGACTTAGACCATTCTTCGTAGGAAGTGAGGCTTTTTGCAAAGTTTGGGATGAACATGTTCTGTATATACATTCACTGAGGCTAGTAATGTTCTTTCCATTGCAGGCTGCAAGGAATGGTGGCATCAATGTCTAGAATACCGACGTTTCGACGCAGATTCATGAACTTGGTTAAAGTGTTGTACATAGAAGCTCTTGAAATGGGTGTGTCAGGTAATCGAGCTGGTGGGATCCTCAAACCAAACAGCCACCAAACAGGAAATCTGGATCGGACTGAAACACCGGACATGGATGTTGTATAAGTAGTTATCGTATCTTATCTTTTTCCTTCTTCCTACGCCCCAGTCTTTCCTCTGGAAACTGTTATTTCAGTTGTATTTTAGGATTTGTTGTATATTATAAAGTGTTTTTTTTTTGTGTTTCTGGTTTGATACTTAAAATTTTCAACTTGCTCCATATAATTGTTGGTTGGTTTTACTTTGGTTTCAAACCGATGACAGTAACTGGCTTCTGATCCATCTAATTGTAAGGTTGATCATCCATACAATTTGTTGTGGTTGTATGCATTATATTAAACCGGTAGCTATAACCAGTAAAAGTAAGCATTTACATCATATCGGACAGCAAAAGTAAGTGTTTTGTGATACGAAATCAATTTATGTGTCAAGTTCATATTTTAATTTTTTTTATGTAACTATATTCTTTTATTAAATATTTTTATTTTCTAAAAATACATATTTGACTTTTCTAATACTAATTGCCAAACACATATCAATTTTATATTATTCTTTTTAAACAATTTTATTTTCTAATAATACATACTAGATTTTACCCCGCGGTGTCGATTTTTTTATAACTAAAATTTTTTTTAGCAAAATTTTAAGTTGTATTTGTTTTGTTAATATTTTTTATTTTGTTTAGTGTTTCTGATTTTATAATTAAATTTTGATTTTTAATTCTAAGATTTCATCCATAGTATATTGTTTAATATTAATATCGATCTAAACCCGTTGCACCATATAACCTTGTCCCGTAAAATTAAACATCATTTGTTATTTTTTTGAATAATTAATATTTTTATCCACTACGGGTCGCAGGTTCATGCGGATAAGCCCGTAGAGAGTTGCGAGTTTGCGTGTCGACCCGCCAAAAGAGAAGCTATCTTTTGAAACCTTTTGTTTTATTTAGAGGTTTTGAGAAAGTATCCCTAAAAAATAATTTTCATTATATGAAAAAAAAAAGAAGTAGAAGAAATTGTAATATCAACATTCCCGATTTTTACATCACTCGTTACTATTAATTTTTTTTTTTGCAGATAAAAATCAGAAGTTAACTAAGTCGAGATTTTTAAAAAGATTGTGTAGAGATTTTTGGTAAATTGTTGAGAACATATTTGATTTCAAAATCTTTACTTAAATAGATAAGGAAAGATTTTGTAGAGACTTTTGCTAAATATATGAGAAATGAATTTCATTTAAAATTTTTTACTTAAATAAAACAAATCTAAATAATTAATGCTAATGGCATGCCATTGTAAATACTTCTCAACTTTAGGATTTATTTGCTAATTATGATCCAAAAATGTATATATAGATTTTGAATATATACATTGGAATTTAATGCATTTAAACTACAAAAAAAAATACTTTTAAAAAAATTAAATTGTTATACAAACAAATATAATAAATGATATCCCTTAAACGAATTTCACTAATCTTCTAATAATTAAGCATAAGATAAAACAATATTGTTAATTTGTCAACAATCCAAATTTACAGAATTTAATTTGTATGATAAAATCAAGCACAACAACTTTGTAAATTTTAAATGTATGAAAAAATCATAGTAATTCAATCAAATATATATTCTAATATATTAAAAAATTTAATAAAATTAAATAACATAAAATTTATCCGTGTCATATATGGATCCTTACCTAATCGACCATGAATTGAGAGAATAACATCACATTGCTGAATATTCAAGTTACAACATTTTTGGATATTTTATAATGACGTTATTTACATTTTTACGCAATATTTAAAAAACTAATATAGAAAATCATCTAATATCTAGTCGTTTAGGCGTTACTTAGGCACTAGACGTTCTCACTACAAGGATTTTATTAAAATCACTAGATATAGGATCCGCGACTAGTGCGGAAGAAGGTTGATGGTCACAATTTTCTTTATAAGTAAAGAAATTGTTCAAGCTTTAAAAGGGTTGAATATTTTGTGTCTTTCAACAAATTTCTTTATATACGTATACATCAGTGTTTTCATGTCCGACCCGAACCTTTCGGTATGATCGGTTAATCTGCGATCCGTACAATTCTCTGATTTAGGTTTAGTGTTAATATCCGATAATTTTTTTTGCCATTAATCCGTAACCTGATGAACCGGTTGAACTGACCGGGTATCGGATAAAAAACAAATCATTTTGATTTTGAAATAAAATAAAAGATTTTAGATATTTTTTGTATTCACTATTCAGTTATTTTTAGAACTTTTTCAGTTGTTCATATTTACTATCCTACTATCTTAGTATATATTTTATGGTTTTAGTTGGACTCAAATCTTTTAATTATTTTATTATTATTAAGATTTCATATTGTAAAACATAGTATGATTATTTTAATTACATTAATGCAGATAATAAAAAGCTGATATATAAATTAATCAGTGGTAAACCCTACCAAAAAAAAAATTAATCAGTGGTAAAGGTGTCATTGGACTTATCAATGTTAACTAATTTACTAAACACTCATGAATTTAGCCTTTTGGGGACAAAATCACAAGTAGATAAGATACAACACGTGGACGATCAGTTCCATGTGGTGACTCACATATGATGCACCTATAATATGCCAACCACTAAATAAACTTTAATATATAAACATGTGAGCCAGTAAGAACTAAAAAATCATGTAATCCAATTATAAATAATATCACCGCTTTTGCTTATAAAATTTAAAGATTACAACCTAGTATCTTCTGGGCATTACATAAATACATAGTTTTGTTTTTGAAAAAAAAGTTTTGTTTTTGAAAAAAAGAACAACTCTCAATAGTGATGCAAAATTAATATACTGAATTTTGGTGTATTAATGGATTATTACATAATTTTCGGCGAATCATTTTGATTGGTTTTACCATATTATTTTTTGGGAGAATTGGAAATAAAGGAAATTTTTTGGACAAATGTCCATATATACTTTTATATGAAAATTTTGGTGAAATAGATTTTATAATAATTAAGATCTAAATTTACTCTCATTATTTCGAAAATTTAAATAACAAAATTCAAAAAAGTAAAAATTCCTAATATATTTACAAAATTTAGATATATTTGTGTAAACTCAAACCCTCTAGTTGAGAAGGAGACTTCTCCAAACCCTTAATTAAAACCTTTGTTTTCTTGGACTCAAAGGAAAAAAAGGAAAAAATCGAGCAAAATATGACACAATTTCGTGGACTCGAAAGGATGAATGTATAAAAGAAGATAGAAATAATTGGGGCATAAACCGATTAAACCTAAGGGTGTTATGCGATTTTAGTTTAATTTTTTTTTTATGTTTTCTAAACTCCGTAGATCGTAATCTAAAACACCAACATACTATTTAAAATTTAATATTTTATAAATATTTAGCTTTTTTAAAAAAAAGATTCACTTTCTATATTTAGAAATTCTAAAAATTTCAAAAATTAAAATCTATATTCTTTTAGAATATGTATTCTAAAATAATAAAACATTTTCTAACGTTTTTAGAACATAATGTAAATCGTAGAATACATTTTCAAACAAAAATTAGAACATAAAGGAAAGCGTAGAATACATGTTCATAAGTTTTAAGAAATTTGTAATTTGGGCTTTGAAATTTTTTAGAACAGAAAACTAGTATAAAAATCGTAGAATATGTACAAAAGTTTAGAATATAAACTCTGATATTCGTAGAACTCAAAGAAACGTATTCTAAGAATATTAGACGATATTTATCTATCAAAAAGTCAATTTGTTTTCAACTGAATCACCAAAATATTTTTTCAAATCATCTCTATTCTTGTATATCTATATGTTTTCCTGGTTTACTTTTTAAAAAACAGCTTAAAATATAGTTTAAAAATTTGTATACGGTTTAATTCGGTTTTTTAGTTAAACGGTTTAATTTTACCGGAAATGTTAAATTTTATAACGTTTTAAAACTTTTAAATATTATAAGTGATATATTTAAAATCAATAAAAATGTTTATAATATTATGAACATTTGAACGTATAAAAAATAAAATAACATGGGACGGGTTATATTGCGGGACGGTGTTATATGGCTGGACGTGCTTGAATCAATATTAATAAAAATTTAAAATATCGAATCAGTTTGATTTAGATAAGATTGTGTAAAACAAAAATTGTTGTCTAACATACAATTAGTTAATAACAATTGTAAGGTATAAAATATAAATGTCTTACCAAATGATACAATTTAAAATATTTTATATATAATACATAATCTATAAATTTTTAAAATTATTACTTTTATAAATAAATTGTCATACGGTGCACCGCGGGTTATAATCTAGTATACTAATGTAAAAACAGAAATAAGGTTTGTCAAAAACCCAAAAGTAAGAAACTTATTTTATGTGTTTCTATCAAAAGGCAAACATGACGTTTTTATATACCTGATATAAATTTCACCTATAAGAGTTTACATAAACAATAAAGAAAAACTCTTTGACAAAAACAAAATTCCAGGAAACCTACCAATATGGCAAATTAGCAATATGCAAAAAGTAATATATATGATTTCATTAACATGTTTTTAAGTTTCCATTAAAACACTTGAATAATTCATACGACTATTTATTTTTTTGAAAATCTCTTAAAAACAAATCAGAGAAAGCAAAAAATTAGTTTCTTCTGTACTGACACATGACCTAATAATCTTCTGCAAAATTTGAGACTGTACAAACGTTTGCTCTCCATAAATCCATGTGCAATTTAATGAACCAAAACAAATATAATGAGACATCAATTATATATTTATTTTACTCTTTACTCTTAGCTCTTGGCAATAAGAAGAAGAAGAAGAAATAAATAATAAGAAATTACCTAAGGATATTGTTGTATTTTGTATTTTGTATTTTTTTAAGTAAACGACAACTGGGGACAAAACCAACTGGACATTTTTTTTTTGCTTTTATAAAATTTAAATAAAATAAAATTGAAGAAGAACAACTGGAAAAATGACAAAAAAAAATTATTATTTGTTTTTGATAATGCAATGCTCCTCTTCCTTGAAGATCCTTGCGCGTCTTCATGATTACATGGATGTTTCTTCTCCTTCTTTCTTCTCTCTCTTTCTCTCAAATTTTAATCTCCAGATATTTTTGACTCAGGGATCAACAAAACCCAGTTTTTGAATTTGTTTTTTCTCTTTTCAAATTACTCTGTTTTGAGATCTCTGTTTTGTAAGGCTTCGTAGAATTATGTCTTTGAGATCGGAATCTTCAACGGCAGAGAAGATAACAGAGGATCCGGTGACGTATAAGACGGCACAAAGCAGTGTGACGTGCATCTACCAAGCACACATGGTTGGATTCTGGAGAAACGTTAGGGTTCTTTGGTCTAAAAATCTCATGAACCATTCCTTAACCGTGATGGTCACTAGCGTACAAGGCGATATGAATTACTGTTGCAAGGTTGATCTTAAGCCATGGCACTTTTGGAACAAGAAAGGATACAAATCGTTTGAGGTCGAAGGAAACCAAGTAGATGTGTATTGGGATTTTAGGTCTGCTAAATTCAACGGCGGGCCTGAGCCGAGCTCGGATTTTTACGTGGCGCTTGTATCGGAGGAGGAGGTTGTTTTGTTGTTGGGTGATCACAAGAAGAAAGCTTTTAAGAGAACTAAATCTAGACCTTCTTTGGTTGACGCTGCCTTGTTCTACAAGAAAGAGAATGTGTTTGGGAAGAAGAGTTTTTCGACTAGGGCTAAGTTCCATGATAGGAAGAGAGAGCATGAGATCGTTGTGGAGAGCTCCATGGTGGCGAAGGAACCAGAGATGTGGATTAGCGTAGATGGGATCGTTTTGGTTCAGGTGAGAAATCTGCAGTGGAAATTCAGAGGGAATCAGACGGTTTTGGTTGATAAAGAACCTGTTCAGGTGTTTTGGGATGTGTATGATTGGTTGTTCAGCACGCCCGGTACAGGTCACGGCTTGTTCATCTTTAAACCGGAGAGCGGTGAAAGCGAAACGAGCAATGGAACCAAAGATAGTAGTGTTTCTTCTTCGTCTGATTTTTGTCTATTCCTTTATGCTTGGAAATTGGAGTAAGTCTAAATGTTTTCAATCCAAAAGCTTGCATTCTTTTTTTACCTGACTGTAAATTTACATTCAACATCAATCTTAGTGTGTGACCGACTCTTGATAATTTGAGTAGTCAAATTCACCAAGACGTGTAAAGGGCTTGTTCTCTGAGACAGGCTGTTTTCCCCCCACGACTGATTACTGCCGTTTGTGTGTGCTTAACACTGACCTAGACCTTTTCTTAACCAACTCGGAAGAAGATTTGATTAAGATGAAAATATTGTATGATTGCTTCGCTTTAGAATCTTTGTGTAAACACAA
This sequence comes from Arabidopsis arenosa, assembly GCA_905216605.1. Taxonomy (NCBI): domain Eukaryota; kingdom Viridiplantae; phylum Streptophyta; class Magnoliopsida; order Brassicales; family Brassicaceae; genus Arabidopsis; species Arabidopsis arenosa. Next base: position 13,619,586 of record LR999453.1, on the reverse strand, counting down.
AAATTCTTGTCAGCGTGAGATTATTTACATGTTTTTATCTGAGTGCATTCTATTACTACTTGAATGGCTCTGCTCAACATAGTAGACTCAGCGATTGTCAAAAGAAAACCGTTAAGGAAACATTGCGATAAATGAAGACTTTCCTGCTCTCGTGACTACGTTTCTGATACACTTATCTCTCTTGATCGAAGAAAAGCTCTGTTCGATCCTCAAAAATGTGAGGAACGAAACAGGAGAGGCCAAAACTACCAACTGCCCGAGTAGTAGCCGCCAAGGACATCACTGTCTATAGGATATGGTGTTGTAAAATATCCCACATTGGTTAGGAATGGGACACACTAATGCCTAATAAAGTCACATGGATACACTCACTCACTCATAACCTAACTTACCTATGAGAGTTATTGGACATGGTTAAGAGCCTAGTATGGGATAGGTTCAGTTTCTATTAATAACCACAATTAGGATATAAGACAATTGAAATGACATCTATAATTTTCAATCGGAATCTCACGAGTTGAGATAAGTCTAAGAAAAATCCATCAACTCAGCAACTAACAAAGAAACTCAACCTAAAACACCAAAGTCTATGCTAGTGACATTTCAAAAAAAGAACGAAGATGTATAGAGGTAAATACTAGTAGTTTAGAAGAAACGATACATTAGTTATGGAACATACAAAGCTATGCTACAAGTACCAAAGTGGAAACAAGTGGAACAAGATGGTTCAACTTTTCTATCAACCTACAAACAAACAACCGTCTCTGATAACAAGCTTTTGATATGCTTACCTGAGAGATCAGCTTGCTGCTACGTTGCAAGTGCCGATTCCGTCTCTACAGTCATTGGTAAGATCATTGAATGTTTCAATCTGCTTCTTCCCTCTCAAGAACACTTCTGTATCAACAGACGCTCTCATGTAACCGTCAAAATCGACTGGGTTTCCTCCATTAAGCTTCATGGTCTCTGAATACCATTCGCTGCTCTCGTCCCAGAGATCCTTAAACTCATCCAGAAGATGGGTTTTGTACTTGTCTTTCAAGGGGTTAAAGAAAGTTACCTCTGGTTCATTTGTTGCAATATAAAGATTCCTTCCTTGCTCGATTTTGTCCTGCAGGGTAGATAAAATGGAGCTTGGTGAAGTATCCTTTTCCAGATTAGGCCAACCTTCCTTGTTTCTTGCCTTGTCTCCTCTCTCAATGTGAATAGCATCATAATCCCAGTTTAACCTCGAAGCAATCGCAGAAACAATCTCCATCAGCCGTCTAGATTTCCACAACAGATGCCAAGGCCTTTGCACAACAGATTCAGTCTCTCCTTCACAAACTCTGTACCAATAGTTATCTGGTTCTACCGTCCCGAACTTCCTCATTATCAACGTGTCCTTTACATCAACAAGCTTCATCGGTGTGACCCGAAAGTCTTCCACAAGATGAAGCTTTAATCCATTCTTCTTATACCATTTCCCCCAATCTGCCCAAAACTGCACCTGGTCTAACACAGAAGCAGCCTCTTTCAAATGCTCGAAATCAAAGTAAAACCTGAAATCCTTCCCTTCCTCGTTTTGACCAGACGACGTATAAACCGAAGACAAACAAAGACTCAAATCCATCACTAAAGTCCTATTCAAATACTGAGCTTCCCCCAAAGCACACAAGAAACTCCACAAGAAATGGTTCATACTCTTACACCTATCTCCTCCACCCGAATAAACCAAGTAGTGACCTTCCTTAAACGCATTCTCAGACTCAACCACAGGAAGTGAATCATTCACTGCTTCACCAACCACAGGCAATGAGAAATCATCAACCTTACCACCACTCGAATTCCGAAACCCGGGCCTCTTCCGCTTCCTCGCATTCACACCCGAATGATATTCACCAATCCCCATCACACTAACACTACAATTCTCAGACTTTGCAATCACAAACCTCCTATAATCCTTATAAAACGCAGCCGTTTTACCATCCTTAGGTCTATAACGCCAAGCCATATCACAAGAACTAGTACCTTCCACAGTCACAGGTTTACCAAACTTGTAAAAGTGAATGTCTTTAAACTTCTCCATAGTAGCTTTCATCATCAAGTGAAAAACTTCAGGATCTTTGCAATCGATTGGGACATTGGAATCACAATCCAATTGATTAGCATCAGAATCATTCTCAGATGTTTCCACATCAGCTATGTTGATGAATCCAGCAAACGCGGTTTGGTTCGCCGCCATGAAATCTTCACCGGTTTTAACAACACTGTCGTCGGATTTAAGAGTAGCGTTTGAATTGGATGAGAGGAAAGTTGTGATTTTGTCAGATGGGTGAAAAAGTGGATCTTCTGGTTCATATGTAGCAGCGATAATGGTGAAAACTACGACTCCGATTACGAATATAGAGAAGCCTATGCTTCCGATTAAGCTTACAGCGTTTTGCCCTAGATTCTCTGGTCGGAAACCTCCGGTTCTGGATCTTCCTAACATCTTTGTCTTCAAGATTCTTGTATTTAGCGTAATACGATGAATGTCATTCTCAGAGATTAGAGACAGTACTAAGAGTTATGAGTTATGACCATGTCAAAGCGGAGGAAACGAAGAGCTTATGACATTTTCTTGTAATATGTGTATGTTTTTTTAATGTGTTAAAACAACATGCTTACACGTGTACATGTGGAGCGACTCTACTTGCGTCGTCATCGACAATGGCAACATTTCGTTAAAATATTAATAGTTACTCTTTTGTTGATAGTTATTTTTCGGTTTTGTATTTTGTTTATCGCAACTCCGTTAAAATATTGGCGTTTACTTTTTTTGTTTTTGTCTTTTTATCACAATTTTTCGTTAAAATATTGACAGTTATTTTTTCGTTTGTGTCTTTTTATCGTAATTTTTTGTTAAATATCGACGGTTATTTTTCTTGGCTCTTTTTCGCAATTATTCGTTAAAATATTGACGGTTACTTTTTTGTTGATGGTTATTTTTTTTGTTGTGTCTTTTTATCGCAACTTTCCGTTAAAATATTGACGGTTACTTTTTCGTTTGTGTCTTTTTATTGCAACTTTCCATTAAAACATTGACAGTTATTTTTTCTCGATTGTGTCTTTTTATCGAAAGTTTTCGTTAAAATATTAACGGTTACTTTTTTTATTGACGGTTATTTTTTCAGTTGTGTCTTTTTATCCTAACTTTCCGTTAAAATATTGACGGTTACTTTTTCCGTTTGTCTTTTTATCGCAACTTTTAGTTAAAATATTGACGGTTATTTTTTCTCGGTTGTGTCTTTTATCGCAACTTTCCGCTAAAATATTGACGGTTATTTTCTCGGTTGTGTCTTTTTTATTGCAACTCTTCGTTAAAATATTGACGGTTACTTTTTTGTTGACGGTTATTTTTTCGGTTGTGTCTTTTTATTGCTACTTTTTGTTAAAAAATTGACGGTTATTTTTTTGTTTGTTTCTTTTTACCGTAAATTTCAGTTAAAATATTGACGGTTATTTTTTCTATGTTATATCTTTTTATCGCGTCTTTTCTTTAAAATATTAACGGTTAATTTTTTGGGACAGTTCTATTTTCAATTATAGCTGTATTTTTCAGTTTACGGTTGTGTGTTTATAATTGTATTCATTCATTTAAAGGTACGTCTCTTCACTATATTTTATTGTATCTTTTCGTCAAAATTTTTTGTATGATTAATTGTCTATTTAAATGATCGTAACTTTTGAACTCTATATATTTGTCATTCTTCCTAAGTAATTTCCAAATTTTTGTTCTTTAATTTAACATAGATTATTTGTTTTATGATGAATCTAAAAAAAAATAATCTATAAAATGGCACCAAATTCTTTATTCTCTAAACTATTTCTAAACATACATCATTTTTAATATTAAAGAAATTTTTCTCATTTTTGATCTAACGAAAGATTTTTGGAATGATTATAAAAATAGAGAAGTTTTAATCAACTTTAAATATAAAATTTTAATGAAGATACCAACAATTTTTTTTAGAATTGGACGGATTATATAGTGAATTTTTTTACATAACTATTTTATATTGTAACAATGATGCTTTCTATCTTAAAGTAATATATATATGGGTTGTATACAATGAAAAATTGATGCTGCATTAACATTATTACAAAGTCTGAATATGAGAAGACATCCTCATGTAACGCTTGTGATTGGGCGTCTTAAATGTGATAAGCGTCAAATGAACCGTTTCAAATGGTATAGTAATCCAGAAATCATCTCCATCATTAAGAAAAAAGCAATGATTCGAATTCGTCACATGAATATTCAAGAAAGAAGTTTTTTTACTCAGTTAATTTATCAATATATATAAATATAAATTTATGAGATCTTGTAAATTTTTATTTGTTTGTTATAGATGTAATTTATGTCATCAAATTTTATATTTTTTGAATATATATATATATATATAATAGAAGAAATATTAATTTTATATTTAAAAAACAGTGGGTAAACAAAAAACACCAATTTCCAGGCGAAGTTCTTAGTCACCCACAAATCGTGCTGAGTACTAACTCCATCCGAATTTTTGTGTTTTGACCCGCTATAATTTCTCATCTCTATATTACAACTCTTCGTTATGTATTTTGTCACTTATAAATAATTTTACATTCATAAAAAATATTTCAAAAGTGTTTTTAGTCATAATTCTTCTTTTTTTTTACATTTTTATTCATAAATTGTTTTAACATCTTTATAAAATATTTACTATATAACTTTAAAACATAGGTAATTTTGTGTAATAATTCAAATATTTGAATATATTATCATAATAATCTACTATACATAAACGCAATCAAATATATTTTTGTAAATTTAATACATAAATACAAAAATTTGTTGAAAATGAGTTCCCCCGCGACATCGCGGGGGCTCATAACCTAGTTCTTATAAAAATTAAATGAATAATTACCTTAAATTCTAAGAACCAGCTTTTATATAAGAGCCAAAGAACAGTTCTTAACATTAATTCTTAGCATTTCTTTTTCTTCTTTTTTTTGAGAATATCTCTCGAATCCATGATAATCCAAAAAATTTAACCCAATCTCGAACCCGGAAATTTAGATTTACCCTATTGAGTCCTAAACTCATATACCTAAAAACCCGAACCCGAAACGAATATACCCGAATGTTTATTCGAAAACTCGAAATTTTACTAGAACTTTGAATTTTTAACCGAAAACCCAAATATTTATCCGAAAAATCGGGTATTTACCCAAAAACTCGTCTATTTACCTAAAAACCCGACAATTTACCAGAACATTTATATAGAGAGTATTTAGCGGTTCTGTACCCGAACTGACCCGAATCACAAAAGACCCAAACGGAAACCGAACCAATTTTTTATTTTCCTTATTGGATCCTAAACTCCTCTACCCGAAAGACCCGTACCCGATTTTTTTTATTTTATGAATTGCAATAATTATTAAGTTTTCTAAAATTAAAATTGTTTATTTTTTTTTCTTAAATTAATATTTTTCTTTCTCTAAGAACCACAACTTAAAAATCTACCATCAGAGACAAATAAAATTTAAAACCAAGAAACAACTTCTTAAGTCTAAAATTTTAAAACTTAATATTAAAACTAATCCTAAGAGCTAACAATGACGTTGCTCTTATACTTTAGTGTAGCAACTCCCCCGAATTTCTTATTCCAAAACATATATTTTATTTACTAAAACATCATTATTAATTAATTTGTGGTTGTCAAAAAAGAAAAAAAAAACATCATTATTAATTTTCAATCAACATAATTCAATTATTTCAAAATATTTAATTAAAACATCAGATTTTGTTTAGCAAACCCATAATATATTTTGTTAAATTTTGATTACTGTTTTTTATCAGAATTTAACCCGATTTGATCCTATTCAATATTGACGAAAATAAAATGCTTTTTTAAAAAAAACAAATGAAATATATTATTTTAAAAGATTAGTAACGTTAGATCGTTTTTTTTTTTTTTTGCATCTTTCCTTTTACACACTATTTGTTAGTGGTAGATCGAATTCTCAAAAAACAATTATCAACATTTTATAGATAATGCAACAAAATAAAAAATGCACTAGATTTATATTCGTATAGACAGATTCAAAATTTAATTCAAGCCGATTAAAATTCAGCGAATTTTGATGTTTGAATTTGTCAGCAAAGTTCAAGCCGAATAAAATTCAAAAATATAAAATTATCGATCCAATATAGATGTAAAAAATGAGAAGACAACGGGAAATGGAGTAGAAGTGAGTTGAAACAAAGCGGAATCGAGCATATATTTAGAATCCAGTTAACCAAATTAAAGGTGCTTTAATTTAATATGTTTCATGTTTTGTTTTTCTTTCTCAATCGTATATTCTCTCCGTTTCATATTAAATCTTGTTTTAGACTTAAAATTTTGTTCCAACTTGAGTATCGTTTTGTATTTTCAATCTAGTCCATAAACGAAAGCCATCACTTTTGGCAAATGAGTTGCTTGTGTAGTTTTTCGCACGCACTAACAAATAGTCTCACATCGATTAAGTCAATGAATAATTTTTCGTGATATTTATGTAGAAGTCGACGAGTCTATTGTTTGCTTGGCCTGATATTTATTTATGTAGAAGTCGACGAGTCTATTGTTTGCATTTGTAGTTTTTGGCACTGTTGATTAATTCGCGTACAGATGTCACCTTGGCAATAATTCAGATTCAGATATCATTGACACTTTCCCTTAGAATTGATGTCATAGTTAGCTCAACGACGTCATTTTGTGGGTTTGTTCATTTTTCCAATAGTTGCGGTAGTTAGAAACCATTTTAATGTGCTTAGTGTAATAGGAAATCCATTTTTCTCCGGTCATTCCTACTCTCTTTCATTTAAACTGGTAACAAACAAAGACCAAGAATACCAAACTTCAAAAACCAAAATGCCGAATCAATTTGAAACGAGACTGTATGAAAAGCATGAGGAAGGGTTCTGATATACACATGACCCATAGCCAAAAGTATGTACAAAAGGGAAAGAAAAATTCAGCCTTTAAAACTTACCAAATGGTTTTTCTCCCAACTCCGGAGAGGTAAGAGGACTAGACCTAAACCTGGCTCTGATTCTTGAATTTTTCCAGATCAGAACAAAAAAACCTACAAATCTCGTAATGCAACCTTCTTTGCTTCTACGGTATCAATACTATTACCACTATGATCGTTAGCTATTCGATTTGGAAGAGATATCAGCCTTGTGCTGGATGCTTTTCATGCTCAGCTCCATGCTTCTATGAACCATGTCCTGCAACAGTTTCTTAGCCGTTTCAGCAGCTTTTTCTGCCCCGTCAACTTGTACTGCAATGCCATAGACAATTTTCTCTAGTATTAATGGAGCCATTTCTTTCTCACGAGGGGTTTCTCTCAGTAGGTCCAAGAGAACTCTGGCTCTATCTCGGGACTTTGATGTTCCATCAACTGTTGAACTTAGGAGACCCGGGATTGCACCTTCTTTTAGTATGAGTTTCCGGTACTTATCTCGGTCGCTGCAGCATAGAGAAAGCAAAGCTCCAACCGCGTGTTCTATGCTGAGTGGAGAACCATCCTCTACAGTCTCTACTAAAGTCAGAATACCATCTTCGCAGCTGGTGATGGCGTTTCGCCCATCCTCAGAGTGTGAAAGGATCATCTCAACCAAGGCTGTGGCTTTTTCAGCAAACTTGGAATGTTTTTTGCATTCTTTTAGGAGGTGGATAAGCGGGGAGACGGCTTTAGCATCTAAAATTGAAGCGGAGTACTCTTTGCAAGCTGATAGATTGTGAAGAGCTGTGACAGCATCTACTTTCCCTTGTACAGTTCCAGAGCTAAGCATCTGAACAAGAAGCGGTGGAACTCCAGAAGTTATGATCGTCGCCTTATTAGCTGGTGCAGCTGAGAGTGTTAGAATTGCTGCAGTGGCCAATTCACGCAAACTAGCATTGTGGAGCTTCAGAATCTGTATGAGAGGTGGAACGGCACCGGCTTTCACAATCTCAATCTTATTCCTGATCAGAAATCAAAACACACAATAAGTAATGTAATGGCAATGACCACCATAAGAGCTGAAAACGCAAATCTATTTCCAGACAAACTACAAGGGTCAGTAGCAATTACGGCTAGAGCACGTAGGTAAATTACATCCTACATTTGCTATCGGTATCCAAATAGCAGTAAACTACAGGTGAAGCTAGACCTAGAGTAAGTACATCAGTATTGCAAAGTCGGTGTTGAAGTGGGAATTCCGATGTGATTTGGATTTAACCCGATATCCTCTTGGTTTCAACAGATCTAAAAGTCTAAAATGTAGCTACTCGGTGCATTTTGATGCCTGATTCATAGAGTTAAACAAGAAGAACCATTGCCTTAACACTAAAACTGCAAATCCAGAACAATGTCCTAAAGCAAGCTCTAAGCAGAGCTTGGTTAAGTTTCTTAAGCAAAAACTAACATCTTAATTACTGCATAAGGCCTCAGATCGAGCATTGAATCTGATACTACGCAGCTAAATTAGACCTAGAACTCAAGACGAGAGGATCAGTTTCTGATACTTGGCAATAAAACCTAGAACAATCCAAGAGAGATTACCGTTCATTTCTAACGGCGAGGTTAAGGAGAGCGAGGAGAGAGGCGTGACGAGCATCAACGTTAGAGGAAATGAGCATGGGAACAAGCGGCGGGATAACTCCGGCGTCGGCGAGCTTAGACCTAGCCGAAGACTTAACCGGAGACTTTCTAAGCAGCTTCCGGATTTCCTTGGCGGCTTCAATACGGAAATCGAGATCTCCATGGAGAAGCTTCTTGGAGAGATGTAGTATCAGTAATTCCTTTGTGTTTTTCCATGTGTTGGTGGTGGTTTCCTCCTCTGCTTCGTCTTCCGATACATTTGCAGTTATCGCTGAGTCGCCGGCGATGGAATCCATCATCTGATTCTGATTCTCTTCCACCACCATTATCTCTCTCGCTTGCTCGCTCTCTCTTGTATTTCTCTAGTCAAAGACGAAACGACTTATCGAATCATTTACTTGATTAATACAATAAAATTATGGTATTAGTTGGAAGAGGCCAAATTTCTCGAGGTTAGTTCACAATTTACCAACCGGGACATTGCAATATTTTATTTTTTTTTTTTTAATTTTATGCATGTAAAAAAAAAGGAATAACTAGTTAGAAAATCTATCTTTAAAATGTGATTTTCGTAATTATAAAGAAACCCAAAATTTTATAAACTTTTTTAAAGTTCAACTAGGGGTGTCGACCTGTATCATGCGCGGGATAAAATGTTGTCTCGATCATTTGATAAAACATTAATAATTTGGCTAAATTTACTAAGTTCAATATAAGTAAAACAAAAAGAGTTTACCGAAACAAATCCTATACTATTATTTGGGGAGTACACTTTATAAGAAACCCTTAACTAACCTTCTTTTTTGTAAAAAATTACATGAGAATGCCATTACAAAAAGCTTATTTTAGAACAAATTTAATTCAATTTATTAAGGATAAACAAGTAAAATACTAATTTATGTTATTTAATTAATTTAATTAAATTATAAAACGAAAATCTGTTATTTTTTTTTTTTTAAATGACCAATCAAAATGAACATATAAGATTTGATATCTAATTTACCATATTAATTTGTTATTAATCATTAATCTTCACCTCCCATCTTTATATGATTATATTTATATGAAACAAATAAATCATCATATCATCTACATAATAAAAAAAAAGTAATTTTTTTCTGCATATGCCAAAATTTGAATTTTTAAAAACGCATATAAATTGTTCAATCTATAAAGGAAACAATTAAACGGGTCAAAAATTCAGACTTGAGTAATATATTTCTTTTACATAAAAATAAATTCAACAAAAATTCTGACTGAGCAACGGGTCAGAATTTGAATATTTATATTCGATTTCATACATTTATTTTTTGAAATGTATAATTTTATATACTACAATAAAAATTTAAATATTTTAATTTGCAACATTTAAAATAAGTTTTACTTGATATTTTTAGAGAATTTCATCAATACTTAATAGTTCAAAAAGTTAAAAATTATAAATGCCTAATTTGATTATTTTTAAAAATATTTATCATAGATAGCGGGTTAAATATAATATATTATATAATGAAATGAGTTTTGATCCTTATAACTATTTGAATAGTTATATTTAATTTCAGATAATTTGTTTTTTGAAATTCATAATTTTATAAACTACAAAATTTTTTTTAAAAGATTTTAATTTGGAATATTTAAAAATAGTGTAGAACATTTAAATATGGTTTGACACCTCTAAATATTTGAAAATTTGATTCCGCAAGCAATTTTAGAATTAACGAATAATAGATTGTGCACGCAAATATTTTAAAATGAAATTTTGAAATTCTAAAATAAAAATATAAAATCCACGCACGGATTGATTTTGGTATTATTATATACTAAATATATGTTTATAACATATTCGATTATGCGAATAATTGGTAAATTCCGTAATTATAAATCTCAAACAAATTCTGTAATTAGATTAGCTCAAACAAAGGGAGACTCACAAAAATGCCCCTTTTTCAATACCCCTTTTCAAAAATGCCCCCTTTGGCTGTCCATTTTTAAAAATACCCCTTTTTATGTACAAAATGACTAAATTACCCTTCCTTTAATAAAATATATCACAAATATATAAGGAAATATAACAAAATTAGGTCTACAAAATACAAAATATTTTTTGGCGGGAAAATTGATCCCGCAATTTTTCCCGCCAAAACACTTGTAAAACCTTGTAAAAAACCTTTAAAATACCTTGTAAAATTTTCCCGTAAAATTTTTCCCGCCAAAAAATTTTCCCGCCAAAAAATTTTTTTTGCGGGAAAAGTGATTCCGCAATTTTTTTGGCGTTAAATTTTTGGCGGGAAAATTTTTCCCGCCAAAAATTTACAAGGTATTTTAAAGGTGTTTTACAAGGTATTTATAAGGTTTTACAATGTATTTTAAAAGGTTTTACAACGTATTTACAAGATATTATAAGATTTTACAAGCTATTTTATAAGGTTTTTACAAGTTATAAGGTTTTACAAGTTTTTTATAAGGTTTTACAAGTTATAAATACCTTATAAAACCTAATAAGTACCTTGTAAAACCTTTTAAAATACATTGTAAAACCTTACAAAACACTTGTAAAAAACCTTTAAAATACCTTGTAAATTTTTCCCGCCAAAAATTTTCCCGCCAAAAAAAAAAATTGCGGAATCACTTTTCCCGCAAAAAAATTTTTTTGGCGGGAAAATTTTTTGGCGGGAAAAATTTTACGGGAAAATTTTACAAGGTATTTTAAAGGTTTTTTACAAGTGTTTTGGCGGGAAAATTGCGGGATCACTTTTCCCGCCAAAAAATATTTTGTATTTTGTGGACCTAATTTTGTTTCAAATAAGGGTAAAATGGTCATTAAAAATTAAAAGAGGGCAAACTTAAAAATGGACTCTCAAAGGGGGCATTTTTGAAAAGGGGTATTGAAAAAGGGGCATTTTTAACAATTTCTCTCAAACAAATCTCTATTTCAACAACCAAAGAATTATAAATTGAAAAAGAATTTTCTAAATTAATTCAAAATAATAGCGAATTTTCTTAATTAATTCAAAATAATCTATCTTTTATATGCGATTCATTTATGATATTTTAATTTTTGATCGAACAGAAATATATGCAATCCTATTTTGTGGTTGTTAACATAAATTAACTCATTGTTCAAAAAATATTACTTTTTAAAAAATAAAATTATTTTCTGTTTTCATATCTTTAAAAAAAAAATTATCTACAATTGAGTATTATAGAAAAAAATCTATATTTATTCTAATATTATATATAGTTACTGACAAAAAAAATTAATATTTTTTACTTACTATTATAATATATTAAAACTTAGTTCTAATATATATATTATAAAAATTTAACCCGTACTAAAAGTACGGGTGATGATCTAGTATAAGTATAAAAAAACTAAAAATATTCGTACGTTATATTGTTTATTATAAATTATTAGGTTGTTGAGAGATTCTGTATATAACATTCCAATAACATAAAAATTACCAAACCAACATCCATCATTATGTTTAAAATATCAAAATAGTAAATAAATTAATAATGATGGGATTATAATTTTTATTATTTTATCTATAAAATAATATTTATTAATTTTAACTATAAATTAATAAGTTTTATTTTAGTTGTTACAACTTTTTTTGAAAATATGAATTAAGACAATTTGATGTTTACTTGAAACACAATTCTTTTTTTCTCTTTCACACACGACTCTTGAGATACCTGAAAAGAGAAAATGTTTTCAAAATTAGTAGATCTTACCCACATTTTTTTAGCTATTTTGGGAAGTTTTTCCTCTATCTTTCTTTGAGAGCTCTTCTCCTAAGCCTCTTCGATGACCTTCTCTTCGGCTAGTTGTCCCTTTCTGTCTCTCTTCCAAGCCTTTGCTTCCTCTCTTCTTTTCTCTTCGCTCCCTCCTCAAGCTTTTCTCTTTTGAAAATAAAGAACGGCCTATATCTATCTCCCTAGAAGACCTTCCTGCATAAGCAGAGACTCTTTTAGTTCTATTTCTAACTTCAAGCTAAGACCCGTTATTTTGTCGATTCCCTTATCTTTTCTCACCATGTCAAAGAGAGAAATACCAAGTTGGTACAGAGAATCTCCTCCAAAACAAATTCCGTTTGTCTTTGAACCCGAGGAAGAAGACGATGTTGCTATTCTCCCACAAGTGGACAATTCGGCTCTCCTAGCTCGTCTTCAGCTTAGCCTTGTGGGGCAAATGCTTCACCAAGGTAGACGCAATATGGAAGCCCTGGTCTCCTTTCTCTCTAAAGAGCACATATGGGATGTCGAAGGACGGGTGTGGGGAGTCTCTCTTGGTGACTCACGGTTCCAGTTCTTTTTTGAATCTGAAGCTGATCTCCAGAAGGTCCTTAACAAGCGTCCTTGTCATTTTAACAAGTGGTTTTTCGCTCTTGAAAGATGGGAACCTCACACATGAATCTCTTTTCCTGATACTATGAGTTTTTGGGTTAAAACCGAAGGAAATCCTACAAAGTTTTGGGAAGAGGAGGCTCTGAGAAACTTAGGTAGTTCTCGTGGTGTGGTCCGGAGAGTCGACCCTACCAAAGGACGAATCGAGATCTCTGTTAAGACAGATGTTCCTTTAAAATTCAACAAGAATGCCCAACTCCCTACAAGAGCAGTTGTAAAAGTGAAATTGTTCTATGAAAAGCTTCTCCGATGGTGTTCTTACTCCGGACGTATTTATCATGAATTTGATTTGTGTCCATTAATCAATGTAAATCAGAGAGCGGCGCTGGCTGCTGAGGAAAAACAGAAGAACCCTCGGTATCTCACTAAAGGTGACGGCCGTAATCAGTACCTTTCTCTTCCCCATGATTTTTCAGTTGCAACCCGCAATGGTCATGGGAGAAAGAACTTACCTCTGTCTGCAGGTCCTCTTTCTAAAAGGCTTAACCCCCGGTTGGAGACACAAGAAGGAAAAAGGAAAGATTTACCTCTAACAATCGCATCCACCACCGGCAATACCCTCTAACCTCTAATCGGTACCCTTCTGCTCGAGTTTCAAAGCACCACCAATCGTTTGCGGTAGCTTCTCTCAGGCGTCCCTCCTCCCGTTATGATCCAAAAGGTAATGGGACGGATGCTGGAAGAAAGCGACGTCATGAGGATTCTTTCTCCCAGGAGAAAAGCTATGAACCTTCTAGCAAAGGCCGCAAGGGTCCTCCCCCTAACGACCCTGCCCCCACTCACCTTCCCAGTAAATCTTTTTGTGGGAAGCAACCTTTACCTCATCTCTCTGATTCGCAATGGAAGCTTTTGGATACTCTTATAGCTCCCTTGAGGGCAAAATTAGAAACTTCTTCCCGACATATGTCAAGGAACAACCCTTTTGTTAAAATCTCTCTAAGAAGTCGTCTACCTTTCTCTAGTCCATCTGTTGCCCCTCCATCTCGTTCCTTGATTCCAACACAGGCTATTCCGAAGGAAGGGTGGGAAGGGAACCATCATTCGATGTCAGAAGCTCTCAACCTAGATTAGATGGCGGAAGATGAAGCCGCGTATCATGCCATGGAACCTCCTATCGCCACTGAGACGGACGATTTGGAAGAAGATGACCTCTTGGGCAAGGAACTCCAAGATTCCCTTCAGAATCGACAGAATCCACTACCTCAAGTCTCCCCAGATCTGGTTCAGAAACAGTCTCCGCCTGAGAAGCGCAAGAGTATGGTTGGATCATCGGGATCTCAGGAGTTGGGCGACGATCTTCTGGGGTGAACTCCAAGATGATCTCCTGGCTCAATCGAAAGCTCGAGGTAAGGACCCTTTCGGGCCAAAGAAGTTGCAGACTCCGGCTAGGAAGCTCAAGAGCTCGATCGTTTCATCAACAACTCATGCGGCAGGTGGTAAGACACAGCTCCAAAATTGGGTCTTTCCCATCCCAAGCCCAAAAACAAAGAAACAAAGAAGAAATAAAGAGCCTAGACACGTAGAGGCCAAAGTAACCAAGCCCTTTTGATTCTACTTCCGAAAAATCCAGAACATAAAGGGCTTGTCTCCCAATAAGAGGATTTCCAGCAAACGCGACTCCTAAAAGCCGAGAACTTCAAGGAAAGCTGCTTCAGCTCCAAAAATGAAGTCTTTTCCTCGTCAAAGTCCATGTCTGTAACGTCGAATGTTGGTTTGGTGGAGCCCCCGTCTCCCGCCGATACTAACACATGAGAATCCTTGCATGGAGTTGTCAAGGGACGACAACGGAGCTTACTTCTCGTCGACTAGATGAGATGTGTCGAATGTATTCTCCAAGTTTTCTTTTTTTATCCGAAACCAAAAATGATCACATTGATCTTCAGAATATGCAAGTGTCTTTAGGTTTTGATTTTCTTCAGACTGTTGAACCGATTGGTAACAACAGTGGTGGTCTTGCTCTTATGTATTCGAAAGATTATCCGGTTAAGTTTTTGTTTGTTAGCGACATGTTATTGGATATTGAAACTATTATTGATGGAAACTGTGTTTTTATTACCTTTGTTTATGGAGATCTGGTAGTTCAGTACCGAGAAATAGTTTGGGAACGATTGACTCGTATTGGCGTTGTTCGCTCTGACCCATGGTTTATGATTGGTGATTTTAATGAAATCACTGAAAACCATGAGAAGAGGGGAGGTAAACAGAGATCCGAATCCTCTTTCCTTTCTTTTTGTTATATGATTTAATTAGAATTACGGAATGATCGATTTTCCATTCCAAGGTAACTTTTTCTCTTGGATGGGAAGACAGAGCTGTAGTGTCAAAGGCTTTAGGAGCTGTGTCTTAATCAAAGATCGATTAGATAGAGCAATGAGTAATGAAGAATGGCATAACATGTTTTCCCACACGAATGTGGAGTATTTAAAACTATGGGGATCAGATCATAGGCCCCTTCTTGCCTCTATTCAAAGCAGTCCACATCGCTTTTATAAGCATTTTATCGCTCAAGAAAATTTTCATGCTCTTCAAACAAACCCGGCTTGTAGAAGAAAATTTATGGCCATAAAAACTGATATGAGTACTTATGACCGGGTTGAATGGTCTTTTCTACGAGCACTATTGGTGAAAATGGATTTCACTCAGAAATTGGTAGATTTGATTTTCTTTTGTATTTCTTTAGCATCATACACAAAGTTCTCCTAAATGGGACACCAAGAGGGTTCATAAAACTTTCGAGAGAAATTCGACAAGGCGATCCTATCTCTCATTTCCTCTTTATTTTATCTACGGAGGCGCTTGTGGAGAAACTGAAAGATGCATAATGGCATGGGAGAATTCAGGGACTGCAGATTTCATGGGCAAGCCCATCAACTTCGCATCTCCTATTCGCGGATGATAGCTTTTTCTTCTGCAAAGCGGACCCACTCCAAGGACAAGGGACTATTAACATTCTCCGCCATTATGGTGAGGCATCGTGACAAAAATCGAATGCTGCTAAATCTTTGGTAATGTTTAGACACGAAGTAAACACTACTACCCGAAATACTATTAACGCAACTATAGGAATTTTTAGAGATGGGGGTATGGGATCTTACTTAGGGCTACCAGAACAAATACACGGCTCAAAAACCCAAGTTTTCTCCTTTGTAAAAGTTAGACTTCAAAAACGGATAAACACGTGGACTGCTAAATTCTTGTCAAAAAGTGGCAAAGAGGTACTTATTAAATTAGTGGCGCATGCCTTTCCGACATATATTATGTCGTGTTTTCTTCTTCCCAAAGCTATTCGCTCGAAGTTAAGCAATGCTATTGCAAATTTCCGAAGGAAATAAAACAAGGAGAAAAAGAAATGGTATTCACTGGATAGCATGGAACAAGCTATGTACACAACTCTCCGACAGTGGTCTTGGTTTCAGAACTTTTGAAGAATTTAATCTTGCTTTACTAGCAAAAAAGCTATAGCGCCTCATTCGATTTCCAAACTCACTCTTGAGTAGAGTTTTGAGAGGGAGATACTTTCGTTTTAGTGACCCTATTCATATAGGAAAATCTAACTGCCCCTCTTTTGGACGGAGAAGTTATGGCTGCTAAACCATTACTTGTCTCGGATCTCCGATGAACTATAGGATCCGGCATGCTAATCCGTGTGTGGGAGGACCCTTGGATCCCTACAATCCCCGCAAGACTTTCTAAGAGTATCCTTAACATAAGGGACCCCCACCTCTATGTTAATGATCTCATCGACCCAACTACAAAGATGTGGAAGATGGACCGCCTTCATGCTTTGATTGATCCTTCCGATATTCCCTTAATTTTGGGAACTCGGCCGAGTCATACTTATTAGAGTGATGGTTTTAGTTGGTCTCACACCAAATGCGGTAACTACACTATTAAGTCAGGGTATTAGACCGCGAGAGATCTCTCTCATCCTACTATTGACCCCCTTTTCAAAGACCAGGTGTTTCGGATCTTCAGACACAAGTATGCAAGCTTAAGACTACGCGAGAACTCAAGCATTTCGCGTGGCAATGTTTATCAGGATGTTTAGCTACTTTCCAAAGGCTTTTCTATCATCATATAGGTACTGAAAAAGGATGCCCTCGGTGTGGAGCGGAGGAAGAATCTATCAATCACCTCCTTTTTGAATACCCGCCTTCAAGAAAAATCTGGGCTCTATCCCCAATTCCATCCTCGGGGAGTTTGTTCCCTAGAAATTTCTTCTTTTACAATTTCGACTTTATATTTTGGCGAGGCCGAGAATTGGTATTGGATAGGATGCGCTAGAAATCTTTCCATGGATACTTTGGTATATTTGGAAAAGTCGCAATCGATTCTTATTTGAAAATGTCAGAGAACCTTCTCAAGAGACTCTTGATATCGCAATCAAAGAAGCGAATGTGTGGAAACAAGCAAATTTAAAGGACCATGAACCTAAGGAACCCCTCCCCTCGCAAGTAATTGTCTTTCGTCCTCCCCCTCTGCTAGTTGATTGTCAAGTTGATGCCTCCTGGCATTTGGATGATACCTTGAGTGGACATGGTTGGGTCCTAATAGATAATGATAAGATAATTCATCTAGGCCTCAAAACTGTTCGAAGAAGCTTATCTCCGCTCCACGCGGAAGTGGATTCTTTGCTTTGAGCGATGGATTGTATGATCTCGATTGGTGAAACACACTGCGTTGTTGTCGGAGTGGCCAACTTTTGTAGCAGAGATGGCTACTTTTAGATCCCTCTTTTTTTTTTCCTTCGTTCAAGATTAGTTTTCTTCCGTGTTGTTTTAATGAACCGGCTGATTGTTTGGCCAAAAAAGCCCGAGCCCGTAGTAGTATTTTCTCCCCTGTAAATAAGTCGTTTCTTATTGGCTCTCTCTAGAAGAGAGTCTCTTTCCAATTACTTAATCAAAATGGTGTTCGACGAAATAAAAAAGACTTGAACATTAAAAATTTAGAAGAAAAAACAAATTTTTTTGATAAGAAATAATACAAATTATCTATTTTTTGATACAAAACTAACAAAGATTCTAAATGTATTCACATATACAAACGATATACATATATTCAAATTTATGAATGACCTTGAACAGCCTATACGACTATTTAAGAGAAATATATATTCTTAACTTCGTAAAACATAGAGAAAAAAGAAGAATACATATTCTAACATTCAGATGACATTAGAAAATATATTTTCACTATTGTAGAACATAGAGTAAAAAATATAATCTATATATAAAATTTAGTAGAACATAGAGTAAAGTGTAGAATACGTATTCTAAATTTAATAAAACATACTCCCTCTGTTCCATTTTGTTTGTAGTTTTAGGATTTTTTTTTTGTTCCAATTTGTTTGTTTTTCTCACATATCTATGCAAAATTTTACTTATTCCAACAATTTATATTTCCTCAGTAATTAATTTAAATCCAAAAATAATTAATAAATTTTGGTCAAAGAAGTCCAAAGGTCCAAGTATAACAATCGACAAAAGCATACGTAGTCAAAGCATTGTTTAATTATTTATCTTTACTCAGTAAATAATTTATACTCCACTGCCACAAACATTCCTGTACAAATAAAAATGGAAGAAAAAAAACAAATCAAAAGATGGTCAACCACTGAACAAGACAAATCCTTCTGCTGCTTTCAAATTTGATCTTAATGAACCGTATTACGAAGAAGATGAGGAGATTCATCTGGGCAAAGCATCGGAGCAAGAAAAAAAAAATCAAAAGATGTTCTACTGAACGAGATAAGTCCTTCGTCTACTCACAAATTTGATTTAAACAAACCGTATTTTGAAGAAGAGGAAGAGATTCATCCCAACGAAGCAATGGAACAACAAGTAAGTAAATCAGCAAATGTTTCATCAACCAACAAGACGAATCCTAGCACCACTCGAAATTTCGATCTTAACGAACTTCCTCCCAAGGAAGAGATGGACGAAGCTCTCGTGGAAATGTTGAAGCTTTTGCTACCTGGATATTTTAGAGTTTGAGTCATCTTTAAAATTTCATGGTGATAGTATTGACAAAGTAACTATGTTTTGTAGTTGTTCATTCTCATTCTCTGTTTTCTGGGTTTACTTTGCTTTAGGTTGATATGTTACTTTCATTGGTGATTTATTATTATAAGCAGTTGGTAAAATTGTGTTCGTGTGATAGTGGGATGAGTAAGAAGACAGCAAACGTGAGTTGATGGGATTGATATGAAAATTCAAAGTAAATTTAAGAAGAAAAAAAAATTCTAACGAAAAAGAAAGATCAATTCAAAACTGTAAAATCCCAAATAAAAGAAAGAAACCACACAAATGACACTAAAAAACAAAACAGAAAAAATAACAGCTGATCGAATTATTTGAGTGTGTTCAACACATCTTCAACCAACGTAGCTTCACAACTCAGTTGCTTAGGAAGAAAACCAATACTTTCCAGCGTAGATTTCTTCAAATGTGGTATCTTGTACTTGTTTGATCCTCCAACTTTCATGATTTCCACCATACACGATTGAAGAGTCAAAAAAATATAGTTTACCTTTTTTGTGGGGTAGATTTCAAATGACTCTTCTACAGCAGCAACAAGATCTTCTATTGTTTTGGGACATGCCTTATGCCGTAGTGATTGAATGACACTAAAAAATCCAAGATCTAAAATATTTAGATCTGGTGAGTTTGGTGGTTGACACATCAACTGTATATCAAAACCATTCTTTGTAGCTGCTTCTTGAAAATCTTTATCCCAACATCCCACATGTGTCCTTGCATTATCTTGCTGAATAAAGATAGTCTTTCCTTGATCTTCTCTTGGCCACTTTTAATGAATTGCCCGAATAACTTTTTCGATCAAGCATGCTTTTATATCCTCTCTCTTAACAGAAGTTGATGCCTTTAGTTCTAAAGTTCCAACCTCCCTATTCTTACTTTGTCTCTTAGCTGGCTCCATAATAACAAATGGAAATATTCCAATTTTTCCAGAAATACTTCGTTTCCTTCATCATCAGATCTCGGACGAGCCATCGCAGGTAGAAACATTACTTTTCCAATGAAATTCTTACTCTGGCATGTACGGTGTGGATCATCTTCAATCGGAAGTAGATAATATCTCTCCGTCTTCTTTGTCATGTAAAACCATTTTTCATCAATATGTACAATATTGTACATATCAATAAATTTTGGTTCATGAGGTAAACTATTTTTATCCAGCATAGAAATGCAAAATTGTAGTCTACCTCTTAAGTTGTCTTCCTTTAGAAGTGGTTTGATGGGATTTGAATGACGTCGAATAGCTCCTTCCTTCTTACGCCTATGTAATGTTCCAAGACTCATGCCCAAGGCCATAGATAACGTCCGCAAAGTTGTCATTTTGTGTAGTGGTACACTAGCAACTTGATCCATATCAAGTAAAATCCTTTTACGACCACAATTCCCAGTTCTCCTTTGTGACACATCGACTTTTCCATTGTCAGTGGTTTCAATTGCTCGTCGCCAAATCCTTTGTACTGTCCAGATTGGTACTGAAAATAGATCTGAAACTTCTCTTGTAGTATTTTTTTTTCAATTTTCCATCAACACTCATTTCTAGTAAAGCACTGAAAATCTCCCATCTCTCTTTGGTAGATAGAATTCTTCTAGTTCCTTGTACGATATCATCTTGAGATGGGTCTTCATTTTCTGCTATAAGGATGAAAGAAACACAACATATATATACGTTTAGAAGCATAATTATGAACAGACTATTAAACTATTGATAGAAGCACCCAATTTTTAATTAAAAAACGAAGACATGGATTCTAACTAATTTTAGTACTAGTAAATCACTAAAGTTACATCAAACAATTAACGTAAACCATAAAATTTGACGTAAGTCTAAAATCATTAGCAAAGATGCAGAAAAAAACAAAACTATTTGGAAGATGAACAGCACTTCATGCTAGGGAAAAAAAGATCCAAAATAAAATAAAAGATATGAATTCTAACTCATTTTAGTACTAATATCTCACTATCGTTAAATAAATCAGTCAACGGAAGTCTTTTTCGATCATTAGGAAAGCTTTTTGGCAGATGAACAACAATTCCTGTTTAAAAAAAAATCCAGGTAAAAACAGAATACATGAATTGTAACTCACAACAGTAGTAAGTAGCTCACTAATACTACAATGTAAATCAGTTAACGACACGAGCTATTAACCAATTAACCAAACTATATGGAAGATGAACATCACTTCATTGTTAAAGTAAAAAAAATCCAGAAAAAACAAAAATATGGATTCTAACTCATCTGTGGTATGTATCTTTCTAACGTAACATAAATCTGTTATCGTCAATTTTTTTTAGAAAAAAGCAATTAACAAAGTTTACTGGAAGATGAACAGCACTATATCACTAGTAAAAAATGACGAACATCATTTACAAAACTAAGACAAAAAAATAATCGATTAGTTTATTTAAAATATGGAAAAAGAGATCTGACCTGGATCATGATCAATAGGACAATAATTGATATCACTAGAAAAATCTTCATTGCCGCCATTTCCACAAGTTTCTTCTTGCGTTGGTATTTCGTTCAAATCGAACAAATATTCATTCTCATAATTTGGAGGTGAAAATTCAAATCAATATTAGAATCCATGAATTGCTGAATAAACCATTGTTCAATTGAATAGATTATATAGAGAAAAAAAATTAAGTTTTCGTTTTGTTTTGGCTCTATTGCAAAATTTGAATTTTTTAGATTTAAACTGTTTATGAAAGATTTTGGCTCCAAATTTTAACTTTTCTAATAATTTGTTCATTACAATAGTACTTTACTTGGAGTGAAGAAAAGTTGACCGTGAGTTTTTAGTGACTATTTATCTTCTTCTTTTTTGTTGTTTTTAAGTAAAAACAAGTTTTCTTAATTATCTAATTAATGATTTTTAACCAAAATTAAGTTTCTTTAATAAGCGTGCTTTTAGTTAAAACTACAAACAATATGGGACAGAGTGAGTATAAAAATATGTAACTCCAAAAATATTTGAACATATCACAATTTTATAATTCGAAGAACATGTAAAGTGCATAAAATAAAATAAAATTAAAATTAAAATTAAAAAATAAATTAACGCTTTGAGTGAAAAATTAATGTGGAAAGAAACTCAATTGGATCCAATTGAATCTAGTACTATTAGGAAAAATGAGGCAATTCCAATTCAATCTATAAGATGTCGGATTGATGGCTCATAGAAATTTCAGATCCAACTATGGGTCTCGAATGGTGGTGTTTTCAAGGAAATGATCATAAAATACTGCTTGATGGAAGATGCCTTAAGAGGTGTCTCTCCCCCTGTTCACTCGGAGTTGGAAGTTTTAATTTGGGCTATGAAGAATATCCTTTCAAGAAGGACTGATTATCAGGTGTTTGAAAAAGATTATTCAGAGTTAGTCTCGATGGTACAGTCCCTGAAAAGTAGTCTGTTTTTCCAATCTGCTAGATGAGTTTGGATTCCTCCGAGCCTCATTTCCTGAATTCTCGCTCTCTTCCATTTCTCGTTAGACAACTAATCATAGACTTATTTTCTAATTAGTGTGTGCTTGACAAAAAAAATAATATAGATTTAACATAGATAAAAATTTAATAATAAAAGTATAAATGGACGAATGACCTAAAAACATCCTCTATCTATAATTTATCCTTCATAAAATAATAAAAATTAGAATATATTTTGCGGAATTCCGATATATCAGAATTCGGGAAAATTCCCAAAAAAAACCCAAAGTAATTTTTATTTGGAAGTTTAATGCCCAATTCTTTTTCATTGGTGTAAAAATACCCCATTTAATTAATTGTTGTCAATTAAATCGTATTCTTATAATTGATAGTCGATTAAGACATACGACTTAACAGACGTTTAATCGGCTAACGGAATCTCTAAACCGGGGTTACTAGTTAACAAAACGTGGTTAATTGGGCTTAGTAAAAGACTACAGTACCTTCACTTTCAAGCTTTGTTTTCTCTTGCTCATATTTCTCTCTTCTGATTGAGAGTCTTAAATTCATATATCGATTTGGGGAAACTAATGAGGGTACATTTAATTAAATGAGGTATTTTTAATTAAAGGAGATATTTTTAATTAAATGGGGTATTTTTACACAAATAAAAAAGAATTAGGTATTAAACTTCCAAATAAAAATTATTTTGGATTTTTTTTTGGAATTTTACCATCAGAAATCAGTAAATTACATCCGTAGTTACATTTATCAATTTAAAATGCTGCTGTTTCTTCTGAAATTTCTGAAGTGGTTCGACGATGCTTCCACTCCGTTCTGACTTCCGAGGCCGACGGCGTCGAATAAACAAAGAGCAGCGAAACAATCGTCGTTCTCTTATTAAATAAAATATTAGGTTTTTCTTCTTTTCCTGGAAAACGTAGATAAGTCTTCTTCGTGCACAGGTCTCTCTCTCACCTTCTCTGTATAAAGTCTTCTTGAGATCGAAATATAACTTCAATTCAATTCTCTCCAAGGTACACACAGGTACATTTTCTTCTTCATTCTCTCTTGTTTGAGTTTTCTGAAATCTTGGATTCAAGATTTCTCGAAATGGGTCTTTTTTTAAAATAGTCTACTTCATTTTTTTTTCTCTCGTGTAGCTGTTTTTGATAAGAAGATTGATTGTGATGGATACTAGAGCTCAGCAGATTCCTTTACTTGAAGGTGAGATTGACAATTACGATGGTGTTACTGTAACTATGGTGGAACCTATGGATGCTGAGGTTTTTACTGAAAGTCTTAGGGCTTCGCTTTCGCATTGGAGAGAAGAGGTATTAACAATATAACTCAGATTCGAGTTTTGTATTGTTTCTTCTCTAGTTTTGTCTTTGGAATTTGATTGTGTTGATAATCTCAAGTTTTTATTTGGAAAATAATGAGTCGGAGTTTATGATTTACTTCAGATTCAATCAAGCCTTATTGTTGTTGTTTTGTGTGGAATTGATTGTGCTGATAACTGAAACACTTCTGAGATATGAGCTCTTAAGAGGATTGTGATAACATGAAGACTTAGTCAGAGTTTATGATTTTCAGGGGAAGAAGGGAATTTGGATAAAGCTGCCTCTTGGATTGGCTAATCTGGTGGAGGCTGCAGTTAGTGTAAGTTGTTTATGTGATGATTGGGATTTCAGTTGGTTTGACTTTAGTAAGATGTTATTGTTATGAGTTGAAATCTGTTGTGTTTGGTGTTTTTTCAGGAAGGATTTAGATATCACCACGCGGAGCCTGAGTACTTGATGCTTGTATCTTGGATCTCTGAAACCCCTGATACGATCCCAGCCAATGCTTCTCATGTTGTAGGTGCTGGTGCTTTGGTCATTAACAAAAATACTAAAGAGGTAACCGACGGTGCCTTCTTTGAGTCTCAAAGGGACTGGAGAAGAGCATAGTTTCGCATACATTGCTTAACAAACAATGATAATTCAATGGTGTTTGTTTATGAAAATTTACTTTGACTGAATCGAGATGAACCACTTCGATGAGCAGGTCCTCGTTGTCCAGGAGAGGAGTGGGTTTTTCAAAGATAAAAATGTATGGAAGCTGCCTACTGGTGTTATCAACGAGGTGATTTACATTAGATTTTTTCTGTAATCTATATTGTCCCATTACATCTTTACAATCCTGGTGAATGACATGAAGAGTTAAATACTAAAAAGAGTTTCTTGCAATCTTGGTGAAAGAAGCTCCAAGGATTCTATACCCAATTGCCCTGCGAGTAAAAACGAGTGAACTACTAGTGAGGGCTTGGCTTCTAAAGGGTGTCAGCCTATTGTTTAGGGGAGTATATTCTAGGAGTTGGTAGGGCTGAGAGTTGTTGGTGAATTGCATAAGAAAGTAGTTCTTACATCTTACGGAACTATAAAGTGGTTACAATAACTCAGATAAGTTCTCAGGATATAAACATTTTTTTCCCAACTTAGCTAGTCAGCAATTCAGCTGGGTATTGGTTTTTGAGGTAGTACAGTAATCTAGAGTCAACCATTGGTCCCTGGAAAGATGATTGATGATATCAAGTTTGAAACTAAGAGAATGGTGGAAATGAAGTTTTAATTGTTTTTTTTTTTTGCTTCTAACTAAAACATTCGAATTCCACAGGGCGAGGATATATGGACTGGAATAGCTAGGGAAGTGGAAGAAGAAACTGGTGTATGTATCTGGCTTTCAGAAATTAAGCATTTCAATTATAAGGGTCTCTTACTTGACATTCTAATCTAAATTTTGTGTTCTTTTCTTGGCTTTTCACTTCAGATTATTGCAGATTTTGTCGAAATATTGGCTTTCAGGTAACTTAAATTTTATTGCTGTAATTTGATCTGCCTTAAACGCATCTGTTCCTCATTGATCAACTCTTTACTCTCAGGCAAAGCCTCAAAGCCATCTTGAAGAAGAAAACAGATATGTTTTTCCTGTGTGTCTTAAGTCCGCGCTCTTACGATATTACTGAACAAAAATCTGAGATCTTGCAAGCTAAGGTAAACCTTTCTAACTTTTAGTGTTGATGAGCCAACAAAATGTAAAGTAACTGTCACATATTTCTAATTTTACCTGAACTGGTATATCGTATCACAGTGGATGCCAATCCAAGAGTATGTAGACCAACCATGGAACAAGAAAAACGAGATGTTCAAGTTCATGGCCAACATCTGCCAAAAGAAGTGTGAGGAAGAATACTTGGGATTCGCCATTGTGCCAACTACCACATCATCTGGTAAGGAGAGCTTTATCTATTGCAATGCTGATCATGCCAATCGCCTTAAAGCAACGCGTGACCAAGCCTCCGCTTCTCTCTGAAAATATTCTCATCTGATTCAGTTTGATCTCGGCATGTGTGTGTCCAGTGTGTACAAAACAGGAAACTATGTTCTATAATCTATATTATTCCGATTCTAATAATTGCGTCAATGTATTTAAGTTTATACCATATTGTCATTGACTTCTAGTCTATTTCCAGTTATGGTTTGATTCTCCCAACGCTTAAGTGCGTTTTATAGATACCTACATGGTTTATTCTTCTAAAATATCTTCTCATAACCGGTCAGCTGAATGTTTTTTTGTTTAGTGGACTATTAAATGGTGTGAATCCGAGGAAGTGTTAATGACATTAAAAAGGTCAACATTTGTATATTACACCAATTTTTGCGACTCGTTTGTACTGTGCCTAACGTGTTAAAATAAGGCATGGACTTTAGGCCGAGCCGCTTTAGGCCCCATAACTTTATTATAGGCCCCCATATAAAATTTTAACAAATTTTGGTATATTTATTTTTCTATAAAAATAAAATTTATTGTAACATATAAATATCAAAATTTAAAATATAAAATAATATAATATTTCTGATGTTTTGAAAGTTTTGCACATTATTTATATATCAATAAAATGTTTATTTTATCCTTCAAAATACATTTATTACATTTTTTATAATGAGTAAAGTAAATAAATATATAGGGATAAACTAATAAGCATATTATAATTTACCTAGAATTTATTAAAACAGTACTTAAACTGAAACATGAAAAAAAAAACAACATATAACATCATTTATATTAAAATAGAGGTCAGAGAAAATATAACTTTTCTAATTAGTACTTGAATATTCAAAACCCACTCGATTTTACTTATCAATAGCCAAAATAGTTTAAAATTTAAGAATTTTTTTATCTAATTCCGGATCCGGATTTCCGTCGGATAACAAAATTTTGTGCAAGTATCCGAAGTTCGGATATCATGTGTCCACGGTTCCGGATCTGGATATCAAATACATATATTCGGCGGATCTAAATACCCTGAAAAACTCCGGATATCCGGATCTGTTTCATGGATAGTTATACATATTTCTATTATTTTATACATTAAAAATAATAAAGATCTTGAAATGACTAACATAAAAAATAAATTTTAAAATGAGTAGGTACGAATTTTTTTTTCTAATGACTAATATAAAGAAATAAAATTTAAAATGAGTAGGTACGAAAAAGTTAAAGAAAACTTGTAAGTTGCTTTAGGCCCTCGAATGCCTTGGTCCGGTCCAATGTTTGACACAACACAATCTATTAAAATCAATTTTTATATCACATTTAAGTTTAAAATTCATCGGATTTTTATTTAATAAGTGTTAAAGGGCTATATTAATATCTATGCCCAGACGAACAAAATATTAAGTATCTATGCATGAAGATCCCGAAATTAAATCTCCATCATCCCCGACAGAAATAATGACCAAAAAGCTCCTATAAAACCGAAAACCAATTAACCAGTTTATAGCGTAGGAGTGGCAGCATTAAATGCTAAGGATATCTTGGAAGATATCGCCCGCCGGCATTGGAAACACAAAGATACGGTAAATCATTACAGCTGATATATATGGGGTTGCGGGTATATCGATTATAGGCGTTGGTCTATTTATTAGCACTATATCCTCTTTGCTGCAACAACCCAGTTCTATCACACTAAATAGCTTAGCTTCCGACAACTTTAATGCAAGAAGAGGATAAACACACAGAGAAATCAAAGGATAAAGGTAAAAGTAAAAGTTTTGGGTATTACGTACTTTAATGTTTATGTTTTGAAGAGTGGTTGTTTTTAATTTTTAGGGTTTCGTAGTTAAGAATAACAAGAATGCTAACAATTTTGTTATTGTTGAAAACTCCAGCAGGTAAAAATGGCGTTCATGGTGAGATTGGTCCCTGGGGAATGGAAAAAAGATGAAAACGGCTTTTTTGAACACGTTTCGCAGATGGATGGGTTTTTGCACTAGGAGTGCGACTGCGAGAGCAAGATGGGTTTGCCAAAGTGGTTATGGAAGTAAAAGAAAAGTTAATGCTGCGTCCTGAAGACGATATCGAGTTAACGTACCAGTGGCCACAGTAGATGATGGGTCCTGATTGGAGACGCGCAAACCCGATCGATATATTAGATGATGAAGACATGACTCTGTTCATGGCAATAAGGGCGGATCTAGATTAAGTCCATCTGCGGGTCAAGATTATACGAGGTGGGAATGAGCGAAACGTTAACAGTTATCGGAGTAACATGGATCTAAGCGGCCTAAGTTCGAAAGAAATATCGGATAAATACTGGAATAGCGCAGAAACGAGGGCTGTGTGGGGAACCGTGCTAACACGAATGTTACTGAGTAACATTTCAGGTGATTAACTGATCACTACATTCCTGAGTATATATTTTCAGCTCAAAATCAACATTATGTGTAGTTATTAACATTAGTCGATAAAATGGATATCTACTAACAGTAAACATGTTTCAGGTGACGCAGACGGTGTGACAACCATGGGGAAGGACAACGAGATGAACATAAGTAAAGCCGGGGAGCAGCACAACACGTATGGAGGGGTAACCATACAAGACAACATGGATATTACAACCGGGACTAGCGGGACGCCAACAAAATTAACACAACCTGGAGCAATTACAAGCTCTGTGGATGTAGGATTCACACTCAATTATCTTTAAGTATTTCAGTGGAGAAAAACTCTTAAAATCAACAAATGAATATGGGAATTCGAAAGGGAAATTAACCAAGAAGAAAAAGTAAAGAAATTTGATAAGAACGAAATACGTAAAGCCTTGCGAAATAGTAAAGAGGGAAAGTATGTTGTATTGCTTAATCTTAGTGTGTAAAAGTCTGTCCCCCAAACACATGCGTTTGAGGTTGTTTTTATAGAGAAAAACACGATTAATGCGGTCATTTACTGCTCATAATCATATTAATCCGCATTAACCATGTAAGTTACAATTTGACCGAAACGGCTTGAATTTGAACTATCTTGGGCTTCACATGGGTTTTTTTAACTCTTTCTTGCTGACTCCGAACTCCCGCGTTTTGACGCTACTGCGAGCCTCGAACAATACTCTCCTCACTTCGGCCTTTCTCTATGCGAACTATATATCGAATAAGAGCGAACTCCATACTGGCAAAGATCGAACTCTCCTAGTGGACTGAATCGAACTCCCGACCGGCCAAGTTCAATAAAATATCTTGAATTCCGAGAGGATTATTATGTAATAATGACGTGGACAGATCCAAGTGGATCCTACCGAAAATGTGTGGGATCCGACCCCAACATTTAGCCCCCCAAGTCTTGCGAGCTGAGTGCTCGGCTTTGAAGACTTAAGAAAATAGTAATTAATGAATCGAGATCTTTGACATTCTGGAATTTCTCCATGTTTTATGCTGTTACGCCGATCTCGGAAAATCAAATGATTTGATTTCTCTAACAACCGTCATCATTAATTTCTTAATTTTATATTAATACTGTAGGGAAAACTGTCCCACTTCCCAATATTTTCGAGGCGGTTTTTTGCTCAATAGGGTTAAATGGAACGACGGCTTTTACAGCACATATTCACCCTTGAAAGCTTTTACCAAACCAGGGAAAGAAAATCCTTTAGTAAAAATGTCTTCCCCAGCCGTTTACGTCTCAGACAACGAAGATGACAGTCGGGGAATTCCCGTTCCCAGTGGGAGCGAAGTTTGCACCCAAAGGGGAGATAGATTTGGTCCGCATTTTAGGTCTCAATCGACCCTTGCTTCCCTCGGCGTTCTCTGTCGCCTCTGCAACATTCCTCAGGAAATAGAATTCTCTCTCCCTAAACCCAATGAGTCTCCGGAAATAGTGCGAGAAGGTTACTGTTGTGCCTACGAAATCTATTTCAAAGGTTGCGGTTTATTTTTTCCCATACCGGAGGTTCTTCTTTTGTACCTCCTCCATCTGGGGATCGCTTTTCCTCAAATGGCTCCCAACTTTCTCCGGTATGTCCTGAGCACCCTGACCGTTTTGGCAGAAGCAGGGTTTTCTCTCATTACTAGCGAACTCTTAGGCTATTTCGAGCCCGTGAGTCCAAAGCGGCGGGTATTTTTTCTATGAATCCTATTCTTGACCGTAACCTGATTGACGGAATGCCCTCGCATGATGGGCCTTGGAGGAAATACTGGTCCTTTTCCGAGTTATTCCTCATTCCGTTCAAGGTCTTTCCGGTCTTCTTCTCCCAAAATGGTCGTCTAAACTTGGTTAGAATCAACCTTTCTTATTTATCATTGTGTTATTTGAAAGAAATAGAACTCTTAACTCAACATTTTATTTCAGGGAACCAAACTATTCCCCCTCCAACTGTTGATTTTTTATCTTTCTTTCGAATCGTTTCCGAGGGTGAAACAAATTGGAATTCCTTCACCCTTCAACGCATTCATGATGCGGGGTTCGCTATTAAAAATGGTCAAACTCGCCCCCTTGATCCTCCTCCTGAAGAAAAAGATGTCTCGAGCCTGAATGCTCGTGATAAGAGAAAAATCCTTGCCGAGACTAAAGCTCTTAAGGATCAATTATCCGAAATTGGGATGAAGAAACGGATCGCTGCAATCTCCAAGGTTGGTAACTTCCATAGGAAGAACCTCCTGGTCAACGACGGTTCTTTAGAAGAAGCTTTGTCAATGGCGAGGATTCTCATGGAGCTGAGATTCCTAACGACCCTCCAGTCGCTACCGCTATTTGCTCTTCCGCACAAGAAAGAGAGGGAGAAGTCATTTCTTCTTCCTGCACAAAGAGGAAGGTTCCAGACTCAGATGCTTCATCAAATGAGAAACTCAAAACCGTTAGATTTAGTTCTCCGTTACGAGCTCCTAGCCCTTCGCATTCTGTTCTCCCTTCTTCGGAACCTTTAGACCCTGAACTCCCTCTTCCGAGTAACAGAGCGATTCCAGAAGAAGTCGCTGAATTGAAATCGGAGGTTCCTTTGTCTCAAGGATTGAGCGTTAGTACTCCAAACCCCTCACCAGCTTCAATTTCAGAAATAGGTAAGTTTTTTTTTTTTTAGAACGCGAGCCTTAATAAAATTATTATAGACTGCAGCTGCTTCATTGATCTACTATTCTCCTTTGTTTTGTAGGCGGTGAAGAGATTGGAGCCATCTTCCGAAGTTTTCAAACCAGGGCAGGGGCATCCCTTCCCCCTTTTTCAGTCTGGAGGCCGAATATCCGTCAGATGTACGCCAATCGAGCTCGCTACCTATCTCAGGTTCGGAACTTTAGGTTTTTACTAGAATAAACCTTCCTTGTTAAGTAAATTTTTGTCTGAATGACATTTTTTTACTTTGAAGGCGTTTATGGAGACTAATGGAATGATCTTCCATTATGAGAATCTTCTTCACCAAGCAATGAAAGAAACCGCAAAGGCTAAGAAGGAGATTGACGAAATTAAATCTGTCAATCAGCCTGACCGACTTGAACAGGCGAAAACATTCGAGTCGTCTTTTGAAGATATGAAGAAGACTTTGGCGGCTAACGAGCAACGTCTCAGAATTGCGAATGCTGAAAGGGATTCTGCGAGGTCTGACGCTCTTCGCTTGAAGGCTGAGTTAGAAGAGGCCACGTCTTTGTCCGAAGAAGCGAGCCACAAGGCCGACTTTTTAGTTAAGACTAGGGCTCGCGAGATCGCCGAAGCCGAGCATAACGCTCGAGAAGAGATAAGGAGCTTTGATAGGCAACTTATTCAGTCTATCGTGAAGTTTATCGAAGATGAAAAGGTCTGGACTAAACTTCAAACCGATCGAGCCGAGCTGAAGAGTAACTTAGACCTGATTGGGGAACTAGAGAATGGAAGAGTTTCGTTCGAGAACGAGAGGAGGGAAGTTACTGCCGAACTCGCTGTAGTTGAATCCAAGTTATCCTCGGCTTCCCGACCCACTCTCGATCTGAAACAATTTTCTTTGGCATTTGGAGAATCCTTGATGCGTCACGCGGTCACGGATGTAGCCTTCGGGACGATGGTACGGTCGGTGCTCGGTACGGATGTAGCCTTCGGATCACGATCGGTTGCGGGTCGGCGAGGGAGGTCGACGATGAGTAGCTCGAATCGCCTTGACTCCAAAGAGATGGTCTTCGATGGTGGATAGCGACAACCGGTGAGTATCTCGAACCGGTGGTGACTTGGAGAAACGGTGCGTGAAGGTGGAACGAAGTAACGACACACGAGTGATGGTGGGCTCGCGATACGGTTACGCTTAGAGGCTTGGAATCCGATTCAAAGACTCTAAGGAGCTCTCAATGTTTTCGCAACAAATGAGAAAAGAAAGAACTGATTTTTATTTCAAGGAAGCTAACCCTTACAAGTGACTTAGAGGGCCTTTATATAGGCGTTTACAAGGGAGACTCATAAAACCCTAAAGCAAACGGTCAAAGCGCGGGTCAACAAGGATAGACGTGTCAAAATACAAACCATAAGACAAGAAGAGCCTAACGGCTTTATTACGAAAGGGAGGAGAGATGGCCACGTCATGCGGAGATGCGTGGTCATGCGCTAGTGTACGTTGGCCTCGTTAAAACCCTCTTGGTAAACCACGTGGGATAAACCCAAGTAGGGAAAAAGAGTACCACGTCCAACTAGTGACTTTGATGCCTTCACCTAGTGATGGTGAAGACGGTCCGGACAAGCTCATGATCGTCCGGATGGTCGGGTCCAATGGGGCCGTATGGCCGTGGGTCGTGTGATCGGATGAACTCTTCCGCGAAGGCATTGCACTTCATCCTGAGATTGCGTGCAGCTCCCCTTGACCTTGTGACAGCTCCCGGAAGGATTTGAGGTACCTTGGTCGCCGGTCGTGTCTCGTGGGTCGCTTCGGGTTGGTCCATGTCCCGTCCCTCGTCCCGGCCCTCGTCCGGATCGTTGTCCGTATGTTGTCCGGTAGGTTGGGTCTCATTATCCCCTCCCCCTTGGGAAGGTTCTGACCTCAGAACTCCTTCATCATTCCCTACATCAAAAGGAACCAAATCAGAAACATTGAAGGACGTAGAAGTGTTATACGTACCGGGTAGCTCCAAGCGGTAGGCGTTGTCGTTGATCCGCTCGATGACTTGGAAAGGGCCATCTCCTCTTGGGCTAAGCTTGTCCTTTCTACGTTGTGGGAACCGCTCCGGTCTTAAGTGTAACCAAACCCAATCTCCCGGCTTGAAAATCATGGCCTTGCGGTGTTGGTTGGCTTTTCGCGCGTATTGCTCGGTTCGTCTCTCTAGATTTTCCCGGACTTCGGTGTGTAACTTCTTGATCAGCTCGGCCTTGGCTAATCCGTCTTGACATTCTAGCTCATTGGGTGGTAAGGGTAGCAAACTCGCGGGGGTTAAAGGTTTGAATCCGTAGGCCACTTCAAATGGAGACTTCTTCGTTGCCGAATGCACGGACTGATTGTATGCGAACTCCATAAGGGGAAGTAGCTCTAACCAAGTGCCCGGATTGCTTGCCACGGTGGTCCGGATCAAGGCGCCTAAGGTTCGGTTCACGACTTCAGTTTGACCATCCGTTTGAGGATGACAAGCGGTTGAGTATAGTAGCTTAGTTCCCATCTTTCTCCATAAAGTTCTCCAAAAGTGACCAAGGAACTTGGGGTCTCGGTCCGACACGATGCTACGGGGTATTCCATGGAGCCTCACAACTTCCCGAAAGAACAAATTGGCTAAGGCCGTGGCGTCCGATGTCTTGTTGCAAGGTATAAAATGAGCCATTTTGGAGAATCGGTCTACTACGACGAAGATGGAGTCTTTGCGGTATTGGATAGGTAATCCAAGCAAGAAATCCATAGATAAATCGACCCATGGTGCATTCGGAATCGGTAGGGGCTTGTAGAGGCCATGTGGTCGTGGGGTGGCCTTGGCGGTACGGCAAGTGATGCAACGGCCTACGAACTTCTCGACCATCCGCTTCATCTTAGGCCAATAGAAATGTTCTTTTAAGACTTCCAAAGTCTTAGTAACCCCAAAATGCCCGGTTAGGCCTCCTCCATGTGACTCTTGCATTAGTAAGGTTCTAATAGATCCGGCGGGTATGCAAAGCCTTTTGTCCCGAAAGAGGAAACCGTCTTGGATGTAGAACCGTGAGTGAATTCCTTTGCCGTGATCCCTATAACTCTCCCCAAACTCCGGATCTTCTTGGTAAACTCCCTTGATCCCTTCAAAACCCAACACCCTTGCTTCCATGGTTGTAATCAAAACGTGTCTTCTTGATAGTGCGTCGGCTACAACATTTTCTTTGCCCTTCTTGTACTTGATAACGTATGGGAATGCCTCTATAAACTCTAGCCACTTCGCGTGTCTCTTCTTCAAGTTGGTTTGGCCTCTAAGATGTTTCAAAGTTTCATGGTCCGTATGGATCACAAATTCCCTCGGTAGTAGATAATGTTGCCAAGTCTCCATAGCTCGGACCAAAGCGTATAACTCCTTATCATAAGTCGGATAGTTGAGGGTAGGGCCATGTAGCTTCTCACTAAAGTAGGCCACGGGCTTGCCTCCTTGGGTTAGGACCGCTCCAATCCCGATGCCGGACGCATCACACTCTACTTCAAAGGTCTTCTCAAAATTCGGTAGAACTAGGAGAGGCGCTTGTGTTAATCTCTTCTTAAGCTCTTGAAATGACGCTTCTTGATTCGGTCCCCAAGTGAATTCTTCATTCTTCTTAGTGATTGCGGTAAGAGGTGCGGCTACGGTGCTAAAGTCTTTGACAAAACGCCGGTAGAAACTTGCTAATCCATGAAAGCTTCTAACTTGACTAACGGTTGTCGGTGTAGGCCATTCCTCTATTGCTCGAATTTTCTCTTGATCCACTCTAAGGCCCTGCTCACTCACAACAAAACCTAGAAAAACTAGCTCATTAGTACCAAAGACACACTTCTTGAAGTTAGCGTATAGCTTTTCCTCTCGAAGTGTGGCCAAGACCATCTCTAGGTGGACCAAGTGATCCTCTAGGTTACGGCTATAGATTAAGATATCATCAAAATAAACCACAACAAACTTGTTAATGAAAGGTCTAAGGATGTGATTCATTAACCGCATAAAGGTGGATGGGGCGTTGGAGAGGCCAAATGGCATGACTAGCCATTCGTAGAGTCCTTGCTTGGTCTTGAAAGCCGTTTTCCATTCATCACCCTCTTTCATTCGGACTTGGTGGTAACCACTCTTGAGATCAATCTTGGTGAAAATAATAGCTCCATCCAACTCATCTAGCATGTCGTCAAGTCTTGGGATAGGGTGCCTATACTTCACGGTGATGTTATTGACGGCTCTACAATCCACGCACATTCGCCATGATCCATCTTTCTTAGGTACTAGGAGAACCGGTACGGCACAAGGGCTAAGGCTCTCTCGGACATATCCTTGCTTCATGAGGTCTCCCACTTGTTTCTCTAGTTCTTTAGCTTCGGTTGGGTTGACTCTATAGGCGGGTCTATTTGGCAATTGAGCTCCCGGGATAAGGTCTATTTGATGTTCAATCCCTCGGATAGGTGGCAAACCATGCGGTAGTTCTTCCGGAAACACATCTTGAAAACGCTTGATGATGGCCTTAATCTCCTCCGGAATGTCCTTGCCTTCACAATCTATAGTCAAAACATCTTTGAAAACCATTAGTAACACTTGGCAAGAGGAGTCACATAGTGATCTCCTAACATCACTAGAATTAACCAAGAAATTCGACTTAGAGCTAGGTTCACTAGACATTTTCGATTGCATTTCATTGACTTGGGTGGGTGACAAAGGCTTTAAGCAAATCCGTTTACTATTATGGATGAAAGTATACTCATTGGTAAGGCCACAATGCGATGTCCTCTTATCAAATTGCCAAGGCCGACCCAACAATAGGTGGCTAGCTTGCATAGGGACAACATCGCATAAGACTTGGTCTTGGTAGGGACCAACACTAAAAGAAACTAACACTTGTTCCGAGACTTGGATTACGGATTTGTTGTTCAACCATTTAAGCTTATAAGGTTTGGGATGGCTTGTGGTAGCCAAAGAAAGTTTCTTGACCATATAAGAACTCGCAACATTGGTGCAAGAGCCCCCATCTATGATCAAGCCACAAACCTTCCCACTTACCATGCACCGGGTGTGGAAGATGTTGTCGCGTTGGTTGGAGTCGTCCATGGCTTGGCTTGTGCTTAGCATGCGGCGGATCATGAGAAGTTCTCCAACTTCCGGTTCGGCAATGGCTTCCTCGATCTCGGAGTCAATGTCTTGGCCTTGTGGGGCTTCGTCTTCGTCTTGGGATTCATAGTCTCCGGCGGTGGTGATGATCATGGTGCGTTGGTTGGGGCAGTCTCGGGCATAATGACCTCGGCCTTGACACTTGAAGCAAATGATGTCTCGGGTCCTTGAGTCGGCGGGTTGAGGTCTTGGGTCGGGACGGTTGTCTTTGGTGGTCTCTCGGGGCTTGAATCTTGTGTCGATACGGGCAGCTTTTAGTTCGGTGGTACCTCGGTTGGTCTTGTCGGCTACTCGGTTGTTCCCATGAGACGGTGAGGCGTTAGGCGACCAACTTGGAAGTCCTTGTCCCTTGGTCCGGATGGTGCTTGCACTTTTCCTCTTGATTTGTTGTTCTACTTGGATGGCTAAGTGCAACATCTCCTCAAACCCTTGGTAGGATTGGCGTTCGACCTTCCTTGTGATCCGATCATTCAATCCGTCTAAGAATTGGGCCATCAAAGCCTCTTCGGTCTCTTCTAGTTGTAGACGGTTCCTCAAGTGCTCAAAGTCCTCATAATACTCCTCAACGCTTTTTATCCCTTGAGTGAGCTTCCTAAACCGTCGTTGAAGGTCACGGCTATAGTATTGGGGAATGTATCGGCGTCTCATGATGGCTTTCATTGCGTCCCAAGTGGCTACGGGTCTCTCGTGGTTACGTCGTCGGTCGTCGACGTCACGGTCCCACCAAGTAAGGGCATGGTCCGTGAATTGAGCGGCGGCTATAATGACCTTTCGTATCTCCGGGTAGTTGTAACAAGAGAAGACCTTGTCCATTCGGCCTTCCCATTGTAGGTAGGCCTCCGGATCAACCTTTCCCGCAAAGGTTGGGACGGTAAGCTTGCAGGAGGCTCCGGTGAGGTTAGGACCCATTGGTCGTTCGTTGTCCCGTCGGTTGTTTCTTCGTCTTGGATAGTCGGGATCTTCTTCATCCGAAGTGTGACCCTCAACTTGACCTTGATCTTGTTCTTGGTCGTCGACTGGTGGGAGTCTTTGGTCTCGGACCCGTCGTACACGTGGCACGGGTGGTGGTATAGCTTGCTCCAAAAGATTAAGCCGATTATCGATCCGTCCCATTTGAGCTTGGATTTGGGTCAGAATGACTCCAAGGTCGGGTGGAGGAACGGGTGCTATAGGTGGGTCTTGTCCGGACATTGTACGGATTCCGGTGTACCGGGAAATGTCAGACGGCGGCGGGTGGTCGGAAAGTTGGTCGGAGTGAGTAACCGGCGATGGTAGACTGGTGGCGGTCGGTGGCCGATGGTCGATGGTCGTTGGTACGTACGGTCGCTGTCGTGGTCCGTTTGGTCCGTCCGGCTAGCGATGTTCGTCCCACCTGTCCCAAACAAAGAACACGTGCGTTTTAAGGTTGTGATACGTTGATAAGATGGAATCAAATTCAAAAAAGGTGACAGCTCATGATTGGAGAGAGAACGGTCAAAACGCAAAAAGCAACCTAAGACCAAAACAAAATCGCTAGAGGACAAACGGTACGAAACCGTGTGACCCAAAACGATACACGTGGTTTCAAGGCCACCAAACTAAAGCGAAAACACTACGGAACAAAACAACTAAAGATCTAGCAACCTAACAATATGAAAAACACGATGAACACTAAGAACACGAAAATTTTCAAAACCGGCTAAAAACAAAAACGACTTCAAGCGAGTGGTTTTCAAGGCCACTAAGCAAAACCCGAAGCAAAACTCAAGCTTTTAACCGGAAATGATACTAAAACACAAAAAGAAACTAAGAAGGATAGATACAACCTTAGGAACCTTCGGCTCTGATACCAAAAACTGATGCGTCACGCGGTCACGGATGTAGCCTTCGGGACGATGGTACGGTCGGTGCTCGGTACGGATGTAGCCTTCGGATCACGATCGGTTGCGGGTCGGCGAGGGAGGTCGACGATGAGTAGCTCGAATCGCCTTGACTCCAAAGAGATGGTCTTCGATGGTGGATAGCGACAACCGGTGAGTATCTCGAACCGGTGGTGACTTGGAGAAACGGTGCGTGAAGGTGGAACGAAGTAACGACACACGAGTGATGGTGGGCTCGCGATACGGTTACGCTTAGAGGCTTGGAATCCGATTCAAAGACTCTAAGGAGCTCTCAATGTTTTCGCAACAAATGAGAAAAGAAAGAACTGATTTTTATTTCAAGGAAGCTAACCCTTACAAGTGACTTAGAGGGCCTTTATATAGGCGTTTACAAGGGAGACTCATAAAACCCTAAAGCAAACGGTCAAAGCGCGGGTCAACAAGGATAGACGTGTCAAAATACAAACCATAAGACAAGAAGAGCCTAACGGCTTTATTACGAAAGGGAGGAGAGATGGCCACGTCATGCGGAGATGCGTGGTCATGCGCTAGTGTACGTTGGCCTCGTTAAAACCCTCTTGGTAAACCACGTGGGATAAACCCAAGTAGGGAAAAAGAGTACCACGTCCAACTAGTGACTTTGATGCCTTCACCTAGTGATGGTGAAGACGGTCCGGACAAGCTCATGATCGTCCGGATGGTCGGGTCCAATGGGGCCGTATGGCCGTGGGTCGTGTGATCGGATGAACTCTCCCGCGAAGGCATTGCACTTCATCCTGAGATTGCGTGCAGCTCCCCTTGACCTTGTGACAGCTCCCGGAAGGATTTGAGGTACCTTGGTCGCCGGTCGTGTCTCGTGGGTCGCTTCGGGTTGGTCCATGTCCCGTCCCTCGTCCCGGCCCTCGTCCGGATCGTTGTCCGTATGTTGTCCGGTAGGTTGGGTCTCATTAATCCTCCTCTCAATTTGAGATAGGTGAGGGTTCTCCAGAGGTAGATGAACGCTCTTAAAGAATTGTTTTATTGAGTTCATGAGAACTACTCCGTTTGACGGAAATGTTTTGTTTACTTAGTGTGTTGGAACAAAATCAAGTACATGCACTTGCATATGATTTTTTTTTTTTTTTAAGTAAAACGTTTGGATGCGATTCTAGGTTTGCAAGTCCTAGCCCACCAAAGAGGTTTTATGAATTATGAGAGATGAGCTGATCAGGCTCACTTGCTTTTTTTTAAAGAAAAAACCTTAAAAAGTATTTTTCCTCGGTCTCTCGGAAGCGAGGATGGAGCTCGGCTTAAGCTTCTTATCGAGGGATAAGAATTTTATAATTCATGAGAATTTTTGCCATAAAGATGACTAGGCGATGGTTTCGATCATAGCCTAAAAATGGCTTTAAGAGTGTTGGGCCACGTTTTGAATGGACTCGAAGTCTGTTACATTTTTTGAAGAGTCCGAATACTTTTTTCTTTTAAAAGAATTCTGAAGGACTGTCATAATTTATTGTAAGAGAAACTGGACTATGCCGCTATCCTCTTTCAGATCCAGTTCAAGAATAACATCCTCGAATGGGGATCCATTGTTTGAATCCGAAGATGGATTCTCTCCAAAGGGAGTTATTCACCCTACGTTTTTCCATTTCCGGATAGGGAAAGAAAGGGTTAAATGTTATGACTTCTTGGAAAAGGTTATCTTTCTAATTTTTAGCCTTTTCAAAAGACTGTATATTCTTTTTTTTTCAGATAATTGACAAAATGTTTGTTCAAACAGATCGTTGTGGATGTAGGATTCACACTCGATTATCTTTAAGTATTTCAGTGGAGAAAAACTCTTGTAAAATAAGGAAATGAATATGAGAATTCGAAAAGGAAATCAACCAAGAAAAGAAGTAAGGAAATTTGACAAGAACAGAGTACAAAATGCCTTGCGAAAGTAGTAAAGAGAGAAAGTATATTGTATTGCTTAGAAGTAATGAGTAATGAGATTCGTCCTCCCCAAACACATACGTTTGAGGTTGTTTTTATAGAGAAAACATGATCAATGCGGTCATTTACTGCTCATAATCGCGTTGATCCGCATTAACCATGTAAGTTACAATTTGACCGAAACGGCTTGAATTTGAACTATCTTGGGCTTCGTGTGGATCTTCCGAACTCTTTCTTGTTGACTCCGAACTCCCGCGTCTTGACGCTTCCGCGAGCCCCGAACAATATTCTCCTCGCTTCGGCCTTTCTCTATGCGAACTGTCTGTCGAATAAGAGCGAACTCCATACTGGCAAAGATCGAGCTCTTTAATAAACTGAATCGAACTCCCAACTGGTCAAGTCCAATAAAACATCTAGAAATCCAAGAGGATTATTATTTCATAATGACGTGGACAGATCCAAGTGGATCCTACCGAAAATGTGTGGGATCCGACCCCAACATTTAGCCCCCCAAGTCTTGCGAGCTGAGTGCTCGGCTTGGAAGACTTAAGTAAACAGTAATTAATGACTTGAGATCTTTAACATTCTGGAATTATTCCATGTTTTACGCTGTTACGCCGATCTCGGATAATCAGATGATTTGATTTCCCTGACAACCGTCATCATTAATTTTCTAATTTTATATTAATACTGCGGGGAAAACTGTCCCACTTCCCAATATTCTTGAGGCGGTTTTCCGCTAAATAGGGTTAAATGGAACGACGGCTTTTACAGCGTACATTCACCCCTGAAAGCTTTTACCAAACCAGAGAAAGAAAAATCTCTTAGTAAAAAATGTCTTCCCCAGCCGTCTATGTTTCAGACAATGAAGATGACAGCCAAGGAATCCCTGTTCCCAGAGGGGACGAAGTCTTCACCCAAACGGGAGATAAATTCGGTCCGCATTTCAGGTCTCAATCGACCCATGCTTCCCTTGGCGCTCTTCGTCGCCTTTGTAACATTCCTCAGGAAATAGAATTCTCTCTTCCTGGACCAAATGAGTCTCCGGAAATGGTGTGAGAGGGTTACTGTTGTGCGTACGAAGTCTATTTCAAGGGTTGTGGTTTATTTTTTCCCATACCGGAAGTTCTCCTTTTGTATCTCCTCCATTTAGGGATCGCTTTTCCCCAAATGGCTCCCAACTTCCTCTGGTACGTCCTGAGTACCCTGACCGTCTCGGCGGAGGCAGGGTTTTCTCTCACCACCAGCGAACTCTTAGGGCTATTTCGAGCCCGTGATTCTGCGACAGCGGGTATTTTTTCCATGAATCCTATTTTTGACCGTAACCTCATCGACGGAATGCCCCTAAATGATGGGCCTTGGAGGAAATACTGGTTCTTTTTCCGAATTAATCCTCATTCCGTCCAAGGGTTTTCCGGTCTTCTCCTCCCAAATTGGTCGCCCAAACTTGGTTAGAATCATCCTTTATTATCTTTTACTGCTTTTGTGTGAAAGACATAAAATTCTTAACTCAACATTTTATTTCAGGGAACCAGACTATTCCCCGTCCAACTGTTGATTTCTTATCTTTCTTTCGAATCGTTTCGGAGGGTGAAACAAATTGGAACTCCTTCACCCTTCAACGTTTTCATAAAGCGGGGCTCGCTATCAAAGATGGTCAAACTCATCCCTCGATCCTCCTACTGAAGAAAAAGACACCTCGAGCCTGAATGCTCGGGATAAGCGAAAAATGCTCGCCGAGACTAAGGCTCTTAAGGATCAGTTATCCGAAATTGGGAAAAAGAAGCGGATAGCTGCAATCTCCAGGGTTGGTAACTTCCACAGGAAGACCCTCTTGGTTGATGACGGTTCTTTAGAAGCGGCTTTTAAATTGCGGTGGATTCTCATGGAGCCGGTATTCCCAATGACCCTCCAGTTGCCACCGCTGTTTGCTCTTCCGCACAAGAGAGGGAGAGAGAAGAAACTTCTTCTCTTTGCTCGAAGAGGAAGGCTCCAGACTCGGATACTTTATCAAACGAGAGACTCAAAACCGTTAGATTAAGTTCTCCGTCACGAGCCCCTAGCCCTTTGCATTCTGTTTCCCCCTCTCCTGAATCTTTAGACTCTGAGCTCCCTCTCCCGGGAGACAGAGTAATTCTAGAAGAAATCAATGAGCCGAGACCGGAGGCTTCCTTGTCTCAAGGACTGAGTGTTAGGACTCAAAACCCTTTACCAGCTTCGATTTCTGGTAAGTTTTTTTTTTTAGAACGCGAGTCTTAGCAAGACTTGTTACAGATTGCAGCTATTTTATCAATCTACTATTCTCCTCTGTTCTGTAGGCGGAGAAGAGATTGGGGACATCTTCCGAAGTTTTCAAACCAGGGAAGGAACCTCCCTTCCCCCTTTTTCGGTTTGGAGGCCGGAAATCCGTCAGATGTACATCAATCGCGCCTGCTACCTATCCCAGGTTCAGATTTTTTGGATTTTGATTTCGACAACCCCTTTTCCTTAAAAAAAAAAACTTTTTGTCTCAATGACACGTTTTTTTTTTTTTACTCCAAAGGCGTTTATAGAGACTAATGGAATGATCTTCCATTATGAGAACCTTCTTCACCAAGCGATGAGAGAGACCGCAAAGGCTAAGAAGGAGGTTGATGAACTTAGATTAGCCAATCAGTCTGAGCGACTTGAGTAGGCAAAAGCCCTCGAATCATCCTTTGAGAACATGAAGAAAACTCTAGCAGCTAATGAGCAACGCATCAGAATTGCGAACGCTGAAAGAGATTCTGCGAGGTCTGATGCTCTTCGCTTGGAGTCTGAGCTAGAAGAGGCTACAACTTTGTTCGAAGAAACGAATCAAAAGACCGAGCTTTAAGAGTGTTGGGCCACGTTTTGAATGGACTCGAAGTCTGTTACATTTTTTGAAGAGTCCGAATA
The DNA here is from genome assembly GCA_905216605.1 of Arabidopsis arenosa. Lineage (NCBI taxonomy): Eukaryota > Viridiplantae > Streptophyta > Magnoliopsida > Brassicales > Brassicaceae > Arabidopsis > Arabidopsis arenosa. Next base: position 13,576,850 of record LR999453.1, on the reverse strand, counting down.
CTTTTTTCTTTTAAAAGAATTCTGAAGGACTGTCATAATTTATTGTAAGAGAAACTGGACTATGCCGCTATCCTCTTTCAGATCCAGTTCAAGAATAACATCCTCGAATGGGGATCCATTGTTTGAATCCGAAGATGGATTCTCTCCAAAGGGAGTTATTCACCCTACGTTTTTCCATTTCCGGATAGGGAAAGAAAGGGTTAAATGTTATGACTTCTTGGAAAAGGTTTTCTTTCTAATTTTTAGCCTTTTCAAAAGACTGTATATTCTTTTTTTTTCAGATAATTGACAAAATGTTTGTTCAAACAGATCGTTGTGGATGTAGGATTCACACTCGATTATCTTTAAGTATTTCAGTGGAGAAAAACTCTTGTAAAATAAGGAAATGAATATGAGAATTCGAAAAGGAAATCAACCAAGAAAAGAAGTAAGGAAATTTGACAAGAACAGAGTACAAAATGCCTTGCGAAAGTAGTAAAGAGAGAAAGTATATTGTATTGCTTAGAAGTAATGAGTAATGAGATTCGTCCTCCCCAAACACATACGTTTGAGGTTGTTTTTATAGAGAAAACATGATCAATGCGGTCATTTACTGCTCATAATCGCGTTGATCCGCATTAACCATGTAAGTTACAATTTGACCGAAACGGCTTGAATTTGAACTATCTTGGGCTTCGTGTGGATCTTCCGAACTCTTTCTTGTTGACTCCGAACTCCCGCGTCTTGACGCTTCCGCGAGCCCCGAACAATATTCTCCTCGCTTCGGCCTTTCTCTATGCGAACTGTCTGTCGAATAAGAGCGAACTCCATACTGGCAAAGATCGAGCTCTTTAATAAACTGAATCGAACTCCCAACTGGTCAAGTCCAATAAAACATCTAGAAATCCAAGAGGATTATTATTTCATAATGACGTGGACAGATCCAAGTGGATCCTACCGAAAATGTGTGGGATCCGACCCCAACATTTAGCCCCCCAAGTCTTGCGAGCTGAGTGCTCGGCTTGGAAGACTTAAGTAAACAGTAATTAATGACTTGAGATCTTTAACATTCTGGAATTATTCCATGTTTTACGCTGTTACGCCGATCTCGGATAATCAGATGATTTGATTTCCCTGACAACCGTCATCATTAATTTTCTAATTTTATATTAATACTGCGGGGAAAACTGTTCCACTTCCCAATATTCTTGAGGCGGTTTTCCGCTAAATAGGGTTAAATGGAACGACGGCTTTTACAGCGTACATTCACCCCTGAAAGCTTTTACCAAACCAGAGAAAGAAAAATCTCTTAGTAAAAAATGTCTTCCCCAGCCGTCTATGTTTCAGACAATGAAGATGACAGCCAAGGAATCCCTGTTCCCAGAGGGGACGAAGTCTTCACCCAAACGGGAGATAAATTCGGTCCGCATTTCAGGTCTCAATCGACCCATGCTTCCCTTGGCGCTCTTCGTCGCCTTTGTAACATTCCTCAGGAAATAGAATTCTCTCTTCCTGGACCAAATGAGTCTCCGGAAATGGTGTGAGAGGGTTACTGTTGTGCGTACGAAGTCTATTTCAAGGGTTGTGGTTTATTTTTTCCCATACCGGAAGTTCTCCTTTTGTATCTCCTCCATTTAGGGATCGCTTTTCCCCAAATGGCTCCCAACTTCCTCTGGTACGTCCTGAGTACCCTGACCGTCTCGGCGGAGGCAGGGTTTTCTCTCACCACCAGCGAACTCTTAGGGCTATTTCGAGCCCGTGATTCTGCGACAGCGGGTATTTTTTCCATGAATCCTATTTTTGACCGTAACCTCATCGACGGAATGCCCCTAAATGATGGGCCTTGGAGGAAATACTGGTTCTTTTTCCGAATTAATCCTCATTCCGTCCAAGGGTTTTCCGGTCTTCTCCTCCCAAATTGGTCGCCCAAACTTGGTTAGAATCATCCTTTATTATCTTTTACTGCTTTTGTGTGAAAGACATAAAATTCTTAACTCAACATTTTATTTCAGGGAACCAGACTATTCCCCGTCCAACTGTTGATTTCTTATCTTTCTTTCGAATCGTTTCGGAGGGTGAAACAAATTGGAACTCCTTCACCCTTCAACGTTTTCATAAAGCGGGGCTCGCTATCAAAGATGGTCAAACTCATCCCTCGATCCTCCTACTGAAGAAAAAGACACCTCGAGCCTGAATGCTCGGGATAAGCGAAAAATGCTCGCCGAGACTAAGGCTCTTAAGGATCAGTTATCCGAAATTGGGAAAAAGAAGCGGATAGCTGCAATCTCCAGGGTTGGTAACTTCCACAGGAAGACCCTCTTGGTTGATGACGGTTCTTTAGAAGCGGCTTTTAAATTGCGGTGGATTCTCATGGAGCCGGTATTCCCAATGACCCTCCAGTTGCCACCGCTGTTTGCTCTTCCGCACAAGAGAGGGAGAGAGAAGAAACTTCTTCTCTTTGCTCGAAGAGGAAGGCTCCAGACTCGGATACTTTATCAAACGAGAGACTCAAAACCGTTAGATTAAGTTCTCCGCCACGAGCCCCTAGCCCTTTGCATTCTGTTTCCCCCTCTCCTGAATCTTTAGCCTCTGAGCTCCCTCTCCCGGGAGACAGAGTAATTCTAGAAGAAATCAATGAGCCGAGACCGGAGGCTTCCTTGTCTCAAGGACTGAGTGTTAGGACTCAAAACCCTTTACCAGCTTCGATTTCTGGTAAGTTTTTTTTTTTAGAACGCGAGTCTTAGCAAGACTTGTTACAGATTGCAGCTATTTTATCAATCTACTATTCTCCTCTGTTCTGTAGGCGGAGAAGAGATTGGGGACATCTTCCGAAGTTTTCAAACCAGGGAAGGAACCTCCCTTCCCCCTTTTTCGGTTTGGAGGCCGGAAATCCGTCAGATGTACATCAATCGCGCCTGCTACCTATCCCAGGTTCAGATTTTTTGGATTTTGATTTCGACAACCCCTTTTCCTTAAAAAAAAAAACTTTTTGTCTCAATGACACGTTTTTTTTTTTTTACTCCGAAGGCGTTTATAGAGACTAATGGAATGATCTTCCATTATGAGAACCTTCTTCACCAAGCGATGAGAGAGACCGCAAAGGCTAAGAAGGAGGTTGATGAACTTAGATTAGCCAATCAGTCTGAGCGACTTGAGTAGGCAAAAGCCCTCGAATCATCCTTTGAGAACATGAAGAAAACTCTAGCAGCTAATGAGCAACGCATCAGAATTGCGAACGCTGAAAGAGATTCTGCGAGGTCTGATGCTCTTCGCTTGGAGTCTGAGCTAGAAGAGGCTACAGCTTTGTTCGAAGAAACGAATCAAAAGACCGAGCTTTAAGAGTGTTGGGCCACGTTTTGAATGGACTCGAAGTCTGTTACATTTTTTGAAGAGTCCGAATACTTTTTTCTTTTAAAAGAATTCTGAAGGACTGTCATAATTTATTGTAAGAGAAACTGGACTATGCCGCTATCCTCTTTCAGATCCAGTTCAAGAATAACATCCTCGAATGGGGATCCATTGTTTGAATCCGAAGATGGATTCTCTCCAAAGGGAGTTATTCACCCTACGTTTTTCCATTTCCGGATAGGGAAAGAAAGGGTTAAATGTTATGACTTCTTGGAAAAGGTTATCTTTCTAATTTTTAGCCTTTTCAAAAGACTGTATATTCTTTTTTTTTCAGATAATTGACAAAATGTTTGTTCAAACAGATCGTTGTGGATGTAGGATTCACACTCGATTATCTTTAAGTATTTCAGTGGAGAAAAACTCTTGTAAAATAAGGAAATGAATATGAGAATTCGAAAAGGAAATCAACCAAGAAAAGAAGTAAGGAAATTTGACAAGAACAGAGTACAAAATGCCTTGCGAAAGTAGTAAAGAGAGAAAGTATATTGTATTGCTTAGAAGTAATGAGTAATGAGATTCGTCCTCCCCAAACACATACGTTTGAGGTTGTTTTTATAGAGAAAACATGATCAATGCGGTCATTTACTGCTCATAATCGCGTTGATCCGCATTAACCATGTAAGTTACAATTTGACCGAAACGGCTTGAATTTGAACTATCTTGGGCTTCGTGTGGATCTTCCGAACTCTTTCTTGTTGACTCCGAACTCCCGCGTCTTGACGCTTCCGCGAGCCCCGAACAATATTCTCCTCGCTTCGGCCTTTCTCTATGCGAACTGTCTGTCGAATAAGAGCGAACTCCATACTGGCAAAGATCGAGCTCTTTAATAAACTGAATCGAACTCCCAACTGGTCAAGTCCAATAAAACATCTAGAAATCCAAGAGGATTATTATTTCATAATGACGTGGACAGATCCAAGTGGATCCTACCGAAAATGTGTGGGATCCGACCCCAACATTTAGCCCCCCAAGTCTTGCGAGCTGAGTGCTCGGCTTGGAAGACTTAAGTAAACAGTAATTAATGACTTGAGATCTTTAACATTCTGGAATTATTCCATGTTTTACGCTGTTACGCCGATCTCGGATAATCAGATGATTTGATTTCCCTGACAACCGTCATCATTAATTTTCTAATTTTATATTAATACTGCGGGGAAAACTGTCCCACTTCCCAATATTCTTGAGGCGGTTTTCCGCTAAATAGGGTTAAATGGAACGACGGCTTTTACAGCGTACATTCACCCCTGAAAGCTTTTACCAAACCAGAGAAAGAAAAATCTCTTAGTAAAAAATGTCTTCCCCAGCCGTCTATGTTTCAGACAATGAAGATGACAGCCAAGGAATCCCTGTTCCCAGAGGGGACGAAGTCTTCACCCAAACGGGAGATAAATTCGGTCCGCATTTCAGGTCTCAATCGACCCATGCTTCCCTTGGCGCTCTTCGTCGCCTTTGTAACATTCCTCAGGAAATAGAATTCTCTCTTCCTGGACCAAATGAGTCTCCGGAAATGGTGTGAGAGGGTTACTGTTGTGCGTACGAAGTCTATTTCAAGGGTTGTGGTTTATTTTTTCCCATACCGGAAGTTCTCCTTTTGTATCTCCTCCATTTAGGGATCGCTTTTCCCCAAATGGCTCCCAACTTCCTCTGGTACGTCCTGAGTACCCTGACCGTCTCGGCGGAGGCAGGGTTTTCTCTCACCACCAGCGAACTCTTAGGGCTATTTCGAGCCCGTGATTCTGCGACAGCGGGTATTTTTTCCATGAATCCTATTTTTGACCGTAACCTCATCGACGGAATGCCCCTAAATGATGGGCCTTGGAGGAAATACTGGTTCTTTTTCCGAATTAATCCTCATTCCGTCCAAGGGTTTTCCGGTCTTCTCCTCCCAAATTGGTCGCCCAAACTTGGTTAGAATCATCCTTTATTATCTTTTACTGCTTTTGTGTGAAAGACATAAAATTCTTAACTCAACATTTTATTTCAGGGAACCAGACTATTCCCCGTCCAACTGTTGATTTCTTATCTTTCTTTCGAATCGTTTCGGAGGGTGAAACAAATTGGAACTCCTTCACCCTTCAACGTTTTCATAAAGCGGGGCTCGCTATCAAAGATGGTCAAACTCATCCCTCGATCCTCCTACTGAAGAAAAAGACACCTCGAGCCTGAATGCTCGGGATAAGCGAAAAATGCTCGCCGAGACTAAGGCTCTTAAGGATCAGTTATCCGAAATTGGGAAAAAGAAGCGGATAGCTGCAATCTCCAGGGTTGGTAACTTCCACAGGAAGACCCTCTTGGTTGATGACGGTTCTTTAGAAGCGGCTTTTAAATTGCGGTGGATTCTCATGGAGCCGGTATTCCCAATGACCCTCCAGTTGCCACCGCTGTTTGCTCTTCCGCACAAGAGAGGGAGAGAGAAGAAACTTCTTCTCTTTGCTCGAAGAGGAAGGCTCCAGACTCGGATACTTTATCAAACGAGAGACTCAAAACCGTTAGATTAAGTTCTCCGCCACGAGCCCCTAGCCCTTTGCATTCTGTTTCCCCCTCTCCTGAATCTTTAGACTCTGAGCTCCCTCTCCCGGGAGACAGAGTAATTCTAGAAGAAATCAATGAGCCGAGACCGGAGGCTTCCTTGTCTCAAGGACTGAGTGTTAGGACTCAAAACCCTTTACCAGCTTCGATTTCTGGTAAGTTTTTTTTTTTAGAACGCGAGTCTTAGCAAGACTTGTTACAGATTGCAGCTATTTTATCAATCTACTATTCTCCTTTGTTCTGTAGGCGGAGAAGAGATTGGGGACATCTTCCGAAGTTTTCAAACCAGGGAAGGAACCTCCCTTCCCCCTTTTTCGGTTTGGAGGCCGGAAATCCGTCAGATGTACATCAATCGCGCCTGCTACCTATCCCAGGTTCAGATTTTTTGGATTTTGATTTCGACAACCCCTTTTCCTTAAAAAAAAAAACGTGTTCCGAAGGCGTTTATAGAGACTAATGGAATGATCTTCCATTATGAGAACCTTCTTCACCAAGCGATGAGAGAGACCGCAAAGGCTAAGAAGGAGGTTGATGAACTTAGATTAGCCAATCAGTCTGAGCGACTTGAGTAGGCAAAAGCCCTCGAATCATCCTTTGAGAACATGAAGAAAACTCTAGCAGCTAATGAGCAACGCATCAGAATTGCGAACGCTGAAAGAGATTCTGCGAGGTCTGATGCTCTTCGCTTGGAGTCTGAGCTAGAAGAGGCTACAGCTTTGTTCGAAGAAACGAATCAAAAGACCGAGCTTTGAATTAGGAACAGGGCTCGCGATATCGCTGAAGCCGAACATAACGCTCGAGAAGAGATGAGGGGATTCGGTAGGCAACTTATTCAATCTATTACGAAGTTTACCTAAGACGAAGAGGTCTGGACTAAACTTCTAACCGATCGAGCCGAGCTGAAGAGCAATCTAGACCTGATTGGGGAACTAGAGAATGGAAGAGTTTCGTTCGAGAGTGAGAGGAGAGAAGTTGCTGCCGAACTCGCTGCGGTTGAATCCGAGCTATCCTCGGCTTCCCGCCCTACTCTCGATCTGAAACAATTTTCTTTGGTATTTGGAGATTCCCCCTCTCAATTCGAGGTAGGTGAAGGTTCTCGGGCATACGAGGGTTCTTCTGAAGCAGATGAACGCTCTTAAAAAATTGTTTTGTTGAATCCATGAGGACTACTCCGTTTGACGGAAATGTTTTATTTTAACTAGTGTGACTGAACACAATCATGTATATGCTTCTGCATATGATTTTTTATTTATTTAAGTAAAACGTTTGGATGCGATTCTAGGTTTGCAAGTCCTAGCCCACCAAAGAGGTTTCATGAATCGTGAGAGATGAGCTGATCAGGCTCACTCGCCTTTTTTAAAGAAAAAATCTTAACAAGTATTTTTCCTCGGTCTCTCGGATGCGAGGATGGAGCTCGGCTTAGGCTTTTTATCGAGGGATAAGGTTTCTACAATTCATGAGAATTTTGCCATAAAAATGAACAGGCAATGGTTTCGATCATGGCCTAAAAATGGCTTTGAAAGTGTTGGGCCATATTTTAATTGGACCCGAAGTCTGCTCTAGCAGGCCCGCAATATGTTATTTTTACTTTTAAAGAAAACTGAACATCTTTCTCCTTTTGAAGGATTCTGAAAGACTTTCACAGTTTATTATAAGAAAAAACTGAAATATGCCGCTATCTTCTTTCAGATCAAGCTCAAGAATAACGACTTCAAACGGGGATCCATTGTTTGAATCCGAAGATGGATTCTCTCCAAAGGGAGTAATTCATCCAACGTTTTTTCATTTCTGGACGGGGAAAGAAAGGGTCAAATGTTATGACTTCCTGGAAAAGGTTCTCTTTCTAACTTTTAGTCTTTTCGGAAGACTGTGAATTATTTTTCGGACAGTTGACAAAATGTTTGTTAAAACAGATCGTCGGGAGACATAAAGCTTTATGTGATAAGAGAAAAAGAATCGGAAGGAGGCGCCGTGCTCTTGATGAGCGCATAAAGAAGATGGAAAGAGAGATCCTTCGCCTGGAATCTGAACCGCATGAATGGGAGAGGAACGGTTTAGACATCTTGGCCACCATTCCTACTTGCCTCCGAAGATTCCTCCGCATGCTGGATAAATTTTTTCATCTATCCTTGGCAACTGGCGACAAATCCTCTTTTATTTCATGTTCTTCAGAATTTCGGAGATTTCCGATATTAAGAACTGAAGAAAATGAAGGATCGGAGGAGAAATCTATTGATCCTTCTTCCGGTCCCCTCGATTTATCTTCCGACGAGGGACTTTCTTTAGAAAGTTGTTCGGGATCGTCCACCTCGCTAGAATCATTATCGGGCGAAGACTTCTGATCGAACAAGTCCCTTGATTTATTTTTTGTCTGTAACAATGCTATTGGGCTAGAAGCCCAGCGATATTAATTACATTCCCCTTTCGCTTTAAATTCGCCGATTTACTCAAATCTTATTTAATGCGTTTAATCTAGGGAATATAATTAGCGATTAGCTCGATTACATTTTCCTATAAAAGTAGTAATTTCAGATTTGGGAAATCGTCAATTAACCCTCTTAAATGTGGTCGAGTACTTTTTGAGTATAAAGCAGATGCAGTTCATTATTGAGTTTTATCAACAACAATTCCAAAAAAATGTTCGAGGAAGGTAATTCTTCAGAGAATCCTTCTGACTCATTAAGAGTGATAAGTGATGATCTTCCGGGAGCGCCAGATATCAAGCTTATAAAAGCAGGAGAATCTGGCGAACCAGAAGATTCACGAATATTGAGGAAGGGAACCAGCATTCAGGTTCCGATCGTATTAATCGAGAGATTGTCAGCTCAAGATCGTGTCAAGGCCGAGGAGTTTATTACCAAGGTATTATCCATCCTAGTGATTTAACTCTTTTTTGTTATTGCCTAACGAAGCGTTTTATTTTCTTCAGCTTATCATTCGGCACGACGAGCTCGAAGATGAGAAAAAAGATATTAGGAAGAAGAGAAGGGAACTAGAGAAGCGTCGCCTCGATATTGCTCGCGAGCTTCATCGCCTCGAAGCCCATCCTTCCGATTGGATCGAACTAGGACTTCAGGAGTACGGAAACATGCCAGGTTGCATTATGAGCATCGTTGACCTCGCAGGTCAAGGAGCACAGCTATTCCGTAATTCAAGACCCTTCTAGATCCGGTCTTAGCTAGAAATATTTATTTATACATTGTTCGCAACGTATTTTTATATTCATGCTCGAATATCGAGTTTATAAAAACAAGACTCCATGACTGGAATAATATTTTTATTTTTACAGCTGGACTCGTGTTAGCGAGCTGCCTACGTACCTAAAATAGGATCAAGCCAATTCGTAGTTCGAATGTGTTTATTTTTAGCAATAGAACTTTTTCAAGTTGATGATGTTCCAAGGCCTTTGAACGGGATTTCCGTCAAGGTCTTTTAAACGGTATACACCATTTCGGACTTTTTCTGTGATTTGATAAGGGCCTTCCCAGTTAATACCGAGTTTTCCAGCTCCTTCTTCTTTTGTGTTATCGAACACTCGCCTTATAACAAAGTCTCCTACATTTAAAGGTCTGTTTTTCAACTTTGAGTTATAGTATCGAGCGGTCAACTGCTGGTAGTTCTGAAGTCGAATAAGGGATTGGTCTCGCCTTTCATCAACTGTATCGAGAACGTCTTCTAATAATTTAGAATTTAGTTCTTCGTTAAGTGGAGCTTCGCTTCGGCGTAAACCAGGAACATTCAGCTCGGCTGGGACTACTGCTTCCATCCCATATATATACTAATGAGAATGGAGTTTCTCCTGTTGCTCGCCTCGGGGTTGTTCGATATGCCCACAACACAGGTTGCAGCTCGTTACCAACCACCTTTTCGAGCACTCAAACGTTTTTTAAGATTGCTGAGAATGGTTTTATTGGAAGCTTCCGCTTGCCCATTTCCTTGAGGATACCTCGGCGTTGAATAGGTAAGTTTAATTCCCCAAGAGGAACAAAAATCTTCGAAATCATTTGAAATGAACTGAGGACCATTGTCCGTTACAATTTCGTAGGGAATTCCATAGCGACAAATAATGTGTTTCCACAAGAATGTCTTTACCACAGAATCTTTTATGTTTATGTAAGCTTCAGCTTCGATCCATTTGGAAAAATAGTCCGTAAGAACTAATAAGTATTGGACGCCTCGTGTTGAACGATGCATCAGACCAACTATATCCATTGACCATCTCATGAAAGGGTATGGAGCGGATATAGATGACAAAAATTCAGATGGCTGGTGAATAAGAGGAGCGTGCATCTGACACTTTTTACACCGTTTGGCGTAATCGATGCAGTCAGAAATCATAGTTGGCCAGAAATATCCTAACCGTTTAATTTTGAAAGCCATTGCTCGTCCCGAAGAATGACTACCACAAAGCCCTTCGTGGACCTCGCTTGTCACTATTTCAACTTCGGGTCCGAAAATACATAAAAGATAATGGTCACTGACACCTCGCTTGTACAATGATTCTTTAATTATGCAATACTTAGCGCTGATGATTCTTAATTTGCGAGCTTGCCACTTGTCAGATGGTAGTTCTCCATTAAGAATGAAATTTTTGATGGGTAACCTCCAGTCAGCCCCCCAATCATTAGCGGAAGTATTATCCTTGAGTATAAACTTCCTTGGCTCGGGTTCTGAAGGAATATCAGGATCATTTTCGACTGTCACCAGAACTTCGTCATTACTTGCTATATCTGGAAGTGATTGTTCAGTTCGAGATGGTTCTTTAATGGGAACCTCTTGATCCATTAATTTTCTTCTTGGCTTTCTTTTAGGAAGTTCCGGTGGTGGAGTAAGTTTGTCACCTTGAGACTTTGCTCGTGATCTGGTGACAACAAGCGAACTATTCTCATTGCCGGAATTTAATTCTGGAGTTTCGATATGCCCGGCCTCCAAAATGTTATTGTTTCCTGTTTCTTCATCTGAAATGCTTCGTGAAGCAATACATTCAACTGGAATAACTCGCTTGAGTTCGGGATCTGAGGTAGAAGCTAGGGCAACTAAAGCGTCTGCCGAAGTTTTTTTCGCCTCGAGGTATTCGAACTAATTCGAATTCTTTGAACTTTTCGGTTAACTTTTTGAGAGTCGAAAGATAGGCTTCCATTCGAGGAGCCTCAGCTTCGTAATCTCTAGCGAACTGGTTTACAACTAGTTGAGAATCACAATAAGCTATTATTTTTTCTACTCCAATTGCAAGAGCAAGCCGAAGTCCTGCTAAGAGAGCTTCGTATTCCGCTTCGTTGTTCGAAGCCGGGAACATTAATCGAAATGATTGTTCGATTATTTCCTTTGTCGGAGTTTCGAGCCTAATACCGATTCCGGATCCTTGTTTAGAAGAAGAGCCATCTACATGTAATTTCCATGTAGAGTCTGTTTCAATAAGGATTCCATCATCTAATGGTAGTTCGGTTAGAAAATCAGCCAGAACTTGTGCTTTTGCGCTAGTTCGACTTTTGTATTCTATATCGTATTCACTGAGTTCGATTGCCCATTTCGCCAATCTACCGGATTGACTTGGTCCGTGAAGAATTGAGCGAAGTGGATGAGAAGTTAAAACTTCTATCGGATGAGATTGGAAATAAGGTCTGAGTTTTCTAGCAGATATAACTACTACTAAAGCTAATTTTTCCATCATAGTATATCTCGTTTCTGGACTAGTAAGAGATTTACTTATGTAGAAAATCGGCTTTTGGTCACCTCGATCCTCTCGAACTAAAACCCCACTTACAGAATGATTAGAAACTGAAATGTAAAGATAAAGTTTCTCATCTGACTCAGGTTTTGAGAGAACCGGTGGTGTTGTCAGATAAGTTTTGAGTTGATCGAAAGCTGCTTCGCATTGATCATCCCACCGAAATTTTTTGTTTCCTTTCAAAATTTGATAAAAGGGGAGACATTTATCGGTCGATTTCGAAATGAAACGATTCAACGCAGCAATTCTGCCCGTCAATCGTTGGACTTCTTTGATGTTTTTTGGTGAAGGCATTGAGAGGAAAGCGTCAATCTGATTAGGATTTGCTTCTATTCCTCTTTCCGTGACTATGTAACCTAGGAATTCTCCGGAAGGCACACCAAAAGAACATTTAACTGGATTTAATTTCATTCCGAACTCATTCAGAATTTTGAAACACTGCTCAAGATGAGTGATGTGCTCGGATTTCTTAAGAGATTTTACGAGCATGTCATCGATATAAACTTCCATTGTTTGGCCCAAATGTTATGCAAACATTTTGTTAACTAACGTTGGTATGTTGCTCCGGCCTTTTATGAAGGATGTTTTCTCTTCATCTTTGGGATTCATCATGATCTGATTATATCCAGAAAATGCATCCATGAATGATAAGAGTTCGTTTCCGGCTGTTGATTCTACGATCCGATCAATATGAGGGAGAGGAAAGCTGTCCTTCGGACATGCTTTGTTAATGTCAGTGAAATCGACACATACTCTCCACTTTCCATTCTTCTTCTTGGCTACCACGGGGTTTGCTAACCAGTCCGGGTACTTTACTTCTCTAATGGAACCAATTTTCAAGAGCTTGTCGACTTCGTCGTTGATGGCTTGAGCTCGATCAGGACCCAATTTTCTTATTTTCTGCTTTATTGGCTTAAAACTGGGATCGACGTTTAATTCGTGGGTAATGATACTTTTGTCGATTCCGGGCATATCTTTTGCCGACCAGGCAAAAGTGTTCTTATTTTCGTTTAGAAATGTTATCAATTGATCTTTGATTTCTGAATCTTAAGTAGTGCCGATTTTTACTTTTCGATCTGAAAATTCGGAATCAATTTCAATTTCTATGGTTACTTCATTCGAAATGAGACCACTTGGGTAACGCGAGGTGCTTTCTTGCTTCGTGTTTATCATTAATTGCTATTTGAGGTTTAAACGATGTCCCATGAGGTAGCAAGAACGCGATGTTTCCTGATCTCCTCGAATGGTTCCGATTCCTCCAGGAGTCAGAAATTTCACACATTGGCGATAAGTTGATGGTATAGCCTTCATTTGATATATCCACGGAGTTCTGAGAATTATGTTGTACGCGGCCGGCCGGTCGAAAACAATGAATTCTACAATCTTCGGAACCCCTGCGGCGAGTACTGGCAGTTTTATGTTTCCTAAGGACATAGATGTGTCACTTGTGAAAGCTACCAATGGTGCTGGTGGACCGATAATATCCGCTTTGCTGATTCCCATTCTTTGCAAAGTGCTTAGAAATATGAGATCTACCGAGCTTCCAGTATCAATCAGATACCTTGTTACTTCGATGTTCGCAACATCTAAAGTTATCACAGGAGCATCGTCATGAGGTCTTGTTACTCCTTGAGTATCCGAATTGTCAAAAGAGATAGCAGGTGTTTGTTCATTTGACTGAAAACCCATAACGGTTTGAATTGATGCTGATTTCTTATGCCTTTTGATTGATCTGATCGAATCTCGGCATAATTTGGATCCTCCCATAATAACATCGATCCTTTTCTTAGGAGTGTTCGGAGTTCCAGGCCCATTGGGCTTTTGTTTCTTTTCAGGAGGATTAGAAGCTTCAGATTCTTCCTTCTCTTTGTGATAAGACTCCACAAATTCCTCTATATTGAAATTAGCGAGCTCTCCAGCTGCCCACAGTTCGGTGAGGTGATTTTTGAGTACGCTACAATCTTTGGTGGAGTGCCCGTTTACTTTGTGAATATCACAATAGGCACTTTCATCCCTAACCCAAGTATTAGGAGAATTGTATCTTCCTCTATTTGGGGAAGGTTTTCCTACAGCATTAGTAGCAGGATTAAATCGTTTCTGATCTTTTGGTTCGAACTTTTTTGTTGGATTTGCGACGGCTAATTTAGCTGGCCGATGCTTTTTAGCGAGGCTGAGCTTTTCTTCTTCTGCCTCCATCCAATTGCTAGCTCGGAATAAAGCATCTTGGATGGTACTTGGACGATTGACGATGAGCTCTTCCCGAAATCGGGATTCATGCCAGAGTCCATTCCTTAAAGCAGACAGGACAGCAGTGTGCGATACCACAGGAATTTTGGCTATCACTACTTTGAATTTAGTGATATATTTGCGAAGTGGTTCATTCTGATCTTGGGTTAGATTCCAAAGATCTGCATCAGAAGTTGCCTTTTCCATGAACATGGAGTATTGTTTTAGGAATGCAGAGGACAATTCCTTAAACTATCAATAGTTCCAGGCTCCAACTGAGTGAACCATAGCAGGGCCGATCCGGACAGGTTCTGGGAGAATAGTTTGCAATATCCGGCATCTTCCTCGTCTGGTTCTAGATTGATTCTGCCAGCAGCGATCTGAAAAGCAGCAAGGTGATTTTTGGGATCTCCTTTACCATCATAAGTTGGTAAATTAACCTTTCGAGAATCCTTGATCCGAAGATTCGAGATTCTCGAGGTGAAAGGTGTTCGCCGAGTTTCTTCGATTACTCGATCGATCTCAGGCGCCGAACTGGTCGCTTGATGAAACTTCGACTTCATTTCGTCAAGCTCTTGACGAACCTTGATGAAATCATCTGAGAAGGTAACATCGGGATTTTCCATAAGGAATCCGTCTTCAACAGCAAGATTTTCCTGAGCTTGGGGAATTTCTCCCCTGGTTGGGTTAGTTCCATCCCCTACGGCTGCCTGATTGCTAACAGGCTGGCCTGTCGGAGTAGTTTGAGTATTTCCGGACCTGTTTTGTGCAGGAGTTACGAATAGCCTGCGCTGATACGGTGCTGCCCGCACAGAAGGCAAAGTATCTAAACGGCTTGAAACAACGTTCTGCGCGTTTGACAAATTTGTCTGAGTGGTTTGAATACTCGTCAAGGTTTGCTCGATTGAGTCCAACCTTCCACTAAAAGTGGTGTTGGTATCAACAAGTGTACCCATCTGATTGGTCAGATTGGTGGTTGCCTGATTAATGTTGGGGTCGGATCCCACACACTTTCGGTAGGATCCACTTGGATCTGTCCACGTCATTATTTCACAATAATCCTATCGGATTTCTGGATACTTTATTGGACTTGACCAGTTGGGAGTTCGATTCAGTTTACCAAAGGAGCTCGATCTTTACCAGTACGGAGTTCGCTCTTATTCAACATACAGTTCGCATAGAGAAAGACCGAAGCGAGGAGAATATTGTTCGAGGCTCGCGGTAGCATCAAAGCACGGGAGTTCGGAGTCAGCAAGAAAGAGTTCGGAAGGCCCACGTGAAGCCCAAGACAAGTTCAAATTCAAGCCGTTTCGGTCAAGATGTAACTTATGTGATTAATGCGAATCAATATGATTATGAGTAGTAAATAGCCGCATTAATCATGTTTTCTCTATAAAAACAACCTCAAACGCATGTGTTTGGGGGAGACACAATCTTTTACTCCTTACTATCAAGCAATACTACATACTTTTTCTCTTACAATTTCGCAAGGCTTTTATTATTTCATTCTTGTCAAATTCCTTTACTTTATTCTTTTCTTGGTTAATTTCCCTTTCGAATTCTTATATTCATCCATTGATTTTAGAGTTTTTCTCCACAAAAATACTTAAAGACAATCGAGTGTGAATCCTACATCCACATTTTGGTGCCGCCTGTGGGGAGTTACCGCAAAACTCTTTAATCTCAAAATCTCACTTTCTCAAACCAAGAAACTATGGCTGATCAGCAAGCTTTGAGCGAGGCAATAACCTCTCTTAATCAGGCAATCGCTAGTCTGACCACCCAGATTGGTACACTCGCTGATGCGAACACCACTTTTAGTGAGAGGTTGAATTCAATCGAGCAAACTTTGACGAGTGTTCAAACCACTCAGGCAGATCTATCAAACGCGCAGAACGTTGTTTCAAGCCGTTTAGATAGTTTGTCTTCAGCGCGAACAACAACGTATCAACGCAGACTATTCCAAACTCCCGTGCAAAACAGGACCAGGAGCACTCAAACTCCTCCTATACGCCAACCTGCTAGTGCTAGCAATCAGGCAGCTGTAGGAGATGGGTCCAATCCAACCGGGGATGAAAATCCCCAAAATCAGGGAAATCCTGCTATTGACGAAGGACTCCTTATGGAAGATCCTGATGTCATCCTTTCAGATGATTTCGTCAAAGTTCGTCAAGAGCTTGATGAAATGAAGTCGAAGTTCCATCAGGCGACCAGTTCGGCGCCTGAGATCGATCGAGTAATCGAAGAAACTCGAGGAACACCCTTCACTTCGAGAATCTCGAACCTTCGTATCAAAGATTCTCGAAAGGTCAAATTACCAACTTATGATGGTAAAGGCGATCCTAAAAATCACCTCGCTGCTTTTCAGATCGCTGCTGGCAGAATTGATCTAGAACCAGACGAGGAAGATGCCGGATATTGCAAACTATTCTCCGAGAATCTATCCGGATCGGCTCTACTATGGTTCACTCAGTTGGAGCCTGGAACTATTGATAGTTTTAAGGAATTATCCTCCGCATTCCTTAAACAGTATTCCATGTTCATGGAAAAGGCAACTTCTGATGCGGATCTTTGGAATTTAACCCAAGGTCAAAACGAACCACTTCGCAAATATATCGCTAAATTCAAAGAAGTGATAGCCAAAATTCCTGGGGTATCGCACGCTGCTGTCCTTTCTGCTTTAAGGAACGGACTCTGGCATGAATCCCGATTTCGGGAAGAAATCATCGTCAATCGTCCGAGCACCATCCAAGACGCTTTATTTAGAGCTACTAATTGGATGGAGGCAGAAGAAGAAAAGCTTAGCCTCGCTAAAAAGCATCGGCCAGCAAAATTGATCGTTGGAAATCAAACTAAAAAATTCGAACCGAAAGATCAAAAATGGTTTGGAGTTAATCCTGCTACTAATGCTGTAGGGAAACCCTCCCCAAGCAAAGGAAGATACAATTCTCCTAATACCTGGGTTAGAGATGAGAGTGCCTATTGCGATATTCATAGAGTAAACGGGCACTCTACCAAAGATTGCAGCGTACTCAAAAAGCACCTCACCAAACTGTGGGCGGCTGGAGAGCTCGCTAATTTCAATATTGAGGAGTTTGTGGAATCTTATCATAAAGAAAAAGAAGATTCCGAAGCATCCAATCCTCCTGAAAAGAAACATAAGCCCAATGGGCCCGGAACTCCAAACACTCCTAAGAAAAGGATCGATGTTATAATGGGAGGATCCAAATTATGCCGAGATTCGATCAGATCGATCAAAAGGCACAAGAAATCAGCAGCAATTCAAACCGCTGTGGGTTTTCAATCAAATGAACAAACACCTTCTATCTCTTTTGATAATTCGGACACTCAAGGATTAACAGGACCTCATGACGATGTTCTTGTGATAACTTTAGATGTTGCGAACTTCGAAGTAACAAGGTGTCTAATTGATACTGGAAGCTCGGTAGATCTCATATTTCTAAGCACTTTGCAAAGAATGGGAATCAGTAAAGCCGATATTATCGGTCCGCCAGCGCCATTGGTAGTTTTCACAAGCGACACTTCCATGTCCTTAGGAAACATAAAACTACCAGTACTTGCCGCAGGGGTTCCAAAAATCGTAGAATTCATTGTTTTCGACCGACCGGCCGCTTACAACATAATTCTCGGAACTCCGTGGATTTACCAAATGAAGGCTATACCTTCAACTTGTCACCAATGCGTAAAATTTCCGACTCCTGCAGGAATCGGAACCATTCGAGGAGATCAGGAAACATCGCGTTCTTGTTACCTCATGGGACATCGTTTAAAGTTCAAATAGCAATTAATGATAAATGCGAAGCAAGAGAGCACCTCGCGTTACCCAAGTGGTCTCATTTCGAATGAAGTTACCACAGAAATTGAAATTGATTCCGAATTTCCAGATCGAAAAGTAAAGATCGGTACTACTTTAGATTCAAAAATCAAAGATCAATTGGTAATTTTTCTAAAAGAAAATAAACATACTTTCGCCTGGTCGGCAAAAGATATGCCCGGAATCGACAAAAGTATCATTACCCATGATTTAAACGTCGATCCCAGTTTTAAACCAATAAAGCAGAAAAGAAGAAAACTGGGTCCTGACCGAGCTCAAGCGGTCAATGACGAAGTTGATAAGCTTTTGAAAATTGGTTCCATTAGAGAAGTAAAATACCCGGATTGGTTAGCAAACCCCGTGGTAGTCAAAAAGAAAAATGGAAAGTGGAGAGTATGTGTCGATTTCACCGACATTAACAAAGCATGTCCAAAATACAGTTTTCCTCTCCCACATATCGATCGGCTCGTAGAATCAACGGCCGGAAACGAACTCTTAACATTTATGGATGCATTTTTTGGATATAATCAGATCATGATGAATCCCGAAGATGAAGAGAAAATATCCTTCATAACAGATAGAGGAATCTACTGTTATAAAGTTATGCCATTCGGTTTAAAAAATGCCGGGGCAACATACCAACGTTTAGTTAACAAAATGTTTGCAAAGCATTTGGGCAAAACGATGGAAGTTTATATAGATGACATGCTCGTGAAATCCCTTAAGAAATCCGAGCACATCACACATCTTGAGCAGTGTTTCAAAATTCTGAACGAGTTCGGAATGAAATTAAATCCAGCTAAATGTTCCTTTGGCGTGCCTTCCGGAGAATTCCTGGGGTACATAGTCACGGAAAGAGAAATAGAAGCAAATCCTAATCAGATTAACGCTTTCCTCACTATGCCTTCGCCAAAAAACATTAAGGAGGCCCAACGATTGACAGGCAGAATTGCTGCATTAAATCGTTTCATATCGAAATCTACCGATAAATGTCTCCCTTTTTATCAAATTTTGAAAGGGAACAAAAAATTTCGGTGGGATGATCAATGCGAAGCAGCATTTGGTCAACTTAAAACTTATCTGACAACACCGCCGATTCTCTCAAAACCTGAATCAGATGAGAAGCTTTATCTTTACATTTCAGTTTCTAACCATTCCGTAAGTGGGGTTTTAGTTCGAGAGGACCGAGGTGAACAAAAGCCAATTTTCTACATAAGTAAATCTCTTACTAGTCCGGAAACGAGATATACCATGATGGAAAAGTTAGCTTTAGCAGTAGTCATATCTGCTAGAAAACTCAGACCTTATTTCCAATCTCATCCGATAGAAGTTTTCACTTCTCATCCACTTCGCTCAATTCTTCACGGTCCAAGTCAGTCCGGTAGATTGGCGAAATGGGCAATCGAACTTAGTGAGTACGATATAGAATACAAAAGTCGAACTAGCGCAAAGGCACAAGTTCTGGCTGATTTTCTAACCGAACTACCATTAGATGATGGAATCTTTGTTGAAACGGACTCCACATGGAAATTACATGTAGATGGCTCTTCTTCTAAACAAGGATCCGGAATCGGTATTAGGCTCGAAACTCCAACAAAGGAAATAATTGAACAATCATTTCGATTAATGTTCCCGGCTTCGAATAATGAAGCGGAATACGAACCTCTCTTAGCAGGACTTCGGCTTGCTCTTGCAATTGGAGCAGAAAAAATAATAGCTTATTGCGATTCTCAGCTAGTTGTAAACCAGTTCGCTGGAGATTACGAAGCTAAGGCTCCTCGAATGGAAGCCTATCTTTCGGCTGTCAAAAAATTAGCCGGAAAATTCAAAGAATTCGAATTAGTTCGAATACCTAGAGGAGAAAACACTTCGGCAGACGCTTTAGCTGCCCTAGCTTCTACCTCAGATCCCGAACTCATACGAGTTATCCCAGTTGAATGTATTTCTTCACGAAGTATTTCGGTTGAAGAAACAGAAAACGATAACATTTTGGAAGCCGAGCATATCGAAACTCCAAAATTAAGTTCTGGAAATGAAAATAGTTCACTTGTCATCACCAGATCAAGAATAAAGTCTCAAGATGATGAACTTACTCCACCACTGGAACTTCCCAAAGGAAAGCCAAGAAGAAAATTAAAGGATCAAGAGGTTCCCATTAAAGAACCGTCTCGAACCGAACAGTCACTTCCAGGTGATATAGAAGTTCAGGAGACAATCGAAGATCCTGATATTCCTTCCGAACCCGAACCAAGGAAGTTTATACTCAAGGATAATACTTCCGCTAATAATTGGGGGGCTGACTGGAGGGTACCCATCAAAAATTTCATTCTTAATGGAGAACTACCATCGAACAAATGGCAAGCTCGCAAATTAAGAATCATCAGCGCTAAGTATTGTATAATTAAAGAGTCATTGTACAAGCGAGGTGTCAGTGATCCTTATCTTTTATGTATTTTCGGACCCGATGTTGAAATAGTGACAAGCGAGGTCCACGAAGGGCTTTGTGGTAGTCATTCTTCGGGATGAGCAATGGCTTTCAAAATCAAACGGTTAGGATATTTCTGGCCAACTATGATTTCTGACTGCATCGATTACGCCAAACGGTGTAAAAAGTGTCAGATGCATGCTCCTCTTATTCACCAGCCATCTGAAATTTTATCATCTATATCCGCTCCATACCCTTTCATGAGGTGGTCAATGGATATAGTTGGTCCGATGCATCGCTCAACGCGAGGCATCCAATACTTATTAGTTCTAACGGACTATTTTTCCAAACGGATTGAAGCTGAAGCTTATATAAGCATACAGGATTCTGTAGGAAAGACATTCTTGTGGAAGCACATTATTTGTCGCTATGGAGTTCCCTACGAAATAGTAACGGACAATGGTCCTCAATTCATTTCAAATGATTTTGAAGATTTTTGTTCCGCTTGGGGAATAAAACTTAGCTACTCAACGCCGAGGTATCCTCAAGGAAATGGACAAGCGGAAGCCTCCAACAAAACCATACTCAGCAATCTTAAAAAACGCTTGAGTGCTCGAAAAGGTGGTTGGTATGACGAACTGCAACCTGTGTTGTGGGCATATCGAACAACCCCGAGACGAGCAACGGGAGAAACTCCATTCTCATTAATATATGGGATGGAAGCAGTAGTCCCTGCCGAGCTAAATGTTTCCTGGTTTACGCCCGGAGCGAAGCTCCACTTAACGAAGAACTAAATTCTAAATTATTAGAGGACGTTCTTGATACAATCGATGAAAGGCGAGATCAATCTCTTATTCGACTTCAAAACTATCAACAATTGACCGCTCGATACTATAACTCAAAGTTGAAAAACAAACCTTTAAATGTAGGGGACTTTGTTTTAAAGGCGAGTGTTAACTGGGAAGGCCCTTATCAAATCACTGAAAAAATCCGAAATGGTGTTTACCGTTTACAAGACCTTGACGGAAATCCTATTCAAAGGCCTTGGAACATAATCAACTTGAAAAAGTTTTATTGCTAAAATAAAAACACTTTCGAACTACGATTTGGCTTGATCCTATTTTGGGTACGTAGGCAGCTCGCTAAACACGAGTCCAGCTATAATATAAAAATAAAAATATTATTTCAATCATGGAATCTTATTTTTATCCTCGGGCGAGAATATAAAATACATTGCAAACAATGTATAAATAAATATTTCTAGCTAAACAAAAATCAGATCTAGAAGGGTCTTGGATTACGGAATAGTTCTGCTCCTTGGCCTGCAAGGTCAAAGATGCTCATAATGCAACCTGGCATGTTTCCGTACTTCTGAAGACCTAGTTCGATCCAATCGGAAGGATGGGCTTCGAGGCGATGAAGCTCGCGAGCAATGTCGAGGCAACGCTTCCTTAGTTCCCTTCTCTTCCTCCTAATCTCTTTTTCTCATCTTCGAGCTCGTCATGCCGAGTGATAAGCTGAAGAAGATAAAACGCTTCGTTTAGCAATAACAAAAAGAGTTAAATCACTAGGATGGAAAATACCTTGTTGATAAACTCCTCGGCCTTGACACGATCTTGAGCTGACAATCTCTCGATTAATACGATCGGAACCTGAATGCTGGTTCCCTTCCTCAATATTCGTGACCCTTCCGGTTCACCAGTTCTTCCCGTTTTGGTAAGCTCGATGTCTGGTGCTCCCGGAAGATCGTCACTTATCGATTTGAATGAGTCAGAAGGGTTCTCTGAAGAATTTCCTTCTTCAAACACTTTTGTAGAATTGTTGTTGAAATTCAATGACAAACTACACCCACTTTATACTCGAAAATTACTCGATTACATTTAAGAGGATTAATTGACGATTTCCCAAATCTGAAATTACTACTTTCATGGAAAATATAATCGAGTTAATTGCTAATTATATTCCCTAGATTAAACGCATTAAATAAGATTTGAATAAATCGGCAAATTTAAAGCAAAAGGGGAAATGTAATTAATGTCGCTGGGCAACTAGCCCGACAGAATATTACAAAATAAAAAAAATATATATAATAATAACTAAGAAGGAGGAGGGTTCGTAGAAGGGACTTCGTCAGATGACGAACCGTTTTCACGCTCGTCGGGCTCGAGGCTCCTTTGGTAGATGTCCCAGTGCTTCTTCAGAAACCTGATGTGTTCTCGAAGACAGCCGGGAATGCGAGCGATAGAGTCAAACCCCCTCCTCTCCCAGTTATGAACATCCAACTCCAAACGTCGGATTTTCCTCTCAGTTCTAGCAGGCGAACTTAATTTCGAACGTGAAATTCGAGGACATTTATTAAATGGTATCAAACCTTTTTTTTGTCCTTTTTAAGAAAAGCAAACAGTTCTTACTGAAAATTTTCTAATCGAACACATTTCGAAGTATCGCGAAGTGTTCTTGTAAGCCGAGCTCCATCCTCGCAACCGAGAGACCGAGGAAAAATTCTAATGTTTTTTCTTTAAAAAAGGCAAGTAGGTCTGATCAGCCTATCTCTCCTATAATCTTAAACCATTTCGGTTAGGAGGACTTTGCAAACCCTCCAGGTAAAATCGATGGTTTCCACCAAAATTAAATACTTCTTCCTAAAGAAATTTTGATTAACCCCCTTGGGAAAATTATTCGAAACAATAATAAAAGCCCCCTCGGGCAAAAAACTCAAAAGTAATAAAACGGCCCCATGGCCAACAAAGCAAATTTCATGTCTTAAAAATTAAAGGGACAATCCCCACATAAGGTGAATGCAATCACCATCATTCATTCATAGGCGAACCGCCTTCATCTCTTACTTGACTTGAGACAAGAGCACCCCCGATGCAACGTCGTCTCCCATAATCGAGGAGATGACAAGTTCCTGATCAGAGAGCCCCTGAGCTCGTCCCGAGGAGATTCTGTCAACATTGGTTCCGAACTCATTAAAATGAGCGCGAGGAGAACCGGTTAACATCATCTCGTCCAGAGACAAACCAATATTTGGTTCAGTCAGTGGAGGGGAATCAGCAAACTCAGAAGCAAACTGCTGCAAATTCAAATATGGCTGAGGAGCAGTAGTTAGCTTAGCTTCAGTCTCAGCGAGCTCAGCGCCAACTGTCTCCTTCTCTTCAGCCAAGTTGACTGTTCCGTCCTCTATCTCCTTGATCAGAGCGAGATTGCTCTTCATCTCATCACGTTCGGAGTTAAGTTTGTTCCAAGCTTTATCTGCAGCAATAAATTCATGCACAGCAAGAAGAAACTTTTGCCCAGCTCCCTTAACTTCCTTCCAAGCATCATGAGATATTTTGCGAACATCGCGATCTTTCAGTTCGGAAAGAGACTCATTTTTGCGTTCGAGCTCCTCAGCAGCTGTTTTAACCCTGTTAAGCTCTGATCTCAGAAGCTCGATCTCGCCTTTTGCGAAGTTATGATCAGCGAGGGCAGCCTCTAGCTTTTGCTCTGTCTCAATCAAAGTCTTCCTTGTCTCCTCGCCGGATCTTTCGAGTCTCTCGATTTCTTCCTAGCGAGCCGAGTCGAGGCCAGCAGTCTCTTGCACAAGCCGACTGGAAGATTGCAGTCTCTCAATCTCCCCTTCAGCAACAACAGCTTTCTTGGAAACTTTGGCAGGTTCCTCGTCATAAAAGTTGACAATGCCATTTACGTCCAGAGTTGCCTAATGAAAGAAGATGCATTTTTTTTA
Source organism: Arabidopsis arenosa (assembly GCA_905216605.1). Lineage (NCBI taxonomy): Eukaryota > Viridiplantae > Streptophyta > Magnoliopsida > Brassicales > Brassicaceae > Arabidopsis > Arabidopsis arenosa. Next base: position 13,552,990 of record LR999453.1, on the reverse strand, counting down.
AAAAAAAAATTTCTTTTCGAAATCGGTTGTTTAAAAGATGCAAATAGTCAAACCTGGGAGGAGTGGAATGAATGACTTATATACATCTTCTTGATATCTGGCTTCCACCACTCAAAGGACGGGAGTTTCTTCCCAAAGCGGGTGTGGAAGCACCTAAACATATTCCCGATCTTCTCTTTATCTAGAATAAAGATAGTTATGTGAGAATTAAGCTTTTTTTTTAAAAAAAAGAGGTCGATTAATCTCAAGTAACAAAATGATAATTAAAGGTTACCTGCTTGGGACGAAGCTCTGCCAACCAGTCCCGAGTTCGGAGACGATCGAACCCTAGAGGTATTGCCTCGGGGGCGTCTAGGGGGTAACATCCCTGAACCCAGCGGTTCCTTTAAAACAGTTCTTGAATCAGGATTTACATCCTCAGCTTCAGCAGGTTCAGGAATTGACAGATTCGAAGGAGCGGCTCTGCCCTTCCTTGTGCTCTTGGGACGCCCCTGGAGCAGGGGTTCAAGTTCCTCGGCCTTCCTCTTCTTCATGAGAGAAGAATCACCCGCAAGGCCTTCCTCCTCAGCAGTGGCAGCAACCACGTTGTCTGCTGCTGGGGTAGAGGGAGGAGCATTGTTCACAACAACCGCCAGTGACTTTGAACCTTCAAGAGATCCATCGTCAACCAGGAGAGTTTTCCGGTAGACTTTGTCGTCTCCGGTGGAAGTTGCATTTTTCTTATCTCTCCCGACTAGGGAAATCTGATCTTTGATCTTTTTGTTTGCCTCTTTGATCTCTCTCCTATCTCGGGCGTTCAAACTCGAGAGATCAATCCCAACTGGAGGAGGGTCGACGGGGTTAGTGAGGCTCATTCTGACAGAAAATCCGGCACCGTGAATTCTTTCCAAAGTAAAAGAATTCCAATTAACTGGCCTCTCCAAGATGGCCTTGTAGAAGTTGAGAAAATTAACGGATGGGACTGGTCGAATTTGGGGACCTGCGAGAAAACAAGGAAATGTTCAAACGCAGTTTGAAATAATATAGGAAATTTATTCAGTTAAGTCCTAGTTTCTACCCAAATTCGATGACCAGTGGACTCGAAGGAGTTCAGAAGAACTCTGAATAGAAAAATTATTTATGCGGAAGAAGAACCAAAACTTCCTCCAGGCATTGTCCTTTAAGGGCAGGCCGTCAATAAGATTCCGATCCACGATCGGATAAAGGGCATAATACCCAGGAGTTCAGGATTCGCGAGCCTGGAAGAGTTCCAAGAGCTCGTTAAGTCCCAGCGAGTAGCCCGCCTCCGCCGCAACAGTAAAGGTACATAAAAGGCACCGGAGCATGTTGGGCGACATCTGAGAGAAGGCAATTCCCAGATGGTTGAGGTAGAGGAGAAGTATCTCAGAAAGGGGAAGGAATAAGCCGCACCCTTTGAAATAGATTTCATAGGCGCAGCAGTAACCTTCTCGCCCCGACTCCGGAGATTCGAAGGGCTCCGGAACTACCATCTCCACCTCAGGGGGGATGTGACATAATCTACGAAGATTGTTAAGAGAATCGACAGTCGATTCACTCTGTGGGTGAAGATCAAACTCGTCTCCGGTTTGGATTTGAGGTTCGGTTCCTTCACCCATGAGAACTTCGAAATCATCAACCTCATACTCGCGCAATTCAGAAGAAAGGTTCGACATTTTACGGAAGGGATTTTTACCGAAAGGAAACAATGATTTCTGTAATAAGAATGAAAGTTCTCTAGGTAAAGAAGATTAGATGGAAAAGTAACATTACCTCTTAGAACCCTAAAGTATGATGAAAGACCGCCTCGAGAATATTGGGAAGCGGGACAGTTTTCCCCGTGGTATTAATATAAAATTAAGAAATTAATGATGACAGTTGTCAGGGAAATCAAATCATCTGATTATCCGAGATCAGCGTAATAGCGTAAAACATGGAGAAATTCCAGAATGTTAAAGATCTCGAGTCATTAATTACTGTTTACTTAAGTCTTCCAAGCCGAGCACTCAGCTCGCAAGACTTGGGGGGCTAAATGTTGGGGTCGGATCCCACACACTTTTGGTAGGATCCACTTGGATCTGTCCACATCATTATTTCACAATAATCCTATCGGATTTCTGGATACTTTATTGGACTTGACCAGTTGGGAGTTCGATTCAGTTTACCAAAGGAGCTCGATCTTTACAAGTATGGAGTTCGCTCTTATTCAACATACAGTTCGCATAGAGAAAGACCGAAGCGAGGAGAATATTGTTCGAGGCTCACGGTAGCATCAAAGCACGGGAGTTCGGAGTCAGCAAGAAAGAGTTCGGAAGGCCCACGTGAAGCCCAAGACAAGTTCAAATTCAAGCCGTTTCGGTCAAGATGTAACTTATGTGATTAATGCGGATCAATATGATTATGAGTAGTAAATAGCCGCATTAATCATGTTTTCTCTATAAAAACAACCTCAAACGCATGTGTTTGGGGGAGACACAATCTTTTACTCCTTACTATCAAGCAATACTACATACTTTTTCTCTTACAATTTCGCAAGGCTTTTATTATTTCATTCTTGCCAAATTTCTTTACTTTATTCTTTTCTTGGTTAATTTCCCTTTCGAATTCTTATATTCATCCATTGATTTTAGAGTTTTTCTCCACAAAAATACTTAAAGACAATCGAGTGTGAATCCTACATCCACAATTAAGCAAGGCGATTGCATCGTTCAGTGTTTGTTGCTCAGACATAGTTTCTTGGTTGGAAAACAGGGATTTTGAGATTAAAGTGTTTTGTGGTAGATCCCCACAGACGGCGCCAAAATGTGGATGTAGGATTCACACTCAATTATCTTTAAGTATTTCAGTGGAGAAAAACTCTTAAAATCAACAAATGAATATGGGAATTCGAAAGGGAAATTAACCAAGAAGAAAAAGTAAAGAAATTTGATAAGAACGAAATACGTAAAGCCTTGCGAAATAGTAAAGAGGGAAAGTATGTTGTATTGCTTAATCGTAGTGTGTAAAAGTCTGTCCCCCAAACAATTGCGTTTGAGGTTATTTTTATAGAGAAAAACACGATTAATGCGGTCATTTACTACTCATAATCATATTAATCCGCAATAATCATGTAAGTTACAATTTGACCGAAACGGCTTGAATTTGAACTATCTTGGGCTTCACATGGGTTTTCCGAACTCTTTCTTGCTGACTCCGAACTCCCGCATTTTGACGCTACTGCGAGCCTCGAACAATACTCTCCTCGCTTCGGCCTTTCTCTATGCGAACTATATATCGAATAAGAGCGAACTCCATACTGGCAAAGATCGAACTCTCCTAGTGGACTGAATCGAACTCCCGACCGGTCAAGTTAAATAAAATATCTTGAATTCCGAGAGGATTATTATGTAATAATGACGTGGACAGATCCAAGTGGATCCTACCGAAAATGTGTGGGATCCGACCCCAACAAGCTTGAAGGGAAAAGAGAAAGTTATTAACGACGAGGAAAGGGAAAGAGATCGTTTATTTGAGATGTGGCGAAAAACCCAACAGGAAGAAATGTGGCGAGAGATGTGTGCAACACAAATGACCCTAGGGGGAACTCAAACTAATCCAACAAATGTGGTCGAGAAAGAGAAAACAGCGAGAGTCGTAGATTTTGGAAGTAGCGATCAGGCAAAGGGAGATCCTAATGAGAATTTGCGTCTAACCCTTGCGAGTGCAGAAGCACAAGCTGTTGGTCCACCAGTGGTCGCTTTATCGTCGAGCGATTCAACCTTCGGAACGCCAACCTCGCTTTCGACAAGCATGTCTTTCAGTACCGAAGATGTAATGGATGATACTGGCTCGTCGAACAACAACAGCTTATCGCTCTTAGGTATGTTAGACAATTATTAATATATTATCCGCTAGTTATCTTATGCGTTAATAACAACCATCAAAATCTTCTAATTGTAGGTGACAAAACACTAGCACACTTTTATTCTGATCCTGATGGCCCACTGATTATGGATGCTCAACCTATCACAATGATAGATAAAGGCAAAAGTATCATGATAGACGACGGATTATCCACTAAAGAAATAGGGATGCCATCAACTAACACAAGAGTGTCGGAGGTACAGAGGAATGAGATGATCGTGAAGGATATACCCATTCCAACGGTCTTCTATGACAGAGATGCCTCCCCCATATTTCGACGATCCAGGGGAGGAAGGTAACGAATAAATATTAAGACTAAATGATAACAATAGTGTTAGAACGCTAAATAATATTTTATCCTTTATGTTAAGAAAATAGTTATCAAACAACTAGTTATCGAGGTAACGTCACTATCATGATAATAGAATAGTTAGTGCATGAATTAATTATTAATGTCGGCTGCTTTGTTTCCTCATTCTCAGATGCTCTCCAAAGAGCCCTAAAGGATGCTGACTACGAAGGAGATGACATTTACATAGGGAGGATTTTCAAAACAAAAGAGGATTGTGCAACTAAACTAGCCATTCATGCGATTCGTCGGAAGTTCCATTTCATATATGCGAAATCCGGGCCTAACGTTGTGGCAGCTGTCTGCGTCAGCCATACATGTCCGTGGCGGGTTTATGCAACTAAGCTAGCAGATAGCGATCGGTTCGAGGTCAGAAGCACAACTCCAAACCACACATGTAGCGTGGATGCTAGAGGAGACTTCCACAAGCAAGCGTCAACGGCTGTAATTGGAAAGTTAATGCGAACGAAATATATTGGAGTATGCAGGGGACCACGAGTTAATGAGCTGAGAAGGATGCTACGACAGGAATTCAGCCTCAACGTCTCATATTGGAAAGCATGGCGGGCAAGAGAAATAGCTATGGACAATGCAATGGGGTCAGCTATGGGAAGTTACGCTCTAATCCAACCATACTTCAAGCTACTTTTAGAGACAAATCCAAATTCCCTAGTAGCAATGGAGACTGAGAAGGATAACTCTGGCGTAGAGAGACTCAAGTACTTGTTTTTTGCGCTTCATGCATGTGTTCAAGGATATGCTTACATGAGGAAGGTGATAGTCATTGATGGGACTCACCTACGAGGACGATATGGCGGATGCTTAATTGCAGCTAGTGCACAAGACGCGAATTTTCAAGTGTTTCCCATTGCATTTGGGATAGTAAACAGTGAGAACGATGAGGCGTGGACTTGGTTCATGACTAAGCTGACAGAAGCTATATCAGATGATCCGGAGTTGGTGTTTGTGTCTGACAGGCACTCCTCAATTTATTCCAGCATCCGCAAGGTAACGAAGTAACATAGTTAGTAACGGATACAAATGAACTTATCCCAAAATATATGTCGCATGCTAAAATAGACATTAACGCCTCTAGTCTTTGCGCAGGTTTACCCAATGTCATCTCATGCTGCTTGCATCGTCCATCTGAAAAGGAACATTGAGGCTTACTTTAAATCTGATCAGCTAAGTGCCCTAGTATCAAGTGCAGCGAGGGCTTATCGGCTAAGTGACTTCAATCGGATTTTTGCAGAAATTAGGGCTAAACATGGACCGTGCGCTGACTACCTTGCAGGTAATGGGTTTGAGAATTGGACGAGATCCCATTTTGTTGGAAATAGATATAACTTCATGACAAGTAATATTGCGGAGTCGCTAAACAATGTGTTAACCATGGCGCGCGATTACCTGGTAATCTCAATCTTAGAGTCTATCCGCACAACTCTCGTAACATGGTTTGCGCTTAGGATGCAAGCTGCCCAGCTTGAGGACAATATCCTACCACCAAAGGTGCACGATATGGTAATCGAAAATTACGAGAAGGGAGCGGGATGTGCTGTAATAATGATTGGGGATGGGCTATTTGAAGTTAGAGAAAAAGGAGGCGCAGCTTTTGCGGTCAATCTATGGGAGAGAACATGTACGTGCAGGGAGTTTCAGCTGCTAACAATCCCTTGCTCTCATGCCATAGCGGCAGCAATACAAAAAGGAATCTGAGTGGACACAATGGTTGGAGTCCATCACATCACCCCCCAGCTTAGGTTGTCTTACCAAGCACTAATCATGCCGGTACCAGACACGGAGACGCTGACTCCTTCCCCAAATGATGTTAGGGGGGGGGGGGGGGGGGAAACTGGCTCCACCATATGTCCGGAGACCGCCTGGCCGACCCAGGGAACGAAGGTTATTCTCAAGAGGCGAGTTCAAGGTATCAACCGTGAACAATTATGAGATAAACACTAGTAACTTGCTTATATGATAACACTATTAGGGGGTAACATTCTGTTATATTTGTAGAGAACATCAAGGAAAAGATGCTCACGATGCAAGTCATTAGGTCATAACAGGGCAACCTGCAATGGTCCAATAACGGTAATAAATACATTAACAGTTAATAAATAAATTAAGGGATATTGAGTGTATCTCTTTGGAATGCAAGGGCCATAGAGAAAGGAAGCAAGGAAGTTTTTTGGCGAGGAAAGTGATGGATGGATGTTGTCAGGATTAACAAAGAAAATGGCCTGGCGATGTGAAATAAATAAGGAACTCAGAGGATCAGAAATTTTTCATTGTATATACGTACGGCTTCTGTTCCTTAAATGTAAAATTATCGAATCCCATCCATCTTTAAGGAAGGAATGTTCAATATAATGACAATGTTTATTAAGCGTACCAATGATAGAGCAATCTCTATGCCCCGGTGCTAGCTAACCGACAATAAGCTCGGAGAAGTAAGTTATCAAGATGGACTATTATTTATCATCTATAAGTTGGGATAAAAATTGGAAATTACAACTAAGGATCGAGATGTCAGGATATTGTTTACAATTATCTGAAAAACCGGTATCTGCTAACAAAGATAACACATATTCTCCAAAACTATTGGATCGAAGCAAAGTTTCTCATCATGATAACCATGATAGGCGATACATCATATAAAGCCTAACTCAATTACAACCTATATTCCCTCTGTGTTTTTGCAAAAGAGTCAAAACTAATAACATGATCAGATAACAACAGTATCGCGATAAACTGTTATCTGTTACAAACCATCTAATTCCCAGTACATACTTCTCATAAACCAATACAAGACAATCTCATAAACAACAATACAAAATTACACAAACTACAGGAATAGAACTGTTATGCAAAGAAGAAATAGTAGACACCAGCCATGACCAAACCACCACACACAATCATATTTTTGAAGCTCCGTAGCTCTTGGATCTCTTTCTCACACAAACTGACAACACCTTTAAGATACACAATCTCTTTCTCACACCTTTCTGCGCTTTCTTTGATAGATGCAAGATCATGTAATGCTTTTGCTAAGTTTCCCACATCTCCTTCTATCTTCTCAACCATACTTTCAACCTCTTCCATCTCTTCAACCATGGATATGTCGGTCCACTTAAACAAATGATTCTTATTCTACAACAAAAATACACCCATGAGGACAATTTACTCTTCTTAATACTAGATTCTATAGCTTAAGAAAAGAATACCTCTTCCGATCCGTTAGGACAACAATAAAAGAGTCTTCCAGGATTTTTCACTGTGTTTGAAGTCTTAATCACAGCGAATTTATCACAGCTACATTGTTTTGGGATTCCACTTCCTCCGACAGAAAGACTATTGCTCACTCCTTCACAAATCCGCAACAAAAAAATGAATCTATCATAATCTACATACATATTTTAAGAAACTAAACACATTACAATCTCAATTACTTATCTGAAGAAGCTGATGAAGACATTGTTGGTTGGGAATTAGGAAGCTCGTCGCAGACCCAGAACCCTAATTAGAAAAAACCCCAAATCAATCTATGACTACATATTAAAAGTAAAGAGTAAGATATGTTGGGTTAAAAAGAGGGCTCACGAAACGACGTCGTGAAATTACGGGGTTTCCTCAAAGAAAACACAACGAGTTTAAAATGGGTAACCTTGTTAGTCGATATAACTACTAGCAGGTAATTAAAATAACACAACGATATGTTGAAACCTGAGTATTAAACTTGAAGCCATCTACTCAATGACCTGAGCTCAAAATAGGCTCAAGATATAACAGCTACCAGATACTAAAAATAATACCGATTATAACAAATGTTATCCCAATACGATGAAGCATGTATATTAAACTGGGAGCAAACTTCTGTATACACTGAGTTGGAAGTGAGCTAAACAACGAGTAAATAGGGCAACAGTTTAAACCGATAAAACAACTAACGGATAACTAAAATAAAACTGGCGATAACACATGTTGACCCAGTCTGTTCAACAACTCAAAATTAAACTGGGGAATCCAACTTCTCTTTAAACAGAGCTGGAAGTCAGCTTATGTACGAGAGGATAAAAATGTTAGCCGATAAAATAAATAACGGCTAACTAGAAGCTAACCCAATAAACCTTCTATCAGTAATCGCAAAAAGCAAACAAAACAACATACATGATCTGATAAGGCTAGTCAACCCTTATAAAGTTAACTTCTCAAATCTCAGATAACTATTATAAAATATAACTATGATAGGAGATAACAACGTTGCTTCGATAAGAAAACATTCAATTACAAAGATATTAAGGACAAAGTTTGGATAAAATCTTGGTCAAACACAATAAAGAAGAAGGGGATACAGGAGCCGAGGAGCGAACATAAACACCACTGAGAAGGGATTAGGATAACATTTCAGTTAGCTAGTAACCGCCAGCAAGAATTAAAGCGGAGACTAACTTTTTCACTTCACTTTGAAGGCCACCAACCTCGAAATCCACACATTCAGTTACACCCCCGGTAGCATGAGTATGGATCAGGAATATAGAGAAGATGCCGGAATCAAGGGGTGAAACAACCTGGGGAATGACAAGAGGGCGCTCTACAGAAAATGGATTCAGCAGACAGTTACTCATAAGAGGATTGAAAGCAGCCTGTTTGAAAAGGTATGGCAGCATTACTACGAGAGGCATAAGCTCATCCTGAATAGCAGAATCTCTGCGGCGTTGAATATTCGAATCCAAGACAATGATCTTCCGGCAGTTAAGATCAACAGCTAAAGCTACCCAATGCTTTTTGTCAAAGTTAAAAGGCAGGTACATGAAATCAGCCTCTGTGAATAACTGGACACGGTCAGATTCCCCAACGCCAGAAAGGAGATCAATTAGAGGCGCTGAGAATTGGAAGTCCGTTTTGGAGGGGCATCGGGAAAACTTAGGGAATTGACGGCAGAATAGTGAAACAAACTTTGTATCAAGGACTTCAACACGAAGTTTCTCACCATCAGCATCATCAGTCCTCAACAAATGACGACTAAACTTTAGGAGAGCATCCATAACCTGTGGGGATGACAAAAAAAAAATAAAAATAAAATAAAAAGTAAAAACCCCAATATAAAACTCACGCAATAGGGATATATTTTACCAAAATAGTACCTTATTTGAAAGATGTTTCTTCCGGTCAATTAAATCCAAAATATCTTTATTAGAGAGAGCGACACCACCACAAAAACTAATAGAACTGTTGAGAGAACAAGATTACATGAAAGATTATGGAGAGGGAAATATAATGGAAATCAATGTATACACTAACATAAAAATTATCAGAATAAGCAATACCTTATCGCCTTGAGTTTCTTCAATGAATTTTGGAAGCGTTCCTCAAGGTCAACGCATAAGTTGGCTTGATTGACAACAGGAGATGGATGACCAACTAACAACTTGGTTTTCTTATCATACTGGAATCGACCATCAAGCTTGCTAGAAAGGGTACGGAGCCTTTTACTTCTTCTACCAAGCATTCCATCCACATTATTTGCATTACCATCATCCTGCACGGAGAGGGGAATAAATTAGAAAATGGGCAAAATTTGAGTTAAACTACCAAAAATACTAAATGAATATCAAAATAAACCAGTAGGGGAGCCTTCGCTACTTTGGCAGGGGGGGAAGTGGTGAAATCCTGAAATTGGGAAAAAAGTTAAAACAAAATCTAACGGCTAACCAAAACAATAACACTAAACAATTAGAGAATACCTCATCTGAATCCTGAGAAAAACAACCACAAAGCACGATTAATAGAAGGTTGTAGATTTATTAGGAAACAAAACTAAAACATATAAAATAACATACAACCTGGCGTGGTGATGAAACAACAGAAGAGGCACCCCTGCCAACAGCCTACAAATATAGGAGCAATAAAAAAGTTAACAAATAGAGAAAAGATAAAAATTATCAGATAAATGACAAGTTATAAGCTAACATGCTTAGATGACTCCTTAATTGGTTCATCGCCCTCGCCGGAAGAGTCCGCAGTACAGTCAGAGTCCTGATATGAATTAAGTAGGTAATTAGGAAATAGTGAAATGACAAAAATATCTGATAATAATCTAAACCGATATTGATATTGGTAACAAACTAACCAGATCTTTATTTCCTGTCATATCCATAGAAACACCCTCAGGGATATCAACCGCCTTTCCATCACCCACAAAACCACCATCAGAAGCAGAGCAGCCTTACGCAAAGAAAAAATTTTAGAACAAAAAATCAACATAAGTACCGAACCGGTAATACAGAATGACTAAATTTTAAATAGTTATCAAAGTAACACGGTCATTGGTGTCTGAAACAGCCATAGACACACCGAGAGGTACACCACTAATCTTCCCATCAACAACAAGCCCACACACAACTTGAGGTCGAGACTAAGTAAAAATAGGCATAGGAAATACTGAACAGAGTAACATAAATATGAATCTTAGTACTTAAACCTTTCATATTTAGATTAGAGTTGGCTCGAGTGGAGAAATACATTGATCAATATAACTATCTTAATATAAATAAAATTGAAATTTTATACCACCGATAAAGTTATAAGTAATAACAACAACCCGAAAAAAAGGATAGTTTAGAGGCTAAAAACATTATCACCCGAAAATTAATCTTTAAAGATAGAGTAGAAGAGAAGAGGAAAGAAAATCCTAAGGAAATGAGAACAATATGGGTGATAATTTAGCTGCTAACCGAGATATCCGGAATCTCCCCAGACGTCTCCTCGCCATCAGTACCATCATCCGACGAAGCAACACCCTGAGCAACGAAAAGTTGAAATGAATCAAGCCAGAAGCAAAAACATAAAATGCAAAAGGGAGACATAGTCTATCTTGTTAGTATAAAATAGACCTATTACCTGGCTTTCCTCTACAGCATTTGGCAGGGGGGCCACAACACCACCTGTCGGCTGAGAGTATTGAACCTGTCCCTTAAAACAATAACAAATATTAAGAAACAGGTAAGCAGCAAATGACTGCACTAAGTATATAATGTCTGTACTAAGTAGATAACAACTAACCTCTTCGTTAACGATCGTTTCGTTGGGAGTTACAATTAATTTATTTACTGAAACAGTCTCAGCGCGCTAAAGAAAAAAGGAAAAAAAAATTTTTTTAGCAAAATACTATGAATTCAAGATGATGATTACGTCGATAAAAGAGAAGGAGATCGTCGCTAAAATAAATTTAATATCTTGCCTCATTAACAACTCCTATAGAGGGGAGGTCGTCGACAGAATCATTGTTAGCGACCTACAAAAACATTTACCGCAATATTAAATACCAAGAAAAATGGTGAAATTAGCTATAAGATGTTAAAGCAATAATTAGCACGCTAAGAACGTAACAACTAACCTCTGAATTATCTTCACCACCAACTTGAAGAGGGGGTTCAACACCGCCTGCGATGGTAGCGCCCTGCAAAACCAAATGTCCACAGTATTTGTTATCCCACAACAACATTGTTAGCGACTACAATTGTTAGCACGCTAAGAACGTAACACCTAACCTCAGAATCATCTTTACCAACTTGGGGAGAGGTGTCAACAACAAATGACACATTGTTAGCGCCCTGCAAAACAAATGAGCACAGAATTTGTTATCCACAAAAAAACATAAAAAACGCATTATATGGCTTGATGATAAGATAACTATTAGCGCACTAACAAGATAACAACTAATCTCTTAGTTGAATAAAACCACCACTACTAGCTTACCTGCGGATCAGCGATCAGGCCGGCTTGAGAGGAAGGATCTTCATCCATTGGGACATTGTTTTGATGCTAGAACCAAAAAAAAAACTCAAAAGAAATTTAATTTAATGGTGGGTGGAAACGCAAACCTGGTTACCAAAACTCCAAAATAACAACTACTAGATTAAAACATATTACTAACTGTTAGCCCATCAAAAACATAACAACTAACCTCGGAGTTATCTTCAGCAACAGATTTTGGGGGTGAGATTACTTCAGCTGTAACATTGTTAACGCCCTACAAAAATAAATAACACACTATGTTATACAACAAAAACACACAAAAACCACATTATATGTTTAATGGTAAAGTAACTGTTAGCATCTAACTAAGATAACACCTAATCTCTGAAATAACTAAGCTAAATCCCAACATTGACTACTCGCCCACCTGGGAATTATGGACAACATCGCCTGCAGTGGAAATGTCTTCATCCATTGGAACAACGTTCACCCGCTAAAAACAAAAAAATAAAGACAGAGTCAAGAAAAAAATCCACACACCCAGAAAAACAGAAACTGATAAGAAAAAAATAAAATTACCACCGCTTCCTTGCAACCAACACCAGTTGACACCTTCCCAGAGTAGAAAGATAAAATTTCATCCACACTGGCCTCGACATTAGAAGTTCTTTCGCGGTTATGAGACCGAGCATTGGCACAGGAGGGGCGGAGAGAATCAAAACCAAAATCATCACTACCACCGTTGGAATCCAGATCATCCGAATTTGAAACACCATCGTCACCATTGTTGGCGGGCTTCTTACGATGACTAGAACCACTGACAGGCTCTTTCGAGGTTTCGCCTTCAATAACAGTGTTTTTTGTGAACCAATCAGTCTCAGCGGCGATGATTTTTTTCCCCTGAGCATCAAGTTTGGAGTCCAATAAGCGAGAAATAGATTCCAAAGAAACAACCCCTGGACTCCCGCCTTCCTCAGGGATGGGTCTCTGATGTTTACCCCTAACCCCACCGTTCTTAGATAGTTTGGGAGCTATCCTGGTACGACTACCATTCAATTTACCACCACGCTTTTGTTTTTTGGAAGGCAATTGCATCTGGGATGGGATACATCCACCATCAAACATGTCATTCTTGAAAATTAGACCTTCTTCAACAAACATTAGAATATTATCAACCTTCTCATCTTCTTCATCATCAGACCAAGACAAATCTTCCTCCGGATCCAACACCAAATCAGGACAAATAATGGTATCAACAAGAATCTGCAAAAAAAAACAAATAATAATATTAGGTGGCAGTAACTTCATTAACTAAAAAAGGCGATACGGATTAACGACATAGTTATCGGTAACTTATACAATCATACATATAAAAGTAGGGTTTCACTCTCCCATGATTGGTCCACTTGGCAATTCACTTTTTCAAAAAAAATTATAATAATATTTATGTCTTACTAAACCACAAATACAACACATTTATTCATATACATTAATCTACCATTTAATACCAAATTGTAACCATCATACAAATGGTGTATTAATTGTATTTCCACACTCAATGTCATTCAAACACACTATAAATTCAAATTGTAACTCCTATAATTTAATTACTATCAAAATGTAACTTCCATCACTTTCTATACTATAAATAATCATTCTCACATCTTCTTCCACCATATCTCAAATCTTAAATATTTTCTTTGTTTTTGTGTTGTTGCATGAGTTGAAAAATCAATTGAGACATCATTGTAAAGGTTTGATTATAAATTTTGTTTTTAGAGACTGTAAGGTATATATTTTACATTGTTTTCAATTTTATTTTTATTCTAATGTCTTACTTGAATATACTTATTCTTTCTTTAATTTTCATATTTTTAGTTCAAAACTACAAATGTATAATAATAAATTTGATGGCTATAATTTCTGATCTTAATTCAAAATTACATACTTTGCAGATTTAACAATGAAGTTTTCAAATATCAATTCAACCATTGCACAAGAAGAAAATCAAGTTGAGAAGATCCATCTCTATTTTCTACAATAAATAAATTATTGTAATATCAAATAATATTTTTGTTAAATTTCTTACATACTTCTTTCTTATCTCAAATAATGTTTTGTATTATTTTTAATATACTCATCAGATTAATTTTTGTGATCCAATAAATAATTATATAAAAATCATTAACTAAAATGTTTATTCTCTCCAAAGCTTGTGGTTTAAGTTAATTTCTAAAATAAAAGAATTTATTTACAAAAATTTATAATCCAACCTAGCAATTTAAATCATATAAATATTTAAATTGAGTTGAATATAAAAAATATTTAACATAAATATCTTAATGTTGTATAATAAAAATAAATAATAGTGTAACAACATTTTTTGTATATCTAGAAAATACATTATATGACTTTCACTCTCTGGTTTTTAATATTTTCAAATATTTAATATTATGATATAATATAATACTATCTATTATTAAATCACATTTAAATTTATACGTAATTTGTATACAAAATAATTATAAGAACATCAAAACCCCACTAAAATACATTTATTACTTGACTAAAATCATTGACCATAATTTTTAATTTGAATGGTTTTCCTACTAATTTTACAAAAAACTGTAACTCCCTAAATGTATTTATTTTCTAAAAATAACTTCCAACACTCATCATCCTACAAATAATCTTTCTTTCATTTTCCTCCACCAATATCTCAAAAATTTAATATATGCATAATGATCTAACATATATATATATTATTTATTTATTCAAGGTTTGTGGTTAATAATATCATTATTATTTAAATTTTAATTAAAACGGTTCAATAATCTTAATTAGTAGTAAAAGTTTTATAAAGGTGAAATATCTAAAATAAATTTTATCAATATAACTTGAATTGCGTGGGATAATGAGAAAGAAAGAAAATAGTTTAAAATTATTCTCCAAATATTATATATATATATATATATATTTTACTCAAAAATTATTTAACTTTTTATTATTGTAAATCAATCAAACGAGTTTTACATGAACAAACGAACAAAAAGTTTAAATACCATATTAATATATATATATATATGTAATTTTATTCCTATTTAGAATTAAATTTAGTCGAATCATTTGATTGTTACACTACTATTAAAATCTATACAAAAACAATAATAAGTCACGCGTAGCGTGGCTACATATACCTAGTATTTACTGATAACAAGGTTGCTAAGTGTTAACAAAGTTAAAAGATAAAAGTATTACCGAGCATTTCTTATCCAACTCTTTAGCATTCCCTAGCTTGAAAGGGACAGACTCTCGAGGGGCCTCTTCAATATAGACTTCGTCGCCTTCAGGTTCAGAATCAATGGTCTCTTCAATTACAGGACGTTCTTGAATAGATGGAGCTGCCTGTAAGACAACCGATTGCAGAGCGTATAGCAACCCCTGAACGCTGAAACAAGTAATTGCTAATTGTTCAATTTCCCTCTCTTTTATCGACTTCATCATCATCTCGAAAGAGAGACGCCCCCAGGGATAAGCGAGGAAAGCATCCTCGTCCTCAACCATTTCAGCGGGAGCTTTAACAATCTTAGGATAATGAGAGGTAGGGACAAGGAAACCATCGATGATAGCTAAGCAAGCACATCGGATCCTCATATCAGGATCAGAAACAATCCTTTTCTTCAACATCGTAATAACCCTCTCCACGGTTACATCTTCTTCAAGCCCAAACAACTTACTGTAAAAAGGAATTGTCTTCCCCGCAATGCCTTTCTTCTTCTTCTTTTTCAAACTCGGATACTTCCCACAAGGTAAACCGGTAACAATCTTGAACTCTCTCAGAGAAAAACGAATAGGAATACCCGCGAATAGCACCCAGATCTCGTTTGGCTTCGCCACCTCCAACTGTCTACCCAAAATAAAAAATCCCAAAGCTCGCAGACCAGGCGGGTAGGTTAGGAAACTCCAACAGGCGACCGAATGAAGACCTAGAAAGGTAATCCCGTTCACCATCGTCGAGGGCGTTGAAGATACCGCAAAGAGTTTTCATCTTATGATACACATTAACCCTCTCGCCGCGAGGTTCTTCACCAAACGCAATCAACCGGGGAGGAAGAAGAATCGGAGGCATCGGTTCTTGAAAAAAATAGATAAACTCTAGTTAGACAACACAAAACATGTCGTCGGAAGCAAAATCAAACAGACAAAAATCGATTTTAATTACCAGAAAAAAGCGAGAATAACAAAACCCAGATCTGAGAGATAAACCCTTGCTCGAAAAACAGAACCAGAGAAACAGAATGCGAGAGGACAGTTTTGAGGAGTTGTTTCCCTTCTCTTTCAGCCTCAAAAAGCCGTCTCTCCTCCTCATATAGGACGGAATAAACACGACTGTTCGGTAACTGGGCAAGAAAAAAATTAAAAAAAAAATTAAATTAACACAACTCCCCAAAACAATATCTCGCAAAATCTTCTCCTACCTTCTGCAATGATATAGCCTATAATCTATATGCATAGACGAATTGATGACATAGGGGTACATGGGTCAAAAAAAAGTGAACAGAGGCGAGAGAACAATGCAAAACGAAGGGAGTTACTTATCGATTCGTCTATGCATATCCAATGATATTTTCCAGTGTTAAATCATGATTATTATTATTTTGAGTTACACCTAAACCGCAAATTCTAAAGCAGACTACCAAATTAACAAGCCCAAAACACTATTATGCATTGATGATGGAACAAGCAAGATCTATATCGAGCAATAAAAACAAAATTAAAAATATGTAATAAGAATCACCCCATTTGGAACTGGCCAAGCTAGATAAAGAAATTTTTTAAATTCTTCTTGCAGCCTTACTATATGCGATGCAACACATGGTGTAAAGATTATCGACAAGTCATTTTTAAAGATGACTCAAACATTCTAGTTGAGCAAATAATTGGACAGCAAATGGATTTTGATTTGCATAAAGAGTTTTGACATTGTATTAGCAAGTTTGAAGAATCTCGGTTTCAATGAAGCGGCCAACATATTAGCAAAGCAAATGCATAATACTAACACTCATTAGACTCTTGTTATAATCCTTGTCCCTACCCTGATTTCTTCTGTAATTGAAAGAATACATTAATTAATATTATGTTAAAATAATATATTTCGTATTAGTGTGGTTATAATGGGAGCATCATCATAAGTCAAATCCACGGCGACAAAGGATGTAACATGCATCTTACAGCTCATAGCTTCACACTATTTCGACTTCCACCGACACTATCTTCATAGCTACACGTGATTCCAACGTATCAATCACTCTTTTGAATCATCATCACATTTTTTTAAAAATAAAACCCTTGTTCAAAAAATCGCTAGGCGCTAGTCGGGCGGCGAGGGCGGGCCTAGCGATTAATCGGAAAATCGGATTTAAATCGGGATTTAATCGGGGATGTTTTTTAGGTATATATATTTAATACGCATGGGAATGATACGAGTATAGCATAGTCTAGTGGTTACACAAGCATGTAAGGCGCTGCAGGTCATGAGTTCGAGTGTTAATATGTGCAGATTTATGATTTTTTCCGATTTTCAGGTTAATGAATATGAAATTACTATATTACCCTCGTCTCCTACCTTTTGTCTGTGACTTTCACAACCCTAATTTCCGCCGCCTCACTTTTTTTCCCCCAAATTTTGTTAGATTTACCTTATATCTTATGGTTTTTACTTAATTTTGATAGATCTATAATCCAACATTCGAAATCAAGCTTAAAAATCTAGTAAACGTGAATTATTTAGATGTTTACGATTTAATGGCCGATTTGTCCAAATCGCCGCGGCTGCCCTCCGCCGAGCGCCTAACCGGCGATTAAACGGCCGCCGAGCCCGCGTTTTTGAACAAGGAATAAAACATATCAGATCCAACACAAGTGGAACAATTAATTATTCCAAATCTCCACACAAAGTATCAACGTAAAAAAAAAAGAATATGTAAAATAAATTAAACCGACAAATAAAAAAGATCACAAGAAAAAAAGGACAAGATTCCAATCGAGGCAATTGCCACGTCACATCACATAAGCCAGACTCCAAAACAGAGTCCGAAAATGGCCGTTACGACAGTACTCGTTCGAGTAATCGTCGCTGATACGGCGCCGTTTTTATCATCAGCCACCTCACCATCATCATCTGACGGAGCATCGGCGCTAGGTCCGTCGGCATCAGCCTCCGCGTTCTTAGGCTTTTTCTTACTCGACTTAGGAGCTGGAGCGGCCGTCTTAACGGCCTTAAAGATTTCTCTAGGTAGCAACACTTTATCAATCTTGTAAACTATCAATGGCTCTTGATCCTTTAACGTCCCCATTACCTTCGCTGTCACAACGTCCGTCTCGAGCGTCACGTCTTCTCCGTCATTCTGAACGGTGAAATCAAACTTGTTGTTACCTTCCGTCGCTAACGTGTTAACGGCGCCATTACCTGATCTAAGCATCTGTAACGACTGGTAAACTGGCATGCCGTGGTAAAGTACTAACGCAGTCTTGTTCGCCGGAGAAAGGGCTTTGAATTTCGGCATGAACTTACCGACCGCGCTGTCGGACGGACAGAAAACCGTTAAGCCTCCGTCTACGGTATCTTGGAACGTTTTGTCGGCGCCGGTTGACTTCAAGATGTCGGAGAAAGCTTTGCAACCTTGTTTCTCGAGGATTGTGGTGAGGATGAGGTCGCTGGGACTCGCTGTGGGAGCTTCTGCTTCCGGCGAGGTTAAGACTTGGCTGATGTGAAGAACAGAGATGTTGTAAGCCTTTTCAAAGATGGATTTAACGTAGTGAGCTGTGAGCTTGCTATCGTCGTCTTGGACACCAAAAGCGACTTTGCCGCCCTTTATATCGGTGATATTGACGTATCCAGAAGTTCCCGTGGCAGATCCGGTGGATTGAAACATGGAGGCAGTGGAGGTGGAGCCGTCGGTGATCTGGTGAAGTTTCTTGGCGCCGAAGTAATCGACCAGGACGTGGAGAGAGAGAATGTTGCGGATTGTGTAGAGTGAGTATCCTTTAGAGAGGATTGAGGACATTGCTGAGTTATCAACGGCCAAGACGGTGATTGTTTGCCGGCGGTTGATCTCGTCCGCGAGATGAGTCGCAGAGAGGTAGTGGTTAAAAGTGGAGAAATCAGGGTCTTTGGCCAATATTCGGGTTATGTTATGCGCATTTGAGAAAGAGAGAAAGAGATGGAGCTGAAAAATGAGAACCAATGCGGTGGCTGCTCGCCGGAAATAAGCCATTTTTGGACGGAGGATTCGGCGCCTGTGATAGAGTACTTGTGTGGTACCATTTGGAGAGAGGTCTTATAATAAAAGATATATAAAATAATTATAAGAAGAAAGCTGTCTCGCAATTTCCAGCGCAGCAGCAGGTAAGTGGGCTCTACATAGGTTGAGTCTGGGTCACATTTGAAAGTAACATGGGTTCCCGAATTACATACCCCGACCGACACTCACTTCCCCGGCTCAAAACTATTGAGTCAATTATTTGGCAGCCCTACGATATATATGATTATCTTTAAGATTACACATTAAAATTTCTATAAACTATTACATAATAAAATAATTACATTTTAAAAACTTTCCGGTTTCATATTAGTTCAATAAAATTTTTAGCACAATTCGATATAATAATAAAAATAATACTTTTATATAATACACAGTTTTAACAATATTATAAATTAATAACTTTATAAAGTTACCCAAATATAAATAAAATAATTTTATAGTATATAGTTTTAGTAATGTCTTTTTTCTTTTAATATTCTGATTTTTGTTAATACTAGCTATTTTATTATACTTTTTTGGTGTTGTGTTAAACTGGTAAATAAATCTTAATAATACTAGATAAAGACCCGTGCTATACAGCACTGGATTTTATATTTTTTTATAAATTATATTATTCATTTAATTTGAATTATGTAAGAAATAATATAGTGTAATAGTATAGTATAAAAGAGAATAAATGATATAATTTTATGTTTATTACTATTTGGATATTATGTTGTATATTATTTATTTGACGAAAATTGTATATTTTGTTTGTAGAAGTAAATAATAATATATAACTTATTTTAGATCTATTTTCCTTATAATATTTGGTTATTTTTATTATATGAATTAAATGTTGTTGATTTTTAATTTGGTTGAAAACATGACTTGGTAATATAGAAGGAGAGAATATTATATTTTAGAATTGAATATATTTAGCTGCATTAGATTTGTATTTTTTTTTATGAGATTTTATTTTTTGGTAGGCATTTTTTTTATGAGTTTAACAATTTATTTGGTTTAAGTAGTTATTGATAATTAGAGATTTTTTAAAAAATTGTTGTATGGGGTCTTAGTTGTTTAGTGGGCTATTTTTGGGTTTATTTGGCATGGGTCATGATCTAGAACCGCGGGTTAATTTTATTAGGGAATATGAACAAAATAGCCAAATTTTTTAGGATAATTAACGAAATAGCCATATGCTACAGTAACTTGTCGGTATCATGTCGGAAAGCACGTGTAATTATGTATATGCCCTTTATAACATGCTTTATTCTCGAATTACATGTGATAGAATAATGAGAAATTGTTAAAAATGCCCCTTTTTCAATACTTTTTTTCAAAAATGCCCCCTTTGAGAGTCCATTTTTAAGTTTGCCCTCTTTTAATTTTTAATGACCATTTTACCCTTATTTGAAATAAAATTAGGTCCACAAAATACAAAATATTTTTTGGCGGGAAAAATGATCCCGCAATTTTCCCGCCAAAACACTTGTAAAAACCTTTAAAATACCTTGTAAAATTTTCCCGTAAAAATTTTCCCGCCAAAAAATTTTTTTGCGGGAAAAGTGATTCCGCAATTTTTTTGGCGGGAAAAATTTACAAGGTATTTTAAAGGTTTGACAGAGTATTTACAAGTGTTTTATAAGGTTTTACAATGTATTTTAAATGGTTTTACAAGGTACTTATAAGGTTTTATAAGGTATTTATAACTTGTAAAACCTTATAAAAAACTTGTAAAACCTTATAAAATAGCTTGTAAAATCTTATAATATCTTATAAATACCTTATAAATACGTTGTAAAACCTTTTAAAATATATTGTAAAACCTTATAAATACCCTGTAAAAAACCTTTAAAATACCTTGTAAATTTTTCCCGCCAAAAATTTAACGCCAAAAAAATTGCAGAATTTTTTGGCGGGAAAAAATTTTACGGGAAAATTTTACAAGGTATTTTAAAGGTTTTACAAGTTTTTACAAGTGTTTTGGCGGGAAAAATTGCCGGATCATTTTCCCGCCAAAAAATATTTTGTATTTTGTGGACATAATTTTGTTATATTTCCTTATATATTTGTGATATCTTTTATTAAAAGAAGGGTAATTTAGTCATTTTGTACATAAAAAGGGGTATTTTTAAAAATGGACAGCCAAAGAGGGCATTTTTAAAAAAGGGGTATTGAAAAAGTGGCATTTTTGTGAGTCTCTAGAATAATGGGTTGCCGCATTATTACGACATGTACTATTCCCATTCTCAACGTTTCGACCCAAACTTTTCGGCTCTTCATAAATCGACATAAACTTTACTTATTCTTTATAAAACAACCTCAACTTTTTTTTAGTTCAAATATCTACACTTCCAATCGAAATAGATAATCCCGATTCTAAACCCGATTAAACCGTTAAATCGCGATTACTGTTTCGCGTTTGACTTTATCCGACTGTTTTGCCTCTGACCCGATAAACCCGATGAACATCTCTTCCTCCATCTTCTTCATCTTCTTAACCATATGTTCCTCCACTGTCTTCAATTCATTGAGATCCTCAATAACTCTACTACACTTGCCATCCACCTCCCTTAATTCGTCTAACAAGGCTTCATCAACCCATTTGAACAAATGCTCCTCCTTTTCTCTCTGGTACATATACAATCCGATCAATTAATCATTTCAATCAAGAACACAAATAAAACAAGAACACAAATAAAAAGTCGACTTTATAGGCAATGCGATGGAGCATCTATAGAATCGCCGGAAAGGGTTATCTTTTGTTTTCGATGTGAATGTGGTTACTCCCTCTCCACACCAGCATCTCGTTGGAACACCGTTTGGAGCTTGTCGTCGCATTGAACGCGATGAATCCGACGAGTAGCTCATGAGTTGAAGACCCTAAAGCGAAAATCACTCAAAATCTGTTTTCCCCAAATTTCTCAGAATCCAAATTCACTCCAATTCGATTTTTCCCCAAATATGGAGAACCCTAGATTAAACGATTTGAGTTTGTTCTCTCCAAAACACACGACGTCATTTCTAAAATGGGTTTATCGGGTCAGAGGCAAAATAGTCGGATAAAGTCAAACGCGAAACAGTAATCGTGATTTAACGGTTTAATCGGGTTTAGAATCGGGATTATCTATTTCGATTGGAAGTGTAGATATTTGAACTAAATACAAAGTTGAGGTTGTTTTATAAAGAATAAGTAAAGTTTATGTCGATTTATGAAGAGCCGAAAAGTTTGGGTCGAAACATTGAGAATGGAAATAGTACAGGTCGTAATAATGCGGCAACCCCTAGAATAATATATCTCTTTTTATCATATTATTTTTTCGTATTACACGTTATTTATAAAGAGCACATGGTATTTCTTGAAAAAAACACTATATTCAGTTTAATATCTCTCTATCATGTTATTTTGTAGTAATGCACGTTTTTTTTTTAATTATGATCACATGAGATTTCCTAAAAAAAAAATTCTTATTTTCTAGTAATACACAGTTTTTTTTATTAAGATCATATGTTATTTTTTTAAAAAAAGATTCTATTCAAGTTTAGTTTTTCCATAACAATTTTTTTTTTTTAAAAAAAACACTACGTAACAATGTTTTTTCTTAATAATTCACTACGTTTTTTGAAATAGCATGTCTTTTAGTTAAGTATAACGTGTGAAATTTTACGTGCTATTTTGAAAAGTCTCACGAAACAATCTCGCCTACTGTTGATCTCAAAACAAACGAAGGATGGTTTTGCTATTTCACATATTCTGACAACGTGAGTCCATGGCTATTTTCCGACAAAAACCTTTCTCTCTGCTAATTTCCTATTTATGTGTTTTATTTGGCTATTCCCTAATATTATCCATTTTTTAACTAAAAAACTAAACTTTAAGTTGTATTTGTTTTTAATACTTTTATTTTGTTAAGTGTTTAATATTGTATAATAGTATTTTGATTGTTAATTTTAGGATGTCATCCGTGTTATATATACCATCCCGTATTAATATCGATTCAAACCTGTCCCACAATATAACCCCGTCCCGTGAAATTAAACATCATTTTGTTTTTTTTATAATATTTTATGTAATAGACATATAATTCAAGTCAATTTAAAAGTTTTATTATATATATATATATATATATATATATATATTTAAATTTTAGTTAATAACTAGATTTTAACCCGCGGTATACCGCGGGATGATTTATTTTTTAAAGTTAATATATATAAAATTTTATAAATTGTATTTCCTTATAAAATATTTATGTTTTATAGTTTATAATTATTATTAAGTAACGTTATACCACATGACAATTTTTGATTTTATACAATATTTTCTAAATGAGACTAATTTGATATGTCTAATATTGGTGGTATTAAAAAAAAAATTAAGGATTTAATCCGTATTGAAGCGGCGGATTAGTGATATTTAATCTTTTTATTATTGTTGATTCAAAAACCCGTCCCGCCAAACCCGTCCGGCCAAAAAACTCATTTATTTTATTAATGTTGATCTTATTTATGATATGATTCTGAATCATTGTTTAAATATTTTAATCGATGTAGAACGTTGAACACACATTTTCGTCAATTGGATAATATATGTCCGTTTTTAAAATTTCGAATCACAATATATGCAGAAAAAAATTGGATTTTTTCTATTACTTTATGTATTATATGATGATTCAAAACAGTTAAAAACAAATCAAACAAAGATGATAGGAGAATCATAATTCTAAATCTTAATCAAATCTTCTAAATATCTAAATTATTAAATATAGAATATCCGGTGCAATATATGGGTTTTATTTAACCCGATCCAAGTGTTTTTTTGTGAAGGAATTTTTAAGACGGGTCGGTATCCGATATATCCGGAAGCATTTTTACCCACCCGTCACCAAAGTGTTGCAAAAATACTAGTATAGATAATTAATCCTATATAATGATTTCAGAATTAATTGCGTATGACCGACGGTCAAGATTAAGATTTGAATGGCCACGATTAAATGTAGGGATTGTTGAGATCTTTTAATAAAATCGAATTGAATATGTATGTAATTGTGGCAAGGATTAGTTATAGTTAATATATTAGGTTAAGATTTTAGCTTATGTAGATTATGTAGCTTTTATTTTTTAAAATTTTAATAAATACTAAAAATAACAAACGAAAATATAGTTATCAAACTCGGATTAGTTAGCAATTTAGTTTTTAAATTTTTGATGTACACCACAAAATTCGTAAAATTTTTATTAAATAAATTTTAATAGCACGAATTTATATCTAAATCTAAACAAATTATAACTACCAACAATATTTTCAAACTATTTTATGGAAACTGAATAACAGAAAATATTTGATGCATGATTAAGGTAAATAAAATCGATCTATTTATATTTTTTGATTAATGAATATTTTTATCATACGTGAATAACAACATTTTCTTTATAAATTTTATTTATAACAATTATAAAATCTAAAGAAAATCTCTTTAATATCTTTAAACCCGTTTGACCCGTTGACCTGTTAATATATATTAGTGACATGGAATTAAAATGATTATGATTAGAGATCTCTAATGGCATATATTGTAATTTCTTACAAAATCAACGTTACGACTTATAGGACGTACTTCCCGGATAATAAATCAAGCCAAACCTCATTTGAAATGGATGGTGAGGGAGAGAAGACTGTAGAGTAGTGGAAATTTATTCTGTAGGAATGAGATGTTGATAGATATTGTCCCGTTGCCTTATTAACTGAGAATTCATCAATGATTTTCCAATCTCCTTTCTTCACATAACGCTGGAATTTGCTGATGTGTTCCTTCTTAATGCCTGCT
The DNA here is from genome assembly GCA_905216605.1 of Arabidopsis arenosa. Taxonomy (NCBI): domain Eukaryota; kingdom Viridiplantae; phylum Streptophyta; class Magnoliopsida; order Brassicales; family Brassicaceae; genus Arabidopsis; species Arabidopsis arenosa. The sequence goes on along the minus strand of LR999453.1, from coordinate 13,527,845 downwards.
TGAATTTTGTTACCCTGTAATGGAAATAAGATGAGTTAAAACTTGCCGCAAATATATTACAAATAGAATTTTAAAAAGTTTCAATGGTACTTACAGCCTCATCTGCCAAAATCATTTCTAATGACATGACAAAACCTTTTCTAAAATGAATCCAGGAATGAAGTATTCTAACTTGAATACACCAAGATGTCTTGAAAGGCTTCAAGTTGTTGATTGGTGTGTCTCGACTAACCTCAACCATTTTTTGGTGTTTTTTTTTTTGCAGTTTATAAGAAAAAAGAAAGAGACGATTTTGGTGAGTATTATGCTAAAGGTAAGACGTTTATTTATAGTTCTAGATAGTCGATTATGATATAATGAGATTTGAAAATATATTAGTTAGTTTGTAAAAGGTATATTCTAGATATATTCTAGATTAGTAGGAATATAGAATCATAACATATATAACAAAGAGATTTAAAAATATTTTTAAAGGATTTTAAGAAACTAATCTCAGCCATTTTATCTTGCGTGAATAAGCTATCTAAAATTTTAAATTATAAGAAACGGAATATAACAAACGAAATCAATAGTTGATGATAAAAGATTTTAAGGAAACTGAAAATATCTCAAAGATTACGAATTGTAGTAATACACCAATTCGAATAATAACTTTTGTTTAATTATAATTTGAATAATACCTTTTGGCTAACTATAGACGTGTACAATAGTTTCTTGATAAATTTGAATTATATAATATTTTTTCAATGATATAACATTTTCAATTTTTAATAACATTTTCGAATAATGGATTAGTATATTAGTATATAACATTTTCAATAACATTTTCGAACTATATGAGTATTATAATTCAAAATAACATTTTTTATAAATTCGATTGATATAAAATGTTTTCAATGATATATCATTTTCATTAAAATTTTCAATAATGGATTACTATATAACATTTAAAGTATGTTCAAATTGATTAGTATATAACATTTTCGAATTATATTAATTGTGTAATCGTTTGAAGAAATATTTTTCCGAATTATATAAATTATATAAAAAAAATCTTTTAATATCTTTAAACCCGTGTGAGCCGTTGACCCGTTAATATATATTAGTGACATGGAATAAAATGGTTATGCTTAGAATTCTCTAATGGCATATATTGTAATTTCTTACAAAATCAACGTTATGATCCTTAGGATGTACTTTCCAAATATTAGTATAGGATTATTTGACAAGTGTTCTTACATTACGTTTAAAATTGGGATAATGGAGACCTGTGATTGAAAGTTAAGATGAAAACTCATAATCACCTTTATTTAATATTCTTTGATTTGTAATTTGTATTTTTTTTTTCTGTAATCGTTGAGGATATGATGGTCAAAATATGTCAAAATTTAGAGGATATGAAATTTTAGTTTTGTAAATTTTTTTATATCTTGCAGATTAATTTCATATTATGTAGTGAATATTCGTGTTAAAAAAATTTTCACTACAGGAAAAGCGGGTATTAATAGCAGTTGAAGATAGCGGTTTAGATGGTTATGCTATGTTTGATTATTGCCTCTTTTATTCATAGCGTTTGTGAAATATAAAACGCTATAATATATTGGGCGGCAAAAGTCACGTGGTTCGCGCTTAAGAATTTTGCCATCCATTTCTCTATACAAAATTTAGAATGCTATGGTATGTTAACGCGAAACAAAATTTTGATGCCCGCCCAACTAATAAAAATTTCGGATATCTCAAAGGTATGTGGTAAAAAATTAGGGTTCACGTCTATCTCTTTTTCCCATTCGACACCTCTGTCTCTTTTCAATTTTTCTTTTTGGCAACTCTCGATCCTCCATCTCTGTCCCGATCTCAACTCTCGATCCTCCATCTCAGTCCCGATCTCTCAATCAGACTCGTTACTCCATCTCTGTCTCGATCTCTCAATCACAGTCATGTTCCTCGTACTTTCATTCTTGATCTCTATATATCTCCGTTTCGTTCCCTCTCAATCGTGATTCGCTTCACTCATCAGTTCCAGATTGAAACTACAGATTGTTTTCACCTATTGCTGCTTCTTGATCTGGTAAAGAAAGATTTGCCTTCTCTTCATTTTAGTTTAACCACACAATTGTATTTGGCTAAGAATCTAATTACTTTTGGTGGTTGATTATGTAGCAAAAACTAGTTTTATCTTGAGACATCCTACTGGGGAGATGGGAAGATTGAGAAGAAGCGTGAACATCAAAGAGTGTGCAAGGCCTCGAGAAGTTTAAATATAAGAGTTTTATTAATATATCTTTAGGATGTACTTTTACTTTTAAATTTTGTAATCTAATTTTCCAGTATTATGTTTTCATATAATATAAGAAAATATGATTTTTAATATGTTAATCTATCAAAAAACCTAATAAATTATATATAATTAAAATTAATTAAACAAAATTAATGTATATAACTTGTACAAATACTGTATAAATACATCTCACCAAAAAAATACTGTATAAATACAATTTTGTATAAATACACAAAAGTATTACAAAATGCTATAATAAACCATGCTATAAATAAACTATTTAATAACAAAAATAAACTGCTATTGAATACTATACAATTGCATATAAAGAAACGCTATTATTAAATTAATAATAATAGCAATCCGAAAAAACGCTATCGAAAGGGACAGACCTATTATCGCGGGCGATGACATAGCGTTTTCTATAACGCTGTCGTTTTTTACAATAGCGTTTTTCCGATGTTATTAATACCGGATTTTCCTGTAGTGTTTCAATAGTAAAAAAATAAAATTTTAAAATAATAACAAAGATTTGCCATACTTCCTAAGCTATAAAAATCGAGTCTCTAATACACATTTACGAACCAATGTCTTTATGCTTATTAAATAGTTTTAATATTGTGGGTTTTTATATGGGAACTTTACTCAGGTGTATAACATTTTATATGAAATTACCAGATACATACAGATCTTTTTATTATTACTATCATATTTCGGGTATATTTTTTATACCCAGCGTGCCCCTGCTAAACGTTACAGGAAAAAACGTAATTACAAAGAATGCCACTGCCATGTCAGCAAAGCCGCGTCGCCACGTCAGAAATCGCTGACGTGTATTAATGAACTCAGCCGTAAAGCGATACAGCGGCAGTGACGGCTGAGTTACGGTTAGTAGCGGCTGATTTATGGAAAATGACTGAGTTATGAGCAAACGGCTGACTTACGAGTATAACTCAGACATTAGTTACGACTGAGTTAATGAAGTCGGTCTGAGTTATGAGAAAATGGCTGACTTTCGAGCATAACCCAGCCTAAGTTACGGCTGAGATTTCACCCGTTGGTTGATTTGTCAAAATTTTGGCTGAGTTATTTCTTCGACACGGCCGAGTTAACTTTTTCCGGTTGGCTGGGTTATCAAAGACGGCCTAGTTATGTGATGTCGTTACGGCTGATTTAGCCTCTAGTGTCATAAATCAGCCGTAATGAGCTGAGTTAATGGAAAACTCGGCCCAATTACGGCTGACTTAGTAGCGAAAGATTAATTACTAGAATAGCTTGCAATTACGGCCGACTTATCAAACGATACGGCTGAGTTAAATATTTTCGGTTGAGTTACGACATTAAACGGCTGAATTTGGCTGCATTTTTTTCGATTTTTAATTACTGTAATAGTATGCATGTTGCGACCGAGTTAAAGTTTTGTTTGATGGCTGGTTTAATTCGGTTGATTAACATTTTCGTTTGGTGGCTTACTTGCCACTTCATCAATTAAAAAAATGACGTGGCATGCAACATTCCATGTCATCATTCCATGTCATCATCATCAAGGGAAATACGAAAGGTCTTTTCTACTACTCATCTTCTTCTTCATTGTGTCGATCTTCACCTGTGTTTTTCCACATCTCTGGAACTTAAATTTCACTCGACTCGTCATCGTCTTACTTCTTCATTTTCGTTCTTCCTTACCCCGATATGACTGATCCGGTTCCGGTAATTGTTGTTTCCGGTAACTGGGTAAAGAAACACAAATTCGTATTTAACACCGACGATAAAGGGTGTAGAGTTGTGCAGATAGATGAGGAAACAACGCACGACAAGCTTGTGAAGTTGGTGCTCGATGACTACGGATTGAATGAGTTGAGCCATCAGTTAAAGCTGAGCTACATGTTCTCGAAGAAGGCTATGAAAAATATGTCGCTTGATACTCCACCAGTTTATGTCTCCAATGATCGACAGTTGCAATGTTTTCTAAGCCTACGGAAAATCGATCAACTACGTCTCTGTGTGGAATTTACGGTGAAAGAGTATATGGAAATTAGTCGGAAGGACGGATCGAGAGGAAGGATGAAACGGCCATCCAGTTCTGGCTCAAAATTAGAATCTAGATACGAAGTTCCCGATGGTGGATTTGAAGGTTTCTGTTATGATTATAGTGAAAATCAAGACGAAGAAGCAGGTGACCAAGAAGCAGGTGACCAAGAAGCAGATGACGAAGAAGAAGATGATGAATTTTCAAGCCGATTTGATGTTTTCGACGACTCCGATGGTGCCTCATCTGATGATGATAACTTTACTGTATACGGCGATCCTCAGAATAAAGACGAAGATTCACCGTCTCTGCCTCCTAAGAAGAAACCTCAGAACATTGAAATGGCCGGATCGGCTGGGGACTCGGAGGCTTTAAGGTTGGAGTTGTCTTCGCTAAACCTCGCTGTAGGTCAACGATACCGGAGCAAAGAAGATTTGGTGTATCGACTCAAACTTCTTGCGGTAAGGGATGGATTTGATTTTAATGTACCAGTCTCAAATCCGACCGCAGTGAATATTGTTTGCTGGGTTGATGAATGTCGATGGAGAGTTCGTGCATCTACACAAGGGGATGAGCCACATTTTTATGTTCGTATATACGATTCGGAACACACATGTTCTGTGACGGAACGTTCTAATCGATCCCGACAAGCAACACCTGATGTTTTGGGAGGTCTTTACAGGGACTTTCTTGGTGACGTTGGTGCGGATGTTAAACCTAAATCAGTCGGAGTAATTATCAATAAGCATTTTAGAATAAAGGTAATTACTGTGTCGCGGCTGACCTATTGATTACTATACGACTGACTTTTTCTCATCTCGGCTGATTTATCAATACATTCCGGCTGACTTATAGTTTACGACTTATATATATTACGGCTGACTTATGTTTACATTGTGGTTGACTTATATCTTACGGCTGACTTATGTTTACATTGTGGCTGGGTTATATATATTACGGCTGACTTATAGTTACGATATGTTGGTGTCAACAGATGGGTTATTGGAAGTCACATAGGACGCTCCTGTATGCAAGGCAGATCGATCAGGGAACTCCTGAGAGTAGTTTTGAAGAACTGCCTTCTTACCTATACATGATAAGACGGGCAAATCCGGGTACAGTCACGCGTCTTCAACTTGATGATGAAGGAAGATTCAACTATGTGTTCATTGCTTTTGGTGCCAGTATTGCTGGGTTTCCTTTCATGCGCAAAGTTGTTGTTGTCGACGGTACGTTTCTCCATGGAAGTTACAAAGGGACCCTTCTAACAGCCCTAGCTCAGGATGGTAATTTTCAGATTTATCCAATAGCTTTCGGTATTGTTGACACCGAAAATGATGATTCTTGGCGTTGGTTTTTTACGCAACTCAAAGTTGTTATCCCTGACGATAAGGATCTTGCGATAATCTCGGACAGACATAAGTCAATAGGGAAAGCAATTGGTGAAGTGTTTCCGTTGGCTTCTCGTGGAATTTGCACTTACCATTTGTATAAGAACATTTTGGTGAAATTCAAAGGAAAACATTTGTTCCCTCTGGTGAAAAAAGCGGCAAGGTGTTTTAGGCTGAGTGATTTTAATGAGGCGTTCAATGAGATTGAAGCGTCTGATCAAAACCTACATGGATACCTCCAACGAGCTGGTGTCCAAATGTGGGCGCGTGTTCATTTCCCGGGTGAAAGGTACAATTTAATGACTACTAATATTGCGGAATCAATGAACAAAGCACTGTCAAAGTCCAGAAGCCTTCCCATAGTTCGACTGTTAGAATCGATACGGACTATGATGACCAGATGGTTTGCTGAACGGAGAGTGGACGCGAATTCGCAGCAAACAACGCTCTCACGAGGTGTTGAAAAACTGTTGCAGGTAACTCAGCTGTAACTGCTTACATAAGTCAGTCGTCAAACGTTCTTAAACCAGTCATTATTTCCATAAATCAGACTTAACGTATTTTGTTTTTTTTTTCCCCTCTAATAGGCCCGTGTCACCGCGGCAAGACTTATGGGTGTACAAACGATTGATGCTTTACGCGTGCAGGTAACTTATGGAACACAGTTGCATATTGTAAATGTGGATTCTAAAAAATGCACATGCCGTCGTTTCGACCACGAGAAATTACCATGCATACATGCAATCGCAGCTGCAGAGCATATGGGTGTGTCTCGTATATCCCTGTGCAGTCCTTACTATAAGAGAAGTTACTTGGTTAGCGCATACGCTGCTCCAATCATGCCTTCCGATACGGCAATCCCTGTTCCTCAAATTGTAGTTAACCAACCGTGCTTGCCTCCGATTGTTGTAAACCAGCCAGGAAGGCCCAAGAAAATTAGGATTAAATCATCTTTGGAAGTTGCCATTGGAAACAAACGCCCTAGGAAGCAACATGTATGTTCTCGATGTAAACAAGCTGGGCATAATGCTAAAACTTGTCAGTCGTAGTATTGTTTGTATGAATTCTCTTTTATGTATTTGTTAATGGCGAATTAATCTGAGTAACTCAGCCGTATATCGTTATAATAATTCGGCCAAACCACGAATTCATCTGTGGTACATCATCCGTGTTGTTGTCATAACTCGGCCAAACCACGAATTCATCTGTGGTACATCAGCCGTGTTGTTGTCATAACTCGGCCAAACCACGAATTCATCTGTGGTACATCAGCCGTGTTGTTGTCATAACTCGGCCAAACCACGAATTAATCTGTGGCACATCAGCCGTGTTGTTGTCATAACTCGGCCAAACCACGAATTGTTATGTGTTAAATTCGTGATTTAATTTAATCTGAAATTAAACAACGTTTATAAGATGTATTTAACTTCTTCTATTCACTCATCTTTTAATGATCATAAAATTAGCTCATGTTTGTACCCTAAACCCTAAACCAACACCATCTAAACCCTAAACACACAGAGGCCATACTTAACTTCCATTCCTAGAAAGTCGATCTATATAGAATGTGAATGGGCTGAAAGTGTGAAATTTTTATTGTGATTTAATGTTATAAATCTGGACATTATTAGAACCAGACATAATGTTAATATACAAATGGCCCTCTAAATAAAATGATTTTTTTCATAACTCGGCCGTAAGTAGTAAATACCTCAGCCGTAACGTATTTGAATTATTTTGAATATTTTTTTAATTGTTTTAGTTATTATAATAATTTTTTTTTGTATTATTTTCAATTATTATGTCTAAATTTATGACATTAAAACGCGTGTGCGTGTGAATATGTCAGCAATTATTGTTGGCGTTTCCCCAAAAAACACTTTCTGTAATCTCGAGACTGTATATAATAAATTAATATCTGAGTAACTCAGCCTTAAAACGTTATAATAACTCAGCCAATTCTCGTTTTAATCTTCAATATACAGGAATGGCTTGAACGACGTCGTTTGATCAGTGCTTTAGTAGATACGACTATATTGATTTAGTGATTTATTTATTTTTTTAGTAATCAAAGAGAAGATGATGGCGCAGAGATCTCTACTAGGCGGCGACTCTAGGGTTGATGAGAAAACTGCTTCTGAAGGAAATGAGGTATTTTTTTCCCAACCGTCTGAGACGAACAAATCTTTAGATATCTTTATATTGTCTGTCGTGTTTGTGGTAACGTAGGAGCTGGATCGTATGGAAATAAGGATGAGAACGAGGTACGGCGAAAACCGGAGGCGCGATAAGGGCGTTCCGATCGCGTGTGATTGCAGTGCATCGGTTCTCGTTGCCACTTCTCGTGATCCTAATACAAGAGGAAAACTTTATTTCAGTTGTCCGTATGAAATCTCAGACGTAGGCATCTTTTAAGATTTATTGGGTCTTGATTTTGAGTTCTGATTCCTTTTTTTTTTTTTTTTTAATTTTGGGGTGTAATATGGGTTATGTATGATTTTTAAGGGTCCTGGTCGTGGCTGCGGTTTCATGAGGTGGTGGACTGTCGCATTGTGTGACGAATTTGAGAAGATAAAGGAGGAGAAGAATGAGATGAAGCAGGATTTGGATGCAGCCAAGAAGCGCATCGAGGCTCAGGAAGAAAAGATCTTTCTTATGGAAGAGAAATTTGAAGCGCTAGAGAAGAAGTATCAGAGCTTGAACAAGTATCTGTGAGCTTAGTTAATTTCGGTTTTTTATTTGGACTTCCTTGTACTGTCTGGTTTTTTTTTTTTTTGTACTGCATTGTACTGTCGGTATTAGTCTGTATGTCGCTACCATAACTCGGCCAAACCTCGAATTTCTCTGTGTTATATTAACTCGGCCAAACCACAAATTAATATAGGATAAGTCAGTCATATCTTTATAAAAACTCGGCCAAACCACAAATTAATATCACAAGAAATTAAACGCAGATAAAATAGAGTTATAATTCACATGTAATAAGTAAACCTTATTACATATGAACACATCCAAAAAAAAAAGTAACAATTGTTTCAAAAAAAGTAAATTTTTGTTTTCCAATTACGTTACCAAAAGAAAAATAAATGAATATTACTAATAAAATCTTAACAGTATTTTCACATGTATATTTATTGTTATAATGGTATGGTGCTATTGAAACTTATCTAATAACTCTAAAGTCAGCCGTCAAGCAACCTTTCGTCTTCCGTTAAGCATATAACTCAGCCGTCACATGTGCATTTTGCCGCGGAACATTAAGAGACGCAACCTTTCCACTGCTTTTCCCTATTTTTCTCTTTATATCATATCAGTTCGTTAACTCATCGTCTCTCGTTCGTCTTTCTCTCCAATCCCCTACACAAAATATATCCGGTACATCTTCCAATCGACATGGAAGCGGTTGTTCCTCACATCGACCTAAAGTTTTTCGGCGAAGTAGCAGCGATCATTATCGCTGATGGTCGGGAGGATCTTCCCGTCCTAAACCCGGGTGTTGGTTACTGGGTTGACAAAACCACTGTTACGTGGTTCAAGTTCAATCACGACCTCGCTGTCGCGATTGCAGAGATACTCGAGCACAACTGGCACCATGAGTGGCCGACGTACCGCTTGATTCCCGCCGATGTTAAGAGACGATGGTTTATCCTCCTCGCGGTAAGCATCGATATTTGATATAGAGCACACTAAAACCGAAAACCGAATTCACGATCTTTTCTTTCTTTGTAGCGTAAATACACGTGGGATCCAATGCAAACATCAACGGTTTGGACCCAGTTCCATTTGGTGGCTAGAACTATATTCCGGGACCAGATGCGTACGTTGATGAGGATATGGGCGCGTAGTGGCGATAAGCCCGAGTGGATGAATCTAATAGTGTGGAATAATTTATGCGATATGTTTGCCGAATTTGGCCGTTTGTTCCGTCGTTAAACTTCCTTCTACTGTCGTTTCAGCTATGAACTTCTGTGATCAGCTTTTAGTATGACCTTTGTTATCACTTGATTTACCCGTGGTTTCCATTGTTCAATTTTATTATAAATGAGCCGTAACTTGACCTTAACTCAGTCGTGACTTGCTAATAACATGAATTAATCTACGTTAAGTCAGCCATGACGCTTTCATAACTCGACCAAACCACGATTTAATATGTGCTAAGTCATCCACATCTTAGCAGTCATGTAATTTACGCAGATTTATAAAATCTTAACAGTATATTCACATGTATATTTATTGTACTTACCAAAAAAAAAAACATGTATATTTATTGTTATAATGGTATGGTGCTATTGAAACTTATCTAATAACTCTAAAGTCAGCCGTCAAGCAACCTTTCGTCTTCCGTTAAGCATATAACTCAGCCGTCACGTGTACATTTTTGCCGCGGAACAATAAGAGACGAAACCTTTCATCTACCTTACCCTTTTTTTTTCTATTTATATCCGATCAGTTCGCCTTCGTCTCTTTCCATCTCATGGTCTCTCGTTCGTCTTCGTCCCCAATCCCCTACACAAAATATCTCCTGGAAAACATCTTCCAATCGACATGGACGTTTTTCCTCACATCACAGGAAAGTTTCTCAGCGATGTTCTAGGGATCATTGTCGCTAATGGTCGGGAGGATCTACCCGTTCTGAACCCGGGTGTTGGTTACTGGGTTGACAAAACCACTGTTACGTGGTTCAAGTTCAATTACGATCTCTCTGTCGCGATTGCAGAGATACTCAAGCAGAACTGGCACCATGAGTGGCCGACGTATCACTTGATTCCCGCCGATGTTAAGGAACGATGGTTTATCCTCCTCGCGGTAAGCATTGATATTTGATATAAAGCAAACTAAAAACCGAATTCACGATCTTTTCTTTCATTGTAGCGTAAATACACGTGGGATCCAACGAAAACATTCACGGTTTGGACCCAGTTCAATTTCGTGGCTAGAACGATATTCCGGGACCAGATGCGTGCGTTTATTGGGATATGGGCGCGTAGTCGCGATAAGCCCGAGTGGATGGATCTAATAGTGTGGGATAATTTATGCGATATGTTTGCCGAATTTGCCCTATTGTTTCGTCGTTAAACTACCTTGTACTGTCGTATCGTCTTTGAACTTCCGTGTAATGATCAGCTTTCCTTATGACTTTTGTTAAATTTGATCAGATTTCCATTGTTATGAACTTCTATGACTTCTATGTTCAGATTTCCATTGTTAAATTTTATTATTAATACTGTCGTAACCTGACCACGAATTAATCTACGTTAAGTCAGCCATTACGCTGTCGTAACTCGGCCAGACCACGAATTTAGTCGATATAGTGGTATGGTGCTATTAAAACTTATCTAATTAATGTGTTCCGTATTTAGAAATTAATGTGTTACGTAACTCAGCCGTAGAACGTAAATATTATTCTACAGCCAGACATCAAACTCTAACTCAAAAGTCAGCCGTCACGCAACCTTTCGTCTTCAGTTAAGCATATAACTCGGCCAAACCACGAATTAATCTGTGTTTCATGATCATTATGATACAGTCATGTAATTTACTCAGATTAATGAGATGTAATTAACTATTTATATTCACTATCCAAATAATGATCATGAAATAAGCTCATGTTTGCACATTTTAGAACTCATCCAATAAACCGATATACCAAACTCAAAAATTTGAATTATTTTGAATACTTTCTCAAAAATGTTGTCATTTATGACTGATTCGACGACTTGCCGTCTGCGGGTGAATATGTCAGTAATTATTAATGGCGTCTCCCGAAAAACCACTTTATGTCATCTCGAATATTAATATGTATAAATTAATGGGATGTTCGTAAGACAGCTGTAACTCAGCCAGTACTGGTATGTCTCGAACGACGTAGTTTTATTAGTATACATGACTATATTGATTTAGTGAGTTTCCGAACACCTAGAGTCATCAATTAGACATTTATCCCAAAATAAACAATTAGGGTTCTTCGTCTGTCTCCGAATAACGAGAGAAGATGGAAGTAAGCTCTGGATCGACGAGTAGCTTTGGGAGTAATTCTGGAGTTCGGAAACTGTGTGAATGTGGATTGCCGGCAAAGGTCTTCAAATCCAAAACGGATAAAAATCCAAATCGAAGGTTCTTTGGGTGTCAGTTGTACAAGGAAGGTGGTAATGCTCACTGCAAATTCTTTAGGTGGCTCGACGAGGAGGTCATAGGGTGGCCGAAAAGGGCTTTGGCAGAGGCTCAATCTGTAATTAAAGAGAAGACTGAGAAGATTGAAGAACTTAATGCGACAATTTTGGAGCTTCGTGGTGATTTGGAGAGGCAAAACTTGGAGATATCATCAATTAATACAGAAGATGAGAAGATTTCGATTGAGCTTGGATTACAGAAAAGGATTGACGAAATGGAAACAATAGTTTATCGTCAACGCATCGTCATCAGGGGATTGACAGGATTGCTTGTATGTGTCGTATCAGCCATTGTCTTTTGTATTGTTAGTGATGTTTGAATTTTATTTGGCTTTGTTAGTAATGCTTTTTGTTAGTGTTGTTTGAATTTTGCCTAATGACCAATAATAACTCAGCCGTTAAATGTATATTAACTCAGCCGTTAAATGTATAAAAACTCAGCCGTAACATCAAAAATTACTCATAAGTCCGCCGTGTCGCTGGAATAACTCGGCTAAACCACGAATTCATCTGTGTTAAGTCAGCCATATCGCTAGAATAACTTGACATAAATTCAGTAACATAGATTCATTAACATATCAATAACATAGATTCAAAAAAAAAAAAAAAAAAAAAACAAACAAATAGAATGGATATCTCCATTCTTAGTCTGATTCCGACCCCGACAACTCGGTCGGCTTAAACCCCACTTTGTCCCAGTTGATCCCCGTCACGTTGAATGCCACCTTCTCCTCGTAAGCCTTCCTTGCCTGCTCCTTCACGATCTGGAACTCCTCCTCCACGTTAAATCCGTCCTTCAAACTCATCATCTTCCTTAAGAGATCCAGTTTCGCATTCTCCTCACGCAACGTGAGATCCAAAGCGTGGGCTTCCTCCGTCTCTTTCATGTTGTGTTTGATGAGAGAGATGATGCCTTCGAAACGTTCTTTCTGCTCTTGCATCTCCACGGTACGCCTCCTGCTGCGGGAACCGTCTTCAACACGCGTCCTCTTGCTGCTAGACCCTGATGCATCCATGATCGACGAGAGGAAAGACAAGAGAGATTATATATATTAGTTGCTAATAATCAAGAAGATAAAAGACGAGAGAGAATTGTTTTACAAGAGTTATATTTAGAAGAGATATATATAGGGAAAATAGGTATAAGGGTATCTAGGTATAATGATAACTTGAGTGGGTAGTTATTCGAGGTGGGGAGTTATCCGAAGTGGGGAGTTAACCGAGGTGGGGAGTTATACAACATTTGTATAACTCGACAATAATAAACTCCTAATAAACCATAACTCAGCCGTGTTGTTAGACAATAACTCAGCCGTGTTGTTAGATTATCTCCGTAACTCAGCCGTAGAACGTAAATATCTCAGCCATTACGTATTATTCTACAGCCAGACATCAAACTAATAACTCAAAAGTCAGCCGTCACGCAACCTTTCGTCTTCCGTTAAGCATATAACTCAGCCGTCACATGTACATTTTTTTGCCGCGGAACATTAAGAGACGCAACCTTTCCACTGCTTTTCCCTTTTTTTCTCTTTATATCATATCAGTTATGATTATAGTGAAAATCACGAATTATAACTACGTTAATGGGTAGTTATTCGAGGTGGGGAGTTATCCGAGGTGGGGAGTTATACAACATTTGTATAACTCGACAATAATAAACTCCTAATAAACCATAACTCAGCCGTGTTGTTAGATTATCTCACCCAAACAACGAGTTAGTACAAAAGACAACCCCATACATAATCATCACGAGAACTCAAAAGCATAAATAGTTAGTACAAAAGACAATCACATGTTCGAAATACTAATATTTTACATATCATCATAATGTATCATTGGGCAACAAACGCAGCGAGCAGGTCAGGTGCCTCATCATAGATCTCTGTTGCCATCTTAACCCGTATAGCCTGAATATTTTCATCACAGATGCCAACGAAACTTACACCAAGCGCTAGACATTCGATAAATTTCAACGCGTACACGCCACAGTCTCCAACTTGGCTGTTCTGAGGGACCCTCGATTTATTCCTCCTTCTGAATGAAAACTGCTCGAACCTAGGTGGGTAGATTTCAGGAGGAATTATTTCATTCATCATCTTAGGAATCATCCTCGTAAACGGCCTACAAGCCTCCAGCACAGATAACTCACTTTCCTTGGTATGCTGCCCCACGATGCTATCATAGCAATCAATGTGCCCCTTAACCAGGTCAACGTCCAGCGCCAGCCAGTGATTGCCTCCGATTTGGTGAACTATATACAAGTGATCCACATCTTCTATCCATTTCATATTTGTCTGCTGATCTTTTGGCTCCAAACCGTGTACCAGCCTCTCGTAAGCGGTGCCTTTGAATTTAATCCTCTCGGGTTTTATCTTGAACTGGTCATACTCTTTACACCAATAGCTCACGAACCACGAGTCTATAAACGCAATGCGTTTGGTGTGGAATGGGAAGGGAACTCGCGTGATGAACCTCTTTCTAAGAACCCTCAAATACGCAGCAATATGCTGCACACAAAAAAAAAAAGAAAAAAATAACAACTCAGACAAAACATAACAATAACTCAGACATAATGTAGAAAAACATACCAATAATTCAGCCATAATGTTGAAAAACACACTAATAACTCAACCATTATCTAGAAAATCTCAGCCAAAACACACCAACAACTCAGCCACAACACCAACTCTTACAATACCTCAGCCAAAACACACCAATAACTCAGCCAAAACAAACCAATAACTCGGCCACAACACTTACAATAACTCAGCCATAATGTTATACTTACGTCATCGTAAAGCCATCCATATTGTCGATCTGGCCAGTCCTTTCTTTCGGTGATGAGTATTCTGTAGAAATCAACAGTGTCTGTTGCCCTGCCCAATGGGAGATGCCTAACAGATAAACACAAGTTAATATACATAAATAGTGTAAAACAAGCCGTAATTAACAAGGTTAAAAGGTATAGAGGGTCATACTTGAATGGGGCCATCATTTCCTTCAGTTTCTGCAATTTGGCCGGATCAACTGGTGACAGAGGATCATATATTCCAGCTGAAGGCACACAATTCTTCCTCATGCACGTCAGTCCGTTGTCTCCGATATGAGGAAATATCCGTTCAGAGACATTAGAGAGTGGATTCAATGCACTCCCATCCGGAGACAGCTTGACACTCTCCTTCCTTAGAGCGTTGATTCTTTCAATCCTTATAAGTTCCTCTTCATCATCTTCAGACTCAGGTAACGTGCGTTCGTCACCAGCTAGCAACTGGTCTGTGACATCATATACGTCATTGTCACCTTTAATGCCAGCCTTTTCCAATACTTCCTCATCTTTGTCGGGGACATCAGCAGCCTCTTTCTTCTCATCAAGAGCAGCTCCTCCCTCCGCCGGAGCAGTAGCTAGTTTTCGTACCACCTTTTTAACCGTTGTAGAAGAAGGCTTCCTACCTCTTCTACGTCCGACTGCTGCCTGAACTTTGGGGGCCTTATCTTTGGCGGGCTTATCCTTGCCGGTATTCTTCTTTCCCGCTGCGATTTTCTCTGTGTCAATTTTCTTGGAGCGTAATACCCTAGTATTATTAGGTAACGTTTCTATGAAATCAATAGCAGATTTGCCATCAATGACATTAGCAAATTCCTTTTCCAGATTCTTACTGACACCAGCAATACCAATGTCCTTCTCAACATCGACAATATCCTTCGCCTGCATAAACGTACCGATAACTCAGCCATAAGATAAAGATAACTCGGCCGGTAGGTGATTAATATAATAATAACTCAGCCGTAATGTGATTAATATAATGATAACTCAGCCGTAAGGGGATAACTCAGCCATTATGTGATCAAGATAGTGAAAACTCAGCTACTAGGTTATTAAGATAATAATAACTCAGCCGCAATGTATTTATACATATGTCTGGCACTGTTAGCTTACCAGAGGACTAGTAACAGACTGGTTTTGTGGAGGTTTCGCTGGACCTTTTGGTGTTGCTTTTTCTTTTTGATTCAGCAAAAGGTTGACTTGCGTCGGCTTTTCGGGAGGTTCTGTTTCTTTGAAGGCTGAGTTTTCCTCACCGTTTTCACCAGATTTCCCTACCCCCTGCTCAATTGCATTCAGACGCTCTTTCATCTGTTTCAACTCCTTCTCCATATATTCAAACTTTTCATCCATCCTCGCTTCTACTCTATCTCCAATCACCTTCTCCATATTTGAAGACACTTCTTTGATGCTTGTATCAACGGTGTCAAACCTTGAGTTTAATTGCTTCACCAATTCCACGAATGTTTTAACAGACACATCTTCCAGAACATCGTCCTCCGCACTACCAACCTGGAACACATACACAAAAACGCATAAACAAGCTACCCAAACATCACATCAAATATAAACTCACTACATACCATATCATTTACCTTTTCTTTCTTCTTCTTCTTCTTCTTCTTCTTTTCTGCATCTCCTTCACCAGATTCAACACCATCACTGTTGATCACATCCTTGACATTGTGGACTTTCTGCCTCTTTGCAGGAGATTCAGAGTCACCCGCTGCATTAGAATTTACATTTTTCCTCTTCTTCTCAGTCTTCTTCACATCCCAATATCCGTTAACAAACCTATCCTCATGTATATCTCGGATCAAATTATCAAGTGCTGGGTCCTCTTCTTCATCTGGCCACGTATGAAATAGCTCTCTGACATCATCCTTCATAACCAATTTACTCACACGCAGCTATAACATAAGAGATTATAAAACCCATTAGTAAATCAATAATTATAACTCAGCCATCACTAACCAACACTAATATAACTCAGCCAGCGCATAAATCATAACTCAGTCATCAAAACGATAACTCAGCCATCACAAAATTTAACTCAGCCATTACTAAAACATAACTCAGTCAGTAACTATCAGTCATCAAAAACGATAACTCAGCCATCACAAAATATAACTCAGCCATTACTAAAACATAACTCAGTCAGTAACTATCATAACTCAGTCAGTAACTTTCATAACAGAGCCTAAACCTTACCTCACCATGCGCTTTGATATCTTCAGCAATGGTCAATTCCATTGTTTTACGTGTACGGTTTCCACCCCAACGAAGCAACGGTATCTCATCCTTGTTGACTACTCTCCCATATCGCTCTCCAAAGCATTTGACTGAATCATACGCCAAAGCCTGTAACACGTAAACCATACCACTGACGGTGTACGTCTTTCCA
The DNA here is from genome assembly GCA_905216605.1 of Arabidopsis arenosa. NCBI lineage: Eukaryota > Viridiplantae > Streptophyta > Magnoliopsida > Brassicales > Brassicaceae > Arabidopsis > Arabidopsis arenosa. Next base: position 13,510,749 of record LR999453.1, on the reverse strand, counting down.
ACAGGCCTCAACATCTTTATAGAATTAACCAGGGCTTCAAATGCTGACCGACCCCATGGATAAGTGTTCATGGCTTCGTCATCAAAAACTCTTTTCGCACTTTCAAATGGTATTCTAGAGTTATGATGCAAGCCATACAGTCCAATGGCTTGAAGAGTCAACAGCCCCAACCACTTACGCTTTTCAGGAGTCCATGTCCTGCACACTAGTAATCCTGCCCTCAGTTCATCTAACTTTGGACCTTCACCACCAGGCACATTCAATTCACTGAAGAACGCTTTGTAGTCAGCTTTAGGTTCAAACTTTTCTGTAGGGATTGAACCTGTGTTTAACCCCGTGATATGACCAAATTCGTTCAAGCCAAACCTGATAGGTTGACCACCAACTAGAAACCAAATCTCCTTCTTGTGTATTCTTAACTGTCTACACAGTAGAAAATGTACAGTCTTACCAGACCACACGAATTGGCTTTCAGCTAGCTTAGCAATTATTCCAATAGGTGACCCCTTCAGTTCATTCCACGCATCTTGTCCTATTGATTCTATAATCACAGGGACATCTCCCATCTTGATATTGTGATTTAACAATTTATTCTCCAGAATAGACTCCCCTTCTGCGTAAAGTCTTGGAGGGTAATCCCTTGGTTGTTCTTCAGAAATAACCTCAGCCATCTGATAAACCATAAATCAGCCGTAAGCATACAGTAACTCAGTCACAACATAAAACAAACTCAGCCACAGTTGAGCAGATAAACCATAACTCAGTCGTAAGCAGAGAGTAACTCAGCCACAACGTAAAACAAACTCAGCCACACCATAAAACAAACTCAGCCATAGATGCATTGATAAATCATAAATCAGTCTAAAGCAAACAATAACTCAGCCATGGAATCGAATAGATATAACAAATTAGCCACCATATGAAAATCAACGTTGGCGAAAATCAGCTGTAATAAGCGTCGATAAAAACCCTCAATTTCTTCGCGATAGTTTTCGGAAAACAGTTTCTATCACGGAAATCACTCGCTATTGAACTTAGATGCGGGAAAAATGTCGGAAAATCCAAAATAAAGATTCGACACATACCTTAAACAAGTTGAGTTGAGACGAAATGGTCCCGACTTGAGGTGAGGCGACGAAGTAAAAGGTCCCGACTTGAGTAGAGACGAAATGCGACGGAGAGAGTTAAGAGTTTCGGCCGGAATTAGGGTTTCTTAGTGTTAGTCGGAATCGCGTTTCCGTCGGAGAAAGAAACAGTTTTTTTTTTTCGGAGACGAACAGTGACAGAGAGGGAAATCGAAAGGGTTCTCTTAATGACGTTAATGACGTGGCTTTAATTTGTTTTTCTTTTAATGACGTGGATTAACATAATTTTCGTTAATCATTTCTTAATTAAAAATGGATTAAAAAAAAAAAAACTAATCAAGGGTGTTAATTGTAATTACACAAAGACGCTAAACATATGAGTAATTTTTAAAAAATGTATGATATTCTAGTAATATTTGAACTTTTGGTTAACATCTGAGTAAATATTTCTTTTTATATAGCTACAATGATTCTTATGAATCGAGTTGCGTGCCATGTAGTCATTGTTTTCATAGTCCTATAACGGTCATGTGCATTTTGTTATATGATTTGGTGTATTTGTGTTTCATGCATGAATTGATGATTATATTGTTTTACTGGTCTTTTTTTTTTGTGTGATAGGTTAGATTCGATCAAAAAAGATTTGGGACGAACATGATGGTGATGAAAACCAAAAAATGTTTGATAGGGTATACTATAAACGTTTTTGTTTGGTTTGTTTATATTCTTTTTCCCTTTTAACTTGCCATTGATATAGCTGCAGTCCAACTTGTTGTGTATGTTAGCCATCTTCTTAGCAATTTCCATTGAACCAGATGCTTGTCTTTGGAGAAGCTGTTGTATCATTTGTTTCAGATCAGAGTCAGGAGCAGCATAACCTTAGTGTTGCTGAGGTGCAAACCCAGGTGGTGGTTGCTGCTGCTGGTAGCCACCTTGGAATTGTTGTTTGGGAACAAAACCTTGGTTGTAAAGAACAAAAAGTTTGTTCTGGCTCTGCCGTTGTTGTGGGGGATACACTTGATCCTGTGGATTAGCTACGTTTGTACTGCGGTAAAACAGGTTGGGGTTATTAGTCTTGAAGTTGTTGTACCCTTTGTAGCCACCTTGATTGTTGATATAGCTTATCTCTTCTAACTGGTCCCCATTTTGAACTTGAAACTGTTCATCGTCAACTAGAAAGTGGAGTTGCTTCTGCTGGCCAAGGAGAAGCCTGACAAGTTTCTCATTCAGAGCTTTAATCTCTTTCTTGTGTTTCTCATCGGAGTCAGCAGTTCTCCTGCTGGTTCGGTCATAGTCCTCATTGTAGTTTCCATCAGACTGAGCCATGTTCTCCACTAGTTCTCAGCCTTCAACAACATCTTTATTTTGGAAGTTGTCATTGCTTGCTGTATCTAGAAGCATTCTTATCCTTGGGAGAGCTCCTCTGTAAAGAGTGCTGAGAAGTGAAGCTTTGCCGAAGCCAGGATGAGGATACTGGTTGGTGTAACTCTTGAAGCGCTCCCAAGCTTCACAGAAGCTTTCTCCAGTCTTTTGGGCAAAAGCAGATATCTCATTCCTGAGTCTTGTAGTCCTTGCATTGGAGAAGAATTTTTCAAGAAAGGCCTTCTTGGACTCGTCCCAGGATGTGATGGATCCTTGTGGTAGAGTCTTCTCCCATACATGAGCTTTGTCTCCCAAAGAGAATGGGAATAGTCTTAGCTTGAAGCTATCTTTACTGACTCCATTTATCTTGGTCAGGCTGCAGAACCTATCACACTCGTCCAGGTGATCAAGTGGGTCTTCCATTGGTAGGCCGTGGAACTTGATTCCCTGAATCATCTAGATTAAACCACTTTTGATCTCGAATTTGTTGTTCTAATCAGCAGGTGGTACAATCCCTTGCCTTTGACAGTGATTTCTTGGTGCTTCTCCAGCACCAATGTTTTTGGGCAGCCCTTGCTCATCTTGTTCATCAGCCATTCTGATTGGATAAGGGTACTTAACGTCTACTATGTCTCTCCTTTTCCTTAGTTCTCTTGCTAAGCGGTCGATCTTGTCGTTGAAAAAAGGTTCTGATTGCCTTTTGATCGAGTTTGCATACAACAGAGTTGTACCTGAAGCAAGAAGGCAAAGAGAATAACACAAAGTCAGTAACTGAAGTGAAAGTTGAAATAGAACTTGATCTAAGCAAGTCTAAAATTTCAAATGTAACAAACAAACACCGAAACGGCAACGGCGCCAAATTGATAGTATGAGTTTACTAGTTCTCAATTACCCTAAAGCACTATCATATCATTGCAGTACTTAAGGTGTCAATCCAATCAGGTGTGATGCTATCAATTAAGATGTGATCAGAAGTCCCTAAGTCAAGCCAAGCATAAACAGGTTTTGGTTTTTCTAATAGTCCTAAATGATATGCAAAAAACAGAAAATCTAACTTAAATCAACAGGCTGCTCGATCATACTGTCTGTTGCCAGATACTGGGTGTGGTCGAGTATGAAGTGAAAAACAGACAGAAAATGCGACTTTATACTCGATCACACTGTTTGTTTCCAGACACTAGGTGTGGTCAAGTTTGAAGTGAAAACAGACAAATGCAAAATTGATGCAACATGCAAAGCGCAAACAAAGAACATGAATGTAAATAGATAAATCAAATGGAAGAGAAATCCCTAAGGATGGGATAATCGGGTAAAAATTTCTCCTTAACTTATCAGGTGGTTAACATGCTCAATCAAACTATCCCTAGACAACATGCTCAATAACAGATCAATCCGCTTCCGCAATAGAAACTCTCAAGCAAAGCTAGTCATAGAATCAATCATCATTGACGAGAACTAACCAAACAGGCATTAAGAAACAACATGCTAAAGCCAAAATGCACTCTGTAACCAACACCTTGGTACAGAGACACGAATCTCTGGAATTAGTGGTTCAGGCAATTCATCAAACCTATTCTGGGTATGGAAATGCCTGGGCTCAAATTCCAGTTGATCATCATAAAAGAATTAGCATTAAGAACAACTAATCCAGAAGGGATCTAAACAAACAAAGATTAACCATCTGGCCAATTAAGGATTCTAATCTACCCTAACCCATCCTTAAGAACCCTAATCACTACTCAAGAAGAATATTCATGAACACACACCCAGAATTTTCTAAAAACATTATAACTTAAAGATCTCAACAAGATAAACAATTTTGTAGAAGAAATCAAATGCAAAATCTGAATAGATTAAGAGTAATTTGGATTATAAAATTCTAGAAAAATAAATTTTCAGCGGATAAAAGTACCGACCCCTGGATAAAGAGAAAGACGCCTATTTATAATAAGTTTAAGAAACTCTAAAACACAAAATGACAAAAATCAAAGGCGGTCGAGTGCGATCGAGTAAACGCGTCGAGTAAAGGTGGTGCCTTTATGACTCTTGCTCGGCTATGAAGGTAGGATGTGATCGAGCACATGGTCGAGTGATGCATCGAGTGGTTGCTTCTTCCTCTTCTCTTCCTTATGCTCAAATTATCTGGTTAAGTGCGGAATCGAGAAGAGTCTGAAGCATCTGATCGAGTGGCTGTGTGATGTTGTGGTCGAGTGTTGTGTTGAACTCTTCCTCTGCTTTTGCTCGACTAACGTGATCGATTGGCATGTGGACTGCGGTGGACGAGTGGGATGTTGAGCTCTTCCTCGGCTTCTACTCGACCAGCATGAACGAGCATGATGTTGACTCTGCTTTGCTTCCCCCTAATTTGCACACCAACATCTTCAAAGTACCTGAAAACAACTCCAATATGCAACATGTATGCAAAACTAACCTAAGTATGCAAAGTATGCAACAACGATGAAGAATGATATGAAACAATGATGAAATAATGCTAAAATGATGACAAATGAATGCTCAAAACAAGTAAATTATAGATATATCAGCAGAGAAACATTACTTTAGCTTTTGGGATCCGGTTGCGGTTCTAATTCTTATACTCAATCATACACAATAGATCTAGTCATATTTGACTCCAAACACGCTAACCAACCTTCTTATTGCTTCTAAATCTTTGTCGGTGTGGCCCAAGTCCTATGAGTTTTCATTTTTGGAGCTTCTAAACGGAGAAACACTACTTTAGCTTACCGGATCCGATTGCGGTTCTACTTCTTATACACAATCATACACAAGTGATCTTGGTATGTTTGACTACAAAATTGTTAATGAAGCTTCTTATTTCTTCTCAAAGCTCTGAGGGTGTGGCCGAAGTCCTATGAGTTTTTGTTTTTGGAGCTTCTAAACAGAGAAACACTACTTTAGCTTTCGGGATCTGGTTGCGGTTCTAGTTTTTATACTCAATCATAGAAAAGAGATCTAGTCATATTTTACTCCAAAAATGCTAACCAAGTTTCTTATTGTTTCTCAAAGCTTTGTGGGTGTGGCCGAAGTCCTGTGAGCTTCTAAACTGAGAAACACTACTTTAGCTTCGTGATCCGGTTTCTGTTCTAGTTCTTATACTCAATCATACACAAGTGATCTAGTCATATTTGATTCCAAAACCGCTAAACAAGCTTCTTATTTCTTCTCAAAACTTTGTGGATGTATCTGAAGTCCTATGAATTATTGTTTTTGGCTTAACGCAGAAACACTAGTTTAGCTTTCTTGATCCAATTGCAGTTCTAGTTTTCATACACAAGAGATCTAGTCATATTTGTCTCCAAAAATGCTAAACAAGATTGTGATTGCTCCCCAAAAGGTTTGTGGGTGTGGCTAAAGTCCTATGAGTTTTCATGTTTAGAGCTACAAAACAGAGAAACACTAGTTTAGTTTTCCGGATCCAGTTGCGGTTTTAGTTCTTATACTCAATCATACAGAAGAGATCTAGCCTTATTTGACTCCAAAAACACTAACCAAGCTTCTTATTGCTTTGTGGGTGTGGCCCAAGTCCTATGAGTTTTTGTTTTTGGAGCTTCTAAACGAAGAAACAATACTTTAGCTCTCGGAATTCGGTTGCAGTTCTAGTTTTTATACCCAATCATACACACGAGATCTAGGTATATTTGACTTCGAAAACATTAACCAATCTTCTCATTGCTTCTTAAAGCTTTGTGGGTGTGGCCAAATTCCTATGAATTTTCGTTTTTAAATCTTCAAAACGGAGAAACACTACATTAGTTTTCGGGATCCGGTTCCGGTTCTATTTCTTATACTGAATCATAAACAAGTGATCTAGTCATATTTGACTCCAAAAAAAGCTAACCAAGCTTCTAAGTGCTTCTCAAAGCTTTGTGAGTGTGGTCGAAGTCCTATGAGTTTTTGTTTTTGGAGCTTCTAGATGGAGAAACAATACTTTAACTTCTGGGATTATAGACATATCAACAGAGAAACACTACTTTAGCTTTTGGGATCCGGATGCGGTTCTAGTTCTCATACTCAATCATACACAATAGATCTAGTCATATTTGTCTCCAAAAACGCTAAACAACCTTCTTGTTGCTTTTCAAAGCTTTGTGGATATGGCCCAAGCCTATGAGTTTTTGTTTTTGGAGCTTCTAAACGGAAAAACACGACTTTAGCTATCGGGATCTAGTTGTAGTTCTAGTTCATATACCCAATCATACACAAGAGATCTAGGTATATTTGACTCCAAAAACGCTAACCTAGCTTCTTATTTATTCTCAAAGCTTTTTGGTAGTGGCCAAAGTCCTATGAGTTTTTGTTTTTAAATCTTTTGAACCGAGAAACACTACATTAGCTTTCGGGATCCGGTTGCGGTTCTAGTTCTTATACTGAATCATAAACAAGTGATCTAGTCATATTTGACTCCAAAAAAGCTAACCAAGCTTCTCATTTCTTCTCAAAGCTTTGTGGGTGTGGTCGAAATCCTATTAGTTTTTGTTTTTGGAGCTTCTACGGAGAAACAATACTTTAGCTTTCGGGATCCGAATGCGGTTCTAATTCTTATACCTAAACATACACATGAGATCTAGGTATATTTGATTCCATAAATGCTAACCAAGCTTCTTATTGCTTCTTAAAGCTTTGCGGGTGTGGCCGAAGTCCTATGAGTTTTTGTTTTTGGAGCTTCTAAACGGAAAAACAATACTTTAGCTTTCGGGATCTGATTACGGTTTTAATTCTTATTCCTAATCATACACACAAGATGTAGGTATATTTGACTCCAAAAATGCTAACTTAGCTTCTTATTGCTTCTCAAAGCTTTGTGGGTGGGGCCAAAGTCATATGAGTTTTTGGTTTTGGAGCTTTTATATGGAGAACCACTACTTTAGCTTTCGGGGTCCGGTTGCGATTCTAGTTCAAATACCCAATCATACACACGAGATGTAGGTATATGTGACTCCAAAAATGCTAACCAAGCTTCTTATTGCTTCTCTAAGCTTTGTGGGTGTGGCCGAAGTCCTATGAGTTTTCGTTTTGGAGCTTTTAAAAGGAGAAACACTACTTTAACTTTCGGGATCCTGGTGCGTGTGGATGTAGGATTCACACTCAATTATCTTTAAGTATTTCAGTGGAGAAAAACTCTTAAAATCAACAAATGAATATGGGAATTCGGAAGGGAAATTAACCAAGAAGAAAAAATAAAGAAATTTGATAAGAACGAAATACGTAAAGCCTTGCGAAATAGTAAAGAGGGAAAGTATGTTGTATTGCTTAATCGTAGTGTGTAAAAGTCTGTCCCCCAAACACATGCGTTTGAGGTTGTTTTTATAGAGAAAACATGATTAATGCGGTCATTTACTGCTCATAATCATATTGAATCCGCATTAATCATGTAAGTTACAATTTGACCGAAACGGCTTGAATTTGAACTATCTTGGGCTTCACATGGGTTTTTCGAACTCTTTCTTGCTGACTCCGAACTCCCCCGCGTTTTGACGCTACTACGCAGCTTCGAACAATACTCTCCTCGCTCGCTTCGGCCTTTCTCTATGCGAACTATGTATCGAATAAGTGCGAACTCCATACTGGCAAAGATCGAACTCTCCTAGTGGACTGAATCGAACTCCCGACCGGTCAAGTTCAATACTTATAATAAATATCTTGAATTCCGAGAGGATTATTATGTAATAATGACGTGGACAGATCTAAGTGGATCCTACCGAAAATGTGTGGTATACGACCCCAACATTTAGCCCCCCAAGTCTTGCGAGCTGAGTGCTCGGCTTGGAAGACTTAAGTAAATAGTAATTAATGAATCGAGATCTTTGACATTCTGGAATTTCTCCATGTTTTACGCTGTTACGCCGATCTCGAAAAATCAAATGATTTGATTTCCCTGACAACCGTCATCATTAATTTTCTTAATTTTATATTAATACTGCGGGGAAAACTGTCCCACTTCCCAATATTTTCGAGGCGGTCTTCCATCATACTTTAGGGTTCCAAGAGGTAATATTACTTTTCCATCTTATCTTCTTTACCTAGAAAACTTTCACTCTTATTACACAGATTATTGTTTCCTTTCGGTAAAACCCCTTCGTAAAATGTCGAACTTCCCTTCTGAAATTCGCAAATATGAGGTTGAAGATCTCGAAGCTTTCATGTGTGGGGTCGGATCCCACACATTTTCGGTAGGATCCACTTGGATCTGTCCACGTCATTATTGCACAATAATCCACTCAGATTTCTAGATACTTTATTGGACTTAACCAGTTGGGAGTTCGATTCAGTTACCAAAGGAGTTCGATCTTTACCAGTACGGAGTTCGCTCTTATTCAGCATACAGTTCGCATAGAGAAAGACCGAAGCGAGGAGAATATTGTTCGAGGCTCGCGGTAGCATCAAAGCACGGGAGTTCGGAGTCAGCAAGAAAGAGTTCGGAAGGCCCACGCGAAGCCCAAGACAAGTTCAAATTCAAGCCGTTTCGGTCAAAATGTAACTTATGTGATTAATGCGGATCAATATGATTACGAGTAGTAAATAGCCGCATTAATCATGTTTTCTCTATAAAAACAACCTCAAACGCATGTGTTTGGGGAGAGACAACTTTTTACCTCTTACTATCAAGCAATACAACAACTTTTTCTTTACAATTTCGCAAGGCTTTTTACTATTTTTCTTATCAAATTCTTTCGCTTTATTTGTTTTCTTGGTTTTCTTTCCTTTCGAATCCTTATTTCATTTGTTTTAGAGTTTTTCTCCACAAAAATACTTAAAGACAATCGAGTGTGAATCCTACATCCACATTTTGGCGCCGCCTGTGGGGAGTTACCGCAAAACTCTTTAATCTCAAAATCTCTCTTTTCAAACCAAGAAACTATGGCTGATCAGCAAGCTTTGAGCAATGCAATTGCCTTGCTTACTCAGTCAACCACCGATCTGACCAATCAGATGGGTACACTCGCTAGTGCCAACACCACTTTTGGTGAAAGGTTAAACTCAATCGAGCAAACTTTACGAGTGTTCAAACCACCAACAAATTTGTCAAACGCGCAGAACGTTGTTTCAAGCCGTTTAGATAATTTGTCCTCAGCGCGAACACACGTATCAGCGCAGGCTATTCCAGACTCCCACACAAAACAGACCGGGAGCACTCAAACTCCTCCTACAGGCCGTCCTGCTAGTACTAGCAATCAGACAACCGTAGGAGATGGGTCCAACCAACCGGGGATGAAAATCCCCAAAATCAGGGAAATCCTGCTATTGACGAAGGACTCCTTATGGAAGAACCTGATGTCATCCTTTCAGATGATTTCGTCAAAGTTCGTCAAGAGCTTGATGAATGAAGTCGAAGTTTCATCAGGCGACCAGTTCGGCACCTGAGATCGATCGAGTAATCGAAGAAACTCGACGAACACCCTTCACTTCGAGAATCTCGAACCTTCGGATCAAAGATTCTCGAAAGGTCAAATTACCAACTTACGATGGTAAAGGTGATCCTAAAAATCACCTCGCTGCTTTTCAGATCGCTGCTGGCAGAATTGATCTAGAACCAGACGAGGAAGATGCCGGATATTGCAAACTATTCTCCGAGAATCTATCCGGATCGGCTTTATTATGGTTCACTCAGTTGGAGCCTGAATCTATTGATAGTTTTAAGGAATTGTCCTCCGCATTCCTAAAACAGTATTCCATGTTCATGGAAAAGGCAACCTCTGATGCAGATCTTGGAATTTAACCCAAGGTCAGAACGAACCACTTCGCAAATATATCGCTAAATTCAAAGAAGTGATAGCCAAAATTCCTGGGGTATCGCACGCTGCTGCCCTTTCTGCTTTAAGGAACGGACTCTGGCATGAATCCCGATTTCGGGAAGAAATCATCGTCAATCGTCCGAGCACATCCAAGATGCTTTATTCAGAGCTACTAATTGGATGGAGGCAGAAGAAGAAAAGCTTAGCCTCGCTAAAAAGCATCGGCCAGCAAAATTGGTCGTTGGAAATCCAACTAAAAAGTTCGAACCAAAAGATCAAAAACGGTTCGGAGTTAATCCTGCTACTAATGCCGTAGGAAAACCCTCCCAAACAAAGGAAGATACAATTCTCCTAATACTTGGGTTAGAGATGAGAGTGCCTATTGCGATATTCATAGAGTAAATGGGCATTCCACCAAAGATTGCAGCGTACTCAAAAAGCACCTCACCGAACTGTGGGCGGCTGGAGAGCTCGCTAATTTCAATATCGAGGAGTTTGTGGAATCTTATCATAAAGAAAAAGAAGATTCCGAAGCGTCCAATCCTCCTGAAAAGAAACATAAGCCCAATGGGCCCGGAACTCCGAACACTCCTAAGAAAAGGATCGATGTTATAATGGGAGGATCCAAATTATGCCGAGATTCGATCAGATCAATCAAAAGGCACAAGAAATCAGCAGCAATTCAAACCGCTGTGGGTTTCCAGTCAAATGAACAAACACCTTCTATCTCTTTCGATAATTCGGACACTCAAGGATTAACAGGACCTCATGACGATGCTCTTGTGATAACTTTAGATGTTGCGAACTTCGAAGTAACTAGGTGTCTAATTGATACTGGAAGCTCGGTAGATCTCATATTTCTAAGCACTTTGCAAAGAATGGGAATCAGTAAAGCTGACATTATCGGTCCACCGGCACCATTAGTAGCTTTCACAGTGACACATCTATGTCCTTGGGAACATAAAACTACCAGTGCTCGCCGCAGGGGTTCCAAATTGTAGAATTCATTGTTTTCGACCGACCGGCCGCTTACAACATAATTCTCGGAACTCCGTGGATTTACCAAATGAAGGCTATACCTTCAACTTATCACCAATGTGAAATTTCCACTCCTGCAGGAATCGGAACCATTCGAGGAGATCAGGAAACATCGCGTCTTGCTACCTCATGGGACATCGTTTAAAGCTCAAATAGCAATTAATGATAAACACGAAGCAGAGAGCACCTCGCGTTACCCAAGTGGTCTTAGTTCGAATGAAGTTACCACAGAAATTGAAATTGATTCCGAATTTCCAGATCGAAAAGTAAAAATCGGTACTACTTTGATTCAGAAATCAAAGATCAATTGGTAACTTTCTAAAAGAAAATACATACTTTTGCCTGGTCGGCAAAAGATATGCCGGAATCGACAAAAGTATCATTACCCATGATTTAAACGTCGATCCCAGTTTTAAACCAATAAAGCAAAAAGAAGAAAACTTGGTCCTGACCGAGCTCAAGCGGTCAATGACGAAGTTGATAAGCTTTTGAAAATTGGTTCCATCAGAGAAGTAAATACCCGGACTGGTTAGCAAACCCCGTGGTAGTCAAAAAGAAAAATGGAAAGTGGAGAGTATGTGTCGATTTCACTGACAAAAAGCATGTCCAAAAGCTTCCTCTCCCTCATATCGATCGGCGTCGAATCCGACGCGGAAACGAACTCTTAACATTTATGGATGCATTCTCTGGATATAATCAAATCATGATGATCCCGAAGATGAAGAGAAAACATCCTTCATAACAGATAGAGGAATCTACTGTTATAAAGTTATGCCATTCGGTTTTAAAAAATGTCGGGGCAACATTCCAACGTTTAGTTAACAAATGTTTGCAGAGCATTTGGGCAAACGATGGAAGTTTTATATAGATGATATGCTCGTGAAATCCCTTAAGAAATCCGAGCACATCACACATCTCGTGCAGTGTTTTAAAATTCTGAACGAGTTCGGAATGAAATTAAATCCAGCTAATGTTCCTTTGGCGTGCCTTCCGGAGAATTCCTGGGGTACATAGTCACGGAAGAGGAATAGAAGCAAATCCTAATCAGATTAACGCTTTCCTTATATGCCTTCACCAAGAAACATTAAGGAGGTCCAACGATTGACAGGCAGAATTGCTGCATTAAATCGTTTCATATCAAAATCTACTGATAAATGTCTCCCTTTTTATCAAATTCTGAAAGGGAACAAAAAATTTCGGTGGGATGATCAATGCGAAGCAGCATTTGGTCAACTCAAAACTTATCTGACAACACCGCCGATTCTCTCAAAACCTGAATTAGATGAGAAACTTTATCTACATTTCAGTTTCTAACCATTCCGTAAGTGGGGTTTTAGTTCGAGAGGACCGAGGTGAGCAAAAGCCGATTTTCTACATAAGTAAATCTCTAACTAGTCCAGAAACGAGATATACCATGATGGAGAAATTAGCTTTAGCAGTGGTCGTATCCGCTAGGAAGCTCAGGCCTTATTTCCAATCTCATCCTATAGAAGTACTAACTTCCCATCCGCTTCGCTCAATTCTTCACGGGCCAAGTCAGTCCGGTAGATTGGCGAAATGGGCTATCGAAATCAGTGAGTACGATATAGAATACAAAAGCAGAACTAGCGCAAAAGCACAAGTTCTGGCTGAATTTCTAACCGAACTGCCACTAGATGATGGAATCCCTATTGAGACAGACTCTACATGGAAATTACATGTAGATGGTACTTCTTCTAAACAAAGATCCGAAATCGGCATTAGGCTCGAAACTCCAACAAAGGAAATAATCGAGCAATCATTTCGATTAATGTTTCCAGCTTCAAACAATGAAGAGAATACGAAGCTCTTTTAGCGGGACTTCGGCTTGCTCTTGCAATTGGAGCAGAAATAATAATAGCTTATTGCGATTCTCAGCTAGTTGTAAACCAGTTCGCTGGAGATTACGAAGCTAAGGCTCCTCGAATGGAAGCTTATCTTTCGGCTGTAAAAAATTAGCCGGAAAATTCAAAGAATTCGAATTAGTTCGAATACCTAGAGGAGAAAACACTTCTGCAGACGCTTTAGCTGCCCTAGCTTCTACCTCAGACCCTGAACTCAAACGAGTTATCCCAGTTGAATGTATTTCTTTGCGAAGTATTTCGGTTGAAGAAACAGAAAACGATAACACTTTGGAGGCCGAATACATCGAAACTCCAAAACCAAGTTCCGGAAATGAAAATAGTTCACTTGTCATCACAGATCACGAATAAAGTCTCAAGATGACGAACTTACTCCACCATTGGAACTTCCAAAAAGAAAGTCAAGAAGAAAATTAAAGGATCCAGAGGTTCCCATTAAAGAACCGTCTCGAACCGAACAGTCACTTCCAGGTGATGTAGAGGTTCAGGAGACAATCGAAGATCCTGATATTCCTTCCGAACCCGAACCAAGGAAGTTTATACTCAAGGATAATACTTCGCTAATGATTGGGGGGCTGACTGGAGGGTACCCATCAAAAATTTCATTCTTAATGGAGAACTACCATCGAACAAATGGCAAGCTCGCAAATTAAAAATCATCAGCGCTAAGTATTGTATAATTAAAGAGTCATTGTACAAGCGAGGCGTCAGTGATCCTTATTTATGTTATTCGGACCCGAAGTTGAAATAGTGACAAGCGAGGTCCACGAAGGGCTTTGTGGTAGTCATTCTTCGGGACGAGCAATGGCTTTCAAAATCAAGCGGTTAGGATATTTCTGGCCAACTATGATTTCAGACTGCATCGATTACGCCAAACGGTGTAAAAAATGTCAGATGCACGCTCCTTATTCACCAGCCATCTGAAATTCTATCATCTATATCCGCTCATACCCTTTCATGAGGTGGTCAATGGATATATCGGTCCGATGCATCGTTCAACACGAGGCGTCCACTTATTAGTTCTAACGGACTATTTTTCCAAATGGATTGAAGCTGAAGCTTATATAAGCATACAGATTCCGTAGTAAAGACATTCTTTTGGAAACACATTATTTGTCGCTATGGAGTTCCTACGAAATAGTAACGGACAATGGTCCTCAATTCATTTAAATGATTTTGAAGATTTTTGTTCCGCTTGGGGAATAAAACTTAGCTACTCAACGCCGAGGTATCCTCAAGGAAATGGACAAGCGGAAGCTCCAAAAAACCATTCTCAGCAATCTTAAAAAACGCTTGAGTGCTCGAAAAGGTGGATGGTATGACGAGCTGCAACCTGTGTTGTGGGCTTATCGAACAACCCCGAGGCGAGCAACGGGTGAAACTCCATTCTCATTAGTTTATGGGATGGAAGCCGTAGTCCCAGCCGAGCTGAATGTTCCAGGTTTGCGCCGGAGCGAAGCTCCACTTAACGAGGAATCGAATTCTAAATTATTAGAAGATGTTCTCGATACAATCGATGAAAGGCGAGACCAATCCCTATTCGACTTCAGAATTATCAACAGTTGACCGCTCGATACTATAACTCAAAGTTGAAAAACAGACCTTTAAATGTAGGAGACTTTGTTTTAAGGCGAGTGTTCGATAACACAAAAGAAGAAGGAGCTGGAAAACTCGGTATTAACTGGGAAGGCCCTTATCAAATCACTGAAAAAATCCGAAACGGTGTATACCGTTTACAAGACCTTGACGGAAACCCCGTTCAAAGGCCTTGGAACATAATCAACTTGAAAAAGTTCTATTGCTAAAGCAAACACATTCGAACTACGATTTGGCTTGATCCTATTTTGGGTACGTAGGCAGCTCGCTAAACACGAGTCCAGCTATAATATAAAAATAAAAATATTATTTCAAATCATGGAATCTTTTTTATCCTTGGGCTTGAATATAGAGTACATTGCAAAAATGTATAAATAAATATTTCTAGCTAAACTCAGATTTAGAAGGGTCTTGAATTACGGAATAACTCGCTCCTTGACCTGCGCGATCAACGATGCTCATAATGCAACCTGGCATGTTTCCGTACTCCTGAAGTCCTAGTTCGATCCAATCGGAAGGATGGGCTTCGAGGCAATGAAGCTCGCGAGCAATGTCAAGGCAACGCTTCCCTAGTTCCCTTCTCTTCTTCCTAATCTCCTTTTTCTCGTCCTCGAGCTCGTCATGCCGAGTGATAAGCTGAAGAAAATAAAACGCTACGTTAGCAATAACAAAAAAGTTAAATCACTAGGATGGAAAATACCTTGTTGATAAACTCCTCGGCCTTGACACGATCTTGGGCTGACAATCTCTCGATTAATACGATCGGAACCTGAATGCTGGTTCCCTTCCTCAATATTCGTGACCCTTCCGGTTCGCCAGTTCTTCCCGTTTTTGTAAGCTCGATGTCTGGTGCTCCCGGAAGATCGTCACTTATCAATTTGATGAGTCAGAAGTTTCTCTGAAGAATTTCCTCTTCAACATTTTTGTAGAATTGTTGTTGAAATTCAATGACAGACTACACCCACTTTATAACTGAAAATTTACTCGATTACATTTAAGAGGATTAATTGACGATTTCCCAAATCTGAAATTACGACTTTCATGGAAAATGTAATCAAGTTAATTGCTAATTATATTCCCTAGATTAAACGCATTAAATGAGATTTGAATAAATCGGCAAATTTAAAGCAAAAGGAGGAATATAATTAATGTTGCTGGGTTTCAAGTCCAGTGACATTTTACAAACATAAAAGGAAAGTGTTCGATAAAAGTCTTCGCCCGATAATGACTCCAGCGAGGTGGAAGATCCCGAACAGCTTTCCGAGGATATCCCTCGTCAGAAGATAAATCAAAAGGGCCGGAGAAGTCATCACAATTTTCATCTCCGGTTCCTCTTTTTCTTCAGTTCTTAACATCGGAAGTCTCCGAAACTCGGAACATGAAAAAAGAGGACCCATCGCTGGTCGCCAAGGATAAACGATGAAATTTATCCAGCATGCGGAGGAATCTTCGGAGGACAAGTAGGCATTATGGCCACGATGTCTAGACCATTCCTCTCCCATTCGTGCGGTTCAGATTCCAGGCGAAGGATCTCTCTTTCCATCCTCTTTATGCGCTCATCAAGAGCACGACGCCTCCTTCCGATTCTTTGTCTCTTATCACATAAAGCTTTGTGTCTCCCGACGATCTGTTTGAACAAACATTTTGTCAAATGACCAAAAGAAAGGAAGTTATAGTTTTCTGAGAAGACTAAGAGTTAGAAAAGGAACCTTTTCCAGGAAGTCATAACATTTGACCCTTTCCTTCCCTGTTCGGAAATGAAAAAACGTTGGGTGAATAACTCCCTTTGGAGAGAATCCGTCTTCGGACTCAAACAATGGGTTCCCACTTGAAGTTGTTATTCTTGAGCTTGATCTGAAAGAAGACAGCCATTTTTCAAGTTTTTTCTTATAATGAACTATGGTGATCCTTCGGAATTCCTTTTAAAGGAGAAAGAGGTCAGATTTCTAAAAATAATTTATATTGCGGGCCTGTTAGAGCAGGCTTCAGATCCAATTAAAACGCGGCCCAGCGATTCCGAAGCCATCATGGGCAACGATCGAAACCATTGCCTGGTCATATTTATGACAAAATTCTCATGAATTATAAATCTTATCCCTCGATAAAAAAAAAAACTTGCCGAGCTCCATCCTCGCCTTCGAGAGACCGAGGAAAAATACTTATTAAGATTTTTTCTTTAAAAAAGGCAAGTGAGCCTGATCAGCTCATCTCTCACAATTCATAAAACCTCTTTGGCGGGCTAGGACTTGCAAACCTAGAATCATGTCCAAACGTTTTGTTTTAAAAAAAAAAAATCATCATATGCCAGAGCATGTACATGGTTGTGTTCAGTCACACTAATTGAACAAAATATTTCCGTCAAACGGAATAGTCCTCATGGACTCAACAAAACAATTTTTAAAAAAAAAAAAGAGCGTTCCTACACCTCTGGAGAACCTTCGATGGCCGAGAACCTTCGCCAACCTCAAATTGGGAGGGGGTCTCCAAATACCAAAGGAATGGTCCCAAATCAAGAGAAGGGCGGGAAGCCGAAGATAACTCGGATTCAACTGTAGCGAGCTCAGCAGAAACTTCCCTCCTCTCTCCTCTAGCGAAATTCTTCCACTCTCTATTCCCCCAATCAGATCTAGATTACTCTTCAGCTCGGCTCGATCGGACTGAAGCTTAGTCCAGACTTCCTCGTCTTTGCGAACTTCATGATAGACTGAATGAGTTGCCTACCAAAGCCCCTCATCTCTTCTCGAGCGTTATGTTCGGCTTCAGCAATATCGCGAGCTCTGTTCCTAATTAAAAGCTCGGTCTTTTGATTCGTTTCTTCGAGCAAGCTGTAGTCTCTTCTAGCTCGGATTCTAAGCGAAGAGCATCAGACCTCGCAGAATCTCTTTTCAGCGTCCGCAATTCTGATGCGTTGCTCATAGCTGCTAGAGTTTCTTCATATCTCAAAGGATGATCAAGGGCTCTTGCTTGCTCAGATCGCTCAGACTGATTGGCTAGTCTAAGTTCATCAACCTCCTTTTTA
The DNA here is from genome assembly GCA_905216605.1 of Arabidopsis arenosa. Lineage (NCBI taxonomy): Eukaryota > Viridiplantae > Streptophyta > Magnoliopsida > Brassicales > Brassicaceae > Arabidopsis > Arabidopsis arenosa. Next base: position 13,493,015 of record LR999453.1, on the reverse strand, counting down.
GCCTTTGCTACTTCTCTCATCGCTTGGTGAAGAAGGTTCTCATAATGGAAGATCATTCCATTAGTCTCCATAAACGCCTTCGGAGTAAAAAAAAAAACCGTGTCATTAAGGCAAAAAGTTTTTTCTTTTACTTAAAGAAAAGGGATTGACAAAATCAAAATCCGAAATTTTTTGAACCTGGGATAGGTAACAGGCTCGACTGACGAACATCTGGCGGATTTCCGGCCTCCAAACCGAAAAAGGAGGAAGGGACGCCCCTTCCCTGGTTGAAAACCTCGGAAGATGTCTCCAATCTCTTCTCCATCTGCAAAACAGAGGAGAATAGTAGGTTGATAAATAGCCGCAATCTGTAACAAATCTTGCTAAGGCTTGCTTTCTAAAAAAAAAAAACTTACCAGAATCGAAGCGGTTTAAAGGGCTTTGAGTCCTAACACTCAGTCCTTGGGACAAGGAAGTCTCAGGTCTCGGGCTCATCGATTTCTTCTGGAATTGCCTATCTCCGAAAAAGGGAGCTCAGAGTCTCAAGGTTCAACAGAGGGGAAAACAGAATGCAGAAAGCTAGGGGCTCGTGGCGGAGAACTTAATCTAACTGTTTTGAGTCTCTCGTTTGATAAAGTATCAGAGTCTGGAGCCTTCCTCTTTGTGCAAAGAGGAGTTTCTTCTCTCTCCCTCTCTTGTGCGGAAGAGCAAATGGCGGTGGCGACTGGGGGGTCGTTAGGGATATCGGCTCCATAAGAATCCACCGCACTTGACAAGCTGCTTCTAAGGAACCGTCATCAACTAAGAGGGTCTTCCGTGGAAGCTACCAACCTTGGAGATTGCAGCTATCCGCTTCTTTTTTCCAAATTCAGGCTCGAAACATCTTTCTCTTCAGGAGGAGGTCAAGAGGGTGAATGCGTTACCAAATAGGACTTTACCATCCTTATTAGCGAGCCCCGCTTTATGAATGCGTTAAGGGTGAAAGAATTCCAATTCATGTCACCCTCGGAAACGATTCGGAAGAAAGATAAGAAGTCAACAGTTGGACGGGGGATAGTTTGGTTCCCTGAAATAAAACGTTGAGTTAAGAATTCCGTTTCTTTCACACAATGTAGTAGAAAGATAATAAAGAATGATTCTAACCAAGTTTGGGCGACCAATTTGGGAGAAGAAAACCGGAAAGCCCTTGAACGGAATGAGGATTAACTCGGAAAAAGAACCAGTATTTCCTCCAAGGCCCATCATTTAGGGGCATTCCGTCGATGAGGTTACGGTCCAAAATAGGATTCATGAAAAAAAACACCCGCTGCCGCAGAATCACGGGCTCGAAATAGCCCTAAGAGTTCGCTGGTGGTGAGAGAAAACCCTGCCTCCGCCGAGACAGTCAGGGTGCTCAGGACGTACCTAAGGAAGTTGGGAGCCATTTGGGGAAAAGCGATCCCTAGATGTAGGAGATACAAAATGAGAACTTCCGGGATATGAAAAATAAAACCACAACCCTTGAAATAGACTTCGTACGCGCAATAGTAACCCTCTCGCACCATTTCTGGAGACTCATTTGGTCCAGGAAGAGAGAATTCTATTTCCTGGGGAATGTTACAAAGGCGACGAAGGGCGCCAAGGGAAGCATGGGTCGATTGGGACCTGGAATGCGGACCAAATTTATCTCCCGCTTGGGTAAAAACTTCGTCCCCTCTGGGAACAGGGATTCCTTGACTATCGTCTTCGTTGTCTAAAACGTAGACGGCTGGGGAAGACATTTTTTACTAAGGGGTTTTTCTTTCTCCGGTTTGGTAAAAGCTTTCAGGGGTGAATGTACGCTGTAAAAGCCGTCGTTCCATTTAACCCTATTTAGTGAAAACCGCCTCGAGAGTATTGGGAAGTGGGACAGTTTTCCCCGTGGTATTAATATAAATTAAGAAATAATGATGACGGTTGTCAGGGAAATCAAATCATCTGATTATCCGAGATCGGCGTAACAGCGTAAAACATGGAGAAATTCCAGAATGTTAAGATCTCGAGTCATTAATTGCTGTTTACTTAAGTCTTCAAAGCCGAGTACTCAGCTCGCAGACTTGGGGGGCTAAATGTTGGGGTCGGATCCAACACATTTTCGGTAGGATCCACTGGATCTGTCCACGTCATTATGCACAATAATCCTCTCAGATTTCTAGATACTTTATTGGACTTAACCAGTTGGGAGTTCGATTCAGTGTACCAAGGAGTTCGATCTTACCAGTACGGAGTTCGCTCTTATTCAGCATACAGTTCGCATAGAGAAAGACCGAAGCAAGGAGAATATTGTTCGAGGCTCGCGGTAGCATCAAAGCACGGGAGTTCGGAGTCAGAAGAAAGAGTTCGGAAGGCCCACGCGAAGCCCAAGACAAGGTTCAAATTCAAGCCGTTTCGGTCAAAATGTAACTTATGTTATGTGATTAATGCGGATCAATATGATTACGAGTAGTAAATAGCCGCATTAATCATGTTTTCTCTATAAAAACAACCCCAAACGCATGTGTTTGGGGAGAGAACAACTTTTTACCTCTTACTATCAAGCAATACAACATACTTTTTCTTTTACAATTTCGCAAGGCTTTTTACTATTTTATTCTTATCAAATTCTTTCGCTTTATTTAGTTTCTTGGTTGCTTTCCTTTCGAATCCTTATTTTCATTTGTTGATTTTAGAGTTTTTCTCCACAAAAATACTTAAAGACAATCGAGTGTGAATCCTACATCCACATCATGGGTGAGGAAACCGAACTTTATACCCAAACTGGAGATGGGTTTGACCTCACCCTCAGAGTCAATCGACCGTTGATTCTCTTAACAATCTTCGCCGCTTATGCCACATTCCCCCGAAGTGGAGATGGTGGTACGGAGCCCTACGAGTCTCCGGAGTCGGGCGAGAGGGTTATTGCTGCGCCTATGAAATTTATTTCAAAGGATGCGGCTTGTTCTTTCCCCTTCCCGAGATACTTCTTGTTTACCTCAACCATCTGGGAATCGCCTTCTCTCAGATGTCGCCCAACATGCTCCGGTATCTTATGTGTACCTTCATTGTTGCGGCGGAGGCGGGTTATTCGCTGGGACTTAGCGAGCTCTTGGAATTCTTCCAGGCCCGAGAATCCCGAATTTCTGGGTATTATGCCCTTTATCCGATCGCAGACCGGAATCTTATTTTACGGCCTGCCTTTAAAAGACAACGCCTGGAGGAAGTTTTGGTTCTTCTTCCGCATAAATAGTTTTTCTGTTCAGAGTTCTTCTGAACTCCTTCAAATTCACTGGTCATCAAATTTGGGTAGAAACTAGGACTTAACTGAATAAGTTTCCTATGCTATTCGAACTGCGTTAATATTTTCTCGTTTTTTCCGCAGGTCCCCAAATTCGGCCAGTTCCCTCCGTTGATTTTCTAAACTTTTACAAGGCCGTCTTGGAGAGGCCAGTTAATTGGAATTCTTTTACTTTGGGGAGAATTCACGGTGCCGGACATTCTGTTAGAATGGGCCTTACTCACCCCATCGACCCTCCTCCTGCTGAGATTGATCTCTCGAGTTTGAATGCCGAGATAGTGTGGATGTGGATTCACACTCAATTGTCTTTAAGTATTTCAGTGGAGAAAAACTCTTAAATCAACGAATGAATATGAGAATTCGAAAGGGAAATTAACCAAGAAAAGAATAAAGTAAAGAAATTTGATAGAACGAAATATGCAAAGCCTTGCGAAATTGTAAGAGAAAAAAGTATGTTGTATTGCTTAGTAGTAGTGAGTAAAAAGATGTCCCCCTCCTCAAACACATGCGTTTGAGGTTGTTTTTATAGTGAAAATATGATTAATGCGGCTATTTACTACTCGTAATCATATTGATCCGCATTAATAATATAAGTTACATTTTGACCGAAACGGCTTGAACTTGAACTGTCTAGGGCTTCACATGGGCCTTCCGAACTCTTTCTTGCTGACTCCGAACTCCCGTGCTTTGATGCTACTGCGAGCCTCGAACAATATTCTCCTCGCGTCGGCCTTTCTCTATGCGAACTGAATGTTGAATAAGAGCGAACTCCATGCTGGTAAAGATCGAACTCTTTTAGTGAACTGAACTCGAACTCCCAACTGGTCATGTTCAATAAAATATCTTGAACTCCGAGAGGATTACTATGTAATAATGACGTGGACAGATCCAAGTGGATCCTACCGAAAATGTGTGGGATCCGACCCCAACATTTAGCCCCCTAGTCTTGCGAGCTGAGTGCTCGGCTTGGAAGACTTAAGTAAATAGTAATTAATGAATCGAGATCTTTAACATTATGGAATTTCTCCATGTTTTACGCTGTTACGCCGATCTCGGATAATCAAATGATTTGATTTCCCTGACAACCGTCATCATTAATTTCCTAATTTTATATTAATACTGCGGGGGAAAACTGTCCCGCTTCCCAATATTTTTGAGGCGGTTTTCCGCTAAATAGGGTTAAATGGAACGACGGCTTTTACAGCGTACATTCACCCCTAAAAGCTTTTATCAAACCAGAGAAAGAAAAATCCTCTAGTAAAAATGTCTTCCCTAGCCGTTTATCTCTTAGACAACGAGGATGATAGTCAGGGAATCCCTGTTCCCAGAGGGAACGAAATCTTCACCCAAAGTGGAGATAAATTCGGTCCGCATTTTAGGTATCAATCGACCCATGCTTCCCTTGGCGCTCTTCGTCGCCCCTGCAACATTCCTCAGGAAATAGAATTCTCTCTTCCTAAACCCAATGAGTCTCCGGGAATAGTGCGAGAAGGTTACTGATGTGCTTACGAAGTCTATTTCAAAGGTTGCGGTTTATTTTTTCCCATACCGGAAGTTCTCCTTTTGTACCTCCTCCATCTGGGATTGCTTTTCCCCAAATGGCTCTCAACTTTCTCCGATACTTCCTGAGCACCCTGACTGTTTCGGCAGAAGCAGAGTTTTCTCTCACCACTAGCGAACTCTTAGGGCTATTTCGAGCCCGTGAATCCACAGCAGCGGGTATTTTCTCTATGAATCCTATCTTTGACCGTAACCTGATCGACGGAATGCCCTCGCATGATGGGCCTTGGAGGAATACTGGTTCTTTTTCCGAGTCAATCCTCACTCCGTCCAAGGTCTTTCCGGTCTTCTTCTCCCAAATTGGTCGTCTAAACTTGGTTAGAACCAACCTTTATTATTTTTCATTGTATTGTGTGAAAGAAATAGAAATCTTAACTCAACACTTTATTTCAGGGAACCAAACTATTCCCCGTCTAACCGCTGATTTCTTATCTTCTTTTGAATCGTTTCCGAGGGTGAAACAAATTGGAATTCCTTCACCCTTCAACGTATTCATAATGCGGGGCTCGCTATCAAAGATGGTCAAACTCACCCCCTCGATCCTCCTTCTGAAGAGAAAGATGTCTCGAGCCTAAATGCTCGCGATAAAAGAAAAATCCTTGCCGAGACTAAGGTTCTTAAGGATCAATTATCCGAAATTGGGAAAAAGAAGCGGATCGCTGCAATCTCCAGGATTGATAACTTCCACAGGAAGACCCTCTTGGTCGATGACGGTTCTTTAGAAGCAGCTTTGTCAATTGCGGTGGATTCTCACGGAGCTGAGATTCCTAACGACCCTCTAGTTGCTACCGCTATTTGCCCTTCCGCACAAGAGAGAGAGAGAGAGAGAGAAGTAACTTCTTCTCCTTACACAAAGAGGAAGGCTTCAGACTCAGATACTTTATCAAACGAGAAAATCAAAACCGTTAGATTTAGTTCTCCGTTACGAGCTCCTAGCCCTTTGCATTCTGTTTTCCCTTCTCCAGAACCTTTAGACCCTGAGTTCCCTCTTCCGAGTGACAGAGTAATTCCAGAAGAAATCGATGAATTGAGACCGGAGGTTCTTTCGTCTCAAGGATTGAGTGTTAGTACTCAAACCCTTCACCAGCTTCGATTTCTGAAACTGGTAAGTTTTTTTTTTAGTACGCGAGCCTTAGCAAGACTTGTTACAGACAGCAGATATTTTATTAATCTAATATTCTCCTCTGTTTTGTAGGTGGAGAAGAGATTGGAGATATCTTCCGAAGTTTTCAAACCAGGGGAGGGGCATTGTAGTGACCCTCATTAAGGGGTAAATGGCCGTGCGTGAATCATCGACGGAAGCTCAAAAGAAGAACTCAGAAAGAGAAGGAATTCACTAAGGATGGGAAACAAAAGGATTCGGTCGAGCAAAAGTAGGATTCAGACGAGAATATATTAAAGCCGGACGTATCCGTACGTACGCGGACGTATCCAAACGTACAGATGGCCGAGGAAATCATAAGTCCCGAGTCAACTTTGTAAAATCATCGATGTCGATGCAAGTCTCTGCGATGCAAAGTCTTAAAATACATCAAGAAGGAGTTATGTCGAGAAAGCTTCGAGGAAACATCGATCCTTACGACGGACTCGTCGATCCAAACGTATCCAAACGTACCGCAAGGCATTCATCGGTGATCGGGTGATTCCGTACCAAATTTGTCGTGCGTATCCGAGTCTTTGTCGAACGAAATTAAATATTAGGAAGATTGGGAGAAGATGGTACGTGGAATTATTGATTTCGGTCGAGAGATTCGTAAATCGGACGAAACGACCGTACCGCGGGACGAGGGCCGACCGTACCGCGGGACAAACACGGACCGGGTTTGGCTTGCTTGCGGCTCAAGCAACCAAGCTTGGAGCCGAAGCTTAGCCAACTTGGAGCCAAAGTCTGCACTGGCCACCTGTCGCCACCTGTCGTCACGTGTCACCGTCACGTCGTCCGTACCATCTGTCCGCATATGACCGCGGCAGCTGTCCGGACAGACGTCCGTACGCGGCCATGCATGGGCTTCGACCCTTGCCTATAAATAGAGAGTTTTCTCCGCCCATTTTTCATTTGGAGCGAAGGAACTTAAAAGCACGAGAGAAAATCGTTGGTGATCGAGAGAAGTACTTGTGATCGGAAAAATCATCGCCGGTGATCGAGAAACACAGTCCGTGATCGAGGGAATCCGTGTCTGCGACCGTAAAACCCCACCAACTGCCGATTCTTCGTGAGTTGTGGTAGAATTGCGTGTAGTATGCATGAATCCCTAGAGCTAGGCTTTAGATATGATGAATGCATGCATGATAAAGATTGATAGTTGAACTAATGCTAAGTTTACATGATGAACTGAACGAAACTAAGTTTACATGATGAAGTTATCTTACCCATTGTGTGATTACATGCTATACTTGTGTTGTGTGATTACATGCTATACTTGTGCTATGTGATTACATACTATACTTGTATTGTGTGATTACATGCTACACTTGTGCTGAACTACTAAGTGATCGTGATTGATTCTTAGAAACGTTTTGTGCTTGTTAAATGTATTGATGCTTGATGTTATTAATGTCTATCTATGTGGTATTCAGGTTTACCCGATACCTTAAGCATACTTAGACTAGAATACTTCTGTTCCTCCCTGGCGGCATGTCATGTAAGTCTTGATCCCTAGCTGGTCACTTACACAAAATGACATAAGACTCGGTACCTAGGCCGGGTAATGCATGACGATGCATAAGTATGGTATCTCCTGCTGGTACCCTTTGTGGGTTCATCTTGAGAAGAAATGATGTACGAGGAACAGAGTATTGGGCCCATAGGTTCAAGAGTCTAGACTTTCGAATGCATGTATCATTGTTAAACTATATGTTTACTTGATGATAACAATGCTTGCTGCGTGTTCCGTGATCTCTGATTTGTTGTTTACTTGATGAAATAGGTTGATTTGTTAGAGAATTACCTTATGCGTATTAGAGTACTACCCAGCTCACTGAGTAATCTTAGATTACTCATGACTCTACTTGTTTTGCAGGCAACCGTAGCGGGAAAACCTTTAAGGGAAGACGAACACTAGGGAATTGCCGGAAATAGGGTATTTACATTGCTTCTGCAAAACTACTTGTTATTATGTAAATTTTAACAAGGATCCGAATAAAATACGCATTTGGTAACCTTTTGCAAGCGTAAGCTATATACACTAAGTACGAAAGACTTTATCGGAAACAAACCGAGTGATCAATGATATAAGACCTAGTCCCGGTCGCTCAACACTAGGATATCACAAGGGTTGGCAAGCCTGAGTGATGTTCATAGTGGGAAGAGGATCGATAATGGATTGGTTAAGGAACCGGATTTGTCCGGAACCTCTACTGAACCGTTGTCGACCATCTTCAACGTGATGCTTCCGGGTCGCCCGTGGCTTGTCTGGTCATAGAGCGGTCCGGGGGCGTTACAAAGGTGGTATCAGAGCATGGTTAACCGATGCTCATGGGCACTCATGTTTTCAATGTTCTATCGAGTAAATTTTGAGTCGCAGAAAGCAATATTAGATTCCGGTGTGTTCGTCTAATATTACTAAGTGGGGAATAGGTTTACCTTTGTTTGGTGCAGATGTCTTCGGGAAGATCAAGCGGAGCGAGTAATTCAATCAGTCCGTTGCCCGGTCAAGATGAGCCCAACCTTGAGAATTTCTTCCCTCCGAACAGTGTAGAAGATGGGAGTTGTTCTGTTGCGTTTAATAACCAAATAGAAGACGAAGTTTACGAATCTTCCTATACGGATACTTCAATAGAATCTGATCCATCCGAATGTTCCGAGGAAGTTGAGGGTGTGATCGTTAATCAAGACAGCCAGTCAGTGGAGATTGAATGCGATGAAGCGTGCCATGTTCAGTGGATGATCGATGAAGAAGGTCAGATGTATGCGGTACCCTTGGGAGAATATAATGAGGATCAAGTTGAGGATAGTTTGAACAACATGCTATCACAGTTTTACGTGGAACCATCTAATGGAGATGAAGACTTGGGTATTCCGGAGATGGAAACTATCGGAGAATATGGTTTAGGATTGAGTGCTTCGATGACGGCGTTATTTGAAGTACCAATGATCGAAGAAGATGGTGCGTTAGGAGCTGAAAACGAGCATGAAGCTGAGATGGGTAATAATGAAGCGATGGGTGTCGATGAGGCAGCCGAGAACGAAGCCATAATGCTAGAAATGGAGTTAGAACATGCGATCGATCAACTGATCGCGGAGTGTGCACAAGACTTACCTGCGGAGCCTGAACCAATGGAAGAAGGAAACGGTGGTGATGATGGAAATAACTCGTCTTCTGACTCGTTTGAGTCCTTGACACCGGAACCTGCTGATCCAAATCCAAGCCTATTACCATGTACGATGCAGCCGGAAAACATCTTGTGGGAGTTATCTTTACCACATGATGAAGTTATTCCCGAAGTGATGGTGAATATGATGGAGAATCAAGTGCTAGTGCAACAAGATCCTCAAGAAGTAATGGTTTGTTCAAGTGAAGCAGAATTATGTCCGGAGTTGGAGATGTTTAGAGGAAATAAATCAAGTCTTGAAGAATGGCAGGATAGATGGATCCAATGATGCTGGAGCAAGAGCTGAATCACGATTCCTTGATGAATCATCTGAAGATCGATGAAGGACAACCGAAAGATCAAATGGCTGATAATATGGAAGTGGATGGAAAGTCTAAAGGAAAGAGAGTGGCGGAACTTGAAGGCGAGCAAGGAAGGGTTAAAGATCGGAGAATTATTGCTGCGGAGCCGCATCCTCTTGGGATTGGATACGGAGTCATGTCGAAGGTGAAACCACGAATCCGAGCTACAGCAAGGAAGTCAGTTGGAGGAAGAAGAACATCACCGGTAAAGACATCACCTCCGTGCGGAGCATGTAGCCGCACAGATCATCCATCTGGTATGTGCCCTTACGCACATCCTGTTCAGCCTTACATGGTTGAATACGTTAAGTGTTACTGCTGTGGTGGAGTGGGACACGTCTCAATGTACTGTCCGTATACTGCTTCAAATGTTGGTGAGGAATCTTCGAGAGGGGCTGGGCCATCGGCGACCGTGGCAACAGAAGAGAAGTGCTTGAATGAAGGGATGCCGTCGTTCTTGTGGGTAAAGTGTGAGTGTCCCGAGTGTAAGGAAACCTAAGCCGATGGTCTGTCAAGATCATCTAGGAAGAAGTATAGTTTAACTTTTTAGCTAAGTTTTAAATCGGCTAAGTGTTAGCAATTTTGGTGTAAATATGCTAAGGCTAAGGAAATGTGAAATAGTACTTATATGTATTAGGACTGATGGTAATGAATGCATGATAAGTACTAGAACTTGTAATATAATGTGTAATATAAAGTGTAACGTTTTAGTAATGAATGCATCATGAGTACTAGAACTTGCTTGTTGTGTGAATGTTAAGTGTTAGAATTGCTTGTTTGTTGTGTGATCGGCTATTATACAACGTGAACCATCACTTGTATAAAAACCGAATATTTGTGTTTGATAATTGAAAACCCACCGGAGGATCGTCTAGAACAACAAGCCAAGCAAACCACGGAGATCCGACTGTACTAGTACTTAAGGGAAGATAAGAACTCAAGCAACGACGGAGTTAGCAACAGATTTACTAAGTTAATGCTCATAGGGAAACCGGCAAAAACAAGATAGAAAAAGAGATGGGTGACATGAAGGAAGCTGAAGGGAAAAATCGGCGATTGAGTTAGAAGATTAGTTAAGTTGTACGGTGACGAAATACAAGTGACGGAACGATCAGAAGCTAAGTCTACACGCTGGAAGATGAAAGCAAAACAAAACAAGGAAAATTGACAAAGGAAGTATCAAAGACAGGATAATGGAGAAGGACTTAAGAGTTTTGCAGAAGATAAACTTCAGAAGAAACTAAGGAAGGAAGGAGATACTTAGGAGTTAGAATTCGGGGAAGAATTCTTTTAATGGGGGGAGAATGTAGTGACCCTCATTAAGGGGTAAATGGCCGTGCGTGAATCATCGACGGAAGCTCAAAAGAAGAACTCAGAAAGAGAAGGAATTTACTAAGGATGGGAAACAAAAGGATTCGGTCGAGCAAAAGTAGGATTCGGACGAGAATATATTAAAGCCGGACGTACCCGGACGTATCCGTACGTACGCGGACGTATCCAAACGTACAGATGGCCGAGGAAATCATAAGTCCCGAGTCAGCTTTGTAAAATCATCGATGTCGATGCAAGTCTCTGCGATGCAAAGTCTTAAAATACATCAAGAAGGAGTTATGTTCGAGAAAGCTTCGAGGAAACATCGATCCTTACGACGGACTCGTCGATCCAAACGTATCCAAACGTACCGCAAGGCATTCATCGGTGATCGGGTGATTCCGTACCAAATTTGTCGTGCGTATCCGAGTCTTTGTCGAACGAAATTAAATATTAGGAAGATTGGGAGAAGATGGTACGTGGAATTATTGATTTCGGTCGAGAGATTCGTAAATCGGACGAAACGACCGTACCGCGGGACGAGGGCCGACCGTACCGCGGGACAAACACGGACCGGGTTTGGCTTGCTTGCGGCTCAAGCAACCAAGCTTGGAGCCGAAGCTTAGCCAACTTGGAGCCAAAGTCTGCACTGGCCACCTGTCGCCACCTGTCGTCACGTGTCACCGTCACGTCGTCCGTACCATCTGTCCGCATATGACCGCGGCAGCTGTCCGGACAGACGTCCGTACGCGGCCATGCATGGGCTTCGACCCTTGCCTATAAATAGAGAGTTTTCTCCGCCCATTTTTCATTTTGGAGCGAAAGGAACTTAAAAGCACGAGAGAAAATCGTTGGTGATCGAGAGAAGTACTTGTGATCGGAAAAATCATCGCCGGTGATCGAGAAACACAGTCCGTGATCGAGGGAATCCGTGTCTGCGACCGTAAAACCCCACCAACTGCCGATTCTTCGTGAGTTGTGGTAGAATTGCGTGTAGTATGCATGAATCCCTAGAGCTAGGCTTTAGATATGATGAATGCATGCATGATAAAGATAGATAGTTGAACTAATGCTAAGTTTACATGATGAACTGAACGAAACTAAGTTTACATGATGAAGTTATCTTACCCATTGTGTGATTACATGCTATACTTGTGTTGTGTGATTACATGCTATACTTATGCTATGTGATTACATACTATACTTGTATTGTGTGATTACATGCTACACTTGTGCTGAACTACTAAGTGATCGTGATTGATTCTTAGAAACGTTTTGTGCTTGTTAAATGTATTGATGCTTGATGTTATTAATGTCTATCTATGTGGTATTCAGGTTTACCCGATACCTTAAGCATACTTAGACTAGAATACTTCTGTTCCTCCCTGGCGGCATGTCATGTAAGTCTTGATCCCTAGCTGGTCACTTACACAAAATGACATAAGACTCGGTACCTAGGCCGGGTAATGCATGACGATGCATAAGTATGGTATCTCCTGCTGGTACCCTTTGTGGGTTCATCTTGAGAAGAAATGATGTACGAGGAACAGAGTATTGGGCCCATAGGTTCAAGAGTCTAGACTTTCGAATGCATGAATCATTGTTAAACTATATGTTTACTTGATGATAACAATGCTTGCTGCGTGTTCCGTGATCTCTGATTTGTTGTTTACTTGATGAAATAGGTTGATTTGTTAGAGAATTACCTTATGCGTATTAGAGTACTACCCAGCTCACTGAGTAATCTTAGATTACTCATGACTCTACTTGTTTTGCAGGCAACCGTAGCGGGAAAACCTTTAAGGGAAGACGAACACTAGGGAATTGCCGGAAATAGGGTATTTACATTGCTTCTGCAAAACTACTTGTTATTATGTAAATTTTAACAAGGATCCGAATAAAATACGCATTTGGTAACCTTTTGCAAGCGTAAGCTATATACACTAAGTACGAAAGACTTTATCGGAAACAAACCGAGTGATCAATGATATAAGACCTAGTCCCGGTCGCTTAACACTAGGATATCACAAGGGTTGGCAAGCCTGAGTGATGTTCATAGTGGGAAGAGGATCGATAATGGATTGGTTAAGGAACCGGATTTGTCCGGAACCTCTACTGAACCGTTGTCGACCATCTTCAACGTGATGCTTCCGGGTCGCCCGTGGCTTGTCTGGTCATAGAGCGGTCCGGGGGCGTTACAAAGGTGGTATCAGAGCATGGTTAACCGATGCTCATGGGCACTCATGTTTTCAATGTTCTATCGAGTAAATTTTGAGTCGCAGAAAGCAATATTAGATTCCGGTGTGTTCGTCTAATATTACTAAGTGGGGAATAGGTTTACCTTTGTTTGGTGCAGATGTCTTCGGGAAGATCAAGCGGAGCGAGTAATTCAATCAGTCCGTTGCCCGGTCAAGATGAGCCCAACCTTGAGAATTTCTTCCCTCCGAACAGTGTAGAAGATGGGAGTTGTTCTGTTGCGTTTAATAACCAAATAGAAGACGAAGTTTACGAATCTTCCTATACGGATACTTCAATAGAATCTGATCCATCCGAATGTTCCGAGGAAGTTGAGGGTGTGATCGTTAATCAAGACAGCCAGTCAGTGGAGATTGAATGCGATGAAGCGTGCCATGTTCAGTGGATGATCGATGAAGAAGGTCAGATGTATGCGGTACCCTTGGGAGAATATAATGAGGATCAAGTTGAGGATAGTTTGAACAACATGCTATCACAGTTTTACGTGGAACCATCTAATGGAGATGAAGACTTGGGTATTCCGGAGATGGAAACTATCGGAGAATATGGTTTAGGATTGAGTGCTTCGATGACGGCGTTATTTGAAGTACCAATGATCGAAGAAGATGGTGCGTTAGGAGCTGAAAACGAGCATGAAGCTGAGATGGGTAATAATGAAGCGATGGGTGTCGATGAGGCAGCCGAGAACGAAGCCATAATGCTAGAAATGGAGTTAGAACATGCGATCGATCAACTGATCGCGGAGTGTGCACAAGACTTACCTGCGGAGCCTGAACCAATGGAAGAAGGAAACGGTGGTGATGATGGAAATAACTCGTCTTCTGACTCGTTTGAGTCCTTGACACCGGAACCTGCTGATCCAAATCCAAGCCTATTACCATGTACGATGCAGCCGGAAAACATCTTGTGGGAGTTATCTTTACCACATGATGAAGTTATTCCCGAAGTGATGGTGAATATGATGGAGAATCAAGTGCTAGTGCAACAAGATCCTCAAGAAGTAATGGTTTGTTCAAGTGAAGCAGAATTATGTCCGGAGTTGGAGATGTTTAGAGGAAATAAATCAAGTCTTGAAGAATGGCAGGATAGATGGATCCAATGATGCTGGAGCAAGAGCTGAATCACGATTCCTTGATGAATCATCTGAAGATCGATGAAGGACAACCGAAAGATCAAATGGCTGATAATATGGAAGTGGATGGAAAGTCTAAAGGAAAGAGAGTGGCGGAACTTGAAGGCGAGCAAGGAAGGGTTAAAGATCGGAGAATTATTGCTGCGGAGCCGCATCCTCTTGGGATTGGATACGGAGTCATGTCGAAGGTGAAACCACGAATCCGAGCTACAGCAAGGAAGTCAGTTGGAGGAAGAAGAACATCACCGGTAAAGACATCACCTCCGTGCGGAGCATGTAGCCGCACAGATCATCCATCTGGTATGTGCCCTTACGCACATCCTGTTCAGCCTTACATGGTTGAATACGTTAAGTGTTACTGCTGTGGTGGAGTGGGACACGTCTCAATGTACTGTCCGTATACTGCTTCAAATGTTGGTGAGGAATCTTCGAGAGGGGCTGGGCCATCGGCGACCGTGGCAACAGAAGAGAAGTGCTTGAATGAAGGGATGCCGTCGTTCTTGTGGGTAAAGTGTGAGTGTCCCGAGTGTAAGGAAACCTAAGCCGATGGTCTGTCAAGATCATCTAGGAAGAAGTATAGTTTAACTTTTTAGCTAAGTTTTAAATCGGCTAAGTGTTAGCAATTTTGGTGTAAATATGCTAAGGCTAAGGAAATGTGAAATAGTACTTATATGTATTAGGACTGATGGTAATGAATGCATGATAAGTACTAGAACTTGTAATATAATGTGTAATATAAAGTGTAACGTTTTAGTAATGAATGCATCATGAGTACTAGAACTTGCTTGTTGTGTGAATGTTAAGTGTTAGAATTGCTTGTTTGTTGTGTGATCGGCTATTATACAACGTGAACCATCACTTGTATAAAAACCGAATATTTGTGTTTGATAATTGAAAACCCACCGGAGGATCGTCTAGAACAACAAGCCAAGCAAACCACGGAGATCCGACTGTACTAGTACTTAAGGGAAGATAAGAACTCAAGCAACGACGGAGTTAGCAACAGATTTACTAAGTTAATGCTCATAGGGAAACCGGCAAAAACAAGATAGAAAAAGAGATGGGTGACATGAAGGAAGCTGAAGGGAAAAATCGGCGATTGAGTTAGAAGATTAGTTAAGTTGTACGGTGACGAAATACAAGTGACGGAACGATCAGAAGCTAAGTCTACACGCTGGAAGATGAAAGCAAAACAAAACAAGGAAAATTGACAAAGGAAGTATCAAAGACAGGATAATGGAGAAGGACTTAAGAGTTTTGCAGAAGATAAACTTCAGAAGAAACTAAGGAAGGAAGGAGATACTTAGGAGTTAGAATTCGGGGAAGAATTCTTTTAAGGGGGGGAGAATGTAGTGACCCTCATTAAGGGGTAAATGGCCGTGCGTGAATCATCGACGGAAGCTCAAAAGAAGAACTCAGAAAGAGAAGGAATTTACTAAGGATGGGAAACAAAAGGATTCGGTCGAGCAAAAGTAGGATTCGGACGAGAATATATTAAAGCCGGACGTACCCGGACGTATCCGTACGTACGCGGACGTATCCAAACGTACAGATGGCCGAGGAAATCATAAGTCCCGAGTCAGCTTTGTAAAATCATCGATGTCGATGCAAGTCTCTGCGATGCAAAGTCTTAAAATACATCAAGAAGGAGTTATGTTCGAGAAAGCTTCGAGGAAACATCGATCCTTACGACGGACTCGTCGATCCAAACGTATCCAAACGTACCGCAAGGCATTCATCGGTGATCGGGTGATTCCGTACCAAATTTGTCGTGCGTATCCGAGTCTTTGTCGAACGAAATTAAATATTAGGAAGATTGGGAGAAGATGGTACGTGGAATTATTGATTTCGGTCGAGAGATTCGTAAATCGGACGAAACGACCGTACCGCGGGACGAGGGCCGACCGTACCGCGGGACAAACACGGACCGGGTTTGGCTTGCTTGCGGCTCAAGCAACCAAGCTTGGAGCCGAAGCTTAGCCAACTTGGAGCCAAAGTCTGCACTGGCCACCTGTCGCCACCTGTCGTCACGTGTCACCGTCACGTCGTCCGTACCATCTGTCCGCATATGACCGCGGCAGCTGTCCGGACAGACGTCCGTACGCGGCCATGCATGGGCTTCGACCCTTGCCTATAAATAGAGAGTTTTCTCCGCCCATTTTTCATTTTGGAGCGAAAGGAACTTAAAAGCACGAGAGAAAATCGTTGGTGATCGAGAGAAGTACTTGTGATCGGAAAAATCATCGCCGGTGATCGAGAAACACAGTCCGTGATCGAGGGAATCCGTGTCTGCGACCGTAAAACCCCACCAACTGCCGATTCTTCGTGAGTTGTGGTAGAATTGCGTGTAGTATGCATGAATCCCTAGAGCTAGGCTTTAGATATGATGAATGCATGCATGATAAAGATAGATAGTTGAACTAATGCTAAGTTTACATGATGAACTGAACGAAACTAAGTTTACATGATGAAGTTATCTTACCCATTGTGTGATTACATGCTATACTTGTGTTGTGTGATTACATGCTATACTTATGCTATGTGATTACATACTATACTTGTATTGTGTGATTACATGCTACACTTGTGCTGAACTACTAAGTGATCGTGATTGATTCTTAGAAACGTTTTGTGCTTGTTAAATGTATTGATGCTTGATGTTATTAATGTCTATCTATGTGGTATTCAGGTTTACCCGATACCTTAAGCATACTTAGACTAGAATACTTCTGTTCCTCCCTGGCGGCATGTCATGTAAGTCTTATCCCTAGCTGGTCACTTACACAAAATGACATAAGACTCGGTACCTAGGCCGGGTAATGCATGACGATGCATAAGTATGGTATCTCCTGCTGGTACCCTTTGTGGGTTCATCTTGAGAAGAAATGATGTACGAGGAACAGAGTATTGGGCCCATAGGTTCAAGAGTCTAGACTTTCGAATGCATGAATCATTGTTAAACTATATGTTTACTTGATGATAACAATGCTTGCTGCGTGTTCCGTGATCTCTGATTTGTTGTTTACTTGATGAAATAGGTTGATTTGTTAGAGAATTACCTTATGCGTATTAGAGTACTACCCAGCTCACTGAGTAATCTTAGATTACTCATGACTCTACTTGTTTTGCAGGCAACCGTAGCGGGAAAACCTTTAAGGGAAGACGAACACTAGGGAATTGCCGGAAATAGGGTATTTACATTGCTTCTGCAAAACTACTTGTTATTATGTAAATTTTAACAAGGATCCGAATAAAATACGCATTTGGTAACCTTTTGCAAGCGTAAGCTATATACACTAAGTACGAAAGACTTTATCGGAAACAAACCGAGTGATCAATGATATAAGACCTAGTCCCGGTCGCTTAACACTAGGATATCACAAGGGTTGGCAAGCCTGAGTGATGTTCATAGTGGGAAGAGGATCGATAATGGATTGGTTAAGGAACCGGATTTGTCCGGAACCTCTACTGAACCGTTGTCGACCATCTTCAACGTGATGCTTCCGGGTCGCCCGTGGCTTGTCTGGTCATAGAGCGGTCCGGGGGCGTTACAAAGGTGGTATCAGAGCATGGTTAACCGATGCTCATGGGCACTCATGTTTTCAATGTTCTATCGAGTAAATTTTGAGTCGCAGAAAGCAATATTAGATTCCGGTGTGTTCGTCTAATATTACTAAGTGGGGAATAGGTTTACCTTTGTTTGGTGCAGATGTCTTCGGGAAGATCAAGCGGAGCGAGTAATTCAATCAGTCCGTTGCCCGGTCAAGATGAGCCCAACCTTGAGAATTTCTTCCCTCCGAACAGTGTAGAAGATGGGAGTTGTTCTGTTGCGTTTAATAACCAAATAGAAGACGAAGTTTACGAATCTTCCTATACGGATACTTCAATAGAATCTGATCCATCCGAATGTTCCGAGGAAGTTGAGGGTGTGATCGTTAATCAAGACAGCCAGTCAGTGGAGATTGAATGCGATGAAGCGTGCCATGTTCAGTGGATGATCGATGAAGAAGGTCAGATGTATGCGGTACCCTTGGGAGAATATAATGAGGATCAAGTTGAGGATAGTTTGAACAACATGCTATCACAGTTTTACGTGGAACCATCTAATGGAGATGAAGACTTGGGTATTCCGGAGATGGAAACTATCGGAGAATATGGTTTAGGATTGAGTGCTTCGATGACGGCGTTATTTGAAGTACCAATGATCGAAGAAGATGGTGCGTTAGGAGCTGAAAACGAGCATGAAGCTGAGATGGGTAATAATGAAGCGATGGGTGTCGATGAGGCAGCCGAGAACGAAGCCATAATGCTAGAAATGGAGTTAGAACATGCGATCGATCAACTGATCGCGGAGTGTGCACAAGACTTACCTGCGGAGCCTGAACCAATGGAAGAAGGAAACGGTGGTGATGATGGAAATAACTCGTCTTCTGACTCGTTTGAGTCCTTGACACCGGAACCTGCTGATCCAAATCCAAGCCTATTACCATGTACGATGCAGCCGGAAAACATCTTGTGGGAGTTATCTTTACCACATGATGAAGTTATTCCCGAAGTGATGGTGAATATGATGGAGAATCAAGTGCTAGTGCAACAAGATCCTCAAGAAGTAATGGTTTGTTCAAGTGAAGCAGAATTATGTCCGGAGTTGGAGATGTTTAGAGGAAATAAATCAAGTCTTGAAGAATGGCAGGATAGATGGATCCAATGATGCTGGAGCAAGAGCTGAATCACGATTCCTTGATGAATCATCTGAAGATCGATGAAGGACAACCGAAAGATCAAATGGCTGATAATATGGAAGTGGATGGAAAGTCTAAAGGAAAGAGAGTGGCGGAACTTGAAGGCGAGCAAGGAAGGGTTAAAGATCGGAGAATTATTGCGCGGAGCCGCATCCTCTTGGGATTGGATACGGAGTCATGTCGAAGGTGAAACCACGAATCCGAGCTACAGCAAGGAAGTCAGTTGGAGGAAGAAGAACATCACCGGTAAAGACATCACCTCCGTGCGGAGCATGTAGCCACACAGATCATCCATCTGGTATGTGCCCTTACGCACATCCTGTTCAGCCTTACATGGTTGAATACGTTAAGTGTTACTGCTGTGGTGGAGTGGGACACGTCTCAATGTACTGTCCGTATACTGCTTCAAATGTTGGTGAGGAATCTTCGAGAGGGGCTGGGCCATCGGCGACCGTGGCAACAGAAGAGAAGTGCTTGAATGAAGGGATGCCGTCGTTCTTGTGGGTAAAGTGTGAGTGTCCCGAGTGTAAGGAAACCTAAGCCGATGGTCTGTCAAGATCATCTAGGAAGAAGTATAGTTTAACTTTTTAGCTAAGTTTTAAATCGGCTAAGTGTTAGCAATTTTGGTGTAAATATGCTAAGGCTAAGGAAATGTGAAATAGTACTTATATGTATTAGGACTGATGGTAATGAATGCATGATAAGTACTAGAACTTGTAATATAATGTGTAATATAAAGTGTAACGTTTTAGTAATGAATGCATCATGAGTACTAGAACTTGCTTGTTGTGTGAATGTTAAGTGTTAGAATTGCTTGTTTGTTGTGTGATCGGCTATTATACAACGTGAACCATCACTTGTATAAAAACCGAATATTTGTGTTTGATAATTGAAAACCCACCGGAGGATCGTCTAGAACAACAAGCCAAGCAAACCACGGAGATCCGACTGTACTAGTACTTAAGGGAAGATAAGAACTCAAGCAACGACGGAGTTAGCAACAGATTTACTAAGTTAATGCTCATAGGGAAACCGGCAAAAACAAGATAGAAAAAGAGATGGGTGACATGAAGGAAGCTGAAGGGAAAAATCGGCGATTGAGTTAGAAGATTAGTTAAGTTGTACGGTGACGAAATACAAGTGACGGAACGATCAGAAGCTAAGTCTACACGCTGGAAGATGAAAGCAAAACAAAACAAGGAAAATTGACAAAGGAAGTATCAAAGACAGGATAATGGAGAAGGACTTAAGAGTTTTGCAGAAGATAAACTTCAGAAGAAACTAAGGAAGGAAGGAGATACTTAGGAGTTAGAATTCGGGGACGAATTCTTTTAAGGGGGGGAGAATGTAGTGACCCTCATTAAGGGGTAAATGGCCGTGCGTGAATCATCGACGGAAGCTCAAAAGAAGAACTCAGAAAGAGAAGGAATTCACTAAGGATGGGAAACAAAAGGATTCGGTCGAGCAAAAGTAGGATTCGGACGAGAATATATTAAAGCCGGACGTACCCGGACGTATCCGTACGTACGCGGACGTATCCAAACGTACAGATGGCCGAGGAAATCATAAGTCCCGAGTCAACTTTGTAAAATCATCGATGTCGATGCAAGTCTCTGCGATGCAAAGTCTTAAAATACATCAAGAAGGAGTTATGTTCGAGAAAGCTTCGAGGAAACATCGATCCTTACGACGGACTCGTCGATCCAAACGTATCCAAACGTACCGCAAGGCATTCATCGGTGATCGGGTGATTCCGTACCAAATTTGTCGTGCGTATCCGAGTCTTTGTCGAACGAAATTAAATATTAGGAAGATTGGGAGAAGATGGTACGTGGAATTATTGATTTCGGTCGAGAGATTCGTAAATCGGACGAAACGACCGTACCGCGGGACGAGGGCCGACCGTACCGCGGGACAAACACGGACCGGGTTTGGCTTGCTTGCGGCTCAAGCAACCAAGCTTGGAGCCGAAGCTTAGCCAACTTGGAGCCAAAGTCTGCACTGGCCACCTGTCGCCACCTGTCGTCACGTGTCACCGTCACGTCGTCCGTACCATCTGTCCGCATATGACCGCGGCAGCTGTCCGGACAGACGTCCGTACGCGGCCATGCATGGGCTTCGACCCTTGCCTATAAATAGAGAGTTTTCTCCGCCCATTTTTCATTTTGGAGCGAAAGGAACTTAAAAGCACGAGAGAAAATCGTTGGTGATCGAGAGAAGTACTTGTGATCGGAAAAATCATCGCCAGTGATCGAGAAACACAGTCCGTGATCGAGGGAATCCGTGTCTGCGACCGTAAAACCCCACCAACTGCCGATTCTTCGTGAGTTGTGGTAGAATTGCGTGTAGTATGCATGAATCCCTAGAGCTAGGCTTTAGATATGATGAATGCATGCATGATAAAGATTGATAGTTGAACTAATGCTAAGTTTACATGATGAACTGAACGAAACTAAGTTTACATGATGAAGTTATCTTACCCATTGTGTGATTACATGCTATACTTGTGTTGTGTGATTACATGCTATACTTGTGCTATGTGATTACATACTATACTTGTATTGTGTGATTACATGCTACACTTGTGCTGAACTACTAAGTGATCGTGATTGATTCTTAGAAACGTTTTGTGCTTGTTAAATGTATTGATGCTTGATGTTATTAATGTCTATCTATGTGGTATTCAGGTTTACCCGATACCTTAAGCATACTTAGACTAGAATACTTCTGTTCCTCCCTGGCGGCATGTCATGTAAGTCTTATCCCTAGCTGGTCACTTACACAAAATGACATAAGACTCGGTACCTAGGCCGGGTAATGCATGACGATGCATAAGTATGGTATCTCCTGCTGGTACCCTTTGTGGGTTCATCTTGAGAAGAAATGATGTACGAGGAACAGAGTATTGGGCCCATAGGTTCAAGAGTCTAGACTTTCGAATGCATGAATCATTGTTAAACTATATGTTTACTTGATGATAACAATGCTTGCTGCGTGTTCCGTGATCTCTGATTTGTTGTTTACTTGATGAAATAGGTTGATTTGTTAGAGAATTACCTTATGCGTATTAGAGTACTACCCAGCTCACTGAGTAATCTTAGATTACTCATGACTCTACTTGTTTTGCAGGCAACCGTAGCGGGAAAACCTTTAAGGGAAGACGAACACTAGGGAATTGCCGGAAATAGGGTATTTACATTGCTTCTGCAAAACTACTTGTTATTATGTAAATTTTAACAAGGATCCGAATAAAATACGCATTTGGTAACCTTTTGCAAGCGTAAGCTATATACACTAAGTACGAAAGACTTTATCGGAAACAAACCGAGTGATCAATGATATAAGACCTAGTCCCGGTCGCTTAACACTAGGATATCACAAGGGTTGGCAAGCCTGAGTGATGTTCATAGTGGGAAGAGGATCGATAATGGATTGGTTAAGGAACCGGATTTGTCCGGAACCTCTACTGAACCGTTGTCGACCATCTTCAACGTGATGCTTCCGGGTCGCCCGTGGCTTGTCTGGTCATAGAGCGGTCCGGGGGCGTTACAAAGGTGGTATCAGAGCATGGTTAACCGATGCTCATGGGCACTCATGTTTTCAATGTTCTATCGAGTAAATTTTGAGTCGCAGAAAGCAATATTAGATTCCGGTGTGTTCGTCTAATATTACTAAGTGGGGAATAGGTTTACCTTTGTTTGGTGCAGATGTCTTCGGGAAGATCAAGCGGAGCGAGTAATTCAATCAGTCCGTTGCCCGGTCAAGATGAGCCCAACCTTGAGAATTTCTTCCCTCCGAACAGTGTAGAAGATGGGAGTTGTTCTGTTGCGTTTAATAACCAAATAGAAGACGAAGTTTACGAATCTTCCTATACGGATACTTCAATAGAATCTGATCCATCCGAATGTTCCGAGGAAGTTGAGGGTGTGATCGTTAATCAAGACAGCCAGTCAGTGGAGATTGAATGCGATGAAGCGTGCCATGTTCAGTGGATGATCGATGAAGAAGGTCAGATGTATGCGGTACCCTTGGGAGAATATAATGAGGATCAAGTTGAGGATAGTTTGAACAACATGCTATCACAGTTTTACGTGGAACCATCTAATGGAGATGAAGACTTGGGTATTCCGGAGATGGAAACTATCGGAGAATATGGTTTAGGATTGAGTGCTTCGATGACGGCGTTATTTGAAGTACCAATGATCGAAGAAGATGGTGCGTTAGGAGCTGAAAACGAGCATGAAGCTGAGATGGGTAATAATGAAGCGATGGGTGTCGATGAGGCAGCCGAGAACGAAGCCATAATGCTAGAAATGGAGTTAGAACATGCGATCGATCAACTGATCGCGGAGTGTGCACAAGACTTACCTGCGGAGCCTGAACCAATGGAAGAAGGAAACGGTGGTGATGATGGAAATAACTCGTCTTCTGACTCGTTTGAGTCCTTGACACCGGAACCTGCTGATCCAAATCCAAGCCTATTACCATGTACGATGCAGCCGGAAAACATCTTGTGGGAGTTATCTTTACCACATGATGAAGTTATTCCCGAAGTGATGGTGAATATGATGGAGAATCAAGTGCTAGTGCAACAAGATCCTCAAGAAGTAATGGTTTGTTCAAGTGAAGCAGAATTATGTCCGGAGTTGGAGATGTTTAGAGGAAATAAATCAAGTCTTGAAGAATGGCAGGATAGATGGGATCCAATGATGCTGGAGCAAGAGCTGAATCACGATTCCTTGATGAATCATCTGAAGATCGATGAAGGACAACCGAAAGATCAAATGGCTGATAATATGGAAGTGGATGGAAAGTCTAAAGGAAAGAGAGTGGCGGAACTTGAAGGCGAGCAAGGAAGGGTTAAAGATCGGAGAATTATTGCTGCGGAGCCGCATCCTCTTGGGATTGGATACGGAGTCATGTCGAAGGTGAAACCACGAATCCGAGCTACAGCAAGGAAGTCAGTTGGAGGAAGAAGAACATCACCGGTAAAGACATCACCTCCGTGCGGAGCATGTAGCCGCACAGATCATCCATCTGGTATGTGCCCTTACGCACATCCTGTTCAGCCTTACATGGTTGAATACGTTAAGTGTTACTGCTGTGGTGGAGTGGGACACGTCTCAATGTACTGTCCGTATACTGCTTCAAATGTTGGTGAGGAATCTTCGAGAGGGGCTGGGCCATCGGCGACCGTGGCAACAGAAGAGAAGTGCTTGAATGAAGGGATGCCGTCGTTCTTGTGGGTAAAGTGTGAGTGTCCCGAGTGTAAGGAAACCTAAGCCGATGGTCTGTCAAGATCATCTAGGAAGAAGTATAGTTTAACTTTTTAGCTAAGTTTTAAATCGGCTAAGTGTTAGCAATTTTGGTGTAAATATGCTAAGGCTAAGGAAATGTGAAATAGTACTTATATGTATTAGGACTGATGGTAATGAATGCATGATAAGTACTAGAACTTGTAATATAATGTGTAATATAAAGTGTAACGTTTTAGTAATGAATGCATCATGAGTACTAGAACTTGCTTGTTGTGTGAATGTTAAGTGTTAGAATTGCTTGTTTGTTGTGTGATCGGCTATTATACAACGTGAACCATCACTTGTATAAAAACCGAATATTTGTGTTTGATAATTGAAAACCCACCGGAGGATCGTCTAGAACAACAAGCCAAGCAAACCACGGAGATCCGACTGTACTAG
The DNA here is from genome assembly GCA_905216605.1 of Arabidopsis arenosa. Lineage (NCBI taxonomy): Eukaryota > Viridiplantae > Streptophyta > Magnoliopsida > Brassicales > Brassicaceae > Arabidopsis > Arabidopsis arenosa. The sequence goes on along the minus strand of LR999453.1, from coordinate 13,468,371 downwards.
TACTTAAGGGAAGATAAGAACTCAAGCAACGACGGAGTTAGCAACAGATTTACTAAGTTAATGCTCATAGGGAAACCGGCAAAAACAAGATAGAAAAAGAGATGGGTGACATGAAGGAAGCTGAAGGGAAAAATCGGCGATTGAGTTAGAAGATTAGTTAAGTTGTACGGTGACGAAATACAAGTGACGGAACGATCAGAAGCTAAGTCTACACGCTGGAAGATGAAAGCAAAACAAAACAAGGAAAATTGACAAAGGAAGTATCAAAGACAGGATAATGGAGAAGGACTTAAGAGTTTTGCAGAAGATAAACTTCAGAAGAAACTAAGGAAGGAAGGAGATACTTAGGAGTTAGAATTCGGGGACGAATTCTTTTAAGGGGGGGAGAATGTAGTGACCCTCATTAAGGGGTAAATGGCCGTGCGTGAATCATCGACGGAAGCTCAAAAGAAGAACTCAGAAAGAGAAGGAATTCACTAAGGATGGGAAACAAAAGGATTCGGTCGAGCAAAAGTAGGATTCGGACGAGAATATATTAAAGCCGGACGTACCCGGACGTATCCGTACGTACGCGGACGTATCCAAACGTACAGATGGCCGAGGAAATCATAAGTCCCGAGTCAACTTTGTAAAATCATCGATGTCGATGCAAGTCTCTGCGATGCAAAGTCTTAAAATACATCAAGAAGGAGTTATGTTCGAGAAAGCTTCGAGGAAACATCGATCCTTACGACGGACTCGTCGATCCAAACGTATCCAAACGTACCGCAAGGCATTCATCGGTGATCGGGTGATTCCGTACCAAATTTGTCGTGCGTATCCGAGTCTTTGTCGAACGAAATTAAATATTAGGAAGATTGGGAGAAGATGGTACGTGGAATTATTGATTTCGGTCGAGAGATTCGTAAATCGGACGAAACGACCGTACCGCGGGACGAGGGCCGACCGTACCGCGGGACAAACACGGACCGGGTTTGGCTTGCTTGCGGCTCAAGCAACCAAGCTTGGAGCCGAAGCTTAGCCAACTTGGAGCCAAAGTCTGCACTGGCCACCTGTCGCCACCTGTCGTCACGTGTCACCGTCACGTCGTCCGTACCATCTGTCCGCATATGACCGCGGCAGCTGTCCGGACAGACGTCCGTACGCGGCCATGCATGGGCTTCGACCCTTGCCTATAAATAGAGAGTTTTCTCCGCCCATTTTTCATTTTGGAGCGAAAGGAACTTAAAAGCACGAGAGAAAATCGTTGGTGATCGAGAGAAGTACTTGTGATCGGAAAAATCATCGCCGGTGATCGAGAAACACAGTCCGTGATCGAGGGAATCCGTGTCTGCGACCGTAAAACCCCACCAACTGCCGATTCTTCGTGAGTTGTGGTAGAATTGCGTGTAGTATGCATGAATCCCTAGAGCTAGGCTTTAGATATGATGAATGCATGCATGATAAAGATTGATAGTTGAACTAATGCTAAGTTTACATGATGAACTGAACGAAACTTAGTTTACATGATGAAGTTATCTTACCCATTGTGTGATTACATGCTATACTTGTGTTGTGTGATTACATGCTATACTTGTGCTATGTGATTACATACTATACTTGTATTGTGTGATTACATGCTACACTTGTGCTGAACTACTAAGTGATCGTGATTGATTCTTAGAAACGTTTTGTGCTTGTTAAATGTATTGATGCTTGATGTTATTAATGTTTATCTATGTGGTATTCAGGTTTACCCGATACCTTAAGCATACTTAGACTAGAATACTTCTGTTCCTCCCTGGCGGCATGTCATGTAAGTCTTGATCCCTAGCTGGTCACTTACACAAAATGACATAAGACTCGGTACCTAGGCCGGGTAATGCATGACGATGCATAAGTATGGTATCTCCTGCTGGTACCCTTTGTGGGTTCATCTTGAGAAGAAATGATGTACGAGGAACAGAGTATTGGGCCCATAGGTTCAAGAGTCTAGACTTTCGAATGCATGAATCATTGTTAAACTATATGTTTACTTGATGATAACAATGCTTGCTGCGTGTTCCGTGATCTCTGATTTGTTGTTTACTTGATGAAATAGGTTGATTTGTTAGAGAATTACCTTATGCGTATTAGAGTACTACCCAGCTCACTGAGTAATCTTAGATTACTCATGACTCTACTTGTTTTGCAGGCAACCGTAGCGGGAAAACCTTTAAGGGAAGACGAACACTAGGGAATTGCCGGAAATAGGGTATTTACATTGCTTCTGCAAAACTACTTGTTATTATGTAAATTTTAACAAGGATCCGAATAAAATACGCATTTGGTAACCTTTTGCAAGCGTAAGCTATATACACTAAGTACGAAAGACTTTATCGGAAACAAACCGAGTGATCAATGATATAAGACCTAGTCCCGGTCGCTTAACACTAGGATATCACAAGGGTTGGCAAGCCTGAGTGATGTTCATAGTGGGAAGAGGATCGATAATGGATTGGTTAAGGAACCGGATTTGTCCGGAACCTCTACTGAACCGTTGTCGACCATCTTCAACGTGATGCTTCCGGGTCGCCCGTGGCTTGTCCGGTCATAGAGCGGTCCGGGGGCGTTACAGGCATCCCTTCCCCCTTTTTCAGTTTGGAGGCCGGAAATCCGTCAGATGTTCGTCAATCGAGCTTGCTACCTATCCCAGGTTCGGAACTTTTAGATTTGTACTATGATAACCCCTTTTTTATTAAGTAAAAATTTTTTTGTCTGAATGACATTTTTTTTACTTTGAAGGTGTTTATGGAGACTAATGGAATGATCTTCCATTATGAGAATCTTCTTCACCAAGCGATGAGAGAGACCGCAAAGGTTAAGAAGGAGATTGATGAACTCAAACTAGTCAATCAGTCTGACCGACTCGAGCAGGCGAAAACCCTCGAGTCGTCCTTCGAGGATATGAAGAAGACTTTGGCAGCTAACGAGCAACGCCTCAGAATTGCGAATGCTGAAAGAAATTCTGCGAGGTCTAATGCTCTTCACTTGAAGACTGAGTTAGAAGAGGCTACGGCTTTGTTCGAAGAAGCGAACCATAAGGCCGACTTTTTAGCTAAGACTAGGGCTCGCGAGATCGCCGAAGCCGAACATAACGCTCGAGAAGAGATGAGGGGCTTTGGTAGGCAACTTATTCAGTCTATCATGAAGTTTATCAAAGACGAAGAAGTCTGGACTAAACTTCAAACCGATCGAGCCGAGCTGAAGAGTAATCTGGACTTGATTGGGGAACTAGAGAATGGAAGAGTTTCGTTCAAGAATGAGAGGAGGGAAGTTACTGCCGAACTCGCTGCAGTTGAATCCGAGTTATCCTCGGCTTCCCGTCCTACTCTCGATCTGAAATAATTTTCTTTGGTATTTGGAGATTCCCCCTCTCAATTCGAGGTAGGTGAAGGTTCTCGGCCATGCGAGGGTTCTCCAGAGGTAGATGAACGCTCTTAAAAAATTAATTTGTTGAATCCATGAGGACTACTCCGTTTGACGGAAATGTTTCGTTTAATTAGTGTTACTGAACACAATCATGTAAATGCTCCTGCATATGATTTTTTTTATTTAAGTAAAACGTTTGGATGCGATTCTAGGTTTGCAAGTCCTAGCCCACCAAAGAGGTTTTATGAATTGTGAGAGATGAGCTGATCAGGCTCACTTGCCTTTTTTAAAGAAAAAATCTCAACAAGTATTTTTCCTCGGTCTCTCGGAAGCGAGGATGGAACTCGGCTTAAGCTTCTTATCGAGGGATAAGATTTTTATAATTCATGAGAATTTTGCCATAAAAATAACCAGGCAATGGTTTCGATAATAGCCTAAAAATGGCTTTGAAAGTGTTGGGCCACGTTTTAATTGGACCCGAAGTCTGCTCTAGCAGGCCCGTTATATATATATATATATATATTTTTTTTTAAGAATCCGAACACCTTTCTCCTTTAAAAGAATTCTGAAAGACTCTCACAGTTTATTATAAGAAAAAACTGAAATATGCCGCTATCCTCTTTCAGATCAAGCTCAAGAATAACAACTTCAAACGGGGATCCATTGTTTGAATCCGAAGACGGATTCTCTCCAAAGGGAGTCATTCACCCTACGTTTTTTCATTTCCGAACGGGGAAAGAAAGGGTCAAATGTTATGACTTCCTAGAAAAGGTTCCTTTTCTAATTTTTAATCTTTTCAGAAGACTGTATATTCTCTTTCAGATAGTTGATAAAATGTTTGTTCAAACAGATCGTCGGGAGACATAAAGCTTTATGTGATAAGAGACAAAGAATCGGAAGGAGGCGTCGTGCTCTTGACGAGCGCATAAGGAAGATAGAAAGAGAGATCCATCGCCTCGAATCTGAACCGCATGAGTGGGAGAGGAAGGGTTTAGATATCGTGGCTATCATTCCTTCTTGCCTTTGAAGATTCCTCCGCACGCTGAACAAATTATCTCATCTATCCTTAGCAACCGGCGACGGATCCACTTTCGTTTCATGTTCTTCAGAGTTTCGGAGATTTCCGATGTTAAAAACTGAGGAAAAATGAAGAAACGGAGGTGAAATCAATCGATCATTCTTCCGGTCTCCTCGATTTATCTTCTGACGAAGGATTATCCTCAGAAAGCTGTTCGGGATCATCCACCTCGCTGGAATCGTTATCGAACGAAGACTTTTGATCGAACAATTCCTTTGATTTATTTTCGTTTGTAACAATGCTATTGGGCTAGCGGCCTAGCGACATTAATTATATTTGCCCTTTTGCTTTAAATTTGTCGATTTATTTCAATCTTATTTAATGCGATTAATCTAGGGAATATAATTAGCAATTAACTCGATTACATTTTCCATGAAAGTAGTAATTTCAGATTTGGGAAATCGTCAATTAACCCTTTTAAATGTGGTCGAGTATTTTTCGAGTATAAAGTGGGTGTAGTTTATCATTGAGTTTTATCAACAATAGTTCTACAAAAATGGTCGAGGAAGGTAATTCTTCAGAGAATCCTTCTGACTCATTCAGAATGATAAGCGATGATCTTCCGGGAGCGCCAGACATCGAGTTTATAAAAACGGGAGGGACTGGCAAACCGGAAGAATCACGAATATTGAGGAGGGGAACCAGCATTCAGGTTCCGATCGTATTAATCGAGAGATTATCAGCTCAAGATCGTGTCAAGGCTGAGGAATTTATTAGCAAGGTATTGTTTTCCCTAGTGTTTTGACTACTTTTGTCATTGCTAAACGAAGCTTTTTATTTTCTTCAGCTCATCACTCGGTACGACGAGCTCGAAGATGAGAAAAAAGAGATTAGGAAGAGGAGAAAGGAACTAGAGAAGCGTCGCCTCGATATTGCTCGAGAGCTTCATCGCCTCGAAGCCCATCCTTCCGATTGGATCGAGATAGGACTTCAGGAGTACAGAAACATGCCAGGTTGCATTATGAGCATCGTTGACCTCGCAGGCCAAGGAGCAGAGCTATTCCGTAATTCAAGACCCTTCTAGATCTGGTTCTTGTTTAGCTAAAAATATTTCTTCATACATTGTTCGCAACGTATTTTTATATTTATGCTCGAAGATAAAAACAAGACTCCATGATTGGAATAATATTTTTATTTTTATAGCTGGACTCGTGTTTAGCGAGCTGCCTACGTATCCAAAATAGGATCAAGCCAAATCGTAGTTCGAATATTTTTATTTTAGCAATAGAACTTTTTCAAGTTGATGATGTTCCAAGACCTTTGAACGGGATTTCCGTCAAGATCTTTTAAATGGTATACACCATTTCGGATTTTTTTTGTGATTTGATAAGGGCCTTCCCAGTTAATACCGAGTTTTCCAGCTCCTTCTTCTTTTGTTTTATCGAACACTCGCCTTAAAACAAAGTCTCCTACATTTAAAGGTATGTTTTTCAACTTTGAGTTATAGTATCGAGCGGTCAACTGCTGATAGTTCTGAAGTCGAATAAGGGATTGGTCTCGTCTTTCATCAATTGTATCGAGAACGTCTTCTAATAATTTAGAATTCAGTTCCTCGTTAAGTGGAGCTTCGCTCCGGCGTAAACTAGGAACATTCAGCTCGGCTGGGACTATTGCTTCCATCCCATAAACTAATGATATGAGCTTTGGCTAAAAGTCTTGAGCCAAATTAGGGGTGAGTCACTAGCCGGTCTAAGTACCTCTCTAACTAACTCGGATAAGATGGAGATGGAGGATGGATCGACAAGAACCACAATAGATGTGGAAGTCTATTGATACTTCTTAGAACACTCAAGAATTCGGACACACTCACGAATTAGAGAGCAAAAGATTTTGTGAAACACAAACAAGCAATTTTATTAATCAAAGGTGAAAAAATAAGGACTACAACTCAAGGCATTATATAGCCAGGTTCATAACTTATTCTAAGAGAAAAACAGATAAATCCTGCAAGAAAAACAAGGAAAGACATAACACAAAATCAAGAAAATAAAGGAAAGAGACGTTGGTAATAAAAGAGAATATCAAGGGTGCCGATTAAGGTAAGTTTGCTCTCTTGACTTTAAAACATGATTCTTCTTTGGTCTTGGAGTCTTCTGGACGAAATGAGAGCCTTCTTAGATGCCTTCTAGCACCAAAGAACACGTGCTTAAGTGGACTTCAAGTTTGGGGGTGAATAAAGCCCATTTGGCCTCATTGTTTATTAGAGAGTCCACCAGACAGACACTTGCTGTTCGGCCCATATCTGGAGATTTATAGCTGATCTCTGGAAGCTCTTTGGTTCTCTGGAAAGTAGACTCAGAGAGCTTCAATTTGGTATGTGGCTCGTCTCCTGGATCGTCCTGACTCGTTGGTGGTACTTCGTTCAAAACGGCCTTTAGCTGGGAGCTCTCGGATGAGGTTAGGCGAATGGATTCAAACTGATCTAGAGGGATCAGTCCTTCACGTTCCAGCTGTTCCAGGAAGATGTTGAACTTCTTCTCTAGGCCTTTGCTCCTGGTCCTAGTCATTGGGCCGCTTGGTACATAGGGAGCTTGAATAATATGACGTGGTGGTTCGATGTCCTCATCACTCCCTCCCTCTTCATGTGGTTTTGACCCCAAAACGTTTTCTCCTGTATCAAAACGAGCCAGGTCAGAAACATTGAAAGTAGTTGACACTTTGAACTCACTTGGAAGATCTAGCTTGTAGGCATTGTCGTTGATCTTCTCCAAAATTTTGAATGGTCCATCTCCTCGGGGTGAAAGTTTAGAGCTCCTTTGGTTGGGGAATCTCTCCGGTCGCATGTGTAGCCACACCCATTCTCCTACTTCAAAAATAACTTGTTTCCGACCCTTGTTGGCTGCTCTAACTCGTTGCTCATTCGTTTTCTCAAGTCTCTCCTTAACCTTTAAATGGAGCTTCTTGATTTGATCGGCCTTCTTTTCGCCATCTAAGTCTAAGAAGTCTTTTTGTGGAAGTGGTGTGAGATCCAAAGGCGTATTGGGATTGAATCCATAGACCACCTGAAATGGAGACATTAGTGTTGCACTATGGATAGCTCTATTATAAGCAAATTCAACAAAAGGTAAGGCATCAAGCCAATTTTTAAGATTTCTCCCTATTGTTGCTCGTAGAAGTGTTCCAAGCGTGCGGTTGACAACTTCGGTTTGGCCATCAGTTTGCGGGTGGAACGTGGTTGAGAATAGTAGTTTGGTGCCTAATTTCTTCCACAATGTCCTCCAAAAGTGGCTGAGAAATTTGGTGTCCCTATCCGACACAATAGTCCTTGGAACGCCATGTAATCTAACAACTTCTTTAAAGAAGAGATCCGCGGTTTGGGTAGCATCGTTGGTCTTAGCACATGGTATGAAGTGAACCATCTTGGAAAAACGGTCCACTACGACAAATATGGAGTCCTTGTGCCTGATTTTGGGCAAACCTAGCACAAAATCCATGGAAATATCAATCCAAGGAGAAGTAGGAATCGGTAAGGGAAGATACAAACCGTGGGGTTGGACTCTAGACTTTGCTTTCTTGCAAGTAATACATCTCGCAATGAAAGTCTCAACTGATTTCTTGAGATGAGGCCAAAAGAAATGTTCTTTGAGCATGGCTAAAGTCTTCTCCACGCCAAAGTGACCCATTAATCCTCCTCCATGAGCTTCTCGGACTATAAGATCCCTTAAAGAGCATTGCGGGATACATAACCGTTTATCTTTGAAGAGATAGCCATTATGAATGTAGAAGGACACGTGACCTCCCTTGCCTGGATTCTTATAGCTCTCTGCAAAGTCAGGATCAGACTCATATAAAGGTATAATCAATTCAAAACCAAGAACCTTAGCATCCATTGTAGAGATGAGAGCATGTCGTCTTGAAAGTGCATCGGCTACTACATTGTCTTTTCCCTTCTTGTATTTGATGACATAGGGAAACGTCTCTATGAACTCGAGCCACTTTGCATGCCTTCTCTTTAGGTTAGTTTGACCTCTTAGATGCTTCAAGGTCTCATGATCCGTATGAATCACACACTCCTTAGCGAGTAGATAGTGTTGCCAAGTCTCCATGGCGCGGACTAAGGCATACAATTCTTTGTCATACGTAGGATAGTTGAGTGTTTCTCCATTGAGTTTCTCACTAAAATAGGCTATTGGTTTGCCTCCTTGAGTGAGCACAGCTCCAATACCTAATCCTGATGCATCACACTCAATCTCAAAAGTGTTAGTGAAATCTGGTAAAGCTAAAACCGGTGCATTCGATAACCGATCCTTTAGAGCTGTAATAGCCTGCTCCTGGGCTTCTCCCCACTTGAACTCCACGTCCTTTTTGATCACAGCGGTGAGTGGTGCAGCAAGGGTGCTGAAATCCTTCACAAATCTCCTATAGAAACTAGCCAAGCCGTGGAAGCTTCTTACTTGACTAATGTTGCTTGGTGTCGGCCATTCTTGTATGGCTTTGTCTTTCTCTTCGTCCACTCTCAGTCCCTGTGAACTCACTATAAAGCCTAAGAAGACAAGCTCATTAGTACAAAAGGTGCACTTCTTAAGGTTGGCATAAAGACCTTCCTTTTGAAGCGTTTGAATAACTTGTTCCAAATGAACTAGGTGATCATCGAATGTAGGGCTATAAATAAGTATATCATCAAAGTATACCACAACAAACTTATTGATGTAAGGTCTTAGAACTTGATTCATAAGCCTCATGAAGGTGCTAGGTGCGTTGGTAAGCCCAAATGGCATTACTAGCCACTCGTAAAGACCTTGCTTGGTCTTGAAAGCCGTTTTCCACTCATCACCTTCCTTCATTCTTACTTGATGATATCCACTCCTAAGATCAATCTTAGAAAACACATTAGATCCAGATAATTCATCAAGCATATCATCTAACCTTGGTATTGGATGTCGGTATTTGATGGTAATGTTGTTGATAGCTCGACAATCCACACACATCCTCCAAGTTCCGTCTTTCTTTGGTACGAAGAGGACTGGTACAGCACATGGACTTAGGCTTTCTCTCACGTAGCCTTTGTCTAATAGATCCTTCACTTGTTTCTCCAACTCCTTAGCTTCCTCCGGGTTAACTCGATAAGCGGCTCTATTGGGCAATGGTGCACCCGGAACCAAATCTATTTGATGTTCAATTCCTCTTATAGGAGGTAGACCAGGGGGTATTTCATCCGGAAATATCTCAGCATACCGGTTCAAAAGGTCCTTCACCTCTTTAGGAAGATCTTGTTCCAAAGCACTAAAACCTGCGTTCAAAACTTCCTTAAAGATCATTAGTAATACCGGTTCTTTACAAGTGAGTGTCTTAGCTATGTAGCTAGGTTTGATCAGAAAATTACTCTTAGAAGAAGAACTCTTCTCTTTAAGCATCTTAATTTGAATTTCATGCACTTGATTCGGGGTAAGAGGAGTTAGATTATATTTTTTTTATCATGGACAAAAGAATACATGTTACTACGCCCATGGTGCATGGTATCCTTATCAAATTGCCACGGTCTACCAAGTAGAAGGTGACAAGCTTGCATAGGAACCACGTCACACAAGACTTGATCCATATACTTTCCCACTTTGAATGGTACTTGTACTTGATCCGTGATTTTCATCTCAGCCTTGTCATTAAGCCATCGTAGTTTATATGGATGAGGATGTTTAGTCCGTCCAAGGCTGAGTTTTGAAACCATGTACTCACTAGCAACATTAGTACATGACCCACCATCTATGATAAGATTACATACCTTGTCTTGGACGGTGCAACGGGTATGGAAAATGTTTTCTCTTTGAGCTAACTCATCGGGATGAACCGTGAGGTTCAAGACACGCCTTATGACCAGTGATTCTCCATACTCAGGTTCACAATCAATTTCTTCAACTACAACATCATCCATGGTGACATCTACTTCATCTTGTGACTCGTATTCTCCCGCGTCCGTGAGAATCATTACTCTTGTATTGGGACAATCTTTAGCCATATGTCCTTTGCCCTTGCACTTGAAACATGTTATATCACGAGTTCTTGAATTATTAGGGCTAGGGAACTTACCTTGGTTAGGCTCGATTGACTTAGACTTGAATCGATTGTCAATAGCCACGGCTTTGCCTTTATCCAAGGGCTTCACTTGGGGGGTTGATGAAAAAGGTGTCTTGGCACGTCCTTGATCCCAATTTTGAATAGTTTTGACTCTCCCCAAGCTTGACATCTTCTTCTTGATGTGGTGTTCAGCTTGTATAGCATGGTGTAAAATGTCCTTCAAGTCGTGATAAGGATGCATTTCTACTTTATGAGAGATCTTCTCATGTAACCCATCAAGAAATTGAGCCATGGTGGTCTCGGCATCATCGTCAAGCTCCAGCCTATTCCTTAAATGCTCAAATTCTTCGAAATACTCTTCCACGCTCTTTGTTCCTTGAGTTAACTTCCGGAACTTCTTTTGAAGGTCTCGGTGATAGTAGGTGGGAACATATCTCTTCTTCATAAGCTGCTTCATTTCCCTCCATGTGGTCACTTGAGGAGTATCACTTCTTCTCCTATCACTAACTTCACGATCCCACCAAGACAAAGCGTGATTGGTAAGTTGAGCTACGGCCAAGGCTAGCTTCTTTTGGTCGGTGTACTTGTAATAGGCAAATATGTGCTCCATTCGCTGCTCCCACTCAAGATAAGCTTCTGGATCTACCCTTCCAGCAAAGGTAGGAGCCTTGAGCTTCATATTCATGGAATTAGGCCTTAGACGGTCTTCTTCCTCTTCTTCCATTTCTTGATTATTTCTTTGAGCCCTTCTTCTTCTACGGTTGTTTTGTGGTGGCTCTCCATCACTTGAGTCAGTCTCTTGACCATCATCACGATCAACACCATTCTCTTGTCTTTGGTTGCGGTTTGCTCGAGGTTGCTCGACTTGGACTAACCGTTGTTCCATGGAAGTGAGTTGTCGTTGCATTGTTTGCAGCAGTTGCATCATAGCAGCATTGGGATCACCGGTGTTTTCACCCATCTCACCTGAAAGTATTTAAAAATCAGAGTATCAAATTCTTTGGTAAGAGATAACAAAACAATCGACTTGATCTTCTTACTACCAATCGTATCACAAATCTTATGTGAATGGAAAACCTATGAAACTCAACTTTGAATTTTTAACAAACGTAAATGACCAGTACAAACTAAAGACAAAGTTTAACACAAAATAAATTTCAAAGCAACGATGTTTTTGGTTTTTTTTTTTTGGTTTTAATTATTTTAAAAATAGCAAACAAATTTTAAAAATAATGACATAAATTTTTCTGGATTTTCTAATGATTAAATGAACTAAAACAGCAAGGAAAAAAAAAAAAAAAATTTTATGGATTTTATAAAATTGAAACAAGAAAATAGACGAAAATTTATTTTTATGGGGTTTTTTATGATGAAATTGAGAAACAGATTTGAAACACTTAGAAAAGAACGAAATAACCTGATAAAATAGGATGGTTTTGAAGCTCTGATACCAAAAATGATATGAGCTTTGGCTAAAAGTCTTGCGCCAAATTAGGGGTGAGTCACTAGCCGGTCTAAGGACCTCTCTAACTAACTCGGATAAGATGGAGATGGAGGATGGATCGACAAGAACCACAATAGATGTGGAAGTCTATTGATACTTCTTAGAACACTCAAGAATTCGGACACACTCATGAATTAGAGAGCAAAAGATTTTGTGAAACACAAACAAGCAATTTTATTAATCAAAGGTGAAAAAATAAGGACTACAACTCAAGGCATTATATAGCCAGGTTCATAACTTATTCTAAGAGAAAAACACATAAATCCTGCAAGAAAAACAAGGAAAGACATAACACAAAATCAAGAAAATAAAGGAAAGAGACGTTGGTAATAAAAGAGAATATCAAGGGTGCCGATTAAGGTAAGTTTGCTCTCTTGACTTTAAAACATGATTCTTCTTTGGTCTTGGAGTCTTCTGGACGAAATGAGAGCCTTCTTAGATGCCTTCTAGCACCAAAGAACACGTGCTTCAGTGGACTTCAAGTTTGGGGGTGAATAAAGCCCATTTGGCCTCATTGTTTATTAGAGAGTCCACCAGACAGACACTTGCTGTTCGGCCCATATCTGGAGATTTATAGCTGATCTATGGAAGCTCTTTGGTTCTCTGGAAAGTAGACTCAGAGAGCTTCAATTTGGTATGTAGCTCGTCTCCTGGATCGTCCTGACTCGTTGGTGGTACTTCGTTCAAAACGGCCTTTAGCTGGGAGCTCTCGGATGAGGTTAGGCGAATGGATTCAAACCGATCTAGAGGGATCAGTCCTTCACGTTCTAGCTGTTCCAGGAAGATGTTGAACTTCTTCTCTAGGCCTTTGCTCCTGGTCCTAGTCATTGGGCCGCTTGGTACATAGGGAGCTTGAATAATATGACTTGGTGGTTCGATGTCCTCATCAACTAATGAGAATGGAGTTTCTCCCGTTGCTCGCCTCGGGGTTGTTCGATATGCCCACAACAAAGGTTGCAGCTCGTCATACCACCCACCTTTTCGAGCACTCAAACGTTTTTTAAGATTGCTGAAAATGGTTTTATTGGAAGCTTCCGCTTGCCCATTTCCTTGAGGATACCTCGGCGTTGAATAGGTAAGTTTTATTCCCCAAGAGGAACAAAAATCTTCAAAATCATTTGAAATGAACTGAGGACCATTGTCCGTTACAATTTCGTAGGGAACTCCATAGCGACAAATAATGTGTTTCCACAAGAACGTCTTTACCACAGAATCTTTTATGTTTATGTAAGCTTCAGCTTTGATCCATTTGGAAAAATAGTCCGTTAGAACTAATAAGTATTGGACGCCTCGTGTTGAACGATGCATCGGACCAACTATATCCATTGATCATCTCATGAAAGGGTATGGAGCGGATATAGATGACAAAAATTCAGATGGCTGGTGAATAAGAGGAGCGTGCATCTGACACTTTTTACACCGTTTGGCGTAATCAATGCAGTCAGAAATCATAGTTGGCCAGAAATATCCTAACCGTTTGATTTTGAAAGCCATTGCTCGTCCCGAAGAATGACTACCACAAAGCCCTTCGTGGACCTCGCTTGTCACTATTTCAACTTCGGGTCCGAAAATACATAAAAGATAAGGGTCACTGACACCTCGCTTGTACAATGATTCCTAATTATGCAATACTTAGCGCTGATGATTCTTAATTTGCGAGCTTGCCACTTGTTAGATGGTAGTTCTCCATTAAGAATGAAAATTTTGATGGGTACCCTCCAGTCAGCCCCCCAATCATTAGCGGAAGTATTGTCCGTGAATGTAAACTTCCTTGGTTCCGGTTCGGAAGGAATATCAGGATCCTTTTCGACTGTCACCAGAACTTCTTCATTACTCGTTATATCTGGAAGCGACTGTTCAGTTCGAGATGGTTCTTTAATGGGAACCTCTTGATCCTTTAATTTTCTTCTCGGCTTTCTTTTAGGAAGTTCCGGAGGTGGAGTAAGTTTGTCATCTTGAGATTTTGCTCGTGATCTGGTGACAACAAGCGAACTATTCTCATTGCCGGAATTAATTCTGGAGTTTCGATATGCTCGGTTTCCAAAATATTATCGTTTCATGTTTCTTCATCTGAAATGCTTCGTGAAGTAATACATTCAACTGGAATAACTCGCTTGAGTTCGGGATCTGAGGTAGAAGCTAGGGCAGCTAAAGCTTCTGCCGAGGTGTTTTCGCCTCGAGGTATTCGAACTAATTCGAATTCTTTGAACTTTCCGGTTAACTTTTTGACAGCCGAAAGATAGGCTTCCATTCGAGGAGCCTTAGCTTCGTAATCTCCAGCGAACTGGTTTACAACTAGCTGAGAATCACAATAAGCTATTATTTTTTCTGCTCCAATTGCAAGAGCAAGCCGAAGTCCTGCTAAGAGAGCTTCGTATTCCGCTTCATTGTTCGAAGCCGGGAACATTAATCGAAATGATTGTTCGATTATTTCCTTTGTCGGAGTTTCGAGCCTAATACCGATTCCGGACCCTTGTTTAGAAGAAGAGCCATCTACATGTAATTTCCATGTAGAGTCCGTTTCAATAAGGATTCCATCATCTAATGGTAGTTTGGTTAGAAAATCAGCCAGAACTTGTGTGTTCTGCGCTAGTTCGGCTTTTGTATTCTATATCGTACTCACTGAGTTCGATTGCCCATTTCGCCAATCTACCGGACTGACTTGGTCCGTGAAGAATTGAGCGAAGTGGATGAGAAGTTAAAACTTCTATCGGATGAGATTGGAAATAAGGTCTGAGTTTTCTAGCAAATATGACTACTGCTAAAGCTAATTTTTCCATCATAGTATATCTCGTTTCTGGACTGGTAAGAGATTTACTTATGTAGAAAATCGGCTTTTGGTCACCTCGATCTTCTCGAACTAAAACCCTACTTACAGAATGATTAGAAACTGAAATGTAAAGATAAAGTTTCTCATCTGACTCAGATTTTGGGAGAACCGGTGGTGTTGTCAGATAAGTTTTTAGTTTATCGAAAGCTGCTTCGCATTGATCATCCCACCAAAATTTTTTGTTTCCTTTTAAAATTTGATAAAAAAGGGAGACATTTATCGGTCGATTTTGAAATGAAACGATTCAACGCAGCAATTCTGCCCGTCAATCGTTGGACTTCTTTGATGTTTTTTGGTGAAGGCATTGAGAGGAAAGCGTCAATCTGATTAGGATTTGCTTCTATTCCTCTTTCCGTGACTATGTAACCTAGGAATTCTCCGGAAGGCACACCAAAAGAACATTTAGGTGGATTTAATTTCATTCCGAACTCATTCAGAATTTTGAAACACTGCTCAAGATGAGTGATGTGGTCGGATTTCTTAAGAGATTTTATGAGCATATCATCGATATAAACTTCCATTGTTTGGCCCAAATGTTTTGCAAACATTTTGTTAACTAAACGTTGGTATGTTGCTCCGGCATTTTTTAAACCGAATGGCATAACTTTATAACAGTAGATTCCTCTATCTGTTATGAAGGATGTTTTCTCTTCATCTTCGGGATTCATCATGATCTGATTATATCCAGAAAATGCATCCATGAATGATAAGAGTTCGTTTCCGGCTGTTGATTCTACGAGCCGATCAATATGAGGGAGAGGAAAGCTGTCCTTTGGACATGTTTTGTTAATGTCAATGAAATCGACACATACTCTCCACTTTCCATTCTTCTTCTTGACTACCACGGGGTTTGCTAACCAGTCCGGGTACTTTACTTCTATAATGGAACCAATTTTCAAAAGCTTATCGACTTCGTCATTGACGGCTTGAGCTCGATCAGGACACAGTTTTCTTCTTTTCTGCTTTATTGGCTTAAAACTGGGATCGACGTTTAATTTATGGGTAATGATACTTTTGTCAATTCCTGGCATATCTTTTGCCGACCAAGCAAAAGTGTTTTTATTTTCCCTTAGAAATGTTATCAATTGATCTTTGATTTCTGAATCAAAATTAGTGTCGATTTTTACTTTTCGATCTAGAAATTCGGAATCAATTTCAACTTCTATGGTAACTTCATTCGAACTGAGACCAGTTGGGTAACGCGAGGTGCTTTCTTGCTTCGCGTTTATCATTAATTGCTATTTGAGCTTTAAACGATGTCCCATGAGGTAGCAAGAACGCGATGTTTTCTGATCTCCTCGGATGGTTCCGATTCCTCCAGGAGTTGGAAATTTTACACATTGGTGATAAGTTGATGGTATAGCCTTCATTTGATATATCCACGGAGTTCCGAGAATTATGTTTTACGCGGCCGGCCGGTCGAAGACAATGAATTCTACAATCTTCGGAACCCCTGCGGCGAGTACTGGTAGTTTTATGTTTCCTAAGGACATAGAGGTGTCACTTGTGAAAGCTACCAATGGTGCTAGTGGACCGATAATATCCGCTTTGCTGATTCCCATTCTTTGCAAAGTGCTTAGAAATATGAGATCTACCGAGCTTCCAGTATCAATTAGACACCTTGTTACTTCGAAGTTCGCAACATCTAAAGTTATTACAAGAGCATCGTCATGAGGTCCTGTTAATCCTTGAGTATCCGAGTTGTCAAAAGAGATAACAGGTGTTTGTTCATTTGACTGAAAACCCATAACGGTTTGAATTGCTGCTGATTTCTTATGCCTTTTGATTGATCTGATCGAATCTTGGCATAATTTGGATCCTCCCATAATAACATCGATCCTTTTCTTAGGAGTGTTCGGAGTTCCAGGCCCATTGGGCTTTTGTTTCTTTTCAGGAGGATTAGAAGCTTCGGATTCTTCTTTCTCTTTGTGATAAGACTCCACAAATTCCTCTATATTGAAATTAGCGAGCTCTCCAGCTGCCCACAGTTCGGTGAGGTGCTTTTTGAGTACGCTACAATCTTTGGTGGAGTGCCCGTTTACTTTGTGAATATCACAATAGGCACTTTCATCTCTAACCCAAGTATTAGGAGAATTGTATCTTCCTCTATTTGGGGAAGGTTTTCCTACAGCATTAGTAGCAGGATTAAACCGTTTCTGATCTTTTGGTTCGAACTTTTTCGTTGGATTTGCAACGGCTAATTTAGTTGGCCGATGCTTTTTAGCGAGGCTGAGCTTTTCTTCTTCTCCCTCCATCCAATTGCTAGCTCGGAATAAAGCATCTTGGATGGTACATGGACGATTGACGATGAGCTCTTCCCGAAATCGGGATTCATGCCAGAGTCCATTCCTTAAAGCAGACAGGGCAGCAGTGTGCGATACCCCAGGATCTTTGGCTATCACTTCTTTGAATTTAGCGATATATTTGCGAAGTGGTTCATTCTGACCTTGGGTTAGATTCCAAAGATGTGCATCAGAAGTTGCCTTTTCCATGAACATGGAGTATTGTTTTAGGAATGAAGAGGACAATTCCTTAAAACTATCAATAGTTCTAGGCTCCAACTGAGTGAACCATAGCAGGGCCGATCCGGACAAATTCTCGGAGAATAGTTTGCAATATCCGGCATCTTCCTCGTCTGGTTCTAGATCGATTCTGCCAGCAGCGATCTGAAAAGCAGTGAGGTGATTTTTGGATCTCCTTTACCATCATAAGTTGGTAAATTAACCTTTCGAGAATCCTTGATCCGAAGGTTCGAGATTCTCGAGGTGAAAGGTGTTCGCCGAGTATCTTCGATTACTCGATCGATCTCAGGCGCCGAACTGGTCGACTGATGAAACTTCGACTTTATTTCGTCAAGCTCTTGACGCCTTGATGAAATCATCTGAGAAGGTGACATCGGGATTTTCCATAAGGAATCCGTCGTCAATAGCAGGATTTTCCTGAACTTGGGGAATTTCTCCCCCGGTTGGGTTAGTTCCATCCCCTACGGCTGCCTGATTGCTAACAGGCTGGCCTGTCGGAGTAGTTTGAGTATTCCCGGACCTATTTTGTGCGGGAGTTACGAATAGCCTGCGCTGATACGCTGCTGCCCGCACAGAAGGCAAAGTATCTAAACGGCTTGAAACAACGTTCTGCGCGTTTGACAAATTTGTCTGAGTTGTTTGAATACTCGTCAAGGTTTGCTCGATTGAGTCCAACCTTCCACTAAAAGTGGTGTTGGTATCAACAAGTGTACCCATCTGATTGGTCAGATTGGTGGTTGCCTGATTAAGCAAGGCGATTGCATCGTTCAATGCTTGTTGCTCAGACATAGTTTCTTGGTTGGGAAAGAAGGATTTTGAGATTAAAGAGTTTTGCGGTAACTCCCCACAGGCGGCGCCAAAATGTGGATGTAGGATTCACACTCAATTATCTTTAAGTATTTCAGTGGAGAAAAACTCTTAAAATCAACAAATGAATATGGGAATTCGAAAGGGAAATTAACCAAGAAGAAAAAGTAAAGAAATTTGATAAGAACGAAATACATAAAGCCTTGCGAAATAGTAAAGAGGGAAAGTATGTTGTATTTCTTAATCGTAGTGTGTAAAAGTCTGTCCCCCAAACACATGCGTTTGATGTTGTGGTCGGATCCCACACATTTTCGGTAGGATCCACTTGGATCTGTCAACGTCATTATTACATAATAATCCTCTTGGAATTCAAGATATTTTATTGAACTTAACCGGTCGGGAGTTCGATTCAGTCCAATAGGAGAGTTCGATCTTTGCCAGTATGGAGTTCGCTCTTATTCGATATATAGTTCGCATAGAGAAAGGACGAAGCGTGGAGAATATTGTTCGAGGCTCGCAGTAGCATCAAAGCGCGGGAGTTCGGAGTCAGCAAGAAAGAGTTCGGAAAACCCATGTGAAGCCCAAGATAGTTCAAATTCGAGCCGTTTCGGTCAAATTGTAACTTACATGATTAATGCGGATCAATATAATTATGAGCAGTAAATGACCGCATTAATCATGTTTTCTCTATAAAAACAACCTCAAACGCATGTGTTTGAAGGACAGACTTTTACACACTACGATTAAGCAATACAACATACTTTCCCTCTTTACTATTTCGCAAGGCTTTACGTATTTCGTTCTTATCAATTTCTTTACTTTTTCTTCTTGGTTAATTTCCCTTTCGAGTTCCCATATTCATTTGTTGATTTTAAGAGTTTTTCTCCACTGAAATACTTAAAGATAATTGAGTGTGAATCCTACATCCACATTTTGGCGCCGTCTGTGGAGAGCTACCACAAAACTATTTAATCTCAAAATCCTTCCTTCCCAGCCAAGAAACTATGTCTGCGCAACAAGCATTGAACGATGCAATCGCCTTGCTTAATCAGGCAACCACCAATCTCACCAATCAGATGGGTACGCTTGTTGATACCAACACCACTTTTAGTGGAAGGTTGGACTTGATATGATCATGGACAGCACTAAGGATGTGGAGCATGAACCGGAGCTTGAACGTGAGCTTGTAGCCGAGGAAGGAGCTAAAGGAGCTAAGCTTGTAGCTGAGCATGAGCTTGTAGCCGAGGAGGAGCTTGTACCCGAGGAAGCTTTGATCGCACCAACTGGTCCAATGACTCGTTCTAGAGTTAAGCTATTCAACCAAGCCATTGGAGGGATGCTTAACCACATTTGGGACCGACCAAATGACTTGAGCCAAGTCACTACCTCTTTGGTTTTGATCCATGCTCAAGGACCTCATCAAGATGGATAAGTGATTCATGAGTGCTCTTTTTCCCTGCCTTTGGTTTTGCCCCACTGGGTTTTCCAAAGGGAGGTTTTTAATGAGGCTTATGTTTTCACTTCATATAATCCATTTCGATGATTCAAGACCCAAACCCACTAAATAATGAGACAATTTCGTGGCCTTTGAAGTTGAAGGGTTATTTTTCAAATTCAAACTCTATTTTAATTTCTCTTGTCTTTTCTAGGCAGCCTTGGAGCATGTTCCAAGACTTGTCTCGTTTTCTACAATCTCTTCTCTTCTCCTTTTCTATATATTCTCTTGTAATCTCTTATGAGAACCTATCTTTCTTTTTATCAAAAACCTTTTCTAAGAAGATCATCTAGTTGGTGCGTATATCCAGCAAAACCCTTAGTCTCTTTTGGTGCGAATATCCAAAGGATCTAAGTTTCGATATCGTGAGGCTCTTCCGCAAGCTTCTGTGATATCCATCGATCCATTCTCTCGTTTTTGAGTCGTGTGTCGTCTCTAACTCGAGATCATCTATCCATCTTCACGGCTTCACAGCCACCTCTATCTCTTGCTCAACTTTAGAGTGCCGAGTCCTCGGGAGGATCGTGTCAAGTGGTATCAGAGCACACTCTGAAAGTTGAGTATTCTATCTTGTCTGTTCATCTTCTTATTCCGCCTGTCGTCTTGTTTTAATTTTCATAATTAATTAGTATGTGCTAAAATTGCGAAATCAACTATCACGGATTCGAAAAAGAGTCTAGTATTTTCTAAAATTGTTTCTGGAATTTTTCTGCACGATTTGATAATTTTTAGGGTCCGAACAAGTCAAACAGTCGTGATTAGGGTTCTAGGAGAATTTTGTGGCATTTGAAGAGTCATTTCGTGTTTGTTTCAAAAGGAACTTGTTACTGATGTTGTTTTTTTGTTTCCCTTGCAGAAAGGGTGGCTGAATCCGATGAGGAAGAGACTAGCCACAATCGGAACAACAAACTTTTGATTGAAGCTATGAAGCAAATGATGAAAGCTGAATTGGAAGCTATGCGCCAAGAGTTTCATGAAAAATTAGATTCAGGGCAGAACCGTTCTAGAGAGCCAAGGAGGACTCATGAACTTCCTGTACAACGTAGAGATGAAGCAACGGATAATTATTATGGGCATAGGAGCAGTTCATCTCGAGAAAGTCAAAGGAGGCACCATAGACGTGCAAGAGAAGGCAAAGATCTTTTGCAAGACAATCTTGGAGGTCTTAAGCTTAAAATTCCACCATTCCATGGAAAGAATGATCCAGATGCTTATTTGGAATGGGAGAAGAAGATTGAAATTGTTTTCAACCTTCAGCACTACACCGAGATCAATAGAGTAAGAGTTGCTACAACTGAATTTTATGATTATGCTCTAAGTTGGTGGGATCAGCTAGTTACTTCAAGGAGACGCAATCAAGAGCATCCATTGGAATCTTGGTCTGAAATGAAAGCTATCATGAGGAAGAGGTTTGTTCCTAGTCACTACCACCGTGAGTTGCATCTAAAGTTGAGGAATCTTACTCAAGGGAGTCGTTCTGTTGAGGAGTATTATAAGGAAATGGAGACTTTGATGTTGCGGGCTGATATTTCAAAAGATATAGAAGCAACTATGTGAAGGTTTCTTGGGGGTTGGAATAGAGAGATTCAAGACAGATTGGAGACCCAACACTACATGGAAATGGAAGAGATGTTGCACAAAGCAATTCTGTTTGAGCAGCAAATTAAGAGAAAGAGTTCGTCACGATCTAGTTATGGTTCAGGAACCGTTGCTAGTAAGTCTAGTTATCCAAGGGAGGAGAGAACCAGCAGCTATCAAAGAGAGAACAAGCCGTTTGTCAATTCAAGAGCTGAAAGTAAGCCATATGCTGCAGTTCAAGATCACAAGGGAAAAGCTGAGGTTACTACATCTAGAGTTCGTGATGTGAGGTGTTACAAATGTCAAGGAAAAGGGCATTATGCTAATGAATGTCCAAACAAAAGAGTCATGATTCTTCTGGATAATGGAGACATAGAGTTCGAAGAAGAAACTCCAGATTCACCTACTTCGTTGGAAGCAAATGAGGAGCTGCCTGCTAAAGGAGAGTTATTGGTAGCTAGAAGAACTTTGAGCGTCCACACTAAGAGTGAAGAGCAAGAACAGCGAGAAAACTTGTTTCACACGCGATGTCATGTACAAGGAAAAGTTTGCAGCCTCATCATTGATGGAGGAAGTTGTACAAATGTGGCAAGTGAAACTATGGTCAAGAAGCTTGGATTGAAAGTGGAGAAGCACCCGAAACCATATGATCTTCAGTGGCTTAATGACAGTGGTGAAATGAAGGTTAAAAATCAAGTTGTTGTGCCCATTGTCATCGGAAAGTATGAAGATGAGATCTTCTGTGATGTGTTACCAATGGAAGCCGAAAACATTCTTCTTGGGAGACCGTGGCAATTAGATAGAAAGGTGAATCATGATGGTTTTACTAATCGTCATTCATTTGAGTACAATGGAAGAAAAACAATTCTGGTCGCCATGACTCCACATGAAGTTTATCTAGATCAGATGCATCTAAAGAAGAAGGAAAAACAGGTTGTCAAACACTCAAACTTCTTCGTGAAGGCTGGTGAGGTTAAGAGAGCTTTATCCTCTAAGGAGCCAATGCTACTATTTGTTTTTAAAGGAACTCTAACAAGTTTAACTAACCTTGCACCGGTGCTGCCGAGTGAGATGACTTCTCTTTTGCAGGATTATAAAGATGTATTCCCTAAAGATAATCCAAAAGGACTACCACCAATCCGTGGGATCGAGCATCAAATAGATTTTGTACCCGGAGCTTCACTTCCAAACAGACCAGCATATAGAACCAACCCCGTGGAGACAAAAGAACTACAAAGGCAAGTAGACAAGCTCATGGAAAAAGGACACATTAGAGAGAGTATGAGTCCCTGCGCCGTTCCAGTCTTGCTTGTCCCTAAGAAGGATGGTAGTTGGAGAATGTGTGTTGATTGTAGAGCCATCAACAACATAACGGTTAAGTATCGCCATCCTATCCCTAGATTAGATGATATGCTTGATGAATTGCATGGTTCTAGCATATTTTCTAAGATTGATCTTAAAAGTGGATATCATCAGATTAGGATGAAAGAGGGTGATGAATGGAAAACTGCATTTAAAACTAAACATGGGTTGTATGAATGGTTAGTCATGCCATTTGGGTTAACTAATGCACCTAGTACATTCGTGAGGTTAATGAATCATGTTCTGAGAGCATTCATTGGAATATTTGTTGTAGTTTACTTTGATGACATCTTATTTTACAGCAAAAACTTAAGGGAGCATATAGAGCATTTAGATTCTGTTTTGAATGTTCTTAGGAAGGAAGAACTCTATGCCAACCTAAAGAAATGCACATTTTGCACGGATAATCTTGTGTTTTTAGGCTTTGTTGTGAGTGCAGATGGAGTTAAGCTTGACGAAGAAAAAGTTAAGGCTATTAAAGATTGGCCAAGTCCAAAGACTGTGGGAGAAGTAAGGAGTTTCCATGGCCTTGCTGGATTTTATAGGCGATTTGTTAAGGACTTCAGTACCATTGCCGCACCACTCACAGAGGTTATCAAGAAGGATGTAGGATTCAAGTGGGAGCAAGCACAGGAAGAAGCTTTTCAGTCTCTTAAAGAGAAACTTACTAATGCACCTGTTTTGATATTGCCTGACTTTCTTAAAACATTTGAGATTGAGTGTGATGCTTCAGGTATAGGTATTGGAGCTGTGCTAATGCAAGATCAAAAGCCCATTGCCTTTTTCAGTGAGAAACTTGGAGGAGCTACGCTGAATTACCCGACCTATGACAAGGAGCTGTACGCCTTGGTCCGAGCTCTCCAAACGTGGCAACACTACTTATGGCCTAAGGAATTCGTCATTCATACTGATCATGAGTCTCTTAAGCACTTGAAAGGCCAACAGAAACTTAACAAGAGGCATGCTAGGTGGGTTGAGTTTATTGAGACATTTCCCTATGTCATCAAGTACAAAAAAGGTAAGGATAATGTAGTTGCCGATGCATTATCCCGGAGGTACATCCTACTCTCTACTCTTAATGTTAAGCTTATGGGATTTGAGCAAATAAAAGAACTCTATGAAACTGACCATGATTTTCAAGAGATTTATAAAACTACAAGTACTCGCCGCGGGTGTTCCAAAGATTGTAGAATTCATTGTTTTCGACCGACCGGCCGCGTACAACATAGTTCTCGGAACTCCGTGGATATATCAAATGAAGGCTATACCATCAACTTATCACCAATGTGTGAAATTTCCGACTCCTGGAGGAATCGGAACCATTCGAGGAGATCTGGAAACATCGCGTTCTTGCTACCTCATGGGACATCGTTTAAAGCTCAAATAGCAATTAATGATAAACGCGAAGCAAGAAAGCACCTCGCGTTACCCAAGTGGTCTCAGTTCGAATGAAGTTACCATAGAAGTTGAAATTGATTCCGAATTTCCAGATCGTAAAGTAAAAATCGGCACTACTTTAGATTCAGAAATCAAAAATCAATTGATAACATTCCTAAAGGAAAATAAAAACACTTTTGCCTGGTCAGCAAAAGATATGCCAGGAATTGACAAAAATATCATTACCCATGAATTAAACCTCGATCCCAGTTTTAAGCCAATAAAGCAGAAAACAAGAAAACTGGGTACTGATCGAGCTCAAGCCGTCAATGACGAAGTCAATAAGCTTTTGAAAATTGGTTCCATTAAAGAAGTAAAGTACCCGGATTGGTTAGCAAACCTCGTGGTAGTCAAGAAGAAGAATGGAACGTGGAGAGTATGTGTCGATTTCACTGACATTAACAAAGCATGTCCAAAGGACAGCTTTCCTCTCCCTCATATTGATCGGCTCGTAGAATCAACAGCCGGAAATGAACTCTTATCATTCATGGATGCATTTTCTGGATATAATCAGATCATGATGAATCCCGAGGATGAAGAGAAAACATCCTTCATAACAGATAGAGGAATCTACTGTTATAAAGTTATGCCATTCGGTTTAAAAAATGCCGGAGCAACATACCAACGTTTAGTTAACAAAATGTTTGCAAAACATTTGGGCCAAACGATGGAAGTTTATATCGATGATATGCTCGTAAAATCTCTTAAGAAATCCGAGCACATCACTCATCTTGAGCAGCGTTTCAAAATTCTGAATGAGTTCGGAATGAAATTAAATCCAGCTAAATGTTCTTTTGGTGTACCTTCCGGAGAATTCCTAGGTTACATAGTCACGGAAAGAGGAATAGAAGCAAATCCTAATCAGATTAACGCTTTCTCACAATGCCATCACCCAAAAACATCAAAGAAGTCCAACGATTGACGGGCATAATTGCTGTGTTGAATCGTTTCATTTCGAAATCGACCGATAAATGTCTCCCCTTTTATCAAATTTTAAAAGGAAACAAAAAATTTCGGTGGGATGATCAATGCAAAGCAGCTTTCGATCAACTCAAAACTTATCTGACAACACCACCGGTTCTCTCAAAACCTGAGTCAGATGAGAAACTTTATCTTTACATTTCAGTTTCTAATCATTCTGTAAGTGGGGTTTTAGTTCGAGAAGATCGAGGTGACCAAAAGCCGATTTTCTACATAAGTAAATCTCTTACCAGTCCGGAAACGAGATATACTATGATGGAAAAATTAGCTTTAGCAGTAGTCGTATCTGCTGTTGGTACCGGATCCCGCAAGGGGTCCATTTTACATGTTGGAGAACCATCACTTTACAAAATCCGAGGAGCCCTATCTTGCAAAAGGGGGTGGTCAAACCTTGACATTAATTGGTGATTAAATTCATGAATTAATTGCCATTGTCAAAGGAATAAAGTTTGTCATTCAAGATTAGGAGTTAATTGCCAAAAATTGGAGTTATTTTGTGGAGTTAATTCTGAATTTAATGGCCAATTAAAGACACCCTAGAAGGAAGGAAGAGGCTATAAAAGAGAAGTGAAGACTCCAAGAAAGGGAGACTCATATTCTTCTACACAAGATTAATCTTCTACATTTCTCACCATTATTTAGACACAAACAATGTCATTCCTAATAATGACTAAATACTTTCTCTTTATTGTAATCGAACTATGTTTTGGCTTGATCCCGCTTCGGGTACGTAGGCAGCTCGTCTCTCGAGTCCAGCTATAACAACATCTATATTATTTTCTCCACAAATTTATACGATCTATTCAACCCATCTTTGTGCTTGTCTTATGAGAACTTTGTCCCATCTTTTACATGATGTTACCAACCCTGGGGGGTTCGGGTTCAACATTTGGTGCCGTCTGTGGGGACATAAAGTTTCTTGTCTTTCAAGTACGAAGTTGTGACGACGAAAGAATGAGATTTTCTCTCGAAAACATCCAAACCTCGGTGACAACAAGAAAGTGACACCAATTCAAACTGCCTCTTTGCGAGGTGATTTCCCAGCAATTTCTCGGAGATTTTTCTGAGTTTCAACCTTCAGAACAATAAATTTACTTCGGTGAAATCTAAGTGTCGAGTTCCATCTTCACTAAAATAGATTTCACCTCGGATATTTTTCTGAGTTCCAACTCTTAGAAAACTGAATTTACTTTGGTAAAATCTAAGTGTCGAGTTCGCTCTTCACAAAAACTAGATTCCACCTCACAGAGATTTTCCAAGTACAGTCTTTCGGAAAAAATATTCAGTTCGGTGGAATCTAAGTGTCGAGTTTGCTCTTCACAAAAATTAGATTCCACCTCATGGAGAATTTTCCGAGTACCATCGCTCGGAAAATATGTTTACTTCGATGGAATCTAAGTGTTGAGTTCGCTTTTCACAAAAATTAAATTCTACCTCACGGAGATTTTCCAAGTACAATCTTTCGGAAAATATGTTTACTTCGATGGAATCTAAGTGTCGAGTTCGCTCTTCACAAAAATTAGATTCCACCTCATAGAGAATTTTCCGAGTACCATCGCTCGGAAAATATGTTTACTTCGATGGAATATAAGTGTTGAGTTCGCTCTTCACA
Source organism: Arabidopsis arenosa (assembly GCA_905216605.1). Lineage (NCBI taxonomy): Eukaryota > Viridiplantae > Streptophyta > Magnoliopsida > Brassicales > Brassicaceae > Arabidopsis > Arabidopsis arenosa. Next base: position 13,441,763 of record LR999453.1, on the reverse strand, counting down.
AAAATTAGATTCTGCCTCACAGAGATTTTTCGAGTACCATCGCTTGGAAAATATATTTACTTCGGTGGAATCTAAGTGTTGAGTTTGTTCTTCACCAAATTAGATTCCACCTCGGAGATTTTTCTGAGCTTCAACTCTCAGAAAAATGAATTTACTTCAGTAAAATCTAAGTGTCGAGTTCGCTCTTCAAAAAATTAGATTGAACCTCGGAGAATTTTCTGAGTTCCAAATCTTGGAAAAATAAATTTACTTCGGTAAAATCTAAGTGTCTAGTTCGCTCTTCACTAAATTAGATTCTACCTCGGAGATTTTTCTCAGTTTCAACTTTCAGGAAAATGAATTTACTCTGGTGAAATCTATGTGTCGAGTTTGCTCTTCAGCTATTGCGTACATGCGCTAAGTATAGCCTTAAGTCCTACAAAATATAGGTTACTCAAGTACAAACTGACACCTACTATGCAAAAATTTCCAACGCGAAATTCTAGTCAATGTTCAAACATTATTCTAGTTCAGTTCAAGAAAAGTAAACAGTTCTTACACTAGCTTTTCTTCGAACAAACATTTCCGAACTATCAGGAATGTTTTTGTATGCCGAGCTCTAGCCTCGCATCCGAGAGACCGAGGAAAAATTCTAATGTTTTTTCTATAAAAAGGGCAAGTGGGTCTGATAAGCCTATCTCTCCAACAAGCTAAAGCCATTTCGGTTAGGAGGACCTTGCAAACCCTCCAGGTAAAACCGATGGTTTCAACCAAATTAAATATTTCTTCCAAAAAGAAAATTTAATATCCCCTCGGGCAAAATATTCTGACAAAGAAAATAAAGTCCCCTTGGCCAGGAAACCAAATTCTACTTTGAATTTGAATAAAAGGTCCGAGGCCGAGCTCGCACCGAACTACGTTAAAAAGCCGAGCCCGTCTCGCACCAAACTACGTTCAAAAGCCGAGCCTGCTCGCACAGAACTACATTTAAAAGCCGAGCCCGTCTCGCACTAAACTATGTTCAAAAAGCCGAGCTCGCCTTATACCAAAATACGTTCGAAAGCCGAGCTCAATGCTCGCGTTTACGCGAATAAGTCTTTAGGCAAAAACGAGTTCACCTCGCATCTAACAACAAAGTTTGCATGCCTAATCTACTAATCAAAGTTATTGCCGCACGATTGTCAAGAATATTAGTTCTCCGAGCAAATCATCTTACTCGATGATATGTCTATATTTTACCTGTTTTGAGCAACCATTTAGCATCACTTTAGCATCGTTTCATCATTGTTTCATACCATTCTTCATCATTTGTCATCACTTTACATGTTTAGGATAGTTTTGCATGCATACTGCATATTTGAGTTGTTTTCAGGTGCTTCGGAGCCACTTGTGAGCAGATTGAGAGAAGCAGAGCCAAATCAGACAGCACACTCGATCTACTCAGTCGAGCATGATCAGGAACAAAACAAGGAACCACTCGACCACGGTGGTCGAGTAGATTAGCTCCACCGCTTCTCAAGCACTCGACCATGCTCTTCACCAAATGACTCGATCACCACTTCAACGCCACCACTCGACCACATACTCGACCATGTTGGTCGAGTATCCTTCATCATTGCAATCCAGAAGTACTCGACCAAATGCTCGATCACCACCTCCCGGCCGCCACTTGGTCACCAGCTTCAGAGTCTTCTCAGATCCGCACTCAACCAGACATTGAGCATAAGGAAGAGAAGAGGATGAAGCAGAACTCGAGCACATACTCGACCCAAGTGCTCGATCACAACACGCCCAGAGCAAGAAATCGCAAAGGCGCCAACTTTATTCAAACCTCTCTACTCGATCACAAGGGTCGAGTATTTCCGTAAACCGCCTTAATACTTTGTCGTCTTGTGATTTAGGGTTTCCTAGTATTTGCTATAAATAGGTTGTTTCTCATAATTTTCAGACTAAGTTTTATTTCTACAGAACAATTAGTGCTTTCTTCATATTTGTAATCCAGATCTCTCTTAATCTATTGAGTATTTGCTTTTGATTTCTTCTACAAAGTTGTTCATCTTGTTGAGATCTTGCTAATATGAAGTTTTTATGCATTTCTGGGTTTGTGTTCTTGGTCATGAATTTTGAGTAGTGATTAGGGTTCTTGAGGATGGGTTAGAGTAGCTTAGAATCCTTGATCTGCTAGGTGGTTGAGTTTGATTGGTAGATCCCTTCTGGATTAGTTGTTCTTAATGCTAATTTCTTTCTGATCAACTGGAATTTGAGCCCAGACATTTCCGCACCCACAAGGTGTTCGATGAAATGTCTGAACCACTAATTCCAGAGATTCGTGGCTCTGTACCAAGGTATTGGTTACAGGGAGCGTTTTGGCTTAGACTTGTTGATTCGTAATGCCTGTTAGGTTAGCTCTCGTCAATGGTGATTGAGTCTGGGACTAGCTTTGCTTGAGGATCTCTGTTGCGGTAGCACTTTGATTTGGTTATTGAACTTGTTGTCTAGGGATAGTTTGTTGAGCATGATTAACCACCTGTAGATTAAGGAGACTTCACTACTCGATTACCCCATCCTCGGGAATTTCTCTTCCAATTGATTTCTTTGTTTACATCGCTTTTGATTGCTTGATCTTGTTACTTGTTGCTCAGTTTTATCATTTCTACCCTGTTTTATTCGAAGTACTCGACCACACCCAGTAGTTTGGTAACAAACTGTGCAGTCAAGTACCCTGTTTACAGTTTCTGTTAAGTTACTCGACCTGATACTCGACCACACCCAGTGCTTGGTGTCAAGCTATGTTGGTCGAGTATATTGCCTGATATTGTTAGAATTTCTGTTATCTGCATGATCACTAGAGCTGTTAACAACACCAAAACCTGCTATTGCTTGGCTTGACTCTGTGATATCTGATTGCATCTTAATTGCTAGCATCACACCCATTTGGATTGACACCTTAACATACTACAATGACATGATAGTACTTTAAGGATAATTGATCTTAGTTAAAATCCTACTATCAATTTGGCGCCGTTGCCATTTGGGTGTTTGTTTGTTACATTTAAGATTTCAGACTTGCTTAGATCAAGTTCTATTTCAATTTTCACTTTAGTCACTCACTTTGTGTTTTTCTTGTTGTCTTCTTGATCCAGGTACTGTATGCAAACTAGATCAAAAGGCAACCAGAACCTCCTTTTCAACGATAACATTGACCGTCTTGACAGAGAACTAAGGGAAAGGAGAGACACAGTAGACCTTGAACACAACCATCCTTTCAGAATGGCTGATGAACAAGATGTCAACAATCTGCCTGCTAACATTGGTGCTGGAGATGCACCAAGAAACCACCATCAGAGGCAAGGAATTGTGCCTCCTGCTGTCCAAAACAACAACTTCGAGATTAAAAGTGGTCTCATCTCGATGATTCAGGGAAACAAGTTCCATGGTCTGCCTCTGGAAGATCCCTTAGACCACTTGGATAACTTCGACAGGCTCTGCAGCCTAACCAAGATAAACGGTGTTAGTGAGGATAGTTTCAAGCTGCGCCTGTTTCCCTTCTCACTGGGAGACAAAGCACACCAATGGGAAAAGACGTTACCTGCTGGCTCCATCACATCTTGGGACGATTGCAAGAAGGCCTTCTTAACAAAGTTCTTCTCAAATTCAAGAACTGCAAGGCTAAGGAACGAAATCTCCAGTTTTACCCAAAAGCAGTCTGAATCCATTTGTGAGGCCTGGGAAAGATTCAAAGGCTACACTATACAGTGTCCACACCATGGTTTCAAGAAGGCTTCTCTACTAAGCACACTCTACAGGGAGTTTTGCCCAAGATCAGAATGTTGCTGGACACTGCTTCAAATGGGAACTTCTTGAATAAGGATGTTGAAGAAGGCTGGGAGTTAATTGAGAACTTAGCTCAATCCGATGGTAATTATAACGAAGATTTTGATCGCTCCAACAGAGGTATTGGAGATTCGGATGCAAAGCATAGTAAAGAGATGAAAGCTCTTAATGAGAAACTGGATAAGCTTCTCCTTAGCCAGCAGAAGCCTGTACACTTTCTATCGATGACGACCAGTATCAAGTCCAAGATGGGGAGGGGAACCAGTTAGAAGAGGTCAGCTACATCAATAATCAAGGTGGCTACAAAGGGTATAACAACTTCAAGACTAACAACCCCAACCTTTCTTACCGAAGCACCAACGTTGCTAATCCACAGGATCAAGTGTATCCTCCACAACAACACCAGGGTCAGAATAAACCTTTTGTTCCTTATAACCAAGGCTTTGCTCCTAAGCAACAATTTCAAGGGAAACTACCAGCAGCCACCACCTGGGTTTGCACCTCAGCAACACCAAGGTCCTGTTGCTTCCTGATTCTGACATGAGCAAATGCTACAACAGCTTCTTCAAGGACAAGCATCTGGCTCCATGGAGATTGCTAAGAAGATATCTGAATTACACAATAAGCTGGACTGTAGCTACAATGACTTAAATGTCAAAGTGGAGGCACTGAATTCCAAAGTGCCGATACTTGGAAGGACAATCTGCATCTACATCTACTCCAAAACCTACTGGCCAACTTCCAGGCAAAGCAATTCAGAATCCAAAGGAGTATGCCACTGCTCATGCTATCACTATCTGCCATGATCGAGAGCTGCCAACTCGACATGCCACTACCTCAATCACTGAGGACAGTGAAGTTCAAGATTCAGCTAAAAAGGCAACAGAGGAGCCTATACTCGATTCATCTACTCGATCACCTACTGCAGCATCTCAATATCTTGAAAAACTAGCTGCTGCAATGACCAAGGATACAGTCTTTGTGCCACCTCCCAAGAAATTAGGAGATCCTGGTTCGTTTACCTTACCTTGTTCTATAGGTCCTTTGGCCTTCAGTAACTGCCTATGTGATCTCGGTGGTTTTATAAGTCTCATGCCTCTCTCTGTGGCCAAGAGACTAGGTTTCAGCGAGTACAAATCTTTCAACAACTCCTTGATTCTGGCTGATGGGTCTGTTCGACTACCTCATGGGATATTAGAAGATTTGCCTATTAAGATTGGAAATGTTGAAATCCCCACAGACTTCCTAGTGCTCGAAATGGATGAAGATCCAGTAAATCCGTTAATCTTAGGGAGGCCCTTCTTAGCTACAGCCGGCGCAGTCATAGATGTCAAGAAGGGGAAGATTGATCTTAATCTTGGAAAAGATTTCAAGATGGAGTTTGACATTGATGATGGTATGAAGAAACCTACTCGACATACCCCTAAATCAATCACTGAGGACAGTGAGGTTCAAGAAGGGGAGGCTTCTACTCAGATTGAAATCTCTGTTATTGAGCTCGACTATCCAGCTCGTCCTCGCCATCAAACTCAATCTGCCTTGGAAGAGAAAGCTGCTATAATTGAGAGAATGGTAAAACGATTCAAGTCAACTCCATCACCTTCACTTGCTCTTCCATGGAAGTTCAGGGAAACTTGGAAAGACAACTATTGATCTCTTGCAGAGAAACAACTTGACGAGATGGAAGCAGTGATGCCATTAATAGAAGTTCTCAAGTTGATTCCGGACCCTCACAGAGATGTGAGAAATTTGATACTGGAAAGGCTCAACATATATCAAGATTCAAGTGATGAATATGATGCCGATCCGATTCAAGCCCCTGATGAGAGGATTATTCAAGAAAAGTTGGAAGATCCTGGATCCTTCACTCTGCCATGTTCCATCAGGCAATCGACTTTCAGCAATTGTCTATGTGATCTAGGAGCCTCAGTCAGTCTAATGCCACTCTCTGTGGCACGGAAGTTGGAATTTGTCCAATACAGGCCTTGCGACATCACCTTGATTCTTGCTGATAGGACTACAAGGAGACCTTTTAGCCTGCTGGAGGATGTGCCAGTAATGATTAATGGAGTAGAGGTGCCTACTGATTTTGTTGTGCTTGACATGGATGAAGAATCTAAGGATCCTCTGATCTTAGGAAGACCTTTCTTGGCTTCAGTGGGAGCAGTAATAGATGTCAGATGGTAAGATTGATCTCAACCTTGGGAGGCATGTCAAGTTGCAGTTTGACATCAACAAAACTCCAACAAGGTCAACAACAGAGGGAAAGGGCTTGGAGATTCAGAGAGCGGTTCCAGGAGAAGAATTTGAAGCTGCAAGAGTGAAGGAACCAATTCTAGTCCAGACTCAACCTTCAAACTCAGTCGCTCGACCGAGTATACCTTCAGCGTTTGATTGGCGAGAGCTCAAAAAGAAATCTGATCTCCAAGAAAGAACCGTTCAGAAGCTGACCCACACTGTTGAAAAGCTTAATGACACACTAAGTCATATTCAAAGGGGAGCTCAATCTCAGACCAACACTGACATTACTTCAAGAGGGAAAAACACTTCAGGATGGTCAAAAGAAAAAGACTATCCACCAGAAGAGGAAGCAGCTTACTTTGAGGAAAGGGGAATTGAGTACTCAGCTGTACAACTTTCAGGGGAGAATGCTGAGTATAACGATGAGATCAGTGAAGAAGAGGACTTCTCAAGTTCTCTCTGTCACATATTTTCAGCCTAAAAAGTGTGAGGAGTCAAGCTAATGACTTAAAACAAGCTCACTTGGGAGGAAGTCCCATGACTATCTCTGTAAATATTTTCTTTCTTTCTTGTTATTTTTGATTTGTTCTGGTAGTGTTTGTGGTTCTCAGGAATGGAGAATCAATCTGGAGATAGAGTAAAAATTTAATTTTTACTCCACCATGGACCTTGAGATCGAGCATATCAGCCCAGTGGAGTCCAAAAATTTGAAAATCTTTTGTTGCACCTGGAGACCCCGCCATCGAGTAGGAGAGTCGAGCATGCGTGTTTTTGATCACAAAAATCCCAATTCATCACCACCTACTCGATCACAAGGAGAACAAGACGATGAGAGTGCAACAGAGCACCCTACCAGTGGAGATCGAGTATAATGGTCAGTTTGGTGCAATTTGATTGTCTTGGAGCTGAAAAGGTAGAAGAAGGATCAAGTGATTAAAACAAGTTTGGAGGTACAGTAATCACTCTAATGAGTTGCGATTCTGCTAATGGTGATTAAAGAGATTCCCCACTTGAGTCAATGGAGGCATCCCATCATGTCTCCTACATCCCATCTTGTCTCCCACCAAGCTAAAGCCACCAACTTACCCACTTCCTTTCCCCACGTTTTTAATAAGAACTCCATCCCCCTCCACATGATTTCAAGCCTAAAGTCTCATTCACTCTCCTCCACATCTTCAAGGGCAAACCACTCACACCACTCCCCTATATATACAAACATTTCCAAGCTCTACCTCTCACTACAATGCTCACTTCTCTCTCTAAAATCACCAACATCGCAGCTTTTCACCTCCGCTACTCCGTTTACTCGATCACCAAGGAAGCACAACCGTCCGTCTTTCACTCCATTTACTCGACCCTACACTCGACCACGCCGTCCCAAATCCGCTCCCATCAGCCACATTCTAAGGTTTACTCAATCCTTTGTCTCACCCAAACTTTAACTCTTTCTTCTTTCTTGGTTTTGATTTGTTTGGACTCACTAACCTACTAATTTGTAGTTTGAGTTTGATTCATTCAGTTCGAAAAAAAAATGAGTTCATACAATGACCAGGTGAGCTACGCCTCCAGCCAGGATCACGATTACAATGTTAATGAGGACGAGTCATGGTCTACATCTCTTCCAGAAAGAGAAGGTCAAGAGTACTCTCGGCTCAGAGACGATATCGCCAGCGGCAAGAAAACCATGATAGAGATATCCAGTTCGTTGAAGGACATTGCAACGAAGCCTTGGAAGACGGAGAAGAAGAACATCTCAATGGAAGAGTACTGTGAGCTCTTCAGGCGTCATCACTTCGTCGGGACTAGGTACCCGCATCCAGGGACGATGTTGGAGCTCGGTATCTATGAAGATATCGAGTATCTCTGTGAGCAAACCAGTCTATTCACCCTCATGAACCGTCCCTACAGCGCTTACAAGGAGGAAACAATCCAGTTTCTCTCCTCCTTCCAAGTTGAGATCTTTTCTGAGAAGAAGAAGAAGAGAGAAAGAGATTACGGGCTTGGCTACTTGACCTTCACTATCCATGGCCAAGATTACATCCTCACCATGAAGCAGCTGGAATCTCTCTTTGAGTTTCAGAGCGGAGTTGGCACTGGCCACCGTGTTGACAGAAAAGAGATAGTTGGACTCTGGGGGACGATTGGAGATGATGTCAAGTTCTTCTCTTCCCGCTCCAAGAGCAACACCATCAGGAGCCCAGTCCTCCGCTACTTCCACCGCAGCCTTGCCAGTGTTCTCTTTGCAAGGGAGATAACTGGCACGATCATCAACGGAGAGATGGAAGTGTTGGTGATGGCACTGCAGGAAACCCTGGGCGTAACCAAAGACAATACAGTGTTAATGGGTGACAAGTCAAACACTTCTGCTGTTTTCTTCTTACTTGGCCACCTGTGGAGCTACAAATCATGGGCAGCGGCGAATGCCAAGAAAACTGCTTAAGGAAAATTGTGTATGGGTGGGCTGATAACACCCATATTGTTAGCATGTGGAGTACCTTTAGAGTCACAAGAAGTCCTTCCTAAGTGGGTCGACATCGAGCACTTGAGGAAAACTACCTCTTTGGCTTGGGGAATGATAGATGAAAGGTATGCCTGGATATTTGATTTTCCAGAAGCAGAAGGGGCGAAGTTTCTCCTCCCTCACCAGGCATACACCACGATCACGGACAGAAGCAATATTGACTTCAAACCACCTGTTCAAATGCTCTATGGCGTGAGCGAAGTCGTTCAACCTGCTGAAGAAGAAGGAGCCAATGCTGAAGAAGAAGGAGCCAATGCTGAAGGAAACGAAGCCGAAGAAGAAGAGGACCTTGATATAGAAGAATATAACACCAGAAAGTTCCACTTCGCTGAGCACGAGCCGCCATCAAGACAGAGCAAGAGCCTCACTGAGAGTCATGAGAAGATCAGCAAGCTCCAAGCCTGGTGCAAGTTCCAGGACAAGTTCATTGGTAAGTGCTTCAAGATGTACAAATCCATGCAGAAGAAGGTGAACCGCTCCTTTGCTAGCACTTCTGCTCCAAGAGTAGACCCTCCTGAAGAGATACCCTCCAGACGTTATGATTCAAATGCCCCAAGGGACTCAACCTATGAACCGGTTCAAGACGTCTACGAAGTGCCCAGGCAATCCGCCTATGAACAAAGGGAAGCAGACACTTCCCAGGCACCAGCAAGACATTCCTCTCACGAACCTAGAGAGCATAGGAGAAGAAGGAAGCAAGCACCGGTTCGCTCAGGTAGCAAGGCGAGGCTCCTCAACGCCAGGCGACCACTAAACCGCCGCACTGACCGCCAAGCCGACCCTGTGATCGAGTATCCTGCACCAGAGGAGGAAGAGCAACAACAAGGTCCCAACATTCCATGGGAATACACCAGAGAGGAGATGGATGACTACATCTCCAGGACCTTCCAGTGAGGTACCACACTCAACCACCATTGTTTATACCATCTCTTGTTTTCTTTCTTTATTTGTTTGTCCTGAGTACTCTCTTCCAAGTTTGGTCGCACAGAGGACTGTGTGATTCAAGTTTGGGGGAGGGCTCAGGAAGTATCTAATGTGTTTGCTTTGTTCCTATTTTCAAATTTTTGCATTGTACATACTCTTGAGTCTGCATGCATCTATGTCATTGAAAAAGCCTAAAAATTTGAAAAATTTCTGAAAATGATTTCACAAAAACAGAGTGTTCATGTAGTTGCATTCTCATTTTAAGATTGAGTCTAGATTGTTTCATGTAGGATTGTTGCATATGCATAGGGGATGATGATGAGATAACCTTGTAAGCATGCTCATTTACTGAATGAATTCAATGCCCTCGTTATTAGTTGTTTAATGCTTGTGATAGAACTTGAAGTAAGACAGCACCATATTCGGAATTCACAACTTGACTCTCTTGTTTTAATTGAAGCATGCTTGATGTGATTCTTTTCCCTATCTATTAGAACCTGAACTTGACTTGTAATTATCAAGTCTTTGCATTGTTGTTGAACTTGTGGCTACCAATACACATACTTGGATTTTCTTTCACCTTCTACCACTCTTGCTAATCCAAGTAGCTGATTCCCATCATTGGAACAGTTTCCCCTACCCTGAACCTAACCTTTCTTTCAAAGCCCTGAATAAATTTGTGTGTGTGTGAGGCCTATTTCCGGATTGAGCTTGGTAGAAAGTGTTAGGTATGAACCGACAAGAATGGTATCCCATGTAGTTCTAGTCCACGCTTTTTGGGCTAGATAGGACTAGGTGGGAGTTTTACTTTGGGTTTGGGAATGTGTTTGGAAAGAAAATGAGAAAGAAAGACAAGTGTTATTGTTCTTAGGAGATGGAAGTGAAACAGAAAAAGATATCATGTTAGTCTAGTAAAGGATTTGGGAAGCTTGAAAAATAAAAGAAGTTAAGCTCTATGCAAAGTAAAAAGAAAGGCAAAAGCCTAGAGGTCTCAAGCCATGAGATGAGAAGAAGAGCCTTAGTTGTTAAAGAAAGTCCCAATCCGCTAGAAAGTCTAAAAGAAAACCTCTCCTTAGAACAAAACCAAAAAGAAAGAATGGGTTGATCCAAGAGATTATTGAAACATGCCTTGAGTGCAAAGGGTAGAATTAGGATCATTTCTGGGGTTTAGAGATAGGACCATCTATGGAGTTTGATATACTTATGGTTATTTGGGTAGATGGGTGTGGATGTCGGATTCGCACACTTGAATATTTGTTTAATTAGTGGGAATGATTATTCTTGAGGACAAAAATATGATGAAAAAGCTATGAATTGCAATAGGAATGACCAGGCCCGGCCCGCTCATAAAGCAGCCAAAGCATGTGCTTTAGGCCACAAAATATTAGACATTCTTTAGGGCCACATGTTAGAAATCTTTGTTTGGTCAGTTGGTTATGTATTAGGTAGTTGAGTAGCAAGTGGTGAGTTCGAGTCCTTATTTTTACAGTTTTTTTCTTTTCGTTTTTTTTTTTCCCTTTTATGGTTTTTTTTGTTATTTTTTTTCTTCTTAAGTATGCTTTAGGCCACTAGAATCCAAAGACCGGCCCTGGGAATGACTATAGTGTATTTGCTAGAAAAATTGCCTATGCTTTACATGGCTATTAGCCCTCTTATTTATATTGACAAACGACATTTAACTCTCAATTAAACATAATTATTCTCTCTTAAATGTGTCCGTTTTGGTCTTCGAGGTTTAATGCTCAACGTTTGAATTTGAATTGATTCCGATCTTCATGGGCTTCGCCTTTTGGCCCAAGTCACCCGTTCTAACTTCGACTTCGATTCCGAGTCATATCCCGAGGTGTGACCACTCCGGGCTCTCTTTATGGTGACGCCCACTTCGATTATACCTTGTAAACCATGGGTCTAATGGGCCTTTTCCTCTGTGGGCCTTCATCCTGATTACGTGGCGATCTTTGGTTGGTCCCGGTCTACTGATGCGGGATCCGACACCAACAATTAGCCCCCCAAGTCTTTCGAAGTGCTTATTTCAATTCGGAAGACTTTAAACGTTTTAATGACCAAAGATTGCGCTTGTGGGATCTTCTGATTTTCCCGCCAAGATCTTGTCAGTCCTTAAATTTCGGTATTACCCATATTCGATCGCGTGACATCTGTCACCATCATGACCGTATCTTAATTATTTACTATTAAAACGGGGAAAAACCTTTCCACTTCCCCCACGACTACCGAGGCGGTTCCATCATTACCACTTAGTTTGCGTGAGGTAACCTTTCTTTTCATCTTTATCTTTTGGTAAAAATTTTCTTTGTTTTTCCCTGCCAAGTCTTTCTGTCTCTTTCGCCAAACTTTTTCTTCTGGAACTTGAGTTTTCCCATTTCCTTCGATGTCTTCCGATTCCGACAGAACTGAGTCCCCGTCTTACGACGGGAAACGTTCTAGCCTTGACGATTGCACCCGACCTAACGATATTGCCGGTCCTCACTACAGATCTACTTGTACCATTCAATCCCTTCAACGATTGAAAGAACTCTGCCGACTTCCACCTGACGTGATGGCGGAATCGAAGTTGGCCGATCCTACGGAGTCCCCGGAAGACCACCGTGATGGTTACTTTTGCGTTTATGAAATCTACTTCAAGGGCTGTGGATTGACCTTCCCTCTTCCCGAAGCCTTAGTTCGGTACCTGGCGGCCCTTGAGATCGCTTTGCCTCAGCTATCCCCCAATCTCCTCCGAACCATCCTTGGAATCATAACCGTTGCGGCGGAAGCTGGCTACATTATTGGGGTTCCCGAGCTAAATGAACTTCTAAGTGTGAGAAGTTCGTCGAAGAAGGCAGGGTACTTTTCGGCGTATCCGAACGCTAATAGGAACATCATCTCGCACCTCCCGAACAAGGATGAAAACTGGCACCATCCTTGGTTTCTGATTAAGAAAACCCCTGCTTCGATTGGAAGCCTTTATGATGTTCTTCCATCGAAGTGGTCTGCAAAGCCTGGTAGAAAATAGGTCACATACACTTTCTCAATCACCCTGTTATTTTGCTAATCAAACTTGTTGTTTCATTTTTGCAGCCTTCATTGCTCCAATTCTCCCAACTGAGGAATTCGTCAATTTCTTCAAGACAATCCTTAGAGGGGAAACCCTTTGGAATTCCTTTACTCTCGATCGGTTCATTGAAGCTAATCGAAAACTCAGGATGAGTCCGCCCAATCACCTTCATCGACTTCCGCCTCCTCCTTCAATTCAGGGATTATCAGCTCGGGCCCTTGCTGCCCAGCGTAAGAAGCTCTCCAAGCCGATAGCAGAGGCTTGTGACGAAAACAAAGCGTTTCTTGCGGCCGCCATTGATAAGAATGACTATAGCAGGACTTTACTGGTTGACGACAACAGTACGGAGGGGACTAGATCTGTCATTGCTTATAGATCAACACCTCGTCGTGAACGTCGTAATGATCGTTCTCCTCGGAGAGACCGATCTCCTCGTCATGACTCTCCTCGACCTTCCCGAGATGACTTTAGCAGCGCACCACTTAAGGATTTAATTCGTAAGAAAAGAGACAAGTCATCTCGCAGTGACTCTTCTCCGCATAGGGAGAAATCGAGGGCCCGGACTGATCGCTCACCCCGATCATCTCCTCCGTCTAAATCAATGGGTCCTCCTCCTCCTGTTGACATGTCTTCCTTTTCCAAACATGATGGCGAGAAGACTACTCGGAACGTATCTCCTCAGAAAGAAAGTTCTGAATCTCAAGATGCTCCCCCGAAGTCAAAACCTGCTCTTGTCCCACAGATCAAATCGCTTACAGGTAATGGTTTAGGCAACCTTAAGGGTTTTCACTTCATCCTGACTCAAAATATTACAACTTCCCTCCTTCTTCCTTCACAGTTATGGAGAAAGAAGGTAGCGTCTTTCGGTGCTTTAAGACCCGGTCGGGTCTAATTCTGCCGGAGTTCGACAAGTGGCGTCCTGCAATTCGCGAACGCTATTTGCTTCACGCGCATCACTCATCTCGGGTTAGTTTTACTTCATTCATCCTTTGTGTTAGCCTTCCAACTGACTCATCATCTCGAATTTATACAAAATGCCAGGCGAATAGCGAACTCAACGACATGGTTGAACACTATGAAGGACTGTTACTTAGCCAGCAACAGGAAATTGAGTCGTGGAGAAGCAAGTTTACTACCCTTGAGACCGACCTTCACTCATCTTCGGGCTCTAAGCAACAGCTAGAAGATCAAGTAGGTAGCCTCACATCTGAGCTTGAGAAGATAAAGGGGGAGCTGAAGGACCAGTACGACCAGAATTACCAACTACAGAACGAGCTTTCTGGTGTTCAGGGTAGACTCCATGAGTCCGAATCATCCGCCGATACCCTGAACAACCAACTCATTGAACTTCACGCGAAGTACAATGCGATTACCAAGTTGCGTGATTCCGAATTGGCTAGGTCGGCGTCGAAGGCCAGAAAAGAGGTAAAGGGACGAGGGATGGAGTTGATTCAAGGAGCCATCCGTTTTATTCAAACTGAGAAGGTTAAGTCGGATCTGGAGTCAGACATCAAAGAGCACGAGAGCAACCTAATCCTGCTGGATCAAATCCACGATGACGATTTCTCCGAAGTGAATGAGAGATCCGAGCTGTCGTCTAGCTTATCTGAAAAGAAAAATCGTCTGGCAGCTCTTCCCGCTTCGTCCTTCAACCCTCAGGATTTTGCGGAGTTTTTCACTGAATCTCCTCCCTTAAGTGAATCAGGGTTAGACTGGGCAGGTAAACGCTAGTTCTTGATACTTACTTCCTTCTTCTTGCCTTTTGTTTGACCCGAACCGTCTTTTATAGGTCCAAGTGAGACAGAGGGCGTCGTCTTATCCGAAGTCCCTGCTGCACCGAAGGTCATCCCAGGAGATGTTTGTACCGCAGTGAATGAACAAGGAACTTCCCCTGAATAAGTCCCGGCCAAGGAAGCGGATGGAAACCCGACAACCGAAATGGAGGTCGAAGTGTCTGCTGATCCGTAGTGGCTGCGTCCACTCCGAATTGGGGCTTGTCCCATCATTATATATTTTTTTTGAGACTTAAATCTTTATGTTTTTACTTTTGCCTTAGGAGGCTTTATTATCAGTTTCTTTTTGAACAAGATATTTGCCTGAGGAGGCTTTTAAACCTTTTTCCCTTAAGGTTATGATCCCGAGGGGGTCTGGTTAAAATTATATGCGGGTTTGCAAAGTCTGCTTTTAACACTTCTTGGCCTTGTGGCTATGTCATTTGAGAATTTTAGGCTGATCAGGCCCTTCTCTTGGAATGCGAGATCTGGGCTCGGCTTATCGCGAGTTCCCCACTTCGGGTTTAGTCAACTCGGCGAATTTGTTGGGCTTGGGCCTTAAGAACTTTTATGCTTAATGGGCCTCTTGTCTTAAATGCGACGGTTGATCTTTCCCTTCCTTGGAAATAGGGAAAGTCGCACGCCTTTAAGGCAATAACTGCTTTTCTCTATTTCCAAAAACAGTTTAAACCACTCGGGCACACTATCATCATTAAATTACGGTTTCGAGATAAACCCTAGACCTATTATAAGTAGAGGCAAGTTTACCTCTAAATTTTTCCAAGGAACTCCAAAATTCTCTCGATAATTTTTATAACAATGGAAAACGCAACTGTGGTCCCCACCGATCCTGGCAGTCCTCTGTTCCTGTCCGGCGATGGCTTCGAACCGGCCGGCGTTCTCTTTCCTCATGCTGTGTTCCACTTCCCTTCGAGGGAAAAGAAAGAGGCTTACGACTTCATGGACAAGGTCAAAATTCGACTCTCTTGACCAAAACCTTATGCCTTTCACTTTAATTTATTCTTTTTGGTGACAGGTTGTCGACAAACATCGCCGTTTGTGCGACGAGAGGCAGCGGCTGGGCCTTAAGAGGCAAACACTCGAGGCTCGCATTGCTCGAGTGGAGAGGAAGGTGAGAGCCTTGGAAAGTGACCCCTTTCAATGGGAGTGGAGGAACTTCGACTCTATCGCAGAGATCCCGAGGATGTTCCGGATGTACCTCCGTGCTAAGGGTCAAGTTCAGGGACCGGTGAATGCCCCAGTTTACACCGCTCCTCTTGATAGTGAAGAGGAAGACGAGGAAAATGACGACAATCCTTGGAAACGTGTCCGGAATGATCCCGAGGTCAACTCCAAAAACAAGGCGTCCACCTCGGACACTAAACCGGCGATGAAGGAGCCTGTTCCTGAGCCCCTTCCATAAATGTTCCTAAACTCTGTTTTCCTTATTTTTTTTTTTTTGTTTTGAACTCGTAATGGGCCTTGGCCCCTTTATTTATGGAAACATTTTGATTCTCATATCATTCTTGGAGATACGTCTTTTAATGCAGGATCGGGTTGAGAGCATAAATCTCTCCGCGAATCACTCTATTCCTAGGATAGAGTCCGCAGCTTGCTAGGGATACGACATCCCTATAAATTACAGCTTCAACTTCTCCTCACTCCTCACCATTCTTCTTACTTCTGCAGATATGGACTTTAACCTTCGATGTTCAGAGTCTATGCCGGACTTCTCCAGGATCGGAGTGATAGATGAAGATGTTCCAGATGTTCCAAGTAGACGACCTTCTCCACTTCGCGGCTTTTTCAGATCTCAGATCCGAGCTCCATGCGCTTTGATCAAGGACCTCCCAATCAGGGACCAAGGAACAGCGATGGCATTCATAGAGGCGCTTGCGCTTCAACACCGGAAGCTTACGCTGGAAAAGAAGAGACTTCGAAAAAGGATTAACCGAATGCAACGCAGGCTTACTACGGTGTCAAGAGATCTTCACATCCTTGGCTCCCATCCCGGAGAGTGGATTGAGCTCGGAATTTCCGATTTTGCTCGTATCCCGGATTGTATGATGCCAGTTCTGGACCTCGCAGGTCAAGGGGTTCAGGTGTTCTGCTCTCCGGGAGGGTTTTCCTAGCCCGAAGTGTGCGAAGATTGATACTTTGTCTTGTTTGTTTGAATAAATGTTTTACTTTCGATTTCTTGTATGTTCGCACAGCCGAACTTCTTCATCTTGTATGTTCGTATAGTCGAACTCTTTTCCTAAGAAATAAAACAAATTTTTATTATTAGTAGCTGAACTCTTTTTCGAGCTGCCTACGTACCCATTTCGGGATCAAGCCACACCGTAGTTCATGTACATAACAAAATGCGTATTAAACATAAAACTTCTTTAGATTGATCACGTTCCAAGGTCGCTGGACTGGACTGTCTTCTAAGTCTTTCAACCTATAAACACCATTTCGGACCACCTCGGTAACAATATAAGGTCCTTCCCAATTAATGCCGAGTTTGCCCGCGCCTTCTTCTTTTTTATTATCAAAAACTCGCCTTAGCACATAGTCGCCTACAAAGAATGGTCTGCTTTTGACTTTGGAATTGTAGTATCGAGCTGCTGCTTGCTGGTAATTTTGTATCCGAATTAAGGCTTGATCTCGTCTTTCATTAATGGTATCCAGCGAGTCATCGAGCATTGCTGAATTCTCCTCTTCGTTCAATGGTGCTTCTGTTCGGCGAAGACCGGGCACATTGAGTTCAGCCGGTACTACTGCTTCCATGCCATAAACTAGGGAAAACGGAGTCTCTCCGGTAGGTCGCCTAGGGGTTGTTCGATAAGCCCATAGGACGGGCTGGAGTTCATCATACCATCCTCCTTTTAAGTGACTCAAGCGTTTTTTGAGATTGCTCAAAATTGTTTTGTTTGCAGCTTCAGCTTGGCCATTTCCTTGTGGATACCGTGGAGTGGAATAACTGACCTTGATCCCCCATTCTGAGCAAAAAGCTTCGAATTCGTGCGAAATGAACTGTGGCCCATTATCAGTAACTATCTCGTATGGAACCCCATGTCGGCATATGATATTCTTCCAAATGAAAGTATTCACCGCCGAATCTTTGATGCTAGCATATGCTTCAGCTTCGATCCACTTTGAAAAATAATCCGTTAAGACCAATAGGTATTGTGCTCCTCGGGTTGATCTGTGCAATGGTCCAATGATATCCATCGACCATCTCATAAACGGGTACGGGGCAGAAATGGAGGAGAATAACTCCGAAGGTTGATGGATCATCGGTGCATGGAGTTGACAACGTTTGCACCTTTGAGCGAACTTGACACAATCTGTGATCATAGTGGGCCAATAATAGCCCATCCTTTTTATTTTAAAAGCCATGGCCCTTCCAGACGCATGACTTCCACATAGACCTTCGTGTACTTCTCTTACGACGATTTCGACTTCGGGCCCAAAGATGCACAATAAGTAGGGGTCGCTAACACCTCGCTTATATAATATATCCTTTGATAGACAAAATTTCGCACTAACGATTCTCATTTTCCTGGCTTGCCACTTGTTTTTTGGGAGCTCGCCTGTCACGATGTAGCGCTTTATTGGCTCCCTCCAATCAGCCCCCCAATCTTTAGCCGGAATTTGGTCAATCTCATGAAATACTCGCGGTTCCGGTTCGGGATGTTCATTTGGTTCAAGGTCTGGTTCGGGATGGTCGTCCTCGATTACCGGTTCCGTCTCTATAATAGTTTCCGGAAGTACATCTGGCTCCTTGTTGTGCTTTTTCGACTTCCTCCGTTTAACAGGTGGCAACTCGACTTCGGGCTCGCCACGTTCACGCGCTGCTGCTCGAGATCTTGTAACAGCGAGGACTTCTTTGTCAGTTTTAATGCTTCGCTCCGTGATACATTCAACTGGAATGATTCTTTTTAGTTCAGGATCTGATGTTGACGCTAATGCGGCAAGTGCATCCGCGGTTGTATTTTCTCCTCGGGGTATTCGAATTAGTTCGAATTTCTTGAAGTCTTTTGAAAGACCCTTCACTACTTCGAGGTATGCTTCCATTCTTTGGTCTTTCGCTTCATAATCGCCATTGAACTGATTAACTACCAACTGTGAATCACAATAAGCAACCACTTCTTCGGCTCCAACCCCTTGTGCCAGTCGAAGTCCGGCAATTAGCGCCTCATATTCTGCTTCATTGTTAGAAGCATTAAACAATAAACGGAATGATTGTTCAAGAATTTCCGATGTTGGAGATTCCAACTTGATTCCTACTCCAGATCCTTGTTTTGATGAAGATCCATCTACATACAGTTTCCAAGTCTGATTCTGTGGTTGCTCCGATGTACCCAGCACTGGTAGTTCGGTTAGGAAATCGGCCAAAACTTGAGCCTTCATGCTGACCCTGCTTTTATATTCTATATCATATTCACTTAGTTCCACTGCCCACTTCGCCAATCGTCCGGATTGATTTGGGCTATGAAGTATTGTTCGGAGTGGCTGGTTGGTTAATACTTCGATTGGATGAGATTGGAAGTATGGGCGTAGCTTCCGGGCTGAAGTTACTACTGCAAGTGCGAGTTTTTCCATCATTGTGTATCTTGTTTCTGGATCTGTCATTGACTTACTTATGTAGTAAATCGGCTTTTGCTCTCCGCGGTCCTCCCGGACCAAGACTCCACTAACTGCATGCTTTGACACTGAAACATACAAATAGAGCCTCTCATCCACTTCGGGTTTAGACAAAACTGGTGGAGTGGTAAGGTATGCTTTAAGTTGTCCGAAAGCTTCTTCACACTTCTCATCCCAAAGGAACCCTTTATTTCCCTTAAGAATTTGATAAAAGGGTAGAGATTTGTCCGTTGATCTTGAAATAAATCGGTTTAAGGCTGCAATTCGACCAGTCAGACGCTGTACTTCCTTGAAGTTCTTCGGGGATGGCATGTTTAGAAAAGCATTAATTTGGTTTGGATTAGCTTCGATTCCTCTTTTGGTCACGATATAACCAAGGAACTCTCCGGATGGAACTCCGAAAGTGCATTTCGCCGGGTTCAGCTTCATTTGATATTGGTTGAGAATTTCGAAACACTCTTCCAAATGCTTAATGTGATCCTCTTTTTTCAAAGACTTAACCAACATATCGTCTATGTAGACTTCCATTGTCTTCCCGAGATGCTCGTGGAACATTTTATTGACCAATCGTTGATAAGTTGCACCTGCGTTTTTTAAACCAAAAGGCATTACTTTATAACAATAGGTACCTCGGTCTGTGATGAATGACGTCTTTTCTTGGTCTTCGGGATCCATCATTATTTGATTATAACCCGAGAAAGCATCCATGAAAGTTAATAACTCATTCCCAGCGGTTGATTCTACGAGCCGGTCTATATGCGGGAGCGGAAAACTATCTTTCGGACATGCTTTGTTGAGATCGGTGAAGTCGATACACACCCTGTCTTTTCCATTTTTCTTTTTGACCACGACAGTGTTTGCTACCCACTCCGGATATTGTACTTCCCTTATAGATCCTATTTTTAAGAGTTTGTCCACTTCATCATTTACTGCCTTTGCTCGCTCTACACCAAGTTTTCTTCTTTTTTGCTTTATAGGCTTAAAACTCGGATCCACGTTCAATTTGTGGCAAATTATGCTTGGATCTATGCCGGGCATATCAGCTGCTGACCATGCAAATGACGTCTTGTTTTTCCTTAGAAGTTCAATCAAAGCTTCTTTTATTTCGCCAGTCAAAGTGACTCCAACTCGGACTTTCCGATCCGGTTTATCTTCTTCCAATGCTACTTCGATTACTACATCATCTTCTTTTTGCCTACTAGGAAATCTTGGAATTTCCTTCTTCGCAGGTTTCGTTAATTGCTATTGGATCTTCAGTCGATGACTGGTCAGATAACACGTTCGTGAAGCTTCTTGACTTCCTCGAATTGTTTCCACTCCACTAGGGGTTGGAAATTTGATGCATTGATGATACGTCGAGGGAACTGCCTTCATTTGATAAATCCATGGAGTCCCAAGGATGATGTTGTAGGCTGCCGGTTTATCAAAAACAACAAAATCTACTATCTTTGACATGTTTTTGGCAAGAACTGGTAGCTTGATCGTCCCGAGAGACATGGCCGATTCGCTTGTGAATGCCACCAAAGGAGACGGCGGTCCTACTATATCTGCCCGACTGATTCCCATCCTTTCCAGGGTACCTAAAAAGATTAAGTCGACCGAACTGCCCGTATCAATGAGAATTCTCGAAACTTCGAAGTTGGCAACGTCTAAGGTAATGACTAGGGCGTCATCATGAGGCCTTTCGAGGTGACATGTTTCTTCTTCGTCAAATGATATTGACGCGCCTTGAAAGTCCATTTCTTCGCCTAAATTCGCTTTAAATAAAACATTTCGCCTATGCTTCGTCAAATGATCGTATCCCGACAAAGCTTGGAACCTCCAATGATTACATTGATTTTTCCCTTCGAACTTCTAGGTTCTTCTTCGTTGGATTGCCTAGGTCTTTTTAAATTCTGATCTTTAGGGGTATCCTTTGCCTCGTGATATTCTTTCACGAAATCTTCTATCTTGAATTTAGAAAGATCTCCACTGGCCCACAGCTCTGCGAGGTGCTTCTTGAGGACACTACAGTCTTTGGTTAAGTGTCCGGTTACCTTATGGATGTCACAATACAAACTTTCGTCACGGACCCAAGTGTTCGACCTCCCTTTTCCTTGAAATTGTTTCCCGACGGTATTGTTGAGGGGTTGCGATCCGAACTTTTTAGGTCCTTGGTTCTCTCTGGGCTCAAACTTTTTGGTAGGGAAAGTGACCGCTGGTTTTGCTTGTTTGTTCCTTTTCGCAAAACTCTCTTTTTCGTCTTCTACTTCCATCCAGTTATTTGCACGGAAAAGTGCGTCTTGAATTGTGTCCGGTTTGTGAAGTATTAGATCTTCTTTGAACCTCGAGTCATGCCATAAACCTTTTCGTAGGGCAGATAGAGCTGACTGCTGCGAGATTCTTGGGAGTTTTGACAGCACCCCCTTGAATTTGGTGATGAAAGTTCTAAGTGACTCATTTGGCCCTTGTGTTAGATTCCAAAGGTCAGCATCCGAAACGCTTTTATCCATGAGGATAGAATATTGTTTCAGGAAAACAGCCGACAACTCGTCGAAGTTATTGATTGAGCCTGGTTCCAGCTGAGTGAACCACATTAGTGCTTGACCGCAAAGATTTTTCGAAAAGAGTTTGCAGTATCCTGCATCCTCATCAGCTTCATCCAATTCGACTCTTCCAGCGGCAATCAGAAAAGCTGCGAGATAGCTTTTTGGGTCTTCTAATCCACTGTACGGATCCAGTTTGAGTTTCCGAGAATCCTTGATTCTCAAATTTGCAATTCGCGGAATGAAAGGAGTTCGCCTAGCTTCCTCGATGACTCGGTTGATGTCCGGCTCCGAACTGGTGGCCTGGTGGAACTTTGACTTCATTTCTTTTAGTTCCTGGCTAACCTTTCTCATGGTTTCGAGTTGGTCGAAGCTTTCTTGATCATACTGATCTTCAAGCTGGTTTCCATCTCCGAGCTGCGTCTCTTCTTCCACATCCGGTTGAACTGTTGGGTTAGGAGTTGTTTGTTCCTTGGTCTCACTTCGCACACGGGAGTTTGGCGTACTGAACATACTTCTTCGAACTCCCACCGTATTTCCTATACCTAGAGAACGAACACGAGATTGAATAGTATTGACGCTTTGACCAAGAGATACCTGGGTTGTTTTAAGCGTCTCCACAGCTTTTTCCACATCCGAGAACTTCTGCGACATTTCTGTTATGGCTTGCTGCATGGTCTTGAGAGCCTCGGCTACTGACGAATCAGGGATGCTTGCTCCAGACATTGCTGCTTATCTCGGAAATGAGAGAAATCTGACAACTCAAGAATCTTCTAGGTCCCCACAGGCGGCGCCAAAATGTGGATGTCGGATTCGCACACTTGAATATTTGTTTAATTAGTGGGAATGATTATTCTTGAGGACAAAAATATGATGAAAAAGCTATGAATTGCAATAGGAATGACTATAGTGTATTTGCTAGAAAAATTGCCTATGCTTTACATGGCTATTAGCCCTCTTATTTATATTGACAAACGACATTTAACTCTCAATTAAACATAATTATTCTCTCTTAAATGTGTCCGTTTTGGTCTTCGAGTTTTAATGCTCAACGTTTGAATTTGAATTGATTCCGATCTTCATGGGCTTCGCCTTTTGGCCCAAGTCACCCGTTCTAACTTCGACTTCGATTCCGAGTCATATCCCGAGGTGTGACCACTCCGGGCTCTCTTTATGGTGACGCCCACTTCGATTATACCTTGTAAACCATGGGCCTAATGGGCCTTTTCCTCTGTGGGCCTTCATCCTGATTACGTGGCGATCTTTGGTTGGTCCCGGTCTACTGATGCGGGATCCGACACCAACAATGGGGTCTGTTCTTGTATGCGTAGGTTGGTTCTAACCTTTAGCATTCTACTAAAGCTCTGTCCATTCATGAGAGTTCCCTGTTACTGTGAAAAAGTCTGAAACCATTTACAGAGGAACCATCTTTGTTTCTCAGCCATGTCCTTTAAACCAAACGAGTTCTTCAACAATGTTTTGCTTGATTCATGGTTTGAGCTTAATCAATGTTAAAGGGAATTGATGATCTGAAGGTATGTGTAGATTGGAACAAATGTTAGGTTGTCTTGTGACGAATATGGCTAAAGTTTTTAAGTAGAGTTTGGTCTCTATGCATTCCACAATTACTAACTTGGACATTGAGTTCATTTGCTTTGTCTGCACGCTTTGGTTCTGAGTCCCCACTTTCAAACTTCTCCTCCAGCTTGTTCTCAATTGTTTGCTTGAGGGCAAGCAAGGATTAAGTTTGGGGGAGTTGATATGTCTATATTTTACCTGTTTTGAGCAACCATTTAGCATCACTTTAGCATCGTTTCATCATTGTTTCATACCATTCTTCATCATTTGTCATCACTTTACATGTTTAGGATAGTTTTGCATGCATACTGCATATTTGAGTTGTTTTCAGGTGCTTCGGAGCCACTTGTGAGCAGATTGAGAGAAGCAGAGCCAAATCAGACAACACACTCGATCTACTCAGTCGAGCATGATCAGGAACAAAACAAGGAACCACTCGACCACGGTGGTCGAGTAGATTAGCTCCACCGCTTCTCAAGCACTCGACCATGCTCTTCACCAAATGACTCGATCACCACTTCAACGCCACCACTCGACCACATACTCGACCATGTTGGTCGAGTATCCTTCATCATTGCAATCCAGAAGTACTCGACCAAATGCTCGATCACCACCTCCCGGCCGCCACTTGGTCACCAGCTTCAGAGTCTTCTCAGATCCGCACTCAACCAGACATTGAGCATAAGGAAGAGAAGAGGATGAAGCAGAACTCGAGCACATACACGACCCAAGTGCTCGATCACAACACGCCCAGAGCAAGAAATCGCAAAGGCGCCAACTTTATTCAAACCTCTCTACTCGATCACAAGGGTCGAGTATTTCCGTAAACCGCCTTAATACTTTGTCGTCTTGTGATTTAGGGTTTCCTAGTATTTGCTATAAATAGGTTGTTTCTCATAATTTTCAGACTAAGTTTTATTTCTACAGAACAATTAGTGCTTTCTTCATATTTGTAATCCAGATCTCTCTTAATCTATTGAGTATTTGCTTTTGATTTCTTCTACAAAGTTGTTCATCTTGTTGAGATCTTGCTAATATGAAGTTTTTATGCATTTCTGGGTTTGTGTTCTTGGTCATGAATTTTGAGTAGTGATTAGGGTTCTTGAGGATGGGTTAGAGTAGCTTAGAATCCTTGATCTGCTAGGTGGTTGAGTTTGATTGGTAGATCCCTTCTGGATTAGTTGTTCTTAATGCTAATTTCTTTCTGATCAACTGGAATTTGAGCCCAGACATTTCCGCACCCACAAGGTGTTCGATGAAATGTCTGAACCACTAATTCCAGAGATTCGTGGCTCTGTACCAAGGTATTGGTTACAGGGAGCGTTTTGGCTTAGACTTGTTGATTCGTAATGCCTGTTAGGTTAGCTCTCGTCAATGGTGATTGAGTCTGGGACTAGCTTTGCTTGAGGATCTCTGTTGCGGTAGCACTTTGATTTGGTTATTGAACTTGTTGTCTAGGGATAGTTTGTTGAGCATGATTAACCACCTGTAGATTAAGGAGACTTCACTACTCGATTACCCCATCCTCGGGAATTTCTCTTCCAATTGATTTCTTTGTTTACATCGCTTTTGATTGCTTGATCTTGTTACTTGTTGCTCAGTTTTATCATTTCCACCCTGTTTTATTCGAAGTACTCGACCACACCCAGTAGTTTGGTAACAAACTGTGCAGTCAAGTACCCTGTTTACAGTTTCTGTTAAGTTACTCGACCTGATACTCGACCACACCCAGTGCTTGGTGTCAAGCTGTGTTGGTCGAGTATATTGCCTGATATTGTTAGAATTTCTGTTATCTGCATGATCACTAGAGCTGTTAACAACACCAAAACCTGCTATTGCTTGGCTTGACTCTGTGATATCTGATTGCATCTTGATTGCTAGCATCACACCCATTGGGATTGACACCTTAACATACTACAATGACATGATAGTACTTTAAGGATAATTGATCTTAGTTAAAATCCTACTATCACTCGAAGAACTGGGGGGCTAATGTTGGTACCGGATCCCGCAAGGGGTCCATTTTACATGTTGGAGAACCATCACTTTACAAAATCCGAGGAGCCCTATCTTGCAAAAGGGGGTGGTCAAACCTTGACATTAATTTGTGATTAAATTCATGAATTAATTGTCATTGTCAAAGGAATAAAGTTTGTCATTCAAGATTAGGAGTTAATTGCCAAAAATTGGAGTTATTTTGTGGAGTTAATTCTGCATTTAATGGCCAAGTAAAGACACCCTAGAAGGAAAGAAGAGGCTATAAAAGAGAAGTGAAGACTCCAAGAAAGAGAGACTCATATTCTTCTACACAAGATTCATCTTCTACATTTCTCACCATTATTTAGACACAAACAATGTCATTCCTAATAATGACTAAATATTTTCTCTTTATTGTAATCGAACTACGTTTTGGCTTAATCCCGCTTCGGGTACGTAGGCAGCTCGTCTCTCGAGTCCAGCTATAACAAAATCTATATTATTTTCTCCACAAATTTATACGATCTATTCAACCCATCTTTGTGTTTGTCTTATGAGAACTTTGTCCCATCTTTTACATGATGTTACCAACCCTGGGGGTTCGGGTTCAACATCTGCTAGGAAACTCAGACCTTATTTCCAATCTCATCCGATAGAAGTTTTAACTTCTCATCCACTTCGCTCAATTCTTCACGGACCAAGTCAGTCCTTTAGATTGGCGAAATGGGCAATCGAACTCAGTGAGTACGATATAGAATACAAAAGTCGAACTAGCGCAAAAGCACAAGTTCTGGCTGATTTTCTAACCGAACTACCATTAGATGATGGAATCCTTATTGAAACGGACTCTACATGGAAATTACATGTAGATGGCTCTTCTTCTAAACAAGGATCCGGAATCGGTATTAGGCTCGAAACTCCAACAAAGCAAATAATCGAACAATCATTTCGATTAATGTTCCCGGCTTCGAACAATGAAGCGGAATACGAAGCTCTCTTAGCAGGACTTTGGCTTGCTCTTGCAATTGGAGCAGAAAAAATAATAGCTTATTGTGATTCTCAGCTAGTTGTAAACCAGTTCGCTGGAGATTACGAAGCTAAGGCTCCTCGAATGGAAGCCTATCTTTCGGCTGTCGAAAAGTTAACCGAAAAGTTCAAAGAATTCGAATTAGTTCGAATACCTCGAGGCAAAAACACTTCGGTAGACGCTTTAGCTGCCCTAGCTTCTACCTCAGATCCCGAACTCAAGCGAGTTATTCCAGTTGAATGTATTGCTTCACGAAGCATTTCAGATGAAGAAACAGGAAACGATGACATTTTGGAGGCCGAGCATATCGAAACTCCAGAATTAAATTCTGCCAAGGAGAATAGTTCGCTTGTTGTCACCAGATCACGAGCAAAGTCTCAAGATGACAAACTTACTCCACTACCGGAACTTCCTAAAAGAAAGCCGAGAAGAAAATTAAAGGATCAAGAGGTTCCCATTAAAGAACCATCTCGAACTGAACAGTCACTTCTAGATATAACAAGTGATGAAGAAGTTCTGGTGACAGTCGAAAATGATCCTGATATTCCTTCCGAACCGGAACCAAGGAAGTTTACATTCAAAGATAATACTTCCGCTAATGATTGGGAGGCTGACTGGAGGGTACCCATCAAAAATTTCATTCTTAACGGAGAACTACTATCGAACAAGTGGCAAGCTCGCAAATTAAGAATCATCAGGGCTAAGTATTGCATAATTAAAGAGTCATTGTACAAACGAGGTGTCAGTGACCCCTATCTTTTATGTATTTTCGGACCAGAAGTTGAAATAGTAACAAGCGAGGTCCACGAAGGGCTTTGTGGTAGTCATTCTTCGGGACGAGCAATGGCTTTCAAAATCAAACGGTTAGGATATTTCTGGCCAACTATGATTTTTGACTGCATTGATTACGCCAAACGGTGTAAAAAGTGTCAGATGCACGCTCCTCTTATTCACCAGCCATCTGAATTTTTGTCATCTATATCCGCTTCATACCGTTTCTTGAGATGGTCAATGGATATAGTTGGTCCGATGCATCGTTCAACACGAGGCGTCCAATACTTATTAGTTCTAACGG
Organism: Arabidopsis arenosa; assembly: GCA_905216605.1. Taxonomy (NCBI): domain Eukaryota; kingdom Viridiplantae; phylum Streptophyta; class Magnoliopsida; order Brassicales; family Brassicaceae; genus Arabidopsis; species Arabidopsis arenosa. Next base: position 13,414,623 of record LR999453.1, on the reverse strand, counting down.
ACTATTTTTCCAAATGGATCGAAGCTGAAGCTTACATAAATATAAAAGATTCTGTGGTAAAGACATTCTTGTGGAAACACATTATTTGTTGCTATGGAGTTCCCTACGAAATGGTAACGGACAATGGTCCTCAGTTTATATTTTGAAGATTTTTGTTCCTCTTGGGGAATAAAACTTACCTATTCAACGCCGAGATATCCTCAAGGAAATGGGCAAGCAGAAGCTTCCAATAAAACCATTCTCAGCAATCTTAAAAAACGTTTGAGTGCTCGAAAAGGTGGGTGGTATGACGAGCTGCAACCTGTGTTGTGGGCATATCGAACAACCCCGAGGCGAGCAACGGGAGAAACTCCATTCTCATTAGTATATGGGATGGAAGCAGTAGTCCCAGCCGAGCTGAACGTTCGCGGTTTACGCCGAAGCGAAGCTCCACTTAACGAAAAACTCAATTCTAAGTTACTAGAAGACGTTCTCGATACAATTGATGAAAGGCGAGACCAATCCCTTATTCGACTTCAGAACTACCAGCAGTTGACCGCTCGATACTATAACTCAAAGTTGAAAAACAGACCTTTAAATGTAAGAGACTTTGTTTTAAGGCGAGTGTTCGATAACACAAAATAAGAAGGAGCTGGAAAACTCGGTATTAACGGGGAAGGCCCTTATCAAATCACAGAAAAAGTCCGAAATGGTGTATACCGTTTAAAAGACCTTGACGGAAATCCCGTTCAAAGATCTTGGAAAATCATCAACTTGAAAAAGTTCTATTGCTAAAATAAACATATTCGAACTACGAATTGGCTTGATCCTATTTTGGGTACGTAGGCAGCTCGCTAAACACGAGTCCAGCTATAAAAATAAAAATATTATTCCAATCATGGAGTCTTGTTTTTATAAGCTCGATCCTCGAGCATAAATATTAAAATACGTTGCGAACAATGTATAAAGAAATATTTCTAGCTAAGCAAAAATCAGATCTAGAAGGGTCTTGGATTACGGAATAGCTCTGCTCCTTGGCCTGCGAGGTCAACAATGCTCAGAATACAACCCGGCATATTTCCGTACTCCTGGAGGCCTATCTCGATCCAATCGGAAGGGTGGGCTTCGAGGCGATGAAGTTCGCGAGCAATATCGAGGCGACGCTTCTCTAGTTCCATTCTGCTTTTCCTAATCTCAATTTTCTCACCTTCGAGCTCGTTGTGCCGAGTGATAAGCTGAAGAATATAAAACGCTTCGTTTAGCAATAAAAAAAGGAGTCAAATCACTAGGTTGAACAATACCTTGGTAATAAACTCTTCAGCCTTGACACGGTCTTGAGCTGATAATTTCTCGATTAACACGATCGAAACCTGAATGCTGGTTCCCCACCCTAATGGACGTGACTCTTCTGGTTCACCAGTTCCTTCCATTTCTATAAGCTCGATGTCTGACGTTCCCGGAAAAACACTACTTTAGGTTTTGGGATCCGGTTGCGGTTCAATTTCTTATACCCAATCATAAACACGAGATCTAGTCATATTTGACTCAAAAACCACTAAACAAGCTTCTTATTGCTTCTCAAATGTTTGTGGGTGTGGGCGAGGTCCTATGAGTTTTTGGTTTTGGAGCTTCCAAACATAAAAACAGTACTTTAGCTTTTGGGATCCGGTTGCGGTTCTAGTTCTTATACCCAATCATAAACACGAGATCTAGTCATAATTAACTCCAAAAACACTAACCAAACTTCTTATTGCTTCTCAAATCTTTGTGGGTGTGGCCGAAGTCCTATGAGATTCGGTTTTGGAGCTTCTAAACGGAAAAACACTACTTTAGCTTTTGGGATCCGGTTGTGGTTATAGTTCTTATACCCAATCATAAACACGAGATCTAGGCATATTTTACTCCAAAAACACTAACCAAGCTTCTTATTGCTTCTCAAATCTTTGTGGGTGTGGCCGAAGTCCTATGAGTTTTCGTTTTTGGAGCTTCTAAACGGAAAAACAGTACTTAAGCTTTTGGGATCCGGTTGCGGTTCTAGTTCTTATACCCAATCATAAACACGAGATCTAGTCATATTTGACTCCAAAACCACTAACCAATCTTCTTATTGCTTCTCAAATCTTTGTGGGTGTGGCTGAAGTCCTATGAGTTTACGGTTTTGGAGCTTTTAATCAGAAAAACAGTACTTTAGCTTTTGGGATCCGGTTGCGGTTCTAGTTCTTATACCCAATCATAAACACGAGATCTAGTCATATTTGACTCAAAACCACTAACCAAGCTTCTTATTGCTTCTCAAATCTCTGTGGGTGTGGCCGAAGTCCTATGAGTTTTCGGTTTTGGAGCTGCTAAACGGAAAAACAGTACTTTAGCTTTTGGGATCCGGTTGGGGTTCTAGTTCTTCAACCCAATCATAAACACAAGATCTAGTCATATTTGACTCCAAAAACACTAACCAAGCTTCTTATTGCTTCTCAAATCTTTGTGGGTGTGGCCGAAGTCCTATGAGTTTTCGGTTTTGGAGCTACTAAACGGAAAAACACTACTTTAGCTTTTGGGATCCGGTTGCGCTTCTAGTTCTTATACCCAATCATAAACACGAGATCTAGTCATATTTGACTCAAAAAACACTAAACAAGCTTCTTATTGCTTCTGAAATCTTGGTGGGTGTGGCCGAAGTTCTATGAGTTTTCGTTTTTGGAGCTTCTAATCGGAAAAAACAGTACTTAAGCTTTTGGGATCCGGTTGTGGTTCTAGTTCTTATACCCAATCATAAACACGAGATCTAGGCATATTTGACTCCAAAAACACTAACCAAGCTTCTTATTGCTTCTGAAATCTTGGTGGGTGTGGCCGAAGTCCTATGAGATTCGGTTTTGGAGCTTCTAAATGGAAAAACAGTACTTAAGCTTTTGGGATCCGGTTGCGGTTCTAGTTCTTATACCAAATCATAAACAAGAGATCTAATCATATTTGACTCCGAAAACACTAACCAAGCTTCTTCTTGCTTCTCAAATGTTTGTGGGTGTGGCCGAAGTCCTATGAATTTTCTGATTTTGGAGCTTCTAAACGGAAAAACACTACTTTAGCTTTTGGGATCCGGTTGCGGTTCTAGTTCTTATACCCAATCATAAACACGAGGTCTAGTCATATTTGACTCCAAAAACACTAACCAAGCTTCTTATTGCTTCTCAAATCTTTGTGGGTGTGGCCGAAGTCCTATGAGTTTACGGTTTTGGAGCTTTTAATCAGAAAAACAGTACTTTAGCTTTTGGGATCCGGTTGCGGTTCTAGTTCTTATACCCAATCATAAACACGAGATCTAGTCATATTTGACTCAAAAACCACTAACCAAGCTTCTTATTGCTTCTCAAATCTCTGTGGGTGTGGCCGAAGTCCTATGAGTTTTCGGTTTTGGAGCTTCTAAACAGAAAAACAGTACTTTAGCTTTTGGGATCCGGTTGGGTGTTGGGGTCGGATCCCACACACTTTCGGTAGGATCCACTTGGATCTGTCCACGTCATTATTGCATAATAATCCTCTTGGAATTAAAGATATTTTACTATAAGAACCGCACTTAACCAGTCAGGAGTTCGATTCAGTCTACTAAAAGAGTTTGATCTTTACCAGTACGGAGTTCGTTCTTATTCAACATACAGTTCGCACAGAGAAAGGCCGAAGCAAGGAGAATACTGTTCGGGGTTCGCTGTAGCATCAAAGCATGGGAGTTCGGAGTCAGCAAGAAAGAGTTCAGAGGGCCCACGTGAAGCCCAAGACAAGTTCAAATTCAAGCCGTTTCGGTCAAAATATAACTTATGTGATTAATCCGGATCAATATGATTACGAGTAGTAAATAACCGCATTAATCATGTTTTCTCTATATAAACTACCTCAAACGCATGTGTTTGGGGAGAACAATCTTTTTACCTCTTACTATCTAGCAATACAACATACTTTTCTCTTACAATTTCGCAAAGCTCTTACTAATTTGTTCTTATCAATTTCTTTCGCTTTATTTAGTTTCTTGGTTACTTTCTTGCCCAAATTCTTATTTTCATCCTTTGATTTTAGAGTTTTTCTCCACAAAAATACTTAAAGACAATCGAGTGTGAATCCTACATCCACATTTTGGCGCCGTCTGTGGGGAGTTACCACAAAACTCTTTAATCTCAAAATCTCTCTTTCTCAAACCAAGAAACTATGGCTGATCAGCAAGCTTTGAGCAATGCAATTACTTTGCTTACTCAGACCACTACCGATCTGACCAGTCAGATGGGTACACTCGCTAGTACCAACACCACTTTTGGTGAAAGGTTAAACTCAATTGAGCAAACTTTAACAAGTGTTCAAACTACCCAGACAAATTTGTCAAACGCGCAGAATACTATTTCGAGCCGTTTAGATATTTTGTCTTCAACGCGAACAACGTTTCCGCGCAGGCTATTCCAGACTCCCGCACAAAACAGGACCGGGAGCACTCAAACTCCTCCTACAGGCCGTCCTGCTAATACTAGCAATCAGGCAACCGTAGGAGATGGGTCCAACCCAACCGGGGATGAAAATCCCCAAAATTAGGGAAATCCTGGTATTGACGAAGGACTCCTTATGGAAGATCCTGATGTCATCCTTTCAGACGATTTCATCAAAGTTCGTCAAGAGCTCAGTGAAATGAAATCGAAATTTCATCAGGCGACCAGTTCGGTGCCTGAAATCGATCGAGTAATCGAAGAAACTCGACGAACACCCTTCACTTCGAGAATCTCGAACCTTCGGATTAAAGATTCTCGAAAGGTCAAATTACCAACTTACGATGGTAAAGGTGATCCTAAAAATCACCTCGCTGCTTTTCAGATCGCTGCTGGCAGAATTGATCTAGAACCAGACGAGGTAGATGCCGGATATTGCAAGCTATTCTCTGAGAATCTTTCCGGACCGGCTCTGTTATGGTTCACTCAGTTGGAGCCTGAATCTATTGATAGTTTTAAGGAATTATCCTCCGCATTCCTAAAACAGTATTCCATGTTCATGGAAAAGGCAACCTCTGATGCAGATCTATGGAATTTAACCCAAGTTCAGAACGAACCACTTCGCAAATATATCGCTAAATTCAAAGAAGTGATAGCCAAAATTCATGGGGTATCGCACGTTGCTGCCCTTTCTGCTTTAAGAAACGGACTCTGGAATGAATCTCGATTCCGGGAAGAAATCATTGTCAATCGTCCGAGCACCATCCAAGACGCTTTATTCAGAGCTACTAATTGGTCGCTGGAAATCCAACTAAAAAGTTCTAACCAAAGATCAAAAATGGTTCGGAGTTAATCCTGCTACTAATGCCGTAGGGAAACCCTCTCCAAACAAAGGAAGATATAATTCTCCTAATACCTGGGTTAGAGATGAGAGTGCCTATTGCGATATTCATAGACCTCACCGAACTGTGGGCGGCTGGAGTGCTCGCTAATTTCAATATCCAGGAGTTTGTGGAATCTTATCATAAAGAAAAAGAAGATTCCGAAGCATCTAATCCTCCTGAAAAGAAACATAAGCCCAATGGGCCCGGAACTCCAAACATTCCTAAGAAAAGGATCGATGTTATAATGGGAGGATCCAAATTAGGCCGAGATTCGATCAGATCAATCAAAAGGCACAAGAAATCAGCAGCAATTGAAACCGCTGTGGGTTTCCAATCAAGTGAACAAACACCTTCTATCTCTTTCGATAATTCGGATACTCAAGGATTAACGGGACCTCATGACGATGCTCTTATGATAACGTTAGATGTTGCGAACTTCGAAGTAACTAGGTGTCTAATTGATACTGGAAGCTCAGTAGATCTCATATTTCTAAGCACTTTGCAAAGAATGGGGATCAGTAAAGCTGACATTATCGATCCACCGGCACCATTAGTAGCTTTCACGAGTGACACATCTATGTCCTTGGGGAACATAAAACTACCAGTGCTCACTGCAGGGGTTCCTAAGATTGTAGAATTTATTGTTTTCGACCGACCGGCCGCTTACAACATAATTCTCGGAACTCCGTGGATTTACCAAATGAAGGCTATACCTTCAACTTATCACCAATGTGTGAAATTTCCTACTCCTGCAGGAATCGGAACCATTCGAGGAGATCAGGAAACGTCGCGATCTTGCTACCTCATGGGACATCGTTTAAAGCTCAAATAGCAATTAATGATAAACACGAAGCAAGAGAGCACCTCGCGTTACCCAAGTGGTCTTAGCTCAAATGAAGTTACCACAGAGATTAAAATTGATTCCAAATTTCCAGATCGAAAAGTAAAAATCGGTACTACTTTGGATTCAGAAATCAAAGATCAGTTGGTAACTTTTCTAAAAGAAAATAAACATACTTTCGCCTGGTCGGCAAAAGATATGCCCGGAATCGACAAAAGTATTATCACCCATGATTTAAACGTCGATCCCAGTTTTAAACCAATAAAGCAAAAAAGAAGAAAATTGGTCCTGACCGAGCGCAAGCGGTCAATGACGAAGTTGATAAACTTTTAGAAATTGGTTCTATCAGAGAAGTTAAATATCCGGACTGGTTAGCAAACCCCGTGGTAGTCAAAAAGAAAAATGGAAAGTGGAGAGTGTGTGTCGATTTAACTGACATTAACAAAGCATGTCCAAAAGACAGCTTTCCTCTCCCTCATATCGATCGGCTCGTAGAATCAACGGCCGGAAACGAACTCTTAACATTTATGGATGCATTTTCTGGATATAATCAGATCATGATGAATCCCGAAGATGAAGAGAAAACATCCTTCATAACAAATAGAGGAATCTACTGTTATAAAGTTATGCCATTCGGTTTAAAAAATGCCGGGGCAACATACCAACGTTTAGTTAACAAAATGTTTGCAGAACATTTGGGCAAAACAATGGAAGTTTATATAGATGACATGCTCGTAAAATCTCTTAAGAAATCCGAGCACATCACACATCTCGAGCAGTGTTTCAAAATTCTGAACGAGTTCGGAATGAAATTAAATCCAGCTAAATGTTCCTTTGGCGTACCTTCCGGAGAATTCCTGGGGTACATAGTCACGGAACGAGGAATAGAAGCAAATCCTAATCAGATTAACGCTTTCCTCACTATGCCTTCGCCAAGAAACATTAAGGAAGTCCAACGATTGACAGGCAGAATTGCTGCATTAAATCGTTTCATATCAAAATCTACCGATAAATGTCTCCCCTTTTATCAAATTTTGAAGGGGAACAAAAAATTTCGGTGGGATGATCAATGCGAAACAGCATTTGGTCAACTCAAAACTTATCTAACGACACCGCCGATTCTCTCAAAACCTGAATCAGATGAAAAACTATATCTCTACATTTCAGTCTCTAACCATTCCGTGAGTGGGGTGTTAGTTCGAGAGGACCGAGGTGAACAAAAGCCAATTTTTTACATAAGTAAATCTCTTACTAGTCCAGAAACGAGATATACCATGATGGAAAAATTAGCTTTAGCAGTAGTCATATCTGCTAGAAAACTCCGACCTTATTTCCAATCTCATCTGATAGAAGTTTTAACCTCTCATCCACTTCGCTCAATTCTTCACGGTCCAAGTCAGTCCGGAAGACTGGCAAAGTGGGCAATCGAACTTAGTGAATACGATATAGAATATAAAAGCAGAACTAGCGCAAAAGCACAAGTTCTAGCTGATTTTCTAACCGAACTACCATTAGATGATGGAATCTTTGTTGAAACGGACTCCACATGGAAATTACATGTAGATGGCTCTTCTTCTAAACAAGGATCCGGAATCGGTATTAGGCTCGAAACTCCGACAAAGGAAATAATCGAGCAATTATTTCGATTAATGTTTCCAGCCTCGAACAATGAAGCAGAGTACGAAGCTCTTTTAGCAGGACTTCGGCTTGCTCTTGCAATTGGAGCAGAAAAAATAATAGCTTATTGCGATTCTCAGCTAGTTGTAAACCAGTTCGCTGGAGATTACGAAGCTAAGGCTCCTCGAATGGAAGCTTATCTCTCGGCTGTCAAAAAATTAGCCGGAAAATTCAAAGAATTCGAATTAGTTCGAATACCTAGAGCAGAAAACACTTCGGCAGACGCTTTGGCTGCCCTGGCTTCTACCTCAGATCCTGAACTCAAGCGAGTAATCCCAGTTGAATGTATTTCTTCGCGAAGTATTTCGGTTGAAGAAACAGAAAACGATAACAGTTTGGAGGACGAACACTTCGAAACTCCAAAACCAAGTTCCGGAAATGAAAGTAGTTCGCTTGTCGTCACCAGATCACGAATAAAGTCTCAAGATGACGAACTTACTCCACCACTGGGACTTCCTAAAAGAAAGCCAAGAAGAAAATCAAAGGATCAAGAGGTCCCCATTAAAGAACCGTCTCAAATCGAACAGTCACTTCCAGTGGATGTGAAGGTTCAGGAGACAATCGAAGATCCTGATATTCCCTCCGAACCCGAACCAAGGAAATTTATACTCAAAGATAATACTTCCGCTAATGATTGGGGGGCTGACTGGAGGGTACCCATCAAAAATTTCATTCTTAATGGAGAACTACCATCGAACAAATGGCAAGCTCGCAAATTAAAAATCATCAGCGCTAAGTATTGTATAATTAAAGAGTCATTATACAAGCGAGGCGTCAGTGATCCGTATCTTTTATGTATATTCGGACCCGAAGTTGAAATAGTGACAAGCGAGATCCACGAAGGGCTTTGTGGTAGTCATTCTTCGGGACGAGCAATGGCTTTCAAAATCAAGCGGTTAGGATATTTCTGGCCAACTATGATTTCAGACTACATCGATTACGCCAAGCGGTGTAAAAAATGTCAGATGCACGCTCTCCTTATTCACCAGCCATCTGAAATTCTATCATCTATATCCGCTCCATACCCCTTCATGAGGTGGTCAATGGATATAGTCGGTCCGATGCATCGTTCAACACGAGGCGTCCAGTACTTATTAGTTCTAACGGACTATTTTTCCAAATGGATTGAAGTTGAAGCTTATATAAGCATACATGATTCCGTAGTAAAGACATTCTTGTGGAAACACATTATTTGTCGCTATGGAGTTCCCTACGAAATAGTAACGGACAATGGTCCTCAATTCATTTCAAATGACTTTGAAGATTTTTGTTCCGCTTGGGGAATAAAACTTAGCTACTCAACACCGAGGTATCCTCAAGGAAATGGACAAGCGGAAGCTTCCAACAAAACCATTCTCAGCAATCTCAAAAAACGCTTGAACGCTCGAAAGGGTGGATGGTATGACGAGCTGCAACCTGTGTTGTGGGCTTATCGAACAACCCCGAGGCGAGCAACAGGTGAAACTCCATTCTCATTAGTTTATGGGATGGAAGCCGTAGTCCCAGCCGAGCTGAATGTTCCAGGTTTGCGCCGGAGCGAAGCTCCACTTAACGAGGAATCAAATTCTAAATTATTAGAAGATGTTCTCGATACAATCGATGAAAGGCGAGACCAATCCCTTATTCGACTTCAGAATTATCAACAGTTGACCGCTCGATACTATAACTCAAAGTTGAAAAACAGACCTTTAAATGTAGGAGACTTTGTTTTAAGGCGAGTGTTCGATAACACAAAAGAAGAAGGCGCTGGAAAACTCGATATTAACTGGGAAGGCCCTTATCAAATCACTGAAAAAATCCAAAACGGTGTATACCGTTTACAAGACCTTGACGGAAACCCCGTTCAAAGGCCTTGGAACATAATCAACTTGAAAAAGTTCTATTGCTAAAGCAAACTCATTCGAACTACGATTTGGCTTGATCCTATTTTGGGTACGTAGGCAGCTTGCTAAATACGAGTCCAGCTATAATATAAAAATTAAAATATTATTTCAAATCATAGAATCTTATTCTTATCCTTGGGCTTGAATATAGAGTACATTGCAAACAATGTATAAATAAATATTTCTAGCTAAACTCAGATTCAGAAGGGTCTTGAATTACGGAATAACTCTGCTCCTTGACCTGCGAGGTCAACGATGCTCATAATGCAACCTGGCATGTTTCCGTACTCTTGAAGTCCTAGTTCGATCCAATCGGAAGGATGGGCTTCGAGGCAATGAAGCTCGCGAGCAATGTCGAGGCAACGCTTCCCTAGTTCCCTTCTCTTCTTCCTAATCTCCTTTTTCTCATCTTCGAGCTCGTCATGCCGAGTGATAAGCTGAAGAAAATAAGATGACACAGTTAGCAATAACAAAAAGAGTAAAATCACTAGGATGGAAAATACCTTGTTGATAAACTCCTCGGCCTTGACACGATCTTGGGCTGACAGTCTCTCGATTAAAACGATTGGAACCTGAATGCTAGTTCCCTTCCTCAACATTCGTGACCCCTCCGGTTCGCCAGCTTTTCCAGTTTTTGTAAGCTCGATGTCTGGTGCTCCCGGAAGATCGTCACTTATCAATTTGAATGAATCAGAAGGTTTCTCTGAAGAATTTCCTTCCTCAAACATTTTTGTAGAATCGTTATTGAAATTCAATGACAAACTACACCCACTTTATACTCGAAAATTTATTCGATCACATTTAAGAGGATTAATTGACGATTTCCCAAATCTGAAATTACTACTTTCGTGGAAAATGTAATCAAATTAATTGCTAATTATATTCCCTAGATTAAACGCATTAAATGAGATTTGAATAATCGGCGAATTTAAAGCGAAATAGGGAATGTAATTAATATCGCCGGGCAACTAGCCCGATAAAATATTACAAAATAAAAAATATATATATAAATAATAACTAAGAAGGAGGAGGGTTCATAGAAGGGACTTCGTCGGATGACGAACCGCTCTCACGCTCGGCGGGCTTGAGGCTCCTTTGGTAGATATCCAGTGCTTCTTCAGAAACCTGATGTGTTCTCGAAGACAGCTGGGAATGCGAGCGATAGAGTCAAATCCCCTCCTCTCCCAGTTATGAACGTCCGACTCCAAACGTCGGATTTTCCTCTCAGTCCTAGAAATTCTCTCCTCAAGGACACGGCGTTTCCTTCCAAGGCGTTGCCTTTCGGAGCTGAGGAAAACATACCTTTCAGTGATCTGCAAAAAACAGATGCATTACGAATTTATCGGGTAAAACCTTAAAAACAACTTGTATAGAGGTCAAACCTGTTCCATGAATTCATGGCACTCGATCTTTTCCTCCCTAGACATGGGAGGAAGGAGACAAGGAATGGCTACCCCTTGGGGAGTGAATCCATCCCCTGATGGAAACAGAGTTTCAGCCGGAGGGAATCGTGGTGGATTGGAATCAGAAGGTTCGCCCTGAGAAGAAGCCATCGAAAGATCTAAAAAAAATAAAGAGCTGTAAAGTTCCTTATAAAGAAAAACGTTTATTGGAAAATTTCCAAAACCTGACTCTCCTTATATAGAAAAAATATGTAAGGACATTCACTCGAGTATTTATTGAAAAGAAAGTTGAACGTCAGTCCATTGATTTGACAGTTACTGTATTTCAATTTCTGCGTGCATGCACAAACAAGACCTACGAAACATAGGTCAATCAAGTATCACTTAACACCTAGTAGGCAAAACTTAATTTCGAGCTCGAAATTCGAAGTCAATCAATAAATGATATCATACCTTTTTATCTTCTTAGAGATAACGGATAGTTCTCACTGGAAGTTTCTCTAAATCGAACACGTTCGAAGTATCGCAAAGTGTTCTAGTAAGCCGAGCTCTAACCTCGCAACCGAGAGACCGAGGAAAAATTCCAATGTTTTTTCTTTAAAAAAGGCAAGTAGGTCCGATCAGCCTATCTCTCCTATAATCTTAAACCATGTCGGTTAGGAGGACTTTGCAAACCCTCCAGGTAAAATCGATGGTTTCCACCAAAATTAAATATTTCTTCCTAAAGAAATTTTAATTAAACCCCCTTGGGAAATTTATTCAAAATAATAATAAAAGCCCCCTTGGGCAAAGAAAAACTTAAAAGTAATAAAACGGCCCATGGCCAACAAGGCAAATTTCATGTCTTGAAAATTAAAGGGACAATCCCCCACATAAGGTGAATGCAATCACCATCATTCATTCATAGGCGAACCGCCTTCCTCTCTTTCTTGACTTGAGACAAGAGCACCCCCGACGTCGTCGTCTTGAGTCGCGAGAACCACTTCAGGATTCAGCGAGCTAATGTCTTGAGGAGTTTCGTTCCTCGATTCAACCTTATCTCCCATAACCGAGGAGGTGACAAGTCCCTGATCAGAGGGCCCCTGAGCTCGTCCCGAGGAGATTCTGTCAACATTGGTTCCGAACTCATTAAAATGAGCGCTAGGAGAACCGGTTAACATCATCTCGTCCAAAGACGAACCAATATTTGGTTCAGTCAGCGGAGGGGAATCAGCGAACTCAGAAGCAAACTGCTGCAAATTCAAATATGGCTGAGGAGCGGCATTTAGCTTAGCTTCAGTCTCAGCTAGCTCGGCACCAACCGTCTCTTTCTCTTCAGCCAAATCGACTTTTCCATCCTCTATCTCTTTGATCAAATCGAGGTTGCTTTTCATTTCATCGCGTTCGGATTTAAGCTTGTTCCAAGCTTTGTTTGCAGCGATAAATTCCTGCACAGCGAGAAGAAACTTTTGCCCAGCTCCTTTAACCTCTTTCCGAGCATCATGAGATATTTTACGAACATCACGATCTTTCAGTTCGGAAAGAGACTCATTCTTACGCTCGAGCTCCTCAGCAGCTGTTTTAACCTTGTTAAGCTCCGATCTCAGAAGCTCAATCTCGCCTTTAGCGAAGTTATGATCAGCGAGGGCAGTCTCTAGCTTTTGCTCTGTCTCAATCAAGGTCTTTCTTGTCTCTTCGCCGGATCTTTCGAGTTTCTCGATTCCCTCCCGGCGAACCAAGTCGAGGCCAGCAGTCTCTTGCACAAGCCGATTGGAAGATTGCAGTTTCTCAATCTCTCCTTCAGCGGCGGCAACTTTCTTGGAAACTTTGGCAAGTTCCTCTTCGTAAAAGTTGACGATGCCATTCACGTCCAGAGTTGCCTAATAAAAGAAGATTCGTTTTAAAATAAAAAAAATGAATGAATCGAAATCAGTTATCTAAGGATGCAAGTGGTCAAACCTGGGAAGAATGGAATGAGTGACTGATGTACATCCTCTTAACATCAGGTTTCCACCAATCAAAGGATGGAAGTTTTTTCCCAGCACGGGTGTAGAAGCACCTAAACATATTCCCGATCTTCTCTTTGTCTGGAATAAAGTTAGTTGTGTGAAAATTGAGTTTTCTTTGGAAAAAGAATCTATTATTCTCAAACAACAAAATGATAGTTAAAAGTTACCTGCTTGAGACGAAGCTCTAGCAACCAGTCCTGAGCTCGGAGATGATCGAACCCTAGAAGTATTGCCTCGGGGGCGTCTAGGGGGTAGCATCCCTGAACCCAGCGGTTCCTTCGAAACAGTTCCTGAATCAGGATTTGCATCCTGAGCTTCAGCAGGCTCAGGAATCGGCAGATTCGAAGGAGCGATTCTGCCCTTCCTTGTGCTCTTGGGACGTCCCTGGGGCAGGGGTTTTCCTTTTCTTCATAAGAGAAGAATCACTTGCAAGGCCTTCCTCCTCAACGGTAGCAGCAACCACGTTGTCTGCTGCTGGGATGTAGGGAGAAGCATTGCTCACAGCAACCGCCATTGACTTTGAACCTTCAAGAGATCCATCGTCAAACAGGAGAGTTTTCCGGTAGACTTTATCGTCTCCGGTGGAAGTTGCGTTTTTCTTGTCTCTCCCAACTAGAGAAATCTGATATTTGATCTTCTTGTTTGCTTCTTTGAATTTTCTCCTATCTGGAGCATTCAGACTCGAGAGATCAATCCCAGTAGGAGGAGGGTTGACGAGGTTAGTAAGGCCCATTCTAACAGAAAATCCGGCACCGTGAATCCTTTCCAAAGTAAAGGAATTCCAATTAACTGGCCTCTCCAAGACGGCCTTGTAGAAATTGAGAAAATCGATGGATTTGGGCCAAAAGGCGAAGCCCATGAAGATCGGAATCAATTCAAATTCAAACGTTGAGCATTAAACTCGAAGACCAAAACGGACACATTTAAGAGAGAATAATTGTGTTTAATTGAGAGTTAAATGTCGTTTGTCAATATAAATAAGAGGGCTAATAGCCATGTAGAGGGAGGCAATTTTTCTAGCAAATACACTATAGTCATTCCATTGCAATTCATAGCTTTTTTTTTATCATATTTTTGTCCTCAAGAATAATCATTCCCACTAAATAAACAAATATTCAAGTGTGTGAATCCGACGTCCACATTTTGGCGCCGCCTGTGGGAATCTAGAAGATTCTTGAGTTGTCAGATTTCTCTCATTCCGAGATAAGCAGCAATGTCTGGAACAAGCATCCCTGACTCGTCAGTAGCTGAAACTCTCAAGGCCATGCAGCAAACCATGTCAGAAATGTCGCAAAAGTTCTCGGATGTGGAAAAAGCTGTGGACACGCTTAAAACAACCCAGGTATCTCTTGGTCAAAGCGTCAATACTATTCAATCTCGTGTTCGTTCTCTAGGTGCAGGAAGTACTGTGGGAGTCCGAAGAAGTATGTTCAGTACGCCAAACTCCCGTGTGCGAAGTGAAACCAACGAACAAACAACTCCTGACCCAGCAATTCAACCGGTGGAAGAAGAGACGCAGCTTGGAGATGAAGACCAGCTTGTAGATCAGTATGATCAAGAAAGCTTCGACCAGCTCGAAACCATGAGAAAGGTTAGCCAGGAACTAAAAGAAATGAAGTCAAAGTTCCACCAGGCCACTAGTTCGGAGCCGGACATCAACCGAGTCATCGAGGAAGCTAGGCGAACTCCTTTCATTCCGCGAATTGCAAATTTGAGAATCAAGGATTCTCGGAAACTCAAACTGGACCCTTACAGTGGATTAGAAGACCCAAAGAGCTATCTCGCAGCTTTTCTAATTGCCGCTGGAAGAGTCGAATTGGATGAGGCTGACGAAGATGCAGGATACTGCAAACTCTACTCGGAAAATCTTTGCGGTCAAGCACTAATGTGGTTCACTCAGCTGGAACCAGGCTCAATCAATAACTTCGACGAGTTATCGGCTGTATTCCTGAAACAATATTCTATCCTCATGGATAAAAGCGTTTCGGATGCCGACCTTTGGAATCTAACACAAGGGCCAAACGAGTCACTTAGAACTTTCATCACCAAGTTCAAGGGGGTGCTATCAAAACTCCCAAGAATCTCGCAGCAGTCAGCTTTGTCTGCCCTACGAAAAGGTTTGTGGCATGACTCAAGGTTCAAAGAGGATCTAATACTTCACAAGCCAGACACGATTCAAGACGCACTTTTCCGTGCAAATAACTGGATGGAAGTAGAAGACGAGAAAGAAAGTTTTGCGAAAAGGAACAAACAAGCAAAACCAGCGGTCACCTTCCCTACCAAAAAGTTTGAGCCTAGGGAGAACCAAGGACCAAAAAAGTTCGGATCGCAACCCCTCAACAATACCGTCGGGAAGCAATTCCAAGGAAAAGGAAGGTCGAACACTTGGATCCGTGACGAAAGTTTGTATTGTGACATCCATAAGGTAACCGGACACTTAACCAAAGACTGTAGTGTCCTCAAAAAACACCTCGCAGAGCTGTGGGCCAGTGGAGATCTTTCTAAATTCAAGATAGAAGATTTCGTGAAGGAGTATCACGAAGCGAAGGATAACCCCAAAGATCAGAATTTAAAAAGACCTAGGCAATCAAACGAAGAAGAACCTAGAAGTTCGAAGGGAAAAATCAATGTGATCCTCGGAGGTTCCAAACTTTGCCGAGATACGATCAAAGCCATCAAGAAGCATAGGCGAAATGTTTTACTTAAAGCGAATTTGGGTGAAGAAATTGACTTTCCAGGCGTGTCAATATCATTTGACGAAGAAGAAACACATCACCTCGAGAGGCCACATGATGACGCCCTAGTCATTACCCTAGACGTTGCCAACTTCGAAGTATCCAGAATTCTCGTTGATACGGGCAGTTCGGTCGATTTAATCTTTTTAGGAACTTTGGAAAGGATGGGAATCAGTCGGGCAGACATAGTGGGACCTCCGTCTCCTTTGGTGGCATTCACAAGCGAGTCGGCCATGTCTCTCGGGACGATCAAGCTGCCAGTCCTTGCCAAAAATGTGTCAAAGATAGTAGATTTTGTTGTTTTTGATAAACCAGCAGCCTATAACATCATCCTTGGGACTCCATGGATTTATCAAATGAAGGCAGTCCCCTCGACATATCATCAATGCATCAAATTTCCAACTCCTAGTGGAGTGGAAACAATTCGAGGAAGTCAAGAAGCTTCAAGAACGTGTTATCTGACCAGTCATCGACTGAAGATCCAATAGCAATTAACGAAACCTGCGAAAAAGGAAATAATTCCAAGATTTCCTAGTGGGCAAAAAGAAGATGAAGTAGTAATCGAAGTAGTATTGGAAGAAGACAAACCAGATCGGAAAGTCCGAATTGGAGTCACTTTGACTGGCGAAATAAAAGAAGCTTTGCTTGAACTTCTAAGGAAAAACAAGACGTCATTTGCATGGTCAGCGGCTGATATGCCCGGCATAGATCCAAGCATAATTTGCCACAAATTGAACGTGGATCCAAGTTTTAAGCCTGTGAAGCAAAAGAGAAGAAAACTCGGTACAGAGCGAGCAAAGGCAGTAAATGATGAAGTGGACAAACTATTAAAAATAGGATCTATAAGGGAAGTACAATATCCGGTGTGGGTAGCAAACACTGTCGTGGTCAAAAAGAAAAATGGAAAAGACAGGGTGTGTATCGACTTCACCGACCTTAATAAAGCATGTCCGAAAGATAGTTTTCCGCTCCCGCATATAGACCGGCTTGTGGAGTCTACCGCTGGGAATGAATTATTAACTTTCATGGATGCCTTCTCGGGTTATAATCAAATAATGATGGATCCCGAAGACCAAGAAAAGATGTCATTCATCACGGACAGAGGTACTTATTGTTATAAAGTAATGCCTTTTGGTTTAAAAAACGCAGGTGCAACCTATCAACGGTTGGTTAATAAAATGTTCCATGAGCATCTCGGGAAGACAATGGAGGTCTACATAGACGATATGTTGGTTAAATCTTTGAAAAAAGAGGATCACATTAAGCATTTGGAGGAGTGTTTCGAAATTCTCAACCAATATCAAATGAAGCTGAACCCGGCGAAGTGCACTTTCGGAGTTCCATCCGGAGAATTCCTTGGTTATATTGTTACAAAAAGAGGAATTGAAGCTAATCCAAACCAAATCAATGCCTTTCTGAACATGCCATCCCCGAAAAACTTCAAGGAAGTACAGCGTTTGACTGGTCGAATTGCAGCCCTAAACAGATTTATTTCAAGATCAACGGACAAATCTCTACCTTTTTATCAAATTTTTAAGGGAAATAAAGGGTTTCTTTGGGATGAGAAGTGTGAAGAAGCTTTCGGACAACTTAAAGCATACCTCACCACTCCACCAGTGTTGTCTAAACCCGAAGTGGACGAGAAGCTCTATTTGTATGTTTCAGTGTCAAAACATGCAGTTAGTGGAGTCTTGGTCCGGGAGGACCGCGGAGAGCAAAAACCGATTTACTACATAAGTAAGTCAATGACAGATCCAGAAACGAGATACACAATGATGGAGAAACTCGCACTTGCAGTAGTAACTTCAGCCCGGAAGCTACGCCCATACTTCCAATCTCATCCAATCGAAGTATTAACCAACCAACCACTCCGAACAATACTTCATAGTCCAAATCAATCCGGACGATTGGCAAAGTGGGCAGTGGAACTGAGTGAATATGATATAGAATATAAAAGCCGGGTCAGCATGAAAGCTCAGGTTTTGGCAGATTTCCTAACCGAACTACCAGTGCTGGGTACACCGGAGCAACCAGAGAATCAGACTTGGAAACTGTATGTAGACGGATCTTCATCAAAACAAGGATCTGGGGTAGGAATCAAGTTGGAATCTCCAACATCGGAAATTCTTGAACAATCATTCCGTTTGTTGTTTAATGCTTCTAACAATGAGGCAGAATATGAGGCACTAATTGCCGGACTTCGACTGGCACAAGGGGTTGGAGCTGAAGAAGTGGTTGCTTATTGTGATTCACAATTAGTAGTTAATCAGTTCAATGGCGATTACGAAGCGAAAGACCCAAGAATGGAAGCATACCTCGAAGTAGTGAAGGGTCTTTCCAAAGACTTCAAGAAATTTGAACTGATTCGCATACCTCGAGGAGAAAATGCAACCGCGGACGCACTTGCCGCATTAGCGTCAACATCAGATCCTGAACTAAAAAGAATCATTCCAGTTGAATGTATCACGGCGCGAAGCATTAAAACTGACAAAGAAGTCCTCGTTGTTACAAGGTCTCGAGCAGCAGCGCGTGAACGTGGCGAGCCCGAAGTCGAGTTGCCACCTGTTAAACGGAGGAAGTCGAAAAAGCACAACAAGGAGCCAGATATACTCCCAGAAACTGCTATAGAGACGGAACCGATAGTCGAAGATGACCATTCCGAACCTGACCTTGAACCAAATGAACATCCCGAACCGGAACCACGAGTATTTCATGAGATTGACCAAATTCCGGCTAAAGATTGGGGGGCTGATTGGAGGGAGCCAATAAAGCGCTACATCATGACAGGCGAGCTCCCGAAAAACAAGTGGCAAGCCAGGAAAATGAGAATCGTTAGCGCGAAATTTTGTCTATCAAAGGATACATTGTATAAGCGAGGTGTTAGCGACCCTTACCTATTGTGCATCTTTGGGCCCGAAGTCGAAATCGTCGTGAGAGAAGTACACGAAGGTCTATGTGGGAGTCATGCGTCTGGAAGGGCCATGGCTTTTAAAATAAAAAGGATGGGCTATTATTGGCCCACTATGATCACGGACTGTGTCAAGTTCGCTCAAAGGTGTAAACGTTGTCAACTCCATGCACCTTTGATCCATCAACCTTCGAAGTTATTCTCCTCCATTTCTGCCCCGTACCCATTTATGAGGTGGCGATGGATATCATTGGACCATTGCACAGATCAACTCGAGGAGCACAATACCTATTGGTCTTAACGGATTATTTTTCAAAGTGGATTGAAGCTGAAGCATACGCTAGCATCAAAGATTCGGCGGTGAATACTTTCATTTGGAAGAATATCATATGCCGACATGGGGTTCCATACGAGATAGTTACTGATAATGGGCCACAATTCATTTCGCACGAATTTGAAGCCTTTTGCTCGGAATGGGGAATCAAGGTCAGTTATTCCACGCCACGGTATCCACAAGGAAACGGCCAAGCCGAAGCTGCGAATAAAACAATTTTGAGCAATCTCAAAAACGCTTGAGTCACTTAAAAGGAGGATGGTATGATGAACTCCAACCCGTCCTATGGGCTTATCGAACAACCCCTAGGCGACCTACTGGAGAAACCCCGTTTTCTCTAGTTTATGGCATGGAAGCAGTAGTACCGGCTGAACTCAATGTACCTGGTCTTCGCCGAACAGAAGCACCATTGAATGAGGAGGAGAATTCAGCAATGCTCGACGACTCGCTGGATACCATTAATGAAAGACGAGATCAAGCCTTAATTCGGATACAAAATTACCAGCAAGCAACAGCTCGATACTACAATTCCAAAGTCAAAAGTAGGCCATTCTTTGTAGGAGACTATGTGCTAAGGCGAGTTTTCGACAGTAAAAAGGAAGAAGGCGCGGGCAAACTCGGCATTAATTGGGAAGGACCTTATATTGTTACCGAAGTGGTTCGAAATGGTGTTTATAGGTTGAAAGACTTAGAAGGCAGTCCAGTCCAGCGACCTTGGAACGTGATCAATCTAAAGAAGTTTTATGTTTAATAAGCATTTTGTTATGTACATGAACTACGGTGTGGCTTGATCCCGAAATGGGTACGTAGGCAGCTCGAAAAAGAGTTCAGCTACTAATAATAAAAATTCGTTTTATTTCTTAGGAAAAGAGTTCGACTACGCGAACATACAAGATGAAGAAGTTCGGCTGTGCGAACATACAAGAAATCAAAAGTAAAACATTTATTCAAACCAATGATTCGAAGTGTCGATCCTCGCACGCTTCGAATTAGGGAAATCTTGTTGAGGAGCAGAACACTTCAACTCCTTGACCAGCAAGATCGAGGATTGGCATCATGCAGTCTGGAATTCGAGCAAAGTCAGAGATTCCGAGTTCGATCCAATCTCCGGGGTGAGAGCCAAGGATGTGAAGATCTCTTGACACCGTAGTAAGCCTGCGTTGCATTCGGTTAATCTTTTTCCGAAGTCTCTTCTTTTCCAGCGTGAGCTTCCGGTGTTGAAGCGCAAGCGCCTCTATGAATGCCATCGCTGTTCCTTGGTCCCTGATTGGGAGATCCCTGATCAAAGCGCATGGAGCTCGAATCTGAGATCTAAAGAAGCCGCGAGGTGGAGGAGATTGCCTGTTTGGTTCATTTGGAACACTTTCGTTTATCATTCCGATCCTGGAGAAGTCGGGCATAGATTCTGAACATCGAAGGTTGAACTCCATACCTGCTAAAATGAGAAAAGGTAGTAAGGAGTAAAGGGAAAGTGAAGCTGTAATTTATAGGGATGCCGTATCCCTAGCAAGCTGCGGATTCAGCCTGGAAATAAAGTGATTCGCGGAAAGATTTATGCCCTTAAACCGATCCTGCATTAAAAGACGTATCTCCAAGAATGGTATGAGAATTAAAGGAGTTGCAAGTGTTTCCATAAATAAAGGGGCCGAGGCCCATTACGAGTTCAAAAAGAAAGAAAAGAGAATAGAGTTAAGGAACATTTATGGAAGGGGCTCAGGAACAGGCTCCTTCATCGCCGGTTTAATGTTCGAAGTGGACGCCTTGTTTTTGGAATTGACTTCGGGTTCATTCCGGACACGTTTCCAAGGATTGTCGTCATTTTCCTCGTCTTCCTCTTCGCTGTCAATAGGAGCAACTTCGGTAGGGGCATTCACTGGTCCCTGAACTTGACCTTTAGCACGAAGGTTCATCCGGAGCATTCTCGGGATCTCCGCGATAGAGTCGAAGTTCCTCCACTCCCATTGAAAGGGGTCACTTTCCAAGGCCCTCACTTTCCTCTCCACTCGAGCAATACGAGCCTCGAGCGTTTGCCTCTTGAGTCCCAGCCGCTGCCTCTCGTCGCACAAACGGCGATGTTTGTCGACAACCTGTCACCAAAAAGAATAAATTAAAGTGAAAGGCATAAGGTTTTGGTCAAGAGAGTTGAATTTTGACCTTGTCCATGAAGTCGTAAGCCTCTTTCTTTTCCCTCGAAGGGAAGTGGAACACAGCATGAGGAAAGAGAACGCCGGCCGGCTCGAAGCCATCTCCGGACAAGAACAGAGGATTGCCAGGGTCGGTGGGGACCACAGTTTTGTTTTCCATTGTTATAAAAATTATCGAGAGAATTTTGGAGTTCTTTGGAAAAATTTAGAGGCAAACTTGCCTCTATTTATAATAGGTCTAGGGTTTATCTTGAAACCATAATTTAATGATGATAGTGTGCCCGAGTGGTTAAAACTGTTTTTGGAAATAGAGAAAGGCAGTTATTGCCTTAAAGGCGTGCGACTTTCCCTATTTCCAAGGAAGGGAAAGAGCAACCGTCGCATTTAAGGCAAGAGGCCCATTAAGCATAAAAGTTTTTAAGGCCCAAGCCCAACGAATTCACCGAGTTGACTAAACTCGAAGTGGGGAACTCGCGTTAAGCCGAGCCCAGTTCTCGCATTCCAAGAGAAGGGCCTGATCAGCCTAAAATTCTCAAATGACATAGCCACAAGGCCAAGAAGTGTTAAAAGCGGACTTTGCAAACCCGCATATAATTTTAACCAGACCCCCTCGGGATCATAACCTTAAGGGAAAAAAGGTTTAAAAGCCTCCTCAGGCAAATATCTTGTTCAAAAGAAACTAATAATAAAGCCTCCTTAGGCAAAAACAAAAACATAAAGATTTAAGTCTCAAAAAATATATAATAATGGGACAAGCCCCAATTCGGAGTGGACGCAGCCACTACGGGTCAACAGACACTTCGGCTTCCATTTCGGTTGTCGGGTTTCCATCCGCCTCCTTGGCCGGGACTTGTTCAGAAGAAGTTCCTTGTTCATTCCCTGCGGTACAAACATCTCCTGGGATGACCTTCGGTTGCAGCAGGGACTTCGGATGAGACGACGCCCTCCGTCTCACTTGAACCTATAAAAGACAGTTCGGGTCAAACAAAAGGCAAGAAGAAGGAAGTAAGCATCAAGAACTAGCGTTTACCTGCCCAGTCTAACCCTGATTCACTTAGGGGAGGAGATTCAGTGAAAAACTCCGCGAAATCCTGAGGGTTGAAGGACGAAGCGGGAAGAGCTGCCAGACGATTTTTCTTTTCGGATAAGTTAGACGACAGCTCGGATCTCTCTTTCACTTCGGAGAAATCGTCTTCGTGGATTTGATCCAGCAAGATTAGGTTGCTCTCGTGCTCTTTGATGTCCGACTCCAGATCCGACCTAACCTTCTCAGTTTGAATAAAACGGATGGCCCCTTGAATCAACTCCATCCCTCGTCCCTTTACCTCTTTTCTGGCCTTCGAAGCCGACCTTGCCAACTCGGAATCACGTAACTTGGTAATCGCGTTGTACTTCGCGTGAAGTTCAATAAGTTGGTTATTCAGGGTATCGGCAGATGATTCGGATTCATGAAGTCTACCCTGGACACCAGAAAGCTCGTTCTGTAATTGGTAATTCTGGTCGTACTGGTCCTTCAGGTCCCCCTTTATCTTCTCAAGCTCAGATTTGAGGCCAACTACTTGATCTTCCAGTTGTTGCTTAGAGCCCGAAGATGACTGAAGGTCGGACTCAAGAGTAGTAAACTTGCCTCTCCATAAGTCAATCTCCTGTTGCTGGCTGAGTAACAATCCTTCATAGTGCTCGACCATGTCGTTGAGTTCGCTGTTCGCCTGGCATAAACTCGAGATGATGAACCAGTTGGAAGGCTAACATAAAAAAGAATGAAGTAAAACTAACCCGAGATGAGTGATGCGCATGAAGCAAATAGCGTTCGCGAATTGCCGGACGCCACTTGTCGAATTCCGGCAGGATTAGACCCGACCGGGTCTTAAAGCATCGAAAAACGCTACCTTCTTTCTCCATAGCTGTGAAGGAAGAAGAAGGGGAATTGTAATATTTTGAATCAAGATGAAGTGAAAACCCTTAAGAATGCGTAAATCGTTACCTGTAAGCGATTTGATTTGGGGGACAAGAGCAGGTTTTGACTTCGGGGAAGCATCTTGAGATCCAGAACTTTCCTTCTGAGGAGATACGCTCCGAGTGGTCTTCTCGCCATCATGTTTGGGAAGGGAAGACATGTCAACCGGAGCAGGAGGACCCATTGTTTTAGATGGAGGGGAGGATCGAGGTGAACGGTCAGTCCGGGCCCTCGATTTCTCCCTATGCGGAGAGGAATCGCTGCGAGATGACTTGTCTCTCTTCTTGCGAATCAAATCCTTAAGCGGTGCGCTGCTAAAGTCATCTCGGGGAGGTCGAGGAGAGTCACCACGAGGATATCTGTCTCTCCGAGGAGAACGATCATTACGGCGTTCACGACAAGGTGTTAATCTATAAGCAACGACAGATCTAGCCCCCTCGGAGCTGTTGTCATCAACCAGTAAGGTCCTGCTGTAGTCTTTCTTGTCAATGGCGGCCGCAAGGAGCGCCTTGTTTTCGACACAAGCCTCTGTTATCGGCTTGGAGAGCTTCTTACGCTGGGCAGTGAGGGCCCGAGCTGACATCCCCTGAGTTGAAGGAGGAGGCGGAAGACGATGAAGTTGATTGGGCGGACTCATCCTGAGTTTTCGATTGGCTTCAATGAACCGATCGAGAGTGAAGGAATTCCAAAGGGTTTCCCCTCTAAGGATTGTCTTGAAGAAATTGACGAATTCCTCAGTTGGGAGAGTTGGGGCAATAAAGGCTGCAAAAAGGAAACAACAAATTTGATTAGCAAAATAATAGGGTGATTGGGAAAGTATCTGTGACCTAATTTCTACCAGGCTTTGCAGACCACTTCGATGGAAGTACATCAGAAAGACTTCCGATCGAAGCAGGAGTTTTCTTAATCAGAAACCAAGGATGGTGCCAGTTTTCATCCTTGTTCGGGAGATGCGAGATGATGTTCCTATTAGCGTTCGGGTACGCCGAAAAGTACCCTGCCTTCTTTGACGAACTTCTCACACTTAGAAGTTCGTTCAGCTCGGGAACCCCAATAATGTAGCCAGCTTCTGCCGCAACGGTTATGATCCCAAGGATGGTTCGGAGGAGATTGGGGGTTAGCTGAGGCAAAGCGATCTCAAGGGCCGCCAGGTACCAAACTAAGGCTTCGGGAAGAGGGAAGGTCAATCCACAACCCTTGAAGTAAACCTCATATCCACAGAAATAACCATCACGGTGATCCTCCGGAGACTCCGTAGGATCGGCCAACTTCGATCCCGCCATCACGTCAGGAGGAAGTCGGCAGAGTTCTTTCAATCGTTGAAGGGATTGAATGGTACAAGTAGATCTGTAGTGAGGACCGGCGATATCGTTAGGACGGGTGCAATCGTCGAGGCTAGAACGTTTCCCGTCGTAAGACGGAGACTCAGGTCTGTCGGAATCGGAAGACATCGAAGGAAATGGGAAAATTCAAGTTCCGGAAGAGAAAGTTTGGCGAAAGAGACAGAGAGAGACTTGGCAAGAAAAGAGAAAAAGCAAAGAAATTTTTTTACCAAAAGATAGAAGTAAAAAGAAGGTTACCTCACGCAAACTAAGTGGAAATGATGGAACCGCCTCGGGAGTCGTGGGGGAAGTGGAAAGGTTTTCCCCGTTTTAATAGTAAATAATTAAGATACGGTCTTGATGGTTACAGATGTCACGCGATCAAATATGGGTAATACCGAAATTAAAGGATTGACGAAATCTTGGCGGGAAAACCAGAAGATCCCATGAGCGCAATCTTTGGTCATTAAGACGATTAAGCCTTCCGAATTGGAATAAGCACTTCGAAAGACTTGGGGGGCTAATTGTTGGTGTCGGATCCCGCACCAGAAGACCGGGACCAACCAAAGATCGCCACGTAGTCAGGATGAAGGCCCGCAAAGAATAAGGCCCATTAAAACCCAAGGTGTACAGGATATAGTCGAAGTGGGCATCATCACGAAGGGAGCTCGAAGTGGTCTCGTTTCGGGATATGACTCGGAATCAAAGTCAGGATGGTTCAAAGTAATTTGGGCCAAAAGGCGAAGCCCATGAAGATCGGAATCAATTCAAATTCAAACGTTGAGCATTAAACTCGAAGACCAAAACGGACACATTTAAGAGAGAATAATTGTGTTTAATTGAGAGTTAAATGTCGTTTGTCAATATAAATAAGAGGGCTAATAGCCATGTAGAGGGAGGCAATTTTTCTAGCAAATACACTATAGTCATTCCATTGCAATTCATAGCTTTTTCTTATCATATTTTTGTCCTCAAGAATAATCATTCCCACTAAATAAACAACTATTCAAGTGTGTGAATCCGACGTCCACAGGGGCCGGTCGAATTTGGGACCTGCAAGAAAATATCGAAATGTTGAAAGGCAGTTTGAAATAGCATAAGAAATCTATTCAATTAAGTCCTAGTTTCTACCCAAATTCAATGACCAGTTGACTCGAAGGAGTTCAGAAGAACTTTGAGTAGTAAAGCTATTTATGCGGAAGAAGAACCAAAACTTCCTCCAGGCGTTGTCCTTTAAGGGCAGGCTGTCAATAAGACTCCGATCCGCGATCGGATAAAGGGCATAATACCCAGAAGTTCGGGACTCGCGAGCCTGGAAAAGCTCCAAGAGTTCGCAAAGTCCCAGCGAGTAGCCAGCCTCCGCCGCAACAGTAAAGGTACACAAAAGATACCGGAGCATGTTGGGCGACATCTGAGAGAAGGCAATTCCCAGATGGTTGAGGTAGGTGAGAAGTATCTCGGGAAGGGGAAAGAATAAGCCGCATCCTTTGAAATAAATTTCATAGGCACAGCAATAACCTTCTCGCCCCGATTCAGGAGACTCGAAGGGCTCCAGAACTTTCATCTCAACCTCAGGAGGGATGTGGCATAGTCTGCGAAGATCGTCGAGAGAATCGACAGTTGATTCACTCTGAGGGTGAAGATCAAACTCGTCTCCGGTATGGATTTGAGGTTCGGATCCATCACCCATGAGAGTTTCGAGGTCATCAACTTCATACTCGCAAAATTCGGAAGAAAGGTTCGACATTTTACAAAAGGGAATTTTTACCGAAAAGAAACAATGACTTCTGTAATAAGAATGAAAGTTCTCTAAGTAAAGAAGATAAGATGGAAAAGAAATTCTACCTCTTAGAACCCTAAAGTATGATGGGAAACCGCCTCGAAAGTATTGGGAAGTGGGACAGTTTTTCCCGTGGTATTAATATAAAATTAGGAAATTAATGATGACGATTGTCAGGGAAATCAAATCATCTGATTATCCGAGATCGGCGTAACAGCGTAAAACATGGAGAAATTCCAGAATGTTAAAGATCTCGAGTCATTAATTACTATTTACTTAAGTCTTCCAAGCCGAGCACTCAGCTCGCAAGACTTGGGGGGCTAAATGTTGGGGTCGGATCCCACACACTTTCGGTAGGATCCACTTGGATCTGTCCACGTCATTATTGCATAATAATCCTCTTGGAATTAAAGATATTTTACTATAAGAATCGCACTTAACCAGTTAGGAGTTCGATTCAGTCTACTAAAAGAGTTCGATCTTTACCAGTACGGAGTTCGTTCTTATTCAACATACAATTCGCACAGAGAAAGGCCGAAGCGAGGAGAATACTGTTCGGGGTTCGCGGTAGCATCAAAGCATGGGAGTTCGGAGTAAGCAAGAAAGAGTTCAGAGGGCCCACGTGAAGCCCAAGACAAGTTCAAATTCAAGCCGTTTCGGTCAAAATGTAACTTATGAGATTAATGCGGATCAATATGATTACGAGTAGTAAATAGCCGCATTTATAATGTTTTCTCTATATAAACAACCTCAAACGCATGTGTTTGGGGAGAACAATCTTTTTACCTCTTACTATCTAGCAATACAACATACTTTTCTCTTACAATTTCGCAAAGCTCTTACTAATTTGTTCTTATCAATTTCTTTCGCTTTATTTAGTTTCTTGGTTACTTTCTTGCCCAAATTCTTATTTTCATCCTTTGATTTTTGAGTTTTTCTCCACAAAAATACTTAAAGGCAATCGAGTGTGAATCCTACATCCACATTGGGGTTCTAGTTCTTCAACCCAATCATAAACACAAGATCTAGTCATATTTGACTCCAAAAACACTAACCAAGCTTCTTATTGCTTCTCAAATCTTTGTGGGTGTGGCCGAAGTCCTATGAGATTTCGGTTTTGGAGCTACTAAACGGAAAAACACTACTTTAGCTTTTGGGATCCGGTTGCGCTTCTAGTTCTTATACCCAATCATAAACACAAGATCTAGTCACATTTGACTCCAAAAACACTAACCAAGCTTCTTATTGCTTCTCAAATCTTTGTGGGTGTGGCCGAAATCCTATGAGTTTTCGTTTTTGGAGCTTCTAATCGGGAAAACAGTACTTTAGCTTTTGGGATCCGGTTGCGGTTCTAGTTCTTATACCCAATCATAAACACGAGATCTAGTCATATTTGACTCAAAAACCACTAACCAAGCTTCTTATTGCTTCTCAAAGGTTTGAGGGTGTGGTCGAAGTCCTATGAGTTTTTGGTTTTGGAGCTTCCAAACATAAAAACAGTACTTTAGCTTTTGGGATCCGGTTGCAGTTCTAGGTCTTATACACAATCATTAACACGAGATCTAGTCATATTTGACTCAAAAACCACTAACCAAGCTTCTTATTGCTTCTCAAATCTTTGTGGGTGTGGCCGAAGTCCTATGAGTTTTCGGTTTTGGAGCTTCTAAACAGAAAAACAGTACTTTAGCTTTTGGGATCCGGTTGGGGTTCTAGTTCCTCAACCCAATCATAACACAAGATCTAGTCATATTTGACTCCAAAAACACTAACCAAGCTTCTTATTGCTTCTCAAGTCTTTGTGGGTGTGGCCGAAGTCCTATGAGTTTTCGGTTTTGGAGCTACTAAACGGAAAAACATTACTTTAGCTTTTGGGATCAGGTTGCGTTTCTAGTTCTTATACCCAATCATAAACACAAGATCTAGTTATATTTGACTCCAAAAACACTAACCAAGCTTCTTATTGCTTCTCAAATCTTTGTGGGTGTGGCCTAAGTCCTATGAGTTTTCGTTTTTGGAGCTTCTAATCGGAAAAACAGTACTTAAGCTTTTGGGATCCGGTTGCGGCTCTAGTTCTTACACCCAATCATAAACACGAGATCTAGTCATATTTGACTCCAAAAACACTAACCAAGCCTCTTATTGCTTCTCAAATCTTTGTGGGTGTGGCCGAAAGTCCTCTGAGTTTTCGGTTTTGGAGCTTCTAATCAGAAAAACAGTACTTTAGCTTTTGGGATCCGGTTGCGGTTCTAGTTCTTATACCCAATCATAAACACGAGATCTAGTCATATTTGACTCAAAAAACCACTAACCAAGCTTCTTATTGCTTCTCAAATCTTTGTGGGTGTGGCCGAAGTCCTATGAGTTTTCGTTATTGGAGCTTCTAATCGGAAAACAGTACTTAAGCTTTTAGGATCAGGTTGCGGTTCTAGTTCTTATACCCAATCATAAACACGAGATCTAGTCATATTTGACTCCAAAAACACTAACCAAGCTTTTTATTGCTTCTCAAATCTTTGTGGGTGTGGCCGAAGTCCTATGAGTTTTCGTTATTGGAGCTTCTAATCAGGAAAACAGTACTTAAGCTTTTAGGATCCGGTTGCGGTTCTAGTTCTTATACCCAATCATAAACACGAGATCTAGTCATATTAGACTCCAAAAACACTAACCAAGCTTCTTATTACTTCTCAAATCTTTGTGGGTGTGGCCGAAGTCCTATGAGTTTACGGTTTTGGAGTTTCTAATCAGAAAAACAGTACTTTAGCTTTTGGGATCCGGTTGCGGTTCTAGTTTCTTATACCCAATCATAAACATGAGATATAGTCATATTTGACTCAAAAACCACTAACAAAGCTTCTTATTGCTTCACAAATATTTGTGGGTGTGGTCGAAGTCCTATGAGTTTTTGGTTTTGGAGCTTCCAAACA
Organism: Arabidopsis arenosa; assembly: GCA_905216605.1. Taxonomy (NCBI): domain Eukaryota; kingdom Viridiplantae; phylum Streptophyta; class Magnoliopsida; order Brassicales; family Brassicaceae; genus Arabidopsis; species Arabidopsis arenosa. The sequence continues at coordinate 13,385,401 of LR999453.1, read as the reverse complement.
TAAAAACAGTACTTAGCTTTTGGGATCCGGTTGCGGTTTTAGTTATATTACCCTATCATAAACACGAGATCTAGTCATATTTGACTCAAAAACCACTAACCAAGCTTGTTATTGCTTCTCAAATCTTTATGGGTGTGGCGAAGTCCTATGAGTTTTCGGTTTTGGAGCTTCTAAACGGAAAAACAGTACTTTAGCTTTTGGGATCCGGTTGGGGTTCTAGTTCTTCAACCCAATCATAAACACAAGATCTAGTCATATTTGACTCCAAAAACACTAACCAAGCTTCTTATTGCTTCTCAAATCTTTGTGGGTGTGGCCGAAGTCCTATTAGATTTCGGTTTTGGAGCTATTAACGGAAAAACACTACTTTAGCTTTTGGGATCCGGTTGCGGTTCTAGTTATTATACCCAATCATAAACACAAGATCTAGTCATATTTGACTCCAAAAATACTAACCAAGCTTCTTATTGCTTCTCAAATCTTTGTGGGTGTGGCCAAAGTCCTATGAGTTTTTCGTTATTGGAGCTTCTAATCAGGAAAACAGTACTTAAGCTTTTAGAATCCGGTTGCGGTTCTAGTTCTTATACCCAATCATAAACACGAGATCTAGTCATATTTGACTCCAAAAACAATAACCAAGCCTCTTATTGCTTCTCAAATCTTTGTGGGTGTGGCCAAAGTCCTATGAGTTTTACGGTTTTGGAGCTTTTAATCAGAAAACAGTACTTTAGCTTTTGGGATCCGGTTGCGGTTCTAGTTCTTATACCCAATCATAAACACGAGATCTAGTCATATTTGACTCAAAAACCACTAACCAAGCTTCTTATTGCTTCTCAAATCTTTGTGGGTGTGGCCGAAGTCCTATGAGTTTTCGTTATTGGAGCTTCTAATCGGGAAAAACAGTACTTAAGCTTTTAGGATCAGGTTGCGGTTCTAGTTCTTATACCCAATCATAAACACGAGATCTAGTCATATTTGACTCCAAAAACACTAACCAAGCTTTTTATTGCTTCTCAAATCTTTGTGGGTGTGGCCGAAGTCCTATGAGTTTTCGGTTATTGGAGCTTCTAATCAAGAAAACAGTACTTTAGCTTTTGGGATCCGGTTGCGGTTCTAGTTCTTATACCCAATCATAAACACGAGATCTAGTCATATTTGACTACCAAAAACACTAACCAAGCTTCTTATTGCTTCTCAAATCTTTGTGGGTGTGGCCGAAGTCCTATGAGTTTTCGGTTTTGGAGCTTCTAAACGGAAAAACAGTACTTTAGCTTTTGGGATCCGGTTGCGGTTCTAGTTCTTATACCCAATCATAAACACGAGATCTAGTCATATTTGACTCCAAAAACACTAACCAAGCTTCTTATTGCTTCTCAAATCTTTGTGGGTGTGGCCGAAGTCCTATGAGTTTTCGGTTTTGGAGCTTCTAAACGGAAAAAACAGTACTTTAGCTTTTGGGATCCGGTTGCGGTTCTAGTTCTTATACCCAATCATAAACACGAGATCTAGTCATATTTGACTCCAAAAACACTAACCAAGCTTCTTATTGCTTCTCAAATCTTTGTGGGTGTGGCCGAAGTCCTATGAGTTTTCGGTTTTGGAGCTTCTAAACAGAAAAAACAGTACTTTAGCTTTTGGGATCCGGTTGCGGTTCTAGTTCTTATACCCAATCATTAACACGAGATCTAGTCCTATTTGACTCCAAAAACACTAACCAAGCTTCTTATTGCTTCTCAAATCTTTGTGGGTGTGGCCGAAGTCCTATGAGTTTTCGGTTTTGGAGCTTCTAAACAGAAAAACACTACTTTAGCTTTTGGGATCCGGTTGCGGTTCTAGTTCTTATACCCAATCATAAACACGAGATCTAGTCATATTTGACTACCAAAAACACTAACCAAGCTTCTTATTGCTTCTCAAATCTTTGTGGGTGTGGCCGAAGTCCTATGAGTTTTCGGTTTTGGAGCTTCTAAACGGAAAAAACTAGTACTTTAGCTTTTGGGATCCGGTTGCGGTTCTAGTTCTTATACCCAATCATAAACACGAGATCTAGTCATATTTGACATCCAAAAACACTAACCAAGCTTCTTATTGCTTCTCAAATCTTTGTGGGTGTGGCCGAAGTCCTATGAGTTTTCGGTTTTGGAGCTTCTAAACGGAAAAACAGTACTTTAGCTTTTGGGATCCGGTTGCGGTTCTAGTTCTTATACCCAATCATAAACACGAGATCTAGTCATATTTGACTCCAAAAACACTAACCAAGCTTCTTATTGCTTCTCAAATCTTTGTGGGTGTGGCCGAAGTCCTATGAGTTTTCGGTTTTGGAGCTTCTAAACGGAAAAACAGTACTTTAGCTTTTGGGATCCGGTTGCGGTTCTAGTTCTTATACCCAATCATAAACACGAGATCTAGTCATATTTGACTCCAAAAACACTAACCAAGCTTCTTATTGCTTCTCAAATCTTTGTGGGTGTGGCCGAAGTCCTATGAGTTTTCGGTTTTGGAGCTTCTAAACGGAAAAACAGTACTTTAGCTTTTGGGATCCGGTTGCGGTTCTAGTTCTTATACCCAATCATAAACACGAGATCTAGTCATATTTGACTCCAAAAACACTAACCAAGCTTCTTATTGCTTCTCAAATCTTTGTGGGTGTGGCCGAAGTCCTATGAGTTTTCGGTTTTGGAGCTTCTAAACGGAAAAACAGTACTTTAGCTTTTGGGATCCGGTTGCGGTTCTAGTTCTTATACCCAATCATAAACACGAGATCTAGTCATATTTGACTCCAAAAACACTAACCAAGCTTCTTATTGCTTCTCAAATCTTTGTGGGTGTGGCCGAAGTCCTATGAGTTTTCGGTTTTGGAGCTTCTAAACGGAAAAACAGTACTTTAGCTTTTGGGATCCGGTTGCGGTTCTAGTTCTTATACCCAATCATAAACACGAGATCTAGTCATATTTGAATCCAAAAACACTAACCAAGCTTCTTATTGCTTCTCAAATCTTTGTGGGTGTGGCCGAAGTCCTATGAGTTTTCGGTTTTGGAGCTTCTAAACAGGAAAAACACGTACTTTAGCTTTTGGGATCCGGTTGCGGTTCTAGTTCTTATACCCAATCATAAACACGAGATCTAGTCATATTTGACTCCAAAAACACTAACCAAGCTTCTTATTGCTTCTCAAATCTTTGTAGGGTGTGGCCGAAGTCCTATGAGTTTTCGGTTTTGGAGCTTCTAAACGGAAAAAACAGTACTTTAGCTTTTGGGATCCGGTTGCGGTTCTAGTTCTTATACCCAATCATAAACACGAGATCTAGTCATATTTGACATCCAAAAACACTAACCAAGCTTCTTATTGCTTCTCAAATCTTTGTGGGTGTGGCCGAAGTCCTATGAGTTTTCGGTTTTGGAGCTTCTAAACAGAAAAACAGTACTTTAGCTTTTGGGATCCGGTTGCGGTTCTAGTTCTTATACCCAATCATAAACACGAGATCTAGTCATATTTGACTCCAAAAACACTAACCAAGCTTCTTATTGCTTCTCAAATCTTTGTGGGTGTGGCCGAAGTCCTATGAGTTTTCGGTTTTGGAGCTTCTAAACGGAAAAACAGTACTTTAGCTTTTGGGATCCGGTTGCGGTTCTAGTTCTTATACCCAATCATAAACACGAGATCTAGTCATATTTGACTCCAAAAACACTAACCAAGCTTCTTATTGCTTCTCAAATCTTTGTGGGTGTGGCCGAAGTCCTATGAGTTTTCGGTTTTGGAGCTTCTAAACGGAAAAACAGTACTTTAGCTTTTGGGATCCGGTTGCGGTTCTAGTTCTTATACCCAATCATAAACACGAGATCTAGTCATATTTGACTCCAAAAACACTAACCAAGCTTCTTATTGCTTCTCAAATCTTTGTGGGTGTGGCCGAAGTCCTATGAGTTTTCGGTTTTGGAGCTTCTAAACGGAAAAACAGTACTTTAGCTTTTGGGATCCGGTTGCGGTTCTAGTTCTTATACCCAATCATAAACACGAGATCTAGTCATATTTGACTCCAAAAACACTAACCAAGCTTCTTATTGCTTCTCAAATCTTTGTGGGTGTGGCCGAAGTCCTATGAGTTTTCGGTTTTGGAGCTTCTAAACGGAAAAACAGTACTTTAGCTTTTGGGATCCTGTTGCGGTTCTAGTTCTTATACCCAATCATAAACACGAGATCTAGTCATATTTGACTCCAAAAACACTAACCAAGCTTCTTATTGCTTCTCAAATCTTTGTGGGTGTGGCCGAAGTCCTATGAGTTTTTGGTTTTGGAGCTTCTAAAACGGAAAAACAGTACTTTAGCTTTTGGGATCCGGTTGCGGTTCTAGTTCTTATACCCAATCATAAACACGAGATCTAGTCATATTTGACTCCAAAACACTAACCAAGCTTCTTATTGCTTCTCAAATCTTTGTGGGTGTGGCCGAAGTCCTATGAGTTTTCGGTTTGGAGCTTCTAAACGGAAAAACAGTACTTTAGCTTTTGGGATCCGGTTGCGGTTCTAGTTCTTATACCCAATCATAAACACGAGATCTAGTCATATTTGACTCCAAAAACACTAACAAGCTTCTTATTGCTTCTCAAATCTTTGTGGGTGTGGCCGAAGTCCTATGAGTTTTCGGTTTTGGAGCTTCTAAACGGAAAAAAAGTACTTGTAGCTTTTGGGATCCGGTTGCGG